>JACXIL010000252.1:1093235-2572882 GCA_014737365.1 Bombus soroeensis | reverse complement strand
AAAAAAAAAAAAAAAAAAAAAAAAAAAAAAAAAAAAAAAAAAAAAAAAAAAAAAAAACAGAAAAAAAAAAGAGGAAAGACTTATCGTCTGGTTGATAAGACAGCGTCAATAAGAAATTAGCAAACACCAAGCTCTGAAAGGTAGGAGGACCGTAGAAAAGATCGTAGAAAGAGGAGAGAATACGAAGAAGAGAAAAAGGAAGAAGAAGGGGTGGCGGTGGGGGATGGAGGAGCGGACGGGCCACCAGACGAAAAAATTCGGAATATTTATGCTCGGTATTATTAGCGTACGTCGGCGATATCTCGGTGGGCATCGCTAATTAGGCCGCGCGAACGACGCTCTCGAGCCTTTCGGCAAACAGTGCTGGCTACTGTCTTTAAAGGTTCTCCACGGGTGCAATCAAGATGGTGGCGCCGGCCGCCCGGGGCGGGTCGATTCCGAAACTAATTGCCACGGCTAATTTATTCCCGCGACATGTACGCACAGAGACGCCATTCTCGGCTACCGCGTAATCGTCGCGACGTAATCGCCGGGACGCGAGAGTGCCACCAGTTGGACACCGTTGAAAGAGGAGGGAACGACGGGGTAGAGGGAGACGTGTTCACCCCACGAAGATTGCCATCGGAACTTCGTGCCCGTGGAACGTACCCCGTGTCCGGACCGCTGCTCCCGATCGTGAGCTTCTTTTAAGTTTCTACTTTACGACCTCTGTGTCTGCGTGGGCGTATCGCAGGAGCAATTTCACTGGAAAGGACGAAGCTCGTGGAAATTTGGAGAAGATTTTTGTCGATAAATGAAGAGACGCGAGAGGCGTACGTTCCTCTCACGATAGGCAGGATAAGAAGCATGTGACGCAGTGATGGCAAGTTTGTTAAGGATGAAATTTGGAGAAGATTCCTGTCGATAAGGAGAGGAAGGTGGGAGGCCAAGGTGGAAGGTACAGTTAAAGGTCGTTGGTAATTGGCGCTCTTGTTGATGTAATAAACGCCAAAGATACGACCAAGTAGCATCTTCTTAATGAAGAAATTTGTAGAAATTTGTAAAAGGTTTTTGTAACGAATGGACCAAGGAGTACCAGATGGAAATCTTTAGAACAGGTATTTAAAAGCCGTTTAGAATCATATGCTTTTGCTGATTAGTATGGTAAATGCTAAAGATATCGATACGATCAAAAAGTATTCCACCGAATGTGAAGTTGAGGAGATAGATGTGACACTTTTTATCAGAATGTATAATAAAACGAACTGGTCAAGACCGAGCGACCGTTTCGAATTTTTGTCTAAGGTCCAGTTAGTAAATCTCCAAGACGTTCTTCGCCGCGTTCGGAGAAGGTCGTAATTCTCGACAAAAAATCTTTATTAATTCGAGATCGTATAAAAAAGGAGTACCGTATCCGACGAAGGTTTAGATAAACGATCGAATCAACAGAAACATCTTTCTTCAGGAAGATTGGAAGACATTGAAGACGATACACCGTGATTTCGTGAAATATGACTCACGCCGTTGCCTATAGAGTCGAGGAGAGGGGACTCCGTGTGAATTGGGAGGATTGTAGTTGATTAGTAGCCGATGATTGCCGAACTTGTTAGAGGAGGTCGAAGAAAGTTGCTCGAGCTTCTCCTTTGATTGCCTCATCGCCGCTTAAACAAGTTTCCTGTCGGTTGAATAGCTTTAATTCGCCGCAAAGCGTCCGGTAACGAACAACGAATCGAGTTCGACCGATCCGACCACGGTAAATCGATCAGCCCCGATATTTTCTGCTGTAATTTGTAGAAAAATTTCGAAGAACCACCGGTAATATAACTAAGGTAGGCAGCACGGTTCCCATGCGTTCCTCTATTCCGATCTCGTGGCATTTCTTCGTTCAGTCTAACATCGATCTCTCTGCATCCGTAAAACCGATCGGTGGTTTATGCGCGAACGTACGGGCTTCTAAAAGCCCGTTGTCATTTATGCGACCATAAATCCAACGTTATCCGAACGTTAAAGCGGATTATGGTCTATCGGCCGCCAAATAAACTCGTTCGATTTATCGATCATCGGGTCGCGGAGATCATCGGATCGTTTAATTGGCAGCGGCAATTTATTTCTACTTTCTAATCGTCGTCGGCATGCATAGGAACGATTATCTGAAAAGTCGCATCGACTTTTGTAATTAGCGATCCGCCCATGATTCTCTCATTTTTAACGATTTAACGACGTCGTACGTATGAATGCGTACGAAGCATAGGCTTTTTCATCCGTCGAGATTCAATTAGAGGCAATGATCGATGTTAATTTATTAGTGAAACGAAGAGGAGCGAAATTTAGACCGTTCTATAAAAGTCGAAGCGTAGGACTTGATATTTTCGTTTAAGAAAGATTGACGACGATACCAGTTAGGAATTAAGTGAGGAACAACAGGCGTTAATTCTATACTGTGTGTTTATTAAATAAACTCTGCTACTCTCTTGGCGACGGTTTTACATTTATACAAAATTGGAAAACAGGCCTCGGCGGCTTCGATCCACCGATCCTTGCAGGTTAGAACTATCGTTCATCTTGCGAACATCCTATTTACAAGGCTACGTAAACTTTCAACTGGAGAACGATTATTTACACACTATGTACAAGACACGGGAGCATGTCTGATATTGGCACAAATTCACGATACACTATGGCTCCCCATAGAAACGACGTTTTGTTCTTTGGGTCTCTCTCTCTCTCTCTCTCTCTCTCTCTCTCTCCCTCTACCTCTGTCGTCTTCCACTAGACAAGTTCGTTACTTGAACGATTCGATCGCGAAGAGAGAGTGCACAAATTCTTCCAGAATCGTGTTTCTCTTCTCGGAGACGCGTTCCGCTTTGGTTAAACTTCTCATAAAGGTATTGTCTTCTTTTCGATGCTTTCAACTTGCGATCGAGCGCTTCTCTACGCTCTGAATCACTTTCTCACCGAAACACGTGGACTCGTCTTGCACGAGTCCGGTCGACATCCGTTCGACTTCTCGTTGGTCATTCTCTTCCGTTCTTCGATAATCTGTGAATTTTATTTCACGACAGTTTCGTCTATTTCTCTTGTTTCTCCTCTGACGTCTCAAAACTTACAGACGCTACGTTCTTCCTTCAATTCGTTCTTTCTTCGTTCTTCCTTCCGTTCCAAACGGATCCAGAAACAGTTTCGCAGGAGAATCGATCGTTGGATCGGGGTCAGGTCGGTTCACTACCGATCGTGGCGAGTCTCTGGCTCCTCCTGTCGCTTTCATTCTCTGGACGAGTGCTGAGAGATCGGATGATGAGGCGTTAAACCGGGATGAGACAGCATTCCGACGGGATACAGACTAGCCGGGGCCAAGAGTCCCGGATGAGAGCCGTACAGCGTCGTGTGATGCTGCCTGACCGCCGACATCCGCAATTTCTCGATCTCCGCTTCCTGCATACGCTTCGCCTTCGCGCGACGATTTTGGAACCAGATCTTCACCTGCAACAATGAACCGGTTCGCGTTTGTTACTCGGTGACTGTTTTATACCGAGTCCTAACGGCTCGACGATTTTGTTCAGCGGTTTTCGTTGCGGTTTCGGAGTGATTGGTCAGACGATCTCGGAATTGTTAAGCAAAAAAAGGCGAGTTAAGACGCAGCGATGTAGTTACCGTGGTAAATAGGCGACGACGACGAAAGCGGATCGTTTCCCAAGCGTATATTTACTGTATTACACGCGGATGATAGATTCGACGATTGGTGGATTGTCGATAAACAAATGACGCTCAAAGTTTCGACGATTACTTGATCGCGCTACGATTATGATTATTTTCAAATGAATCGCGTTTTGTATTATTCGAAAATTTCTTAAATTCCTGAAAAGTACAAGGGAAGTACAAGGTTAATACGCGCAACTTTCAATTAAAAATCTTTTTCCTCGTCGAAGAAAGAAACGAAATTTGGATGTTATAGATCGATATTACTTACGCAGCGTTCGATCGAATTCGAGGGAAGAAAGAAAAGTGTCGATGTTAAACGAGCCTATGGCAAAGACAGAAGAAATTTGTCGGGAGGCTGTACGTTTCCGTAACAAGTATAGAGTATAGTAAACGAATTGCCTCGTTGACAAACGTACTGGCGAAACTACTCTTGGGGACAGTGGAGGGCAAGACCACGGTCTGGGATAATTGGTCGGTCATCGTGCGTTTCGAGTAATTTGTAGTCTATTAATAAAATCTCTGCGTTATTCGCCAGCGTCGAAAATATCGCGCGCTAATTACCCTGCATCTGGCAACATGGGTCCAAGATCGGTTCAAAACTGGACCCTTGATTCGTGAACCGGTCGATGTGGAAAAAGGGGAGCCGAGTTTCGAGTCGATCCCCGTGTTAACACGTTACGTATGTCTCGTAAAATGTCACGAATACAGCGAGGGCGAATGCTCGCGTTGAGTCACGGAATTGCGTTCGCGAAGCGATGCGAGAATGCCGTTGTCGAGAACAGACGTTGGAAGAAAGCTGCAGTTTCTGGTTCAGACGCGTGAAACACGATGGATTTATCGCGTCGAAAAAACATAGAATCGTTAGAGTATCTAAAAACAGAACAATCAGGAAAAATATAACGGATGGTTTCGTTAAGAAGGTAGAAAATTTGGCGAATACAAAAATTATTATTCTGCGAATCGTTAATATCGAAATGGAAGAAGCTTCGAATCTGAACGAGATAAATATAATGGAAGAATTGCTAAATGTTAATCAGCAAGGAGTAACAGGTACTACGTAAAATATACTTCGCCGATCAACGTCGATAAAATAATGAAAAGTAATCTCTAGTCAAACGCTGTCTGGCAAACTTTGGTCGATTCTTTCAAAGAGACGAAGATTTGGAAACCGTAGGTTTCTATAAATCTAGAAATCTACATCGCCGATCTCAAAAAAAAAAAAAAAAAAAAAAAAAAAAAAAAAAAAAAAAAAAAAAAAAAAAAAAAAAGCGAAAGCAAAAGATACGATACAGATGTGAGAAGAAATAAAAGCATGGGAAGAATGTCACCTGGGTCTCGGTGAGATGAAGAGAGGAGGAGAACTCGGCCCTCTCGGCGACACTGAGGTATTGCCTTTCGGTGAACTTCTTCTCGAGCGCGAGCAATTGTTGCGTGGTGAAAGGCGTCCTCGGCTTCCGGTTCGGCTTGTGTTTCCTCAGGTTGCACTTGATCTTGGCCGGTTCTCCGTTCTCTGCAACCGAAAGCGTGTTCCGCTCGAGGATCATCCATCGTCGTCGTCATTCATCGTCATTCCCGAACCAGAACCCGAGTAGAAGAGAGAAGGAAGGCAACGAGCGTGGGGAACGTGTTTCGCGGGTTAGAACGAACCGAGTCGAACCCCGGCCGACCGCAACGTCCTGTTTTTGCCACCGGTTCTGCATCCATCCGGGGAGCACGGCAGGAAAGCGAACGCGACTTTTTAGGGGTCAATTCATAATTTTCCCGTCGGAACGGCGCCGCAAACTGGCCTCATTACCTTTTTGCCGGCCGACCGCAAGATTCCGGCCGCGAATCGCTCCTTTAACGCTATCGCTTGTATTCATTAGCGTCGATATATCGTCCCACGGAGAAAAGTGTACACCGATAATCGACCGTTTGCCCGAATAACTCGCCCCGGGTCGCTCTACGCGAGGTTAGACCTCTCGATTACATCACCTCCGGACAATTACGATGTTAATGTTCCGGCACACGTAGCCGTACACCGCGTTTTGCGCGGAAATTCGCGCGTTTCGACGATACTCGGCATTTGTTAAACTCGTCTGGCGGTTTGGGTGGTTTTGCTCGGTGATCGATTATTTAATGGACTGGGATGGTGGTCGAACCAGATATTGTACGATCGAGGCTATGCCACGAGGACTGGCAGATGGATTAAACGGTTGGTTATATATATAGTACTTGATTAATTTTTAATGGTCCGAACGGTACGGGTATGCGAGCCGTATACGATTCTAAACAATGGTCGAAAATCCATCGGAGTCACCCTCGAAAATCTCCGACGATGTGACGGAATCAAGCAACAGTTGTCGCAACCGGTACGACAAGTCGACGACAATCGAACGCGACGAAACAGCGGAACATCTTATCAGAAAGTGGAGGAGGAACGGAGAGAGAGGAAGGCTCGTGTCGAAACATATCGGTTATATTCCCCGAGATTTGTCTCGAGACAATTGACAGATTTGTAGAGCGGAGGTGAACGGCTCTGGAAACGAGCGATCTCTCGAGACGAGACAAAAGGGCAGGAAGATCGTTCTCGTCGTTCTGCTCTCGTCGCTTCTGAATTTCAAATTTTCCACGGAGAGACCGAGACTCCACCTTCTCCTCCTTTCCCTCCTCCGCGCGGAACCGCGTCCTTCCCGCTTCGGTATTCGCGAACGAGGCTTTTGCGATTCCAAGACAACCACTCTGACGAACAGGACTCGTCCTTTGTGCGCCGATCCTCCCCCTTCGCCACCCACTTCGCCTTTCTTTCTGCCTTTCTCTCTCGCTACGACTCTCCGAGCCTCCCAATTAGTCTCTGTATTCGAGGATCCGTCGGTTTCCGGCCGAAAACCCGTGCAGAAACCCCGAGAACCTCCAAAACCGATTTTAATCCAGTCGATCGAGGATGCGCATTCGAAATAATTAGCTGATCTCGCGGAGATACGCCGAGAATTCCGCGAAACGATCTAGAACGGCGAAGGTTTCGTACTCGAGTATCCTTTGTCGACCGTTGCGTAACGATTCGGTGTGGTGGATTCACTTGGAATCGCGATGCGATTCCATCCTGTCGATCGATCACGGAAATTGCCATATCGTACGATATTCAAACTCCTTCTTTCCGTATTTCGACAATTTTTAACGACCGATTCTTTGACTCGTGATGATTTGCCTTTTAATTCCCCCAATCCTATCGCTGCACCTACGGTATACGATATCTTCTCGTTCTCTTTATATATTATATTTTTAACTAAGTTATATTACAATATATAATTATAGATATATCATATCGTTTAAAGATCAACGATATCTTGTAATTCGACCATTTCAAGTTTGATTAAAACGTTGGTCCTTTGATGACTCGAGCAATCCTACCTTCATATAGGTTGTTTTCGAAACAGGATATTAAAGATAGAGTATTATTAGTAGTAGTAGGATACATTACGTAGGACGTGGGATGTGAGATATAGATATATGCAGAGCATGGAATGGGTTATAATATTTCAGATGTGTGATCCAAATAACGACACAAATAGAGGTATATTTGTTTCAATTTGAGGTAGAAAATGCTTCGAACGAATCTTTGTAGGATATTCGCAATTGCGAAGCGAGGTTTAAAAATCGTGGTGGAAGCGATTACAGAGCGTGGAATTGACGAAGAAGAAAATCGAATTGAATGCGAATCGGTATTGAGAATCGAACGCGAACACGGTGGTAAAGAGTGTGCAGCCTTTCGATAGATTTTCATGCAAATTACTGAAATAATTAGCTGATCTCGAGGAGATATCTGGGTATCTGTAAGAGGTGGAGGAGGACGATCGCGATGGGAAAAAGACGAGACAAAATTCAACTCGTCCGATCGAGCGCTCTTTGTCGCGTTGCGCAACGCTTCCGTGGGCCACGATTTCTACGCGCTCTTATTAGTCGGCTCGATCGATAAACGAGCATAAACGTGTGCTCTCGTACGTTTTATTAGAAATCGAAATTCTAAGGAACGTAGCTCGAAATCGAGTATATTTATCTTCGCTGTCCGAATGAATCAGCTTCTCTAACGAAAGAGCAATTAATTTAGACGACTCGACGTTTGTTCGGTTTAATTCCCTCGCGCAATTGCTTCTAATTTATTTACGAGCTATTTTTCCTCGAGATTATTTCTACAGAATGCAGGATACGAGTTTATACATTGTTCGATATCGATATCCGAGAGAATAATTAGGGACGCTTGTTTTCAACCCCTTCTGGCGGGTAGTTAAAGTAGAGAGCGGCGAGGCAAAGTTTGAAGGGTTACGCAATCCAGAGGAACACCCTCTCTGAGAGGCCATATTTCAAAATCACGCTGCTTCCCCCAGGCTCGTTTGCCGAGCCTCGATTATGGTCGATTGTACTTTGCTCGCGAACCGCCCTAAATCGCGCCACAATTGAGCGCAACAATGATCTATAAATTGACACGGAGAGAGCAAATCCCTGTACTAAAGGTAACATCGTATCTTTCTACTTCTAATTTCTATGTTTATTGCCGTACTTTAATATCGATATTAGGGAACTACGTTGATTTATTCCGCCTTTGTTGGTTAAAACGTTTCATCCGTCATTGCTAAACATTCGAGAAACCTGGCGAGGTATTATCTTTTTGTGCCGACTTTGACTTTCTTCGTTCTATTTAAGATACGTACTCGGTCGTCGTTTTGTAACAGTTTGCACAACAGTTTGTATCCTCGCTCGAAGGTTGAAAGAGAAGATAGGAAAGAAAACTGAAAAACCGCTAAATAGAATATTTCAATTAAGGATGACCATATTTGGTATATCACTTCTAATATCGAAAAACTATCTCTAACAAAAACTGAACGCGTTCTTTTATCCTTTGTTATTCGCGCGATAATCGATTAATTCTAACGAACTGTAATTTCATAAAATTCTAGAAACCAGTTAATCGAAATTCAAGATATCCAGAAAATGAAAAAAAGAAAAAGGGAAATAGTAGGTTAACGACGATCAGACGATGGAAAAAGTAGTTTTCCATTCGATCAACGACGATTTGCAGTTGCAACACCTTTTTGTAATAATCGCCTATTGTCTGTCGTCCGGATTCCACGAGCTCGACAAGAACCGGCCCTCTGTTCCCTCTTTTCTGTCTGCGTGGCGGCGCTCTGACGAAGCGAGAAAACTTTGATTGCCTCTTTAACGAGAGCTCCGCGCAATTATCAAGCCGCGACCTCAATAATTAGTGTTAACGATGATTCAATCGCGACGAGTCATCTGCGCGCGCGTTCCGAGAACTGCATTCCTTTCGCGGTGATTTTAGGTGACTGCCTCTTTCCAGCCGGATGTTTCGATCGCTAATAACGTCCTCACGACGATATCGTGCGTCTCAATTTATCAATTAGACCGTTTCTCTTTGACGTTTTTCACTCTCGGTATTTTAATTCACTCGGTTTAACGTCGATCGAGTCCGTAGCAGCTTTATGCTATTTGTTAAATAGCATCGATAATTTATTAGACGTATGTAGATACAGACATGTGTAGATAGATACCCTATCTGATTTTTTAACCGAATGCAAGTTAATTCAACCGCTTATGGAGGTATAATATCGTCAGGGTCCATGAATCATACCTACTACTGTATATGTAAAGCCTTTTTAAAGTTACTCTGATACCTCGAACGGCATTTTGTCACAACCTATAAATCTTATCTTTCAATCCCATATTTCCAACATTTTCTCAAGCTCTTTAATTTCAGACCACCACGATAAAAGTACACGTCGTAGGAATCTTGCAACGGCCTGTACGTACACCCAAATTCCACCCAATCGCAGTATCACAAAATTTTCTCGTCTTTCTCCGATGAGAAAGGACGAGCGATTATTTTGACTAAATACGAAATAATTTCATTTGAAACTACCAAGAGGATGTACGAATCAAGTCCGTTCCACGATACTGAAAGTTTCCAAATTTGCCCCGAATCGTCAGAGTGTAACCGTCTTGCAACGCCCTGTACACGGCGCTCTCCCTCGAAACACTGTCCCAATCAGAATTTCGGTGCACGCAAAAATAGAAGATGGAAAGGAATCGGTGACAGATCGGAGGCACGAGGAGGGACTTCCGTTGCACCGGGACTAATTTTATCCGCGAACAAGCGAGGAAAGCGAAGAATGTCGAAGCCGTCGGCTCCATTGAACAAGCCACTATCGCATTCGGTTCTCTTTACTCCGCGACACTTGCTACTTTACAATCGAGCCTTGTCTCGGACGACGAAAAGGAAAAAACGCAACGCGCAGCCGATTGGCGGCCGGCCAGCGGTTCAAAGACGCGCCGTACACGGTTGTCGTCGGTTTAGCAAATGGCAAACGACACTGGTAAAACAGTGCAACGGGTAAAAACAGAAGGTAAACGCTCAGGATGGTACTCACCGTTTAATGGCGCGTGATGAGAGAAGTGCGAGGGGAAGAAGCTCGCTGTGGCAGCGGCGGCGGCGGCGGCGGCGGCTGCTGCCGCTGCACCCTGATGTCCGCCACCCCAAACCGCGGGATGTAGCCCGGCTGGAATGCCAGAGATGCTTCCCAAACTGGAAAATCCTCCGATATACGCTGGAGTCGGTCTGACCGGCGTCGGACTGCTTCCCTGATGCTGATGCTGTAGGTCCTCCACGTCGACTAGGCTGTTCTCGTCCTCTTCCTCGATGTCTTCCGGTTCCGAACACCTGGACCTGGCTTCGTGAGAGCTGCTTCTAGGAGATTGAGCACCGAAATCCGAGTGACCGACTGTGACGACTTTGGGAGACGAGGAACACGGTGCGACTTCCGACGTGGATCCGGAGTCCGTGCAGGTTCGAACCGCGTAATCCAGCGTTCTGGAGCGTTGACCGGGCGATTCTACCCTGTCCACCTCGATCTCGGGAAACCTGGTTAGCGCCCTCGCGTCCAGGGAACCGTACGCGATCCGTCTATGTTCCTGCACGCTCGGAGACACCGACAGGTATCTCGATCTGTAGTCACTCGGATGTTTTTGTAACGCGGAGTTCGGACTGACCGATAGGTTCTCCTGTCTCACAGGGGAATAAGAGGCCAAGGGTGATGATCTGGGTGATACGGAGGACGTTTCTCGTCTGGAGGAGTCCGACTTTTTAGTGTCGGCTAACAAGGCCGCGACGGAAAAGCTCAATCGATGCACCGGTTTCGAAGTAGGCTGGGGTGCCTGGGCCTCGTGGGAACCTGGACTGCTCGATGGAGGCGTCACCGGGGAGGTCATCCTTAGTACTGTCATTCTTAGACCGCGATCGAACACCCCTGTAAATCTATATCTCTTCACCGAATCACTCTGGGTAAATCTTCTTCGATCTTCTATGCTCTCATCCTGCCGATACCTTCGTCGAGTATCTTGTCACCGATGCAGCAGGAGAAATAAAGTGCGAATGTCCGTGATTCAACGAAATGTCCCTCTCACTGATTCCGCGCAATCTCATCGACGCGACTCAACGTCGAAGAAAACGAAGCGATCGACGATGCGGCTATCCGACGATCTTCGAGTCACACTGGACGATAATTTTCCAAGAATAATCACGGAAACGCGTGAAGAAGGATGCGTGACGCGTTTGACAGGTGAGCCGAGGATCGACGGATCGATGGATCTCCCGGCCAGCTAACCTGGACTAGCCTCTACTCCACTCGAGCTCTCCGTGTCGACTGACTTTGACCATCGTCGACTGCGGCGCTCGGACTTTTTCGTTTTGCGGGTGGAGGCGCCTCGGTTAGTGGGAGACCCAGCCGTTGTATGAAAAGAGACGTTGTCAGAGCAGGAACGATGGTTCGAGGAGGGGACGAAAATGCGAGAAAGGGGAAATTCAAAAGTGGGCGAGGCCTCGCGGCGGCAGAAGGGGCATGGCTCTGCTCGCTCCGCCTCCATGGCCGGGTTCCTTTACCGTGAAACGGAGTCGAACCAGAGCTATAGACCCGCGGATTTTTCCCTGCCAGGGATAAGTTTCTCTCTCGCGACTACGTCCAGCTCGGTTTCAAGGGAGGCACGGCAGGCAGGGATTACCCATGGATACGGTTCTCTGGTGGGGAGCTACCTCCTCTGCTGATGCACACGGACGACACAGGGAGAGAGAGGGTGAGAGAAAGAGAGCGAAGCAAAGAGATGGAGATAGATAGATAGATAGAGAGAGAGAGAGAGAGAGAGAGAAGTGATTTTATCGTTGGACTCGCCTCTCTACCGTAGGAGACGGTAATGAGCGTAATTGACCAATTAGGGTCGGTGATTAAGAGAGGAAAAATGCAGGCTCGCCTCGAGTGCTTTCGATCATCGCGTTGTTATTGATACGTTCTGACGTTTCGAAATCTCAGGTGGAAGCAACGCCACCGTCTCTCCCTGTGATCGATCACGTTCCAACTGATCAAACGGTGTCATCGTACGATCACGGTCCCGTCGCGCGTCGTTCGCGTAATACAGATTCTTTAATCGCTCCAACGAGGGAACCCGGAGGAGAAGAAAGAAAGTAGCAAGTAAGTAAACAACTTAGGGGGTAGAAAGTCTTGGAAGAGCGGAGATGCGTATAGGAGGAGTATAGACGCGAGAAAAGGGGGCGAAGAAAGGAAAGAACTGGAAGATAGTGCTGGTTGTTCGGGCAGCCCTTTCCCCTGGTAGATTTCGTTTGTTCGCGCAGCCAGGTATATCGATTCGCGGTCGAACGGGAGCTCTGTCGGCGCTGGAGGTCTCTTGGTCGTTCATCCCCCTCGATCGAGCCGAGTACGAGACTTTCGGGGCCTCGGGTCCGTGGCGCTCGTTTGTTCCGACGCCGCTGAGATCCCATCGTCGCATCCGTCCGTCATATTTACGATGGCCTCCCCCTACACGGGCTTGACGTAGCCCCGCCGATAAGCAAAAACAAATGCCTGCCGATAGGTGGCAGCGATAACCAGGCCGAATAAAACCTCATAGATGCTCTTCCATTTGCGCGGAATTGGCTGCAGCCGTAAATTTCATCGCGCGAACTTCCGCCGTCTCGCGCTGCCACTTCATCCGCCCGCCAAAGGGGATCGATATCTTCGTCAGGGATCGATGGAAACGATTCCGTTTCGCTTCTATCCGCGTTGTCTTCCGTAACGTTGCAACCACGAGCACTAGAACTGCACCGTAGGGAAACGTTTTAGGAAGCCTGCTGTATTTTTTCCATCGGATGTGGCCGTTTTTGGCGTGATCGTTTCCCTTCGCACAAACGAAGCGACGGTGGACTCGTAGATCGTATTTACCTGGATAAATTCGATATTAGATGGCGCCAGTCCGCGGTTAAATCACAGAACGGTTTGATTACATTACAGTAGATTTAACCCGATTATGGTCAGACCGGGCGCAACTACGTTATCCTCAATGTGTTTTCATTAAATTAATCCGTTTGTTTTGCGGTAACGTTTCGATGGTTTATCTCTGTATGTTCGAGTAAAATACGCGATAATGTACTCGGTTAGAAACGCGAAAACCTCTCCGTAGTAAAAATCGCTTCGGTTCTTCATCCTTCCCTTGCTTTGTTTCCACGGTTTTCAATCTACAGATTACCATCGGCCAACAAAAAGCCAGCCAGAGTAACGTTAAAAATCACGGAAAATCTCCTTTATATTTTCGCTCGAAACGCGAATACCGGAGGAACGAAGCGCGACGGCGATTAATTGTCACGGTGACTCGGCCGAAAAGCCCCGCGCGACCAGAGAAGAACGCCGATCGAGGCTGTCGATACAGCGGCGGAATAAAAGCTCATAGACGCTTGGTCCGCGTGGAATCGGCCGCGGCAATAAATTTGCTCGCGCGAACTTCCCTGCCGGCATCTCTGCCGCGTTCTCTTTGTCGGTGTCGATGAGCGGCTCCGCGGATATTTATGGCCCTCGAAACTGCAGATTAAAACGGTAATTGTACATAGTTTCGACCTGGACAGATCGGCCTCCAACGCGGTTCCCAGCTGGGAAATCGGTTTACGCGCGCGTTATCGCTCAGTTATAGCTTATTGAATTTACGGACGCTTCGTCCGCTCTGTATCGGCACTAGATTCTGGAATACAGAGTTGCGACTTTGGCGTGTACGATAAACTCGGGAAGACTTGCGAATTTCTAGAAACTTTGTAATACGACACTGTGTACGGAATATGTCTGGCGATAGTTGGTCACGAAGAAATCACGATTTCGCCAAAGGGGATCGTAAAACGATTTAACGAAGCAAAATGAGATGTCCTTCGTTAACAACAGCCATTAAAGTTCACGGGCCATTGACTTTCGAATTCATCGATCTCGTATCGGTATCCTTAACCACCACGCTGCTTCTGTTCAACCGTGGCTGGCAAGAAGTGGCAGGGCCCACGTCGATCACGCGACTATTGAAATTCTGAAATTAAACGCGGTTCCGAAGAAACCAACACACGTACGGAGCTTGCTGTAACGATGAATTAATTCTGTCTCGATGGAATTGTGCCGGGAACAGGAAATGCCGGATCTCGAATAGCCGAGATTGACGCGAATACTTCCAACGGTTTGCCGAACGAACGAGAGCTTTCAGCGAAGAAAAGATATTATCGAAATTTCCGCCGAATCTATAATTAGACTTACGCGTGTTTATACATTTGTGAGAAATTCAAAGATGCAGAAACATAGAAAATAACCAACGTAAAAATGTCGTTGTAACATTTGGTACATGAAACGAATCGCTATTTCACACCTTCTTCCTCGCCTATCTTCAGAAATATATAAATTTCGATAAAATATCTCTTAATTTCTGCGAGATAACGATTTCTTCTAAAATCTTCCCTCGTTAATTGTCCCTGTAAACTATAAACGGAACATCGTCCCTGGTCTTTGCATAGTCATATACTCATCGAGGAGCGACCGGACGTCACCATTCGCAGGAAACGAGTGTTTTGTATTAAGGATCGGGTCGAAGAGCGTTCGCGAGAAACGCGCAACGGTGGCGTTATTAAACATCGGCTACCGAATAATTAAGGAGAACACAAGTGAGATCGGGAGAGATGGTGGCTGGCAGCGTATAGAGAGGGATGGGCCAATTTGGACGGTTACCAAGGCAAACGATACGTTAAATAGATAGGACGGCTGAGCGGTGGGGAAGCCGACATAATGAGGACCACCCGCTAGCTCCGCAAGACCCGCTCGGTACACGTACACGGTGTGTCATCCAGTCTCGCTTGATCTTTGCCGGGACCGTTGCCACGTGCATACGCGTTTCAGCAGACCCGGAGTTTCGTATTTTGGACGAAATTTAAAAAAAGACGGATAATAGAATAGTTTCTGTTTGGATGGACGTTGTAGGTGTATTTGGGTAGTTAAAAAGGTCTGTTGAAAAGAAAAAATTTCGATGAGCCGAGAATCGAGATAATTGGTGAAACCTACATGGTATTTCGAACATCGGACAACGCGATATAAGATCTAGTATTTCGAAGAATAACGATCGGATAGAATTAAATCAAAAGATGTAGAATTATGGTAATGTAAAATAATTCGATATCAACTTGGAATAGTATTAGGTATTTCGAAGATACGGTGAAACTTGCTGAATCGATACGATTGGGACACCCTTTACGTTTAAACGACAAAGTGGCACGGCGTGGCCGTTAATTATTAGCACGCCGCTATATTGAGCATGAAAACACTATTTCTTTCGTGCAGAAGAGATTCGAGTCAAATTGGCGTTAAAATTGCAATCACGGTGGTCCGTCTCCAACCCCTCCAGCCCTTCATCCCCCACCTCTTTCTCTCGCACCATCCGACGGAGCTTTCTCCGTTCCTCCCTTCCTCCCGTTCACGGAATTAGATCGTCTATTCTCAGAGAACTTCCACACGCCGGTCGTGTCTAATAGCCGTTTAGAGGGATAATTTCTTCCCGTAAAAAACAACGAAACCGAGAACGGGTCTGCAATTCGCGAAACGCCCGTGATTGATTTGCCCTCGAAAACATTTGCCTGGCTGATCGTTTCGACAAATTCTATTAGCGGAGTCATCGAAATATGCTGATCGGGTTTCTTCGCCTCTCGATGAGCTCGGAAACTTTAGCGAAGCCTTAAAACGTTATCGAATATTCTATGTTTTGCTTAGAGCGCTTGGTATATCTTCAACTTCTAAAGGATATATTATCTTTGTATTTATTTGTATTAAGATCAATGGACTCGAAATTTATTAACGTCACGTATGGTAATGACGCAAATAAACAGGGTGGCGAAAGAAAACGTTGGAGCTCCATTTATCCTCGGTAGCATTCAATACGTCAAGGTTGTGTACACTTCTTATTGTTCGGTGTACGAGCAAACACTAAGGTAAAATCACTTGTGTAACTTCATAAATATTTATCCAATTAAAAATTAGTGTGTCGAAAGAAATACAGTTGTTTCGTTCCAGGTGTCTACAGAAACTTCGAGGTCTTCGTCCGTCGCTTCTACGAAAGATAAGGTCGTTCGACTTTGATATCGATTGAAAGCACTCGAAGCGTGTATAATTAAAAAGCCGTAAACACCGCCACGCTTCAAACCGCCGATCGTGATTCGCTTCAGAAAAATATTCTTTTGCGAAAGGTCGTCAAGCGTTTCGTTTAATGAAAAACCATCGAAAGAATGGGAGAAATCATTGAGAAAACAAATTCGAATCTGGCGATCGTGAAACGAGAAGAAACGTCGATTTATTCGGCGTGGGGCGCTGAAAAATTCGCTTTCGCCTCTGATCGGGGGTTGTCTGCGAACATGGGGTAGAATGCAAGGGGTGGGGAGGCAGACGAGGGGTAAGGGGAGGACGACGACACGGTAAAAGGCGAACGTACTCGCAGGCAGAGCCACGACAGGGGGCAGGGGGGAGAAAATCGATATTTTAATTGGACAAAATAATTGGAACGAGCGAACGAATGGAAGATCATAATCTCCAGGTTCCCTTTTTGTATTGGCGAACCCGCGCGTCCCATCCGCCTTCCCGTTCTCCCAACCCTCGTCGATTTCACTCCGGCCTACCACCCTTGCCGCCCCTACGCCACCCTCCTTTGTTTTTCCGCCCCTGTCGTCCCTCGCGCTCGACGCAGGCCATTTCACGTTAAATCGCACACATCGATCGACCTCCGGCTTTCACGTCCCTTTGTATCTTTGTTTTTTCGCGATTTTGTACTTTAGAAAATTTTATAGCGGATAGATAGCAGATGAAAAAATTTTAAGAGAAATCTTCATGGACGAAACATCTTAAACAGATGTAACTGGATAACCAATCGCTTTATCGCGAAACTGTCTGACGCATAATTCGATCATTTACTTTAACTAATAGAGCAGTTTCGCTCTTTCTACTCTTTCCAGCAATTTTTCTTACATCTGACTCGTTGGATTCATTTAAGGGCTGATGATATCCACGGCCAGGACTTTGAAATGTCGGTTCTCGATTCCTTTCCGGTTGGAGAAAATCTCGTTAATTAGAGACCACCGTTGAATGGATTAATTAATTAGTAAAAATGTTCAACAATATCACCCACGCGAATATTCAATTAATCTCGGACGAACGAAAATAACGTGTGTCTAAAAGCTGCAGTTACATTTAGCCACTGCTGAAAGAATACTAGTCCATGACGCGTAGGCGTCGTGGCTCACGCGAGAGCCGCGTGACGAGCGGCGATTCCGCGTCGTTTCCAGTTAATTAAATTTCATTTTCTCCCTGGTAAGCCGCTTTCGCGACGCGGCTGATCCCCGAGCGGCTCGGCAATTGTCTTTGCTCTTGGCCAACGACCCACCTGCGTCGCGGTCAATTCCATCGCGACTGCCATCGTGAAATTAGAATACAACCCCGTGGAAAATCACTGCGGACCCTCGTGCGCGAAACATCAAAGAGCCGTTGGAAATCCTTGGTTAAGTGGTTTAAGACGTCTGTTATTCCGACTATTCGTCATTGGAGAAACGCGATCTTTTCGCGTATCGTTCGTGGATCGTCATCTTCGATTCGTTTCCTCACGAGGGTTTGTTAGTTCGATTCGCGGCGAACGAAGGGTGAGAATGGACGTTAGTTGGAAGGTGAATTAAATGGTTCGGTGGATTTGTAAAATTAATCGTTTAACGCGTAATTGAACGCGCAGTGTACGTAATTAGCTATTAGTCGCGGAATTTATCGAGATATAATTGAGCCTGCGTAGCCTCGTCTTGTAACGCTGTATTTTATGCACAAGTATGGGTATAAAATTGCTCGTCCATCGACACAAAATCCAGAGAGAAATCGGAGAATCGGCAGAACGAAAGAGAAGATTCAATCCGACGTATCGTACCGCACAACCTAACGAGACAGACGAAGATGCGCCGTCGAATCATTGCTCGTTCTCTGCGGATCTCTGTGATATTAAAGGCGGACGCACGCCATTTATATGAATATTATTCGCACAAGTATCCAATTTAGGAGAAAAGGGAGAAAGAGGAGGATGAAACTCGGTGCATCGTACCGTATGATTAAACGAGACAAATTATCCACTATCATAGCACAGAAACGAAAGGCCAAGCAAAAAAGAAAATTAAAATTCCTCTCGAGGGAATGTTTAAAGGAGTCGCGGCCAATTGCACGAGGCGCCCAAATATTTTCGCTCGGATTTCATGCCGCGTGAAATGGAGCGTCTCGCGTCGGCGGAAGCACCGCAGGGAAAGGAGAAGTCGTTGAAGGAACGAGAAGAGACGAGGAGGCGAAAGAGAAAGAATACGAAGGAGCAAGAGGGCTGGAGAAAAGGGGGAGGGTCACGGTCGAGGAAAAGGGTCGCGCGGAGGGCGTTAGGGCAGTCGACACCTCCACACGTGCTCGCCATGCGTGGCTAGTTAGAGCGGCGCCTATCAGCCAACACGACGGCTAACAAGTATATACCCAGAGATCTGTAGCTCGTTGCACACCGAGTGTATACTTGTTAGTCCTTAACTGCGGGACCTGCTTCCCGCCCTCTCTATATCGTGGCTTCTACGAGAGCTCCTAATAGTTCATTTGTTTCTGCCCGCTTCCGCTCGCTCTTCCTGGGAACTCGTGATCATGGGGCGCTCAGCTAAGTTTCGAGTGGACAATTCCACCGAGTGTGTGGACGATGGACAACGTTTTCTTCCTTTTCATCGAAATGAGGCTGAGCTAAGAAGCAGTTGCGTAGAGAAAAAACGTATGTAGCCGTTAATACTTGTGCAAAGAAAGTCACGAGTACCACGTTCCTTGACGCGTTGTCAGCACTGACGAACGACACGGGAATGTTAATATTGATCGGACGATGAAAATTGTTGGAACACAACGATATTACACGTATAAATACAAATGCCCTTATACAGACACCTACACAGGTCATACTCATTACTGTATAGAGAGTGGGGTTCAAAATCTTCAAGGGATCGTGGGTCACAACCTACAGTCAGTCTGAGAGTAACTGGCCAACTGTCGACCATCCATCACTCACTTGTATTTTAAATACATTTGATTCTATAGTTTTGTTTAATAAATATCATATAATATTATTTTAACACAAACATAGTGCCTTCCACGGATTATTTATCTTAACTTTAAGATTAAATTCTAACAAAAATGACGATGAAAACGATACCGCGGACGATTCTCGAAAAATCGTCCGATCGTTAGTGGTCGAAAGGTAGTAGGAGAAGAAACGAAGGATGTCGAGGAATAGGGACGGAAACGTTAAAATTCGCGATCAGATCGCAAATTTAAAGCGTCGTAGGCTTTATGAAACGTCAATTTTATCAGAGAACGTATATGTTGGCGCAGAATCTACAAAACTTTCTCCTGCAATTGCATCTAGATCCGTAAGAACCTCGAACCTGCTGATGCTTCGTATATGAGAATTATATCCTGGAGAAATATATCCAATTTTTCAAAACTATTCCTTCTTTCTTCTGGTCCGTTCTCGGGCCATAAACGCTCGCTCGATATAGCCGAGCAAAGTCATTGTGAGCCGCGAGTGCAGCTGCGAGAGGCAGTTCCAAAGATCTCGAACAGCGCGGAGTGGTGAAAGGAGAGCGGCAAGGTTTTGATCGACAGTGGAGGAGTTTTCACACGGCTCGAGAGTTTTGGGAAATCATTAATATCGTTCAGGAGAGGATGTCTACTCTCTCTCGTAAGTAGAGCGTTTAGGCGAGACGTTAATAGGCGGGCACGGAAGCGCGCGCGAGGTTCTCCGCGAGGCCACTTAACGCTTCCGCTTGCTGAAGAGGTTTTGTTGCCGCTTTTTAAGGCGTCCTCCGCTATGAGATTTATCGCGTGTTTAGATCGGCCGACGCCCGGCCAGATTAAAGCATTAAATATAAACGGTGCCGACAAGCGACCAGAAAATTGCTGCCGTTCACGAGAATCGACGAAAAACTCGTGTCCCCGATCCCCGTTTCCGACGATTCCGCCTCGATTTAGCTCGAATCACTCCGCAACGCCATAGCGATTATCGTCTTTCTCCTCCTCCTCTGCTCTCCGAAGAGAACGTCGAAGTGTTATGTCTCTGATTTTGTAATTTGTTTTTAAAGAGGCAGTTCTATCAAACAGCTTTTTATAGAACAAGACTGCGATACGAGACAAATTGGAGAATACAGTGTAAGCGAATGATTATAAATTCCATTTTTTCATCTTTTATAGTATTAAAACGAAAACGAATAAAATCGTTTACACGTAAGTAAGTCCGTGTTGCGATGTAAAACGAAACGGAATGTACAACGAACAAAAATCGTCTTCTTCCGAAATCTTGAGGAAATTAAATTTTCGCTCGAAATTGCGTTTCTCGATGTGAAAAAAGTATAAACTCGGTTGGTTTTCTTACATATTGACGTCAGTCGATATTCGATAGATTTTCCTTCATTTTTTATTACGTCTATCTCACTCGTTCAAAGCTTCGTTTTGAATATCCGCCCACGCAGATTCTATTCCTGTTTTAAGTTCAACGATATTTTCTGTATGTGGCTTCTCCTGATCGTAAACCTCTCTTGCCAGAGTGTCCCATAGGTTCTCGATCGGTTTCAAATCAGCCCTCGGTATCGTCCACGGCAGTAATTCCGCTTCGAAATTTTGAAGCCACGTTTTTGCAGCGGTGGCTGTATGGAAAGGAGCATCGTCTCGTCGAAACATCGTCTTCTTGTCTTCTATTTCAGTTATGAAAAACGAAAACAATTTCACGTAACGACAAGATCCAGTCATAATCGATGGTTTCTAGAAAATAACGAGGAAACAACGCAGAGTCTATGGTTATTCACAGCACAGTATGTAGGAGACTGCCGAAGAAAACAGACATCGAAGAAAAAAAGTACCTATAGCCTAAAAGATAATACTTTTGTCAAATCGAGAAACAACAGATTTCGTCTAAATGGATCTCGGGACACTTGCGTGAGATTTTAGATATCAAGTTTTTCTAGTTCAATCAAGAAATCGACACCCTATATATATCGTAGCACGCTTCTATACTACGTTATCGAGCATTCGCGGAAATACACTTTTATTCCTTCTCCTTCTACTAATCACGTTCCGTGCATCCGCGCCAAGAATGCAACACACGCATCTCCACGTCCAATCGACTGTACGCAAAAAGAAACATTCTAGCCGAAAGGTTCTAAGTAGAGGATAAATGTAAGAAGTGGCGCGCGAACGATTCGCTATACGTATTAATCGCGGCACAGGCAATTACGCGGTGCTAACGACCAGGTTGACGTACGAGCCGTCGCGTTTTCGTAAACACGTTTACGAGGGCGTAGCGGCCGCAGCTGTAACAACCGCCTCGTGTTTCGCGAATTTCATGGACAGTCGTGTCGCAAATTGCACCTGTCACGAGGCGTCGTAATTAGCACTCGGAGCGTTTAGGGCCCATCAACCATGATGCGTGCACTCGCCTGATTTTTCTCCTCGTCACTCGAAGAACACCGATTGCCACATTCTATATATTCGACAATTTCAAGAATATCGCGATCTCCTGGCGATCACCGAAATGTCGCATCTGCTTGCTCGAAAATAGGATCGACGATGTTGCTCGACGTGACGTCGAATCGTATATCCGATAGATATTGCACGTGCGTATAACTTGAGAGTTACATATCCGAATTATTCGTAGCGAGCGACAAAAATCGCACTCTGAACGTTGATTCACGTTCATTTGATGAACGTTCGTTTCTCAAATCAGGCGCATCTTTCAGAATTTTGTTCGAATGGAAATTCATTTTGTAAACTGAACGTTACCAAAATTCTGAAACGATAACCAGTTAATAACGTCTGTGACTGGAATCGCTTTAGCAATTTTAACGTTGATTTATACGGTACTCGATAATTGCTTGAAAAAAGAATTATATTCGAGTGAAAATCCGTCGAAGAAATTGCGTTCTATATTCTTGGTTGGTATCTTCAATGCCGGAGTAGAAAGCAGCACCCGCAAAATAAACGTCGACACCAAAACCGACCGATAAAACGACGAACACGAGCGGAACTCGCGATAAACTCTCGCTCGAGGGACGTGTTCCGTTCTTTTCGTGGCATCGAGGGGGACGACGGGTTTAATATAGATCATCGAGACATTCGGATTTCACGGGAAACGAGCGGTGGTAATGAAGTGTTAATTGCGAGGGAAAAGGAAAGCGCGACGGGGAAACTCGGCTCCGGTGATTTAGCGAAACTCTCGGGTCCCTTGGCTTGTTAGCCGTCCCCGAGGTCGCGAATAAAAACCGCCATGGTCGAGCTAGATCGTGTCGCATTAGCGTTAATTTCCTCGGTACGTTTGCCAGCTCGTATCGTGGCTGGCATTCGAATCCGTTTTTATTCTCTTCGGATCGCTCGATCGGTACTTTTGTTCTTTCCCTTCCCTTTCGGTCGTTCCTCCGATTACGACGACTTGTGATAATTTGCTCTCTCTCCCTCTCTCTCTCTCTCTCTACTGGTGTTTACTACGTAGCGACTATTAAGCCACGTTGAAAATTAAACAGAGAGGTTATTAAGGCAGAACGTAGGATGGAAGTGGGAGAAGAGTTTCTTTTTGCGAGGGGATAATAATTTCGCAAATTATAGGCTTTAGAATCACAGAGAGAAATATTTTCTAGGAGATTTTGGGACAAACGTTGGTACCGCGGCACAAATTAAACGCAGTTCCCATGGAATTAAAACGCCCAACGATCGGAGCATTTCCATCGCAAGTTCTCGCTGCTGCTTTTCTTCGATAGACTTCTCCGTGAGGTGGGAAACTGCAAAAATTAAAAAATTCCATTCTCATCGAGTCCATCCGCTTTGAATTCGTTTCGCATAGTTTTCGACTTTGCAAATCTTCGTCTCGAACGTTCGTAGCTTCGAAAATCTTGAGACACCAATATTAATCCACGAGAGTGCGACACATCTCGAACACGGAATAACGCTAGTCTGGCTGATTATCGGCGCGAGATACGCGACGATGTACGATCGTGAGACGCGTCTCTCGGCTCGTTTCGAAAGCCTATGTTTAGCTTTGGACGTTTCGGAGATGAATGGTCGCCGTGCGTCTCTTAAAGCCTCGTTTCGAATCTTTTTCCACCGTGGCAGCGGGACACGCGTGCTATTCTACTCTCATTTGCGGGAGAACGGCTGCTCGCATAAAGCGTCGCGCTTCTGCACACCGCTCCGCGAGAGTTGTCCGCTAATTAGAGGTGTCAAGCGACCGGCTGCCTTATGAAAAATCGCTCCACGCCACCGTCGCTGATACATCGTGATTGTTATTAATGAACGAGCCTGCCTGGGAACGTTGGATAATAGTGTTTGCGTTCCCAATAATTTGTTTCGCGTTTGACGTCTCGATAGGAAATCGAAATAATATTTATTCTGCTTCGAATTTACACTTATGGAACTTGCTAAAGTACATCGATGTTTTACGATGGTAAAGAAAATTAGCCGTTATTTAAATATTTTTCGAGCTGTTCTTTCGAACGAGGTTCGACTGCGAGGAAACGATGATCGATGAAAGAGAAGGAAGTATTTGTAGAAATTCTCGTGATTGCTAAACGCGCGCTCGTTCGTCATCGTTAATTCGCAGACTGTTCGAACGTGCCACGAACACAGACGAAAAGGAGAGCCACGCGTAAACGCGGATAGTTGCGTAGACGTTTAACGACAGGAAGCGTTGGCCGGGAAGAACACATGTTTCGGGGGTGTCGCGCGCGTTCCTAATCATTACACTCGTGTTCGACAACTGTCTCGTTATTTCGCTCTTCCATCTTATTTCTCTCTTTCGTCGTTCCAACGGATTAAAATATTCTCGATATTTCTAATATTTTAAAGTTTACTAGTATCGTTCGTGCAACTTGCTGACAGGCTCAGGGCGCGTCTCTTACAACTTCTTCTGGATAACGATCGAATGATATCGTTGGAAAAGTCATTTCATCGAGATGGTGCATAATAACGAAACAAGATTTCTTCGTTTGCATCGTGACGGAAAATCAGAGCAGAGGAACACACGGCACACACGGGACAGCGCGGAAGGAAGGAGAAGTTGGTAGAGGGAATTTATAACAGCGATTACGAAGTTTACGGCGATAACCTTATTAATTCAGTCGCATTTATCTTTCCGTAAAAATTCATTAAAATGCCACCGGCAGCCGAACGATCCCGCCGTTTTATCAAAGGAATTATGGCGATGACACGAGTTTATCTACCGTTTATCTCGATTATGGTAATAAGCTCGCCGACTTTACAGGCGCTAAACTCCCAACGGGATAAGTTGTCGAGACGCGAGCCTCGATAAAATCCTCGCGATAATGACATAATCGTCGATATCGCGATACCAATGACCCGATGAACGTTCGACAGTCAGCGGGGAATCGCATCGCGATTCTTCCCCGTCGTGCAAATCTATGACTCTTGACTTTAATACCCTGTTAACCAACGAGTAAGAAAAAGGATATATTCCGAAGAATAAAAGACATTCGAATAAAGTAAAAAATATTGCAACAGGAGAAAGTATCGCAAGACGCGCAACAAGAGAAGCAACAAGAGAAAACGAAGTACATAGGATTGTGGTAAAACGGTTGAAAGGATCAGTACCGTAGCTGTAAGGAGCGTTCCGATTAGGAATAGAAGGATACGTATTTAAAAAGAGGCTTCTACAATGACAAACGCTAGTTTTACGCAATAATAAAATATCGTTGCTCTTCGTGTTTAATTCAATTTGGATTAAATCAGTTTGCTAAAGAAAATAATTTAACACGTAAAAGAACAATAGGCGCGTCCGTGCCATTGGCAACAGAAAGAAAGAACCTTACGTACGATACTATGCAATCACGAGCAGCGTAATAACCGCGTGTCTTTGCAATTTCTTAGTCCTCGTACGCGCGACTTTCGATCCAAGCCATTGCCATTGACAAATTCGGGAGACATGAGATCAACAGAAAGCGAAAGTAAGAAACTCTGGATAGCCACTTGGCTACTAAGATTCCAGCAGATACCCTCCAACTTCCGCGAACAACGGAAAGAACGAAGAGAGCGAGCGGGAGATGGAAAGGCGAATGGCGAAAAGAGAGCAAACCGAGGTGTCCGGCTGGTGTGGCTGCGACAGGAAAGTTTGTTTTTTGAAGTCTGTATTGCTTACAAATGTCTCGGTGTAAAAAGCGAGCAGTATGCTCCTAATGAGTCTGGTTGTTAAAAGAGCTCTCCCGCCTTTTTTACGCCTGGCATGGCCTCTCTTCCACCCCCTCGCGTTCGCCACCCGTTCCTCCGCTTCCATTAGGCCGACATTGTAGCCTGGAATCTTAATATTTTCGACGACGGGATTCGTGACAGTCGGAAACCCCGTCGATTCGTTTATTTCGGGAAAACGCGCGCATGAATCCGTCGCCCGAGCGACCAAATAAGCCTCTCGAAGAACATTTTACGACCGCTAATGGCCGCGACGGAACAGAGAGGTCGCCGACAATTTTTACGAGTTCCCCCTCACGAATCGTTCCGTCCATCCACCGCGTTTAGAACTGTTTGATGCGCAAAAGTAGTCTAGAAACTTGGGAAAATTTCCTATGGACGTATAGCACAGTTTCGCGTTAACCGACCATCCCAGTAGCCTCGCCAATTCTTGGAATCGACTTCTATACCAACTTCCTCATCCTATTAGCTAGCGAAGCATTTTACGATTTCGTATCAACCTAACTAACCCCGCAAGCGCATCTTCGAAAAGATCGACGAGTCCAAAGGACGAAACGTGTGGACCTGTCCGAGCAGATAAGATGCTAACCTAAATGAACTGTTAGCAGAACAACGCTGTAAACCGTTCTACGATTTCGCGTGGAAATGGCACGCAAACAAATTTCCGAATGATTAAACCATTCCGTAGCGAAAAGGAAGGAGAAAGAAGAATATGCAACGTGTATATGCAGAAACGAAGGAGTCCGTATAACGAAACGTGTCGACCTGGCTGTTACTCGGAGCAGGACACGCTAATGTCGACCGTTGTAAATGGTTTTCGGGCGCACTTAAACGCCCATTTCCTTCGAAATCCGGCCAAATCGCTTAGGCCGAGCAAAGCGTTCCAATTAAGAGGTATGCGTCTCGCTTCTGGCATCTCGGCAACGAGACGATATATTTTTTTTTCTCTCGCTCCGCTTCCCTACGCGCTGCTCTTGCCATCTCCCTTTGTCTTCGCTGCGTCAGCTTGCGCCGAGTCTCACGGACTCTCGCCTCCTTTTCCTTCTTTCACTTCTTCCCTTCGCGAACAAACTGCCAAGCGAGAGAGTTTCGAGCTCGCGCGTTAAACAGATGAGAATCTTTCGGTCTATTAGTGGAGCTGCCACCGTTTTGCCGCGTAAAGAGAATTGATATCTGCCCCGGTGCACTCCTCCTTCTTCCTTTTCTTCCTGTTCGACACTCCCGTTCCCGTTCTTCGCGTCCACCCCTTCGCGACGTTTTATTTGCGGTTCACTCAAGCGCGCGTTGCGCGCGGTTTGTCGATTACTCGAGCTGGATGATCGAACGCTTGATGGATTTTCAGGCTGAATTTACGTGAGAAATAAAAAGAGCGCAAGAAAGATATCGTGGGAGAATAATTACAAAATTAGCGACGAATTTCTAGATGGAAAGATTCCGTTGATGGTGGCGTTCGCTTATTCGAACGCAAGTTGCTATTATTTAGACGAGAAACTGTAGGTTACAGAGAAAATGTGTGCAGATGAACGGAGACTCGTTGTTCTATCCATCGATAGAGCGAAAGTGAATATTTGCAGGGAAGATGAACGTATTTATCTGGCCGACTATTGTTATTTGTTCGGTTGTTACTGTTATTTGGCGGTAACTGAAAGTTTTTACAGATGCTCGTAATGCGGAGGAAGGCGAATTTTCAAATATTTTTAGACGTCGAAAGGGTTCAGGAAACGGTCAAAAACGGTCGCCTTTGTTTCGCGTTCGATCACGTGCAACGCGTACGCAGATGATTCGTCGCGCAGTTCCGCCGACAATTCGCGGCGATCGTAAACCTGAGCCGCAACGTCGACGAGGAATACTTCTTGGAAACGGTGAGTGAACACGTGTTTAGAATTAGGTGGCGTGGCACGAGGGGACGTATGCATGACGTCGCCGGCGAAATTTCTCAGCCCCTCCACGATCGACCCTCGATGGCAGCCTTTTTCGTAAATAAATACTCTCCGTGTAAACTCCGTTAGCCCTCGAATGCAGAAAACAACCCTGTGTCTTCGCTGTTCTCTAAAACAGATCCGAAACATCCCTTTCTCGTTCAATCGCGACAGCACGGATTAAGGATAAACCAGAAACAGAAAGCCGGAGGAAAGAACGTGTTGTGACATCTTCTTCGTAAAGCATCGAAGAAACGAAATTGCGCCCTGGTGCAAGAAGGGAATCGCGTTTTACCAGGAGACCACCGCTTAAATCACGCAACGGGGAGTTAAGTGACCGAGAGCAGAGGAGGAACGAGGCGACGAACGAGAAGACAGAAGGAGGAGGAGAAAAAGGATAACGAGGGAGGTTGAGCTGGTATTCGCATTCCGGGAGCGCGTGCCACGATGTCAGTTTGGAAAGCGAATGATACGTAATTTATAACGGCGTGGAACTAAATACCCCGTTAGGTGGAGTGTCTCGAAGGGAGGGACGAGGAAGCGGAACAACGACAGAATCTGACGTGGCAAACGAAGACGTGGAAGAGTGCGAAGGACAGAAGGCATTGGTGAATGTCGTGCGTGGAACGAGAGAATCCGAGGCCGTAGACGAGAGAAGACGGGCCGGTGCCTAAATATCGAGCACATGTCGGCTTCCCCCTTGAAACGCGCCCAACGAAAATAGAAGCCACCACCGTGGACCACCGTACGTCATCTTGCCGAACCGAAGAGTCTCTTCTCGATGCTTGGCTGTTCTGCGGCCTCGTGTTTGCTGTTACGCGGCCCTGTTTTCACGCGTTAAGTCGTCCGTCTTCTTCCTACTTCCCTTTCCGTTTTTCTTTTTTTTTTTACCCTTTTTTCTATTTGTTTTGCGTAGGTAGAGCGTAAAGGGTATCGTTTACTGGTTTTGCTATTCTAACCTCCCTTTTCGCGAGTAATAAACGAATAGAAGCGTGTGGGAGGAAGTTGTTTTCAAAGAGAACGAAATAACTTGACGAATAAAATAACAAAGGGAGCGAGGTGAGAACGACGGGCATTCTCTAATAGACTGGCTGTCCTCTTAATCGAACGGGCCGTAAGTGCGCGATGAGTTACACCTCCCGAGGCGTATAAACCAATCACCGTATCTTTAATCATCGGCGAACAAAGTCAGCGTTGACCGACTCGTCTCTCCTAAGATCAACGAAGTTGAATCAGCGAAGAAAACGGGAATCGACTTTGTCCTTTAATTACCGCGAAAACTTTGCACCGTTGTTGAACAAAATTAATATCCCAAATTGTTCTTTCCTATAGCGGTCATATCGAAGACGATTTAACGGCGACAGAAACGTCGACAGTGCCGTTTCCCTTCAATTAATTCGTGTTCCATGTTCCGTCGCGATCTTTCTCCTCTCGACGCCCAATTTTCCTCCTGCTCCACCTTCTGTTTCTCTTGTTTCATCGCGAGACAGTCGGCAGAAAAGCGGGAAAGAAGACTAGGAGCAAAAAGAGCGTCGCGAAGAAGGAGAAAGGAAAGGGAGGATGGAGCGAGAAGACGGGGATCCCCTAATAGATCGGCTGTCTTCTTAATTGACTAGGTGGGTCGTGAACGTCTGACGGCTCGCGCCTCCCGTCTCGAAATAAGCGGCTGGATTGACCGTGAATGCCGAACGAGGAATACCGACCTCCCTCCTTTAGCCTCACGAATGATGGAGATTGATCGTGGCAATTATATAATCGACGCGGGGCCGCTATGAGCGCCGACGCTGCTCGCGATACCTTTGTTCGGAGGAAGCTTCGCAGATCTTTTTCAGTACCTTAGGAACGAAGTTTTTTTCGCTTCGTGATACGTGACATCTTCTACGCTTCGTGAAAAATTCCCGGAAACGTTGCAAACGTAGGCGCGTGGAATCGTAAAACGTGATTTACCGCGTTAGTTTGAACGATGCAAACGTCGGACAATAATTGTAGAAAATGTACAGCTGCAACGTTACGGAGCGCCAATTGGAAATAATTATGCTTAAATAAAGTTACAAATATTAAATATATAAGCATGCGTCGTTTATCGTTTTATTTCAAACAATGAGAACTTGCTAGCCATGGCTAACGAAGCGATTACAAGGAATTCCAGTGCCAAAATTCCTAGGAATCCAGAAACATAGCGGAGAATCTTTGGGTGGAAAATCTTTCGCACGACTTTTACGGACAAGCGTCAGCGGGGTCCAAATTGTTCGATTGTCCGTCTCGAGTGGCTGCGGCATTGTCACCTGGCCGCAGCTGTCCCGTGCCTCTTAAATCGCAATTATGCGAGGCACGGCAAGCCGCGAAAAAGAAGGGGGCAACGGGGCCATTTTCTAGCGTTTCGGTCAAAAACTGATCCTTCAACTGGTTGACAATGGGCGCAGAACGAATCGACTCCGGCTTTACCTTTATCCGGCCTTCTTCTTCTTCCTCCTCGTTGTCGTCGTCTTCCTCTTTTTCTTTCTCTCTTTCTCTTCTTCGTTTCTCGGCCGGTCGAGATTGCCGTATTGTCGAGGGCGTGAGGCCCTTCCACGGACCGTTTTCCTCTCTAACGCCATTCAACGCCACGAAAACGAATTGTGTGCCTCGTGCACGTTCCGCTAAAGATGAAGTCGATACGACCGAAAGAATCGTGGGTATAGCGTGCTGTTTCCTTTGGTATCGAGGACACCTTTGCGTGATTTCTGCAATGGATACCATTGGAAAATTTTCGTAAAGAATAGGCCCACTGTTACTTTTCCTTTCTCCGAAGAATTACTCCACCTGCGTCGAGGTTCGTACGCTTTAAAGCGTTTTATTGTGGAAGTTAATGTGCAATTCGATTGTTGAAACTTTGTAAGCATTCTGACGATTGACGCCAACTTCTATTCTACAGCTATTTGGTTCGAATGGAAGAAGATCATTTATCATAAATCTCCGCCGAACAACGAAAGGTTCTACATTTGGCCGAATACTGTCCCTAGTCGAACGTTAAACACAACGAGAAACAGAACCCGAAAGAGCTGGAACACAATTTGGAAGAATTCATCGTCGAACGCGATGAAATGTTTCGAGTAGACGGACGATCACGAGGCTACTCGACGCCATTCACGGAACAAAGATATTCGAGAAAATACTGATTTCACGAGTTTTCCGAGCAGGTCGACGCAAATCTGAAAAAAATGTAAACGTAACTCCTACTTTGACATCGATCTGTTGAAACTAGCTCTGTTAACAAAGCCACGGGGTCCAAAGCAATAAACCGAAAGAGTGGAAAGAAACTTCACACTGGTCCGTCTAAAGGCGAAATCGTAGACTCTCGAAACGATGCCAGTGCGAGAAACGGTCAGCGAAATTGAAAGAAGCAAAGTATCGTTTCCAGAACTTTAATGAACCAAACGTGTGGTCTCTCTGAGAGGCGCGAAGCGTCCTTGTCTCGAGGACTGTGTGGAATAGAAGATGTCTGAATGGTGGATTCGCGTCGCTGGTGTAAAGGATCCAGTTGTAAAAGATCCGGCGGTGGCATTGTGCTACTCGGCTCGAACCGTGCACCATTCGAAGTTGTTTAAATCCTTGTAAAGCTCTCGAAAGAGGATGCGGCCGTGGTGTCGCTTTCCTCCCTCGAGTGGCTCCGATTGTCGACCCCTTGAAAAGAGTGAAATTGAGTCCGACAACCCGAACCCGCAGCCCGAGCAGGTGCTCGAAACTTCCTCTCTTCCCCACCACTTTTCCAGAAAGGAATCTTCGTAAAATCATCGAGTCTGAAATGGATCCGGAACGCATTACCGTAATGGAGCCCGATCGCTTCCCTTGGAATTTTTCACTTCTTGTCCGGCAGTCACGACCGTATTTAAGACGCTCGTTTTCATTTCTACGTGATACGAGCCGTTCACAAGTCACGCTGATCAACTCCGTAGATCGAAGAGTATGGAACAGCGACGATGGTTACATACGCTGTTTTCTAAATTTCCGATTTTTCTCGTTCCACAAAATTTGTCTCTAAATGTGTAGTGTTTAGCAATGGTTTCAGTAATCTTTTTCCTTCGAGCAAGACCACGACAACAGACTTTCTGGTGAAAAATTTTCTTCGCAGGCTGTACTAGAAAGCGACGTAATCGATATTGAGCGATTCTTTTTCTTTATCTTTACACGTGCATACATATGTATATCGCGTGTCGTTCTTCCACATCCACGTGGAGAATCCCCCTGCTCGAAACTTCTCCAAACGAGTCATTTCTCACGTGACGTGTCAAGACCGACGCTGCTCGCGACGTTCGAACGTCGAAAGCATGCGATCGAGGATGAACGTTTTAATAAAACAGCCCGCAGCAAGAGTCACAAGACGTTCTTAAATACCGGTATTCTTCCAGGCGAGTGACTCGAAATCAACGGGTCCCAGGGCTCGTCGTTCGTATTAACGCGGCGTTTGTCAGCTAACGAGCGGTTTGATGGGCCGCCGCGGAAAAGGCATAAAGGGAACGAAATCTCGAAAAACATCCTCGAGGAATCTCGATACGTCGTGGTCCCGCGACGCATTAATTTCCCTTCTTTCTTTGCCACTCTTTTCGATCCGCTGACTCGGTATAAACTAATTTATTCTCGTAAAGATGGGATTAACGCGGCAGGGAGAACGAGTTATCTCGTCGTTTTGTAGAGATCCGATGGCCACTTAAGCTGCCATTTGTTCTGTGTAATGGGCCGTGATCCTCTTTTTTTTCTTCTTTGGAATCCTGATAGATCACTTTAGGGGGAAAATATGGCTTGGTATATCGTGTTAAAAGGTATTACGAACTCCTATAACGCTATTATAACATTTAAAATCACGTATCCATATGTCAAACGAAAAGTATTTGACTAGCTTAACGACCGAGAAGGGCTGCTTCGCTCGCGTGTAGCGCGAGTAAGCCAGCGAACACCAATTTAAAATTAATCGGAATCGAATCATTCTTTCAAACTTGCTGTGAATTTATAGTCGATCAATAAAATAGTCGTGATAATATACCTTCGTAGCTTTCGAAACCTGTAACCTTTTCTCTCTTCCAATAAATACGATCTACGATGGCTGGAAAAAATTATATGCACGTTGATTAGATCCAAATGTATTCGTATCGTTCGATTATAAAAATTTCACGTATACTATGAGAACGAAAGTGATAAAAAAATTCTTTTACGATACGTTTTTGTGACCACAGTCTGCTACCTTCTTATTCCTGTACGCGCTTCGATTCTCTAACCAAGATGAAAGAACAGAAGATGAACAACTGAGAAAAACTCTGTTACGATATTCCGCTGAAAACCAATGAAAGTCCCCTGATGTTCGCTCGAAAGGCAACCGATCGAACGAAGAGGATGATCCGCTCAACAGGTTAATGAGCGAAATTAAGGAGACTTGCAACACGCTCTATAGAAATCGAACGTCGTCGGTGGAATAGAGGACGATATAGTGGTTGGAGGGCTTGGAAGAGTGATATACAGTTCGGTAATGGTGGCGGACGATCCGACACCTGGTCCCGTGGCCCCCTTTGTGAGAGGTGGCTGAAGAGCGAGCCCCACGCCATCAGTGGTCCCCCATAAACTCCGGCGTGCATTCAGCTAAATGGTTCTAAAGTGCTTTGAAAATACGAGCCCGCTACGAAAAGCGTCTCTCACCGCCATGAAGGCAGCCCTTCTCTCTCTCTCTTTCTCTCTCTCTCTCTGTGTCTCTCTTTCTCTCTGTCTCTCTTCACCAGCCAAAACGATATGGGTGGTTTCTCCGGAGAATAAAAATGCAGATTAGGATTAACAAGCCGGGACGACGATTCCTGGCTTCCGTTGATTTACCGTCGTATAATCTTCATGGACGGCGTGCGCTCGTTCGGCCAACGTAATTTTTCCCCTCTTGCTCTTTCTTTCTTCGTGCCCACTCCACGATTCGTGTTTGTTGAGATACGTTATTAGGATTATTTGCTTCCGTGTAATTTTCATTCGACCCCGGATTAAGGCAGTGGAATTTTCAAGCAGCCAGAGTTTTCCCGTTTCGAGTTACCGATTGTGATTCGTGCGTCGATTCGATGGAATCATTGCGGCGTGGAACGTGGAAACGGTTGCAAAAGATAACTACGAAGCGTTTAAACACGCTGTTCGTGCTTCGGACAATATCTACCGAGCTGAACGAAGAGATCTTCCGATCGAATTACTTCGTAGATATAGGGACGTTGTTCGATGTAGAATGGTAAACTTAGAATTCAAGAACTCATACGCACCCATAAAGGTTGGATTTGTCCAAGCATTTGTTTATTAAATATAGTTGGAAAGTGCAGTTCAAATTATCAAATTAATGTTACATAGCGAATGTTTCGTCGAAGCCAGCCAGAAAAATTCGAGCGATGCGCGTGCGTGGGTAGCAAAATGCGTACCGCGTTCACGACGTTCCATCGATCCTGGGAATCAAAGGCAACGAGTCAAAAGGCACAACAGGACCTGACGAAAATCGCGCGTTACGATGATCGATGCTCCGCTATTTCGAAAATTCCTAGAATCATCGATTCTTTTCGCGTGTTTTCAAAACTGTTTACCCTGTAAACTGTTCTCGGTATCGTAACCAAAAGATCAAAAGCTATTCTTCTTTCGGAAAGCCTGAAAGCTACTATCGCTTGTAAACAGAACGTCCTGAAAATATTCCTCGCTTTTCCCAAATCACGTTCACTTTCGTACCCTTTATTTAGATTTTTAAAGCTCGTCGTTTCGAGCTTAAACTTGGAAGCGTCTGATCGTTCGTTAATGATGAAATAACGAGTTCTTATGGGACATGGACAATCAGAAATCGATCTTCCATTCTCCTAGCAGCTCGTGCAGAACTGTAGAGGTAACCGTGCAAGCTGGATGCTTTTCGTCGTGGCTGTACGTCGTCCCTTTGCAAGGAGGTGTGACTATGTTTGAATACACTGTTGATTGGGCCATAAATGTGTCTCTCAACGTACAAACACCTTCCTCTCTCTCTCTCTCTCTCTCTCTCTCTCTCTCCGCTCGGGCATAGTCATTTTCTCGTTCGGGAACCTCGTGGCCGGAGGGCCACACACAAGACTACAGCCGTTTGATTGGTACCTCCCGGGATAACTCGGCGTGATGCAATTGAATTCTAGTTTGAAAGATGGTCGCCGGACAATCCCGCTGTGCTCGACTCGAAATTACCTTTTCCCGATTACTTTACCACAAACCGCATTTTTCTTTCCTTTGTATCGCGCTCGAGAAGGAGACGAGAATAATATTTATAGAATTATATACGTGTGCATCGAAGATAGGTTACGTTATGGCGTTTAACAGGCTGCTGGCTTAGACGTCGTGGTTGAGGAAACTGAAAGTGCAATTGCAATTTCGTAGTTGAACGCGAGCCAAAGGCAAACACGAGCGAATAATTGCAGCGAAATGTAGCGGGACAGCGACGACACGAGCTCGGTACCGAACGATCGCTCGGCAAATTCTTGGAACTGTCAACAATTCAGTAACGATGGGTGGTCCCTTGCGATACGTGCGGTCCGATGTACATCGGTGCAAGGTCGTTGCACCTCGCTACTACATCGTTTACCCGAGAGGATGATTATTTCTAAAACATTCGCGCGATGGAACTGATTCGACGCTGAAGAATTGTTACGTAGGAGCGCGTACTGTACGAGTTAGAGAGTCTTGAAGAAAAAAAAAAAAACGCTTGCTTCTCTGGTGGCGCGATGGAGTCAAAAGCACGCAGCAAACTCTGTTCAAAGAAGGGTAAGTTGGCGAGATGCAAGCCGGGATCATCGGTTGCATCATCGCGAGACATCGAACTTCCAAGAAGACCGTCCGTTTGACGGATCCAATTAAGCGGGACCACGGCAAGGTCATTAGCATTGATACCGAAATTCGTGTTCCAATCAAAAGGCATTCTTCGTGTATTCGTGCTGAGGTCATCGCCGCGGCGCGGCGGTCGAAGATTCACGATGATCCCGATCGCGATAAGTAGGAGGGGACGAAGGCAGATCGATCGCGACGAACCTCTAATAAAATCAAACCTCATTTTCACGATCGACCAATTATCGCGCGAAGAAACCGAGCGAAAGTTGAAACCAAACGAGCCTGTAGATAATACGAAGTAGGGAAGGGAATAGAGGGAAAAAGAGAGGAGAAAGGCAACTACCGCAGCTTTCGGACGAGCATCGTGAGATATTAAATCATCGTACGCGGCCGCGTGTCGATGAACCTTCGAAATTAATTTCTCTATTCACCGCGCTGGGCGGCCGTGTATCAAGGTCGCGAGCTCATTAGCCATTGATAGCCGCATTCGTGGCCCAATCAAAGGGCATTCTTCGTGCGCGTCCGTGCTGACGTCAGGCCTCTCTCCGACGAACGCGTTGGCCAGGAAAATCGAAATCCTTCGGGACGTGTGGCCGTGTCTCGTTCTCGAACGAGCAGAAGAAACGATCGAGGCGAGAGGAAATAACACGGCGCTTGGTAGAAGAAGATAAAAACCGAAGGAAGGCGGAAGAGGAGGAGAAAGAGGAGAAGGAAGAGGAGGCGGTGGATAGAGCGTCGCCCGGGACAGAGGGAGAAAGTCGAGGCCCGTTCAGAGACTAGTTAGCACCTTCTCTTAAGTCCGCGCGTTCTCGAATCAAGGCGCGCATTCTGCTTGAGCCAGGCCGGCCAGCCCGGCTACAATGCCGCATTGTACTTAAATCAGATTCAATTTGGGCCCCATTGAAAATTACGCTTAATAAATTATTTGGGCAATTCATAAATCCGACTCGTGCGGTGCCTGACTGCTCCTCGGGCTCTCGTTCTCCGAGGACTCGCCTCCATCCGACCGCGCCGTTTGCCTCACGCTTTCGAAACGGCGCAAAGCTCCTTTCCAAAGGCCGTTTACTAATGGACCAACCTGGCTAACGTATCCCAGGGACGTATTCTCCTATCTCTCCTAGCCGTGATTTTCTAGTCGAGTTTGCAGAGGTTCGACGAGCCACTCGCAACGTGAGAAGTATATTTTCACGATTGAAAATTATCAATCACGATGGAAGATTAAAATTGTAATTTAATCGTTTATTTATTTGTTTATGTCGATGACTACGTATAACGCCTTTGATGTTAGATAAAAGGGATAAAGCGAAATAAGAGAGGAGGAATATGAAAGAAAAGCGCGGCAATTATTGCATCTAATTGATTATTAATTATTTATTACGAAACGTAGAGCAGATACGAGTTCGGTATTAGAGTAGTTATCGTGGAGTTAAAAAAATGTTTTCTACGCTGTGATTAATAATACAGACCACGTGATCCAGCTAATACGATCGCCTCCCGTAAACATTCCAATCTTTCTACGCGCAACCGTTTACGAACGATTATCGAATTGCGTAACGAAGTATCGTTGGAAACGAAAACAACGTTGGCTACAATTTTCAACAAGAGAGGCGTTCGAAGCTGAAAGCGATTTAAGCCGACGAATGCGGCCCTGAGGACGATTAAGCTCCGCTCGGAGGGTCACCAGGTAAATACGCACGCGCTCTTACATACACGCGGGCCACGATTATCGACCTGCACGTGTACGTCGTTTATACTACAAATTAGTAGGCAGTTATAAATGACACAGTATCCTTATTATCGTACTAGGCTTATTCCCGGGCCTCTCGCTGACGTTTGACCGACTGTCCGCTTTCCGACCAGAGAGCGTGAAACGACGAGTTTCTTCCGAGGATCCTGGCCACGAAAAATTATTCGGCCCGTATATCTTTCGCCAGAGGCCGGTCTGTCACTGATTAATGCAACGTACACCGCGTTTATTGTCAAGCAAACTCGTACGGCTCGCCACTCCGAGATTCTACGCGACCACCGAACGGATCCCCGATTCCGTGATCGCCACTCGATAATTGCCCCTTTCACTCCAACGCTCGCAGAGTATAGTCATTTTTCAAGTAGAAAAATGCTGGTGTATATTTATCCGCGCGAGGGATAAAAAGAAGAATAGGCAGAAGGCGGAGACGTAGGAAAATAGGTAAGAAATTTACGGTTACGAGGAAACCACGGGGTGAAAGGTACGGGGGTCCTTTAACAACCCGCAAACAAGGGGCTGACACGTTCAAACAATCGTGAACGAACCGACGAACCTATAATTAGCGCAGGATCCCTTTGAGGATCTTTTTTGGCACTCGTTTTCTCGAGCAGCCGGCTCACCGCGATCCACCGCGCCTCTCTCCTTCCGTTAGATCGTCATCTGCGAATGTTCGACGTGTCGAAGGCACTCTGGCCACACCAGTCTCAGAAGTTACCGCGCAAAATTGCTCCGGACCATGAAAATCCGACCGCGTTTCGGCTTCTTCCATGATTTTCACGGAATAGTGCCGAGTGCGTTTGCCATTCTTCAGGGATAAAGCTTGCGGTATGTCGCATCGAACGATGAGAAACGATGCGCGAATTGGTTTCAAACGGATCGAGATGTAGTTTTTTGGACAGAGAAATTTTTCACGTGTCTCGCGTAGCTGTCGAAAAGGATTCATCTTTTGTCAATTAAATGTTGAACAGGGCGAAGATAGCGGAAATCTCTGCGGGACGACGATTGGTGGCTCAACGAGAATCATTCCTATGGCACGACCTTTTTTTTCGTAGACGTTGCTCGTTCGATGAGTTCCCTTGTTATTCCATGAAGAGGTCGTCGAAGACCGTACGATTTACGAGATATATCGCGTCTCATGTCAGAAATCTACTTTATCTCCGCATGTTGTTGAAACCGCCAGTGTGAATTCTAAGAATAGGGAGATATCGTGTTTACTACATCGCATTACAAAGTATGCATAATTTAACTTATAACAGTGGAATTGCGACGAGATACTCGAGACAAGCCTATCGGCTAATCGGAGACCGATATAGCGCGTAATAATTCCAACTCCGAGCGGTTCGCTCCTAAATCTCTTCTTCCAACTTCTACGTTCGTTGGTCCACGACTTTACACCATATATAAACACCGAAATATCCATTCTCCAGGAAAGTTTCTACGAAAGGACGATCGTTCTAAATTCTTCGCTTTCAACGCCAATCTGCTACGGAAAACGAGGTAATAAAGAGTAGCAGGCGTTTTGTGGAATGAACGATCCCCTCGGAAATTCCTTTTGCGGCAGAAGAAGAACGACGGTACGGTGGTTATCGCGATCTGAACTATGCCACGTACAATTAGTTGAAAACAAGATAACCAAACGGACGAACAACGTCGTTGGAGAACGGCGGCGATTATAAACTATACACCTGCAGGCTGCCGTTCGAGAAAAGCATGCATAGACTAGCGAAGCGGTACAGGCACGCACGCGCGCGCACAGCGAAATTCATTTTGCGCTCGGCGGTAATTAATTCCCCGCTCGTCAACGTCAGCAATTAAAATTATACGTTAATGATTTGCAAAAACTTGTTTTGTTGCGGATGGACGGCGGTGAGCGTTATCTCTGTCGGCCTCTAATTATAGCATCCGACTACCCCCGAACAGACGGCGCGAAACAAACGAAGAAAGATGAAAAAGACCTTATTCTTCTTCGCCCTTCTTCTATCTCTGCCTCTACTTTACTTGTAACGCCTCGAACTACTTGCGTATCTTTTTCGGTTCTTCTTCTTATCCTCGTGTTGTTTTCTTTGCTGCTGCTGCTGCTTCGTTTCTTTTTCTTTGCTTTTTTCTTTAAATCAAAACCGATAAACTTCTGTTTCATTTTATATTTGAATCTTTGAGAACCTGTTACGCGATACTAATTCCGTAACTATCAGATCAGTATTACCGTATGCAAAGTATCGATACACGCGAATTAAGACTTTCCTTTGATTTTCCTTTGATTTTTATTCGTCACGTTACACGAATCCAGTTCATCGATCGTTGTTCGCGCGGTTCAAACTGGTTTATAAATACATGGCGATAAAGAGGGAGCGATCGTTTAATAATCGGGATCTCGTCGCAATTTCGCAAAAGTCGTGAAAAGGACTCGAGCTGAAAAAACGCTGGAACGGATTTGCCGGGGAGGGCGGATTCTACCGAATATCGCTAACGAGCTCAGTTGTTTTCCGTTTGAGCAGCTGTTAATTGGCAGTGACTAATTACAACGTATTATCGAGAAGTTATCGCCATGTAGCGCTTTTATTAAGCGTTCTTCCGATCCTCTTCTCTTCTGATTCCCTCTTCCTATCCCGTGTCACGAGCTACGATTGCGTTTCCACTCGTTACATACTACGTACACATCTCGAACGGTTCGTTTAAACCCGTTGCAGTTTACCGAACATTCACCGTTCATTCACGAACGATTTACCGTTTGAATAAAAAAAAAAAAAAAAAAGAAAAAGAAAAAAAGAAGCAGCAAAAAGTATAATTTTTCAGCGCGTCGATTTATTTATTGGAATATTTCGTTGAATTCCAGCGGTGAAAAGCGAACAATGAGCTACATGGAGGCTTCGGTGTAACAGCTTGTCGCGATAACACGAATTACAACAGAGTTCGAAGGCTAGATCGGCTTGACGAATTTCTGACGTGAACTAATTGCCGATGACGCAAACTGTGTATTAAGAGCGTAACTTCATTGGAGAGAGGAGATGACCTTAACCCGTTTCTTTTTCTTTTTGGCTCGGAAGACACGTCACACGTTGATATCTTTCCGACGAACCATATTTTCGGAAAAAAAATTGCCGGATAATAACCGTGACGGATAATCGATCGATAGTTGAAAGAATTTGTATCTCGATACGTTGTTACGAAACTCGTTGAACCTTTTTTATTGTTCTTTATCTGGAAGAAAAAAATCGTATCGTTTCGCCGAAATTTGGTTGATCCGAGATTGGACTTGGCGCGACACGCGCGATTCTCATAATCGACAGTGTATAACGGCTTAATTAATAATTAGACGGCCGATTCATAAATCAAGCAACTTTTTCCACAGCCACGAAATCGATGTGAATGCCCAGGGAGACGTTATCTTCTGTGTAATTAACGCGATATGCATGCCACTGGAATATACACAACCGCGATATATCGGAATGCTAATCAGCGTTCGCAAACAGCCAGAGAAGAAAAAAGTAATTGGATCGTGCAGATACCAATAAACGAGCTCGCGTTCGAGTAAATATTTCATAATCTGCCAAACATACACAACCGAGCTGGATCCCGCCAACGCATTGTGTGTTTAACAACATTTTGCTGCCGTAACGCCATTTACGAAATCCCATAGAAATTATTCCTAACAACTTGCGTGACTTACGGTTTCTCATATTAGAACCTCGATGAGGTTAATTATATAATGCACAATTTCTTCGAGAAGAACGATCGGCCAAGCAAACATCTTCCGCAGTACGGGGATAGAATTCAGTAACGACAAAGCTACTAGATTTACGATTATACGCGATATTATACAAAATTGTACGTACGCGGGATAAAAGCTCGTTCGCACTGCTTCTCTGTGCTTTGCATATTTTTCACGAATCCTTCGTTTTTATTTCCCTGATACTTTTACACTTTGGCCGTCGATAGTTTGCCAGCATGTAGGATACGAGGTATCTCAGGCAATTGGGTCTGAGCCATAGCTTCGAAACGATGGAAGATAGAGAAGCTTTCGTTTGGAAAAATTATACGGTTCCGAGCGATGCATCGCGTGGTACGTGGTACGCGGCATCTCACCTTTTTTAAACGCAACTGTACGTTCTGTTGTAGACCGTTCGATACATTTTTTGATTCTCCACGAGACAGGTATGAAAGTATTTGGACCAAAAACGACGCATCGCTCGAAACCGTTTGATTTTGTTGAGAATTGTGGATCTTAATTGCCGAAATAAAAGTGAAGGAACACTAAGGTTACACTTAGGATTCGTACTAAAGTAGTTTTAGATTTATTTAATACACGGTTTCCAGCATCTTCGTCGTTATACATTTGCACTTTCACAGTCTCAGCGCTTTCTTCCATACTACACTGCCAACGAAACAGTTACATTCATATATTTTTCGAGACGCTGTGCACACACATACTTCCATACAGTCATATTCACATACGTGTGTCACTACTACGAGGCCAATCCAGTCTAGCACACAAAATTATGCATATCTCAATAGATTTTTCCTAACGTGATCTATCTCTATCTTGCACGTTTTAACCGTCATAACTTCTTGAACCAGTTGCGGTAGACACCCAGTATATCGCAAATTTTTACATAAAATGTATCCCTTATATATATATGATATAAAAATAAATTGTAGTTTTAAAATATATCACAACTATCCACGTTAAACGTTCTCATTGTTTTACGCAGATATCCCAGATGATCTCTCGAATGACAGAAACATACAAAGCTTCTCTGTCTCAGAACCAGAGAACATCTCATGTTCGCGTTGCAGCAAATTCCTAACAAATAATGGCCCTGTTCGTTATTCTATCCAGAGGAAATTATATTTCTTTTACAGACCGTCTGCCTCTTGGTCTATCTCGTTCGTTGGTGCTAATTAGAAAACTGGCGCCTCGCTCGTTGCCGAGCGGATACCGGTATCGAATTCGGAACAATGACACCGCCATGACTAATTGCCACTGTGTTGTCCATGCAAATTGCCGATCGGAACCGAAGAGCTGACCAAAAGGGGCACGAGGAAAATTCGAGCAAAGAGAGAAGGGGAAACGTCGGCGTAGAGAGTCAAAGGATAGCAGAGAATAGACAAAAAAGAATTCGCGCCGCTCGTTCCACTCGAAAAACGTGGCTTTGCCACGCCCTGGCGACGTGTCGGCCTTCTTAGATGAAATTCGACCGTCTGCGGAACCCGAAATGCATCCCTGACCAACCCCCTGCAAACGGAACAGACTTTGCTGTCGCTTTCCTGCTGGAACAACTGGAAAATGAATCTGGTCCTTTCCTTGGAACGATTTCTCAGTTTCTCGATGAGGGCTTTTCAAAGGATAGGAACTGCGCTTGGATCGATATTCGCAGGATGTATTTCAAGTCGAAGGATTTTAGGTTCGAAATGGGCTATTAGTAAAATGAAAAAAGTTCACGGAACGTAGCAGTGAAATTGGTAAAAGGGTAAATTATTTCTGATGGAGTTTTCGTTGATGGATAATTCGATATGGGATTGTAAAGTTGAAAAAAACCACGAGAACAGTAGAGTTTAGCAAAGGATAAGGCGGCATCAGTTTTGATGGATTCTGCGTCGAAACAATTTTCCTGATTTTTGGTGAGGATTAAATCGATTTTTACAGGACCCACTTGCCACTTAAAATCGAAAGATTTTGGGTCCAATGTGGGACGTTAGATCGGGAAAAGTTCTCAGACGATAATAACAAGGGTGAGTCGATACTCGTCGATGAAAACAAAAAAGGAACAAAGTCGAAGAACAGCGTGTTCGAGAATCGCGCGTCGATAAATCCTCCCCAAGGAAGAAGTTGGAAAATTTGTGTTCGAAAGAAGATTGGTAGTTTCTCCAACTTCGAGCGAAACGTCGTCGATCCTCCGTCGCTCTTCCAAGAATCTTCGAAAAAGCTTCGATATTTTATCTACCATGTTAAACATGTAAATGCTTGGATCACTCCATTTAACAGACCAATGAAATTGGATACAATTGGCAACATGTAACTAGCTTTCGTACGTTTAGCCTGACTGGTATGATTTCCCAGGTTTCTCCCCGCTTTGGCCTGAACGCGTCGAGTATCCGTGAATGCGTTCATTGTATCGGAATTAAAGTGTTAGTACCTAAATAGACACGATTACGGACATATCGGGTGTGCTCATGCATGACGATACGATGCATGTCGACCGTCGGTCAAAGTTCGTACTCTTTCTTAATTACAGCTGCCTTGATAAGGATACGGATTTATTGGGCTCATTGCTTTCGTGATATGTATATTTGCTCGCTGTCCGACTCGATTTCGATAAGGGCTACATCGAAACGCTTAATTCAAATTTAACGTTATGTTGATTTCTTATCGAATATTTTCTCGAAAAGGATTCAAAGGCAGATACACGTGTTTGCTTTGATATCGCAAGCCACGTTAGAAACGTATGTCGAAAAACATACAAAACTGTAACAAGTGTTATCGAGTGGTTGCAAGAAGGCAAAAACTTTACGAATTTCCATCCGCATCGGATTTTAGCTATTCGTAGAAATCTCTTTTTCTTAGAAGGGATACATCGAGTTGCGCGACTGCGCTAGACAAATCGCACAAGCGCGTTAAACAAGACTATTGGCTTAAAAGCTAAGAAACGTGACGATGGAAAAGGAGAAAGCTTCGATTACCGCTGAACTTTATTCCGTACAACATCCTACGATAAACGAAGAAGGACCAAAATCTTGATTCGAACCTATACCCTCGTTACGAAAAAGCCTCGACACGCGTTGGAGAAAAGATCGAACACCCCGGGACGATTATTAATTCGCTGTAAACTACTCGATTCGACCATTTACGATGATATTTATAGGCACCTATCCGGAAGCGTGATCGAATGGCTCCTTAATCGGCGTCAATTTCGTCGGAATCACAGATGGGAAGCACTGTCAACGATTGTGCATCCTTAAATCAACGCACAATACGCAGGCCACCCTTCCTGAGCGTTTGCCCGGACCATCGTCCATTGTACGCCGCGACACGGTTGGTCGGTGTTCCATGACGCGCTGATTAAAAGTGTAACGTTTAGAAATTGCAGGGACAAGGCCTGGCGAATGCGGCGCACGCGTTTTAGATATAATCATCGTTAATTATATCGACTGCGCGTTGCCTGACGTTGTTATCGTCTTACCGCACCCGAATATCTACGTTCTTCGTCGTTCATCGTCGATCAACGTCTCTTAACGATTCCAAGGCGTTTCGACCGACAGATGAAAGGATTGCTCCGCTTGTCTTATTTGCAGGACCGTCCAACGGCGAATCTACGACGAAATCGTGGAACAAGGAACCAAAAAGTATACAAACTGCACGGTCTAATAACAATTATCGAAATCCGATACCGTTGGAAACAATTTAGTTTATACTTTGCTATATTTTGAGTAATCTTTAGTTGCTTCCGAGAATGTACGAGGTGCAGAGTGACGGTAATTGAAGGGGGGAAACATTGGATCGAATAAAGCGTCGACACGATTAGAAATCAGGCTGCAGAAACGGGCAGAGTTTATAGCGAAGGAAATTGCAGGTTGCCGCCTAAATTGCTTTTTTACTGCCTACGGCGAGCACGATATTCGCGGAAACACAGAGCTCGCCGTCACACCGCTTAAATTTGCCCCCGACTGTTTAAGATAATTTTATTAAGTACTTTCGTGCGAGCTATCGTGTCGTGATGTAACTAAACGTTCGCACCTTATACGAAGCACAGGCCGTTCCATTATCGGCGTATCGTTGGAAAATCGTACGAAGATTATCGAAGAATCGAACTTGCTTCGAAAAATCTTTGAAAATCATCGAGAATCGTTTGAAAATCCTTCCAAAAATCGTTCCAACGTTATTCACGAGCGTTCGAAAGTTGGAAGTCGTTCGAACACCATTTGAGATCGTCCTAAGATCGCTCGAAGATCGATTAAAAGTCGTCGAAGGTTCGTTCGAGGTCACGAAATAGTAATTTAAACGTCATTGAAACGTAGACTGAAACGTGCAAATCGATATATTTGGGAAGGAAGAAACGTGGGACTGATTGGATCAACGATCCGATTCGTACAACCCAAATACTCGAGGCTGACAAATAGAAACGTTCGCATAATTCTCACAGACCGAAGGTATCGCAGGTGACGTTGTAATAATTTTTACACTCGAACGTCGTGCACGCTGATCGGATATTCCTTTGAGATTCGATATCGATGAAAACCGATAGAGGGTGAGTAAAGGAGGCAAGGACGAAGGATTTTACCGTTTTACGACTCTGTTTCCTGAGATTTGAGTAATATTTTCGTGGAACACGCGACGCGGGGTGTCATATATCGACAGGGATCAATGTCGACCCTCGAATGAAGCCATCGCTGGATCGCTAAACCGCCAGCTGTGATTTTCTAACGAGCCTTTGATGGAATAACGCCCCATTCAATTTCCTTGAGTGCTCCCAACTTCGTTTCGCCTATCAGTTTTGGCAACGCGGCACGGATAATTCCATTACTCGTCGATATTCCAATAAGCATGAATAGACAAATCTACGAAACGCGGGGATAATCGATTATTCACACTCCACTCCATCTCGAGCAGAGCCTCTTCGTCGATTGTTGCGTAGAGAAGCTTAATAGCCGTGTACTGTAACGTAATCGGTCGACATAACAAGCTACTTTTTCATAATATTTGGTAATATCGTTGAGAGATTGGTTCCTTTCGAACGCGGTTCTCGCGTGTTTCTTTATTAGCTATGCGGTATGAAATATACTTGGGACATTTATTTCGGTGCATCCTCTTTTTTCTTTTTTTTTATTTAATTTTAATTGCGTAAGAATTTATCAGCTAGTATTATTAGCGTATTAACAAGTTACGAATTATAGATCGTAGACTGGTTTTTTACCATTTTACCACTTTGCTTTAAACACACAGGATACCTCTGGTCAAATTTTATTCCAGGAGATGTAATTCGTAGAATTTCGTTTGTATCGTTATTTGCACAGTTCTTACTGTAATACGAGAGAATTTACGACTACGAGTAACTCTAACTGGTAATGATAACACGATGTACATTGACATTCCACGCTACGCGTATCGAATGCTCGTAACAACATTGATCGTACAAATATTAAAACGCTTTATTTGTTTATAACTCCTAGCGAGAAGAGCTGTGAAAGAATAATGGCGTGTTCGTAAAAAGGAAAATCACCTGCATAATCAGTGGCACCGTTGCATTCGTAGAAAATCCACGGTAACCCGCCCCCGGTATCTCAGCCTGTTCATCCGAAAACAAGGTAACGGTCGGTGCATTTTGCAAATTGGATTAGAGGACAGAGCAGGAGGAGGAGCACGCGCGTGTAAAACGACGATCACGACTCAAGTCATGGTGAGTCGACGACGGGGGCCTGGAGACCTACCTGTAGTTTGCAAACTGCGAAACAACGAAACAACGAAACAACGAAACTTTTGGGACGACGATCCGAGAAAGAGTAGAAAGAACGAGAAAGGGAAGTGACAATGTCTCGAAAGACCAAACACAGGCAATCCTCTTGGCAACCTGCCAAAGCCTTGACCTAATCCCGACATCAGATGAACCGGACCACCCTGTCAAAACTTGTCACGGGGATTTCGAATTAAAAAGGAAGAAAGAGAAGGAAATGGGTGGAATGTGAGCGAGAGACGGGAACCGTAGCGAGAAATGCGGAAAAGAAAACTCGATCCCGTTGATGGGATAATGTCGGACGTTCTGCGTACAATTTGTTCCGCTACTACGCGATTTCGGTAGATTCACGCTGCCGGTGATGATCGCTCGAACGACTTCAATCGTCGATGGATATCGATCGAATAATTAAAATTTCTGACGCGTGTGATTTCTAATCGACGATACGATGAAAACAGTGTTCGTCGATCCGATAAAGGATCGTGGTTGTCGTCTTTCACACGGAAGTCGGCTGTAACACAAAAGGTGGGCAACGAGATCTAAAAATTGGAATACGTGAGTCTCGCTCGTAGGCGATAAAATCGGCTGAAATCCGTAACGAATCGGCAGAAATTTCAACAGCGTAAGGAGCATGAAAGCGCGGCTCGCGAAAACTCGAGGGAAACACGTGGAAAAGGAAGTGCGCCATCCTGGCGTCTATCGTAATAAATCAACCAGCAACTGAAACATATCTTGGCACGTTCTATTTACCTGAGTTGCGGCAAGAAGTGTTCTCGTATCGGCTTACGAATCAGCTTACGCCGGTCGTCGAAAAATTGTCTACTCCGTGTTGGCGCGAGGGTGAGTTCGTAAAAGGGCACGAAGAACCGGCGCTCTTATTACATCAACTTATCCACCGCCTATTGAAAGGATGTACGCGTTCGCGGCGGATTGAAGACGAAGAGGGTGGGCGGGGGTGGGTGATCGGTGACGTCGAAGCAAAAGAGGGCTAGGCTGTTAGCACGATACGACACCGGGCGACGAGGGCGGGAGGGAGTTGCTCGGCGTACCTCCCTCGTATCTCTCACGCTTCGCGGGTATTTCTATGGGAGGGAGACGCCCGTCTAATTTCCTGTCCTGAATTTCGAACGAGCGGGAATTTGCACCCTTGAGTTCACATCAACGCCGCGATGGAAGAGCGAAGAGGAGCAGCAGGGCAGGCAAGAAGAGAAGGGTGAAAGAGGGGTGGCACGAAGGGAGAGAGGCTTGGAGAGAGGGATGGCTGGTCGGATCACAGCGGCCATGGAACGAGGGAGAACGCGCAAAATCGCGCGTCGAGTCCTCGTTTCGAGCGCCATTTTTCGATACCACCCATTTTTCCGGCACGTTCTCTTTTTCGGTCTGCTCCCTTCCGTTCGTTCGTTCGCTCGCTCGCTCGTTCGTTCGTTCGTTCGTACGTTCGTTCGTTCGTTCGTTCGTTGGACGAGCTTTTTCTCGTCGTTTTTTCGACACGGTCCCGAATCGAAAACGCTTTTCAATTCGGACATGGCTCGCGGGGGACGTCGCGACGCGGCGTGGCGCGGCGGCCGGTGATCGACTGTCTTTATCGGGGCTCGATTTTGATTCACGCGGACAGCGGACGCCGGCTCGTTTTTATCGAATCCAGGGCTTCGCGCTAAAAGGGACTCGGACGAGCCACCTTTTCCCCTGGATGACGGTTATTTATACTGCACCCCGTGTCGCGGCGTCGAGCAAGTGGAAGGGAAAGTACGGAGAAACTGTCGAGAGCGACAGAAGCGCGATACGTCCGGGCCGATTAATTTCCTGGCGGAACGTTGGATAGAGAGACGGCGCACCGCGGCCAAATAAAACTACGAATAAAGGAAATTCGTCGTCTCCTCGAGTTATACACGGTGGCTCGGTGGATTTTTCAAAGAGGCGTGGAGAATATCCGGGAAAAGCTGGTGCATTGTGCATCGGGGAGTAGCTCGAGCGTGACGACGCGCTGGATCCTGTGCCACGGCCAACAACCAGTCCACGGACAAAAACCCATTATACGCGGACTCCTATTATGTGATTGTTATGAATTTCCTATTAATAATAAATAAACAAACATAATGGAGGCCGTTGCGCCGCGTTAGCCTGCGGGATAGCATCTGGTTTCGTGAAGAGAGCGAACGAGCGAGAGAAAGAGAGAAAGAAAGAGAGAGCGAGAGAGACGCACGAGGGTTGCGAGGGGGTCTCCACACACCCCCCCCCCCCGACTATATATCTCCACGACTTGCACTCGTGCGTCTGAAAGCGGATCCTCTCGTTAGGTTCTCTCGCTCGCGCGATTGGCTCGATACGAGATACGCCGGCCAGTCATTGGCCGTTGCTCGAACAATGACCGGTTACAAATCATCCCCTTTTATACCTCGAAGCGATCAAGTACGCGTGACGACTCCTTTTTTCTTTCTTCCTCTTCTCTTCTCTCTGTCTGGCTTCTGCGAGATATTCTTTCTCGACGCTCGGATCAGTTGCACGCAGGGTAAATTCAATTCGCGCGACTCGAGATACGTTTCGTAGCGCAGAGACAGAGATTCGGCCAGCAAATTGAAATTTATCATCCCGTTGGCGAAAGAATCCGTCATCATCCGCCCTCTTTTTCGTCGTTCGTTCGACGATCGGAATTTTAACTGCAACTTTGATCGCTTTTCCATCGCTTTTAACACACCAGGTCCTAATGGTATTTTGGAAACCGTTGGAAAATATTTGACAGGGTCGGACACGGCGACATCGTTTGGCGGAACAATCGTACGAACGTGGCGAATCGTCCCGCGTACAGATAAGAAAGCAATTTTCTCGCGTACAAACAACCCCATGTCGGAGAAACAAATTTTTAGCAAAGGATGAACAAAGGTTAAAACGTGCAAGTCGTAAAGTCAAGTTTCTATTGGGAACAGGTAGAGCGGTGGCATTCGACCGGTCAACCCTCGACGATCCATCCTGCGTCTCGTCCTAATCCTGTTTGCAGGATGGGCTGACCGTTGCAACCTATGTTTGATTATTTTAGGATTTTCCAAGGTACGCGAGAGCGTTTTGTCCGACGCGTCGGATAACTCTGTCTGTGGCATGTACGCCCACTCCGAAATCCTCTTTGGGTTTTTCTGTATCGGCCTATCTGACAACATCGGGACCCGACACAAGCGTTTCACGAGTCGTCCAGTCTATCCGTGTCCCGAGATAAAAGAATTACAGGTCTTTGCTTATACGATAGATCTATTTAAGAAAAGAAAAGAAAAAAGAAAAAAAAGAAAAAGAAAACAAACTGTAAGAATACGCCATCAAGTTTCTCGGTGTTAATTTGAAAATTTTTAATGTAGAATGTCCGAACGTTAAAATGTTGGAATAGTTGAATTTCGAAATTTATATTACGGTTACTCGCCCGTTGAAAGAGACGTTCTTTTCGCGGAAGACGCAAATCCCAGCAACGTGCACGCGAATTAGAAAAGCGTCGAAGAAGAGAACGAGGCGGAGTAAGTTAGTCACCTGCGGAAAGTCCGGTGTCGGCCGTTTGCTGCTGGTCCCTAGCCGGACAAAGGGCCAGGTATTTAAAATTCTATTGTACCTTTTAAACGGCCGGTATTATCTCGTTAAACTGTAGGCGTGGTGCGAATTTCGGGCTGTGTCCCGAGAGACAAACGGATTAAAGGTGGGACGCCGCGGGACGCGACGATCGCCGCAAATACTCTTTGCAAAAAATTGCCAGACTACGTCGTAACGTTGTTGCAAAAAGTAGCGATGTCTCGCGGTAACGTTTAAAACAGGACAACGAAAACGGTGAAGGAAAGCGTGTTCCCGTTCGTTGTCGAGAGCGTAGGATCGATCGAACGGCTCGGAGACTGAAAACAGTGGCATCGACCAGTTGGAACGCGGTTCTCTAAATCTCTGTCAACGGCGCGCGTCGACGAAAGCGACAAAAGTGATTCGAGCGGGACGCGAGGAACGCGAGCACGAGCGCGCGAGGAGGAAGAAGAAAGGGGAGAGCCGTGTCGCGGAGTCGATTTCAAAACGACTGCTTTGCTCCCAGGACGTCGAAACGAGAAACGAGGTTCGGTAGCGAGAGAGGCAGCGGCGCAGCTAGGGGAGTCGCTCAACCATGAAACGCCAAACTAAACGGCGCTTCGAGGCCCAAATATGAGAGCCGACTCCCCTCGATGCTACCACACTTTGCCCTTGCACACGGTGCACCGTGTTCCACCGCACGGCCATAACCAACACCACTGTAAGCAACGCGGCTATACGTAGACGAACGCGTACGAAGGTACGCGAACGCAGAGGAAACGCGTGTATTTATTCCGGCGTACGAAAGGAAAGCACAAAAAGGGCATAATGGACCCCGTAGCCAGATAGGTGTATATAATGAGGTTAGCAGAGGGGTGGAGTAAGGGAGGCTAGGCCAGCGGGGTGGTTGTGTCGCGATACGGGAGCGACGGAGAAGGGACGAGGCGGGGTAAGGTGGAGGGGGATGGTTCCCCCTCATCCAGGACGCATCTGCCCCATTATGCTGCCCCGAGGCACTCCCGAGACCATTAATCCTCGCTAAACGACAGCCATTTTGTACCTAAACTGGATTGCCGACTCACTAACTGGTTTTGAGGACGCTTAATAGACTACTCGGCGCTCCTATTATGGCGATCGCGCATCCGCGCTATATTTCGGTGTCGTTTATTCCCCGCTAATGTGCAAACGGCTTTGGGAATGTCCCGAGACGAGCAGCTAACTTCGCGGAAGTCCAACGGGAGAGGGAGGATGATGGTACGCGGAGGGTTGCTCGTTCTGCTCGTTTTCGATAGAAACCGAGGAACGTCCGAGCTTAATCCTCCATGGATCGTCGATTCGCAGCCGAAGGACGACAATAACGACGGCGACGATGACGTTGGTAATTGGAAAAGATCTTCCTCGTTATTACCGTTGGGGAACGATATCGTCGTTGCTATTAGGGTCGTGAAATTCCGGTGCATCGGCGACGATTTGTGCATGCGACTATCTGCGATTGCGATTCGTTTCGAAGGAAAGCGAAGCTTTCGTCGATGGTACAAAGCTGTAACGTCTACTGGAAAGAATCGTCGAGAGGAATCGTCGAAGGTTTTCGAGAGGAAGCTTGGTAAAGTTTCGCGCGAACATGCTTCCAATAGTGATCCTTGATTTTCGTTGGCTGGTAGTCGAACGACACCCCACGAGCTTCCTGTCGCGCAGTTGTAACAAGATTTTGGTTAATCGGCTTGACTCGGTGTGACGGGAAAGTTCTGCCCCTCTTTCTTCCACGTTGGTTCTCCCACGGGACGTTGCGGCTTTTGGCTGTCACCCGGGACTATCACCGGCAACCTGCCGATCGGATTAGTTTAATCCTAAAATATTGTTCGGCCGGTATACAACAACATCGCGAAGATTCCGCGAAAGGCCAGTCAACCGCGTATCCGAGGATTCGCCGGCCTAATGCCCCTTTGACGAGGATTCACTCGTTAAGGGACGCAATTAATTCTGCGTTCCGTGGCGTCATTACGACGGTCTTTGATGTAAGCTTTCGGTGCGGATTTTCGGCCCTTCGACAACGAAGTTACAAAGTCGTTCGTTGTACCGGCACACGATATCAATAGCGAGGCTTTCATCTGACGAGAATAAAAAGTAGAAGCTAACCCGCAGGATCTTATCTCGCTTATCCTGCGCGGTTAACGTGCACCCTCGTGGACCGTTGCTGTACTCGGTCCGTCATTTCCCGTCTTCAACGGCCAGTCAGTCGGGAATCCGCAACAAGCACGTCAAAAACCTGCCAATCAAACTTCCAATTTCCATCGATCACCGACCGTTCGATACCGTCGCCTATCGTAGCCTGGTAAAACGCGAGCCACCCCCCTGCCTCGTACCTACACCCTTCTACGTGCAGGTCCAGAGATCGCGAAATTTCCGCAGAAAAAATGATCCTGCCCGTTGCAATCAACAGCTCGACCAAGGTATCCCGACAACGTCATTATCTCGTCGAACGGCCGCGTAGCCACGACGACGCGGCGACGCAACGACGCGACGACGCGACGAGGGAAACGAGGGAAACGAGGAGGAAACGTGCGCGCGCTCGCGTACACGCGTGCTCACGCACAGGTACCGACACAGACGCACGCGGGGATTGCCAATCAATTCGCGCATCGCGCCCGGGAATTAGACAATTAGGAGTCGTCACGTTCCCCGAGCAGTCGCCTCATCATCCCGGACCCCGCGTCGTTCCGCTTCAGCCCCTTCGAGCCGACCTTCCCCCACGCTCGTCCACTCGCTCGTTTTCATCCCCACGCGCGACCACGCGCATCAAGCGCCACCACGTTCTCGATCCAAGCAACGCCATCTGCCAGACGATGGGAAGGCGAGGGGCCAACTCGATTTCCCCGATGCCGAAGCGGGAGAAGAACTCGAAGGCGACGTTGAAACTGTTGTTGGATTGGCCGAGTCGCGCGGTACAAACACGCCCACCGAACAGGGGTCCGGGTTAGGGCTGTGGTGTGACTGGAGTGGTTCGCATTGGCCGAGGATAGGACACGGTACCGGTTGCACGGGTTCCGCGGGGGCGGCGCGCCACGGCGGCAAGCACCGCGACGCCGGCCGCCACCGAGAAGAGAGAGGACGTCTCGGCAGGCCGCAGCCGCAGCCGAACTGGTAATCAGTGTCGTTTCCGCGCCAGCACTGGCCACCACGCGGCAGATTACGCAGATTACGCTCTGCACACCCCCCGCGCGTAGCCGACCGTTGTGACACCGGATTGTGAGAGTGCGACGGGGACGATACGCGGATCCTAGCTTCGGCTACGAGCTTCGGTTACCTGGGAAATTGCATCGTCCGCTGTAGTCGATCCTTGGACGGAATCGTTCGACGGAACTCTGACAACGAGAGATACGAAGTCGAGTAGTGCGACTGATTCTCTTGGCTCTTGCGATTCGACGTCGTTTCGAAACTGCACTGGCGCGAGAGACTGTGCGAGCGTCGGGAACACGGCTCGATATGCATTGACGCGTCGCTCGTTCGTTCGTTCGTTCGAATCGATACCGAAAAGTGGATCGAAGGAAGAACCGCGAGAGTCGGTAACGATAATGTCGTTGGCTGGTTGAGCAGCGGAAAGACCGGGAGAAATCGAATCGTCATGCCGGTCTCGTAAAGAAACTGTTGTGACTTTAATGGGGGGATCCGCTCGCGCCGGCTCGGTCGGTCCACGACGATGCGGCGGGTTCTGAGAATAACGGGCTTGGAAGTCGTTCGTCGAATGCCAGCCCGTGAACATTGCCGACGATGCTGCTCGGTATCGAACTAATTGCGAGTCGATAAACTGCTACGATGACGGTTGTTGCCCCTTGGACGTGGCACTGACGTTCGGCAGTTCGCGTCGATAAGCGTGCAGAAGCGAGGAAAACGAAGAACGATGACCACGACGTCGTAGGTCGGTGGACGATACTCGTGCCGGTAGAAGACGAACGGTTTCCAAGGATAAAACGCTGGCGAGTAGCACGTACGTCCGCTCGTTAGCTGCTAGTGGCGTCGAGATAGCCGAGTGAAAATTACGATGTGCGTTAAGTGATCGATGGCGAGGTCTTGCAGAGACATTTAGGAAACTCGTGCTTCGACCGAGGATAGGCGCTACGACAAAGTTCGTAGCCTGGTAACTTGTCGAGAATCCCGAGGGGGAAACGTCGGGAACCTCTCGACCTGACGACCTGATCCCACGATCCTCGTTCTCCAACGGTACGGAAAAGAAGGAGAAAAGGATAATCGGCATGAGTAACAGCGAGGGCGTGGTGACGGGCCAAGGAACCGGAAACGATCGCCTCTGCGAGGACGTCGATATGGCAACTTCGACGTCCGCGTCGTCCAACTTGAAGCCACGAAGCGGCAAGATCAGCTTCAGCGTGGACTCCCTGCTGAGCGACATGAAGAAGACAGGCGTCAGCGGTGGCGCGTTCGCTCGACGAGAGACCGACGATCGGATGGATACGGAGAAAAACGTGGACGTGGAAGCGAGGTATCGCGAGTTGCTTCTCGAACAGCAGAGACTTCAGAGTAGAGAGTTACTAGCGAGGTTGAGCCCACACGGGCTGGCGTTCGCGAATCATCATCATCATCATCATCATCCGTCGAGCAGACTGGATCAGGATCATCCGTCGGCTGGTCGGCAGGAGATTCTCACCGTGAAGGATTTCTCGAGAACGGCCAGTCACGACAAGTCCTCGTCGCCGATCAGAATAGACCAGGAGGTTCAGAGGGATCGGGACGATCGGCGATTGTCCGCCAGTTCGCCGGCCAACAGGATCGCCGAATCTATGATTCAGAGGGAACGCGGCCAGGAGGAGGACGAGAGGATGGACAGGATCGCTGGGCCGCGATCCGTGTCGCCGGTCAGTAGACGAGAGATCATGGACGATAGAAGCGACTCCGAGGCGAATCGTTCGCTGGAAGGCGACAGGACCACCGATCATTTGGATCTGGAGGATCAAGAGATCAGAAGCGTGGGACAGTCGGAGGATTTAAACGTGATGGACTCGGACTGCGAGCTGGACAGAGAGCTGGACAACAATCAAGAGAAGGAGGAGAAGTCGAGTCCGGTAGTGCCTCAACCGATTCATCCAGGAGTTCAGAGGCCGTCTCAAGGACCGCCTTACCTCGCCGGTGCACCCGGTGCACCCGGCTGGAATCCTGCGGGATTTCCGCATTCTCTCGCGGGCTTCGCGTGGCTACCCCCACCTCCGCATCCGCACAATCCTCACGGACATCTTTACACGCCTCACGGAGGGCCGACTAGTCCGAACGGTGAGTACCTTTCTTTCTTCCGTCCGACCTTCGATCCGCTCCGTTTGCATCCGTGCGTTTCCGTGAGGACGGTGCCACTTGCCGGTCCGGAACGGCATCGCTCGATCGAACGGGACTCGATCGGCGAAGGAATCCAAGTTTCGTTCGAAACGAAAGACACGAGAAGCGAGGAGAGCGAGACCCGTGATTTAAAAGGCGGCAGAGGCCCAAGAGGCAGCGTGTTCGAGTCCGCCAGAGAGACGGAAGCCGCTTATTATAAAACAAGCGATGGATGGAACGCGCTATCGCGCGTCCCACATCTCGCGCTCGAGTCGGCCGTAATTGCGCGCGCAATTTTACAGCCGAATTGATCCCTTCGTACAGATTATTCGCAATAAAAGAGTCCCTTAAGAGCGCGTTTAATCGCCGGTTGTAAAAACGAGACGCGTATAATCCACCATGGTATCGCCTTATCGAAACAGAGGCCGCGCGCGTGTATCCCGCTCGAAGAAACTCGCTTCCTCTCGCTACTCGCTAACACGATCTTGCTATTGCGATCTCGATTCTTGAGCCAACCTGTACCACGACGTTAGAAATACACGGGCGAATCTCAGAAATAACAAAGCCCGCCTCCTAAATGGTATAAACGGAAGAAAATGGGAAACCGGTTGGCGTGAAACCGCTTGAAATTCAGGCGAACCGTAGAAAGGAGCATCGATTCGCGGCTGGCGCGCGCGCGCGCAGCCCATTATTCTCCGGCATCAAAGCCACATCGCGCGGTTCGCCGGTGGAATATTAGCCGAGGGCCGGGTACACGCTACTTATCAAGCCGATTTACGGGTACGGCGTAACTAACTTGCCTCCGTAAATCGTTATTCTCGTTTCTTTTTCGCCTATCGGCGGTGGCTTGCGAGCCGCGCGCCAGTCCCAGGTTACAATGTTGATGATTAGGAAGGAGTACGCCGAGTGCCGGTGGCACAGGCCACGACACTCGTAACACGCAGCCCCATAACGCTCGATATTAGCGTTGCCGGTCACGCGAGAACCCGGTTATTATCGGAATTACGTGCTAAAGCGTTCGCCACTGGTCCGCTTCTCCGGCTACGGCTACGTAATTCGACTCTGGAACTCGGAAGTTGTTAGGCTAGAAAAGCCTTTCCACCTCGAGAAGAGACCACGCTGTGTACCGAGTTCTCTCGCGGATTTATTAGTAGGTTTTTCCTCGGCTTGGTTCTACGTGGAATTTCGCGTTTTGCCAACGATACACGCGCGTTGCAAGGGCGCGTCGTCGATATCCGTGAACGAAAGTAAACGATATCGGCAGACTCTGAATCTGGGTATCGCGAGATCGTTAGATACGACGGAGAAATGATTTATCAACGAGCGAATGACGCGCTCACGGCAAACGCGATGATCGGACGTAACGAATCTTTTACTCTTTTCTGGTTTTCGTATCGCAATACGCGACGCAATATGAACAATGCGGAGACGCATTTCTCAGAATGGAATTCTTTAGCTTCACGCCAAAGATCCGACGACGATGATTTCCAGTTTCACGACTTTGTTGCGTTAATGTCGCTCGAACAATGACGATGATTAACAATTCGCGATTCTTTCATACTAACTACCCAGGCTATTAGACGCTCCTTCCATCCTTCGTTTCCTGGTTGAGCGTTCGTTTTCATCCTGACGCGGATGAGAAACGAGAATCGTTGTTTACGAAGCGAGACGGAACATGTATTTGAAAGTTGGCGGATAGCAGCGCGTCGATGTATCCAGGGAAAACTGTTAATCGCGTCGGTATCGGTGACGTCTAGTGTCGCAACGATTTCCACGAAACGATTTGCCCGGAGAAAAAATCGGTCTTCGACGTTGGAGGACTATGGCGATCCAGTAAATCACCGATCGACTGGAATTACTTTTGTTTCCTGTCGAGCTAGGGCGTGGAATACGTCAACCACGCGAAATAATCGGTCAATTAAACTAGCTGGCTACCCGTTTCGATCCATGAATCGTTCTACCCGCGGAAACGCACCGTAGCAATGCCTTCGCTCCCGATTCTGACATCCACGTCGATTCTTACACGTAATTGACAATTTCACCTTGTCGACGACAGCTTTGTGTCAACTGCTTTAAAGTCCGGTAAATTCTTCCTCGCTCCAATTAAAATTTTTACCCCTGCTGAATTAGCTTCGTTTAGAGAATTCGGGATCAAAGTCTTACAGGTTCTCCTCCTCTTTTCGCTGAAAGGTATTTGCCCACGTTCGATGTCTCGTAAATTAAAATTTCGCAAGTCCTCGGTTGATAACAGCTTCGCGTCGAGTTCCTCAGAGTCTCGACCTCCGATCAAAACTGCTGCCACCTGCCCCCCCCCGGTAAACGTTTATTTAAAAAATCTTCCACCAACCTATGAAATAAAATATATAAATGAAAAGGATGTATACTACGCTCTCGTTGGTTGTCTCTTTATCCGAATCTCGACGGTCTATGCAGAAATCGAAAAATCATGCAAAACGGGGACTCGAGGGAATCGCGGTTCCGTAGTTTTCGCCAGCGAAATTACACGCGTCGTTTCCGAGAAAGAAATCTCGAAGGTCGTTAAAGGCTGGTAGAAGAATGTCGAGGAAGGAACGCGAACGCGTACGTGTGGAAGAGAAGTGCTTCGCTCGGTTAGTGTCGTTACCACCGTGTAGCCCAACGCTGAGGACAGGGGATGGACACAGGGAGGTGTACTCGGTAGTTCTCGAGCTCTGAGGAGCATGATAGAGTCATACATAACGCCGGCCATCCATAATGCATTCAAGTCGGTCTAAAAACTGCCCTTGTTAGGTTCGCCCTGGCACACCCAGCTTCCTGACCGACCTCATCCACTCGCGCTTTTTGCGAATAATAACGACAAACCGCTCGCCTCTGTCCTCCCCTTTCTCTACGCTCTTCTCCTTCTCTATATCGGTCACGATATTTCCTCCGTCTCCTTTTCTCCCTTCTATCGCCCCCTGCGAGATCTTTTTCGTTCGCTTTGCAGCGCGAGACCAATTACCCGCGTCTCTCGACCGAGCTCCGGCGAAGCTGATCCGTTTCGAATTTCCTCGACGCTGATTAACGCAGTCTTTCCCGTTCCTACGCTGTCTCGGTGGATGGCCGCTGATTAGACAGCATCTCTTCGAGGTGAACGAGTTTTTCGAACGCGTACGACGCCAGTGACGTGGGTGACGACGGTTCGACGTGGCGAACGTGGAATTTCGAGGGTGTCGTGGGACGATTCACGGAAGCCAGACATTAGGATGCTTTCGGTAGTTGGCTTCCTTTGGCAGATGGCTGTTGCACGCCGAGATTCGTTCGTTACCGTTTCTCCTTCGGTTTTTTGATAGACGTTGCAATCTTGCGAGTGGAATGGCGATCGGATGGATCGGCAAGTTGATGAAGCGAGAGGCGTGCAAGGTGTATGAATATTATCTCGCGGACGTTCAACGTTCCCGTTGCACCATCTGTTAAAACGTCGTTGCGAACTTGCGAGCGGCTGCGTACGTTCGTAGCTCGCGCGGGGTATCGAGTCTTTCGTTGGTCGGGCAAATTGCTACTAGTAAAGCGAACTCGTTCTCGGCTGAATTCGTCGATGGTCATCGTCGTGCGATAGAAACGCGAATACCGTTGCGTGTCGACGAAATATTCAGCGGAGAAAAACGCATTGCCGACAGCTGTGAATGGAGTGCCTTCGTTACCACGCAAAAACTCAGCCAGATCGCGAGGAGTCGTGTTGCAAATTCTAATTGCTGCCCTGCTTTCACCTAGCTTCGGCCGTCTCTGTTTTTCCGATACTACTTGCAGAGTGACGCGCGGAACTTGGACCATAACCTTCGAAATCTCCGTTTCTATAAAAATCCAACTTTCAAGCTCTATTCTCGATCAACGATCGGCGTTAATCACGATCGGACCGTAGAAACGTCGTAGAATCGTACGAAGGATGGCAGGCGTCACCGAAAAGTTAGACGATGGAAAGCTCGTCAGAGAGTCAGAGGGTGGTTATCAGAAAGGCAGGGGGATGCGAGGGGGGTGGATGTGTGTGATACTAGCCTCGTCCAGCCGATAGATAATCCATAGGCCTGTCACTGGGCGGTGGCGTTTCGAAAATTATGAATACGGACGTCATTTATAACGCTCGAACGCCACCGTCGGCCTGTGCGCATTTATCTGCTGGCCTCCGTGTCCAGGAATGAATTAACGACGCTCGTCCCCGATGATGTTCCACAAAATATTTCGAACAATTCATCATTCCTGCCCGAGCGTAATTACCGTCCGCATAGCGTTTCGTCGGGGAAACGAGCACCGCCGACGGTCGGCCGCGGTTTTTCCGGAAGCCGGCCCAAGAAAATCCACCCCTTGGCGCGTTAATTGCCGTGAAACGAGCCCTTTCTTCTCTCGTTTATTGGTAATCAACCACCGACGTTCTTCCGAAGCGTCTCGATATCTTTGCGTATTCTTCGCAGCGGTTCAGGTTTTTTAACAGGACGTTTCTAGGAATCGAAGAGATGCGATAACGATACGACGAGGGCAGGAACGTAATAAGCCGCGTTTCTCATTTTTTAGAGAACAGCGATTTCAAAATTCGGTACGTCGCGTCGTCGATCGATCCCGCGTTAGTTAGCACAATTGCCTTTTCGTTCGATGCCGCGCTCGAACGTGTGTTTTTTCGTCCTCTTCAGAATTATCAATCTGCTTGTCTGGTTAATTACATTTAATTGTTAATTACACCTTTGAATTCTACAAAATTTTATCGACTTCTCAGTTGTTCTTGAAAGCACGACGCTTCCGCGGCTAGCAAATTGTTTTCGTTTTCAATTGCGCAATACTGAAATTCTTCTGCTTATTGATAATGCGACGCTAAAATGCAGGAAAAGTGATTTTCATATTCGAGGCTGTTGAAAACGACAGAGAAACGAATTACAGCGTGGCATCGGACGCTAATGAGTCACATTCATTTGCAACGTTTTGTACAATTCGGCGGCTGTTGGATACGTCGAGTTAGATACCGCCGATGGTAGATAAGTAACTCCGCCGGACACGCCGAGGTAGGATAAATGGTGCACACCTGTTCGAAGGATTTTTATGGAAGCTGCTTTCAGATTCATGGAGAATTTGAGAGAAACGCCTGTTCGCTATTCGATAACGCGATGAATTGGCATTTCGCCGGTTTCTCGTGGGATTACTGTATCTACATTCACCGCATAGCCAAATAAACTAAATAAACCGCATAGAGACATCCGTCGACCTTATATCTCGATAAAAAACGAATGAAAGATGTTGAACTTTAGATCGAACGTCCAACTCTATCCGTCAACCAAGAATTTGTACAACTATCCTTTGTTCTGATCTTTGGGAAATTTTTCTTTGATAAAAAAAAATAGAAGAAAACAGTAGAACCTATTTCAGAGAATTCATCGCTGAAACTGAGAAATTTTCGACAGAGAGAATCTTACTCGATAGAACGATAAGAACGCGTTAACCTGTAATTTTGCCTAAATGTCGTTATATATATATATATATTTCCCCCCCCTAACGACGTAACAACTATCGTTTCTAAAATTCGTTAGAACGAAACTGCTGCTAACCGACGTACCGAACACGCAACGCCAACGGAAGTATCGTTCTCTTTATTCTCCGACTCGATCGATATTCCATTCATGCCGATTTTTATCGCTAATTATGCGGCGCAGCAAACGAACGATCCGCATGCACGGAGATCGTTATTAACGCGTTTAATTAGCGCAGTTGGAGCGCGTGGTTGGGTCTAGCGCAGCGCGGTCCGCGCGCGATTTCTCGGTGAAACGATACGGGAATATTCGACAACGAACGACAACGAGCAAACGAAACAATACGATCGTACGCGTTTGACGCATCTAGCCTCGTTAGTCCCTGCGTAGCATGTGGTAATTAACGAGAATTAATTGGCTAGCAAGAAGAACATATCGATCTGTTGCGCGACTGGAATCGCCGATTCACGGAGACGCGTGCTTGCGACTCGAGGCATTTCTCTTCCGATTGTGGTGCGTTTCATCACGCGTCGATCGATGTCTCGTTAATTTCGAGTCTCCGGCAGATTAAACAATTAAGTTTTCGTTGGGTCTCCGTGTCTTATTCGATAAGGGAATCGAAGGAACGATTATTTGCTATCTTATCGTCTTTTTCGCGGAAAACAACGTGAACGTTATTGGGCTTTTAGTAAATTATAGGAAATTATACACAGGTACCTACATCGTGTTCGTTCGTTGCAGCCAACGCAAGTAACACGACTAATGTTTCTACGATATTTCTCAATACTTGTTACAACCTGATATTTAGGTGAAAAATTAACGTCAAAGCGTTTAACGTGGAGTTTGCCGGAGGATAGAGATGTGGCAAAAAGTGATATTGCCATAACACGGAAACTGGCGGAAGATCGAACGATAAAAGAAAATTATATAGGAAGAACAACACACGCTTGCCATTCCAGCAGCTTATGATCCGCAATTAATCGTAGAAAGCGGGCAAATTAGTAATCAGGTGCAACTTATTGCAGCAGAGAAGGAGTAAAAGTTTAATTGGTCGGTCGGAGTTGCAGGTTCGTCTTATTTGCGAAAGAGTCGGAAACTTTGTCTCGCTGCTGGCCGAGAGTCGACGAATATCTGGATTCTCCGCGCGGAGAACGTTCGCGCGTATACGCTGCCGCGTATCGATCATAAATTATGCGAACATTTAATTAGCAGAAATTAATTGTCGTTCATAAGAAACATATTGAACGAGGGGCCGGTGATTAGTAAGAGACGTAACTGGCCGCGATACGCGAATTGTTAGCGAGATATCGCGAGCGTCGACAGAGAGCAAAAGATGAAACCCGTTTCGTTCTGCGTTTCATCAGCGACTATTTTACCCGGCAAAGAATTTATTGCCGTCGCGATGGAGCAACTTCATTGGGAATTCATTACTCTTTCCCTGGCGAGCAGATAATGCGTGAGATGTATGGAGAAGAAGCTCGCGATACAAATGATTCGCGATAAATCTCGATAATTAATAACGAACGTTTTACGCGACTCCGTGACACGGAGTTATCGGTAAAAAAAGAAAAAAAAAAAGGTAAGAAAGCGTAGGCGCGGAAAAAGTGACGTTTTAAGGGCAACTTTCTCGTGTCGCGCTGTAAAATGTTCTAAACCGTTAAATATCGAATATAGTAGGCACATACGTTCGAGCAACCGTTAATTACGACCACTTGATTTTACTCGATCTTTACGTCGGCCACGACTAATTGCTTTCTTCCATCGCAGTTCCAATTACGAGGCACAAAAAGCGAAGCGATCGCAGTCGCTCGTCTTATCGGAACTGGGATTTACGCTATCGTTGGTCGATTAACATCGTTCGCGCATGGAAGTTGTTTCCCGAACGAGGAGAGCTTTTCACGCGCTATAGATTTCTAATTGGCTTTTTCTGCCGCGGGAATATTCGAACCACGAATATTCGAATCTATACTCGAAGCTTCTTTTCGCGAAAGGTATTCCTTTCGGATATCCTGGATCGTTTCTCGGAGTAAGGCCGTTGCGAACGCCTCTCAGCGGCCGAGTGTCGCAAGCAGCCGATGCAATCGCCCATTGAAACTTCCGTGTCCCACGTGGTGCCGAGAGACAATGCCAAGCCAAACTCGCACACAAACGCGAGAACACGAAAGGAAAGAGTGCAAAAGTTCCGCCAGGCTGACCAGGCACAGGCGCAGGTGCTTTGTCCACGCGCTCCGCGGAAAGTCAGGCCGCAAGATATATTTCCTCGGAGATCCTAGCGAGCGTTTAATTAGCAGAAATTAATTAGCCTCTAAGAGGAACATATTGATCGGTTATGTGAGCGGACTAGCCAAGCAGGCTGGTCGATAGCGGTGAAACGGGCAACGCCAACCAGAATGGAAGACGTAATACCGATGTCGCGACAGATCCGCTGGACAATGCCGCCAGCCCGTTCCCTGCTTTTTGTCCCTGGCCGATCGTTAATTAGCGCGTGGAATTCGCCGTTGCCCCGCTGCTTGCCACGAAATCGTCATCCTTTCGACCCGGTCTTCGACCGAACAAGTGGCTTTTTGTCACCGGGGCCGACCAACGAAATCGTCTACACGCCACGGTACTCTACCGATTCACCTTCCCGATGCTATACCGATAGTCGTACCTACCGATCGACGACGAACGATCGCTAACGACGCTTCCTTTCTTCGTACCGTTAACGATAATCGAGTACACCGATGAAGCGATGCGGCGAATTGCGTCCCCTTAATGTCGCCTTGTCCATGGTGAAAATTGCATCGTAAAAATGAATCGACGGACGAGGTAACGGTGGAACGGTAGTTTTTACGGAGTGGCTGGAGCTTTCAGGTAAACGAGTAGTAATTAGTTTCTTTGCCGTAGAACCGGCAGACGTTATAAACGTTCGATCGCAACGGGTACGCGTACCTTGAAACGTACAAGGATGCTCGAAGCTCGCGGGTTCGTTTAAAATACCACGAACGACGAGACAGACGTCCTCTGGCGGAGAAAGAATCCGTAGCAAAACGAGAGCAGACCGAAGCAAGGATCGGCTAATGACACGCGTACGAGTTAATCATCGAACGGCAGCAGGACGCGAGGATAATCACCGCGTTGAACGAAACGCGAGCGTAACGGGGTAACGATTTTATTATTATTTTTTTTTTCCCCTCTTTACGATTCAATTTTATCGATCGTTGGCAACCGATCGCCTCGGCGGTCGAACGTTCGCTTCTGTAAATTGGGGATTAAGGACGAACGACCGACGCTGGTCGCGGAGAAACGCGCGTGCGCACGCACGATCGACGACCGGCTAATTTATGTGAGCGCGATCGTTAACGCGAAACGAGGCTGGATTTTCGCGCTGCCATCTCCATCCTTTCTGTCTCTTTGTCTTTTTCTTTCCCGTGAGTTTCTTGTCGTCGATGAAAGTCCAGTTGGCTTTCTGTACTTGGTTCGTGCGGAACCTGAGGTGAATTTGTTGAACGCTCGCGCGCGCCGATTTCCCCGACGACATCCAAAAGAGGATGATCTTGCCTCCGCGTACGAGCGTCGATACTTTGAAGCCGAGGACTAAACTCAGGGCGTCGGGATAATGAAATCGTATCAGTAAAAGTTTAGCGCGTTTTCGTTGAAAGAGGCGCGCGCGCGCTAATTAACGGCCACCGGTGAACGTTATCGGTGGCTCGCGGATAATTATTACGCAACGCATACACGGGAATAACGTGACGATAATTTCGTACCATCCGAACAAATCTGCGCGGACGTGATTAATATTACGAACTTTGTAGCGCTATCGGATATTCGAGAGCGTCTCTCTCGTTTCTATCGCGTTCGATGACATAATAAACGATAAACGTATACATATATATATATATAAATATATACAAATATAGCATGGACGATCTTCCTTTCGCTGCTTCGGTACGACCGACGTAATGCATTTTTAATCGATCGAGAGCCGCCCGAAGGAAGAGACAGACGGAAGAAACGTGTGTTCGCGTCGGTTGTATATAAATAAGTAAGTCTAGTAAGTAAGCGTAAATATCGGTAAATGCATTTATCATTAACGAGTGGCAAGGAGAAAGATGATGAAAATAATGGTATAATTGCAACTTCCCTTCTCTCTTCTTTCCATCGGCTTTCCCCGTGCGTCGGTAACCACGATATCGAACGTTAATTTATCAGCCTCGATAGCACGACAATAATTACCTCGACTATCGCATCGCCAAAAAATACTCTACGGTTCCGCGCCGTCGATATCTTAATTCGCTTTCCCGATGTGATCGTTCGTGTTAATTATTCCGCGTGTAGACATATTCTCTCGTGTAGCGATAGAGCGAACGCTGCGCTACTACGGTCGTGGACATCGCCGGTTTATAACGTTGCCTCTTAAACTGCCGTGTTTCGCTACCTTTGCTTCGTCCGATTACGTAATTAGTCTACCTACCTCGAGCATTAATCGATTCTTTGGTTCTTCGCGCAAGTATCTTCGAAAAGGTTCGATACTCTCTTCGACAACGCCCTATTCCACGGATCTTGCAAAAGATCCTGGCGACTTCCCACGAATAAATCTCTAATTCGCCAGAGTGAACGATGCTGGGAGAACCAGTCGCCATCCAGTGGTGTTTTGTCACTGATCGGCAGTTTTTCGGATCTGTTGCAGGCGACCTGAGGCTGCCAGGACCGGGGCCAGGGCCGGTCAGGTGCACCCTGAGGAAGCACAAGCCAAATCGCAAGCCGAGAACACCGTTCACCACGCAGCAGCTGCTCTCCCTGGAGAAAAAATTTCGCGAAAAGCAGTACCTAACCATCGCCGAACGAGCGGAATTCTCGTCGTCCCTTCACCTCACGGAAACGCAGGTGAGACTCGTGGAAGGAGTTTGCCATTAAGCTTCTAACCGCCGCGAACAATTAGCCGTTAGAGGAGAAGCGTTTTGCAAACGCGTGTAGCTTGGACGGCGTAAAGAAATGCTGCGCGTTGGTAGTTGGTATACTCGGTAGAGTATTGCTGGAAGAAATTACGTACTTCGGCGGAGATAATCAAACGATCGTAAATTTGTATGTCCTCGTTGAGTGGTCGAAAGTAAATAACGGATGTTCAAGTACCAATATGGAAATTGACTATTAGGTTTTGAAAATGTGTATAGTAAAACACGGTTTAACTAAACGTGTCTGGGTAGAAGACGAAGATTTACCGGCTATCTCCTCTTATTAGTTCCGACGATACGAGATAATGCACGGAAAACCGATGTTGAGCACGTCTGTGCATTTTGTCCCTTTATGACACACGCGTGATCTACGAACAACGGTCGAATGAACGATCGTTAATACAGAGAGATACACGCGCAACTCTATACAACCGCGATGTTGGCAAGTTCGAATAACAAAAGCTCGGCCGAAGATGAGCGTTAATTCGTTGGTATAAACGAGCTGCGAGTAAACGGGAGTTACAATGCGAAGAGATTTAATCGATCGTTCAGCCAGATATTAGATACTTGGAAATATCGTAGCCTGAAATACGTAGAACTCGAGCTTGTAAGAGGCTAAGAAGCTATTCTCGGAAACGCGTAAATAGAGAAAGTCGCAAAAAAGAGTGGCTCGCACGCAACAAGAGGCTCATTTCGTTTGAAAGCCCGTCCCGTGAACTTACGATTCGTCCGTCCTTTACGTACATTTTGTTCGTCTCCCTGTAGTTTCTCGCGATGCTATTTTATTTCCCTCTCTTACGGCCGGTTCGTTCGTTCCTCTTTGTTTCGTAATTGCCCGGCCGGGTCGCGATCGAAATGAGCAAATTCTTGTCTGGTTCTCGCGCATCAGATACATCACATCGAGGCGGGTAATTACACACCCTTCTACGGAGTCGGCTGGCAATTAACATGATTGACGTTAATTAAATTGAACGTAATGAAACGATATTATACGTAATTTTTGTATCAGACGAAATGATCGGCGCTCATTTGGCGTGCAACGAACAGAAGACGCTTTTAAATGCCGTCGGTAACGGATCGGCCGGGCCGAATTGTTTTCTCCATTCTATGCATCGTCGTACGTACGTACGTACGTACGTACGTACGCGCGACACCGTGGCGAATCAAAATACGTACGCGAATTCGTTTCAGTTTTTTCGAGTTTCCGTGCGTTTTTTTGCCACACCCGATCGTTCGCTTCGGGCGTAATTTCTTTCGAACTTTACGTCCACCGAGTTTCAAAATCTTTTACATAACGCGCGCAACATATTCGTAAAAAGTGTTTGTAGAAGTGTTGGGATACTTTCACGAGCAACTGTACATTGTAGGCGATATAATTGCGATACTAAGAAGGACTTACCACGTACACGCGTAACTATAGCACGGCTTGACCGGATCTATAAATTCACCTGCTTGTAGAGACTCGTAAAGTTGATACGTTGGTTCATTTGCTATGTACACCTTGTAAAATTGCTTAGAAATAACGAAAACTTCGGCTGGAACATTGAAAAGTGTTTTTATCGATACGCTGGGGTAACGAGAGCACGATGATTAGCTGTCTGACCCTAACGTTCTGCTTCTACTACTAATTTGTACTAAACGCGGTGAACTGTTTCCTCCGCTGATGATAACGAAATACAAGCTCTGCCGGGATATTAATTAACCACGGTGCTAAGCCGCTAATCATCGCCGGTGTAAGTATGTCTGAAATTGATCGTGTCTTACGAGACAGAAATTTGTCGGGCGAATCGTAATCTCGCGGCCGACCGACTCGATTCGTTTAACGGTCGTTTAAATAGCGATGGGAGAAAAATCCTGGGAACGAGGTAAGCCGCAATAAAATTAACCAGCCGCGTTAACGCCACCTAGACGTTCGTTGTCCCGCAACACGTGTAAGCAGTCAGACCAAAAAGACGATCGCCATCGGACTATTATCGTTCACTCGGCTAGCGTGTTCGAATACACTTTGCGTATTCATTACGATGCATCGGACGAAATGAAGCCTCGTCCTGTTCGTTTGCTTAGATAAGCTACGATCGTTCCGTCGCCTCTTGTCCTCCTCGTCCTTCCAAACAGTCCATCCGAAACAGTCTCGGATCGCCACCCTGCCGGCGACTCTCGTCTCGTTATTCACCCGCGACGAAGAGGTATGTCCGCGATTTCGGTTGCGATATTCGCGCTGTTACAACGCAATAGCGCCGTTTTCTCTGTTCCAAGGATCGATCCTTCTCGAAGCAACGATTTGGCGTTGTTGTTCGTGTGTTTGAAAAACGATCCGTTATGGATCGATTCGATCCAGTCGCCTACGTGTCACGGACAGAGGACAACGATCGAGATTTAACCTGTTCGGTTTCTCCGGTCGAGGGATCGACTTTAATCCTTCGTCACGGTGATCGAGGAAAGGGAGGATAATTGAAGGAACGGAAATAGAAAACGCAGAGGCGGTGCTACTATTCCCGTGGCTGGAAAATTGAGCGCGCGAATCGCCGATGGTAAAGCGTTAGGCTAACCGTGAAAAACAGGAAGTCGCCGCTGAGGAGAAAAACCACGCGGAATATCGCAATATGTCTTTCCTCCTTCGGGGAACCAGTAACGATTTGATTGCACATTGTCACGCGATGCGAGATTTCTACTTTCTAAGCGACGAGAGTATCCTCCGCGAGGTCTGAGTTACGTACATACGCCTAACGTGTCCGACATCGTGGCTGATTTATTAAAGAGTTACGCGATTTATATCGTTTTTTCTTTCTCTTTCTTTCTCGCATCTGCATTCTTATTTACCCTTAAACTCCGCAACATTATACCAGCTTTAGCGATCAGATTACGGCTCCTTGAACTCGTTACGCGTGCTCCAGGGTGTTTAATGCTAATTCCCCGGGGAGCTAACGTAGTCGGCGCGCATCAAGTTCGATAAAAATAGTGGTAACGAGAATAATAACGACGATAATAGGAAGATCGTCGTTGTTACGCATGCAGCTACTAGGACATTAGCGTTCGGATGATGGATTAAGTCGCTGGACGAAGCGTTCCTTCCAACATCCTTGATACTTTAACGGTTAGCAATATTCCAACGATTCCAACGAATCTTTCGAATAATTTCCGTTTAATTCGAACGATCCATTGTTCGTCCCACCGTTTCGTCCAAATCCTTCCATCTCCAACACGCGTCGTCTTTCTCCTTTTCTACCTATCGGTGCACCTAAACCCATTCTAACTATAAACATTTTATCAGCACGTTTATGCCAAGGTATCGACAAAAGTAACTCTGACTTGAGCGAGTACGATTCTCTATACATCGCTGGTGCGATTAATAACATGTTCTATGTTCTTTAACTAGTCGCCGACGCGACCAACGAGAAGGTAGAATTTTTCCAATAGACGATTCCCACAGGGAAATCACGATCGATTGCTCGTGCTCGATACTAAAAACAGAGGCTAAACGCCGGAGGACCGATGGTCGAACAGCGTGTCGTAATTCGATGATTCGCGACGCGGCTACAGCGGCGGCCGCATCTGTCCAAACAGAAAAATTGGCCGGCGACTGTGCAAACACAATTAACCGGCCGAGAGAAGGGTTTCGAGCCGCGAATTCGAGCCGCATATTTTTCCACGTAGCAAGTTTCCAACTACATCGACGAATTCCAACAGGCCGCTCCGTACGACCGGCTGCTTTCACCAATTTGAGCCGGCTAATTACGCGCTAAATAGCCGTTCATGCAGTACCGTGGTGCACCTATTTTCTCTACTCGACGTTCAGCTCGATCCCGTCGCGTCCCTTGTCAGACCGCTTACGTACCTCGCGCTTGATCGATAGCGTAATTATTTAATTACGCGGCCGCGCGTATCGACGCGCTCCTCCCGTTTGTGTCCGTCCACCGCGGCCGTTTTCTACTTTAGCGGCAAGTCTCAGCCAGCTTCCGTAGACCAGTCGTCTACGAGTACGGGGACGAGGTTCGACGAAAATCCATCTTGGAAATTTATAGATCGTGTAGCGGTAGAAGTAAATTATAAGTGGAAAGTTAGTAGCGTCTTGGGTGTTGATTACGGTTACTGCTATATGCCGGATAAATAGGTCGGGGCGATGCGGTACTCGTTTCTGTGGTGACGATTCCTACAAGAAACTTTGAGAACCGAGCGCAGCGACGATAGCTCGTTAAGAATTTTTACTTCGTGCGATTATTACGTCGTTGTTCGTGCAACGAAATATTTCTCGACTAGTCTCGACGGGGATTTGTTAAGTTCTCGTTAGTAATCGTAATCGATCTTCAAGTCCGAAGAAAAGAACACGGTCGTCTTGTAGAGAAATAACACAAAGATCAAGAGCGCTTTATTTGTACAAATTACGCGATCTAATCGAACGGTATCGTTCGGCTCTGAGATCTCGCGAATGTCCCACTAGGTTACAAGAGGATATCGCGAAGCCAGTAAGAACCGACGAATTCTTCGGTTTATTTTCTGACGAAGCCAATTTAGATAGCGCTGAACAATCGGTTCTCGAGATCCTCGGTAACCAGATTTAACCCTACTCTTCACAAGTTTCCTCTGTTGCAGGTGAAAATTTGGTTCCAAAACAGGCGAGCGAAGGCGAAGCGCCTGCAAGAGGCGGAAATCGAGAAACTGAGGCTTTCCGCGAGGCCCTTGTTGCACCCGAGTTTTGGCTCTGGCCTGATGTTCTCCGGAGTGGGGCCTCCTGGAACACCAGGAGTGCCTCCCTTCATCGCGGCGGCCATGGCTAGGCACACCCATGTCGCAGCCGCGGCAGCCATGTTCATGGGGCCCCCTGGACACAGACCTTAATAAGGCAGAGTCGAGCTGCGCGAACTCAAGTCGCTCGAATCCTGGCCAGTCTGCCTCATCCAGACTGCCGAACGACAAGAAACGCGTTGCGAGATTCGATCGGACTCGAACAACTCGCGGAATCGACTGGACCATAGCCTGGCGGCTCGTCGACTTCGTTTGGAAAAAAAAAAACGACAACTGCGAGATTCGTTGGAAGCGTTGTACGGCTGAGAGGTGGAAGAAACGAGAACCGGAGAGGAATCTGTGGTGGTTTGGAAGATGGTGATGGGTTTGGAGAATTGGTGGTGTTAACGTTTCGAGGTTCGCGAGGAGATGAGAGAAATTATTTTTTCGCGGCGCGTTCGGTGTTCGAGAATGAAACGAAGGGCTGAGAAAATCGGGTGGAATAAATCGAACGGGAGCTTGGAACGTAGGTTTTTTCGAGTTTGCGGTAATAAGTAATCAGTGATTTGTGATCGCGAGCAAAACAACGAAGGAAAGGAACGAGAGAAGGTGGTTTTTGAAGGGTGCCATCGCGAACGACGTACCGCGATAATTAAGCGGAAGCTGCACATTCCAAAAGACTTTACGGTCTATCGCCAGGAAGAGGAAGACAAACCGATAACCACCGGTCGAGTGAAAAGCGCGATCTTCAAACTCATCACCGTTGGAGAACCTCGGAGAAGTGGGAGATTTCGCTTCCATCGAATCTGCGAAACCTATTCCAGCGACGATAAGTGAACGATCTGGTACGGACGTGAAGGAAATTGTACGCGAGGTCGGCGCGAGTTTATAACACGCGATACGAGAATGCCGATGTTCGTTCGTCGTAGGAAGCGACGCGACGAAATGTTTTCAGCTTTGGTCGCGAAACGATAAATCGACGGTGACTTTTACCGCCGCGATCGTTCGCCAGAGTCAGGGAAAAGTTTTTGAAAACGTGGCACCGAACTCGCTGCCTTTCGTTTCTCTTTTATTTTTCTACGTTCGCCCGTTTCTTCGCCTCGAAACGGTTTTATTCCACGCGAAACAGACACGGATTTTGAATTTGCAAATACGACGACGAACGTGATCGAATAGTCGAGAGGCTGGTCCGTACGATCGTGACGCGACGGCATTTACAAAGCATTTTCAAGGCGTTTGATCTCACAATGAAAAAAAAAAGAAAAAAAATCGTACGAAACCGATGTATATATTGTAAATAGACGTCTATCGAATCGCGTAAGTGTACGTATGTATATATAAATATTAATATATCGACGCATGTACAGGACGTTCGGCTTCCGATTTCGCGAAGAGAGAGAATGCGACGAAAAGCGGAGGCGATCGACGAAAAGAAGAAAACGAGAAACGACTCTCGACGACGTTGTGATCGCGACTCCGCCGTTTCAATTAACCCGCTCCTTCGGCTCGTTTATCCCCCGGAGGGAAATTTACGGGTGAGATAATCGATTAGGTTGAAGAAAAAGAAGAAGAGAGAAATACGCTACGTAGCCGATGACTCCACTCTAGAACAGCTCAGCTAGAATTCCCGCTCGCAAATCGTTCTTTAACGATCGCATCGAACCGAGTCGAGAAGTTCGACAGGTCGGACGTCTCGTTCGTTTAATCGGTCTTTCATCGAAGGTACGCACACAGAGATTCGAAATTAGAGACTTGACACGCGATCTTCAATATTCTTCGCTGAACGCAGCAACCGGTGTGATGCAACAAATAAATTCTCTTTTTTCTAAAAAGCACGTAGAAATCCGCGCGTTTTCCCACCCAAATTCTTCGCTAGATTCGGTAAATGCGAGCGTTAAACGGGATATCTTTTCTGTTTCACGCGTCCAATGGACGAGCAAAAGCGTAAAAAATTCCGATGGCATCCGCGATCGATTCGAGATCGACGAATGTATCGCGAGCATACTGCGAACGCGACGAGGTCACGGATGTACCTAAGCGCTCTGTATAAATGTAACATGATAATTTATCCATGGAAGTATACCATAGCGAAATAAAAATGATTTCAGTATTTACGCCGACTTGTTATCGATTACTCTTGCGTTTATCCAACCGTAATAAATCTTCGAAGGTTGTCGCGTTATTTCGCTGTTCGATCGAGGAGTGACTCGTGAAATCGAAACGAAACGCGAGATCCTTAAGTAATCTCCGTGGCTTTCAGGATACGCGACCAAGAGCAAAAGGTAAGTGGAGGAGAGAGAGTCATCGAACCTGGATCGATCGTCATTACGTACGATTGAACGGGAGAAAATAAAAGAGTAAAAAGAAAAGAATAATCCGTAGAAGCGAGAGAGAGAGAGAGGATCGTGGCAACGACCTCGTCTCTTAGTCGAGCGTGATCCTTCGTTGAAAGAAGTATTATGTATATCTTATGGAACGGGGGGAACGAAAGACGAGGGGAGAAAATAAAAATGAGAGAAACGAGGAGAAAAGAGAAATGAAAGAAAAAAAAAGCGGGGGGGGGGACTCCGTCGGGCGCAACGAAATGTATCGCAAAGTCATCGGTGAGGAGAGCGACGGTCTCGTATATGGCAAGTAGTCGAGGCAACGGTATAGGGCGGCCGAAAGTGTCCGCCAGATAATTAGAAATATGTTAATCCGGCGTAGCCGCTAATTGGTTTTTGACTAAATTTTTAATTAAGTCTTAAGCCCGGGCGGCGCGCTGATTTATCGCGCGGATCCTCCGGCTAATTATAAAATATATGTATACGTACGAGAGACCCACGCACACGTGACGCCACCGCCCGTATCTACGCGGACCCCAGCCCCTCCGTATGCACCTGTCTCGAATAATCTGTCCATGAGCGTCGTCGACCACCTTCCATTTCTCCTCGATACGGATATCGACCGTCCAATTAGAATCGATCTCTCCCGTCGTTCGCCTCTTTACCGAAATATTCGATACCGTTAAAAATCCTGAACGATCTACGAACTCTTTATCTCGCGTACGAACTTACTTTCTCGACTGAGAAGATGTTCAGCAGGAAATTAACGCGTCGTAAGATAAGACGAAGTGGTGTTCGTATCCGTAAAGAGTCGGCAATTTGGGAAAAAAGGAAACGGAGCCAAACGATCGTCGCGATTCAAACGGAAATTCGACGTTTCGGTTACGAGTCGACGCCAATGCGTGCATTCGCGTATACTTACGGGTCCACGTTGCCTATCTGCAAGAACGGGGTAGAGTCAGCGGAGCCACCTTCTCCGACTAAAACGAGAAGGCCGGGGGATCCGTTCCACTGGCACGTCCGATCAAAGAAGTTCGCCGCCTTCTTTGAATCCCTCGGCCGCTCGTAACTGTCGTCCTTTCGTTCGAGACCAGTAGCCTAATTGTTTCTAGCGGAGCCGCTGATATACGGGTTATTAGAAACGGTCAAATCGCCGGAAGTTGTCGCTGTTTTACGACCCGAGCGTTGGTCCAACCTTTACGTATGTCGCGCCCTCCTTTCTATACGACTCCCTCGGAATAGTACACGACCGAACGCAAACCCAAAACTCCCTGGCCATTCGTGGTATTTTAATTGCTGGCAACGTCGATCGTAATCGCGCGACGCGAAACTACGAGTAAACCTTGGCGAATCGCAGAGACACGCATCGCCAGAGACGGAGTGAGTGTTCGTCAGTGGCGTGACTAGAGGGCACAAAGTACGATCGAGGCGGACGTTGTCACGTCGAACCGACTTCTTTCCCCTCTTTGTACGCAACTGCATCTTGGTGGAAGATCACCTACGTGAGCATTCACGGAGGATACAGAGAGGAAACGATGACGACGATAACAACGAGTGGCCGGAGGAGGTCGAAAGGAAGGCGAGCAAACGCGCAAACATCGACCCTCTACAACGACGATTTACCGTTAAAGGGTTTACAAACAGGCGCCAGGTATTTGCTACCTCCGCGGATCGGAAGCTCTCTCGGTTGCCCCTCTTTGTTCAACGTCGCGCGGTCCTTTTCTTTCTCGCTGCTCGATGTCCGCTGCTGGCCTCCGTTTCACCGGATCCCTCTATGCCACAGGAGAGTCTCTGTTACACGCGCTCCGATCGGCGCTCCCATATACATGAAATTTATGTACGAGGCCGACCGATCCTACGCATGCGGTCACATTGAGCGCTGACAATTAATTAAAGAATAATTTCTTGTCTTCGCGATACCCGGAGGAGCGTCGCCAGTTGGCGGCCAATTATGCCTCCGGACGAGAACGGAATACCAAGCAGGCCTGTCGACGACATCGAGAGAGCCCCTTCGATGTGTCCGCTCCGTGCTACCGCTCCTCACCGTCTTCTCTTCTCCCTTTCCCTCTCACTCTATCTCTCTCTCTCTCTCTCTCTCTCTCTGGAACCGTCTCTACGACCGACTACTCTTCTTTTCCGTCTGTCGCGTTCCCGCCACGATTCCTTCCCTAACCGTGTTCCACGCATCGCACAATGAGAAGCCTGGATCTCGCGCGTCCAACGAGAATTTCAACCGACCCAGCGAAACGACGAGCGATACGCGTCAGGTTTTCGGTGAATTTCGCAGAGCGCGTTGCGTGGGATTAGGAGGAGCGAGGGACGCGTGCGAAAAGGATGGAATTTAAACAAAAAGCAGAAGTGCGTAAATCGTTCGTTCGTTTGGAATATACGTGCTCGCTTCCAATTAAGATTAAAAGGACGGCGAAATATCATTTGGTTTTAACGACGACCCGTATCGAGCGTGCGAAAGCCGGGGCGTACGAGCTGCGGAATTACAAGCGTGAAATGCGTATGAGCATCGTGTTCGCCGGTTTTCATCAGGATTCACGTCGGACCCGAAAAGGGTAAGAACTGGGGCCAAGCGCTAGCCTCTGGACCGGAAGGTATAGCCAGGGAGGAGGGGGAAAAAATTCACGGTTAACGCGTGCATCGAAAGCAGGCCTCCCCTCGTTCAGTTTATCCAAATTAATTGGTCGTAAATTAAGCGGCTGGTCGGACGAGCACGGCGAAACGAAGCGGGAGCGAGAAGCGGCGAGTGGATCTCTCGGGGCCTCTCTCCTATAGAGGCCGTCCTGAAACGCGACAGGGACACCGTGATGCTCGGTTGCGTGCGTACGACGAGGAGGAGACGCGGAGAAAGGCCGACCAAGCAGAAGAAGACGTAGATAGAACGGAGAGGACGGAGAAAGAGGGAGTTACCGGAGCAGCAGGGAAAAAGAGAATTAAAAAGGCAATGCTAGCCGGGGGACAGTAGCGCATCGACACGCCATTATGTGGCGGCTGGGACTAATTTATACAAGAGAAAGACGAGGATGCCGCGGAAAGTCAATCGTGCCAGTGGCCGGTCGAGCGGGACGAGGACAGCTAGGTGGCGGTCGTTCGGACGACGAGGACAGAGCGAAGAGATCGCGGGCATTACTTAAAAGAGGGTTCCTAATTGGGAGCCAGCCACTGTTTCGACGGGTGTACCGATGCTCGGATTCGTGTCCCGCTGAAGGGAATTAAGGAGGAAGAAAAAGGGACCGTGGATTCGAGGAAGGAAAGCTTCCTTTCTGCCGACCCTCTAGCCGATACTTTGATCGAAATACCTTCCGACCGTGTTTACCTTTTCGGGCGTGTCTTCCACGTAGACACGTTGAAGGGTTAAATTGGCCGTTGGTTTTTTATGGAACGGTAGTATGAATTTATTACGAGGTGTAAAGTACGACGAAGCGGGCCGAGCGACCTTGGCTAACGATTGATTTCGTACGAGCTACGACCGACCGGGCACCTCTTCTCATTGGAAAGCTCCTTACGACGCGATAACTCGAGACTCTAGCACGCATCTCGACGCATAATTCACCGCGTGAAAGGGCTTTTTAAGCCAGCAGCAGGCCACCGAAGGAATCTTCCCACTAGAGAATCACGACGAGCCTAATCGGTTCTATCTGCCGGAGATCGAACGTATCGAAGCAGCGAGGTACACCGAGTTCCCTCGTGGGGAAGCTGGGAAGCTTCGGTACCGCCGGCACGTACGTCGGTGACAGGGGGAGGAAAGAAGGGAGAGCAAGAGTGGAAAGAGTTAGGGGAAAAAGGAAGAAAACGCTGTCGGGTATCGATCGTCCGTGGAACGATCGCCATGTCAAGTTGGGCTTTCGATGGAAGCGCGCGCAAGTAAAGTAATCGTTTCTCCCGAAGCTTACACGCGTTTCCCATAAATCGAGCGGATCGCTAGGCAGGTACGCGGATCATGTGCCGTTGCCGGTAATTGCCGGCAAGATGAATCGAGACGAAATCCCGTTTCCGACTTCGTAGGAAATTTACGAAGCCGGCCGGGGAGAGGACGAGTTGCGTTTACGGCGAGAAAGTCGCCCGGCAAGAAAGTCTCGCGGTCGATGCAAACGCCGCACCGCGTCCACGAGATCAGCGGACGCGTTCAAAAACCGCGCACGGATACGTGCTCCTAATTAGGTACGAGCCGATGGCTGTTCTTACGCGCACGAAAACGATAGAACCAGATCGGTGACGACCGGTCGCCACTCGTCCACTAAGATTCGCGGCTCGTCGGCTAATTCCAGCCGCGCGTCGTTCCGCGATGACGTACGAGCTTCTAGCCACGGTTTTAACGGGTTTAATGGTTGGCTCGGTGATCGATGTACGGCGCGGCTACCGCTTCCAAACTTGTAATTTCCATTCGAATAAAGGGGACAATAAAAATCGTAAATAGTCGTTAAATTAGGAAACGCGACGGGAGAAACATCTGGTCTTTTCCTCGATATCTGATGAAACGAAAGAGCTCGATGTGATCTCACGGGGACTATCCGACGATCTTGAATTTTCGAGCAACGAAGATAAAGTATTATTCGTTAACAGCGTCTTTATAATTTTAAGAAGTAGAACCTCGAGTAGGTTTCGGAGTGGAGAAAGAGGAAAGGAACGAACGTCGTTCCCCGATGAGGAAGGTACTATTCCGTTCGGAATCAAGATCACCGATCCCGATAACACGAGGCTTGTCTCGTTTTATCGTTACGAACATCGACCAGACGAAAACGAATATCGCGCGCGTTGCTGCTATCGATTTCGGTGACGAGTGGAGAATTGGCTTGAACGGTGAAACGATTACAGGGTGGCGAGAATTTCTGGAATCCTCCTGAAATTTCTCCATCTGCCGGTAGCGCGAGAACGTCGGTGAATTCTTACTCCGGCGTTCCAGGGAAATGGCGTTCGGTAATAAAATCTTTTATTACACTGCTCGACAGGCGCGCGTTAAGATCGAAACTAGCCTCTCTCTCTCTCTCTCTCTCTCTCGCTCTCGCTCTCCAAACTGTTTCAGCTTGCACCCAATGAAATTTATTCATGGCGGGAACGTCGATGTCGAACTTTAATACATCGGGTATAAAATTAAAAATTATCTCCGCATAATGCAATTGGGGGTTACCTCGTTAACTAAATTACAACTTTCTAACTACCCATAAAACGGTTCCCTAAAAACTTATAAATTTTCGGATCAGCAGGCTTTTTACGGTGCCGAACTCTCTAACACGCCGAAAAAGAAACGATCAACGTGCTTCGCGTCGCCGTACGGTTGACAATTTGTCACGATTCCGGTTATCTCCTCCGCCCGTTCTACCTTCCCTCGCCCACCCCCACCCACCCCCCTCCACACCTATCCGTTTCCGCTCGTTGATACGCGCCGTAATGAGATTACGCTTTCGCGTTGATTCCCGTGAAATTTTCCGACGCCTCGTTGGCTCCATCGTTTCTCCTTCCATTTGCCTTCGAAGGAACAAGCGTAACACGTACGTATCTGACTCCGTTTACGGTAAATACTCGTTCTAATCCTTCGAAGACGCTTGTGACGTATTAGACGAACCTAAAGAATCGTTAGAAACCTGTTGAAACCATTGAAATTATTGATTGGACGTATTCGTGGCAACGAGCATCTATCGGGTCAGCCTGTAACCATCGTCCAAGGACCGAGACAAAAAAAAGATAAAAGATACAGCGAACGAAGAAATCACCGTGGCATGTTTTCTGCTCGAATCAAGATCCTTCGACCGCTACCGCTGTATCTGGCCGGCTCGTAGTAGCATCGAGAGACAACGTTCTCTTATTAACCAAAAATTACTTCTGGGAATCAGGATGCAAGTATGTAGAGGTAGCCGCTGACGCAAACGATCGGACTTATCGCGCCGCTCGATGCAAGCCGAGCCAGCTCGACGAGTCGTCCCGCAACAAATTCGCCGATTAAGAGAGCCGCTGGTCTCCGCGCGGTGAAAATTATAAATTCAGCGGGATCGTTGAGCGAAAAACGAGCGGGCCAGGCATTCGCGTGGTCTGGTCGATCGGCAATAATTTGTCAGATACGGCAGCGTCCGGCCGGCCATTCAATTATCGTCGCCGACGGCACGCCTCCTCCGACACCGGACGTTCGCTTCTTTTTGCCTATCTCCGTTCTCCGGCGCAAGACGATCGTCGCTGCGGAATGCTAGTTTAAATAGGTGTTTCTCCGCGAACTACTCCCGGCATTCGAGAGGCAATTAGCCGGCCGGGACCACGCGCACCTTTGTACAAATTGAACCAAGCGTCCCGCAGGTTTCCAGCGCCATCGCTTCCTTCTGCGACGTTCCGTCGACGCGTGACTCGTGGAACGTACAACGGCGAAGAAGGAACGTTCGAGTAGCGTTCGTCCGCGACACGCAGCGTAGGCTATTTACTTGTACCGAGGAAAAGAGAAAAATTGGAAATTGAACGAGTGTACGAGACTTCCTCGATATGGTCATTAAGGGACTACGGAAATTGGTGTCGCTTAACGTTTGCCGAGGTGTAGCTCGAAAGGTACTTACTCGAAGCTGCAATTTTACCGGCGAGTTATTATTGCCTATTTGGCAAGAAGAGTGTATACGCTGAAATTAAACGGAAGACTGTACCACCGTCTGCATAGACGTAACTTCTTTATACCGTATGCCGACTTAAACGACCTTAAAATGCCCGATCTTTCAAAAGTCTATACAAAATTCAACCAAGTACTACGCGCGTACATACTTCTTTCAACCTGTATACGCGTGGAAAGCGGTTCGGGTTATCGAGTCGAAACTAACGCACCTACGGATATTTGGGGAACTACCTTAGAATCGTGAATCCTTCGTACGCTTCTCGTTCGCGAAAGAGCAGTTTCGATATTAAGTACGAACTTAACGCCAACGTGCAAGCCCTCCTATCTCGTTCGTAAGACAAATCGGATACAGCGGACGGCAAAAAGCCGGTCCCATTTGTAACGCGTGAAACGCAGAACGCGATCAGCGTAACGAACGACTATGCGTTTCCCGGTTCGCGTAACACGCGACAAAACGGCGATGCCTGCGGAATTCCCTGTAATAACGAAACGCGGATCGACGAAGAATCCGAGCTACGCGAGACAGATACGAGCTGGCCGTTGCGTTTTTAAGGGACGTCACGAAGGTTAATATCGTTCTTTTCTCGGTGGATCGCGACCGGTTTCGTAAATAGAACGTAACGCCACGAATCGTCGCGGTTCGCCAGTCGGTTCGTCGCGAGAAAAACGTTCGATCTGGACGTTATGAAATTGTATTAATTGGCGAAGCCTGTGCGAACGTATTTCTTAATCGCGGTGATCGGTCGGATTCCACGAATGACCGGCATTTTTCGGATGCGACGCCGCGCAGGCAAGTATGGTAATGCGTTCGTTCTCTTTTGCTAAATTGCCTTGGATCGTTATATAATTGCGGCGTTTCTTCGCAATTCGTTATTTAAAAGAATTCCTGGTACAGGGAATATCGAACTTTATCGAACGACGTCGTTTCTCTAACAGGGGAATCGTCCAGTTGAAAGAATTTTATAGATGGGAAAAAAAGTATACGATGTGGCCACGAAAAGTATTTGCACGCGATTAATTAGGTCGAAACGCGTTAAATTTGGTATCGGTCTATAACGATCGATACTAGGAAACGTAAGAATACGCGAAAACATTTGTTGCGATCGCTAGGCGATAAATTCGCGATACAATTTTTAATAAGAGATTTTTGTCGGATTACGATTGGGATTTTGGACGTTGGGAAACGCGACAAGAAACTTTATACAGTAGGAGAGGAACAAAGTACATGGGAAGCTCGAAAAATTCCGTGAAATCCGACGACCTCGTTAAACTCGTAGATCGAATCGGAATTATCATCAGCAGCGGTGAGAAAAATGTCCAGCACGCGGTGCTGCGGATCAACGGATTGAATAACGCGTGGCTCGTTAACTCCATATATCTCCAGCGTCGCTACGGATGAACATTAACGAAGGAAAGTGTCGTGATTAAAATGCCTGCAACCGCAACAGGGGCGACCGAGCGCCTCCGCGATATACGAACGAAATAACGTTAATAGTGGCGCGTCTTTATATTACCGAACGATACGCGTAAACGGCAATTAAGAAGCAGAAAGGTGCAAAAGTTCAAACGATGAAAAATTAACAAATTTGTGGACGTCCAACGTTCAGATTTTATGGGTAAGTTTTCAACGAACCGTACCGATCAACGATCCGTTCGCTTAAATATCCTGAACACGGATAATTGGTACTTCGAGACTCTGCGAATCAAAAATAACGAATTAAAAGCCAAAGAGAGCAAGAGGAAGCGGCGTTCCTGGAACGGATACAACTGGCGCTTATCATTTAGGGAAAAGAGTAAAAAAAAAAAGAAAAAGAAAAATGGTCGAGTGGCAATTTCAGGGGCGAATTGGAGATTCGGGAAATATTCGGTGGGCCGATCACGTTCGTGGGCAGGGGCACGCGGGTATACGCAGGAAATGTCGCAAAAACGTCGCCAGAATCCTGGGGCAATTAGTCGATATTTTAATGCGCAAAAAGCCGGGCCCTCGTTAGATCCTCGCTACGAAGGACCGAGCATCCGCCACTTCCCAAAGGGCCATTGATAAAAACGGACTCGGTTACTCGACCGGTGCGGCACCTTGTTAGCGCAAGGATTCTCGGGTTGACAGCTCGCAGCAAAAATAACACGGACGTTAACCCGATTCCGCTTGCGGACGGACTCGCCGATTCGAATCGAACCACCATGAACCGAGCCTTCTTCGACCGGTATATCGCTTGGACTTGTTGTATTTTTCGTTATTCTCGTCGCCAGTTCTTTTTCGCCTTCCTTAAAGAGGAAGAGGCTCCTATTCTCCCCACCGTTATCGAGGTTTGCCTGCTTTTCCCGCTTCTTCTCTCCTCATTTCCGTTAATTTGTTCGATTCAACGTCTCGTAAATCTTTGTCCCCGGTCAGCCGTTAATTCACCGTGTGTAACCGTTTAGCGTTACACACTCTCGGTTCTCTCCAATTTATTTGGCTGTTTATGACCGAGCTATGAATATTCAGGCCCCGCGTAGACCAGCCTTCCCGATTTTTATGGCCTTTAAATACTGTTTCGTATAAATTGAATCAGCGCCCGAAAGTAATTCAAGATCGTATCGGGCCGCATTTTTCGACCTGCCTTCGAACCCGTCCGATAGATCCGGGAGAATTTTCGGCGATCGGCCGAACCGTGTCTCGTCTATACACCGATCAAAAATCTACGCTTCCAGCGTCTTTGCGATCGACGACGAGATCCCAACGTCTTACAGCCGTGAGCGCGTGAATGCGTCGTTGGAGGAAAAATCGACGCGTTATCGCGATTAGAGTAAAATTTTCGAACGTTTCCCGTAATTACCGCCTACCCTGCGGGGTTATCGTTACGACGGTCACCGTACACTTTCGACTACACGTTCCCCTTGTTCCCCACGGTTTTAGCTCGTTCTCTCGATAACGCGTTATTAAGCAAGCGGGACGTTAACCCGAGGTTCCAGGCGTCTACGTTTCAACGGACGTTTCAACGGGGAACATTTGTATACAAAATGCGCAGGAGCTCGACGTCCAGGCGTAATCGGCGACCATAACTGTTTAAACGATATTAAACGTACTTTATCTCTTTTATGCCGCATTACCCCCGGCAATGCTCTCGATCCCGCCCGTTTCTCTTGCTCTCGCTTTCCAGTCTTTATAAAACACTTCTCCTTAAACCTTTATTTCGCCGATTCAACGTTTCCCTCCTTCTCGCTCGTTCCTCCGACTCGTTTCTTCTCTTTTTTCTTTTTTCTTCCTACGAAATTTCACGATGAAACAATTTTTTGTCGTCGCGCGGTGTCTTCGTTCGCTTTCGACCAGGTTTCGAGTCGCTTTTACGCGGCCGGTACACGCGATCGTTGGTCGGTTTGAAACGTTAACGAGCGTCGATGGCGTTAATTTCACGTTACAGGTAACACGAGGTATCAGCGCGAATCGACTTGTCGATGGTGAACTACACGCATCCGTTGCCGTCCAATTAGATATGCGTGCCACCGTTTCCGCGCCGATTAATTGCACGTACGCTTTTGCCCGAGCTACGAATATCGAGCCGCGAATTAAGTCGTGTGCCGATAAGGGCTTTCGATCTTGGATTTACCGCGTCGCGACCGTTCTATCTTCGTGGCTTCGATAATCTGCCGGGTTTTACTCGCAAGACTAGATCAACGCGGATCGCGCGAGACTTCAGATCGCATTTCGATAATTTACAAGTAACAGGAGTCGCTCGGATTCTCGCGATCGGTCGAGCAAATTGGACAATTACCGTGCCACCCGTCGTTCGTTCCTTCTCCTAATAATAACGATAATAATAATAATAATAATAGTAATAATAATAATAATAATAATAACGTTGCCTTTAATACGTCATGACAATAGAATACGAGTAACAAAACGGTGGATACGTACGAGAGATAGAATCACGGCCTTAATAAAAGATAAAATATTCTATAGGAAACGCGTGTTTAGATCAACGTCATTGAGAATAATTTTCTACTTTTATCGCGCTTTATATCTCGAAATAGTTAATCTTTCACCCTTTCCGTCCTTTCCACCCTTCCGAGGAGTAGTACGTACCGATAAGAATTCCTATCCTACATACTAAACGATATATAATAGCGCTTGCAACGCAAAGAGAAACTAGAAACGAAAGATAAATGCAATCGAAGCGGACAAGCAAACACGAGGCAAGGACAACTGGAAGTTGCAAGACGAGTGGGTATCGCGCGAAGACGCAAGAAAATGAACGCGATTCGTGTCGAGAGCCGTGTACGATTCACACTTTCATGCAGCGTGGATATTCCAGTTTCGAGTTATCGTTGCTCGAGGCAATCGTGTGGCGACGTACATTCGCGTATATACGTGTAAACAGAGGTCATTAAGGAACTTCCTACACTTGGACGACTTCCCCTTTGGCCGGGCCGAAAGCTCTAATTATTTCTTGCTTCACAGCGATCACTTCCGCGCGCGGTCGCCACACAGGTGTAACCGTTTACGGGAAGAACGGTCGATCGCGCGCTTAATTGGAATCCGATAAGCGTATGCCGACGTTTCGAGAACCGTTCCCTCCAGCAATGGACATCTAAATAGCCGTACTTTTACTCGCGCCCCGGAACAACCTCCAAGATCGTTCTTACCAAGTTGCGCACGAAGAGTTTCCAATAGGAAGTAAGCACGTTCTCGTTCGTGCCAGTCGTTGGTATTATGCCGCCATGATTTTCGATATATTGAAACGTTGATGAAACTCTTACATCCGCGAATATATTAATATAAATAAAGTTGCGTATAAGGTTCAACGTTTTAAAATTCAATCTTCAACTTTCCGTAGAATAATCAAGTCGACGAGACAGTGACGAGACGTCGTTACTCTGATAGGAAAGAGGAAAAGAAATATCGTGTACTTTAAGGAGAAGAAGAGAAGGAAAAATACGTTTACATGGATCGAGGTACGAACGGCAAATGGCTGTAAACAAATTTTCGATCTACTTGACGACTTTCCTCCAAGAAATTGTCAGACGCGTCGATAACTTTCACCGACTCGAGGTGAACTTTGTCCTTATTTTTATATCGCGTGTATTTCAAAAGTAAGACACGAGCGAACGAAATTTTTCCAGCAACAACGAACGTCTACTCGAAAGCTTACGAAAATACCGCTTAGAAAACGCGTCCAAGTATTTCCGATAGAGAGATAAACCGGAGGAAGTAACGATCAGGTATTATTCCTGTAATTCTCCATTCTTAGCCCTTAAAATTCCACTTTGATGGTTTCTTCTAATAGGACAGAATTATTTTCAATTGTAACACAAACCTACCGCATTCCTAAACATACTCCACAAAGAATTCCTCGAGCACGCTCCAATCCTCTACCGAAAAAAAAAGGGATTCCAAGTAATCCAAAGAATTATACGTAACAGGAATGAAAGAACGGCGCGTTCTGATCGCGCGCGTACCATCGCGGAACAAGCGATGGCATCGTGGTCGATCGGTGAACGCGGCGGCGGCAGCGGCGGCGGCGGCGGCGTCGTCGTCGTCGTCATTCCGGTAGACGCGATGACAATCTCCGGTGCCGTAGGCCCGGCTAGGTGTGGTCCTATGCTCGAGGTAGCGGGTTTCCAGGAACGCGAGCCATTAGACCTTCTGGCTGGTGTTATAAATTGTACATCGTTTAATTAGGCTCTCTTCCCGCCCGTGTTCGGACGGCTAAGTTATTTACCATTTACTCCCGGTGCCCCTGAGCCGCTGCTATCTCGACCGAGCTACTGTGCATCAAATTGGATCGGGATTGGGTCCTGGAAGCTGTCGCTGACTGCCAGCCTCCGTTCTAGGAGATGGTCACGGCGTCGCGTCGTCGGCGTTCGGAGCAGAGGTTACGAACGCTTTCGACGAGATCTGTCGTTGGGCTGACGGGGTGAAGGGGAAGGGGAGTTGAGCGCGGAGCGCAGAATTCAGCGAGGTTAGAAAGTCGGTTCTCTTCGACCAAGACCAGGTGAAATCGCTTTGAGACCTGTGTACTTGATTTTCAAGAACATCGTGTCGAGTCACGTCGCTGTTTCGCAGGCACTTTTTCGACATTTTGATCCAACACGTACTCGAGAATTATTACAAGTTAGAATTATAGCCGGAATGCAAATATAGTCGATACGCAAATGGTAGAAATTTCGTTTCACTTTCTTCGTCTCTGCACGTCCTGTTTGTTTTCTTCGCCTCGCGATACTCTTATACGATACGATTTGCAGACACGTCAGCCGTCCCGGTCGACGAACAAATTCGCGTATCCTACGTATTTGTGATTACAAACTGAAAGATGAAGCTACGTGTGTTTTTCTTTGAAGAGAACATGCGAAGATAAAGAAGCGATAAATTCACGTATCGCGATCTCGTCGGCGTTAACGATACGAGTTACACGAGTTGTCCAAGTATGTACCGTCGTTGTTTCATAGTCGTCTAGATTACCCAAGTGAAAATCGTTACAGCTACTTGAAAACACCGATTACAAGCCAATGTCACGGGACGAGAAGATATTTTCCAGCCGGTATCAAGATCGCGAGCTTCCATCGACCACGATTCACGATGCCAAGACGAACTCGGACAAACAACGTTACTCGCTAATTTCGGTTCGCGCCTAACGATCCAGATAGCTGGAATTTTCACTCGAGGATACGAGAGACGCGAAAATGAAGAAATTCACGATTCGAAAGCGACACTGACAAAAATTCCAGGCTTATCTTCATCGATGGGATCGAAATTAGTTAGCCGGCGATCGGACCGTGCGGCTGGCGAACGACCCGCTCGAGGTGAACCGAGTAAAAACCGGAAATTATGCTCGCAATTAGAGGGCATACCCCGGTGCAGTGGCGCGCCTAAGCCACCGATAAAATAATCACGCTTAATACGCTCGTTTACTTTTTGCTCGCGCGCGGCCGTTTAAATTACAAGCAGTTGGACCAGTCGTTGCCAACGATCGATAAAACGAATCGCGCCATCCACCCCTCCCGCGCGAATAAAAATCCTCCAGTTGTCGATCATCGAATATTTCGTCAAAATACACGAGACAAAGGAGAGAGAGAGAGAGAGAGAGAGAGAGAGAGAGAGAGAGAGAGAAAGAAGATCAACGAAACAAGTATCGAGTTCTCTAGCTGAATTTCTATCGACGCATATCGTAAAGATCGTCCTGTTTACAGCTACCTTGAATTTTCAACGCGTCCGATACTTGGAGTTTTTATTAACTGGTAACTCCGAACGAAGAAAAGCTAATTCGAGGGAAAGATGGGTCGGATAAAAAATGAATTTTACGAGCGTGCAACGGGATCCCATCGGTCTCTAAAACCAGAAACCACTTAATAACTTCATAGAAACTCGTCGGTCCTCTAAAACCGCGATACGATATGAAATAAAAATAGGATTTACTAATTACCAGGCTGGAAACGGCCGCAAGAACCCGACCGGATCCGAAAATTAAGGACTCTCCTTGGAGTTCGTGTTAGCGCCGGCTCGGGTTTGCTCGCAGTGGCAAAAATTCCGGCCTTATCTCGACCGATGAAGTCGAAATTAGTAGCTGGCTACCGTACACGGCCCCTCGCGGCCACGACACGCTGGTGGTGGTGAAAATCGGTGATGACACGACGCGCCGATGCCTGGTAGCGTCGAGAAAGGGATGGCCGTGGTCTGGTGGCCGATGGTGGTGTTGGTGGCGAGCGTAGTCACAGGTCGAGAATGTGTGACGTCGGTGAACGTGACAATATTAATAGCCGGTATGCCAATAGCAGCCGCGCTGCTCGTGGTAACGTCAATGGCGAAGTTCCGGTAATAGCGATCGTTCCGCGTAGAAGCGGCTCCGCGAATTAATCGTCGTTGAAAAAATTTCGCCACCAGCTCTTCCATAGCAATTACGGTTTCTAGTTGGAACGAAACGCGCAGTTTCCGTTGGAAAGTCGAAAAATCACGATCGGTGTGCGGTCGAGAGAAATCTTATTTTCATAAATTTACATATCGCGTAGAGATAACGCGAGCAATTGTAAATTCCAGGGGATATTTTTCGAAACGAAGTTTGTAATCGTCTGCGCGTTTTTACTTACGAAGTTAGCGAAGTACGTGGTTTCTGCGTGATTCGAGTAACGCTTCAACGACACCAACAAACGACAACAATTCGTAATTTCACTGAGGAGAAGATGCGCCTCTACTCGATTGTCAGAGGGGAAAAATGCCTGAACAGAGTACCACCGTCGTTTCCACGGTTTTCCATCGGCGTGGTCTTCGAAATTTCGCCAATGCAGAACCCGTAAATCGCCGGGGAGTCCTCCGGCGCGCAAACACGGGGACAATGCATCGGACAGCGGAGCAACAACGGCAAACCGCATTGTTAATAGCGCGGTAATAACAGTTACAGGCGATGTCAGCGGCGATCGGCCGCAGCGGTGGTTGTAATCTGGCTGGTAATGGCGCTGGGTGAACCCACACAAATTTACCCCCTACGACGTACACAGTGGCCGTGAGAGAGTGGCGAGCGCGCGAGCGCAACGGCGGACATCCGTAAGTGTTGGATTCTCGGCCGTTGTTAAGTAAATTGGGTCCCAACCGGTTTCTTATTTCGTGGCCACTGTCTTACTCTCCACGCTCGGGCGTAAGGCGAGCGCTCGCCAACAAGAACCACTCGGGTCCCGATCGGTCGCTTCCCTTCTTCGGGCTCGTTCCCCGGACGTTCAGGGCCGTACGATAGCTCCCTGATAGCCACCGTGACTGTTCACTCTTCGTTCGAGTATCGTTCGTTGGAGAGAAATTTCAATTTGTAGAATATAATTAAGACGATAGAATTAACATAGAAATCGTATTCCTATGTCAGGAACTAAGTTAGGAATGAAATTAGTAACGAAGAGTCGGCGTCCGAGTATCTGTACGTGTTTCGGAATTGTAAGAGAACGAGTCCGAAGCCCAACAATCTGACGGGGATCGATAGTCGCAGTATCGTGCAAAATTTTTGCCCGTTACGCGAGCAAAAATAATATAGCTAAAGGCTCGATTAATTGGTTTAAGCGGTGAGTTAAGTAAATTCAACCGAAGGATTTTATCGAAATAAAAAAGACGACAATAACGAGACAAAGGAGACGGATCGAAGAAACGATCGCGTTTCGTCTTAATTTGCCTACAAATCCTGTGACATGGAGCGTCCAAGAGACTCGGCTAACGATGCACGTTACGTTTCTTTTATGCGCTGCCGTTTGAGGAGACTAAGCTGCCGGAACAAAATGGAAACATCGTCGAGCCAAGCGAGATACATAGTCCCCGTGAAATCTCCGTTTCCCCGGAAGCGTATCGATCATAACAGTCCCACAGGACGGAGGCGGCCTGGTGGTATCGGCGAAATGCATCCTTGATATCTTACTTAATAACGCGAACCTTTCACCGGTGCTTCGAGTCAAACGTGAACACCGTGACCACGTACGAGCACACCGGTCGTTTGCCATTCGTAGAAGCTAGCGCGAAAACTCGTTAATTGTTCGTGGTTCGTTAACTCGTCCACAGGAAAGGTCCCACTCTGGAGAGTGCGCGAGTATCATGCTAATGGCGGTACTCGACCGGTCTCAAGAGGGATGGACCGGGGAAAAAACGTCACCGGCAACAGAACAACGCACCGTACAAGTACCTTTGAATATGGCGTACGATACTCGTTTCGCCTATAGGCTCTTGGGATGCAACGCTTCGAGCGGAAATAAATTAAAATTACTTTCAGTTAACGTAAAAACTGTTGCGGGATATAGTCGCTGGTGTATCGACCTGGAACTGAAACGCGACCGATTAAAGGCAAGACGAATTTTTGGTCCGCTCACCCAACGAGGATGATCCGTAATAAGGGTAGTTTAATCGGATATTGAATTACAAAAACGTTATCGAGAGTGTATAGCGCAGAAAACACGGATCAGATCGATAGAATCGCGACGGTTCCTGAAAAAACTTTTTAAGCAATTGTAAGAAAAAATTCTGGCAGAAAGCAAATCACAGTGCCTGCTAATTAGATAGCTACGTTCGACGTACGTTCGAAGATAAAGTAAAACGTGCGAAAAAGTCTGGCCTCTGGAAGTCGCGCACAGGTCGTGCACGAACGCCTGAAAACGGAACGCGTGCACACGTGATTCGTGGAACACGGCTGTCGCGGGCCAGCTTTTGTATGTGCGTGTGTCCAGAAGTATGTGCCGCGAGGTGGGTCGCCGCCTTTTGTTTTAGCATGGGCAACTAAGGGAGCCCTCTCTCGAGTGGGTTACCACGAGATCTCGCCAGCTGATATCCCCGGTTTTTTGTCAATTTATAAGGATTTATACCAGCGAACCGCGGATACGCCGCCTCCCCCTTGGCCCTTCCGACCCTCCCTCGCCGTGGACGCGAAACCAACGTTTCACCAAGGGGTGGTCCTCGTGGCCCAGGATCGACGAGCCTGCCCGAGAAAGGGAGAATAAAGCTTCGCGGAGACAAGCTTGCCGGGAAGCGGGCTAGGAGGGGCAGGGAGAAAGGGGGAAACGGAGGATCCTGGAAGACGATCCGACAAAAGGAAACCGACGCTCCGTTGTTCCTCGAGCTGCGAGGTTTTCGGGTTTTCGGTAAGAAGCAGCAGAGGATTTCGAAATATCCTCGAACGCCAATTAAACGTACAAGTTTCATTCGATACGAAACGAACGACGCGACGTTGTTACGATTTTCGCGCAGCTTCGTGCCTCTGATAGCGAAATCGCTCGTCTTTGTCTGTCGCGTCGTGAAAGATACGACTCGATTGCACCGAGTCGCAGAGCATGACGGGTTGCAGGATCGCAACCGCGTCGTTGTACGCTTCTCCTAAAGCGATCCGCAAAGCCTCGTACGATACTTCGGTGAACGCGACAGCTTGCAAAGCGTAGAGAACTAGAGAGACGAGTTATACCATCGGGGAAGATCCAATTCGCCGTGCTATTACGCAACGATTAATTATCCGTAGGTCTGGGGGCGGGGGGGATAGCTCGCGAGGTAAGATTAATTCGAAGACGAAATCGGAGCGAAGCACGGGTAAATAGAGGCGATTGCGCGGCCGGTTGGTCGAAGCGTGACGCGGAGATTCGCGAAACGAGTGGACCGGGACCGGGGGTTGACAATTAAGCAATTATCTTCGTCGGTGTCTTCCTCGTCGGGCCATTTCTCTCGGCCCATCCCCCTTGATCGTCGCAGCCAACGGACAAGGACGACGCGGCGAAGAGGGAAAGTGTCGGGCCGAACGGAAGAAAGAGGAAAGGCGAGTTGGAGGTGCAAAAGGGTAAAAACGAGCGAACGAACCGCTACCGTGGGTCGAACAAAGAGGAAGAAGGCGAAAGAGCGAGGCAGACGAGGCAAAGGGGGAGGGACCGTATCTTAATGATATTGTAGCCGGCGTGCACACGCGCAGGCTTCCTCTAATTGCGCCACTGAAGCGGCCATGTTACCCAACCGGGGGTGCAACGGAGAGGGAAGATTCTCCGTGAGGACCGCGTACAGTGTACGTGTGTGCGTGCGAGCTTGTGCCCGGCGCACACGATGAAACGTTCGCGAATACACGCTGTTCGTACGGGCGCAACGTGCACGCGCGTCGAAGAAGGACAGAGCGTCGCAGAAAAGCCATGCGTGCAGGAGGAGGAGGTGGTAGAATAGGGGGTGTAGATTAAACGAGGACGCGAACAACGAGAGGGGTGATGGAAGAGGGGCGATGGAGGGAAAAAGAAGGGGAAGCAGGACAGAGGCAAACAGAAGATGTTCCCGCGAAGAGAAGGACGGCTGACGGTGAAAAGGAAACGCCGATGCACCTAGCGAGGGGCGACAGAGAGCGAGAGGAACGGAGGAAAGTTGTTGGAACAGGGGACGCGGAACGCGAAGGAGGAGGAACGAAGGGGAAGAGAGGAAGGAGGGAGAGAGAAAAAAGACGCGAACGTGTGCGAGCAGGAAAGAGAAAGGAAGGGGTGGGAGATCGCGGCGAAGGAGAGGGGATCTTGGAGGTAAAAAGCTGGAAATGCAGCATGGCGGTTGGGAATCGGTAGCAATTATTACGAAACGACGACAGTTGAATGCGAATACTCGATGGGAGGAGGGGGACGAGGAATTTCGGGCCACCGAGTTGGACGCGGGTGGTGAAACGACGCGACGACACCTCGTGGAAAAGTCGATTAGACCTCGTCGACGCTCTAATTGTCTCCACGGGCGGACCAGCAACTTTCCACGTCCTGTCCCGAACGTATTTTAATTTTTCGTCGCCCTTTGCCACGTCGCCATCGCTGAAAGCGTAATTTGCTATGGAAATGGTTTTTGGACGAGCCGCGTTAATCCGTGACGACGATTGGAAAAACCGCGGCCACAAAGACGCTCGGTCGCTTTTACAGGGTGGCATTTTACAACGGTCGCCTTTTCACCGTACAAATGTTGCCTTTCGAAATAGGAGAGCAACTTAATCTCACATTAGCCCGACCATATCTCACGTTTAAGGCGAGTGCGCAAACGTGACTGCACTTCTGACATTTCGAATATCGTTGTATTTACCCGACACGTATCCCGCTACAAATACCCGTGCTTCAAACTTATCTACCGCGTGCCTATCTTGTTTGCCATTGCCTGGCCGCTCTCGCGTGGAAACAATGCAAAGTAACGAGAATCTGTTCGTTCCTGCTCCTCGGCCGGCATCGTGTACGATTTATTTGCAACGAAGGGTTCGCGACCATACGAAGCAACGGCGTGAACGCGTCGCTGGATCCGACGATGATTCGACGAAACGCTGTAAACACGTACGGCGGAAAACGAAGCGGTAAAGAATATCTCTGTCGGATCTCGATAGACAGATTTACGGTGCAAACGCTAATAACCGTACAAACTACGTCTGACTATTTTCCTAATTCGAAGAGACGAACAGAGGCTACTGGGGAAAAATTCGACGCGTAATAAACCAGAGACCGTACCGTCGTTTGGCAGTTATCGCAATTGCTCCACGGTGCTTATCGTAACGTTAACTGTTGGAAGCTGCAGTCCGCTTGAATTTCGCAACGTTGCCTACGACCTGGCCGAGTTTGCAACGAGGACGTGCTAAGATAACAGGATTGTTTAGACGCGTTGCTACTTTGGAACATTTGCGCATTGCCGGTTAATTGTGCCATCGAGAATAGTAACTTCGTGTTTGGCCGGAAACACGGATAGATATGACGTCAGGAGTGTAATATAATTGTACGACGCGACGCTATGCAAATCGACGCGTCGATTATGCAATTGTCCGACAAATTACGACCGACCAGAGAAAGATCCCTCTGTGTTCGTACTTTCGTCACTTTCCGTTCGATCGCTTACGCCGGAGGAAAAGCACGTTCGACGATCAGAGATTTCAATTTCCGTTAATTTACGGTGCCGCCACGGTGTTTGTACGAAGAAGTGGCTGAAACGCTATATAACGCTCTATGGGGGCAAGTGAATTACGACAAAAACGCGTATCACAGCACGAGATTGCGATGGAAGGTGGAAAAGCACGCGCCATGAGCGATCGCGAGGACGGCTCGTGGGGTGGCCGACGTTTCAGGGGATGCGAGTTAAAATGGGTGGGTTGTTCGGGCAAGCAACCACTTTGGCGCACGCGTAACCGCTGCCAGTCAATATTAACCGACGAGTCAGCCTCGAGACTTCGGTGTCACTGACGCAAAAACTGGCCGCACCGAGGCAAACGTTTCCAACCCTGACGACGAAACTGCCCCGCCGTCTTCAAATTAGCGATGCGCTCGTTTTACCACTACCGCCGACTCACATTACCGATAACACGTGCCGTTATTAAACAAGTTTATGAAATGAAAACAAAAAACACGAATACGATAGATAGTCTGATAGAGACAAATATCGTAATTCGCCAGGATAAACGAAACGGTCAACGTGAAATGGATAACGTGAAAATTAAACAAGAAGAATACCTTTACGCTCAACGTTGGACTTATCCTGATCGACGCTCGACGTCAACGACGAACGTCGACCGCAACGTTAGGTCCACCGAATCGTAACGACGTGGTTGATTTCGTTTCTCGTACGGAAGCTTCAAAATCTCGAAAGAGATTTGTACAACGATGGGACTTGCAAATCTAACGATCATTCGAAAATGACACAGCAAACGTGTATACAGCCACGTTGGACAGCACGCGTTAGGTCGCGTCACTCCGTAGTTGCAGTTTCGGTTTACCAAGTTTCTGCGTCAGTTTCGTTCCTCGTGTTTCAAGGAGAAAAATATTGAACCAACCACTGAATCACCAGCGAAAGACGTAGCGTGCGACTGTAACGATCAGCCAGAAAGTCGATCAAAATCAAAGTAGTATAACGAACGAGAAATGAAATAAACGTCAACGTTGCTTCCACCACCAAAAACGTCTGTACGCTTTTAGCATTTAGTCGTTGTATGAAGAGCGAAGTTAAAGATATTTGACGAACATCGATCGAACGGGTTTGGCAGTCGACGCGTGCAAACTATTTGGAAAACAGCCTGTTTCGCCACGAGAAGAGACATTTTTCGATTTAGCAATTTTCGTTGAGCGGAAGGTGGCAGGAAATTCGTTGGAAAAGTCCGAGAGATCGAACAAACCACGAACAAGCTTGGCTAGGGGTAGCGAAGGAGGTGTTTGGGCGCGATGTCGCAAATAATTGGTCAATAATACCCTTGCGGGTGGCGAAAAGCAGGCTGGTCGGGGACAAAACGTCGTCGTCGGGGCGTTATCGTGTACAGTGTAGCCGTGTGTTCAACGAATACCAGCCCCTTCCTCCGGTCGGGCCCCTACCCGGAGGCAGCGCTGACAACTTCTCATTGTCCGGGATTCAGCTTGACGTCGCGGGGACGTGCTCATTGTTAATTAAACTACGCGTCGCCGCGCCATTGCCGCAGAACTCTCGCCGTGTTACTCGCCCGATAACTGCGGGCCTGCGGCTGTCTCTCGCGCGCGCGTATCGAACCAAGCGAGTAGCATTTTCTCCTCGCAACGTTTTACCCTGCCGCGCTGCCCCCGCGCAAGCCAGACACGTTTCATCGAGCTGTCGCTAATAACGCGCCGGTTTAATTACCACGGCGAATTAACAGCCGAGCCGATGGTACGCGACCGTTCGATGGCCGCCTTCGCGATCCGCCTTCTCTTTGGCTCTCGCGTGCATCATCATCGTAAAGAATATTTTTTTCGTGGGAGAGTCGTTTCTCTTGGACCCCGGAATTCCCGACTCACGTTTAGGCAAGTTTCAACGGAAGACGTAGATTACTCACCGGCCGACTCCATAGGCCGCGCCGATCAACTTTGTAAAACGACAAATTGACAAGGCGATCGTTCGACAAATATCGTTCCGTAGAATTTACAATTTCTTCTTTGCGATATCGCCGCGATACGTAGACTTACAGGATGGAAATCTAACGTGGCGACCAACTCGGTCGAAAACAAAAAGCGTAGCTAATCGGTTCGGTCTTTGAAGAAAGATTTTCGCATCTTCCAACGAGAGTCGTGGTACCAGTCATTTGTCGTAACGGACAACGGTTGAGATCTCCTGAAAATATTTCTACATCGGGCACGAGCATCGTGCGCGAAAAGAACGCAACGTGCTAGTGACATCGAATAAGAATATATCGCCACGGGATAACGTGGTCAAAGTCGAATCCCTCGCCGACTCGTCGAAGACGGAGAGGATCTTCGGTGCGCTTAACACGAGATCGCATATTACGTACGATGGCCGTCCTAATTCTCACGATCGGGCGTCCCGATGCTCCTTAAGCGGGCCATAAAACGCAGGAAATTACCGGGTAGCAACGTCGTGACGTTCTTGCCGATACGGACCTTATCGCGCGTAAGCGGCATCGCTTCGTGCTCGGTGGATCGCAAAAGGGTGGCGACGGGGTGGCGGGGGTGGAGGGCAAAAGGCACGAGATAGAGGGTAGTTTCTACGGAGGCTTTCAACGAACCATCTCACGTGCGACGATCCTCTATTGTGTGTGACGGCCGAAGCGGCTTTTTCTGCCGGCGGAATCGTTCGACTCCTAATTTCGGAGTCAGACGATGGGAGAAGAAGCATCGCGCGGTATGAAGTGGATATAAAAGGGACGGCATAAACTGCGTTCTCGCCCGAGGAATTCCGGACTTGGTTTTTCCATCGAGGCCGAGTCTTTTTCGAAACTCTTCGCACCAGGGTTGACAGTATCGCCGCGATCAACCGACGTCTAGAAGTTTACGACGTTTGTTCTTTTGTGGTAGCTGCGTTTCCGCGAGTTTCTTCGTCCCGTTGGAATTTCATCGAGACGATTTTCACCTTCGATTCTAAACTGGAAGAGAAAAGTACTGTTCGCTCGGTCTATCGGCCGAACGATGGAGGAGAGATTCCGAAAGACGGCAAAGTAGTACGAGAAAGAAAACGGTGGCTCGAGCCACGAAGCTCCCGTTCGTAGAAACGGCGGCTAGGCAGTCGAAGCGGAACGTTCGAAGAATCCGGATCTGCGACATTCGTGCAAATTAGCAGCGACCGGTGACAGTATCCATGATCACCGTGACACCGAGTAACCACTCGTCGCTCCGTACATTCCTATCTACGATCCCCGTGGCCGGCCGTGACAGCCACGCGGAGATGTCTGTCCTGGTGCGCCGTGATCTTTCGCCGTCCAAAGAATCCTCTCTTCGAGCGGTAGCAATATCAGCAACAGCAACACCGACCTCGAACAGAGTCGTAGACGTTCTGTTAGGCGGAGGAGGGCATAAAACGAGAGGTCGCTAGCTCGTAGTCGTGGCTGTGGCTGTTGCCGGCGCACCATTCTTCCAGCTTCTTCTCTCGCGTCGCCTTTTGTCTCCCTTCTGTGCCGTTGGCTGGCAGCCTCGTTCGTCCGTATTCTCGTCTCGTTCCGTTACCGTGTCGTTTCCTCGTCGTTCGCACGGATCTCTCGGTATCCCTTTCTTCGTCTGTTCTTCGTCTCGACTCGGCTGTACTTGCCTCCTTCTCTTTCCTCTTCGTCGACCGCGTCTGCGGGGACGATAGTCGAGAGCAGAGGCAGTAGAGAGTAGCTACGAGCTCTCTGGAGCCCCGACAATACCCAGGAAATTACATAACTGTTGGAAATATCAACCAATACCAGTGCTCTGGCATAGCCGCGAGAGCCGGCGGCGGCGGTAGCGGCGGCGTCGGTGGTGTCGGTGCCAACCCCTCCGTGCCATTATTATAACTGGGTAGGTGGCGTATTATACGCGGCCGTCGGGGGAACTCAGGCGGGCGAACGAGATAGCACCGTGCCTGGAGAATGAAACGAGAAATTGAGTTGTGCTGAAACGGGGAAAGGGGCTGCACGCCGCGGAAGGGGCGCGCCGGAGACGCGGCCGACCGCCTCGACGACCGGCGTCGCGATGGACGCGAACCTCGACCGGACCCAAACAAATTCTACTCCTCTTCCAGGCGGTTTTGTTTCTCGAGGAAATTTCTTACCGTCATTTCTTAACGTAACATCTTTTTGCCGAATTATCTTTCCAGTTGATTTTCGTCGATTTCGTGAAACGACGGCTCGAAAAATCTGTCCCTTAAATTTTATTCATTGCGTTTCGATCGTACTTTAGACATACGTTAGGCGGCTAATTTTGCTATAATTACTCGTCGACCGTGTAAAGAAAAGAGACGTTTGTATGAAATGGCGGAAAGAAGAAGAAAATATCGACACCTTGAATCCATCGCTATTGCGGAGAGAAGTGCGACGAGAACGGGGGGAAGATAGTGCTTCGGTGGCGCGTATACCGGTGGCAGCACGTCGACTGTCGAGTAATTCGCAAAAATTAATTACCAACTTGTTCCACGGAGACAAAGGAAAAAGGAGCTGCTTCAGGAATAGTCGCACAATGGAACGGGAACGCGAACGTTCCTCGAGAAAACCGGCGTACAATCGTGCGTTTCGTCGCGCAACCGTCGTTGGAATTTCTCGCCGCTTAATCGACTACCGTTAATGAACATTACGATCCATAGAGCCGATACAATTCGCCTCGTTAGACGAAACACGATAGCCGTAAAAATAAAAATAATAAAATATTTATAGAAATAGAATAACGTCGACAAATTCCACGCGATAATTGTAAAGGAATTTAAAAGTGGATAAAATCGAGGCGAGATAACGAAAGATTAAATAGCGCTTATAAAGGAACGATAACGATAAATGCAGGTATATAGGGAGCCACTTGAAACAACGCTATAAACTCGATCAAGTTGATACTGTATGCATACCGATAACACCAACCAACCCCCCGGGACATTTCAATTCGTAGATACAGAAGGGTCCATAAAAACTGGTCGACGATATAAATAAGCGTTTAATGTTGCGCGTTCCTAAATTGAATCTCGGCCATCCAACGATCTGTGGACAAGATCCTTAGGGGTGAAATCTCCGGGAAACTATTGTCCAGCCGGGAACGTACGTAGCGGATCGTGCGCCAACAGCTACTCGTGACATATCTTTAGCAGCGTTTTATGCACCCCATAAAAGCCGGCATTACATACGAAAAGTCAAGCGGCACGACGATGGACCCCATACGTTCTCTGTTTGCCTATTATGTATGGTTTACCGTGGTTTAACCAGGGGAAATCTGGTAGCCAGAGAGGGAAATATGGGAGGGGGTGAGTCCCGCGAGACTTATGACTGTGATTAAGTGTGATGTATCGAGGAATGGATATGAAAAACTCGGGACGGAATTCACCCTCGTGATTTCTGCTGTTCCGCGTAGAATCGCGTCTACTCGCGACGTTTTTCTCACGGTGCGTGCAACGGTTGCAAACGTCTCGTCGGTGCACGAGATTCGAATGTCCGACGATCCGACTTTTTTTGGCAATTTTCGATCTAGCCAATTTCCTCGAAAACGTGGAGGCGAATCGAGCGACGATTCGAGTTATTTGGTTCGGAAACGTTTCCTCGTGACGATAATCGGTTGCACCACTTAGCAGGTTCGACGATCGAAACTATCGAAATTATATTCGCAGAAACCGTTTGGAAACGTCACCTGCGCCAGTTTCTATCCTCGTTCGAGTAATAGATCGCGGCTGTCCGACGACTACTTACGCGAACGAGACGTCCCCGCTAAACGCTTTCTTATCGCTAGGCGACTGAAAAAGCGCATACGTCAAGGAACGTGACATTTAAACGCGCAACAGCTAATGAGGAATACTCGCGGCGAGACGGAAATGAGCTGCGAACGTATCTGTTCGATGGCCGCGAGCCGGCATTATGCGTGCTTTTATTCATTAAGGAACAATCGACCGGCGGACAATTGTTATAAAAACTTCAGCAGGCAACAGGGAAATTCAGGCTCGCAACGTTATTCAATGGTGCGTTATTTAGAAACGATCCTTCCCTCGTTTCTGACGACAGTCGTCACTGCGCGATTATAAAAAGCCCCGTGACATTTTCGTTCGAAAGCCGAACGCGATATCTGTTACCTAAATGTCAAGCTGTTCGTGGAGACGCGAGCAAAGTGAAAAATTAATTTCTAAAATTACGCGTTGCTTGAACGTAATCGAAGAAAGCGATCGCGCGACGCGACGTATCGTCAACGAGAGACAAAGAAGAGGGTAGAAACAGCAGCAGCCGATACGAGGAGCAACGATAAAGTGGTCGAAGGCAAAAGACACGACGTAATGTCCCGCAGAAAGCGAACATTGTGTCGCGTAGCGAAAGGGGTAATTCCGTAGTAGGAAGCCTTATTGGAAAAGAGCAGATAAGGGGGGTTGGCAGCGGAGAAGGGAGGTTTGGGTGGCGCGAGTAGGTGTGAATGGGCGTGCAAACTCGGCGTTGTCGGTGAACACACGAACGAGTGCGGCGGATGCACGCGTGTGTGGGTGGCGATGGGGGTGACGTCGGGGACGGGTGGCGAACAGGGGTGAGGCAGAGGGGTGAGCGGCAGCGTTGAACGGAAATTAAATATGCCTCACTCGATAAGTCAGAGTACCATAGGAGGGCTCCGTATCAACGCCGGGAGATGAGCTATTGTGCTATTTTCGAGCGAAATCTCGGCGAGGCCATCCCCTCGAGTTCTGTCTCTCTGTGTAAAACGCTTTTCGCTTATTCCGTCGCAGAAGCGAACGGATATCGGCATGGTCGCTGCTTCCAAACGGGCATTCGACGAATATTCTTTTATTTTTTCTCTGTATCCTCTTTTCTTTTTTTTTTTTTTATTGTTGTTGTTGTTTTTTCCTGTTTCCTTTTTGCCGAGTTTGTTCAGAGAGAAAGAGATCGAGGGATGGACGTACCGCGAATTTCCGGCAAGAAGGCGACGATCGATATAGACTCGCGAGAATCTTTTTTCCTTTCGTGCTTCTGTCGATAGTTGTTATATCTTCCTTCATCTCCTATTTTTTTTTTTTTTTGTTTCTTATTCCCTTCCTCTCCTATTTTTTTTTTTTTTAGTTTCAGTTTTAATTAACGAAGACGAAGGGGAAAGAATATCGGCGATTTATTGGACGATCGTTTTATTCGCACGAAATAACGAGAGGAAGAAAGAAGTTAATTTAACCGGACGGTAAAAGCCGGCGATGCGAGCGGAATAATTATATCAGATTTATTATCAAACTCGGTACAACCGCGCGAACCCTTAGATAATAGGCTTTTTACGACTCGGTCGCGCGAACTACCCGATTCGAAAGTTACGATACTGTAAAGCTCTCTTTACGAGGCCATTACCGGGAGCTGTTACTCATATTTTTTCCTCGAACGAGTCGAGAGACACTTCCAGCAATATCATCGCGAAATGACCGAAATTCCTGATTTAACCAGAATTAAATATTAATTCCACCTATTGTTTTTTCAGCGACGTAAAAAAAATATTTCCATCTTTTCCCACCCTTCGTCTCTCTTCGGACACGATCGAATCTACGTCGTGAAAATAATTCACGAAACAATGATATAAAAAAAGCGTATCGTTCTTAGGGATTGCTTTGTGTCCGATGGAATAGCAGCCGGTTCGGATGGCAGCGGGCCTCCGAAACGAAGGGAACGTCGCTCTCGAGTACGATTTCGCATAAACGATGTTGCCGCCACTACGACGCTCTCGTTCGTGCACCGGCACACTTTCCAATATATGCTTACGTCCACTGGAGCTGCAGAATCGATGCTCTCGAGAGATCATAAACCGTGACTGGAGTGGCCATTCACGCTGAAGAACTTTCCTGAATGAATTCGTCCCGTGAAATCCCGGACAAAGCCTCGTTCCGACCGACATTTTCGTATGGCGATGATTTTCCAAAATCTCTAGCCGCTGAAAGAAACTGGCATTCACGAGGCTACAAGGGGCATCGTGTTGTTGCTCGTTCTTGCGGCAGCGGTTAATGAAGTCATCGCTGAAAGGCGACGAGAAGATCGCCTGTCATAGCTATTCCATATAGTCCGTGTCGACTCTTTCATCTCGAAGAACGAAATTTCGCGAACGAGTGCCCCGTTAGCAGACAGACTCGCAGAAATTTTTACCAAGCGACTTGTCACATTGGTGTAACATATTTTTCAAAGAGCATGAGCCAAGAGGTTCGCTCGAGAGTACATTGATGATCCTCGAAGCATAAAAGATGTCCAAGTACAAAGGAAAGATTTGGCATGTTGACGCTATTAATTTTCCCGATTTAGCCTGACAAAGCAATTAGTCTTCTCGAGAAAATCTCCTCGACGTTCGCAAAGAAGCGTGTTCTTAAAAATCCTTAGTCATATCGCATCCAAGTCCCTAACCGTATTATGTAGACAGGTTAACCCTTTGCGAATTTTCTGCAAACGTTTCGCGGAACAGCAACGCTGTAAAAAAAAATCTTGGAAATAGACCGGGCTAGCGCACCGAAGCGAAGCTAATCGGGATGGAAAAATCACCGGCCGAGCGAACCGTGGAACTTTTTCCCCTGGAAATATTACCGAAACATTACCCGAGGACGGTGCCCATAATGCGGTCATTAGGATCGAAGTCGTGACAGACACTCGATCGGGTCGAAGGCGACGGAAGGTCGAGGAAGCGAAAAATGAAACAGCCTCACGGGCCAGTGAGCCGGAGCTCTCTTTCTGGCCGTTTATAAATCCGACATAATGCGACCCGAACGAGATTATTTCACGATTTATCACCTCGGGTTCGCTGAATGCGTAGGGTGGTCTATTAGGTATCGGGAGGGTGGCCGGCAAGATGGCGGCCGAAGCTGGCGAACAATTGCGTTTCGGTCCGATGACAAATGACGCGGGAACCGTCTGCCGTCTCTCTGACTTACGACTTTTCCTTTGTTCGCGACTTGGAGCCGATACCACGAAACCGACTCAGGTGTTTTCTTCGGAGCTGAATTTTTCACGGGCCGTGATTCTAAACTCTCTGAATTCCTGTCGCGCCTTCGTTCTTTCCATCGATTTGCTCGAAATTTACAATAAATTTAGTTTTAAGTAATATTCTTAATCTCTTCCGCGAATCTTAAGGTTCTTCTTTCCACGCGAATCGAGACTTACGATACGTCTAGCTTCGTGCGGGATGCTCAATTTGTTAACGGTCGTTTCTTCTATAAAATCCTGCGTATGCGCGTATATGCTTAATGCTCGATTTCCTCTGTTTCGTGAAAGCGACGATCGCAACGATACGAGTCGCAATAGCGTCGATGAATGATCGATGAATAATCGATGAATCGTTAATTTCCATCGTACAAAATATTTTTCACGGCAACGATGATAAAGTCGGTTAATTAGGGCTCCGCTTATAGTTACTTCGTTTCGAGCGAAACAACAACAAGACGCGATAATAAACAACGTCGAACAATAGAGGAAATGGCGAGCAACGTTTGTATTTTTTTTGTCCATCGTGCATGCATTTTTAGTAGGAACTAGTAAACGAAGAACCGTGACGGTAAAATACCAGTTTGTTATAATCGTGAATTATGGGCATTCATCGGCGAAATTGAAGACATTGATGGAAATATTTACATAGTCGGGCGAGCGATCGTAACGTAATACTTCCGGCGATTGTAAACCGATTATCGAATCGATTAGAATGACGGTATAACGAAAATAATTGGAATACAATCACTTAACCGCGAACGGAGGGTCAATGCCTCGGAACAATCGAGGCAGGCATTGACACTGATGATAATATGTCAATGGTCAAAAGGACGCGTCTGGAAATCGTATATCGTCGTTCGCGTCATAATTAAGTCGAATGTTAAATGAAATTAATCGAAACGAAACTATCGGGTCATTCCGTAAGTATCGCGATATTTCTGGAATTTTCCTCAATCGTAGACGAGTAAAATTCGCTACTACGCGCACTACAAAGTGACGACTATCGTAGATGGAAGAAGATCAGTTAGAAACATAGACGTAACGTGTAAAATATATAACGTATAAAAATAAGCAGAAAAATAGACCGACCAGAAGATAGAACGACGATGAGAAATAAAAACGGTGAAGAGGTTAATACGATATCGTCCGCCATAGTAGAAACGTAAAGGAGAATCGTGTCCGACCAACATCCCCGAAGTACGCTCCTAATCATGGTCGTCAGAAAAAACCATCCCGAATCGAATTTGCCGTGGTTGTGTCGACAGTGGTCGCACGATCGCGCGGCAAGATGGACGAGCTCGCCTCCTTCTTGTACTTGCCTTCGTCCCTCCGTTGAAACGAAGCAGCGATCGAGCGAAGAAACAGGAGGAACGAAGAGCGAACGAAGAAAGGCAGGTTGAGGAGCAAGGGGAGCAGAGAATGGGAGGATAGAACAAACAGAGGGCGAAAAAAGGAAGATTACGAGGAAGATGGAAGGGGATAGACGATATCGTGTGGCGTTCGCTCGAAACGAGAGCTGCCAACGAGTGAACACGAGCCAGGTGCAAAGTGACTCTGGTAGAGTTCTCTGAAGACGGAGGAAGAGCGTTATCCCGCGAAGCTGGCCCGAGCAGGAAGGAGAGAGCGGCCAACAGAGTCCTCGTATGTCGGCCACAAGTTTCTCGGAACACAATCGCATATAATACATATGCAATAGTCCTGGCTGGAGTCCGCTGCCAGACCGGCCGAGTCCTGAACGGGTGTCCAGAATAGACACCGAAGCTGGACATCGTTGGATCGTGCAACATGGCCGCCGTGAGGCGAGCCCCGCTCGATAATTGAAGGGCAGCCCCCCGAATCCCTTTCCACCTCCTTGTTCCGGCACCGTTCTCTTTTTGTTCGTCGTGCAACGCGCCGTTCTCTCTCTCTCTCTCTCTCTCTCTCCCTCTCTCTGTCTCTCTCTCTCTCTCTCTCTCGCTCGCTCGATCGGTCGCTCTCTCGGTCCGCGATCGCCTGCTAACCGTACCGCAGAGTTATGAGTCGCGAGGATAATGTCGCTTGTTATTAAGACCCCTATCGACGTTTCCTAATCTACGGTTAGCCGGACCACCTTAGACATCGGGGGCTAATTAAGATCGTCGGACCTTGACGGGACGTTGCGCTCTAATTGAACTCACGGAATCCCTCGACGTTCCGTGAACTCGTCTTGGCGTTAAACCGGTCAGCTTAGAACTTTGTCCTGTCCTATCGTTGGTCGTTTTTTTCTTGGAAATTGCTTATATAGTTAGGCGCAAGGGCGATGATATCTACCGTTGCTCTGTGCGCTCGAAGATCGACGAAAACGTGAAAGAAGGAGGGGGTTAGGCAACGACGGTTTCAGCGAGACCCACTTAACAAACAACGCTTAGTCATCGATCGAATCTCGATGGTAATACCGATTTTCTCGCGCACACGCCGACTGCAAGAGCGACGGGGGACGTCAGGAAACCCGGTCGGCTCGGTTATCTGCCGACTTATCGTCAGATACAATAATGGCCCGGGAAAATGTCCCCGACACACAATAATGGCCTGTTAAAAGACCCACTTTCTCTCTCTCTCCACGTGTGTACCTCGCGCTCTATCCACCGCTGCCTCCCTCCGGTTCTTCTTCTGCTCCTTCTTCGCATCCCTTGCAACCTCCGGAGCAGTGGCGTAACTCGGCCGGTAGCCAAAGAAATTCGCGAAGCTTCGTGCTCGATCAACGACGTTTGCCGTTTCACGGTCGTTTTCGTACACCGTGTACGTTGTTCCCGCGACACGATTTTTATTAAAGCGGTCGAGCTTTCATCTCGGCTAAAGTATGCCGCGTGAAACGACGCGAAACTACCTACGAACCTGTCGCAGTTGATACAAGAACGAGCGACTTTCTAAGGACCAAGGACGATACGATTTTCCCACCGTACAAACATACATCTACAAAACGGGCACTCGAATTTGTGTACCGAATGGATACGCCGTTGCAGATATTACGCGCGCGTGCGTACACACGCACAAAGCTCTGCGAGACGCAGTTACACGCGCGCCAGAGAGACAGAGAGAGAGAGAGAGAGAGAGAGAGACGAAGAGGTGGGTAGAGCGAAGGGCTGCATCCTGTCGGGGGTTGATTCGTATTACTCGTGTTTGCCGAAGGGATTTTAGGCTTCCTCGAGCACAGTGGGGAAAAATAATTAAAAGCGTTTATCTTGCGTAATCCTGGCCACGGACGGATGATGGGACGCACGAGCGAGGGTAGGTGCCCCGCGCACCTGTGATTTCTCGACCGAGCATAACAGATCGTCGGGGAAATATCGTTCTCGACGGTGATTAAACATGAATCGCCCACTGATAATCGCAATGGTACGTCGAGTTGTTAGGAATTTCGATTTAGTCAGGTGTTTCGACTCTTGACAGTATCGGTCTTTTGGTTCCATAATCGGAAAATAAGTTACTACCTTATTCTCAATCGTGACACGTCGTGGTGATCTCAAAAAATACGGTGAATTTTGTACAATAACAAGTACAAAAGAAGAACGTTTCACGAAGAATCATCGTCAGCTCTGGATGATGAATTTTTACGGCTTTACGTAATTTTCCGGTAGGCGTATCGCCTACAATATTCGATTTTTCAGATTTTCAGGGCTAACGAGCGAAAGAATCGTTACGCCGATGTCACGGAATAGTCGTACACGAATTCGATCTAACGAGTTTAGTTCAAATTCAGGGTCGAACGATTGCCAAACACTTCCGCCGATGAATATTTATCAAATTTACCGATTGTTGTCTCGACAAGGACCGATCGACCCATTCGTTCCTTCTTTAGCCGTGTAGCTGCAGCTATGCATATGCATGCGAAGTCGCGCGTTGATTTAGAAAACAATATCCACGTTATTTGTCCCTTGGCGTAGAATCTCACTCGCGCATCAGGCAGTTCACAGTTAAATAAATTCCTTCGCGTTGCATGCGATTTCCATCGATTCACCGGTGGAATTAACATTGGAAATTTCCATTGTTCGAAGCATCTCGCTCCGTCGTTTCTTTTATTCCTTCTTTCTCCGTCTTTTTTTCTTCTTTCACCGAAACCTTCCTCCTCCTTCGTCGTCTCCTTCTCGTTTCCTTCTCGAGTGCGTGTAATCGTAGAAGGAGAAGAGGATTCGAAATTTGGGAGAAAATCGATAACGAAAATGAAGATAGGTATTTTCAGACGAATGCAAACTGTCCGACTATCAATGGATAATATCGCTCGATCGATTACGCAATTTTATGCAATCGAAATGAAAGTTATCGATCGTATGTTGCTCGCCGGAATCTATAATTTGTAAAATTCGTTCGACTCGACGGAAATTTAAGATGCGAGATCGGAAAAGCTCGCGATCTAAACTTACTTTGTACTCTCCGTTGAAAGAGGTGGAATGTTACACAGAGATTCAGGTGTCGATGCACGATCGCTGATATCGATCGAGAAGAACAAAACGTTCGTAAGTTTCTTTCGTCGTAAAAATAAAAGGAAATTCGTAAGGTAAAATTGTTGCATATTCAGGCCGAGGTGGATCGAAAAGGGGCCGGGGCGTGTTACAAAATAAGGTCGTAAACGTCGAGCAGGGCATTGAAAGGCCGAATCACGCGCACAATGTGCACACGAGAACCGTTTTGCCGTCTAAAATTGCGACTCGATTCCTCTATTTTACGAGGGCCGCGGCAGAGCCAGCCGGCGCTTAATTGGGCAATTACTATTCCGAAAATTGACAGCGCAGTCAACCGCTATTTAACCAGTGGCGTGTGTCAAAGAAAGAGTAAACACGTCCCGTGACCAAACACACCGGACGGCGAAATGGTACACGAGCCGCTACGTTGCCTCTCTCTCTCTCTCTCTCTCGACTCTACAAATACAAATTTAACCCGCGGGGCCCGCGTTTTACGACCGAGACATAGTGCTCCAGCGAAATCTCTGTCTCGTCTGCTTCATCGTCGTTCGCGTATCCCACATTCGGAGACAGCCCGTGCACGTATTTACGGTGTGCGAATCATGCTCGAAAGTATGGCCGAAGCACTTGCAAGCTCGTAGCGTTGTACCGGCTGAGCGGACAAAGCTGTGGCAACGTCTTTAAACCGAAACTTTTCTTCTTTATTAGCATCACTTAGCAAAGGCTACTTTTCGTTCGATCCGTTCCTAGATCCTTGGAGTAAATCGTTGGAGTAAATCTGTTCTTTTTTCTGTTTTTTTTTTCTTTTTCTTTTTGGAAAATTAAATAGATAATCACGAACTTCGATATTAGTATTTATAAAATTATACAGCTCTCGCAAAATGATCGGCAGAATTATTAAATCTCCAGAGAATTGGCTAACCACTTGGACTTGTGACTAGCTGGTATCACTTTTTAATGCGTAAAATAATTTACGAGTAGCAATAATCGTCAGATCGGATAGTCAACGAAGATGTAATATAAAGCGTTCGTGGAAACGATCGAATTCGCGTTAAAAGACTGGATGAAAAGGTACGAATAATCGATAGAAAATGTCGTACGAGCTGAACGTATCGCGGCTTGCGAATAATTAATTTTATTAATTTGTTATCGATCTCGGCGTTAATATCGGGTCCGTCGTAACGAGTGGCGAGAGCACGAACCGCGTCCTTTAGATCGTAAATCCGAAACTGCGGCGATCGTTTCGGCCAGATGAAATGAAACTTATCCCAATTTCAACGTCCCCTCCATAATGGACGACTTTCACTTTGCGTTGCCATTGACTATGACTACTTAACGTCACGCACCGGGCTACCGTAGAAAAAGTCCGTGTTAAAAAGGCGTTAAAAAGGCGGCGATTCTTATTGGAACGTGATCGTGTTGCCGAAGCTACAGCTCGTTTCGAATCGATTGGTAGCTCAAGGTCACCAGGAAACGATCCCCCACCACCTTCGTTCAACCTTTCTCCCACCAAATTCCCATAGAATCCTCCCATAGAATCTTTCAACGCCTTGTAACAGGACTATGACTCGCTACGTACAGGTAGCGGTAAACTAAACGAAATCGATGGTAATAAAATTTTCTCTCGCTGTAAATAAAATTTAGATGTCCGAGCCAGCTGTCTCCTTATTGCCGCAAACCCGTCGATCCTTGATCGACAACGAATTACGTCGTAGACAACGTAAGTTTCGGTCTTACGTTGATAAATTAAGATTCCTCGTTGATAAAACGCTAGCGAAAGTTTACTACGTTCCGCTACTTAACGCCTGAAGTATCGAAGTAGAGGAAAACTCGAAGCTTTTTTACTTGGAAAGTACAGTAAGATTACCATAGAGAAATTGCGAAGGAAAAAATAGTTAAACGCAAGCTTTATCAACAACACCGGTGAATTGAACGCAAGGAACAGGATAAAGGGGTTGAGTGAACGAGATTGCCGGGGTTCATTGTTCCGTTTAATTTCGTTGGCCCGGGGGAAGGGCTTAAAGTTTTGAAGCGTTAATCGGCAATTTCGCGGCCGGGAAAAATCTTGATGATGTTACGGTGAACTAATAACGTAAATACAGGTCGGATATATTCGAGGAAGGTAAAGTAAAGCCGCTTCAGCCTGGCGGACAGTTAATGGGACCACCCGTAGCCGTACTCTAATACCGCTACGATTAAATGCAGACAGGATATTAAACTACGCTCTATACATCGCGGTCATAACACATTTTGACAATGCATCGTCAAGGCAATAAAGTAAAATCGTAAACCTCTTGCAACGTGGTTATCCACGACTACGAGCTTGAAACGGTGTCGTATAAGCGACATGCGACGCCATAACGATCCAAACTTTACAAACGATTCTTTCGCCTCTGATCGACTACGTTTAACGCGCGCCAATTTCGAACGTTACCTCTTCTTCGTTTTTAAATTACCTTGCAATCTCAACGTTCCTCGACACCACAAAAATATATACAGGAACCCCACTTTTGTACGAACTCGTCGAGGGACGAGAGTCGGCGTTGCTGTTCGCCGATACGTAAAATAGTAATTCGCGTCCGCATAAACGAATTCGACTAACTAAAACTTCGTACGAACGAATGGCGTTCCAGCGTAATTCTAGCGAGGCGAAAAAGTAATTGCAAAAGCGTGCAGCTCTAGCGAATAGAAACCGAAGTGGAAATCGGACAGGATTGGAGCGTGCAACGGTACAAGGCGAACGGGGCCGTTCCGTTTCTCAGCGGTGCAACTGAAATTCGAGTCGGCAGATCTAATGGTGGCAAAGGCGAGTCATCACGTACCTACGACGGAGAACGGGCTCAGCCACCAGGGGCCACCGTTACAGGCACACGAAAAAGAGAATGGAAATCACGAACAGCAGAAAGAACTCGTGTCGTGTTACCGCGGGCATTAGCTAACGCGCGTGTCATCGCGCCGCGAATCGAACCGTAGACACGCGAGAATTTCGCGGAAAGAAATCGTTCCCTGCACCCGTCACACGGCTAACGAGCTCGCCACGATCGTTGGCTCGCTGCTCGCACGACCTCTCAAAACTCTTTCTAACCGATCGCTCGAACCTTCCAATCGGCTACGAAGTGCAATTAAGTTCCATTTGATCGTGTTCCATCTTCGTTGGAAGGATCTTCGCTCTTCCTGGTATTAGGTTGTCCGAAAACGTCTTTTACAACGACGCGTCTTTATACAAACGCGAAACCTAATCTGTCAAACGTTGCGATCTTTATCTCGATAGAACAAAATGGATCGTACGTGATTCGATAAAGAATCATTTCCTTACGAAACGAAAGAAACTTTTCAGACGACCTGATACTTAGGGATTCGATGAAGTTCGAATAATTGGAAATCACCGATCTTCGGTTCGCACGATGTTAAGTCCGGGAGAAGGAAAACGATCCGAATAGATCTGGGCGCTACGGTTTATCTTTGTTAAGATTATTATCGAGATATCAAAGAGACACGTGGCACGAGTAACAACGATCGTCTGTAAGCTACACCGCACGGAGACACCGCAACCAGCAGTCGTCGTTCGAAACTATCGAACTATCGCAAACATTCATAACGGCTTGGAAATTCGCAAAAGTATTTCCTCGACAAACACAAACGTTACATTTTACGCCTTCCGTGCGAACGTTCGTGTACCTAATTCGTTTCCCAAAGAAAGATATACTCGCGTCGCTCTGTAATAATACGTAACACGGAGAACGAGTCTACGTTTAATAGACCACGTTTAAAGATACGCAAAAGCGACATCGAATTGCACGAGGGAAGAAGAAAAAAGGGAGCGACGAGGCAATTTATCAAGCCGCGAGTTAACACAATATCGCGTTAAGGAGGAGGAGCGAGCCAGGGAAACTCGGTTTCGAGATGGCTAGTCGTATTTTCGCGCCGGTTGATTCACGAGCCGCTTTAAAGCACTTTTCGTACATAAAGAGGGATATGCAAGACGTTTCGCGATACGACGGGGGTTCTTAAGATGAAATACCGTTATCAGGAAAGGCGCGGAGCCGTGCTCGCGGGGATGATCCGCGACCGCAAATCCGTTCGACGTAATTGTCTTCGGCGCTGACGAATATATTTCGCGGATAAACGGCCATACAATTCCATCGTGGTCGCGCGTTTTTCATTTTCGCGATATAACGGACGAGATCGAGCGTAATAACGTGGCGATAGCTCCGCCGGGGGCAAGGTTCGAGGTTTCCCTCCTTTCGTTTCTCACAATTTGCATTTTCATACCGTTGGACAGGAGGAAACGCGCGTTCCAACCTTCTGTCGCTACGAAATCACAGAAACAAAGTCTTGCCGGGTTATTAATTTACTATCGTCTCTCGTTTGAAGATACGTGCGAAGATAAGACGTAGAAATGATCAAAGTATGGATCGACCGCTTTACCATACTCCCGTTTCGAATACCTCCAAACGTAGTATTCGAGTATTTCGTAGTATTTCGAATGGAAACGTAGTATTCTGCGGATTAGTAACGTTTTTTTACCACGAGTCGATCTAACACTCGCGACATCTTCCATCGATGTACGTAGAAATCCTACAGTCCAAGAGCTTACGATCAATTTACCGCGTATACGCTCGACTACCAAATCACTTGCAAATATTATTGAAATATGTGTAATTCTATGTGCTAGACTAGATTAGCCGCGTAGTATTGATACATGTATGCGGGTATGAGTGTGTGTGCGCGCCGCACCGAAAACAGACGAATGTAAACTGTTGAGTCGGTTAAGAGTCGGTTAAGAGTCTGGTGAGACGCGTGCAAATGTGTATCGATAAATATCTTTGAAATCGTTTAACAAATAAATATATTGCTATTTTAATATAAATTGCAAGAGTAAATTTAGTGTTCCTACAACATTATTTCGGTCAGTTAAGAACCGCAATTCTCAACAAATATTTCTTCAAGACCAGTTCCACATCTCCTTCCCGATCGGTTTCCAGCCACTTTTTTACCAACGCGACTAAAAGCCTAAAATTCGCTTATCGTATACTTTGCTGCTCGACTACTTCAAACTTCTTTTACCTTGCTTCCAAATATTTCTACTCGCTCGCCGATCTACTTCGAACCACCGTTCCGCGAACGAAACAACCCAAAGAGCTAGGAATCTGACTGACACGAATATCGCTCGATTGCTCCAAGCTTTGCAACTTATTTCCAAAGATCCGCTGCGAGATCCACTCGTTTGCTCATCAGTCCGCGAACAATTTTTTCTTTTTCTTTTTTTTTTTTTTTTTAAGAAACGTTCGAAAAAGCTGAGATCGAGTCGCCGGCGAGACAGGACTCGGAGTTTCGCGCGGATCCTGGAGATTCGCGTCGCGCCGCCGATGTGTAGGAACGCGGTGGTCGGCGCACCGCGAGCGCCTTTTAATCTTGTTTCTTCGAGCGTCAGGCATTTTTCTGGGAACGGCCTCTTTCTCGCTCTCGAAAGAGAGAAGCGGCGAGAGCAGCCGGCCGGCCGTCTATTTTCGCCCCCGGAGACGACGATGCTGAACGTTTAAACGGCCCCGCGGTGACAAACGCCACGAACAGATAGGCCGGGACAGAACGGAGGCTCGCGCGATGCAACTCGAACGGATGCTTGTACCATTAACCGCAGACCGCAGATTGGGATAGATCCGAAGCCTAATGGAGTCGTACGCGGCAGCAGAACGGTGAAGCAGCGTGGAAAAAAAAGAAGAGGAGAACGAAGAGATCTCGTATCTCGTGTCAAACAAATATCGTCGTTCCCACGACGCCTCGCGAAGAGCGTACCATCTGTTTTGCTTTGGATCGTTCGCGGTCGCGCCCTTGTTCCGCTCTACGGTTAACGATTTACGCGTGTACCATCGGTGGTGCACGTGTCATCGCGATTAGATTTTCCAAACAGGTAGTAAATTCACGGGTGTTTAGTACGCAAGCCTGCGCGAATATACGCGAATCTCCGTAGAAAACGATTCGTAATAAATTAGATTCGTTATTCGCTTTTCCTGAGGAGAAACAAACATCGGCGAAGACTCGTTATCCTTCGAAGAAAGTTACTCGATGGATTTGCTCAACTTAAACGGATTTATTCTTGTAATTCCAAGTAGATAATCTTGCGCGATGAATTCTTTCGAAGATTCGAGCCCGAAACGAAACTTGTACGGCTTGTACGACTTGTACGAAGATATGCCAGTCCGAACGAGCGGCTAAAGTACGTACTACGTAAATCTGGCGACTCTTCCTGTCGTTAAATCATACCGTCGTCGTCGGCTTTTATGTTTTCGCCACCGTTTTTCGTCGATCGATCGATTAAGAAACAAACGAGCAGAGGATCCGCCGCTTGGTATCGCTCGAGAGCCGGGGAACGAACGAAAATCGAAAAGAAAGAACTCGTATCCGTATAATCCAGTGGATCGGATACGCGAAAGCCTAAACCACCGTCCCGTCTGATTATCCAAAAAGGAGAAAAGAAAGGTAAAAGAAACAAAACGCTAGGAAACACAATGAACATCTCATCACGAGGACAAAACCCGTCGCATAAATCGTCGAGAAGCGTAATTGAATTTCTTCTTGGCAGAGTCGGGGGACGCGTTCCCTCCCTGAAAAGGATTCCATTTTGAAGGATCTCGTAGTTACGGCACTGCACGCTTCCCTTCCCCGCTTCTGGCGTGTGGCATCTTCGTTGCTCTCGATGGCTAGCGAACGTTTTAACCCGTGCGCCGGTCTTTGCCGGGATATCATCTGGCGAAGGTGAGACGCAGCAGAGAAGCGCACCCGGTACGCTGGACTAATTGGCCGATAAATCAACCTCCGGCTTACCTTCTCTCCACCGTAGCTCCGCTGGACCTTTTAGACTCATAGGTGGACTTTCCGGACGCGAGGTATACACGCGCCCCGAGTCTAATTTTGAACGGCGATGCTCCGAGCTCCGAGAAATTCACGATACATATACGACGTTTCCGACAGACCCTTTTCCACGCCGCTGCCGCGCGTATTCTTTCGAACGCCGCTCGTTTCTTCTTCTCACTTTCTTCCCCCCTCCCCCCTTTGTTATTTTACAGCACGATTCATCCTACAACAGTTTGTCGATCAATTAGCAGATCGAGGATAGAATTTTTTCTGCGCGTTCGCACTGATTCGCGTCTCCGTTCCTCTTGCTTTCGCCTCTTTCGCAGAGATTCGCCGTACAGTTCGTCGATGGATCGTCTTCTAATCGAAACTACGACTGGTAACTACGTGTCCCTTTGCGAAAGGCAAAAAGTACAGACGACGAGTCTTTCGGAAAGAAAATAACGAATCGTTGATACTAATTACACGGCTTAGCGAATACCTGGAATGCCACAGGTTCGACTAATTACGCGCGTCTTCGCAAACGCGGAAACGCGATATCACGCACCTCTCAACTTTATCCACCGGTTCGCGCGATCTCGAGCGAAGCTACGCATACGTTCGCGTACTTGATGCAGCGATCGAGTCTCGGACAGAACGAGGCGAGAGGTCGGTCGAAACGAGCACGACGAAGATATTTTATCAGCGAGGATCGAGATCACCGCCGATAGCCAAGCGACGAGGCGAGAACCGACGTGATAAATTCTCGAACGCGACTGCCGCTCTGTCGGTCGATTCGTATTTTCGCGAAAGTTGCAGTTCCTTTCGTCGAGAACTCGCCGAGAGATTCGTCGTTCCTAGATCGTGTGCGCCTATGGTTTTTCGTTCGTAGCCGAAGGACTCGATTTTCAGAAAAGGAGACGAAACGAAAAGTAATATGGAAATGAGAATTCGCGTGGCTGACTGAGAACCCAAGAGAGTCGCGCGTCGATGAAAAGTTGAGTCGTCGAAAGACGAAGAGTCGGTATCGAGTCAGAATCATCGTAGAATTTTATATTTAACGAATAAAAACCCACGATTCAGGGGACTCTTAATAAGACGCGACATACATTACGTAATTATCGTTAATTCGCGCGAGAACCGCTTGACACCATCCACCGCACCGGACACCGGACACCAGAAACCAGGCAGTCGAATTTCGATAAAATTCCAAACACCAGGAAAAACGGTGGTCGATAGTTGTAGGTCTGAGGGAAGGAAGAGACAATTTAAAAAATGGAACGCGACCACCGGCCGGCGCGGGGTAAGATTATCGTGGCGAGACGATCGGCACTCGGTGCTCCCGTAATTTGTGTTTTCGTTATTGCGTCCGATTCCTGTTCCCCGAAGGCACGAGAGAACAACGACGGTATCTGGTGTCGCGGAGCAGCCGAGAATGCGAGAAACCTCCGCCGCGTGTGGAACAGGTTCTTCGTTTTCCGGGGGCAGATCGGTGTTCGCTTGTTACCGCGAACAGAGAGAGGAGAACCGAGAAAAACGAAGAATCAAGAGGGAACGAGACGAAAGAATACGGCCTGCATACGCGCGTACACGCGTCTGTGTGTGTGTGTGTGTGTGTGTGTGTGTGTGTGTGTGTGTGTGTGTGTGCCAGACACCACGTTAAAGGTACACGTGTGTACAGGTCGCACAAACACCATCACGTACGCGCACTAATCGCATCGAGCGAACTTGTTGGAATTAATTGGTCCGGCCAATTAACGCTCACGGCCTGAAACGCGTCGAGGGCAATGAAGGCGCACGATTGGCCTGCTCCCCGCCACCCTTCGACGCTCGATATCCTTCGGCAGCGAGCGAGCTTCCTGCGAGGCCCCTAATTAATTTCGACTCGCGATCGTTCGCAGAAAATCGGACGGTACCGCCGGCCACTTGGACAGAGCAACGATCGGCGTCGCTTGGATCGATCGCTATCGGCTAGATCGCAAGATAGGTTTGTAGGAAAGTGCTTCCGATCTTCCGCTACGTAGTTCCATAAACGGATCGTTCGAGTATACAGGCTGAGATTCGCCGAGCAACGCGATGCATTTCAACTTATTAGTTAGTCCGGATTAGGTTCACGGATTTACGCACGTGTTTTACGTTTACGCGATCTTTCATTCGGGACGTATTTTTCTTTCAGCTTTACCACCGGCGAATAGCGTCAGGGCGCTCGTTGGAACGTTACGCTGCAACGATTAGTCTGACGCGAGTCAACACCCTTTTAAAAGCTCGGTCCTATGGAAAAGAAATTGTTTTTTTTTTTTTGATATAATCGAGGGGGAATTGAGAAGAGAAAGAGATGCCACGGGACTGAAAACAGACCTCTTTCTCCCTTCCACCGAAAGGAAAACGTTGCGTCCAGCGATAACTCGATTATTACGGAACATATTGATTCGTGTACGCTGCACGAGGCGGGCAGCAAAAAGCGAATTTGAATCGGCCGGTAAAACAATGAAATAACGATGTAATCTTCGACAATGGATGGCATAACCGGCCGGAGTCGCTCGTTGTCCGCTTGTTAACGATGAAATATTACGTATGTACGGCAGCTGTCATCTTACTTGTCCTTTGACGGCATATTTATACCGGTTTCACCCTGTTCCGCGGCGCCCGATCGCCGATAACGGATGCCCCTCGCTAATGCATCTCGCCACCAAGACGCTTTTACGCTTCTGAATTCGTTACGCTATCACCTAGACTCTGCACGCGGTAAACGTGCCAATTTGCGGACTATTTTACGCGTAGGAAATTCCCATTCGACCGTCCCATTCCACCCACAACCTAACGAATTCATATTTTTCGTGTTTCGCGGCGGAACAATTTTAACCATTTGCGATTTATTAGCGATTACGGGGAATTAAGTTGATTCAGCGCAACTTTTCGAGACATGCACGTTTCCCTCGAGTTTTCTCTTGAAATGGCGCAAGAAATCAAATCAAAATATAGTGAAATTACTAAGATGTATAAAAAAATGTCAGCGGCTTTCGTGTCAGAAGAAAAGGCGAGAAGCGTTAAGGTACCTATAGATTAGATAATAAACTCGTATTGCCGATGTGGGACAAAGAAAACGGGATTGCGTTGTTTGTCCTGACAGGAAAACACCTGGTGGCAGGCGTGAAGCGACTTATTATTGTCAAACGTGCACGGATCAGCCTGCAATGCATATTGGCCAGTGTTTTAAGGTTTATCACGCTGTACGAAATTATAAAAAATGAAATATTGATTTTTTTGCAAATATACGTTTCTCGATGTCAATCGATTCGTATAACTGCGATATCATTGTAATAGGTTACTTGGTTCCAAAACTATATACTAAATAATACGAGGCTCTGTAAATGCACGTTTCTGCGACAAAGTAGCGCCGAGTAGCCGATAGCCAACGTCCACAATGGCTCGGACTGCAAAGCGTTGTTAAGAGCGTTGAACGTTTCGAAAACATCTGTCGATTGTCGCAAACGTTATGCCGTTGATTTGTCACGAAACGATGGGAAAACTTGTAACTCTGCGTTTAAACAGCTTTTTGCCAACTACCCAAGTACCTGTATCGAGATACCCTTTTTCCCTTTTAGCCGCCACGTAACAAAGAATAGAAAGTAGAAAACCGATCAAAATGAGCGTATCGCGTTTGTATCGTTACGTTTCGTCGATGAAAAAAGAACGGAAAACTTAGTCGTAACGAATAGTTTTTTCAATTTAGCCGACCGATTTATTCCACGACACGAAAGATACGGTATTCCGCTATCGGGAAAAAAATTGTTTAAATAATAGAGAGAACAAAAATTTGCAACACGCGCGCGAGCTTGAAACGTTAAAAGCAGACTTTTCGCGAGACAACCGAGCCGGAAAGCTTCGAAACAATGTGGAAGCGGAGGGCTTATCGATCGTGCACGATTGATCGACGTGTATCGAAATCCTTCGTGGATCTAACAGACTGTCTTTCGCGGCACATTTATGCCGGGTTCGTACCGTGCATGACGTCCGATGAACGATAACCGGCGTACGCGCTAATACCCGCAATCAGAAACGGAACAGGATCGGGAATCGGTAATCAGGATCGACGTTCGCATTCTCCAAGAGGCCATTACTCAAAGATCTGACACACCGGGAAAAGAGGTGTCACGTGACGATTAAACGCGCGTTACCGAATTCCTCGTTCATCTATCGTCATTGTCATTACATATTTATTAGGAAAAAAAAAAAACATATACGGATCTCTACGCTTCTATTTTCTATCGAACGAGTAGCCAGAGGAAAGAGTTCGTTGATGAATCGATGTTTCAAGGTCTGACGCATTCGTTGAAATTGAAATTCACACCTATGAGATCTGTGTATCTGATAATAAGGGACAGATTGATAATTCGCGAGTTGGGAATTGGAGATAAAAGACGAAAACGGAAATTCAAATGGTCGCGGACAAACTATCGAGGAAAAGGAAAGAAACGGGAGCGAAGAACTGTTACGGCAGTGTCGGGTTTTCGATCGAGCCACGATCACCGTGGAAAAACACGAAGTGAGAAGAAGAAATGGCGGATCCGTTTAACAAGGTGCTTCGCCTACCGGATAATACATAAGGGGTATTAAGGCCGCTACTCAATTGGGTATGAGCTCACCGAGAGGTGGACGTCTCAATTTTCTTCGCGACTTAATGACCGATCGTTAAAACCCGGCTTCGCCTCGAACCGGCTCCTCGCCGCACGAGAACCGACAAGATGAAACGAGACAAAGCTACCCGGTCCTCTCCTCTGCCTTCTTACCCACACCCTCGTATACACACCGGCAATTCTCGTCGTTCTAACGTAATCACTGGCTTTCTGTCGTAACGACAGTTTTATAAGTATCGAGACCCTGCCGATTTCTCGTCACGACTTTACTTTTCTCGTTATCGACGAGTGCCGCGAATATCGTGACAGTAGCTATCGCGTTTTAATTCCTTCAAATAATATCGAATCTTATTCCCCTTATCCCTTTTTATTTATTCCACATCGGTATATTTTACTTATCCCAGTAAGAAGAATTTTTATCCATAGAAATCGTCTCTCTTTAACGATTCGGATTATGTATCGTCGTTTCGGAATAAAACGTTGCGCGATATTCCGCGTCGTAAATTTTTAATACTCAGGTGGCGTTGCATACTGTATCTTAAAGGTTATTGCGATCAAGAATTCGAATATCGTATTACGAATTTACGAGATCAGCTAATTTCACGATTCTTAAGCTTGGCTTTCATTGCCCGTATTGGCTATCGAATTATCCGTAAACGATTTACCGTGCCAAATAATTACTACCTCGCGTTTGCATCGATCAATGTTCACCGTTGATCTCGTTCAATTTATCCGTTCCGTGTACGTACAGATTACGCAAATTATTTTACTTACCAGAAACGGAAGATTTAGAACGTTATTTCGATGCAGCAGTTTTTCTTGAACCGGAAGTTTCGCGTCGTCGTTCTGCCGCAGCATTTTCATCTTTCAAGGTTGTTGAAATTATTTTTATCACAAAATTGCACAGTCGACTAAGGACACGACGACTTTAACGCGCTACCGAACAAATAAAACTGATTGTTTCATACCGAACTCGCCCTCTGCTGGGACAACGTTTAAACAGTTTACTTTCGCGCCACTTAATCTACAGTTGATACATCACATTTTATATTCTACAGTCGATATGTTTTTAACAAAAAAGAAAATAAATATAAAAGAGATAATTATAACATTTACATTTTTACAACAACATCCTAGATTCGTAGACCGAAGTATTCGTCGAGGAGTACCGCACATCCATTCGAGCAAAAGCTATGCCAAAATATTCGCCGACGAGGTTGGTTGTGCTTTCGCTAGTCGAATTTCTGGTGCGCTGCGCGCACGTTCCGTCCGCAAGTTCCGTGTTTCTTCAGTTTGAATTTCTTGTACCGCATCAGTCGCGTACTTTCTTATACTGTTCGATCGAAATTTCGACACTAATTTCGCATCTCTAGAGTAATCAACGGGATTTTCAGTATTCGACGACTTAGTAAGGGACAAAGTTTTGTCAACTTCGTTTTCGTATAAACTAGGAGAAAATAAATACGTCCGATCAATTTTCGGGATAAAGAAGAATAGGATGCAAGAAGGAAAACATTAAAAGAAGATAGAAAAATGTATTTTAAAAGAAAAAAACAGATAATATACTGACATCTGTTACGGAACATATGATCTTACTGAAACGGTAGCCATTTTATAAATTCGTTGCTACGCCTTTTTTTATTTTGCGTTGCTAGTTTGGCAATAATTTTTGCGTCTACGTTCACTGACTTCGTTTTTTGCATACAGTTATTTAATCTTTCAATGTTTAACGTCAATTGTTGTATTTGCACTTTGAGTGTCGCATTTTCGTGAACTAGTCGAGCGTTTCGTTGTACCACCTGAGAGTCCACACGATAAACAATGATTTCTTTTTATATTAAAAAAAAAAAAATAAGACATTATACAATTGAGAAATGGTTAAGATCAATTGCATTTTTATGAAACTCACCTGCAAAAATTTTGCTTTGCTCAAAGGTAAAGGGTCTTGAAATTTTTCGGAGACGATTATATTCAGTTCTTCTCTTGCTTCGTCTAATTTCTCCATCATATCCGACATTACTCCCAGATGCTCTTTCAATAATTGATCAAATTTCTCCCTCAACGAATCCTTGGCATATTTCATTCGCAAAAACTTTATACACAAATTGTACGTTGTCTCCACTTTTTCGTTTAATTCTTCTCGCAGCGATTTATTCTCATCTTCCAAACGTTCTCGTACTACTTCTAATTCTTTTCTTCGTTGAGATAATTTCGAGGCACCACATCGTACTTTTTGTCGTTGTATTTCACTGTCGAAGAAATCCTTTTCTCTCTGATAGAGAAATCTTTCATCGTCCAACTGCTCTGAAATTAAGTCGATACATTTAAGAATCGGGATGAACTCGAATCAAGTTCCCAAAGTCTTACGTTTCAGGTTCCTCGCGTATCTTTGTTGTTTCTTCAATTCAGCCGATAGTCGACCATTATCTCGTTGCATGTTTTGCAATTGAACATCCTTTAATTGTATTATGTTTTCTAATGATATAACTGTTTCCTTCAGATCTGCCACCTTTCAAATATACATATATTAGGACCACTGATTAAATATCCATATGAAACGACTCGTATTCAACGTACTTGTTGATATAAACTTGTTAATTTCTCGCTGGCTACTTGACATTGTCTACTTGAGTGAAAAATCTTCGCGTCTGTACCCCTGTTCAAGCCGTTTTTACAACTAATATTCTGCATATCATAATAGCGAATATTACGTGCTAGCGATCAGCAGTAAAATTTTCTTGACCTTCAACTACATCATATCAAAATGTTTCGTATTGTTAATTTCATTGATGATGTTTCACTTACCTTAGTATGTTAAAAAATTTAGTTATATAGTAATCTATAAAATTTTTAGGTTCTGTTCGTTTGTAGACAGTCGCAGGACTCTTCTAATAAGATAAGCTGATGTACCTCTTATAAATTAAAAATCATTAACATGATGCTTGTATTTATTTCCTCGAAAATTTTATAAACAGGCAATTTCTGTTTTTCACATAATGGCGATAAATCATTTTCACTAAATTATTAGATATCTTTGATTGTACTAACAAATGACGAACGCTTGGATGTCATAAAACTCTGCAAACTACGAATACATCGTTTTTCTTGTACAATCAGGAAAGGCATCTAAATAAAGATTACATCGTGCAATACTGATTAAAAGTTGTGAAATTTTTTATTGTATCGTATATGTACAAAATAGGTGTACAGACTACTTATCAATCGTATGGGCGTGTCCTATGCACGCATTACATATGCTTTTATCGCATATGACACTGATGTAAGAGCATCACATTGTGTAGTACACCTGTGTAATCCCCTCTTCTGTTATCTTTCATCAAATGGAATGAATATCGAGATGACTCGTAACTATGTTTCTTTTTTAAAATCCTGATCTCATTTTTTTTTTTTTATTCTCTTTACAATCATTAATAACATTCTAGCATAAGGGTTCTGTGACTATTACCCTTTCCCCATCTTGTACACACGAAAATAATAAATTACACTGGAACATTATCATCGAAATTTGTTTGTTTTCCCTTAAGGAGCATAGTAATTCATATTTTTGTTTTCTTTTTTCTGCGAATCGCGTTTACATTACTACGTTAGAATAGTGTATCTTCGCATCACTGGAAGTATCGATGTGTGAACACGGCATCGGAGAAGACAAAAAGGAAACAATACGAATACACCTCGCTGTGGGTCCGTCCGTGCTTTCCACTAATTTTATTAACAACAACTGGGCCAAATATGTTTATTTTTTTCCATATTTGCTTTTAAAAATTCATATTTGTTTTTACATCACCTTACACATTTTTTTCTTCTTTTTTCCTTTTTTTTTTTTTTTTTTTTTTTTAAGTAATTTTCATCACATTTTGATCTCTTCTTTCTTTTCTTTAGCAGCCCCGCAACAAAATAAAACAAGTTAATACATACAATTGGCTCTCAGAAGAATGCCCTCTTGAACTTACAACTCCATAAAATTTTGTCAAAAAAATAATTTTTGATTCACATTCTTAATATCCCATAGAGTTTGTTTAATACGGGTCATTCCTCTAAGGCGTTTTGGAAAAAATATTGTTAAATATGTCTGTTCGTAACAGACATATGACATAATTAAAATTTTTATACATAAAAGAAATGCGACATTATTTTTCGTACATAGCGTAATATTTTATAATAGCTTTCATTGGTCCAGTTGTGTTGTAGAAACGTGGAAGGCAACGTTGTCGTCTGATAATCTGGTGAAACGATACTAGATTCGCACAAATGCGGATGATATTGATGGACTTACGCTTAGCCTAACTTAAAAGTTTGTTGTTTCCGTAGTAATAAGGCTCGTGCTTATTTTTTCTTGTTCTTATTAGCTTGATTTTTGTATTTGGCTGCAGTTGATAATTTGACATTCTTCTTCTTGGGTTCATCTTCATCGTCTTCCTCATCTTCTGGCTCCTAACATGTTAAAGTAACAAATAGAATATAACTATGCAAATATTTTGCAAAGTTTCAAGTACTAGCGTTACATTAAAATGGAAACCTAGATGCGAAATTTTGTTTTATAAGAGATTGTATTGTTTACTGACATTCTAATGCATTTGCTGTTCCTATGATACTAAAACTATAATCTGAACACAAAAAATGGAAAAAGTAGGAAACATGATAAGTAAGGAATAAAAGCAACTATTTCAAAATGGGATGATTTATTATGGAAAAAAAGAAAAGACACATGGAATGAAAATACAAACGCAGAAAGTTATATCCACGACTTTCATTTATTCCTCCATCTTCAGTGCCCTCCCGCCCTCCCCCCGCACCCCCGGGGAAATTTTAATATTCATATAATGGGATTTTAAAATACTCTTGGTAAAACTTGTTTTTCAGGGATGATTGAATAGCAGCATTTTAATATTAGGACTCTATTTGTCTACAGCTTCATCCATCTTGGCACGCTTCGTGCCATTTTTTTTACCCTCTGCAGAATGCTTTCTTTTCTTTTGCGGTGCCTGAAATTTGTATTCCTAGTATATAGAAAATGAAATACTATCACTTCTGGTAATATACATAATAAAAGCATAACAAAGACTGCTAATATCAAGTTGATCTATTTATATATAATTGCTTCAGTCGAAAATATTCCGCATTTTCCATATATCAATTCTCAAAAAGATCTTATGCAAGCCTAATTAGAATGTCAGTTATTAATACAATCTTTTCTTTAATTGTAATTTTTTTCAATAACTTTTAATATGTACATGTTATCTATATCATTACTCTAGATTAATCATTATGATTTCTATACCTTATCATCATCATCGTCATCGATGTTCTCCTCCTCCATTTCATCATCCATATCATCGAACTCCTCCATGTGTGTACCTGAAAAATCCGAATTAATATGGTATGGTTTATTTCAACATCTTTAATTTCATATGCATTTTCTAAGAAAACAAACAAAATGTTCTTGACAAATTATTGTAAAACAATTATCATAACTAGGTAAAAGAGCTCTGAAGTATGTATTCCCGTAAATTTAACGTTTAGAAATCTTCTTCAAATATTTTTGCAGTTCGAGTTTCCATCTCAATTTGCTATATTGTCATTATCACAACTGTTAAAAGGCGTCCAGTTGCAATTATCGCCCTTCTCTATCTAATGTTTAAATTTAATACAACTGATTACTCGAAAAAAGGGTCTCAATACCTTAACATGCATTTTATTAGAAATTTAATTATACAAATAAGACGTTAAATTTTTGCTAGAAAAAGTGTCCTAAATTCGACATGGCAGTAAACAATATTCGTTCTTACCAAGTAGATTATGTCCTACTATGTGAACAGGACCGCTTCCTCTAACCAAAGTAAATGTGACTGGAGGGTCAGGAAAACTGAGATCCAGAATAATCTGTACAGTTTTCCCAACCTCCAGCAGAGCAATTGGTGTTTTGATGGGTCCTTTTAACCCCATTGCTTCAACTTGTAATACATTAAGTTCACCGGGTTTAGCCCCTGGACCTAGAAGAGCCTATAAAATACATTAAAAAAAAAAAAAAATGTATATAGAAATGTAGAAATAACAGTGTTTTATGTAAGGCAATGACAACAAGAATCACAATTGTGTATAATTATTACAGAAATTTATGAAAGGAATCCCATTTATGTAGAAATAAAATCTTTATCCTAATCAATTGTAAAATATGACTACTACGAACAGTTATGAACACTTCTATAAAAAAAAGCTTGGCAAACATTCTTAATTTACATACGTTTATAAACGTTGGATTATAAACGTTTATCTATAATTAGCGAATATTTTTATATTAAAATATATGTAAATAATATACATTCACGGAACAAACATCAAGATCGTAAATCTTCATTGCTTTCGTTTCTCGAAAATTCGGAAACAAAAAGAGGGTTCTAGCGCGTGAAAACAAAGAATGGAGGCTATAATAAAGAGCAGCATGTTAATTTCGTATTACGATTAAAAATTCGCGCGCAAACCTAACAAGAAGTGATGAAAGCGCTCGAAAAATCGTGATTGCTAGTGACGCCAAATATTGGTCATATATTTTTGCACGGTTAATAGATACATATACGAAATATTGGCGAGTTCGTAAAAATACAGCAACTTCGTATGGAAATAAATCAGAGATATACATCGTAAATCGAACAAAAGGGCCAGTCTCGATGAAATCGCGCGTTAATGAAAATCCGTTACTCTTAACCGAACATGACGAAAAGCAAACGAAACGTATATAATGTATCAAGCAGCAATAAAAAGAAAAATATAACGCAAATTCCCAGGGAATTTCTATCGATATTTTTTACTTACCATTTTTATAATTAGCTTCTGATCGGCACCGAAATGTTGGTTTGTTCCGTCTGCGTCGTCGTTTTTATGCTCTGGATCCCATACCTCGCTAGAATTCAATCCTTCGAGGGTAATTCCTGGACACAGAAATCACAAGAGTACGCACACGGAATATCGTAAATGCTTGCCGTTGTACCATAGTTTGATAAAAAAAATCAAGTTCGTTAGCTCTTTAGGGGACAATGGGGTCTCTTCGTCACAATGGCCGAAAACCAGCCGGCGTCTCGACCATAATACCGCTCGCGTCGGATGGCCAATGACGACGAAAATAATAGCGTGCTCCACAAAATAAAGGAGCCACAATGTTCTCGATAACACAGCTTCTAATATTTACCATAAAGATACTCTTCTGCCATGACGATCGACTTGATATTAAAGGATTCTCGTTAGTGGAAGTATAGAAGCAACCCGTTGGAGTGTGCGTGCCGAACGAGAGTAGAGAAGCCAAAGACGCCGCGCGCACAACGTTCGCTGCGCGAAGAACAGTGGTCGCATGTGCTAGACGAACGCGTAGCAAATGAGTTTCACGTACTCAGCCTTGCGCGCCTAGAATACGTTCTTCTCTTTGATTGGTCGATGTACTTTCAACTATCATCAACAGCGTTGCCATCTAATATCACGAACTACACTGAAGACTTTTCGACGGGTATTATTTACCCCCTCCCCCTCCGCCAATATTCTGCCGGTTATGAAAGAAATGAGTCGAATGAAAAATGTAACTGTCCAAATTCACTCTTTTTATCATTATTCCTGGCCGATAAATGTAAGAATCTCGCGCAAAATAACAAAAAATTAAACATATAAATTATTCCTAAACGGAAGTTTATATATATAAATACATGCTGATATACGTTGATCCTTATTTGATGTAAACATGGAAGATTTAATTATTGAATTTTTAGTAAAACATCACTTCTCCTTCAAAATAGTGAAATATAGAACTATGCGATTACTTTCAATCCTTTTTCCGTAAGAAAATAATAAAGAAATTTAGTATTACATATTTACGAATGTATATTTTTGAAAAGTACCAAAATATTTTGTCTGTTATATATACCAATCTCAAGTAATTATTTAAAAACGATTAATGTACAGTAATACAATTTGAATAAAAAATTTGGCAACGTTGTACCGAACGACTATTGGTCTACGTAGGCCCTGGTGGCAAGACATGATACTAACATTGACACACTAACTGAATAAATATCGGACGCAACACGTGAATAATACTTAAATTGAACAAAAGCGCGATGAAAGAGACTGGCAGGAAAATTGAATATTTTCTGTAATACAGTTAACAAAATATCATTAAGAGAATTTTCATAATTTTATGAAAAGTCATTGCCGTATCTTGAGAAAAGTTGTAGCCCTCGGTTAACCACAGGAAAAGATGAGAATGCAATCGAATACGATTATTCTAACTTGTTTACTTTTGTTACCGGTAGTACTTGGAGACCTTGAAAAAAATGAAACGACATTTGTACCAACTCGAGAATGGCAAACTGTAAAAAGAGGTAAGCGAACATTTATTTAATTTCGTTCTACGTACATTCTGGGACTACTTTTTTACGCAACCGATTGTTCTCTTCCTATAAGACCACGTCAGTCAAATTTGACATCGCGGTTTCTTCGAGACAATATGTCTGTAGTATTCAGGCCATTTTCTTACGTGCAGGACTGTTAGGTTTACAAAAAATTTTTATGCAATCTTCTTATTTATTATCGTTTCAAATATCTGCAATTTATTCAAATACGATATTTTATAACTTATACCACAGTGACGTATAGAGAATTTTATTTAAAGGTGCAAATAGATTGGTCATTTACTTCATTTTTTAATTTAATAATTTAATTATTCATTCATAAAAAAGGTATCAATTTATGTTCTTGTTATATCAATTCCTCTTTTAATTCATTTAATTCATTAGGTACATCTATACCTGCAGGACTACATGTTCGACATAATTTTGAAACTGGAGTAACAGAAGCTAAATTAATGGACAATAACGATTTAGAAGAAGAAGATTCAAACAACTATTCGAACAGTACGAGTACAAATTCTCTAACATTGCATCCTGACAACGCAATCCTTGAAGAAAAAGATCAAGTACCAGCAGATAAGTCTGATTTGTTTAATTACTCGATCGAAGAATTGAAAGATAGATTGAAGAAAATGAAACAAGAGGGTGAAGATTTTCCAGAAATAGATGTAACTACTTTTAACTATAGTCTCTGTATAATGTATAAGGAATTTCTTTAAATCATTTATAAATATTTCTAGATTGAACACTCAAAAAAGATAAGGCAAAAGTTTAGAGACTATGAAGCTTTGAAGAAAGAATTTAAATCGTTTGAAATAAACATTACTGTTAGCGATTTGGACTTGTTAAGTAGCTACATTAAAAAATTTCAAGCTTATAAAAATAGAGTCACTATGGGAATTTTAACGACTGCAGAAACAGAAAGAATTTTAGACATTTTGTACAATTTAGAATACCTGCTTCATCACATTGATAATGCCAAAGCTTTTGCTGATATGGAAGGGTATGTATATTAAAACAATTTTTTTTTTTTTTTTCTAATGAAATATCAACATCAGAGCCATTTTCTCATGATTTCTCAATTGCAGCATGAATAAAATTATATCTCCGTGCCTCAATGGAACAAACAACGAAATAAAGATCGAAGCTCTGAGACTTCTGGGTGCAGCTGTCCAATCTAATCCTAAAGTACAATTAAAAGCACTGGAAAATGATCTTGTTCAAAAACTTTTACATATATTGTCTACAAGTAGTAAAACAGACTTGAAGTCAAGATGTCTCTTTGCTTTGGGTGCTCTGATAAGGCAGTTTCCAATAGCACAAAAAGTGTGGGTCGATCATGGAGGAATAGAAATATTTGGACAAATTTTGGTCGATGGCCAATTACAAGTACAAATGAAAGTTATGAAATTAATCAATGATTTAATTGTAGAGAGACAGCGTATAGAAGATATTACCGATATTGCACAACAAGAACTAAGAGTAAAAGCATATTCCGCTGCTGATATCGAGAGAAAATTATTAAAATATTCATATTGCGATCACTTAAGCAATCTAATGATAACAAGCTTCAAAATTGATCTTAGTGATTTGTTGAGAACTAATTATGAATTTCTTAAAACTATTTCCGATAGCATGATCACTGCTGCTCCCATTTGTATCGACAAGTGGAGAAAACACAAAGACGAATTTCTTCCTATTATACAGCACATACTGGATTTACATCATGACTTAAATGTACTAATAGGCATGCTTCAAACACTCGAAACTACCCACGATGAGTTATAGAGAGGAAGGGAGGATAAAATTAAACGTTCGTAATGACTGAGCTCCAGTATTTATTTCGTGTCGTGTAGATATAATTGTACAAAGTTTTCGTGTGTGATGAAGAAAATCGTTGGCATGAATATTTCACAAACATTGTTGTCAAATTATTACTGGTTTTAACAGATGGATGTACAATGTATCATAAGAAAAGCGTGTGTGTGTATATATGCAAATTAGAAAATTATTCTGTACATATAATACGTAAGAAATCTGAGTTACCTATCCAGTAAATGTAAATGAAAGTGTCATGTTTTTTTATGTTTTAAGAAAATTATTTAATAAATTATTTTTTACTGTTCACATTCGTGTTGTTTCATAGAAAAAAATTGTTTAAAGATATATATCATAGAATAAAATACTTTATTTACAAATAATAGTGATTACATACGAACAATTTGTTCGTAAAGTCATAGTTTATAGAAAATATACTTGCCAAATCGCTGATTAAACTAGCTTCGTAATTCCGAATTTCTATTTACATGTGCTTAAAAACGACGCTCATGTATCAAGGTTTCTGTTGTAAAAGAATAATCCTTTAAGTACAAGGATTGCGTTTTGTTCGGTTTATAAAACCAGCACCTTTGTATAATACACGAGACTATGGAGAATAGATGGAATCTCCGTTCAATAACTCATCTAATTCGTAAACTTCTCTAAAATACTTGAGTTTACATAATCTTTCAAATTTTATTAAATACAATGACTCTATATCTACATACCAATTTTACAGATTTTACATAATATCTTTCGCATATTGTTCATAATCAGGAATATGTTATTTCCTCCTTTCGCAATAAGGTAGTTAAGAGTTCAATACATTAGGAACTTAAAATATACATTTGTCGGAATGATCGAACAAACCGATAGATGTACCCACAAAATATACTATTTTTCTTTTTGCGTAATTTACAATTCTTTTTTTTTTGAGTTTCAATTTTTTTTTTAACAGTAAACGAGGAAGCATAGACATTATGTACACGATGATGTTTTACAACGTGAAAGTCACACGTCAATACTGGTTTCACAGTGTAACGCCTAGATAACGAAGTTTAAGTGCAAAGTAAGTCGATATCATAGAAACGGAGTGACGTTTCATGCAACAAGTTTTCGATTGTTTATGGAGGAACATACGTATATTTATGTATAAACTATGCCAGGTTTGTAACAGAGTATCCCTTAATGCAGCAATATAGATGGATAATACCGAATTGCCGATAATACGATCCCCGATAAACGATCGAAAAATATAAAAAAAGTAACTTGTACAGATATCCCTGTTTTCTTTGTCTTTCGCTGTCAGAAGAACATTAATTACCGCAGAAGGAGATCGACGTTATTTTTATTTATCGAATTATCTAAACGTGAACGTATTTCAAATATACAGATGACTATGAAGTCTTATATGAAACTAAAATCAGTACAAAAGTAATTTCTATATGAATTTGGTCAGTCGTTAACCGTCGTTCTTCATTTTCTCTGTCTCACGGCGTGGATGCACCATCATTGAGCAACAAGTATTACGCGGTAGAATTTCTTATGGCAAATTCGAATGACTCGTCCCGACACGTATCAAGGAACGTTAATGTAACAAAAACTTACGCTCGACACGTGTCGATATATATCGCCAAGTAGTACCTAGTGCTATTGTTAAACGAAGTAATTCCATTAATCGAACAGAATCGTTAAAAATGCCATAATGGTAATACCAAAGAGCAACGCGACTATTTGTTTCAAAGATTCTTTAGGACTAGTAGTTTCCTTAAGCAGTTCGGGTAAAATGGTGACCATGCTGATATGAAGGAAACCACCCGCGGTGAAGGGCAATATCCAACCTGTTTTCGCTCCTAAAAAAATACAATTGTCACAATTCTTAAAAATTCAAAATAAATAAAAATCAATAAAATGTATATTCATTGAGCGAAGAAATTCTTAAGCCGTTTTCCTTACAATTTTAAAGAAGCGATACTTACCTACTTCACCGCCAGAGAAAATTATTGCGGATATGGCTCCAAAAATGCCACCACTAGCTGTGAGAAGCTGCGCCCGCGCAGCATCCCATCTGTTGAATCCACTGCGTAATAAAATTGCGAAATCTCCGACCTCGTGCGGAATCTCGTGTATGAGAATAGCAAACGTGGTGAGAGCACCCAAACGGAAGGATACGAGGAAAGAACCGCCTACAGCCAATCCATGAGTAAAGTTATCTATGATATTGGCTATCAGATTAAGATAGCCAGTTATATGCTTGGACTTTTGCTTCGCAACAGTCTGTTCATCGTTAGAAGCTTTGCCCGCTTTGTCTTTTTTTAAATAACCTTTCGACAATTCGGTTGAAAAACCATTAGCGTTCTTCGCAAATTTCTTTAAACAATCTTTTGCTTCGTCCAGTGGCAAACCTTTCAGCGTATTCGACAATTCGTTGCACATTAATACTGGCTTCATGCCGTTGCTAACGAAGCCGATCTTACGGTTATCCTTAAAATCATTTGGCAGTTCGGAGTATCCGCTTTTCTTTTCTAAAAAGGGCCGCAACTGTAAGAGTAAATTGAAATACTTGTATTAGTATCGTGTTCAAGAACGATATATTACGATCATACATTATTTTAGGATCGATGTATCACCTCGTTAATGGCTTTCGAAAATTCATTGGGAAGTCGCTTTGAAAAACCGTTCTTCGGATTGCTTCCGATCAAATTAATACAGTTGTTATTCTCCATCTCTTTCTCAGCTTCAGTGCTAGTTTTTTCGCACAGTTCTGTGTTATTTATGGACGTATCCTCGATTTCAGCTTCTTGCTCGAAAGCAAACAGTTTCTCCACTATGACGAATACCAAGAAGCCTCCTAGCACCCATAGACCGCACGTCATCGACGGATGTCTATCATCCGCTGCTGAAACAAAACGACGTAACTTGTACAGATACATGTAAAGCGATTCTAGATTTTAGAGAGGACGACGCAGTCATCTGTAAGAGAAAAAGATGGCCAAGGTAACTGAGAAATTGTAGGTGGACTAGAAACGAGCCAGTTTCATTTAGGAGAGGACAGCTGGCAATTGAAATCCGCAACTGAAATACAATAGGGTTTGAGAATGCCGTTTGAATCGCTCATAAAGCAGTCAACGGAGGTGAAGGATCGCCTCGAGTCATGCTTAGCATAGATCTAATATGATGAATTGCAGCCTGAGGCCAAAGTGGTCCGTAATTTAAATATATGATCTTCGATTGAAATTTGTATCGTTGCTTATTCAATACGAGTCGTATTGTAAAACCAAAAATACACCGTCACAAAAATGGCGAAGCGAAAGAAGAGATTCGTCTATTTTTAGCAGGAATCATCTCGAAATCTTTAATGCTTCTTTCATGTTGTATGATACTCCAAATCTTTGCAGAGGAAAGATCGATAAAACCAGCTGTCAAGTCCGTGTGTCTGTGCATGCGAATTGCATATATATAATTGCATATACTTTACGATTAAACGACACAGCGAGATCAGTCGAGCTTCACGCTCGATGCATGGATATTGCGTCGATCGATTGATTCTTTAACGACCTCGACTTAATCTTTGACACTATTCTCGTATGTATTTTTTGAAACTTTTTTCTTTTATCTAAAGCTAGCACCACACGATAAACTCGTGGGTCTTCCCGAATAAAATCGTTCAAGGTTGTTACCCCTTGTAACTTTCTCATTACATAACGCTATATAGTACACATTGTGTATTAGGTAATGTTTCGTCAATAACGTATAAAGAACTAGATTAGACTACCCTAGAAACGTCGTCATTCTTTGTACATTAGCGATAAGATTCGCGTGTGATGGTGCAGATTTCGTAGCAATTCGAATTTGCTGTATAGTTGAACATGTTTGAAAGATTGCAACACGTTTGATAGAATAAAAAGTTCGAGAAAATTTTAGGGTGATTATTATTTTCGTTTCGAACGCTTCATATTCAATTATGACAACTTTCAGGATTCTCCGAACTCGAAGAATGAAAAAGGATAGAGGAGAATTTTGTTTCAAGTTTGTTCGTGCGAGCTTCGTGATTGGTTCGCTCGTTATCTCGTATGATTCGCCAAAGCGAGAACGAGCCACCAGTTGATGATAGTTTTTTATTATCTGCCAAGAGTGCAGCTGGCACCACTGATTCTTTTCATTTCCTTTCTGTAGTATTTTCGTACCTTTGTTCAAAGAGCTGCTCGCCCATGTTTCCGGTAGCAGATGCAGGAAGACATCGCCCAGAAGGCCACCGACTGCGAAGCTCAGCAATATTTTCAGTGTATTAGCACTATCTGTAACATAAACAAGGTCGGCGTTCTTAAAGAAGGTTCTAGAAAAAGAAGCAACATTTACGAATTATTTTTATATCGATCGATATAATTTATTGTTATAATTATTATCGTACAAGTTCTGCGGAAAAATTGATAAAATTATAGATAGAACATGGTATAGGATAAGGAAAACAATTACACGTCGTTGGATGAAAAAGTGCAGGAGGTTGTACTTAACAGATCGAAGATGTTCTAGAAAATTGTTCCAACTCTCCTCCTACGCACATACGCGTCTGTGCACGGATGGATGGTCGGTCTTTCCTGTACGAAGCCGATAAATTTAAAGTTAAATCGCGCGATGTTAACAATTTTACCATTGACTGAGTTTCTTTATGAGCATGGATACTTTAGTTAAAATACGATTCGGCCCTTATCTTCTTTCTCCTCCGTAATCAATGATAATCTAGAACGAGCGAACTCGATACAAAAATATATATAGAATATCGAGTTATCTGAATTTTCGATTAGGAAATGATACAACAGTTGAAATTTAATTAGACGATATCTCATTTTGCCACATAGTCAATTATACTTTGAAAATAATAGAATTAAATTAAAATAAATAATAATAAAATAATATCCCAATTCCATTATACTTTAGCTCTTTTTCAACTACAATTCGTGATCTGACGGTACGTCTCATTTCATCGTAGGTTACGTAAAGCATGTTATTATCTTTGTTCCCTAAAATAATAGGCGGGGGTCTGACCGCTTTATTTAATCGTAATAATAGGCGTTCAAGAAGTTGTAATTTTTATTAAAAATTGAGTGGAAATAAATTCATCGTTTCATTGCAGACGAGATAATTATTCGATGGACCTTGCTCCACTTTTTGTAGAAAAAATAATGAAGTAGACTAGCCTCGATAAACAGCCTGAGTTTTTCATATATTCAGATTCAAATTATTTTAACAATTTCACTCCAATTTCACTGCATTCCAATTTCTATAATGAAGTGCCAGGAAAAATATGCAACAACGATAACGATGATAATATGCAACAATTAACGAGTCTGCTTTCACAATAATCGATATACATATTTTTGATTAATTAGCCTTTATCACGAATAGCATTCGTTCAGCGGTATTACTGTAGCGCTAATTATTTTACGTGATAAACGCTTATTTCGTTTAAGGCGTCCAATAAACTTTGGAACCTGTTGAATACAGTGACCTGTTACGGAAAATTCTCGTTGTTACGTAGATGTGTACTGCTACGGATTGCCAATTTACACGTCTAACATGTTCGAGTCTACAAAATCGTAAAAATTGTTCACAGAGATCAAGAACATTTGCCGTAGCGACAAGCAAACTAACAAATAGGCGTATCTAGAAAAATCTACCGATCAAGGGTTAATAGAAACAGTATCATCATTTTTCCGACATACGACTTTACAAATATAACTCGCGTGTCTAGACGTTCTTTTCAATGGGAAATTTAGTTTCTGAGTAATTCTCTCGTTGGCAACGCGAACCTTGCACCGTCCTCGTAATCGATATATCGGTTCAATAGATTATACGTCTCTCGGTTGTATTTAAAGCGAATAAGCATTTACATACAATATTAGACGCGTGTCGCGCTCGCTAGAACTAAACGCCCATCGATCAACCAAGAAAAAAGTTATACCATTAGCGTCGTTAAGCATCTTCAATAAACAGCCACCATAATCGTAAAAGCGTTGCTACAACACGGTTTCGCAATCGACCATGGGAACAATAAGTACTTAGTAATAAAATTGACGATGAAGCGCTGCCGACAAACGATCGTCGCTACGACAAAACCATTTCCCTGTTTCCTTTATAATAATGACCAAGTAAACGAACGATGTAGAGTAACGCGAACTGGTTTTCGCATGTTACGCAACTCGCATATTTTTAAATAATCGCTCAACCACCACGTGTAAATTATTTAACGGCTGACCTCCATTTTGTGCTGGTAGCATCGAACGCTCCCAGACGTAGAAAATCACTTTCTATCATTCTATCATTTCGCGAACAGAATCTAGATTGCAATTCGTTTTGAATTAAAGGAACTTGCGAATCGCACGAAGAAATCAAGAATTGAGCGTCGCTCAAAAAAATCATGATCTATGTAATGCCAAGCGATATGTACGACGTTGTTCTTTCTCAGTTGCAATATTCTGATTTTGAAACACGCAATGATAGCGAAATCGGAGAGAAAGAGAAAGAGAGGGAGAGGAAGAGGAAGAGAGAGAGATAAACCATAAACTTTAAGAGTCAACGAAATTTCCTGGAATTTATGTACACGTACAATCTCTACCAATTTCTACAGACGTTGTTTGGCTGTGATTTCATTGCTCAAATCTAGCAACGACGATCTCTCGATAAACTGCCGAACGATGACGATGATGCGTATTATCTTTCGAATTCCGAATTGCATCGCGCGATAATGAGTATTCATCGGTTCTATCTTTCTGAGTTTACAAGAAATTCCTAGAATCGTTTAAGAGTCACCTCGCGCCTATTTCACGATGAAATACTGATACAATGTTGCAAATTGCTAATAGGAATTCGATGTATTTACCAGGAATATGGAGAATTTGCATAGATTAGAATATCGATTGTGGTTTCACGAATTTAGTCATCGTTATATGCTCGTCGAGGGAGAACGCGAATATAAAATTGCAGCAGCGTGATCGAAATCAGCAATGTTTTGATTGCAAAAACTGTACTTCTCCATAGAAATACAATCGACGGGATAAGTGAAGCAATTTAGAACAAACGTTATGAGCGAAGAGTAAATACGATGGCACGCGATGGAATAATTACAATGTCGCTACAAAGTTATCAACAAGATAATTCGATACCGTATCGAGAATCGATCAATAGAACATTGACGTCCATTGTTTCCTTTTATTTTTCATTGCTCCGTATCCGATAAATCATATCTGCCGATAGTTACGCAAGATCAGCGACAGGCCTTTCGCTGGTTTTCAAAACGCTATATATCGACGAAGTTACCTGAAACACACGATCGGGGGTTAATTACACTTTGAAAAGTAATCACTGTATTCTCCGAACACGTGACAAACTCTGCTTTTGCAATTTCAAACAATTAGGTACCTTGTTGCCTGAACGCGCGAAATACTTCTTTCTCGTTCTCCGCATTCTTGCCATTACGAGGATAATTGCATGCAGCAACAGTACCTAGCGTGCATAAATATCGGAGGATAATTGATAAAAACATGGCGTCGCAACAAGATCGTCCGTAACACTGTTCAACAGTGATGATATTCTAGTTTCTCCTGATGCTTCTCTTAGCAAAAATATCTGCACTCTATCGCGTGTTAGGGTTTGATTCTCTCCTTTAGTTTCTTAAATAAACTGAAAAATATAAGTAAAAAATGCTGCGTGTTAGGCGTTCCATTCACTTCGATCGTTATTTAAACGTTGTTTAAATGTTTATAACGCAACAACCGCGTATCATTTTATTCGGCACAGACCGCAGAATTATCTCATCTCGATGGCAATTCTCAGAACTGATTGTTTCCAGAAACCGTAGAGAGAACGCTTTCCTAAGAAAATACGGTTTGCAGATTCGTGTTTAGCTCAGACACGAGTCTACGAGAATCGTCCGTTGCAGGTTGCAAAATTAAATACGCGTCGAATAGTGTTGTCTAATTCGGTCCAAAATTAAGCAAAATAGACACGATGACGCGTTGTTATAAAAAACGATGCTGATAAACACACTGATGCAGAAGAAAAAACGTCTGATAACAAGCTATATGCGGTTGTGAACGATATTAGAGCATCATCGCTATATAGAGCACTGGCAGTGCACGATACTAATTATCTAACGAATCGTTTAAAAAGTAATTCCCTAATTGCCCGCAATGGAATAATTAATCGACTAACAAGATATCGAGTACACTGAATCCAACCATGAGACAAAGAGACCGTACGTAAGGAAACGTTTAGCGCAAGGAAATAAAAATTTGGCCACGTTCTTCGCGTGAATTTTGCCAATAAACGTGGTCAAACGTGATTCTACACGCGAAATTATATATATAGTATATAATATATATTTACAAGGAATCGCGGTACGCGTGTCGCGTGATTCTAAAATAGAAAAATCGATCGGATAGCGTGTAGAAGCATTCAAAGAAATTGAACGCGCGATTCGATGCAGCTGAAGTTTTGTTCGTCCACTAAGACGAACCGCCTGTCACAATCTAATCGTGATCGGGTTGAGCGAAAGAGAAATGGAGAACGCATCTGTGAACGCAAATCGTGGAGCAGAGCAGCGAGACACGCTCGATAATAGATTCGTTCGAGAACAGTCGTTCTCTCGGTTAAAACGAGGGAAGCTGCTTCGTTTCGCGCGCCATCCACGCGATCATTTCCAGATTTGTCCGTAACAATCGTTCCGTTCTAAATGGAGTAATGACGATGTGGACTTAAACGCGTTAATTCCCCAAGGCTTCGGACTGCCTTTTTCATCCAAACTTTTAATAGGTCTAAATACGTGTTACCAGCTCGAAGAATCTGTCTCACAGCCAACGATTTCAATTTATATTTTGAAAGTACTAGTATTTACGTGTAATTGATAAGACTGTAGCATCAGAAAGATAATAATCGGTACGAGTATAAAAGGACGATCGTATCGGTAACGGAATCCGCGATAGGAATGCCGTTCATAACGAAAGATCGAAGGTTCGAGAGGATACACGCAACCGAGAATGCAGTCCGATCGTTGAACGGCAGAAAATCGGCTTACACAACTTTGCATCATCGATTTGCAGTGTCGCAATGTAAATGGCTTTTCTCAACCCCTGCGCGCCGCTCTTAAATGCCGATGACCAAAAGCGATGTTTAAACCGACCAAGAACAAACAGGCGTATGATTCATGTGCCTCCCGATGAGATAAGGGAGAAAAGAGACAAGAAAGATCTTGTTCGAGTCATAAACGAGAATTGCAATTCGCTTCGCTGCGAGAAACTGTACGGCTCGGAGAGTCACAGTCGCGTTACAGGAAACAATTTAAATTCAGATTCGCTAGTTGTAATTTACCGTTTAAATGGACCTACGGCTATTGATCGTGCTTTGCAAGTAAATTCTAGAACACTGCGAAGACCCTGAAAGACGTGGATTTTCTGCCACACATATCGTAAAACTGCGAACAATGAAAGCGTAAAAGTGAAAACTGCCTTGAAATTATTGTCAACTAGTTTTGCAAGGGAACAAGTACAGCGGCGTATCGATCAATTTTTAAAGTTTCTCTTCTTTGTACCCAGGTATAATGCAAGATGGCCAGTGAAAGTCGACTGCAAAAGCTGGTCCGGTCTTCCTCCGGTAAGACACTCTCGGGTGCCCTTCGTAACTCAAGGGTTCCCTGCAATTGCAGGTAGCAAGTTTGAAAAATAAATAGGACATACCGGTTGACGGGTCAGCATTGTAGAAGAAAATTTAACGGACTGACTCAACAAAAGATTTCAAACTTGCTCGTAGCGCTAACGTAAGAAATAAATCTGCATATATCGACGAATTAAAGAAATCTATTTCGTACGCGGTTAACGTTAAGGTAATACTAATTTTTACATGATAACCTGCGAAGTGGTGTCGAAATTACCTGGAGACCATCTGCCTCAACTACCTCGTGTCCTTGAATTCTTTCTACCGGTTAAAACGACGTTACACATATATACAACGTGCATTCCACCCACGGAGGAATTGGAAATTTCATTCGTATTCTCCACTGTGACCAACAGGTTCCACGACCTTCGGCGTACAGTGTGTGCCACGGTAAGCCATTCGCACACGTGAACTTTACATGTTGGCGCGATCCGAGCACTTGTACCGTCCATTGCTTCGATTCGACCTTTTACCTCCACGTACCCTAGTCGATTTTTGGAAGCTCGAAAACCAGTTTCACCTTCCCTATTCTATTTGTTGAAAGTGAAATTTTCAAATTAGTAATTTCTCGTTTATTATACATTTTCAACTATTTTATCATTTTATCATAATATAAAAATCAATTAAAAGAATAGGCAAAAAGGAAAAAGGTCCCAGCCGAATAAGAAAATTTGAAGTTTGAAAGGTTAAATAAAAAGGTTTACTTTTTTCGATATTCGTCTCCCAAAATGAAGGTAATTTGTTGAATATATACGAGATCACATTTGCATTGCCCGCTTTGTTTCCTAGTTTACAAATTTCATTATTACAATGCGTGCCATCTCCACGCAAGTTCCATGACCTTGTCTGTTCACACTGACGTGGAACAAGAGTCATCGGGCATTAACACGGACCACGGATTCAACGTGTTTCGTACACACAATGGACTATCCCATCTGCATTTTCCTAATATCACATGGTATCACTACGTAACGAGACGAAACAGCGACACGTGATTAACGCTAGAAAATATATCTCTCGTTTCGGAATTAATTCTCCGCCGCTGGTATCAGGCCATAGCGAAGTTTCGTCATTTTTTGCCTGACCGGTTATGGTAGGCGCTTTCTTTGGGTGCACGATCCGGTATTCCATCGCGAATCTTAAATCCATCATTAGGTTGGCCATAATCCTATCTTGTAATATTTTTAATATTCAAAGGAATCTATTACGAATGCAAAATATAAAACGTTTTATGTAGAAACAAAAGAAGGCGAAGAAGGAAAGTATTTTGGCGCAGTTCGCAGCACTCCATTGAGAGAGACAAAAGTATGTTTCAAGAGAAGCCTTTGGCACGACGCATCGGATCGCTGGGTAAACAATATGCGCAGTATTGCGCAGCAGATTCTTTCCACGTGGCCGGTTGCGTTTCTTTTCGAGCATCGGGAAGAATTCTTTCTACTCTACGTAATAACGCGTCATTATTTTAACCTCGTCTACCGTAATATCGTAGTTTTCGAGGAACATGGCAATTTTGTATATACAAAATTGCAAAATGTTTTTTAGGTAGGAACGAAGAGCATGGAGACATTATAAACAATCGCTAGGAGATACACAACGACGTTAATTTCTAACAATTTGCGTAATCTTCGTGGTGAAACACTGTTATCTTTTTATTCCTAGAAGAACTATACGATTAAACGGATAGACTAAGAAGAAAGCGTGTAACAAGCGTGTTTTCCTTGTCTTTCGAACAATTCTTTTCGATTCGATTAGATCGAGCACAGATTTCTAGTAAAATCAATGGTAAATGATCTTATCTTCATACATTACGGTAAACAGGATACTGGCCATACTGACGAGCATTAACACGGATGAAGAGTAAGAAATATAACTGTCAATCTGACGTAATCTCTTGCAAATGTATACGCTATTCTCTGTTCGCGGACTATTTAAAGAATACACTGGAAAAAAGATCATACAATTATTTATAATTTCATAAACATCCGTACTAGAGAAGTAAGAATCTTAAATCTGTGAAATTTATTATTGTTTCGGTGTTCGTACTATTAACGATATATCTGCAATCCATAACTTATTAGGGTCTAAAAAACGTAACGAATTCGCTTTCGTGTAAACATGTATATATTTGCGTTTATCTTACCTCGAATACAACAATCTCGTATTCTTGTCAAATAGCTGCGTAGTATACTGACATTATCGGGGTTACATGACATATTACACTAAAGTTTGGTGAAAAACATTCTAACAGCAGCGATCACTAAAAAGTAAAGGTAAATATAATTTAAACGGTACGCGACTTATTGATATTGGGCAATATTTTTCTAACGAGTTTCGATGGTTATTTGCAACGAATATAGAATAAAACGATTTTCTACTTCTGCAAATGATCATCGAATCTTAAAGAAAAATATCGTCTTACGTCCACGCGGTAAACTACTTATGTAGACCCTTATCACCTTTATTTGTAATATTTTATTACAAGCTAGTACGGGAAAGATTGATTAGATAACTTCTTAAAATTTCATTAAAAAGAAATGGTGAATTTCGTTAGTTCTTATTAATAATCTAATCTTTCAGCAAATAAAACGTGATTCAAAGACCACACTCGAAGAACACGCTTGAATAACACATTAATTAATGTTGAAAATTTTCATTGAAGAACTTCGTTTGTTTACTGTAAATTTGTACGCGCATGTCATTTATATATGTAAAAAAAAGACTCTACGTAAAGTTTAAAATGAAAAAAAGTAAATGCATTGTATTAACCATAGACATCGTGCTATAAAATAACGAATTACTTCGTTGGTACGAATCATTTGTATTAAACCTATTGTGGCTATTGTAGCTATTTGCCGCGAGCGCGGTAAAATCGAAGTACGCTGTATACATAACCTCCTTTAGCGATAGTCAGAATGTCTCGCAGCAGGAAAACATCATGATTCCACATGAATCATTTAATAGGTTCAATATAACATGATAACAAAGGAAAAAGGGGATCGATTATGTGTTATTAAAGAAAAATATTACCTCCAGTCTTTAGGTTGGCACCTTCTTCAATGGGGATGATAAATAGGGGAAAAATACCAGTCAGTCCAATCAGGGTACTTCCAAGCAAAGAAAACAGCCATGGTGTGTAATCGAAATATTCCATCGCTGCTTTCCACGGCGTCCACATCTCTTCTGTGATCATTTCATACAAAAATCCGATAGAATAGGTACAGTTCTGTTGTATGCACATGCCTGTCGCCATATTTGTGCGTCGTGTATCGAACACCGAACTTGTCAAAAAAACACTTATCTTTCCTCAATCTTCTTGATCCTTTGGTTTTCTCCTTGATGTTATGACCTTTATCAAAGTTCGTTGAAAATGTACTAAACAAAAATCACAAGAAATTTCTACTTTCGAGGTTTGTTTATCTAAAGATAACCTCTGTCGAATGCCTTTAAGAAAATACTTGGATTCTTTCACTGGTTAAATGTGTAGAAATAACACTAATGTTTGAAGAATATCTCGAGCAACGAAACGTCGGTTGTTGAGGAAAAGGTTTATCAAGAAAACCAGCGTTTGGAAATCGGCGAGACAACGACAACTGTGCGCCCGACTAGCCTACACTGAGGACTGAGTACGGACGCTACAAATCAGACAGTCGCCGCCTCTACTAACGTCGTCGATTTTGTCGATCAAATCAAGCCTCTTGTTATTTCATACCGCCGCGATGCGGGGATAAGAGCTGCGAGATCGGTCCTCCAATGATAAATATCAAAATGACTCTGTCCGACGATGTATTTCTCTGTACGCCTTCTTCTCCTACTCCTTTTCTCTTTCTTCAATATGTAACTTCTTATCCGATTCGCATTTGTCACGATAGTCTTTCATGCCAGCGAAATCAGGGTATAATGCAGATTGACGTTCGCCTTAGAATATCAGCAGCAAAATGCAATCTTGTCTCTTGGTCCTCTTACCTTGTTACGTCTTTAATCAGAGTACTCAATACTCTGTGGATATTTGAATCACTGACGGAGTGAAGTGGTCACTTTTGCCGCCACAGCTGATAAACACGATTACACAACAGCACACGGTATATGTTTGGAACATATGTATTCGCGAGAAGTTGCGACTCTTCGGTTCCTATATTTTTGGTTACATACGTCTCGAACTGATAGTGTGAGAACACAACGAGTGTGACACTCACCGATCAACGAATAGAATTGCAATGTTCTTACTCTGTCCTTTTTTGTGCTGTCAGATTATTTTGCTAAACAAGAAACAACGTATTATATCACCCATTCACCGCAACGATGCAACGGCCAATGAATGTTGCAAGGAAAGCAGTCCTTTTTATAGCTACTAAAACACTCCACCAGATTGCTCTACGTATGAAACAGAGACAAAAGACATGTCTGCCGAGGATAAAAAAGATAAACAGAGGATAGAAGAGGAAAAGAGAAAAAGGAAATGGAAAAACAATCAAGATGAATTTAAATCAATGAAAATGAACTCAACACAATTCAATGACGAGACAATTAATTGCTTATTCCAAGAAAATGTTTTGAGAAGAGTAGACGAAAAAGGAAAGGGAAAATTCATTTTCATCACTATCGAAGTTCATAGAGGCGCTGCTGTACTTCCTTGCAAATCTTTAGTATACATGCATGTATATACTGTATGTACATGTATAGTATAGATTACAGATATTACATGTAAATTAAATGCGAGGTAAATTGAAATATGACTTTTAGTACTGAAACAATTATGTACAACTATAAGAGAGATAAAAGCTTTAGAATTTTTTTGCATTTGAAATATGTAAAGTACTACATTGAAATTTTAGAGTGCATAGATTTAATTTAACATTCCAATTTTGCGCAAAATGGCCTCCATGTGACAACTAATTTCATCGCATCAAGACACATATTTGGTACTTTTATCGCATTACTTCCCATTACTTCGCATTATTTGTCAATAGATGTCTGTATATTTCGATTGCATCGTTTGCCAAGATAAAAAAAAGATATTCGATTTTTAAATACTATGGACGTATGTAATTATACGATGTGGCATCTTTTGCAGATAAAATTCAACGCATAATGCTCTTCAGATTATCTTTTTCGCGGTATAGCGGAGTAAATATTGCGACCTATTGCGAAACCCCACTTTCACGATCGTCATTTCGATGATCGATTAACGTATAAACATACACTTTTTTTACTGCTAGATAACAATTGACTGTCAACTGTTATTACTGATAAGTTTAATAAATACGAAAGCAAAGAGCGGAAAGAATGAACGTGACTGATAACATATTGCTATTGTGCAGTCATATGCAAAGACTAGATTAAATGAAAAATGAGATTTCCATCCGGTAAAACGCGCAACTGCTCGTAGAAGTACACATTATTAAAAAATCTCAATCCATCTACATGTTGTGTCTCATGTACCTTACATTGTTATATGCATATATATGTAATAACATTCATATAGCAAATCGCAAACTATTATTTATATACATACATATATTTACGAAAAAATGTTTGACAAGTGTATCTTCTTCAATCGAAACCTACAGTTGGTAACGTAGAACTTTTAACGCCATCTTTATTTTTGAACTGCAAACATACGCGTATAAAAACTTAATAAATCTATAAATTTCTATATTTCTCATTATTTTTCTACTGTTCGATAATTTGAAATAGTTAAAAAAAAGTATTACAGAATATTGTGATATTTTGTTTTCTTGATATTTGGGAATCATAATGAATCATTTAAAGACACGTTCGCTAGAAGAAAATATTTATGTCGATAAAAAATTATAAACAAACTGGACATAGTTAGTGTACATCGTGAAAGATCTTGTAAGTCACTGTCGGTGTTCGTACATTATGTGGCCTTAATTAATCAAATTGCTAATGGCGCCGAGCCAAATGCTACCTATTTGGCCTGCAATCAAAAAGATATTCAACAACTGTCACGCATGCAGGGCGTTTGTCATTCGCAATATTTTTACGGTATATTATAAAAAAACAAAAATAATATAAATGTATATTTTTTACGAGTCATCATTAATACTCTTTATTTGTCTGCCTAATTGTTTCTTTTTGTTAAAGTACATACTGGACAATGAAACGATCTGTGCTTTACAGATCGAACAGTTATAGAATCAAAGGTTGTTGCATTTCTTCGTGAACTAACTGTGACTAAAAATAAATACAATGTAAGGATTATCTGAATAATCCGGAATGGAGTTCAACATGTTTTTTGTTGTTGAATTTTCGAAAAGTCCCGCAATGTACCATGACGGCCCTCTGTTGGCTGTGCATCCTTGCGTGGCACAGCTCTCCAGCGAGTCTATTTTAGGGAACGACAGAAAGTTAAGATTATTTTAGTTACATTTTTCACCTCCGATCTAGAACGTAGGGTGCTTAGCATAAGAACATCACAATGGTCGACTAGGTTGATTTTCGACAAGCATCGAGGATTGCATGCGTTCCGACTAACCAACGATAAGTATTTAAAATAACAAAGAAGAAAAAGGATTATTTTGACAAGATCACAGTCATAAGATAATTATGTAATCCAAACGTCAACACATTTTTCGTAAACCGAAGGAAGACGTCATTAAACGATGGCTTACTCTTCCATTCTCTGTCAGATAAGTATCTACGAAGGAGAACGTACGCAATCTCGATCTTCTTTACCAAAATTTGTATTTTTCCGTGTACTCGTGATGCACAAATCGTTTTTGTGAAATTTCATTCTACGATTTCCTATCGTTTGCTCGAGTGACGTTACGCGTTAAGCTAAATCGCAAAGGATATGGTGAAAGTGTAAAGTCTTTATTCGTTCTTTCGCAGCGTTTTCAGTAAATAGTGTAATGTTAGAGTGTGTTGTTTTCGTACGGAGATACATGTACAGCCATATAAAACTTTATTTTCTTGATATCTAAATCCATTCTCGATCAACCGATACACCATCGCTATGGATGCACGAAGAATGTCTAACTGGAACGTACTGAGCGTAGAAGCTGCACTTCAACAGCTCAACAATTTTGACGACGATAAGAAGGAGGTTATAAAACGATCGAATACGGTAAATTATCAAAACAAACATTAGCTTTCTTTCTCATAACAAAATCTGTTAAACGTTGTCGCAATAACAGTCTTGCATTCTTCTTGCACCGTTTAGAAGAACATCTGCAATATCGTGCTTTTTTATATTTACAACTCGTAAATCAGAATTATGACACGTAGAAGATGGACTTCTTCTTTCGATCGTATTGGTAGGATGTACATACAAGTGCGTTCTATCTATTCTTATCTTTGCCTGATGTCTGCCTGACTGACTGCTTGCCTTTATTTATAACTAATTAAGCTACCACTCAGCTTGAAATGAGTCCTAGCATCGTCCAGTCAGCCGACGATCTCCTGACAAATTGGTTGCCGGCTCGGGACCGTTTCTGAACTCGCGGTTCTGAACTCGTGTGCCTGTACAATATATTGACATGAACGAAGGAACGTCGAACTGTTTTGCGACATTTCTGCGTACGACACGGTTTCAATAATTCGGTGTAGATCGAGAAAGGTGCGGTTCAAAGTGATTTTTCCTAGATCGATCGTACAGCACGGTATAATCAATCGAATTTCCAACAATGAGCACCTGGCATCAGCTGGACGTGGAATTCGCCACGAATGCTATATCTAGAGAGGATGTCGGTCGTAGCATTTATCGGAAAAGAATCGCGTCGAGCGTGGTAATTATTTAGTTAAAATATCAATCGATAGTTCTATTTGATGGAAAAGTTTCGATTTAATTTTGAACGTTTAGCTGGGCAGCTAACTATTTGTTCGCGCAAGAGCGTTCATCTTAGTATTGCATAATAACTTTGCGCTTATTTGAAAATAAAAAGATCCTATTTGTACCGGATGAAACCATCTAAGCGGTGACGTTATCGATTGCTACTATGAAATTCGTTATCACGTCATGTGACACGCGAGATTTCCTATGATAGAAGCTGAACTTGTGAGTTCAGCGGCAAATGTTGATTGTTAAGAAAAAGAAAAAAAAAAAAAGAAAAAAACAGATGTATCGTTTAATAAACTTAGATCGACGTTTTTATCCATCTTGCTATTTGATCGAAGTACTCGATTTTTTAATATCCCAAACCAATGACATCGATAATCAGGTAACAGAGTCCAAGTGTTTTATCGAGAAACAATGACTCGGATTCTTAAAAAGAAAAAAAAAACATTTTCTTGTAGTACATGTATCTTTGTGTAAATACCACGTGTTTTGTTAAGTCTCGTGTCGGATAAGTTCCAAGTCTTACATCAACCAGGCTGTTCTGGCAGATTTCTAAAAAGCCTATGACCCTCTTCGATGGGACAAAATATTAGTGGTCAAGTATTTTATGATGTCCGCTAAAATAAAAAAGAAAAAAAAGAAGAAAACCCGAAAAAGAAGAGGTAAAATTTTGGTAATCATAAATTTATTAGCGAATAAATTCCCGATTTTCTTGTGTCGATTTTAAAGAGAAGTTTTAAAAACAATTCTCATCGACATTATGTTGCAAGTAAACTGTACAAGCATTTCTGGAATCTCTTTTATTCTTAACGAACACGCGCAACGAGTTTCGAACAATAGCTGTAGTGAGACTACACGCGGATATTTGCTAAACTTCGCCCAAAATCTGACGTTTACGGGAAACACAAGGAAATGTACCTTGGCTGCAGGTGACGAGTTTAAAATTAAAGCGGAGACGGGTCTTCCAAGTCTTATATTTAGGACGACGCGCAGGCGCGATCCGATTAGAAATCCCCGTCGAAGACTTAGAACTTCTGATTCCTTGAAATCTGCCGTGTGCCGCGATTTTCACGAACCTGCTTCGCCGTTGAATAAATATTCCCGTTTTTCTTTACGTATCGGTAATCTTCCGCGCGGTGCAAAGTTCAATTCGCCACACGTGGATTAAACGTTCATCGGATCGGATAGATCAACATCCTGTCGATCGAAGTAAGCTCTGTGACAATATCTTTCCAAAGGGAAATCGATTTTGTGCCTCGAGTACGTTTTGAGAAAATAACAAGATGGATCTCGGGGGTGTCGATGTCTGGGGTCAGATCGCCGTGGAAACGTCTCAGATGTTCGTTTCCGAGGGCGGCGTGGTTAAAAGTCGCTTCGCTGGGACAGTAAGTGATCAACTTTACCAAAGATGTGACGAAAGACGTCAACTCGACTTTGCATTTTTAATTCCAGGCAGTTGTCGAATTGTTTAACGCGTCTCGTACTAAGGATTATTGTTCTTTCATTTTTTTTTTTTTTTTTTTTTTTAGACGATAGAAAAGCTGCCGGACAAGGTATTGCTAAACGTCTTCAGTTATCTGTCTCATCGCGAAATATGCAGGGTAGCACGTGTGTGCAAGAGATGGCGGCAAATCGCGTACGACACGCGATTATGGAAACACGTATCCCTGCGACCGGAAATCAGTGGATTGCACGTGAATTCTTTGGACAATCTGCTGCACTTGATCAGGTAGTAGATACTTTATCGATATAATGTTGGCAGGTAACGTTCGCGTCCGACGTTCACGCCAGAATCAACTTCTTCCTATTTGCCAAGATGTAACTCGTAAACGGTAGCGATATGGTGGATTCACGCAGCCGTAAAACATTAAAATAACTTTCTCTGGTAACAGCACGCGTTTTGGAGCTTCGCTGAGGTACATCGAATTGCCGATCGAATTGATCACCCACACGGTTCTTCACGAATTGGCAAATAAATGTCCAAATTTGACTCATATGCTTCTCGACTTCTCCACTGCCATGCAGCTGCACGATTTTTCGGAGATGCAAGCCTTTCCGACTAAACTCAAGTACATGTGCATCTGCCTGTCAGAGGTAATCTTCATGGAGGGCTTTATGAGAAAAATTTACAATTTTATCAACGGTTTGGAGATCCTTCACCTTATAGGTTCGTGTCTATCTTGAGATCCAAGCGAATCCTTATCATACCACCTGTTTCAATGAGAAAGTAACTACATCTAGAATCTTATAGGAACGTACGAGAAGGTGGAAGAGGAGGAGGAGGAAATCTACGAAGTGATAAATGTGCACAAATTGAAATCAGCGACCCCCAATTTACGAGTAATTAATTTATATGGGATCAATTTTGTAGACGATTCGCACATCGACGCATTTTCTTCCAATTGTATCCAGCTCGAATGTTTGGCCGTGAATTTCTGTGCCAAAGTCACTGGCTCAACCATGAAGACTCTGTTTCAAAGAAGCAGGAGATTAAAGTGTCTCCTCATGCAGGGAACAAGTAACTAAATATTCATCAACATGCAATCTTACCTTCGGTTATACGAAACTTGAAATATCGCAAACCTTTTTCAGATCTCCAAAGCGAATACGTGATGCAGGTGGAATGGGAAAAGTCGAGCATCCAGGAACTGGACGTTACCGCGACGGACCTGTCAACGGAATGTCTGATCGACATGTTGACCAGAATTCCAGGTCTTCGTTTCCTAAGCGCTGGTCAGTTGAACGGCTTTAACGATAGCGTGTTAAAAGCCTGGGCTGAACTCGGCAATCCTCGGAACCTGATCGCTCTAGACCTGGATAGTTCCGATAACCTGACCGACGATGGTCTGCATAAATTCTTGTCGAGATACGGTCATCAACTCTGGGGGCTCGCCTTATTCGGCATGCCTCACATCACCGATCAACTATGGCAGAGTGTATTACCCATATTGACCAATGCCAAGTAAAATATATTTTTAGATCTTTAATATCTTTAATATACTACGACAAGATATCTTTGAAATTCCTGTTTCTTATTTTAGAATTCTTGTAATGGGGACACAGGAGAGGTTAGGCGTGAATATTCACGTGGATCAGTTGATGGACGGAATTGCTAACAATTGTCCAAATTTAGAGCGGTTGGAACTCCGCTGGGATCCCGAGAATCTCCGATTCTCCGACAAAAGTCAGAAGGCTATAGATATACTACGTGTAAAGTGCATTAAATTACGGTGCTTAAGCTTGAGGTAATCACACAACCGGATAATCATATTTGAAGTCGGGCAATAAATAAAATACACTCTATAATTGTGAAATCGATGCGCTTGCAGCGATGGAAGATACTATGAAATAGTAAAGGCCAATTTCGAACGCGCCGATAGACTGACGGTCGTTCGTACGACAACGTGCTGCCGCGTGTCTAATTACTACCTCTTGGCAAATTATAAGGATTTGATTTTTAATTAACTATTACGATATAAATATTTGTACATACGCTGCAGGGATTCGTACATAAATTCTTTCATAAAATACAAGCACCGAAACGAACAAGCATATCAAGAAGGTAATACGTGAAAAGATTAAACGTAGACGCTGAGGCAGATATTATGGAACGTATAATTTGTAATAAATTTCTTGTTTCAGCTAGCGAACAACTACAATTACGATCGAACAACGAATCTACCTGCGATTACTCAAGTACTTACTCCTGCCCACGAAAGACAGATACATATTTTTTTACACTATTTTCAAGCGCATAGCGTGAATAGACGAGACGTCGAATTACTTCGACCCTTGAATCTCGAACCGTTTGATATTACCGTACCGTTACCTATGTACTATGTACGCTATATATGTATACTATACATATATACCAGCAAAAGAAAAAGGAAAAGGAAAACAAAGAATGGGAAAAAGACTAGCTACGTAATCAATGAGAATTATTACGAAAAGCCTTGACACGTACAAGTACAAGACCTCGATCCATTACGTCACAGGGTATTCATAATTAATCGAAAGACCGTCGTCATTGAAAAAAGTTTGCCAAGTATAATATCGACGAGAGACAGAGGTACGCACCGTAGCTGTTCGTATCGATTATTCGCTAATTTATTCATGCAGCCGTGTAGACGACGACGACGTCGCACTGCCCACGGCCGGTCGGTCGATTCGCTCGATTTCATTCTCTAGCCACATGCCAGACCCTTCGTTTATATATTGCATTATAGTCGACGCAGAACCGTCGTGGCCGACACGACTTTTCGCATGATTCCCGAAACTTTCCGTCGATCGTCGCGTTTCTTCCTTTCGTGCTCCTTTTATCCCGATCTTCCCCAATGTCTGACGTCGAGGAGGACCTACTGGTAAAGAAGCTGAAGATCGTGCTGGTCGGTGACTCTGGATCCGGCAAAGTGAGTTTTCTAATGTTCCCGGCGTTTAACCGCAAGTGTGATCCAAGCCCCGAGCGATAGTGTACTTTTTCTAGTCTTTTGTTTTTGCGTTAATGCGAAAGTAACGAAATATCGATTTGACTTTCGATCGTACATTTTTGGAAGGGTATACACACATACGAAACGTCGATGTATATGATTAAATTGTTTCGAGTTCAGAGTGCCTGAGCTTCGAAGAACCAAGCAACGTATCGATTTATTTCCTCCGTGCGAAGTGTGGTCAGTGCCACAATTAAACATACTTTCGCAAGTATAGAACGTTTTATGTTTATTGCGCTTTACTTTATCGGTAATAATCATTTTGACATCTTCGTCGCTCGAAGTGTCGTACACTGTCAGCAATAAATCCTTAGTAATTAGAGTCTACAGTCTACGCGTAGTTCGAGCAAAATTAGGTATTCGTGACTCGAGCCGTTTCACATCTGTCTCGAATTCTTTTCTTCGTCAAAATTCTTTCGCTCAATAACAGGAACAACTTCTAGTTCTCGAACAACTTCTAGCTATTAATTAGCAGGTAAGCATAACACGCGAGTTTCGATCGACGTAGAAATTTCGTGTTACGATCGAATGACCGAGCAACACTCTACTGATCCAAAAATCCTCAGTTATTAAGATTACTATGTATATTGACTAACAGTCGATGATTTATTTTAGAATCTTTTTATTTTCGTTCCTTGAAACCGAAAAGCTGTTCTTTAATTAGAAAAGGACGACAGCTTCTCTCTTTCTCTCTCGTCGTAACGATAGAATAGCAATTCTGGATAACTGAAATTCAAGGATCCCTGTTTAGACGAGCATCGCTCAGAAATTTTGCAATAACGAGTTCACGAGACAGTACACGCCAACGTCTGGTATCGACTTCTTCCTCAAGAACGTCAGCGTTGGTTTTTATAGAAACGTTAATCTACATTTATGGGATGTCGGCGGTCTCGCGTTACACGGAAACATGCTGGACAAATACGTCTTCGGTGCTCATGTAAGAAAACGGAATGCATCCGACATACGTTTCAGTCGAAACATCATTTCACAAAAAAAAAAAAAAAATCTAGATCAGCTGTTCTTCTACAGGAGGAAAAACAATATTTTTCAGATAATCCTTTTAGTCTACGACGTCACTAATAGCTTCAGTTTCGAAGTTCTAGAAGAATGGATAGATAAAATCAGAAAATTGAGCGATAACTACGAGGAAACACCGCTGATGGCCGTGGTTGGTAACAAATGCGACATGGAACATCAGAGGACGGTGAAAAAGGATCGAACACACAAATTCGCCGCAGACAATGGATTTCCGTCTCACGATGTTTCCGCTAGAACCGGTGAAGCGGTAAAATATTCTTTAAACAATAAGAGGAGCAATATCCTGCACTTCCTTTTAAAAAGAACTGGTTTTCGTTTCAGGTTTCTTTGTGTATAGTGACCTTAGCCGCGCAAATTTTGGGTGTGCGATTGACGAAAACAGATCAGGACTATCACAAGCCCATAATAATTGCAGAAATAGGCGACACAGTGGACATGAGCACCATTCGCAAAGTCGTGAAAAGGATCCCCACGAAAAAGCAAACTCAAATACAATTTCATCCCCATTTACCTGGTTCAAAGTCGTCAGTTTGCCTGCTACAGTGAAAATTATCGTATCGAAAAGTGGTTTTTGCAATACAATATTTTTGTCGAACGTCAAGGATGGTTGACCTGTACATAAGACGTCCATACGAATATTTTTCGCTACTTTCTTACCATATATAAGAGATTACTTATACTTTGAGGGGCCAATGCAATAAACCACTGGTGTCTTCGTAGTAGATTTAAAAACAGATTTATTTATCGATAAAATCTTACTACTTGCGGTAATAATGTTAATATGGATCGACGTAACAATGTTAAAAATACTTTTACAATAATAATAGCATCGTTCGTTACAGTGATGTACATACACTGTTGATTGAGTACATTCCATAGATTTGTATTCAAGTCCTCGGTAATTTTATCATACGTATATAAATGCTGGTGGGAAAAGATCGTTCAATATTGAGAATTAATCTGCGAAGAAATCACGGGATAAAGGAAGCTCTATAATCGCATTTAAACATCGTAAGATTAAGTAAAACAGGATAGTAAGCGAATAAATTTTTATTCGCGTTTTAAAGACCGAGAGAAAACTCGTTCGTCCATATTAAACGACTCGCAGATGTATCTCTATTTTTATAAATTGTTGATTCACAGGTTTTTTTCTATACCTAATTGTTAATGGCACTAATCATGCAAAACTATATGCAGAAAAAAACAAATATACAAAACAGAAAGCATACAACGGAAGAACACGTCATTTAACAAACAAGAATGAGTAAGATCGCGGTATGCACGTCGGAAGTATTAAACGGTAAAACAAACATATTAATAAATAGCAACAAAGTTAGTGGAGCCCTTTTCATTAGGAATTAGTGACGTAGCAATTCAGAAGATAGAATAATTAATCAACTTTAGGATCAATTTTTAGATTAACACTTCATCGAAACTATATACAATAATACAAAGTCAAACTTTAAATTCATATCCTAGAACTGTTACTTGAAAAACTCTAATTAGTTCACTCTTCAAGTACACGAATTAAGATCAGTTTTCATTGATCAAATGTTCAATCGAATGTTTGTTAGACGATTCAAAAAAGGAAAAAAGGAAAACTAATTTACGGACGGTGCAGTGGATAGAATTTGATCACCCGCTTGAATTGAGATATAGAGCATATTCTATATATTTTAGACATATTACGTGCAAAATTATAGTTTTGGTAAACTTTATATACCATCGATTACTCATCTCTTTATAAAACAAAGATTCTAAGTGTCTCGATTAATACATCGCTTCCTTTTTTTACTCTAGTGCGATCTTCAGTCTCATATTACACGTTATGGAAACTATTCGTTTATTAAACTATAAGATAGGTTTTGTTAGTGGTCTCCTTGGCCATACGTTCTTTTCTAAAATCTTTTCCTTAGCCTCCCATAGTTGAGTGAATTTCTCGTTCAAAGGAGCGATATATGTTTCTATCCATTCTTGTATAGTATAATTGTCATATATGTTTTCCATAGCTGTTCTTATTTCTTTTTCAATATACTTTATTTCCGTCCTGTATTTATCCAGTTCTGCAATTGCTCTTTCTACGTGACTAGGATTTGAAAAAGAATATTTTAAATTGTACGGTTTCAACCATCCCTTAAATGTGTTATCCTCTTCCATTTTATTAACTGCTTGTGTCAAAGAATACAGCCGCAATATAGCAGCATAAATAGATACACCGTGATAACTACATCTGGTCCAACCATATTGAGGTTCTGGAATACTTAGAGAAATGATGCCCTCGCACTCTAGCGCCTGTAATACTGAAGCAGGTACTTCTATCGGAAATCTACATAAATCTGGAGCTTGCAGGATGGCTAAATTTACAGCAAGCGAGGGTATAGCAGATGGCAGAAGTTCGCACAGTACGCTAAAGTGATCGTATCTTTGCCAGCCTGTTAAGATCGCACCCTTAAATCTAATTTCAGTAGAATATTTATTGATAATCTCCAACCAACGTTGATGATTTTCCATATGATAACCAATATCGGTGTAATATCTATCTGGAGCGGTAGCACCTTTGAAAGCTGTAGCGAGCCAGATATCTTTCCAAACCGATGCATAGTTTTTCCACAATTGATCTGTCAATGATGCTCCAGGATCGGTGGTATATTTCCAAACAACAGGTTCTACCATTAAATGCAAGCCTCTGTCTATTATTTCTTCGGATGATATTTCTCTGAATTCGTCATCCCACATAAGAACAACAAGATCTGGATACTTATTTTTTATATATTTTGCCACTTTTGAAACGTGATCTAAAAATAATTGTTTCTTGCCCCACTGTCTCTTAACCATTGTATCTAAGCATCTAGAACATTCTCCTATCTGATAAACTTCATCAGCTCCAATATGCAAATGCTTTATATCAGGATGTGCCTCTATTATTTGGTCTATCATTTCGTATATCAATGGTAGAGTTTTGTTGTAAGTAGGGCATAAAACTTGCGGGTACCTCGAAACTTCTCTATAGTCTTTATATTGATCTAACTTGAGAACAAATTCCATATGACCGAAAGTTTGAATCAACGGTATGACTATAAGCTTATTCTTACTGGCTATCTTCTGAATTTTTGCAATGTCCTTCCTAGTATAGCAATTTCCTGCACTGATATCTTGTATCGCTCCTTCAAAAGGAAACATATCCTCGTATTCTATAAGTATACCAGTGGCACCTAAATTTTTGAGCAAATTTAGCAGGTACTTGTAATAACTTGCCTTCGGAGGAGCCCCTTTTAAATCCAAATGCACGATTTTATGCCCCTTAAACAAGGGAACAGTTTCTGCGTGCAATCTTTCATAATTAATATCGTTGAATAGCTTTCCTCCTCCGCTTTTCAATTTTCCCATTATTTGAGCCTCTATTTGTTTTTTTCTGGCAATGCTAAGGGGATTCTCGGTCAAGTCACTCAATGGATAAACCTCTTCGATCTTAAACTGTGGATTTAATTTATTGGTCGTGATGTCCTTGACCTCATTATCGAGAATATGATAAATAACAATCAACAAAGTAAAACTGATCATTACGGTGATCATTAAAGAGGCTCTGCCTCCTAGTCGTGTCATGGTTGTCAGTCCAGCAGAACATCAAGATTGTGTCACTTTATTATTACTTCTGTTTAATCAAAGTTATTATTATTTATAACACGAGTTGATTGTTCTTTCCAATAAATGTCGTCACTTGTACTCGTAAAGCAACGTTATGTTGTTTTTAAGCTCGTTCAAGTTGAACTTACATAATATGGATTTTAAGAAAATAATGTAATATTATCTAATTAATTGCATTTGCAAAGAAATGACACCAGTTCTTTTCCTTATCACAGATTAATGACAGGAGGATAGAAATAATAAATCCTTGTTAGTGCTATATAGTGATAAACGCTATCGAGGAGCAGGCTGGGCAACTGTATACGATGATAAGCGCCTGCTAATATAAATTGTTATAAGATATTTTATATTAATACATTCATCCCGTTGGATTGTTTAACTTATAAATCAAACATTTATATATATATATATATATCTCATTTAAATTGAAATTGAAATATCGTAGGAACATTTCAGACTTTACAATGTATATTTTTATGCGATTGGATATCACGTTATCAAAAATAAGAGAAATATTCCCTAAACTATATACATTCATGTTTTTTACTGCACAGAATACTTGCAAGATTCATTACATTTAACTACTGATTACTACAAATTTTATAAAACTTTACAGCCTATTAATATAGTATCTACAAGATAATCAAGAGACAATAAATATAATTTGATAAACATCATCTCAATATCTTCTAGAATAAACTACGTACATATACATATATTATTATTGACAGAGTATTATAAACGAATAATCCATATTTATGCATCGTGAAACTTCGTGAGAAGAAAAGATACGAAATCAGGGCTGCCACTGTCACGAGCTTGACCTATAAATAACAGCTCGTCATTCTGCATCGAATTTACTTAATGAGATCCAGCAGAACCATGATAATTTGCGATGATGTTGAATCAAGGCATGCCCCTGGCACACTCTTACGTCGTAATTTCACTTCGGCTCTTCAAACATTATTTTTTATTTATCGTCGAGTATCATATGTGTGAACAAAGTACTCAATGTGTTCGTTTAATTTACGGGGAAAATAGGCGCATTGATTAGGCGCATAAAATTCAGAACGAAGGGCGTGAAACTAAGAACGAAAATAGAGTTCTCGTACGTTTAACAAGAAAAGAATCAAAGACGAGCGAAACCGGAGAGGCTCACAGCCGTGTAATCGAATCCTTAGTAGCGAAATCTTAAATCCTAGTCCTTTATCTCGTTTCCAGTTTCCGCGAACTGTGCATGACCACCCGTTATATACTTAATGAACGTGACTCACATCTCTTTAGTTATGACGAGAGTAGGGGAATAATTCTAGACAATAAAGCTGTTTAATGATGCCACTCTACGGAAGTTTAAACCACGCGCTTGGAATAACGCGCGTTTTTGCGACCTTAGCGATTCCAACTTGTTATAACATTTATCGTAGCCAATTTTATATCCCAATTGTACCCGAAATTTAATTATTGTCGTTGAGTCTTTCGTACAATCCATACACGTGAATAGGTTAAATGATTTATCATTAAAAGTACAGGAGTAAAGATCGTTCTTCCGAAAAACAAATAGTACATATTCCCTGAACAAGATACGACACATAAGAGGGAAAATATTTGTCCTCCCGAGAAAATATTATTGCCAGTGTTTGAAGAGAAAGTCGGATTTTGAATTACGCCGTTCCTGCGCAGTAGATCCTCGACGCTGTGCAGTCAGCGATCAATAAACGTGCACGGAGGAATGGGAAGCTATCTCGAGCCCGTCATTTTCCTCCTAACATTTTAGGTATAAAAATAAACGCCACGATCGATGTAAATCATTTTTAAACGACGCGAACGAGCTTCTTCGAAAATTCTATGATAAGTGCAGATTCTCCGAACTGGAGCCCACGAGAGATGTTTTTTCGAGGCACGTTTATCGGTGACAAAAACGAAAAAAACGCGGGGTCGATTGTATCAAACGAATGTGTTTAATTCTCTCGCATTTACATCGGTTCGAGTCTCGAAGGCGTCGACGCGCTTTCATAGCAACCGAACCGAGACAAAGACTCGGCTTCAACGATTATTCAGAAATCATGACTCAAGTCCGCGTATGTGTGTAGACGACGCTGTATCTATGTTTGTACAGTTTTTTTTTCGCAAGTATGCATGCAGCTGCGTGACAGAAAAAACAAGCGTATCGCAGGGGAACCGAGATCATTGTATCGTTTAACTAATGTACCTGACTTATGCATACTTTGACAACTAGTGCATGATATCTGCATCTGCATCTGCATCTGCATCTGCATCGCCGACCAATTAAATCGAAACTCAAGAGGCAAAACCCGCGCGTCGAAACAGAAGATTAGCAGTACGCTCGAGTAAAGGAATGTCTTCTTTATTGCCTCGTATCCTTGAATTAATCCTCATAATTTTATCAATCGTAGTCTTCGGGTAAAATTTATGAAATCTGCTGCTCGGAGAGCACCGAAATCTGTTATTCGTCGCGGTATGTATAAAGTACACATTTGGTGTTTGTCAATGTCGATAACTCGAGCAAATTCTGGTGAACGAATTCGATGATTATTTCGATCATTAGGCAATGTTACGCGTGCAGCAGAGACGCGTGCCGTTGCACATTCTCTTGATCTCTCGATCGGGAAATTTTTGATCGTGGGCATATGTACCTACTTACGAAGTAGTACCTGCTACGAAGCAACGATATATATATATATATATATTCTCAAGAGTCTTTCACGGCTGACAGATTCGGTGATAACGCGTTATTAAAGCGAGCTACTCGATGCGCTGCGCAAGAAGAGGCCAATTACACGAGAAAACATTTCTTCGTTCCTTTTATTGGCATTAAAGAAACATCGGTGAACAGCCATCTTTGTTGGCACTTTACGAGATAACAAGAACGATTAATAGATTAATTGAAATAACGCGAGGCTCGATATGCTACGATAATATAGGAAATCCGGCGCGTAAATAAATGAAAGAGAAATAAAGAGGAGGAAAAAAAATGGATTGTCCTTTTATCGGGCTAACTCAAGCTGGACAATTGGCATTTCTTTCGAAATATATCGCGAAATTGTGTGTAAACGAAAGAAGTATGGCGTGCGAGGCCCGATTTTTCGCTGACAATGAGAAAACCTTGCGGCCACTAACGCACACACCGACGGCTTTCATTAAAGGAAGGGCACGCAATCTCGGGCTCTTTCGAGTCGTCTGGTACCTCTTGAGATAACGTGACATTACGGTCAGCCGTGCGAGCAGTATGCGCGCGAACGTCGGAGAACGCGCATCTTCGTTCTTCTTTTCTGTCATTCTTCGCTTCTTCGCTCATCGGGCCATAGTTCCATTAACACATCCTTCGTTGCAGAGTGATATTCTTTTATGTTTGTTTCATCGTCGTTCGATCGGTTCGTAAAAATGCAGCTACGTGCCCGATTGTGATATATCGAGCGGTATATCGGTGTCGAACTTGCCAACTATAGATCGTAAGTTTCTAGTCGCACAGTTTATTCCGTTTTTTTCTTTGCGTTATTTCTTCTCCTCCTGGATCGCGTACCTCGTAATTACGTCGCAAAGCGACACACGTAATCGTGAACGTTTGTTTTTGATAAAAAGAATGCGGGAAATTGCGTCGAACGAAAGTATGCACGGTGCAGAGAACACCGTTTGACAGCATTCAACATCCACCAGCGCGAAACAGGAAAAGTGAAAGGACTTCATAGACTTCCCGTAGAGGCAATGCGGCAGGTGATGCTGCCATTCGTACGTGTAACCGTAAAATTACGCCCGACGTGCTTTCTTGACCGACAATCGTGCTCTTGGAAAACGTTGCCTCTTACTACAGTCTCGTCGTACATCTGCGCGCACAGAAATTGGTCCCTGGTCCACATCCATGGACAAAGGCGACAACTGATCGTCGTTCCTTTATCAATCGACCAACGTAAATGGTGAAACGATAGCAGCAAGGTGATCAATTGAATTGCAAGTGGCATATACGCACGGAAAAGTGCAACGATCTACGTGACCGTCGACCCGCTGCGTTGATGCTTGCATGACACGGCACGTTTCAAATTATCATTTCGCTCTTCCTCGATATACCGCGTCCGTCGTCGTTGTCGGGTTCACGGGACGCGAAGCTTGAATTAAAAATAGTTGGGCTTGGTGTAAAAACGCCAACGAGATCTTTGGTATTGCCATAAAACAGCGAGGACGTCTGGCGGGACAGATTTTGCGGTGCGCGGTAGATAAAGCGTTGGTCAGAAGGAAGGCGTCGTCGTCATCGTTTCTAACTCGTAAACGGTACTCGAATTCGTCCGAGTATTTGTACATCGTTATACGATACGTTTCCTTACAGTTAGATATTTTGGAAGAACGATAAGCAACACCGTAACGAGATAAGAAGTAACGTTGGACTAATCGCGATCTATAACGATCGAGGATTTCCGTAACGACCACGCAAATGACCCAAAAGCTTTTAGATTTCGGTGGTCGTTAACCTAAGTCATTTATCGAAACATGGGATTTTCTAGAATGACGCGGTCCGCAGTCACATTAACGATCGTCCTCACGAGCAACAGTCGGTCGTGCATTCCAACGAATCAACTTTGAAATGTTTGCGGGAGATCTAGCTGGCTCCCACCAAGTCTAACAACACGTGTCCTCGTAGTCTCGCGTTGGAACGTCGGACGCGTAAGTAAATACGATGCGCTTCTTTGTTTCTTGTTTTCACGCGTGACCGTTAAATCAAGCTGGCATAAACAAAGTAATACGGCGGAAATTCATTGGACGGTTGCATCTGTCTGACGGGCAGGCAACAGTGTCAGTAACAATGATAGGGACCAATTGGACGGTGACGTAATATATCACAGAAATAACGTTTAAAATTCGAGGAGTGGTCATCGCGGCAACGGCGGGCGGCTCGTCCGATTACAATTGACATCGGTATTGCGTTTCATCGATTCACGCTGATCGACGTGCTACGAAACTGCCTCGAACCGGCACGATATGTATTTTCCTGCCCGATCGTTTATTATCGAGAACCTCCGTAAGAGAAACGTTAGACTCGCCGAACCAACTGACTTCACAATTACCGGTAACTTGATTCGGGATTCGTTGGACGTAACACGTTTATCATTTCCCGGTAAGTTCGCGTGGCGGCTCGGAAAGCACCTTATCTTCCCATACCGGGTACTTCGAGATTCGTGGAATCGAGATTAGTCACGAATACATTTTGACAGAGCCGGCTATTTCTAACGCGCCTTGTGGCCGCAGGGGGTGCGACCGATATGCGTATTTTTAGAAAACGATGTTATTAACCCTCTACTGTTTGAGTACGCTTCGATAGGAATACCCTTTACACGTTGCAATATACATAGAGTCGTTCGTTCTCTAATCAACGTCTTTCGAATATACCTATGATATATCATCGATGAATTTCGAGTCTCGCGGGATATCAGCGTGAAATTTCGTACAGTGTTGTAACCATTCTGTACAAGGTCGATCAACGAGACGGAAAGGCAAGGCCCTCACCAAAGCAAATATATCGTCTGTTCGCAGAGGCGACATGAATAAAACGGAACTGAACATCGTCTTGAACACCGAGCCAGCGAGGACATCCTCCAGTGTAATTCACTCGCACATTCCGGTGCCGAGGATATCGAATGCAATTAAAGCCCAAGAAAGGTGTCCCCCATCCCGCAGGGGGTCCTTCGAAAAGCTGTCGCACAGAGGAGTGTCGGTCGCCGCTCAAAGGGCGTCCTTCGAGAAGCTCGACGCTTCCGTTCAGCAGCAACGATCGAGGAACAATAATTTGTCGAGCTCGAGCATCGAGATGCGCAACTCCGAGACTGAGAAACTTGCTTTCCACGCTACTACTAACTGCAAGACGAACGAGCTGGTCGGTGTCGCGAAATTGAACAGGAGCAATAGCCTGGAGAGCAAGTGGAAGAGCAAATACGAGGAATCGGAGAAGAGGAGGAAATTGTTGCTACAGAAGAGCGAGGCCGGTAATTAATAATTAGTAATAAGTTTCGCGGCGTAATGAGCGTTTGTATGGGCCGCCTAAAGTCGTTAGAGAACTTTATTATGATTCCATTAGTCATCATTAACGAAGTGACGAAACACGGCTTCTTCCCTCCGCTTGCGAACATCAATTCGATTAAACAGTTGGGACAGGAGGTTAGGTAAATATGGAACGGCGCCGGTTGTAGTTACAACCTTCCTTTCGTACGTCTTTCGGGAACTTTTATTCTTTCTTTTTTTGTTTCTTTTTTTTTTTTTTTTTCTTAATACGTGCTTCGTACAGATATTTCTCGTTGCGATCTTATTTCTCACTTTTACGCGATCAATTTCAAACAGCAACTTCGTTTCTTCGAATCGATTAATCTGTTATTGCAAGAAAGATCAAGGTGTAATGGACTTATGTAAAATAAGAGCAAGGCATGATACGCATAGCGAGAGGGAAGCGGCTGATGCACGGTTGTAGTTCATGGCCAATCATCCGGCAATCATACAACTTAAACGTTATTCGGTCGTGATTCACTCGTGCACGCGAAACGAATTCTATGACGTTTCTTAGTCACTGGCAATACGCGATGAAATTATAGATTAATCGGAATAAAGTATCACCTGAGTATCGTGACGTCTGTATCTGTGAGTACATTTGCAATTAAACTATTAAAGTCTTAATAAACGTTTTTTTATCGCAGCAAGCAAGGAACATGCCGACTTGGAGAAGAAATATCAACAACTACAGAGACAAAATAGCACTTTGCAGTCGCAAGTCCAAGAAAAAGAACAGAGACTTCAAAAGTTGCGAACAGGTAGTTGTTTATATATTCCACAAACCTTTTCCGACGTTCGTTATTTTTATTTAACGGATTCCTTAATATTCTTACAGTTTCCGAGGCAGTATGCAAAGAATACGAACAACTGAAGCATCAATACGAAACTGAGACAGGCGCTATGCATAAAGCCATGCAACAAGCATCGCAGGTAAATCCAAAACAATCCATTTCGCTTTTATAATCGTAGATGCCGTGATACAGAGTTCGTGTATTTTATTGTTCGATATAATCTTTATTATTACACTTAATATCGCGTAAGAGGAAAAATCATGTTTTCAAGGTTGCAACTGGGCAGGCAGTTCTATGCATAATTTATCGTACAAATTAAAATCACTTTCAGTGGTACAGACAAAATCGCGAACTAAAGAGAAGGTCGCAGATCATAACTCAAAAATTCCTGCAATCGAATCCGGAAGGCTCTCTAGACCTTGAGATAGCAGACGAAGTTGACTCGAATTTCGAAGATCTTGATCAGTTGAGAGAAACGGTGAAAGGTATAAACAGAGATTAGTAGCTTACAATTTCACCGTTAATTATGCAAGTTATTTATAAGAGCGGGTAATTTGCAGAATTAAGTAAAGAGATAGCGAGACTTCAGACGGAGTTGCATTCCGCACGCCTTCAAGAGTTTGAAGCTCAAGAACAAGTGACGCATTTGACCACGCAGTTGGACGAGGAGAGAACCGTCAGACGAAAATGTAATTGGAAATATCTGTACGATTATCCAACGTTCATGTAATCATATATAATAATGAAATTTTCCAATTAGGTGAAGAGAAGGTGAACGAGATGAAGGTGCAAAAAGAAAACATGGAGAGGGTGACGAAGATGGTTGCAGAGGAGGTGCAAGCGTTGAAAGCTCAATGCGATCGCGAGAGAGAAAACGCGAAGATTATGAAGATAGAGGCCGAAAGGGTAAGAGATGCGTTTAAAATGGCTGTTTCGAGGCAATCGCAAGACAAACAATTTAAATGTCATGTTAGCGTCACGTCCTCTATAGAGGTATGCTACCCCGGTATCCACGCCAAGCTTGGATACCACGTTCTAACTTCGAGTCTTCATACTTAAAAAGAGAGCGACATTTTTCTAATTGATTCTTAGCAATGGTTCGATGTCATGATACTCCGCGGCACTTGTAGGATCATAAGAATGTCCTAGAAGGATCTGGCCAGGTAGCGGGAAAGGTGATGAACAACCATCTGGCGAAAGGACTGAGTCGAACGGCTCGGTACTTACACCAGAGAATCTTGAGGGAGAAGAATTATGCATAAAAATTTATAACAGGCATTCTGTATCGTACTTTTAACAGGTACAAAAGGAAAGAAACGTGCTGGCTCATCAGAGCGCACTCCTGATGGCTGAAGTTGGCGATGACCCTAATGGAAGATTATTAACCGTTCTACAAGAGGTGGAGTCTTTGAAGAGACTATTGGAGGAGGAGCAACAGAACCATGCTTCTCACATACAGATGCTGGAGGAGAAGTTAGAGGAGAAAGAGTCGAACGTCGAGTTCGAAATAGTAGAGGAAAAGTTAAAGCTGGCCGAGTCAGAGTTGGAAGTCGTAACGCAAAGGGCAGAAAGGGCGGAAAAGTCGGTGGAAACTCTGGAAGGAGTGGTTCAAACTTTGAAGGCGAAGATCAGTGAGCTGGAAGAAAAGCTTTCCAGGCCACCACCACCCCCTTTACCTCCACCTCCGCCGCCGCCGATGTTCAACAACGGTGGACAATCGTCGATAAAATTGCTGACGAAAGAAAAAATTAATTCGGAACGAAACGCGGTGACTGACATGGAGAACATGCTTGGAATCACGAAAAAAACACCGACGGTTGCGCAACAGCCCGGTAATTATGTTTTAGATTTTGCAGGTGGTTGAGCAACTGTGCTAATATCGTGCGTTATCTTTATTTTTTAATCGTTTCAGCTATCGACGACATTATCAACCAAATAAAAGGTGGACGTTTCACGTTGAAGCAGACGGATGTAAGTTTATGCAATCGTGGACATTATTTTTGTATGCGTAAATTACGTTTCTCACGTGAAACGATTCGTTGCAGAAACAAAGGGAGGAGGAGAGAAAAAGACGACAGGAAGCGGAAAGCGCGCCGCCAGCTGTCTCGGAAATGTTAAATATTTTGGGTACCATGAGAAGAAGAGCCAAGCCGATAAAGCAATCGTTGAAATCAACAGACTCATCGACATAGAAGTAGATGGCTGTCATTAATATGCAAAAAATTTGTACGCCTCAGGCACGAGTTACGTGCCATTGTTCGGACATTAATCGCGACGCCTATTTTTTTAAACAAAGATTTGTTCTACAAGAATGTTTATATTATTTATTTAGATGGAAAATAAATTTTCTACTACGAAACGTAGTGTTCTACATTGACGGTCCATGAAAGATCTAAATATTCATGTACTTTTAGGTATAAAGAGAATGAATAACAGAGACGGTTACAGGGCAAGTGACAGGAGACAGTTTGCAGTAAGCAGTACGAAAAGGTGTATTATAAAAAGCTGATTACATGTAAAACATAGTAGTTCATTGTACAATAGATTGTCAAAGAAACCAACTTTCGAAAGCGCATACTTTCCTTTGGTACACAAAAGGAAGGTGCTTGTTCTTTTCTTTTCTTAGGAATATGAGATGAATTAATTGTTAGTCCTTCAAATTGATTAAGGTACTTCACTTTTTATTCTGTCGATGATTGATTGTAATCTGAAAGCTTCAAAGAGAAGCACTCTCCTGTAAGGTGTCATTTCTTCGTCAGACTCAGTCCATGTTCCAGATACAGCACTGTCCGATTCTTTCTCGACTGAAAATTCGAAACTTATTGTTGCTTCCTGCGCAAAAATTTCTTCCTCTGGATTGCTCCATATAATAACCGGTTCACAGGTATTATCTTTCTTTTTACTTTTCGATCTTTTAACTAGATCCGGTCTTTTTGTTTTATAGAATTTACAGATTAATATGTAATATGAAAAATCGAAGGGCATCTTCTTGTTATTTGCCTTTTTTATATCGGAAATTAAATTTTCCAAAAGCGGCACGGATATCTGTGCTGGAATATTAACAAATCTTTCGTTGATCAATAAACCTAACACTTCCGTCTCGTCTTCGAGAAGATTTTTTATCATATTATCTACTGTGTCCGTTGCATGTTCCTTTGCCATTTGCGTCAGCAATTCTCTGAGTTGCTGTATACAAGGATAACTCTGAAATAAACCAACTTGCGCGTCACTGAATGACTTTTGTACTAATTAAATGACATTGTACACAATATACTTACCTGTTTAGAAGATAAATTAATTACTGTAGTAATGCCGAACACGTCGTTGACATCGGTATCTTCGTCGTCCGATTCCTCTAAATCCACCGATTGCTTGACAACCGAACCTACGTAGTTTTCACGGATTATTAAATCTGCCAGACCACCTAGATCAACATGAGCTTTCAAAAACAATTGTTGTAATAAGGTCTTAATGCCATGATAATCCGGATCTACTGGATATCTTCCTTCAAAGTCTACTTGAATTTCCATTCCCTAAATATAAAAAAGAATTTTATACTTTAACGTTTATTTATATTTAATATTTTGTATTATGACATATTAATTGTGAAATATGAAATTTAAAAAATATACTTAACTTAATTACAGATTACAATTCGAAATAAATTCACATTTTCTTTGATTATAAGTAATTTTTATCACAAATTAAAGATGTCTTTGTCATTAACCCCTTAACCTGCGAGGTCGTGTTAGAGACGTGGTACGTCGATCGGGCCAAACATAAACAACACGTGTGAGGGACGTGGTACGTCGATAGGTCCAAATATAAACAACACGCGTGAGAGACGTGGTACGTCGATGTTATTGATTTATTATTTACTTTAAGATAATAAATCTTTTTTGTTCGACGATCAATTGGTAGCAATTATTTATCAAACATCTTGCAAAATAAAATTAGTTGTACCTTACACATGCATTTTGTATATCAAAAGAGATGCGCGATTTGCACAACTTAGACCGCTCAGCCAAACTGTCAGACGGCTTGACGCGAGACCGACCATGTCGTTGCTTATGACACGCGCTATTGGAACTTAAATCGTAAGACAAGGGGTTAACAACTTACAACACTGTATTTGCTTAACAATGCTCCCATGGAATTGGCACTTTGTTGGTTATGTCAGTTATACGAATGATTTTCACAATTGCTAAAGACTATACGCGTACTTAATTATCATGTCTCATTTTCGATGAATGTCAATTGTCTCAAAGACAGCTTTCAAATAAATGTGAATCAACGACCGCGTGCTCGAAAGTAGGGTTAAGACCGACTAATCACATTTAGTGATTATACTGATTTTTTTCACTCAAATTCCTTACCTCTTCTTCCAATGGTTCCTTCTCGTTATCCTCACTACTTGACGAACTTTGATCATCGTCCCTGGAAAGTGGGAAAACTCGCTGGTCGCGTTTTTTGGTCGGAGCAGCCATTGTCACGGACTGAGGAACAGTTCTGCCGTTCTGCTGGGCACCACGTGATATATATATATATATATATATATACCGTAGTATCAACGCAATTGTTTTTAATTTTCAAGAATGCTAAGACCGATAATTGTTTGTTCAAGTACGCTATTAGTACTTTTATTTTTTAATAAAGAGAACCATAAATATTCCATTTTATTTTTTAGCAAATATAAGTTAGGTATTCGATTTTTACATAATGGATGTATATACAATTATTTCGAATGTAAAACAGTAAAAATATTTGTTTAGTATCTAGCAAGAATTACGAACGATAACATTGCAATATTAATCGCATAAAATAATTATATCGCATTTAAGTTTTAATTAGTTCAAATTTCAATTGCTTCAAACGTTCGTCGACAGATGTCGCCAAATACATGCTTTTGTCGTCGCGCGACTCCGGTGATCAGTCACAGCTCATTTAGCGCGCGAGTGTATCGTACGCAGTGTAGTGTTAATTTTGCAAGACACTTTTGCACAAAAAGGAAATGTCTTCGAGGCGAGAAAGAAGGTAAGCGAATTTGTCGAACCATGTTATTTATGGCAAAAAGAGGCGAATGAAGTTAACAAAGAAGAAACTTTGGAAAGGATGTATTTCGTGACTATACCGAAGGTCGTGAATTTCGTATCCACCGCTGTGGAGAGTGTCGTCATTCGTCATGCGCTTGAAACGTACCGCGCAAGCGAACTGTTTTTTTAAATGAAAACTTTGCTATTCAGCTACTCGTTACCCCGAAATGTAATCATTAGAAAGGATAATGTGCGTAACGTTACTCGAGAAAGTTACCTTGGATTCGGTACTCGTTCGATAGGTTTCGATATAACAGGAGGGAAAAATTTGAACTTCGAATCGCATACTCGTGTGCAGTGAGGCGAAGACGCGTCCGTTGTCGGCACTGCAAGCCAAAATTCGATTAAAGTTCTCGCGCATGGGCCGAAGGAAATCCTGTTTTCTCAAATTTCCCGGAGTCTGTCAGGTGGCACCACGGCGTTCACCGGTCCGGGTACATCGCATCGAACAATACGGAGCAGTGCGATCGCTTTTTTAGGTTATAAAAACACGTAGCCTTATAACGTATATCCCCGAGTTATAGAGTAAAATATTCGCGCAAAAAGCAGAGCCGACGGTGGCCCTCTTTTGTCGTGCTCCCCCGTGAATATTTCGTGAGTGCTTTGAGCTGTGGCGGGCGGTGAGATGGCTGTCTCTCTTTCTCTCTTCTAGTACCTGTATTTCTATATATCTATCTCTGTTTCTTTCTCTTTATCTGGTGTTTTTATAGATGTTCGGCTGAATAGATGTTCTCGAACAGTGTACCATGTACCATCCCCCCTTCGCGATTGTACCTCGTGATACGCATACAACGTGTATATATCGTGTATCGATGTACACAACGCTCCCGATGCATTAAGGATTAGTTCGATTATCAGCTACGTAACCGGAAGTAAATAGTTTCAGCGAACTTTTACGCGATCCGAAGGAACTACGAACCTCGTCTTACGCTCCATCTTAACGTCTAATGTTTCTTTTTATGTTTTCTATTGATTTTTATTCGTAACAAAATAGCATCCTTTTTTCTTTTAAAATAACGAATATAACATCGATTAGTTGGCTTTTCGTAAGAAAAGACACAGAAGGAAGCACGAGTAATTTAATAATTGGTTTCGTACGAAACATATTTCGATAAACGTGACTAAAGATTTGCTCGAAATAGTTGATCGCATCTCGGAACAATAACATATGTTTCGGGTAATCTTTTCACGATTATGTTTAACGTGAGCTGTAGGTTTTAAAGGCGGTAAATAACGATACTATCTGCGGAAGATGCGTAGAGCAAAAGAATCTTCTAACTAAGGAAAACGTCAGCTCTTTCCTTCTGTCGTAAGTCTCGTTGAAACTATTTAACAAGCTGAAATTGAGCTACTCCTGGCCACCGAGCCACTCTCTATATATACATACATACGCGTACACGACTGCAATGTTTTTCATTTTTTGGCTGCTCGGTGTGTTTTCTTTAGCGCTGTTCCATAGCATATAGCTGTCTCACCTGCCTTGATCTGTACCACCTGTGCGTTTCGTTTTTATCCTATGCTTCCTCTCGCGAGATGCGTCCCAACGGAAGTTTCTCGACTGCCGGAAACCACGTCGTTTCTTTACGTTCTCCTTGTCGATCCAGTCGCTCGTCGAATCGTTTCATCGTGACGTTACACGATGAGATACGAGACGATAGGAGGACCGTATCGAAAGTGAACTGTTCCAGGTATACGCGCGATGTGAACGCGAGATCTCGTTGAACGGAGGCGATCGAACGCGATTGCCGATTAATTGCGCCGTCCCTCCCCTCTTCTCTAATTCGATAGCCTACTACTGATAACACGCAAACCACCGTGGCTCGTTTGATCGCGGACACAAGAGAAAGCGAGCACGCGTTTCACGGTTAACTGGCACAGGCCATGGATGATGTTATAATTTTGGATCTCGTTAGCTTCGGGGGATTTGGTTTATTGATTTCTCCTCGCCGTTTTCTTCTAGACGGCCTTCGAGGTGACGCGTCTGTCCAACTTTGTCCTTGTTCAAACGTTCTTCTTACGAGACGAGCGTTCGTTTCAGTGGAAATTTCAAAGACGCGGTGTTAATCGGGGTATTTGGAAAATTTGGATAACATCACGGGATCCGTAAGAGTCACGGTGGGATCTCTTATTACGCGGTAAATACGTACGTACGTACCGCGATGTACGAACTCGTCGAACGTTTCCTTAAGCGTAATTTCCGTATTTCGCTTTCGCTATTTTGCAAATTATTTTGGAAATCGAGTTGTACGAGTACCGGGTTATACGGAGTCCTACCGTAATCGTTTATTGATTTTATGCGATTTGGAATTTCGCGTTGCCCTAGACCGTTCCATACTATCGCGTTGTTTGTCACGCCAGTCTGTACGACGCGATTCTGGATGTTTTCGTTTAAACATGTATAATTCAGCACGATACATCGTACACACGTAGATCGTGTTTTTATTCATTGAAACGTTTGTCGTATCGCTCGTAATGCGACGATGATAATAATAATTATTATTATTATCGTGTATCATCGAATAGAAACGATCGAACAGAAAGGAACGAATAGAAAGTGATCGCGTCTGTTAAACGTATGGAGTAGTTGGTGCGATTTGGACACAAGGCGTTCCTCTTTTTTCGCCGGTGGTGGGAATTACAGAGCGAAACGAACGAAATTAAGCCATATGGTTATATCGCAGGGGTGTGCTCGACCCGATGCGCGGCGCAACTGGTTGATTTATCGGTGCTTTCGCGTAGCGAAAACTAGCAAGAAGGCCGAATTGAATTACGCTGCGTGCACAAATTGCTTTATTCAAATGCAATTTAAGGGTCGCGCGTCTTTCGCAGACTGCAAAGGAGAGTTTAAAGAGGCCGTTGCGTTACGTATCGTTCTCACATACTGTATATCGTCCCATTTATCGATCTGCTCTTATATTTCCAACCCCCCCTCCCCATTTTTTCAACAACCATCATCGACAATAATCTTCGATATCGAAATAAAGATAATTTGGTAATAATTTTCGGTGGGCCAAATTATTTCTCAAATTCTAGGCGAAGTAACGCGAACTCGAATCCCGAATCGAAAAAGAAATCGCGTCGATTCACGATCGAACCACGTTTTACGTAACGCGCGACGTAAATTTGCAGAAAACGAGGCTGGGTTAATCAACTTTGGCGGACGCTACGTCAAAGCGTTTGAGGTCCTTTCCTGCTTGACCTTTCGAAACGGCAACGTAGGTGGACATTAACATCGTATCTTGGCTCGACGTACTTCCGACGTCCACGCTTCTTCCTGCTCCTCTTCTTCCCCTTTCGATGGCAAGAATGCTCGAGGCTGATTACATCGCAGCGCGTCGAAAGTTCAGAAAACGTCGGAATATCGGACGCGCCTGGGTCAAGCTTTTTCCTTCCATCGAACGGAATTTTTCTGCCATTGGAACAAGCTGTTCGTCGAGGGGATACGTATAAAATTCGATCGAACGTTTTCCATCGTTGCCTCGGGTTGCGCGAATCGCCGGAGATTTATCATCGTCGTTTCTGATCCTCGGCCGAAGCCAAGTGGCTAAGAAACCGGCCTAACAAGCATCGAGTCGCTACGTCTTCCTCGCGAAACAATTGCGATCGTTCTCTTTCCAAATTTGGTCGTTCCGAAGTGTCGAAAGAGTCGAACGATAATTACGATTCGCTTGCTACGCGAAACCGCGATTCCGTACTTTTCCGTTTCATCTCCAAATCTCTGGCAAATTCTTTTAATTTTATTCTATTTCCACGCCGTTTCAATTTGGACGATCTCGAAGAAAGCAAAGCGGCCAAAGCGAACAGTATCTTTGACTTTGAACACGCGCACCATATCATTGAGAGTATCAAGCGAAGCAAAATACCTTCAGCTACGCTTCTATACTCCCTATAGGGAAGATTCGCATGATAAAAGCTTCTTAGAGTAACTAAGATTCTTAGGATTCAACAGGAAATGAAAGATGCCGCGTCTCGAACATCGTGCAACTTTTCTCTGAATCTCGCTGTCAACTACTTAGCGATATTATTCACTTACATCATCGTGGAAAGTTTGTTTATTCGTCGCGGCGCTGATTATTCGAGTAAGAATTTAGCGCAGCCATTCGAAGTCGTCCGGAATAATCGTCTATCTGCGGTGGATAAAGACAGTTGTCCTTTTGTCTCTTACATTTCTCATTCGCGAAAAGAATAACGAAGAATATAGCGTAATAGAAGAGGAGGATAGCGGATGATTAATCGTACGTTAGAGTTCTTCTTTATCCGGTTTCTAAAGCTTCCGCGGCGGATTGCTAATATTATGTTACGTTGGTTGGCGTGGTGACGTAGCAGGATCTTTATCTGCTCCGGTCCGGTTTTTCCGGTTTCACCCTCGCGGCTTAAACGTCGTTTCCGGTTGCATCGTTGCCGGTCGGTTCGACCGGCGTTCGAATTCGAGTCGACTCGGTGCATTGTTATTCGTGAAGCGTTGCCAGCGAGCGCGAGTAAGAAGAGTAAACACGAACGTATCGTAATGTATTTGCGGGTGCGATAAGAAAAGAAGAATAGAAGAGAATAGAAGAGAATAGAAGAGAATAGAAGAGAAGAGAGCCACGGGTGATATTTACGATGAAAATTACGACGGCATCGTGTTGCAGGATCGTTGGTCGTTATATCGGAGCCGCGACGAAAATCGTTAATCAAACTGTTCTCGAAATGGAACGACCGGGTCTAATAACTCGCTCGCAAGACAGAATAGGCTGCACGGTGAATGGAAGTAAGGCGTCGTATTACGGCAATGTTCCGAAAGAGAAATCTTCCTTATAACGTTGGATTGTTATGCGAGGAAGGCTCGAGCTGTATAATGCCATTGTATCGTCAGGATAATAGGGCTATTAAATTTGCTATGTGAATATCGTCGAACGATAAAAATATCCGTGATCGCTTATTAAAGTTCTCTCGTTCGCTCAGCCTGTGCTGTATGTTGCTTTGCGTATCGTCGAAGGAATTCTTCCTTCCAAATGTTCGCCCATAGGAAGAGCAACGAAACAGAAAGAGAAGAAGCGAACCGCTTCCTAGCGAACCGTTAACAAGACGGAAAGACAAGGTTACTTGTTGGACAAAGTCGATCGTTAGGATTATTCCGGCAACCGAAGAGCGTCGATGCTCGTGTTCGAACGACGACGAAAGAGTATAGGAGAACCATTGCTGATACACCGGAACTAATTTGATAGCGTTTTGGGTCAGCCAGGGTCGTACGGGAAAGGAAAGAGCCGCTGAAGGTTGCGTCCTACTTCCAACGTCGTGATGCTTGGGTGGGAGTGCAACAGAAAGCAACGGGTAGGATAAGGACTGGGTGGATCTAGGGGTGGGAGAGGGAAAAAACTCTACCGCGAGAGAAAACCGAATCAATAAACCTACGATCTCGCCTCCAGCCTGCTGCCTCCTGCCTTGCACCTACTTATGTAACTAGGCGAGCAGTTACGACCCTTCGAACTGCATGCTTGCATTAATGGGCCGACCAAGTACCGCGAATTACCTTGCCGTTCGGATAATTAATTAGCCACAGCGATCTTTTCGCTTCGGACGTTCATGCGACGATAAAATAACCGAACGATTCTCGTCTCTCTATCGTCGTTATCTATATATTTCTATATGTTTCTTCCGCTTCTTCGTAAGTTCGATCGACGTTCGACGTTTCGAAGCCGCTTGCCGAGGAATTTTTATTTTCGTAGAAAGATGGATTTCGATTTTCGGCTTTTCGGCAATTCCGCAGAAAATTTTACATAGATTCGAGATAGAGTCAACGAAGGTACAAAGTTTCGCGATCAAAGTAGGCGGATTAAGTCGACGATCGATTTCGTATCGCTCCCTCTAACGTTAGATGGGGGTGCGTTTAGCCTGTGGCTGCGATCGAATTATATGGCGCTCGTTATCTCGAATGTTTGACGAGTGACAATTAGGGGAATATATCTTTAGAAAAGTAGATTGTATCGTGGCAATGATCGAACACGGATAATTGTGTTTCTTGGTGCGCAATGTAACGCTCGGAACATTCGGAATTTATTGGAAAATTCGATCGACGCTATTCGACGCTATTCGACACCGACGTGACTTCATTTTCTGGCCAACAGTTGACAGAGTATAATTCTCGCAGAGAGATAGACACCGTGGCAATTGTTACTCGTCTTTGTTTCTCCAGACATTGTTCTCTCATTACGACAGGATGTCACGAGGTTTCAATTTCCGCGGTACATTTAAATCCTTCTACTTCTCCCGATAGCTTGTTAGCTTTAGTTCTCGCCTGCGGCTCCAGCAATTACCCGACCGGTTCGGCTCGAATTATTTTCCAACGATAAGACAAATCCGTAATAAATACCTAACGGAGATCGTTTTAATTCATGTCAACTGGCATAACGCGACGATACATTATTTTTCTTTTTCAAACAAAGAGAGAACGACTATGAAAAGAGACGAATGATAATTAAAAGAAATTCGTTTCTATCGCGCATCTATCGTGCTTATTTTTAATAACAGGGGTTCGTTCGAACGAGCTGCTGGTTTTGCAAAATTGTCCGGACATCTTAATTGCGAGAAGAACGCGCTCATTTATGATAAACTGAGAGAAAAGAAAAGGGAACGGAATACAAGGCCGTGGCACAATGCTGTCTGCCTTGAATTTTGATTGGAATGCCCATTGTCTTCCATTTAATTATCTGTTTAATGCTGACCGTCACCTCTTCCGCCCGTCCTTCGTACGTACATGTTCCTTTCGCGTGTCCTACGTATGTACGAATTCGCGTTTGCCGATATTACTAATGACTCGTAGCAATTAAGACCAACGAATAGAATCGACGGGAATCGGTCGTAATGGGCACAACGACGGTGAAACGAAAAATTATGGAGAAATATTCGGATAATACAAAATTTGGCGCACCAGTGTTCCGGAGTATTCCGACGTTTAAAGATCGTTTCTTGTTTTAATTAGGAGAAAATTGTGATAGAACACGCGCGTATGCAAAGAGACGGGGATGCGAGATAACGATCTCTTGGAAAAAGAATTTCTTTTGAAGAAAAGTTGCATGTTTGACGGGCACCATCGAAGATTCGAAAGAGCCTGTACTTTACTTTCGTTTTCGACGAGATAAAATATTTGGTCAGTTACATTGTCTATGGTCTGTTACACAAATACAGTGGTCACGTGCCGCGCGGCGAGCTTCAAACGTTGTTTGCGAAGGGAAGATATTAAACTTCCAACATGATGCACGGCCTCCGACTCGGAGCGTAACTCCGGAAAGGAACTCGGGAAAGGAATGCGGGTATCGAGTTTCAGCTCCTTTGTGTACAAAGAAACCCTTCGACAACTTCGTTTCAAGCGTTTCGTTACTTATTGCTCGAATAATTTAAAGCAGTAACGAATCTTCATCCGCTGTACTCGCGCGCTTCATTTTCCAAACTCTTCGTTCACCCGTTAAATTTCCATCGTACCGTAAGCGATACAGTCGCCATCCCTCGAAAGAAAAGCGCCCTTCTCGGTGCGGATCGCGACCGATCTCGCGTCTCCGTAGAGCTCGACCGACGTAAAAGCCGCCTCATTTCCTCCCTCAACGAGAGAGAGAGAGAGAGAGGGGGGGGGAGAAAGAAAAGGAAGAAAAAGAAGAAACAAAGGACGAAAAACGAAGTAAAATATCATTTTCGAATCGTTGTTTCGCGCGAGCGATTCGGAAATCGCGCGGCGAAACTCCTGGTGTACGTGTACGCGACGCTTGGCGATGGTCGTCGACGCGATCGAAGGGAGCGAGAGGAAAAAAGGACCGAGGCAGAAGTAAATAAGACAAAGGTTGGAGAAGGGACGGTAGACCGATGGAGGGATGGAAGGCAGCCAAGGGATGGTAGGTGGTTGCGTGTGTGCGACGATGGGCGACGGAGAGGGCTTTTCAAGGAAGCGGCGTGTGTGCGAGAAACGCGAGAGCTCGTGTGCCGCGGCTGGCTACGGACAAAAGCGTGGCTCCAGCTTTTTTTAATTGTGTCTCTCTTACACCTGCTCTCGTTCAACCTCCCTGCCTTGGCTGGCGACACCTTCCACGTGGCCCCATTATCTCTTCTTCTTTCTCTTCTTTTCGTCCATCCTGAATCGGCTCGGTTTTATCGGAGTATCGCTCGACTTACCCCCAAGGACGCGCGGCCGTATAGTCGTGCACGAAACCAGGCTGGTTTTACGGATTCTCCATCGGGAAAAGAACTCCCCGTCGTCGGTTCGCAGAGGGGTGGACGATGACGCGTGAATCGGAGAGATAGAATTTTATTTTCCATAGGCGCCGCGCTATTTATGCCTCGTACGCCTGGAAACGGGCCTCGATACCGTGATATATTCGCGCGTGAGTGGTCGAATTTGCCGATGACGCGGCGTCGTACCGCGTGTCCTTCGATTTTCATCCCTATCGTTCCGTTATCGCGACCACCGCTCCTCGAGACAACGACTTTCGCCAGTTTATCTTACCCCCGTGAATTTTTCCCACGTTTCCTCTTCATTTCCATACATTGGCTGTTGCGCGAGCTCGGAAAAACCATCGCTGGTGAAATTATTTTTTTTTCCATCTCTTGCGGACAAATGTCGAGGAACTTTCGAGTAGCCTCGATTCGCGCGTTGCTGTTCGCGTAGGACTATCAAAAGTCGCGGACAGTTCGTGGCGCAACATTGTCGTTCCTAAAGTTTTAAGCCGTTTGCGTTAACCGGAAAAACGTTGCAGCCTCGCCAGTAGTTCTTCCACGAGAGGACAAGCGTATCCTTGAGAGGAATGGCGCGGCTCGAGCGAGTAATTTGAAATTCAGCTTCGTCCTTTCTTACGTCGCACGAACGAGCTTGCCTCCTCTCTCGCAGCGAAGCAAAGTCACGCAAACGAGTTTAGAACGAGAAGAAAGGAGGAAAAATAGGGAGTAGATGCGTTATTATGTTTCTTCGGAACCGATACAGACAACGGCGAGACGATGATGCGATTTCCCCTTGACGGGAACGAATTTACGAAACGTTGCATGGTCGGTTGTGGGAATCGAGAGGCTGTTTATTTATCGATGCACGATCGGTTCTGCGACAATTTCCCGCGCAAAAGTTGTCGCGATTTCATTATGACGATATTATGCGGAGGAACGCGAAACGTTTGAAAATCGGACGCAAAGGGAAAGGCGATTAATTGGAAGAGAAAAACTTGGCAAGAGATAAATCCGTTTTTTCTTCGTATCGAAATGAAATTATTCGATAGGATACACGTATACCGCTAGGAAATTCGGCAACTATTTCCTAACGATCCTAAACATCTTTTCTTTGAAGCATGGACGTTCACGAGCCACGTTCGCGCTTTCATTAGTACGGTCGTAACCGTTGAACACACGACGAAACAAAAAGCGCTCGTAATTTCGACTCGCTCCTCCAAAATCCTAGATACTCGATAGCATCCTGGCAGCGGATTCAGCCAGCGCAGTGGCTGCATCCTTTTGCCGCGCGCTGAATTCAAGTAGTCAAAGTGCAAAAGCTCAAAAAGGACGCCTCGCTGCGTGAAGCTTCAGGAAACTCGGACTTTGAGTCTCTCTCTCTCTCTCTCTTTCTCTTTTTGAAAGTACGCATTCACGTAGGCAGATACTCGCGTGTGAGAGGAGCAGAGAGGAAGAGAAAGAGGAGAGAGCTTTGAAAGCTGTCGCAGGAACGAATCGGATGGGCGAGCTGTTGAAACGCGGGCGTAGAGGATGTACGGTAATAGATTGTACAACCGGGCGATTCTGCATGAAAAAATAAACCACGAGTGTCGGATAAAAGTTTTACGCGCGAGCCATCGTTTTCGAGAAAATCGACTTTGATGGTACGAGGGTGCGTACTGGCGTTCGCTGCGCGTAACAGTGGAATTACCGTCGCTGTAGTTTGCAAGTCGAATGTTTTTACGTTTACGTGAAATTTTAAAGTACAAAATGCCGCGTGAATGCGTATAAATTATTCGATCGGGTGTATAGAAATTTGCATAAACATTGGCGGTCTATTCGTAGTGGTTTTTCGCGAGTCGCGTGTCTCGAAAAAGAGATTTTAATCTTTGCAAAACGATCCAAAGATCGCTGCATTTTGATCTTTCTGCCTTCACGGTGAACTGTCCGAGTTTATCGTCTATCTCGAAACACCCTGTACAAGTTAGCGAGTCGAGAAAGAGGTAGCACATTTCTCATTGAAATACCGTCATATTTCCGCGTTGCCAATGCGTTTCGCGCACACAGCTGACTAAGACGTACGAGCGAGCCGGGTTCGATCTCGCCGAGAGCAAATCACGCGCCGCGTTTTCTGTGAGTCGAATTGGAAATAACGCGAGAAACGAAAGCCATCGCTACCCTCTCTCCCAGGGATCGTTTTATCGATAGATCTTAACATTCTCGCCGCTGACAAATTTCTTACATTTGCCTGTCTCTCCGTACGAAACCGTCTCTACGTATTTCGAGTATTTCTTTCTAAGTATGTATTTCCTTTGGATCGGCGTCGAGTCTCTTGTAAAATTGCACGATCGTACGGACTTGGTACCGTTTACCTCGTAACAATTTTATTTCAAATTGCCTGGACGCTTGACGCACGTAGGATCGCGTTAAGGCATCGTTCGATCGGAAGCGATCTAGAAGCGGATTAATCCGACGATGGGATTTCGAAACGCGGCCGATCTCCTTCTCCGCGTGTATATTCCGAAATGAAATTAAACCGTTCGATTCGGTGTCAATCAAAGTGGATCCACTCGGATGATATTTGACGGTTGCCGTGAAAATACGCATCGACGAGTCCTTCTAGAAATTACGTTACGCCCTTATTACCTGTCATTGTTCGATAACGATATATATTTAATTAAATCGGACCCGGCCGATTGAAAGCAGACGGGACGTGCTAGATTTTAACGAACCTGTCAACGTCGTCGTTCCTCTGATGCGGCCACTCGATATTCGTTTCTGTCCGACGGAATGCTCGATCGAAGTTATCGTCTCGCTGTGTTTTTCCAAACGGGCAAGTAAAACGCGCGATTATCGATCTTTATCGATTTTAAACGAGCAAGTTAAATTTCTTGAGAAACAAAATTTACTTCTCCGCGATATAGATGAAAAAATCAAACCGATAGATTTAAATTCGTTGTAACCAATTATCGCGGTAGATTATTAATTAAGAATCGATTTGTTTCACGCACTGCGTTCTGTTTGTCGCGTGGAGTATCGTTGATTAATTCGACGTCCGCGAATGGACAACGTAACCGATTCCTCGGTGGATGATAAAGAAAGGGGCAAAAAAAGAAAAGGGAAAAAATGGTTGCGATCGAAAATGATCGTGCAGTCGCGTTAAAAGCAACGATCTCATCGACCGCGGGAGCCGCGCGTTACGGACACGCTCGAAGCTCGCACGAACGTCCGGCGAAAGCTGGCTATAGCGTGCAAAAGGTATCGTCGAAGATGGCCGGAACTGCAACAACGAATCCGCTTGTTATATCCTGGAATGTTTTTAATTAACCGGTAGACGATCATCGATGCTTGATCGACTAGTGATTTACCAGCTGATGAGCATATTGCACAGAGTTATCCGAGCGTAAAGAAAAACCGAGACTTCTCGAACAACGAGTTCAGGCGATGATCGAATCCTTTCACCGCTGTTTTAGTTTGATCGCGAATCGTCAAATCCTGAACGAATGTTTCGCTCGTTCCCGATCAGGAATCACCGCCATCGAGAGTGAAAATTCACGAGTTCGACGGAGGCAGCACGGGAAAGAAGGAGATAAAAAGATAGAAGAATTTGGTTGAAAAGAGAAATTGTCGATGAATAGGTGCGAAGGACGATTAAGCGATCGAAAGGGGTATCGGTCGCACGTGTATCAACTTTACTCGAAACGTTCGGAATCTGGTTTTATTCCATTTTCTACCGTACCATGCTCCATTCTCTGGCTCGTTATTTTTTTCATATTTACTTTACATTTGATATTTCCATCGTTAGTCCTTGTTACTGCCTTAAACGAATCGCAATTATTACCCTGCCATTGTCTCAACTTTGTTTCGCCTTCCCCATTCACGCGTCCTCCTCTCCTATTTAATTTCCCTCTCGCTTCCTCTATTTTCATTCCACGAGCAAACCAACACGGTCGGGGAGACAGATAAAGCCGTTGAGCTGATTTCGAATTCTTTGCCGCGACAACGAAATCGTATTACGTTCATTAAAGGCTGTGAGCCGGCTAAGAACACAAAACACTGGCGAGGGTAGCGGGTGAAAGAGGCGGTGGGACAGAGGGATCGGTGTATAAGTGCGATACGTATCGAGGAGCGAGACGACGAGGAGAGCCGAGTCGATTCTAACGTGTCAGTGGAACAGCGAATCTTCTAACCGCGGTTCGTTACAAGAAGACACGACCCGCAGCTGCAATTGCATCCCCTTCTGCCTGACTTTTCTTCCCGATAGCGCGGCGGGATCCTCGGCGTGCCTGCGGTCCGTTTCTCCTCATCTAAATTTCCTCTACGTCTGTCTCTAGCGATGGCGTCGATATTTCAGAGTTGGTAATCTCGACTTGCCGCCCTTTATCGTACCTTGACGGAAGCGTTGCGCGTAGGTTTCACGTAGGACGATCCGTGGTCCTTCGAACGAACTTTAACCTATCGCCAAACGAACGTAGGTGTCGAATATTCGGAACGTTATGACGTACGTAGAAGCGGTACCCGTTCGTCACAGTTACAACGTTCGGCAAGTCGTGCGAGATACGAGCTCAGTTGCGATCCGATAGTACGCGCGAGCGGCCAACGGACTGACTATTTGACGGTATTTCCTACTACGTCGGCGCTAACGAGCCGACAATTCCGCTTTCGTCCTTGCCTTCGTCCTTCTTATTTCGTCCCAAAGAATGTGAAACAACCTTTCGCGCTTCCTCGTTCCAGTGAACGCTGGTCTCGCGTTCTCCGGCGCAACCCTCGTCCCTTCCCGGTCTCGCGACTCTGTTACGCCGTTTGCCCGCGTTACGATCCTGCGGATCGAAGGGAACCGATCGCGATAACGATCGACAAGGTCTGCGAATCGGTATCGATAAGTCGACGCGAGTGTATTGGTCCCATCGCTAGCGGCGGTCGTAGCCGTGTTAGACCAGAGCTCTTTAGGTATCCAGGGTGGGGTGAGATTGGGCGCAGAACCGGCGTGGGTAATGGTGACTACGTTGGCTGGTAGGTTCCGCGGGGTTAGCAGGGCCGAGAGGAAGGCGGCGGTGGGGTGGACTCGGGTGGCATGGCGCGAGGGTGCACCGCAAGCTCGAAAGTTGGGAAAAAGCCAAGGAAGGGGTTGTGCTTCGAACGGAGGTCCGTCCGAGGGCGCAAGCTCGAGGTCGTCCCCGTATCCTCCCACTCTGGCACGCGATAGGTGGAGCCTCCCTGGCCGCCAATACATGTCCTGGACCCGTGTACGCTACGTGCGTAACCCCAGTCAGTCCTTCCACGTCCGAAAACGCGCGCTCTACGCACCCGATGCGAGCGAGCTTAGCGCGGGCTCTCCCTGCTCTCTCTGCCGCGCTGCGCTGCGCCCAGCGTATCCGAACAGGTTAGCCCTTTTCGCGATACCTGCACCAGAACGTTCGTGCTCGAGCGCTTTCAGAAATTTGCCAAATCGCCGACGATTCTAATCGTTCGTCCCTCGGTATCGCTGTCACGCCGCTGTTCCGCCGACGTGATAGCTCGTTGTCGCAGATTCGGCGAGGGAGATGCCGGTGAATCTGTCGTGGAATCCTGTTTCGACCGTGACGATTCGTCGAGCCTCTTCGTCTTGACTCTGGTGATCCTTTCCGAGTTGCTCGTCGTAACCATTCTGGCGGGTTCTGCGTGGATTTTCTAGCGCAAGGCGCCACCGCTGCTACGCCAGTTCGTTTGTCTGGAAAAACAAAGCTCGTCGTATCGTAACGCGTATTGGTTCTTTGCGAAGATTTGTCGTACCTAAGAACAACAAGCACGCTGCTTGGTAAGCTGCGGCGATTTACGATTTCTACGAGCAACGATTGGAAGCGCTGGAATTTCGGGTTCAGTGCCAAAACCGCGAAAGTGCGAGGTTGTTAACGCGCAAGGGAAAGTTCCAGTGTATTTCCAGTGACGTATTACCTCGAAAGTATTCGTAGATAAAATGGAAAACGTTCGAACAATATTTTAATACATCGTCGTACACGAATGCACGGATGTACGAATGTAGGACGGATCCTTTCGAATCGATAGATCGAAAAATATCCGGCGAATCGTCGGTGAAATAGCGAGTATTGCGTTTCGAGCAACTCGACCGCGAATCGTGCGCCGAACGAAATTTGCTTCTTCGTCCGATGTGAAAACGCCAGTCGATTTTCGTGTGCTCTCGCCCGGTACAAAGAGATTACGGTGATATACAACGGCATAGTGCGTTGTACGATAGATGCGTTAATAATAATCAGCTATCGGTGGAAAAATAATGCCGCGGTGAAAGCGTGGAAAACGTAGAGCGTCGAAAACGTGAATCGCGCGATTTCATTTTTACCAGCAACTATATCCTTTCGAGAACGTTTTCAAACATTCGTTCTACGACGTACGATCGTGGTAACAATCGTACGAGAATAAATCGCGATAGAATTTCATCAGCGATCGTGTTTAAACGTTCGCGGAAGATGGCGCGTTCGGCTTGACCTAGCACGATACATTTCTACTTTCCATCGGCTCGTATTGCGCGATTGCGAAGGAATGCAATTATCGAAAACATTGGCGAGCAATGTTGCAAGCAAACATTGCGTACACATTGGAACAACAACGGTGTACGGGCTTGGCGTACCAGTACGTGTGCAGCTTACTTCCTGTCCATCTCTCCTTTGGTATTCGCTAGATGGCCAACAGAGTAATTAAAGATGCAACGAGTGAATGAACTCTGACACGAACACACCGATGGCATTTTAATTGCTCGACGATCGCATCGCGTATCTTCTTACTCTCTCCTCCTGTTTGCTTCGCTCAGCTACGTTCATCGCATTCGTGTAGCGAAATCTTCCTGGTAGATTCATATTTATTTACTATCGCGCTACTTGCAAACGATTCCTACCATCTCAAAATTCAAGTTCTACACAGTGTAGTTACGTGGCCTTTTGTTTGCTCCGCGTGTCTGCCAACGTATCTTTCTACGTATTAATACGATCAATAGAAATTAAGGTAAGCGAAAGAGTAAAACGTTTCGCGTATTTTCCTTCGATCGTACGGTAATCGTGCTCTCTGTGCATAGAGCGCAATTTGCTCGCTTTAAGAAAAGACGTTACAGTCGTTGTGACAATGCGAAATTCAACGTGAAATCCGTAGTTTCTTGCGATTCTATCGGACCATTCGACAGCAAAGAGAAAAACGAAAAGAGTTAAAAAGAGAGAATGGACGGCGGGAGTCGGTAGACTCGTTCGGAGGGAAATATTTGTTGGCCGCTGATAGAAAGTACCGACGCGTTTCGTGGACTCTCTCGAGGTCGTGTAGACTGTACACGGCTGTTTTTTTCAAACTCGCCAGCCGGTACGGGAAAGGTGTGCCGGCAGACCGATGGCAAATTTCTGCTCAGTCGACGTTGTCTCGGTCAATAGTCAACACGTTCTACAGGAGTCCGTCGCCTCTCGTTCACTTTTTCACCGAGCTTCTTCCGACCGATCGATTCGAGTGTTGGTACAATTCGTTTTGGTTAGTTTCTTTCCCCAATTACTCGCACGCGGCATTTCACTCCATGTTCGATAGCGCTTTTATCCACTTTGTCGTTGGTAAGTTGCTCGTTCGACTCGCTTATTCCGAATCTCGATCGCGAAACGTCGTTTAAACGACGATCGAATATTTTCCTTCGGAATCGTTGAACGAATTTCAAGCAACTGTTCTCCGAATTTCGCGAAAAAATCATTTCATTCTCTCTATTAACATATCCTGGCGCGGTTAGATTCAACGATTCGAGGTACATAAATAAAGGTACATAAAGGTCCTGGACGAGTAAGTACGCGATCATAAAGCTCCTTAAAGCCTTTGTCCGAGACACGGTGTCGTTTCATGGTTTGCGCGGCGAAAGGTTCTCAAGGATCTTCAAGCGGCGTGCTCACCGTCCGCTCTAAAAAACAAAGATTTTCTGACCGCGACAGCTCGAAGCACGCGGGAAAAAAGGGAGAAAAAAGAAGGAAAGAGGGAGAGAGAGGGAGCGAAGAAAAAAAATACCCCGTCGAGAAAACTCTGGCGAGGATAGTCGAGGCTTCACACAGTGTTCCTTTCGAATTTCCAGATCAAAAGTAAGTGCGCGCGTGTGGTTCGTGTGTGTATACATGTGCCATCATCCGCGTGAGCGATAAGCGGGAGAGAAGAGGACTCGGGCCAACAGAAGCCGGAACCGAAAAATGGATGCGACGTCACTGCGACTCATTTCCGGACTGCTTTTGTTCGCCTACACCGCGTCACACTTTAGTAAGTCATTTTGCTTAATAAAACTACTGTTTCTTCCTCTGTGTGCATGCGTCTGTCTGTCCGTGTCGCGCAGTTGAATCCTCGCGTCGCGAAACTTGTCAATTTTCGAAAAACACATCCTTCCTTCACCGATCGTTGTATCGCGCGTCCATAAAACGTCAAAATTATATTTTACAGGCTTGCAGATAAGAGGGGGAATTAATAAAAATTGGCCACCCTCTAGTTCATAAAACTCTGATTTATTGTCAGAGAAAAATTCCTCGCGTACACTCGATTAATTAAAAGCGAAGGTAGCTTAATTCTTCGTGTCTCGAAGAATCTCCGAAGCATAGCCTAGACAAGGTACTCCGTATGATAATGTTTGGATCGTACGTCTTCATTATGCTTGCAAATACTATCTCCGTGGAATGTTATTATACGCATTTGTGTTTAATAATAGTGATAATAATAATAACGAGGATGAAAATTTCAGTTTCGTTGGTAACCGCCGTAACAGCTCGCCATTTTTCCGGTACAGACACAACCAACTAGAACGGCCGACTACGTAACACGTGTTCATACCGCAGCCACGATATTCGAAACACGAATCGCGACGCGTTTGCCTTTCGCTATCCGAGCCCTGTTCGTTTCAAAAAGCATTTCGATGTTTCCAACGTCCGTCGATCCAGCGTTTCTGCCAACCTTTCTCCGTCTCTGTTTCGCGTTCCCGCCACAAATCATCGAGGATTGCCGATCGAAAAATCCGTGTGAAATTGTCGTCGATCGACAGATCGCGATATGGATGCTGGTCGATTAAAATCTGTAGGATTAATACCTGGACTTAAAGTTAATTGTAGCAACGGGAGTAACGTTCGCTTATCGGACACTAGGATGGTTATGGTAATTTCAAAACTTTGAGCGATTTAGAAGGTAAATTGCTAAGGAAAACGAGGACGTGGCACAGCAGGACCGAGGCAATGGTGGAAAGGCGGCAGCAAATGCGTCGCCGTAATTGCATAATGGACCTGGTGTGTTCGCGTCGAGATACGAAGCCCTGGCCTGGTTTTTACTCGAGGACTTTCACTCCGCATCACTGGCTCTTCTCTCTCTCTCTCTCTCTCTCTCTTTCTCTCTCTATCCTTCCTTGTTTTCGTATTCATCTCCCTCGATACTCCTTCTCTCGTCGTGTTTCTGTTTCTCTCTTCCTTGTTTTATCCCACGCGTTTCTTTGTTACTCCATTTTTCGCTCGCCATTTTTCTTCCCTCTCTGCCCGACCGTTTTTATCTTCTCTTGCTGCCATTCTCGCTTCTCTATTTAGCGACGTATCGTTATCTTTATTCCTGCTCGTAAATGCGAATTTAATTTCGCACCTCGAATAATCGAGGTACGACAGATTCTGAAATTCAATTACATCCTATAAGAATTTTCTCATTCGCGCGAAACTTTTGTTGACGCTATTGCGAAGGATGCGAGAAACGGCGCTGTAATTTCCGTGTACTCACCGCGAATCACGATGAACGTCGTAAATAATAGAACCGAAGAGAAGGATCCAGGAAGGACACCCGGTATATAAGGAACAGGCGGGTCTCCGTTACTTGGCATTAGTCGGTTTCAAGTACGGAGTATTGTTTCTGGAGATCCGGCCGCTCAAATTGCCAGCATTTAGCGGCTTATCTGGATTATCGTTTCCCCATGCACGGTCCGAGGGAGCATTTTTCGTGGGGGTAAAAACGCGGGACGGTTCGCGCTTTTCGAAATTCACCGTGTTTTCTCTCGCCGGACGATATTCTTTTTCCTTCTTCCTTCCGCCGTCTGGAAAAGGATTAAACGGAGAAGAGGATTAGAGACGTTTTCTTTTTCCGTTTTTTTCCCCTCTTGTTCGTTTAATTCTTTTCTTTCTCCCTCTCTATTTCCCTTCTGTTTTCTATCTCTCTCTCCCTCTCTCTCTCTCTCCCTCTCTCTCTCTCTGTCTCTCTTCAAGCTCGGTCTCTATAACGGAAATAATTTCAACGGAGGAGGAAGCGTAAATTCAGTGAGAAAAATTACGCGAGATTTCAAGATAAACTGGAAGCTGGTTTAATGAGTTGCGTTCAACTGGTATAAAAGGGATATATATCGTTTTGCAGCCGTATATATCGATTCGCACTGGGATCGTTAATTGATTACAGAGCGCAATATTTGCTCTATTTCTTTGCGTACAGGCACACACGGTTGAACGTTTAACGTTTGACCTACTTCCTACGGATAATTTGAAAGGCTTCTCACGCGTTCCAAGGTCAATCATGCCCTCTCGACGAAATTTTACCTTGTGATTAGAATCCGATCGGATATTTATTCGTGGACGGTCTCTTCGCGGGCTCGCGCGTGTCTTACAACCGCACTTTACACGGTAGATATTTCGCGTGCAAATTGCTTTCCACGATAGTGAAAAGCATCTTCGCAATAATATTTCGTTTGAACGTTAAAAGGCAGCCATTTGCTCTAGAAATGAAATATTTTTCTCGAACTTCTGTCCTGAAAATTCTCGTTAACGACCAACTAGCTTCGCTCAAAGGCTCTGCTTGCTTCCTTTCTTCGTCATGAACTTATAAGGTGTACCATAAATATGTCGTATACTTTCGCAATGTCTAAAGCGACGATAGTTGCCGCCGTATACGTACAAAGCTTCGAGCTACGTTGCACAAGTATCGAAAATTATTTCTTCGTATTATCTCAACGCTGCGCGTGACCATCTTCCATTTACGAAATTCGCTACGACAAACGTAACTCGTCACTCGTAGCTCGAAATGTCTGAGAAACGTACTCGATTTCCGGGACACCTGGTACGTCGGCGTACACGGAGATAGAACAGGGCCGCGCTCATGTAGCTTCCAATAAAGCTCCGTTCGAGTGCTCGTTCGGTACTCGACGAATCTTGAATCGGACAATACCCTCGTGGTACGTCCATCTGAAATAACCCATAAGGTCCCTCGAGTGTAGCATCTATATAGGGAGCGGTAATGCCTCGTGGCACGGTTACGAACATCCAGCGTACAACCAGCGGAGCAACATTTTTTACCTTCTTTGTCAGGGATTACTTCCGGGTCAGCAGCCAGGCTCGATCGTGTCCAATCCACAAGCTTACAGATTACCGGACATACTTGTCACGAGCGTGGTAACGCGATGCGTATCACGCGTAATCCATCGACTTTTCCAGCACGCTTTTTACTCGCATTTTTCTTCCTTTCGTTTCGTTTTTCTCCTACGGAGTCTAGTTCGCAGTGGTGGACAGTTAGCGGGCACGCGTGCATATCTTATAAAAAATATCGTATATTCCAGCTTCTGTGTAATTACGCCGGCTAGAAATTTGTTTTTTCGTCACGACGATGCGTCGTTTCTCGACTGTGATCGAGCTACATTCGATACATATTATTTCGATTCGCCGGAAAACGAAATTCAAATGTACTTTCGCACATTAGGGAGAATAGGTCGGAAGATGTGTAAAGGAACGCGGTTCGGTTGGAAGCAGACGCGAAGACTCGCGGAGATGGAAATCGCGAACGAGAACAGGCATTCATCGGACGTTGCGATTGCGAGGTTACGCGGCTGTTCGTTGCAAAAGTAATCGAGCAATTTTTTCCCTTTTTTTTTTCTTGCTTCCCCGCGGGATTACTTCCGGTTCAACGAGTCCCGCTCAGTCGGGTTCAATCTCCGTACTCTGTGTCAGATTACAGAGTACTCGCCGTAGTAACATCTATAGTAACACGTGTGTAGTATGTAAACTCGTGGTACGCGTGCGCGTTTACGGACCAGTCGCCCATATGCATAAAAGGCGAGTACCGCATATATGTATATCGCTGGAAAATCGGACGCGTTCGTGTGCGTTCGATGCATATCGGGGACGCACGATCTTTATTCCTTTTCTTCCATCGAGATTGTATCGCGTCTACGATTCCATTCGATTCGACGAGTTACTATTCCATGCGAAATATTATATGCTCGTGAAATATTTTTAAACGATACGCGATGACTAGAACGCTACAGAAAAATGATCGGAAAGTACAACTACGACATATAACTACGGGCACAGTCCGTAGTACGATGATCGGGCCAAACGTAAATATTACGGGCATAGCCCGATCATCGTACCACACGAGTCGTGCGAATGGCTCGAAGGCTGCGCGAGCTTGTTTACGTTTTCGGCCCAGAATTCTCGAACGTAAATCGTAGGTTAAGGGGTTAGATTCGATTTGATATTTAGGGGATGAAATTTATCATTCGTTTATTTACCATTTAAAAACGAAGGGGTTTTACTTTCATTGCGGATACGATTCACACTTATCGATGATAAAAGACGGAATCGTTCGCGTAATCGCGATACGAGCTACGAAATAATACACCGATAATAAAGTAAAAAGAATAGAAATGCACTCTGCTTTGCACTCGATCGCCGGAACGAGAGTGAACCGCAGAGCGCCGTGCACCCTGAAACTTAAGTAGCTCCTACCAGAGTGCACACAGACAGGGTGGGGAGCGTCGTTTCGACGCGGCGCTCAACCACGACGTCCCCTCCGTGATACTCGACCGTAGTATGAGGGGCGTCGTTTCAGCGCTCGCCGCTCACAATCAGACAGCAAAGTCCCCACCGTGAAGCGTACGAAAGAGCACCCCACCACCGCCACGCCACTATGGAAGTGGAATAGGTCAGCCGGACGTTCTGAATAAACCTTGTAGTTGCGATTATTTCTATACATTTTGAAACTTTCGATTCTTCTGCAAGCATTTACCGATACAGTACCCCAGTATCTACCCCTCTGGAATTATTGAAGCGCAGAGTATACGAAGTACGATATTCTAAGATAACTTTCCATGTTTGTTGCTAATTGTTGAAGCGGCCACCTTCTAAGCCTTCTAAGAAAGCTCTACAGCTGGTCTTTTTAGTTTTCTCAAGCACTGAAGCCATCGACGGCGTATAGACAAAAGACTGGGACGAAGGCAGACCGTAGACAGTAGACAGGCGACGACCAGCTCAAATTATATTCCTACTTGTACTTACAGTTCTGTATTAAAATATATTTTCTGCTTTACAATTTATCCACGCGTTCCTCTCTTCGTACGTCTAATAGCCTCAACACTAATAAAATTCTATCGAAATTCTAGCGAAAGTAGTTATGGTTTTCTTTTCGCTATTTCTTCGAATCACGAGGGATTTGTTCTAGGCGTTGCTATATTCGTTCTTATTTACGAGCTGTTCGTTCGTATCGTACGTTAAAGTTTGTTTCGTTGTAATCGTGCGTGTGCAAGAAACGAATCGGTTTAGCCATGTTCGGCGTGAAAAATTTATGGAGGATGAAAATTTCCAGAGTATATCGTATCGAACAAGATTCCTATATTTTTCTGGAACATCGGTCGCTTTGCAATTTTCCTTGCATGCGAGCCCGACGCGCATGCATCAACGTAATCGTGCGCTTGTTCCTTCCATAGATGACACAGATGTGTCGTGGAACGCGCCCATTACCGGAGATCATTATACGAGACTCGTAACGAAATTTCGGTATCGTTTCTTATGTTGCCAATTTTTCGCGCGTTACGAAACGTACTATATAGAGAAATTCTGGCGAATTACCGCGAGACTGTTGAAAAATAAATTTCGACGATTTCTATCAGAATTTCTTCCTTGTCTCGGTCTAAATCTACGTGTACGTTATACGTATTTACGATGTTCGTTCTCGTAAAAGCCGCTATACCTTGACATAAATGAATCGTATACCTGGTATCCGATCAGTCGTTGCTGCAAGAGTCCTGGAATGCGACGTCGCGTCATTCTCTCGTCCATGATCTGAATTATATAGAAAATCATTGGATACCGACGTAATCCCACGTAATGCTTCATTAGCGGTAAACCTGCATCTCTAGTTTATTCTTAGCACTTGAGTTTACATCGTAAATATATCACAGTTCGACCGAAGCATTATTTTAACTACTACTGTCATCGAGAGTCTCGTAGTAGAGTCTTGCAGAGAATTTAAATTCTTATCGTCGCCAGTTTTAAAAGAATGGTTCGTTGTATGGTTAATAAAACGGCAGGTATAGAAAGTTAGCATCGAGCAAGACCGAGCGAACTGACGCATCCCCGTAATTAAAATTCGGCGGTAATCGAAGGGAGGCGCGCAATCGAAGATAGAGGATCACATGTGCACGTGCGACGCAGCGACAGGCTACTCGGAGTAATTGGAGTCGGTAACGGGTGTACATTTAATGCGTGTATAGTATACTTGTTGCTTGTTCGCCAGATGTGTGGCTCCCAACGGAGCCGGTTACACGATGCTTTCGAAACGGCGAGCAAACGGCGACCACCCTCAAAGTTGGCGGTTCGGCGTGTTAATAGATGTAAACGGCCAATTCGAGACTTTAACTAAAGGGATTTCTGTCAGTCGGCGATATCTGTGATCGATTAACGGTCCCACTTGTGGCCGATGGAGCAATAGCCAGATATCGATCGACGATCGAAGGACGATACGTCAAAGTCCTATTCGCGACGAGACGGTTTTACTCGCGTCGAAACTAGAACTTTGATCGTCTTTCGTCTAGCTTCTTTTCTGCTATTTCTCGGTCTCTTTCTACTTCCGACTAGGAGAAGAAAAAATACGATTCCATTGTTGGATCAGTCTGCCGCGCTAACCGGTGGTCCGACATAAAACGTTCGGTTTGCATTGTCGGACGGTACAACCCCTGTACCTTAATCTATCCGCAATCAAATGATCACCCATCTCCCCTGGGGATCCCCTTTTCTTCTTTCATACTATTTTCTTATCGACTCCTCCGGGGAGAGAATAACCCGAAATTGCATCGTAGCTGGGCCTATCCGACCAGCGAAACGGGAATGAAAGGCCGGAGTCAAAGAACGCGGACGTATCAGGGAAACAATTTAACTAATGGAACCGTATTGCCTGTAGAGATCTATGATCGTACACGATGCGGCCACATCCGGCCCCCTTTTTCACGCGATATTATCCGAATTTTTCACCGGTCGTTGTTGTTATCGGCGGCCGATTCTAATTCCTCGGAATGGTATCGATCGATATCGGTCAACCTCAACGTCAACCGAAGAGAAAGACGTCGTGTCTCGCGGAGGTAGTGGAATCAACGTCTGTGCCGTTAGTTGGGCCGAATTTTCTCAATCTAACGAAATATTTCGTTCGGATACTTTTACCATATTCCTGTCCTTCGACTGTACGCGTTGACGAAGGCACAGATGCATCGCGTTAACTAAGCGGGAACGGCGTATTTCATTGGCTTCGTCTTGTCGACCGTATCGGAGCCGGGTGTAATTTGCACGTCTTGCGGATGCATAATGTGCTATTAGACGAAAGGCTGACACGTGCTCCGACACGGAGTCATTATCGACCGTACTGCTGTCTTTCTCGTTATAACACCTCATGCTTCTATGCCTACGACTTTATAAATCGAGATATACGAGTGTATTGGAAAGCTCATCCCCAAACACACACGCTTTCTTTTACCTTCCTTTCGTTTCACAGTCAAACAAAAATAAAATCAAAATCGAACGAAACACTTTGATCGTCTGCAGCGAGTGTAATCACTTGCCTCTTGGAGCAATCAAATAGAAAGCGGTGGAGATCGTGATCGAAATTGGCATCCAAATATTCCGATATCGATGGCACAGTGATCAAGTCGGCCGAAGGGGACGATATTACAGTGGCGTGTCTCTGGTCCGTGTTTGAGTTCCACTGCGATATGAATGTCTCCCCATGGGGGTGTCGTCGCATATCGATTGGAATGAGGTGCTAGCTACGCGTGCATGTACGTATCTATGTATGCACGTCCCGCTTCGAGCGGCCCTACGTCGTAACACGAATTTCGTGGGAACTGTAGCTTCGAAACGGAGGGAGTCGACCGTGAATCGTCTTCTGACCGACGACACGGTCACCGTCGTTGCTCCACGACGATAATGGTGTCAGCCTGGAACATTCGTCACATGCATTCGTATGAGACCGTGTCGGGCGTTCCGAACGCGCGAATCGCGATACGCTGATCTCTCGGGTCACGACCATTAAAATTCGATTTAAGTCATCTTCGATACGAAGCAATGGTAAAATTTATCATCTACTATTTTAGGAAGCATCTATTTTACGAAATACATTTATCCAACGAGAAAGAACTTTTCGGAACAACGTATAGTATTACGTGCACGCTAAATAGGACGGCTGTCACGTTACCTGTCCACCCTTGCGCTCGTCCCCCATTCGAGTCGCTGAAAAGACCATCCGAGATAATATCTAACGGATAGAGTCCCCTTCCTAGTTACCATTACCCTAAGCCAGGTTTTAACGAGCAGTTATTCGATCGAAGATAGTATTCCATTATTACTCGGCGTAAATCGTAACCAGCGACAAACTCCATTTATCGAAATGGAAGCGTAAACAAGTCGGCGAAATAAACGGAAGGAATGTGTCCAAATAGAAGGGAAAAGTAAAGATAAACGAAAAGAATCGTCCACGTGGACGTCGAGCAAAGAAACATCTTATCCAGGAGGATTCGTTTTATCCGTAAGCCGTGCCTTTATTTTCTACACCGGTCGTGTTTGTCGATCACCTTGAGCCCTGCAGACGGTCTACCCGGCACGAGTTCTATTTCCCTGGAATCCCGTTTCTTTTCACTGGAAGGTTAACCTGCTCCCGTCAAAGGTATTTCGTGATGTTTTTACCACTTGAACGCTAGGTGTGTCGAAAGGCGTGAAAATACTCGTAGGCTACGGCACCAGTTAGACTCTCTTACAGCAAACGAGGTGCGAGAAATCGAGATGTATCCTGACTACGGAGCGAGTCGCACAGTCAGTTCGATATCGCCAAGAGAGGAGGGTAGAGGGTGGTCTTAATGCATTTGTCGAGGTAGCTATGGTACGCATCACCAGGCACCCTTTTTGCAAGCTCAGCGTGCTCTCTCCATTCGCTCCCTTTCTCTCCAGCCCTTTCTTCTTCTCTTTTTATCCCCCAGCCTGCATACGCTCGTTCCTTCTTCTCCTTTTCCTTCTTCCGCGTCTTCTTTGAATCGATGCCGAGTTTCATATCTATCTCTTCTTTCTTACTCCGTTCGATTCACCCGATCCTTTCATCCTCGTCTTCTTTCGTTTCCCTTTATTTCGGTTTAATTTTGCACCGGTTTCGTACCTTCTTCTCGACGCTCCTCTTTCCGTACTTGTCTTTCTTTATTCGCGTGTTTGTCACGTTTTAGAATTTTCCCGAGCATAGTTGCTTTCGCTAAGTCAGTGTTCGTTTATTCGTCTCTTTATCGCGCTCTTTCTTCCTCTCTTGCCCGCATCTCCGGCGCTTCCCCTCTCCCGAGAGTATAATGACTCTAAAACGAAGCGACCGACCCCTTGGCTTTAATCTCTTAACGGGCAAACGGCAAAAAATATCATTCGTATTCTTCCTCGGAGACGGACAGAGGCTGTCTGGCCCGATCAATTAAGGGATTGCCTTGTCTGCGACAATTATCCGGATTAACCGGTGCGCGTCGAAAGAATATCCACGGATTAGAGCGAACGCCCTTTTTAGGGGAATATCTCCATCTTCAAAGACGTTGGGAAAATCGAGAACTAGATTTTAATGAGCGACAAGAAGAGAGTATAAAAAGATCAGATTAGGAGAAAACGAAAAAGGTGATTCGACGAATGTTTCGGTTATGGAAGTGCGGATCGTTTAAAACGTTGGTCTAAAATGCGGACGAGCGACACTTACGATTGCGCGATATCGTTGCGATCGTACGACTGTCTTTGTTTCTCCAGTTAAGAATAAATCCAGTTAAGAAAAAAGTCGCTCGTTTGCGTCGTGACTTAACGATCGACTATGTTGCGTAATTTAGTTGCACGCGCGTTTGCTTGAACGAACGGGATCGTTTCGACGATTTTCCTGCCTCGGATCACAAAACCGGTGAAATCCCTTTCTCTTCCTCCCTCGATCCTCCGTATGATCCGCTTTTAATCGTATCACGGAAACTTAGACGTAATCTGGCTTATGAAATCCCAAGCGACGCTATGAATATTTATACGAGCAGGATACAGGTACAACAGGATGTTTAAATAATTCTAAAAACGTCTGGAGAAAACTCGCTAGACTATGAAACGATTCGCTTAGAAATAAGGCAGACATCGACGTCGTCTGTCTGACTAATCGGACGACGAACGAACACCGACGGTAGAGTAATCGAATGTTCTACGAAATCGTTGAATATATCCGGTTGTTTAGTCTTGGAAAGGCGACGCCTCCGGTTCTCTTGTTTCGCTATTTTCAAATTCTCAGCTAGTGTCGCAGACGACACGCTCTCTCGGTCGGGAGCACTTAGAAAATCGATAAGCCCTGGCTCGCTTGATCCGTCGCTGGCTGCTGCCAGGCCATATCTTGATTAAAATCAGTGCCACCCGACACTCTCCTTTCTTCACCCTTCTCGCGCAAGATCCAGCCCTTCGCCTAGCGATGAATCCGGTTAGTCTCGTTAACGTCTTAAGTCACCGGCTCCTCCAACCACCTTCTCTCTTTCCCTCTTTCTCTTCCATGCTCTCATAACCTTCTTCATCCACGCCACTTTCTCCTCTCGAGGACAATGGAACATCGAGCTTGCTCGAAAACTTGCACCGCCACTTCTGCTCTAACGCGTGCCCGATAAAATCGTTCCACGACGGGCTTCATTTCACGGAAGCACTCCGGCAGCGAGCGTACACTTTGTCATTAGGATCATCGCTTCCGACGATTTCGACTCCTCTTTGCTCGCTCCTTCCGTCAATTTTTCTTCCGACCAACTATTTTTCTTCGCGATTTCATTCACATTCGATTTCACCGGACAGATAAGTTTGAAAACAGTCGATCGTCGTTCGATTAATTTAATCGCTGCTTCTTTCATCGCTTCTGAAACGTGTTTTTGGTATATAAATTTCCCTATCTCTGTATAAATATCGCATCAATGTCGATTTGTCTATTCACGTTATATTTTCCTCGAATTTAACACTGGAACTGGCACAGCAGTCAAATTGGCTGGTTTTACAATTTTATAAATGTGCCAGCCCTCGTTTAGGGATCCCAGATGGATTAATAATAACAAAAATGTACCAAATAACATGGAATTACTCCTGTAAGAAAGTAATACATCGAAAAATATAAGAATATTTTATTATCATGAATTTTTTAAAGACCAGTCATTTTCACTGGTTTTGGTAGAAATAGCTTCGCGTTAACTATCGCTAGTTCTAGTGTTAACGCATTTCCTTACGACAGAGAACGAACCGAAGAATAAAGGCTGCGACGCGCAAAACAAATAATTTTTAGAACGTAACTCGTTATTTATCGGAAAAGGAAATATTCTCACTTGTGGTAATTGCTGCACGCCTATATGACATTAGGTGAAAACCGATACTATCGAGCCATAAATTGATGTGTTCCCATCGCGACGCGGTAGTCGTATCTGTTCCTGCGGCTCTCTCCACGATCTCACGGTGTCTCGTTTATCGTCGAACGAGATTGCCCGTTCTTTCGCACGAAAGTGAAAGTTCACGCGTTTGTAGGTCTAACCAGCTACCCAGCGAACCGGTAGCGAAACGACCGGTTGGCTGGCTGGCTGGCCCGCATGTAAAATCGGATCCTATTCATTCTTTGTGGTCTGATTATCCGATGTTATTTGAACGGGTCAAATCGGTCTCACGAAATGGCAGAAGCGTTACAAAATCAAGACGAGAATAACTTGGCGCAACGTTGCGTCGCGGTTGCGCTTCTAACGAGCGCTAATTGAAACTTTCAATTTAAATTCATCGCTACGTGGATGGTTACGTAACAGGCGGAACTGTTTACGCGTAACGCTTACCGCGTTGAAAAAAAGACAACGATAGGACGAGTCTGTTGATTGGAGTGACAGCGGTAAGACAGGATGATCTTACGGCGCATAAATTGGCTCGTTATCTTGGGATCTTGAATAGAACGACGCACCTGTCGTATCCTGTTTTCGTCTTACCTTCGTTTTATCTCGAGTTTATAAACGCGTGGTATGTGAAAAACGAAACGGGATCGGCTTACGGTTTTTCTCCTGTTGGTATAATCGTAGGGCACGGAACGTGATCGATTTTGCGAAAGAACAAAGAGGCATTGGTCGCTAATTGATTCTCCAATTAGCTTACGTCACTGATCGACACGGATACGTTTTTTACGAAGGTGATCGTCGGACGATAGGTAGATCGTGGCTGGATAAATCGCAGCCAGGAAAATGATTTCTCCAGCGTTATCGCGTTACGATTTAAAGTAAATACACCGAGGCGAACAGATATTTCCAGTGGGAACGAAGCGAAGAACATAAGCTGCAGAGAGGCGCGACGCGGTTTCTCTAAGAGCGAGGTAACAAGAGAATTTCTCGGGACTTTTCTGGTTAAATGCGTGGCCGAAGGCACGCAAAGCTTGGCGAAACCATAAAAACAATCGAGTTCTCGCCGCGACTAAAAAAACATTTGCTTCCGATTAATTAGCTGCAAGTCGGAACATAGAGCGTGGACAAACTTGTCACTTACTCTCGTAAACGGCAGGTCGATAGAAACTTCTGTCGAATCGTTGAAATACACGCGCCATTTCTATCATCGATCGATCGACCGATCGACCGATCGGTTCCGTAAATAGAAACCGGTATAACGTCATTCGCGATTTTGTAACGGTGGGAAGGAAGGAGGAAGGTTTGAAAGGAAAAAGAAACGTTACGATTCTTCGATTTCATGGTCGTTCGCGGTGCGTCGCGCGAACCGTACTAGCTCGCGACGTGGCAAGATAACGAGTGAATTTTTTACGACTATCCTCATTAAACGCGTGCCCGGAGGCGAGCGGTGGATCCGCTGAATCCGATCGAAAGAGCAAAGACCATCGGCGCCAGAAGCTAACGAATCCTGACGCTGCCAGCCCAGCCAGCCGGCTGCGATTGTGTATTTGGGGCACATGCAATATGCTTTGTGCTACGCTGCCCCGGGGCTAAGGTATTCCCCACAGTAGCCCGTGAAAGAGGAGTTATAAGACTGACGTGTGCCAGAGAGCAGAGACTATTCGAAGAACCTATGCGCGATTCGGGGTCTCATCGACGGTTGCGAATAGCACGACGAAGCCAGGATGCGGGCAAGAGAAGAACGAAGGGAAGAGGCACGGTCGGCCGATGTTTACTCGGTTCAAATGTTGACCGTGCTCCCTTCACCACTCCGAGATCATATCCTGCTTTCGGACGAACCTCTCAGGACACGTAGTCGCAGATTCCGTTAAAGCGTCGCTCGCGATTCACAGCCATCGTCTTGCGGAGAAGCTACGAACACGCGAACGATACACGGTTCGTTGATACGCGGCTCGAAGTTCGAGGATGGCGGACAGTGGGTAGCAGGTAATCGAACGCGAATCCGCCGATTAACGACGAGTACACGAGTCAAGTACGTTAAAAGGAGAGAGCCGGCTGGTCGTGTCAACGTGTAGGAAGAAGCGACGCTCGGTGTAGCCGTGTTTAAAGTAGCAGCGAGTCGTAGGCGAGGCGTCGCGTCGTCGCATTGCGTTAATTCGTCCCGGTGATTATGGATCCATTAGCGTGGCAGCCAACAAATAGCACGGTACAATCCAATAACCGTCGCGGCCCATAATAAAAGGGGAGGCAGTTTAAGCACCAGTCGGGGGTAGTTTAGGTGGTGGCGCGTAGGCACGCACCTACATAATCTCTCTTTGCCTGTGGACGCGCGTGTGTACCGGTGTGCGCTCCTCTTTACCAGTAGATATTCTCTCTCGCTTCTCTCTATCCCAAGACGCTTCTATATCTCTACCCCTCCGTTCGGATTTCCTCCTTCCCTCTCTCTCTCTCTCTCTCTCTCTCTCTCTCACTCTCTCTCTCTTTCTCGTTCTTTCTATTCGCTGTTCTTTCCTTTTTCCTCTCGTACTTTTCTACTTTTGCCCCTCTTCCCGTCCACGTTATTCCATAGCCGATTTCGTACGCGTTGCTGCGAGCGCACAGCGAGGGTCGACATCCCCCAATACCGGCCAGATAGCGATCACTGCGTTCATTGTCGCATCGCCATAATATCCTGCTATACCGATGGGGTGTAGACACACTACGTCGACGACAACGACGACCAAGAGGAGGACGGATCGAGAAGAACGTCCAAGTTCACCAATACAACCGCGAGCGAACGGGGTGAATGGAAATCGAGGGTGGACTAAAAGCCTCGAGTCTGCGTTTCGGTCCAACACCGCACCGGTGCGCGCCAACGACGTGTTAATTATCCTTGGGCGACGGTGATGGTGTTTCGTTCCCAGCAAAAATCACGCACCACTAAGTTGAACGTTCAATGGGAATTAATTGGAGAGGGAGCTTCGTGGTGGCGGTTAAGGATTATACGTACGATCGTGCCGAATTACGTCTTTTTGGACCGCTGGAGAACCAGTTGGCAGGGCAAAAAGGTGTACGGTTTGAGGCAGACGAGCGACTTTTGTTCGCAGCGATATCGCGCGGACGAGAGTCGTTGGCCTGCATCGAGCCTAATCGAAGTATCGGCTCGTTAAACGGTTTGCGAGATACGTTATTATTATTAATCGATGTGCAGTGTTTAATTCATCGGAACGTGCATTTCGGGTATTAGAAATTGTATTAATATCGAGTTGTTACAACGCGTGGAACATCGAAACGTAGCGATAATAAATAAAGCGTTTGGCGCGTCGGTTTATAATATTAATGGGGAAACGGATTTGACGAAATATAACAGAGAGCTACTGTTTTTGATAAAATGCCAAACTTCGATCGGATTTTCTTGCGTCTAGTTTCATCGGGTGGAATATTTGTCGGAAAAATATCGTAGATAAACGATCAAAGTCGTTTTTCAGCATCGAATTCGGTTATTTAAAATATCAAATTGTTTATTACCTTTTGTAGCGAGATTGTAGCCGACAGCGACGATTTATCCGGTTGGTAAAAATACAGGTACACGCGAAGGCGTGTGTGCGTATGCCCTAAATCCAAAATTCCGATCGTACTATTAAGCCGATTGCGACGAGATTTGAAGAGAAATTCGTGCATTCGGTGCGCATGAAATAAGATTTGCAGAGTATCGGTTTTTTCGCCTAAAAAATATCAACGACCGATGCTTCCCTTTAGCTCTACTCGGACAGCACCCAAATCTATGCATCGGTTTTTGTAAAATATCGCAAAATACCTTAAAATACCTTAAAACGAGGATGTTTCCGAAACGATGTTTGTCGTTGGAAATATTATTCGATAATTTTCACGTTATTGACGTTATTACGGATGTTTATATATTTACGGGAAATTAAAGCACGCGAAAATGTACAGTGTGTGCGATATGGAAAATATTATACGATACACCTGGAGCAATGAAGACAGCGAGAAAGAATCTTGAAAGGTAGAATTTTGGAATTCCACGAGAGAAATCCTAAAATGGTACAGAGGCCAAGAGGAATATTTAAATAACGAATCGTATCTCTGTCTAAGTATCTCCATTTTCCTGGTTATCTTCGTAAAGTAAAACACAGAAGCGGATAAAAGCCCTGTGAGCATCTTTTGCAGCCATTGCGCGAATCATCGTAAACGTTCGCAGTCTAATTACCGCGTTTACGAAATACAATAATACGCGATCCGCGCGACGAGAAAAGATTACTCCGTGCAAATCGAATTCCCCTCTATCCCTGGCAACCGATCGCGGATAGTACGGTCTTTCCAGGAGCGCCAATAAAACCGGAAATAAATCCTATCCATCGCGAGCAATCTCGCGGAATCCGTTTCCCTCGATTCCACGCTTCGGACTGTTAAACGCAACCGCTAATCCGAAGGCGAGAAAGCGCTCGAAGACGATCGGTTCGCGCGTCTGAATCCGTTCTCTCATACAAACGATCCACCGGTGATCTTTACTGCCGCGGCGGCTCTTCCGATCTATTCGCTCGTCCAACTTTATGGGGCCTGTCGAGCAAATGAAATGAAATTCATGCAAATCGCGGCACGGCCGGCTGGTCCGTCGACGCTTTTGTATCGGGGCGGTGATGCGTCCAACCTATATCACGAGGGTGAAACCGTACTTCCCCCTTTTGCAACCGTGAACGTAGCACGCCTCGAACCAAGTCCCGACCGCCGTAGCCGCTGCGTCTTTTCGCGGTCTCGCTCGTTTAGGCTTCGTTTCGCTCCATATGTTCGACGTTACGTTGGAACCTTACACGAGTAACAGTCGTTTAATTAAACTATCACATAAACTATCGTCGATATCAGTCGACGGTCGAACGGTTAATCGTACTGGAAATCATGCAACATGGATTTGCAACATGACATTCTCCGCTTGTACTTTTCGTTCGCGCGGTAGCAGCTGGAACGAACGGGTTCGACGGGTGAAAGTTCGGTTAATCGAGCGTTGGATAAAATTTCGTTACCATAAACGGAGTCTTACCGTATTCGCGTTAGTTTGAAAGACAAATATTAATGGAACGCGCGACGCACCGAGCGATAGCATTGCGCACGTTAATTTTTTAATGATCTACCGTTGACGTTAATCGATAAAACGATTTGTTACAGGTCATGCAAACAACGGACCCAACTACTACGGCAAATTAATCGGCTCGTTGAAGAACTACGCACATGGAATCAAAGGAGACGTGTACGCCGTGGACGACACGACGATATTCATAAAAGGTTTCTGTTACGATGGTACCGGACCGGACGCGTACTTCTGGGTGGGCAATAGCTCCACGCCCACCCCACAGGGTTACATCGTCCCGTATCCGGAAATAAAGGAGGGCAGGTAGGAACGAAATTCTTTCTTCGCGCGTAATGTTCCTACACGTATTTCTATCGTTGTCGTTCTATTTCTACTGAAATCTCAATGTCGTGTCGCCATTCTTTTACGTTCGAGAGTGGAACCGAATACACTGGTCGTCGCACGAACAAGCACGAACGAAGAAAAGACGAAAAGCGAGAGAAAAGCGAGGAAGAAAGTTGCGTATGCGGTCAGGGTTGACGCCTGATAGGGACGCCGAGAAGAAGGGGAAAGAAAGAAAAGGGGGACGGAGGTGGACGTAAACGGCATACCGTAACCAAGGGATGAAACGAAACTCAAAGAGCTTGTTGCGTGCGTCGAAGGGACAGGCGGTGAAAGGGGAGAGGATAGGGCGGGGGATGAAACAGACGGAAGGCCGGGCGAACGGATTGCGGGGGTGCAGTTAATAAAACGGGAATTATACGGCCATCTCGTTCGGATTTCGTCCACGCGAGCACTTTATTACGTTTCCACTCGCTGTTACTCGTCTCTGTGTTCCGTTCGTCGAAATTCGGTGAAAAAAAGTTGACACCGTCTGAGACCGGCTCGGCCTCCTTTTCCACCCTCGTCGAAACTCTGCGAGCCTTTTAAGTCGCGATAGATCGCCGCGCACAATAACGATGCCTCGCTTAAACGGATCCAATCGAACGGAGATTATTAGAGGACGGTATTAGAAGTATTTGTTCCTGTTCGACCGGCTCTCCTCGTCTTCTCGAATGTTCGCGAGCACGATCGATACGCGGTTGTTTGCCAAAATCGTCGACGCGTTGCCCGGCCAGTCGATGTGCGATCTCGTCGGTGAAAAACTGGTCAGCAAAAAGCGCGGTATTGCTATTAGGATAGTTACGAGGACTACAACACGCTGGATCCTTCAAACCTTTTTCTTCTTGTTGCGCTCAGTGACCCGGTGGTGCTCAAATCGTACAACTACACGGACATCATTCTGAAGCTGCCTAACGGGAAACGGATACGGGACATCAAATGGCTGAGCGTTTGGTGTCGTCGATTTACCGTAAGTCAACTCCAACGTTTCCTTTCTTTCTGTGTTCTATTTACCGTGTGTGTGTCTGTGTCTAGGTACATACCTATACGTGATGTATCTATATGTATCATATTTATACGTAGGTATATATGTATATAGAAAGTATCTTTTCACGAGAATATTCGCTGCGTCGAGAATCTGTTCCAAGAAATCTTAAACTTTACTCCTCGTCTCCTTTCTCCCCGTATAAATTCCCTTGTCTCGTTGAATCCGATGATAGAACGACGATCCTCTGTAATCTCGTGTACGGCATTTCCAATAAATTTGTGCGACATACTCGGCTCCTTGGTCGCGGCGCACAGAACGTGGTCGTGGCACGGAGCCACCCCCGTCGCGCGACGTTTTATTCGAAACCCCACGACGCGCGGAGAATGGAGATAACTTGATTTTTGAGGAGGCCCTACCCTATCGGACATGCATTCGTGGTCAATGGTGCGTGTGAGATGGATACGGAAGCCGAGATCAAGGGCGTGCACGCGTTTTCGCACATACACGTACGCGAGAACGAAGCAGCATAGTTCGGTGCGTGCACGCACCTAAAGCATGCATTTAAGTCGTTTCTCCCCCATCCCCGGTTCTCTTCGGTTTTTCTATTTCTTCCGGTACTACTTTTCTGCTTTCGACTTTGCTTTCACGAATCTTCGCAGAATCGCGTCAATTTACGGGATTGGCATAAAAAGCGTATAGTTTTCGGAGAAATTTACATTTTCTCGTAGAACTCGCGCACTCGATGTTCCACGACTATCTGACGTTCTCGATCCTACTAATCCGGAATAATTGCAATTTCGCCAAACTCGCGATTTTCCTGCGCGCATTTCCTTACCGCGATACGCTTTTTGCGCGGTTCTAGAGAAGCATTGCGAAGCTTAACGAATCTGTCCATCCTTTTCACGATTCACCCTCTTGCACGCCCACTCGCTTACTCACTGGTCCAGAGTCGTCCGATCGGTCGCACGAAAGTCAGTGTCGCTTGTTGGAAATATCCGAGGGAGAGGGAAAAGGTTTGAAACGAGCATATCGACGGTAGAGAGCGGAGCTTTTGCTCTTATATTAGGAGGGCTTTAATATCGAAGTCTGAGGGGTGCTCCCATACCGTGACAACCCTCCATCAGACACGCTCTGTCACCGCAAAACGCGCTGTCCGCCGCCTATGCTCCATTCTACAGGGTGTCCCGTTACGATCCGCCCGGTAAGTGATCGTCGAGTCCTTTAGTATAAATCGATTCTTCTCTCTCTCTCTCTCTCTCTCGTTTTGAGTGCACCGATCAGGAACGTGAGTAGAAGCCAGACCAGTCGTCTAAGGGGAACACGATGAATGTACGATCGTGATTTTGCGATAGGAATATAGAAAAGGCTGTTCTACCATTTCGCGAAAAGTTGCCTGGGAAAGATTGAAACGTCGCTTTCGAAAAAATCTATTTGTCGTGGAAGTAATATTTAAATACAGCGGAAAAGATACAATCGAAATTTTCCTCTTACCCAACAAGCGCATAGGTAGATTAGAAACCTTAATAACTTCGATAAAAGTGAAACGTTGAAAAAGAGATGGAAATGAGGAATCGGATACACTCGGATTCCCGCACCGAGGTCGACATCCTGATAAAGTTTAAGAAAATTAGCATCTATAAAACAACGGCTTTTCCAACGACCGCTACACGCGACTGGAACGATCGCTGAAACGCGCGAATGAACCTTCCTCCGAGAGACGGTGTCTATTTGACGACGTCTCGATACAACGAAAAATCCCCAAAAATACGATCCTCGGAAGGGCTTTGGTTTCTTCTATACGGTGTTCTTCCATTTATTCGTGATTCGCTAAAGATTTGAAACGGCTGGTGGGGTGTACCGATCTTTCGAAGGGGCTGACCGATACACACAACAGGGGTAGGTTTTGCTTGGGTATCTGGTAGACAGGAGCTGTCTGTCAGTCGGTACACCCTCGCGTTACGTCGAAGGATGTATTGTTGGAATAAGCCTTCTTCTTGTTCCGCTTTTCCTTTTCCCCTTCTGTGTTCTCCTTCCATCCATAGAAACAGCGCTATCGCTGCGCGATGCTTGGGTTCCTTTTCAAAAGAACTCCAGGAGATATCCTTGCTCGATATCAAACCACCGTTCAATGGACCACTGATTCAGATAGGATTTAGTAATTTTTTTCCAGCTTCCATCTCCCCTTGCCGGGCAGACCAACGTCCAAAACGGTCTCGCCACTTTTGCACGCGATTGGGGGAAGCCTCTGACTGCCGGGATCTTATCCGCGGGGCTTCCTCGGGGAATCCAAAACGTTCAAGCCGTTGATCGGTCTTTCATCTCGATCTGTGGCTTTCCTTCTTCGTCTTCGAACCGCATTTCGATGGTGTATTCCTTTGGTGACCCGTGGCAAACTCTGTTTGACCACCGTGACAGAGCAGCGAAGAAAAAGAAAAGAAGGAATTCCCGTGGAAGATACTTTTTTTCGTTTTTTGAAATACGTTTGAAGTAAACTTAACTCGATCAGAGAATAGACGTACAATGAGAAGAGAAATCGACGGATAACGAATCGTAGAGTCTGTCGTACGTGTCGTAAGAGTTACGTTCGGTCTGACCAGTGAACGACGGCATCTACTGCGGCACGCGTGGCCCACTGACGCCACGTACGAGGGAAAATCAGAAGAAAACGGAAGAAAATAGAGCTCAATAGCTTTATCCCTGAATCTCGTACGTGCTTTCTGCCATTATGAATATGCACGGTTCGCGTTACAGGTATTTAATCTTTTACCTTTCGTGCGATTACCGGATGTATAAGATTACCGGATAATAGACAATGATGAACGATTACGTTACAATTGGAATCGCGTTGGAATATACGTCTCGTTTAATTTATTCGAAATAAATTAAAGCGCAATACAGACGATTTAGTCGATTCTAAGATATTCCAAATCGATCCTCTAAACGACAAATTATAGATTGGTGGCGCATTTAAATTCTATCAGCTGGGGTATCGCTCCAACCACCGGTTTTCGGCGATGGTTGTGTTTTAACCGGAAGAAGAAAGGGTCGTCCTGTGGGCGTGTCACGGCATTTGCATTTAAATTCTCCGTCTCTTTCCACGAACACTGGGAGTTAATTAAACGCCTTATAGTTTTCGGGGTGGGATGATGAAGTAGGACTGTTTGTGGCACCAAGTGGACGATCCTAGCCCGCTAGAACGTCGATTAATAACCGTTTCAAACGGGTTGTAAATACGAGAATCGCGTTCCGTTTACGGAATACGATGCTCAATCAGTCTACCTACGTTGTCAACTATTGCCTCTTCGTGAAAAATATTTCTAACGTTACGTAACACGTATTACGGTCGTATCTTTTGTTTCGTTGGAATTACGAAACTGAAAAAATATCAATCTCGAACGAAGATGAAAAATATATACGTACGTAGCGCTTGTTTATTGAAAAAATATTGTCACAGATTACGCAGTCTTTGCGAGGGAAAAACGTGTGGGGAAAAGCGGGGCGAAAACATGAGCAAAAGCTCTCGTATAAATCGTTTGCATTGACAGTATTTATTGTGCCGGAGCGACAAATGTTTTCCAACCACGTTGAAGGACTTCTCGGAAAACACTCCATGGCATTCCAGTTTCGCTCTTTCCAGCCGGTCGACGCTAATCGTCGATCGGAAACTGGTAATATCGTCTTCAAATATTTTACCGCTGACACGATCGTTAAATACATATCGGTGTACGCGTGTCGATGGCGCGAAAAAAAAAAAAAAGAAAAAATGAAACATTTACAAAAAAACACGGAACAACGTTTGCCGGTCTCGAAGCCACCAAAATATTTTCACGTTGATTTTAATACCGCCTCTTATAATAGAATCACTCGAAAGCGAAGGAAACAATGTTCCTGTTAAATATAAAAATTCCACTCGAAAAGCTTAAAAACCGCGGGGAAAACAGCAATGCGCGTATAAAAGTGGTTCTGTTTTAATTTCATCGTATCAGCGTTATCGTAGCTAAAAAACTCGTGGTAATATTTAACCAGGGTGAATAAAACTTTGTTTTGCAGATTCTTCCCTATGATAATTTCTTAATTTTAGAATAATTTACCTCGTTAACGATACGTTAGTTGGTTAGACTCGTTAACGTGCTACACATCCCGAATGCGATTTTGGTAAGTAAATTGCCACTGCTTACCGATGATATACCAATCGACCCGTTCGCAAGACCAGCTTTAACCCGTCCGTAACTTGGGCAGTTATCGTTTTGTAAAAGTAACGCAAAGTTGTAAGTCGAGAATTGGATCGGGCCCATCGCTAGTCCTGGGTAAGATCGTTGCGCATGGGCAGAAAGCAGCTCGCCGGGTCGATGTTGGCCGGGGCTGGCTGACTGGCTGCCGGCTGCTAACCGAGGATGCTCTCCCCCTTTCTCTTCGTCTCTATCTTCCCTCCCTTCTGCCCTCTATCCTCATCCTCTCCCTCTCTCTCTCTGTCTTTCTCTCTCTTCCCTTCTGTCCTAAGTCTAACTCTTCTCTGTCTCCGTTTCGCTTCCTCTTTCCCTTCACAATTCTTGCCGCCGCTATTCACGCGCTTGCTTCCGCTTCCATCTTTTGTACCGTTGTATCTGCAAAGACCCCCCTCCGCGTTCCTCTCCACAGAGTACTTTTTGGAAAAATTATTTAGTTTCGTCATCGTTTCCTCGTTTTCATTCCCATCCACAGATTCGCCGTCTCTCCCTCTCTCTCTCTCTCTCTCTCTCTCTCTCTGTGAACTTGGTTTCTTCTCCGTCCCAATGCCTTCGTTTCTTTCGTTGGCTTTCCTTTTTTCCTCTTTGAAGCGATAGTACTCTCGGTACGATGGTCATTACCCTTGTCCGCGGCGTCGCGACTTCCTGGTCGCTTCAAAGGGCCGCCATTTTGAGAAGACTTGGCCGATGGCTACGCGGTCGAGTGGCGAGGATCAACCGCTTGCTTCGAAAGATCGAAGATACCCTCGATCGAAGGTTGAGAAAGGAGCGACGGCTCTTTGAATTTTAAAGGGACAGTATCGCGGTATCGCTAGCTACCATCGCTAAGGATTTTTCCAACGACGGAACCGAAAGGCGAAAGCCGTCTCGTTAGTGCTCGTTTCAAAAATCGACTATCGATACCGACCGATAAAGCACAAACGCCGGCAAAGGGATTAGAAGAGCCGAATAAATTCTATTCTCAGCCGGGTTACATCTTCCTCGCAACACGCGATTGCTTATTACGCGAGACGAAGATCTTCACCGAGGATGCTAGTTTTGGAAGCTGTCGTAGGATTCGTGACAGACATACGATTACGTGGTTGCACGTTTTTACGAAGAAAAGTCGTTTGTAGTCGCGTAACGCGGCCCATGAACCGAACCGGCTGACGTGTATTGTAACAGGACGCCATTTTGAAGCCACCCCAAAGCTCGACACACGTTTCAAAGCAGCCACAACGGTGCATCAGGTGCACGACGCGATGCTGCAGTCACGCATATGAGACTATACACGCGTGCATCGTGCGGCAAGTGCCGTTGGAATCTCGCCAAACCTATGAACTTACCCTTCCGTCTGAAAAAAATCGGTACGCCATCGAAATTTTAACGCGGTCAAGCTAATCGACCAAGTTTAAGCGGTTATCTTTTGCGTTTCCCTGCCTGTCTGCCTGCCTGCCTGCCTGCCTGCCTCTTCCCCGCCCATCCGACTCGTCGTTGAAAACAGAACGATATACCAACGAGAAACGCGAACGCTATCGCGCGTTGCAAAAAACGAACAACACCTAGAAAAGGGCAAAATTAACACGAGTACGAAACACCTGCAGCCACGAACTTTTTTACTGTCTAAGTAACCCCCCTGTCGGCGGGGCCGACGGGGGTGGAAGGGGTTACCGACCATGCATTTCCACGGTACATATGAACAGTATCTGCGCAGGCAGCATTCGGATACACATAAGTGGTGGAGTACACACGAGTAGACGTGGGAATGAAATACCGGGCAGAGTGGTTGGCTGGCGATGGTGCAGAAAGAGAGCGGGTCGGTAGCGCGTTGGCTGGCGAAAGCGGTAGAAGCAAAATGAGTGGAACGAGGCGAAGTGGAACGAAGTTAGTATCTCGCGTCTGACCAGCGACGTACTTGAACAAAAGTTATCATTTTTCGTTGCGAAACGAGCGAGCGAGCGAGCTAGCGAACGAATTCCGTCGTGCCTCCTCCATTTTCATCCCTTCCACTTCCATTTCCTTCTACCTGCAGGTCCGTTGGCAGATTTTTCTTTTACCCGTTATCCATCGTTCACCAGGCCATTCTTTCAGCTCTCTATCTTTCTACTACTCCTAACTACTCCTTTCTATCTTTCTATCAATAATTTTCTTCTCGCTTTTCTTCCTCTGTAACTCTTCTCTTCCTCCTCGACTCGCCTCCTCTCTCCTCCTAACGTCTCCTCCTCTGCGTATCGGTTCGCCGATCTCTTTCTCGCTTTGCCCCGTAGTTCTTCCATCGTTGTCTCTCCCTTTTTCGCTCATTCACCCCGCTCGTCGGTTTCTCGCGGTCTCTCATCCGTCTCTTTTCCAGCGGCTTCTCCCTTTCTGGCCGATTCTCTGGCTCGTTCGCCTCTCCTTCGCACCCTCTGTCATCCGCTACCCCTCTATATATCTTTCTCGCTCCCGACACGCCGATTGGACGGGAGCTTGCGAAAGTTCCAGGTATCCCGGAGGACCGCCCACCGGTCCTCCTGCAGCCGGGAAAGTTTCGTCATTCCGTGCAGAACAGGGAGGGAATCCGCTGCTGATGTTGCTCCGCCGGCGACGCTGTATACCTTGGCAATTGGTCGGCCCTATTCAGAAATCACGCGACACGCCACTTTCTGATAACCTCCGGCACCGAGGTGTAATTAAATTTCCAAGGATTTCGCGAACGAACCTAGACCGTGTGCCCTAGATCGGTACGCTCGCGTAATCGACATTTCCCAGAGACTTTCGCAGCGTAGAGACGTTTAACGTAAATATTTTATCGCGTTATTTGCTATTCTTTCTTTCTTTTTTTTTTTTTTTATATATATATCTCACGAATCTTTCCGTTAATAAAAACGTATTAGTTAAATAGGAAACGAGTTGGAGGAAATATATAAATATCGAGTAATATGGTACAGAGCGTGGAGCAATTACGTTGGCAAGTTTATAAACCGGTATCAGTCCCCAGGCGGCGCGCGTGGAAACAGCTCAGTCGGAAAGAAGTTCGAAGTGACGCGAGAAATCCATGTAATTAGACTGGTGAAACGTATTTAACGGGAGCTTATCCCCGGTTAGTATAAAGTTTCGATTAAAAAAAGTTCCATTAAATCCACCGGCTAAGATATAGAGGAATTACGAGGAGGGGAGGCTCTTTTAATTTATCATCTACTTTAAATCCAACGGACGCTGTCTGATAGAAACGGTCCTTTTTAGCTCCGATTTCCAAGGTTCGGCCAATTGCCAGGATCGGAATTTCACGAGAGCCTCGTGCAAACGCGACGATACTTCCTGACCTTGTTCCATGCTATAGCCTTCGTCCATCTACGCTGACCTTCGAATCCAATCGTCTTCGTTCTACCTTGTATAAATTATTTATCCCGCTTGAAAATATTTTACGTTTCGATACTTTTCTCGAAAACATCCGAATCCACGGCTTTCTTCGATCGAACGATTAACCGGGAAATCTCGAACTTCGCAAGATCGTCTAGACGTTGAGACAACGTCGTGACTGCGTTATCAATTTAATCGTCTGTTGGCACGACGTTGAACGATAATCGCGACAGACTAGAATCGCTGGCCCGGTAGCAGTAAAGTGCAACATAACGTGCGTTTGCTCTCGTTTGATGAAGAACAGGGATAAGGGGCGTTGCTATCGAGCCTAACGAGGCTCGATGTCTCAATTTCCGTAAGAACGTGCGCCTCGCAACAGGGGGTGACCAATCCCAAAGGGGAACGCCTGCCTGTCTAGGGACGATACGGAGCTGATAAGGTGGTAAAATAATATACGGCTATGACCTGTTCGGAATCTCTCAGATTCGGATGCATCGTCGTCCCGTTTCTTTCTTTCCTTTGTAATTGTTAGCCTCCACTGCAGAGATTATCGCTAAGGGATCGACAAACACGGATGAAAGCGTTAAGGGGAGAGATGAAAAAGATAGAATCGATGTGTGTATCGCTGTATTAGACACGTGGTAGCTTCTGTAAGTTACGATTAAATTAATCTATTTCCTTGGTCAATTTTTATTACGATAATTTTACTAACCTTATCTTTACTTGTATTAGCAGAAGCAGTTGTCGTATTATTTTTGGATCGAAATTTTAATACAACGTTATTTGGATTCTTTCTTAGTCGTTCTAGAGTTTCTATCTGAATTTTCCCAACACTTGGATTGTTTCTCCGAATTATTGTAAATTAACGAGAATCCATTCGGGGAATTTCTTTCTGAACGATTAAACGGATCAAAGTACAATAATAATCGATGAATGTAGAGGCGAAGGGAGAAGCAACGCAGAGACGATATTTTTCAGTTACAAGGGCAGATTATTAGATCCGTTCGTCCTTGATCGTGTAGTCGCCTCCCTTTCCCCGGGATTGTTTCTTGATGCTATCTCTGACTCTCCAGTTTGTTAGGGGGATTTATTTGATTGAATATCGACTGTTCGGGCACCCGCCTTGGTTATAACGAGTATATCAGCATCGGCCGTATCGCACCCGTCCACGGGGACCACCCCCGTGAATTGTGTTCATGCGGGGGTACGGATCTTAATCCAAATCAACCGACCGGGCACTTGGTCACGTTTTTTTCGAAAATAACGTAAGAAAAATGATCGCGGTGAATTTATTCGGAAATCTTGTTCTCTCAGATCAGGTATAATCCGAGATTTTTAATTTTCGATCCTTTACATTCTTGTAACGCGCGATTGCAGTTTTTTAATTTATATCCGAGGTGAGAAACAGAGGGACACAGATGGAAGCAAGAGAAGAGCAAAAAAGAATGACGGTAGACCAAACTATAGAAGAAAGAAGAAAGAGAGAAGCAGAAGAGAGGGAGGAAAAGGATAAGGGAATCGAAATACAACGTACGCTACAGAAAAATCGCCAAAGAAGAGTTAGCAAAATACTTAGAAGGATGAAGTGGAAGGACAGAAAAATATTAGCAAGATTCAGATGTGGAAACGAGACCAAAGCAAGGAAATACTGGAAAGAAGAGGAAGAGAAAAGATGCAGGCTATGTGAAAGGAAAGAAGAAGACCTGGGACATGTAATAGAAGAATACGAAATAACCGGAGAACCAAAGGATACAGAAGAAATACTAAACGAGACTGGAGAAGGACTAACAGAACTAAAAACAATAGAGAAGAGAAGAGCAACACAAGACGGGGAGGAACGACAATAAGGAAGCACAGCAAGGAGGCAAAACCCGAAAAGTTGCCATAGTTTTAGAGAATAATTAAAAAGAATAATTAAGGGAGTGCAATGTAATAGAGTGGATAAGAGGAGAGGTAGACATATAAGAAGCGAAATAGGTAAACGAGATGTAAAACCGAAAGCTCGTCCAAAGCCGAAAGGCACGGACTAAGCAATGATAAAATAAAAAATAAATAATAAAAATTTATATCCATTGCCGCTGACACCGAAAAACGTTCTCCACGTTACGCGGAAGACGTTAGATTTAAAGAGATTTACGCACGGGTGCGCGCATGGCGCATACATAGACTCGAGACTCGCATAATAGAACCCGATTCGAATCTAAATCCCAGCTTACGAGATAAACAGTCTATTAGGGGCTGCAGTAACCCTCGGTGAAACTTCCACCGGCCTATAACGACCAGATCAAAGGTATCGGATCGACGAGGACCCCTCGTGACCATCGTATCCCGATTTATAAACTGCCGGTGTCTTCCTTTCGCGCGACTTCAATTTACCGGAAATTTTATTCCCCCGATCGATTAGAATTCCGAGTAATAATGTTCGAATCATTTTCAAGGAAATTATTTATCGAACTTTCGATCGACGATTATTATCGGAAACACGAGTCTAATCAGATATTAGCGATTCTTATCTGATAATGAAAAAAGTTCGACGCAAAGGGAAACGTGAAATTTCATTCGAATCGAAAGTTTACCAGAAGCTAGTTTGATAAGGAGCGATTAATTACTTGCTGTGGATGGTACCGTACACGGCACGTGATCCGTTCGACGATCGACATCAAAGTATCGCGACTTTCGGTGTTCCCGGCCTTTAGCGATTATCGCGAAAACAATGGCATCCAGGGAAAAATCGATGTTGGAAAGCGAGATGAAAAGTTTTAGCGCGTAAACTGTGCGGGATGGACGAGCGAATGGATCTGGCGTGAGATCCGCGTGAAAGAGGCAAAGCGAATGGTTGGTGAAAAATATCGAGCGAGTTCGTTTTAAATCGAAGGTGTAACGTTTCAAGGAAGCTCGAGGAATCGCGTGGGCGATCGTAACAAATAAATAAAAGGTATTCGTTGGACGATATCTGTGTTTAATGCGATGGGTTGTCGTTGAATATCGAAGGAAGACGCGTGGGTGCTGAACATTTCGTATCATGCCAGTCACAATTTCTTAAATTTACAACGTAATTAATCGTAAGGTGAATACCAAAGTTACACAACCATCGTCCCTTTTTCAATGGAATTTCTTTCGAGTAAAACGCTTTACACGTAGGCACCTTAAATTGTTTTCGAAATTACCTTCTCCCTCGTGTATGTTTGAACAACATCGTACGGTATCGAGTACGTCGAGTAATAACGAATTAATCGACGAGTAATTCATTCATCCGGGGACCCAACGTGCAAACTCGGATGGACCCTCGACTCGCATACTCGCGTAAGCACCAATTTTCAGAAGATCTCGCCCACTCAAAACACCATTAAGCTCGAGTTCTAGTTCATTGGTAGCCAGCATCTCCGTTCCTCTCTCTCTCTCTCTCTCTCTCTCTGTATGTCTATCGCACTGTCTGTGTATACGCGAGCACATAGCCACTCGCAGAGGGTGGATATGATTGACGAGCCCTTAAACGAAATGGGATTAATGCGCGTGCAAATTTCAAACTCAGCCGGCGGGAAGGGAAACGTCGGGCCCGGCTTGCCGATAATCATTATTATTAACGATGGAATTAGTATTCGACGAAGTGCGGACTTGGGAGAACTCAAAGGGAGCTACTTTGCTTTCCGGGCGCCGACATAATGCCGACGAAAACTTCGTAGACAATGGCGAAAAGTTTCGCATCCGTTTCGTTCCGTCGTTTCCAATTGGTCCGTCCAAATGTTTAATTTCCTTCACCGTTCTCCGATCACGCTGAACTTTAAAAATAAGGGTGAACGTTAATTTGCCGGTTGAACGGCCGAAAGGAGTGTACATCGGTGGAAGATTAATTTTTAAAAGCGACGCCACGCCGTCTCGTCGCTGTCGCCTTTTGAAGCGTGCCGGTTCGATCAACGACCAAGTTCTTTTGCTCGCCAACTTCCTGCCTCGCCGGAAAATTATTAATCGAGTAATCGGCTGGTCGATCCTTCGCCCAAGTTTCAGTTCCATTCACACACGTTTTCACCTGCGATTTTTCCTTCGAAATTCGACACTACCTGGGTGCATCTACCCTGGTCCGAGTCACGGTGACGCGTACTTGTCGTGCAAGAGAATTCGCGTTATCATCGTCGGTTGATATTGGAAAAGTAATCGTGGAAATGAGGTTACGTGGAAGGAGCGTTGCGAAGGAAACTGTGTGCGATTAAAGAGGCAAGGAGAAAGGTGACCAGTTTCAAGATAAAGAAAAGAGCGACTAGTTCGCAAGCACTTTATGCTTCGATTAGAAATCGGTCTGGAACGGAATAGACGAATTTCTAAGTTTGCGAAATTTCACGCTTCGTAGAGGCTCGTACATTGCGCTCAAGACGAAAGTAAAAGAACAATTGCTGTTCGAAATTTTCCGCGCCGTTTATCGATGAATCGAGTTGCCGAGACAAGAAAAAAGACAGTGTTGCCGAGAGAAATGTGGTTGTGGTTCTCCTGGAAATTTCTTGGCCCAATTGGAGCGACGTTTTTCCGTGACTCGGAAAGCTTGCGGAGAGGGAAAAGCAAATAATTTAACGAATCCGGCGACCCTGATATGGAAAACTCATATCGTCGGTTCAAGGTATCGCGCGTATCGATTTCTTTGTAGACAAAAGTCTGCGAGTCGGTTCCAAAGAACATCTCGAAACGGGCGGAATCAGGCCACGTATACAGTAGCCTTGAGCGGAATATCGAAGACGTCGAAGATATTCACCGACTTTTCAATCTTCCACTCTTGGCACACTTCTCGAGGAGTCGATAAAAAAGACAATAGAAAAATAGCGGCCGACAGAGCCGGTTAATCGGTCTACGCCAATCACACGTGCAAGTAGATGCTTGAACCTATCGAAAAATCCTTAAACAGTCGAAACAAAATTGGCACGTTCGGATCGAATAAAATGGCTGAAAACGAAATAACTCGTTGCAGATATAAAATTTGCAAAGTCTCTTAATCGGTGTAAAACGAAAAGGCTAGCAAACGTTTTTTAAATATGTAAATGACTTAAAAACGGCGTAAAAATGGGAGAAAAAAGGAACAGAGAATAAAAGGGGAAAAAGAGGAAGTGTATAAAACTGTATCGTACGCGAAATAGATTTGTCCAGGGTTACGGAATGAGTTGAGAAATCGTCGCGAGCGCTGAATTTTCTCCCATAAAACGTTCCCCAGGGGATAAGCGAGTAGATCACCCTGTATACGGGGTGGAATCCGTTTCTCGGATTTTACGAGGTCCCGCTCGAGATCTTTCTTTTTCTACTTTCGCCGGTTCTCCATTCCCCACTCCTCCCTCTCTCAGTCTCTCTCTCTCTCTCTCTCTCTCTCTCTCTCTCTCTCTCTCTTTTTCTCTCGCCCTTTAAACCTCCACCTCTCCAATCGCGTTCCTCTCTTTTTCTTTCTATCGTTATTCCACTCCTATGCTTTCCTCGTCTCGCTTATTCAGACGTTTGACGGAACTTAGAATATAAACGACCCCAAACCAGACCCTATCGATACGTCAGCTTCAACAGGGGGTAAGGAATGATAGATCGACTTTTTCGACTGGCAGGGTGTAAATATGCGGTCTCTGAAAGACAGCTTGATGAGACGGTTCCTGTTCGACTCCGGAAATCTCTCTCTTTCTCGTGCTCTCTTCCTCTCTCTCTCTCTCTCTCTCTCTCTCTCTCTCTCTCTCTCTCTCTCTCTCCCTCTGTCTGCCCTCTTGATCCTTTACCTTCGACAGGGAAATCGAACCTTCGAATCGCTCAACTTTCTCGTGAAACTTGGTCCCACGCGAGAACTGGAAGAAATTTCTTCGACGAGAAGATTGGAAAAGTTAGAGAATGCAACGTCCCGTGCAACTTAGAGAAACCTCAACTTTAAAAATACATCTGCTGGAAATTGTCACGTTATGCGTTGAGGCTTTTCCATCGCTGAGATTTCGTCGGTGCGAATGTTGGATCGGATCAAACTTACGTCTAATTTGCCGCAGGTGAACTTCGGAGACGTTTTCATCCCGGCGAACCTGAAAGCGCCGAAGGCCAGAGTGTTGCCTGAATTCTCGAGGTTGGCGCACGGCCTACGTAGCGGCAACATCACCATCTTAGATTGCAAAACTATTTACATCCCGAATCTGCATTACGACGGCGCCGGTCCTGACGCTTATTTCTGGGTTGGAAACGGCTCGGAGCCCAACACGTTTGGCATCAAAGTACCAAGCGAGAGACAAAGGTACGTCGTACTTGATCTGTTCCATCGGTTCGAACGTTCCATTACATTTCGTCCATTACGAATAAAAAACGAGCATTTGTATTTTACAGCTTGGCGCCGTTAAGTGGTTATCAAGGAGCGGACATAGAAATCGTTTTGCCGGCTAACTTGACCGTGCACGACATCGACTGGCTGTCGGTTTGGTGCGTTCAGTTTAAGCACAACTTTGGACACGTTATGATCCCCAAGGACCTCGACGTTCCACCGGCTCTTGGACAGACAAAGATCGCGGTAACTGGAAACGAACTGTTCGCGAACAAACTGAATTTCATTTCTTAGTATTCATGCACCTGTTAAAAAAAAAAAGTTACGTTCGTTCAATTGAATCTGACATTTCATTAACGAAATGTATTTTTATCGGGATAGCCGCCTTGGTGGTACGATCCTGTAAGTAACGTAGAGCCTATCAAACAGACGATTTCCACGTGTCAGAAACGATCATCCGTTTTAAATACAAGCGTCGCCCGTATATAAAAAGCAAAAACTTGCGTTGTTTTTGCAGACAAGCAGCACGCCACCGCCACCGGACAAGGAAACGCCGCCTCTGTCGAAACTCGAGCTGACCAACTGCAAAGAGATAATGGAGGGTCGTGTGCAGGTCCAGTGGGAGATGATAGGAGACGACATTCAGATCAGAGTGTCCGGCAGGATCAACGAGGACCAGTACGTTGCGTTCGGTTTATCCGGTCGCGAAGGAAAGCCCGAAATGATCGGTGGCGACGTGGTTGTGGTCGCTTACGACAACAGGACCAGTAAATTCATCGCGGTCGACTATTATTTGTCGGATTACGCGCAATGCGACGGCAAGAAGGGTGTGTGTCCCGATGAAAGGGTCGGAGGGAAGAACGACGCCGTTCTCGTCCACGGAGAACGAAAGAACGGCGTAACGACAGGTAAGAAATTACTTTTTCAATGATCGCTAAAAGCATTTGTATTTATCGTAGCATTCGTATACGTACTAGTTAATTAGGTCCAAGTGTATTAAATTTATTTATTTCGTTTATCATCGAAGATTACAGCCGGATGTAACGTTCGCGATCAACATTTCAGTTACTTATATGAGACCTATGAGTACAAACGAGCCGGTAAAGGACAGAATGATCCCAAACACAGAGACGAGCGTAATCGCGGCGATAGGACCTCTGAATATGAGAGGAGAAGCCAATGCTCATCACAGCTTCGACAGGACGAACGAGGACATTCGTATTGATTTTACGTCGAGGAACGTGCACGAGTGTACAAATTCCCTCTACAACCTCCCGGACATGTCTGACATCGAACCCTGGCCAGCAGCCGTAATCACCAACGAAACTACCTTCAGCACGAGGATCGGACCTGCCGGTGGGAAAAGAGGATACACGAGGATCACAGGTATCCTTCCTTGTATCCTACGTTCGTTGGGTAACTTTTAAAACGAGTGTTAAAAAGAGAATCCTGGGCTGTTATTTTTAACAAATCTTTTCACCCTTTATCTTTTTTATACGTTCGTGTCGTGTTGTTTGAATATCGTAATGATCGAGGATTAAAACGTAGGACAACCTGCTTGGGGAATCGCGTGGTACATCAACGACTTGCTGATCCCTGAAATCACGGTGGAGAGAGGACAGACGTACACGTTCATAGTCGAAGGTGGGAACGATCCAGCTAATCCAGCAAGGCGAGTTGAAATTTCAAACTATTAATAGTCCGGTTTGTATTCTGTTTCCTTGATTTCGCCGCTCGTTCGATGTTCGATAATTATAGGAAATTTGTAGCGCCGGCATACCTCGTTCACCGCCATTCGATTACAATTTTCCATAGAATTTTACAACGTATCGTCGAAGACATTGTTTTACGAATTCTTTCTTTTCGAAATTGCCCGCGAAATGATAAGTTTCTGCTTCGCGTAGAGTTCAAGAACGTGATTTCTTTCCTGTAGGTACCATCCATTTTATATCACCGACAGTCCAGAGGGTGGATTCGGTCAAAAGACCGAGACAGAGCAAAGGGCACAGAGAGTGTTTGCTGGAGTAAAATACGACGTGGACGGATATCCTTATCCCACGGCGGCCGGTCGTTACTGCGAATGGGTTCACAAGACGGTAGATATGAGCGCGGATATGGAAACTTTTGAGAATTTCTTTGAAACCCTTAGACTAGAGTGTGACAAGGGTGAGCCCGCTAAACTTGTTTGGACCGTGGCTGAAGATACTCCGGATTTGGTCTATTATCAGGTACGATTCATAAAGATACAATTGACATCGTATGAAAGCAAGATCGACTCTTTTGCCATGATCGTGTCACGAATAAAAAACGTTATTTAACGAGAACAATTTGTCTCCGCAGTGTTACACGCACAATAACCTGGGCTGGAAGATAAACGTTGTCAACAGCGCACACGCGGCCGTGCCGTTACTGTCGATGGTTACAACGACGTTCGTCGTCGGTATGTTACAATTCATAAGATGAATTAACCCTTAAATATTGCCTAAAACATACGCGAGGAGTTACGAGCGTACGTGCGATCGCAAGGCTAGTAGATCCGAAAGAAAACGAGACGAAGGAAAAGGTAAATTGGAATTCGAAGGAAACTCGCGTAGATAACGACGGTGATAAAACAAAAACAAAAAAAGGCGATTGTTAAAATCTGCTGAACACGATACAAGGTTGTAAGAAAGTACTTAGCTCGTAAGGTTTAATCGTACGTAAAAGATTAGCAGAATATTTTTAAGATCTCTATCAGATTCAATATTTCATATTATACTATATATATGTATATGTATATGTATATTTATATATACACATATATATATAATTATATATATTATATACATACATACATACACGTATTAACATGGCACTTGAGGAGAACGAGATTCGAGGTGATTTTTAACGTTTAAGAATTTAAGAGACTACTTAGGAAAAGGAGAGCGAGAATAATTTCTGACAATAATAATAATTCGGGAGCGGGGTATAAACGTGGATAATTTCTGACAATAACGTGAAACTTGTATCGTTTATCGTGGGTACAGGGAGGGATATTATAATTTATCGAGCAGAATCGATCGGTGTAGATCGATGCGTATATCGGTGATAAACGAAAGAACGGGGAAAGTATCCGTGGTACATGTACAATGTAAATTTTGCACAAAGCTATAGTTGAGTATAACGTAACATTAAAGATCGAGTAGTACTTAAGATATACATTTATAAATGCTGTCGACTTGACAATAATACGTAGGGTAGTAAACGATGAAGGAATCGCTGAAGAAAAAAAAAAGAACGGGGAAATATGTACAAGGTAACGTCAGACATTATGTAATTTAAGGGTGATACAGTTGCAAACTATCCCCTATACGTGTAACAATGCTATAATATGTACATACTATAGAGTGGACCTTCCTAAAACGGAATGAAAGTATAAAATGTGCCTTGGGTACAGATAATGAACTTCTCTAATTACACGAATTAGGAACCACTCGGACAAGAGATACCCTGTAGTACTTAGGAGCTGGTTTCTTGCGCGTTGAACGTATCCGTACGTGGTCAATTGATAGAACCGAATATTAACGTTGACGTTTCGTTTCGCAAGGGTATGCCAAGTGAAGCAGTTTAGTCTGTTCTAACTGGAGAATCCAATCGAAATCAATTCGCAAAGACGTAACGACGAGCGAACAGGTAGCGTGATACGTGCAAGGAATGAGATGTCGTGCAACCAAGAAATCAGAAAAATACATAATCACTCTAGAAACGTAGAGATTAACGAGGTAGGAAGAAAAACGATATATCTCTCCCTCTTTTTAAACGTGAATAACAAAAACTATGCAGTGTCCAGATTCTAAGTAACGGGGTGTCCTCAAAATTGCCAGCAGCCAACAAAATTCTTTGCAATTCCGATTGCTTAACGCACGAAGACCAGCCTGTATTTAATTACATATGCATTCATACCTAACATAAACATTATATATATATATATATACATACATACACAAAAAAACACACACACACACGCACACACAGATATATATATATATATATTAAACATACATACATTATACGAGGTACTACATGCATAAATATAAAAGAAAATTCGGAAATTTACATCGTTTAGCTGTCAACGTTGTCCAGTTTTGTATTCGTCCGCGCTTATCAATCGCGATAACCAAAATGACAATAACAATTGGACAAATACCTAGCACAACAGTTTATACCGTTCTGCTCTACCTTCGACTTACGATAGATCAAAGGATCGGCTGCTCTTCGAGCAACACGTGTAAACAAGCAACGAATACGCACGTTGGACATCGTTGCTCGAGCTTCTAAGCGAGATGCGTGAAAGAAACAACAGTGTCAAGTAAGGATACTAATACGTATTACACGCGTTTGTAAAGTTAATTAAGCGACCATAAGACGAAGCCGAAGATTCGTTTGATCGCCGTGTCGTTTCAACGCGTCTGGATTCCAGTATTTCCGGCGATGCTCGACGGCGATCCTCCAGAGAATAACCACACGATTCCACATGATTTTCTTCGGGTCTGTACACCTTAGAATAACGCATCCTCGTCGCCATTTTCGTTCTTCTTCCTCGTCTCACTGCTTTTCTTCGTCCCTTCTCCCTTATCGTATCTGTTATTCTTCTTTCTAAGCGAGTCCTTCGAGAGAGCGAGGCGGATTGTAGCATGTAAGCGGATATAAAACTCCTACTTCTGTGAACGACAATAATATGATACCAACTTGCCGGATCGGAAATTCAGAGGGGCTGCTCCGATGAATCCAGCGATTTACGCGCCAGCCGGAAGAGAAAGGAACGTTTCGAAAGACGCCGACTCGACGAAACTTGTGCTGTCCCGCGTTTCCTGCTTTTACTCGAGACAATAAACGAGCTGTTGAAACCGTAAGGGTCGATCGTTCGTTCGCCAATGTTACTCGGACAATAACGCGATTAATCGCGACCAAAGAGTTCTATATTTTATGGAGGGAGGATGGTAAAACGTATCCGAAGGACGATCGCGACGATCGAAAGTAACGCTTGACGATATTCGTAGATACGGTTTACTGTTCTAAATTTTGAAATTCCGACAATAATCACGCTCGATCCTTTCAAGTACAAACGTCCGATGATAATCGATCGCGTTTGTCGGTTATTAGATCGGACAACGGATACGGTCATTCGTCGAAGGAATGGCCGCGCGAAGAAAACGCTAAGGTCGTAGGACAGCAGACGCCATTCGTTAGAAGACAAATATGTATCTGTACGGATCAATTATTCGAGGTGTAAGTGTAGAAAAAGAGAACTTAAACGGCGCACAGTTCCGCCGGCTTTAAGCTATTTACCTGTAAACGAGTGTACAGAACGAACGAAAGTTTTAGATAGGAATGTAAAGATCTTCTCTTTTTAATAATCTCGTCTCTCCTCTCCTTTCCTCTCCTCTCCTCTCCTCTCCTCTCCTCTCCTCTCCTCTCTTTTTCTCTCTGTCCGTCTCTTTCGTGTATATGTGCACTTTCTACGCGACTATTTCTCTCTCTTTGTCTCTCGTTTTCACTTTGTCCCGTAGAATATTCACGGAGCAGCCCGAGCGATGTCCCTCAAGTTGTTAGCAGTTAAGGAGAGAGAGAAAAAAAAAAAAGAAAAAAACGATAGTTTAGAAGTTAAGCGAAAACCTTCTTTTCTCGCCGTATCGAAATGTAATTTAAAAACGACGTAAGAAGAAAATATGAAAAGAGAATGGAGGATATGTAGGAGCGTCGAAGACGATGGCTTGGTTTCCAGTGTACGACGTTCGATGCGTGAATTTCGAATCGTTAGCGATTATCTTATAGCAGGTAAACAAGTTTACATTTTGTGTCTCTCGTATCGTAGTTCAAATAGCGTTTTACTCGTGTAACTTTCCTTCCATAAGCGTCGATCCTCTCGTGGAAGTCGACGAATCCAAGAATCGATTAACTGGAGGAATTTAAGCGAAAGAGAAGAACCTAAGAGACCGATAGAATCTGATTCTATACCGTTAGCGCTCAATTCGCATTCAAACGCGTTCCTCCTTGTGTAATCCTTTCTTGGCTGATAGTTTCGACAAACTTCTCTATTTGTTATACCCAGTTTTTTCCTTCTACTATACCCGCTCACATATCCCTACGAACATATCCCTAATGTAAGGCACGGAAGGTTCGAGACGAAACGTTCTCGATTAGTGTTTTTAGTAAGGAAATTAGGTGCGGAAATTGTCGAGCGTCCTCGAGATCGGCGTTTGTGCCTTTGATTTTTCGCAAATGCCGTCTGAGGGATATCTCGAACGATCGGATGAAGAAATAAGAAAGGAAAAGACGAACATCGCGGATCGATAGATACCGCCGACAGAGATGCGCGAAGAATCGAGATCGATCGGGATCGATAATGAGAAAGATTGGGCTAGTGGCGAACGAACCGTAGAGATAAGTAAAGAAGAACGTTCGAACTAGCGATTTTAATAGCGTCGATCAATCGAACGGATGTATAACACTGTCAATATGTATGTAACGACAAAGGTCTCCTTGTTTCAACGATGTATCGCGAAGAGAACTGGAAGGCTTTTAAAAGTGGATATCTTTGTGAATCTTATCCTTGTCGTAGAATATATTTTCACACTTAAGAACACGGCGTCGAGAGCGAGAGAAAAAAAGGGAGGAACGGTATATCGGTGCTTCGGCTCTTTGCGCTCTTGTGAAACAGTCTGCTCTTTCTTGCTTTCGTTGATAAAGTACGTGTACGCGTGTGACGTACGTGTAAAGAAGAAACGAAAGATAGAGGACGCGCACGGGTATCGAGTTTAAGAGTCGCAAAACATTCAGAAGGATTTTATTCGCCAGCGCGATACGAACAACGTACAAAGTGATGTCGATAAGAAAGAATTGATTTATTACGATAGACCGTCCTCAGTTGTGTTTAACAAATTCTAAGGATCTATATTTTTGAACGACGAGTATCATTGGGCGAGTGCTACGATGTTTTATCGTTAAGAGAGAACGCGTCGAGGAGAAATCGTGTTTAAAAATCCGATCGAAAGTAGTTGAATGGCCAGACGCGAGTGCGAAGAGTCGAAGGAGAGAAAAATTCGTGAAATCCATATCCAAGTATCCGTAGATAAGTCGTTTTCGAACATGCTGACACCCACCCATTAGTAATTAGTAGGTCTCGTAGAGGATGACATAGCTCGTGAAAGTTTAAACGAAGAAACGAAAATAAAGAAAAAAAAAAAAGAAGTAAAATATTTATCAACTACTCTATCCGAGAAACGTGTCGAGAAGAGGAAGAAACGAAAACGAACCTGATTCTGGAAAGTATGCGAAATGTTTCGGCGAATTTATCCAGCTCTCGCGTGAACAAAAAAGTAAAAAATATAACGTAGCATTATCGAGAAATGGTAAAACAATTGTCAACCGTTTTTTTCAACGTTTACGTGTTAGACTAGACTAATCAACAAAGTAACTCTATTAATCGTGTACTCGTATTACTGTAAAGTCGATTCAATTGTCAAGATCCTCGTGTTTTTACGAGACACGTGCGAACATGGTTTTAAGAACATATCGAATTTTTTCATAATTTAATCGTGCATTGTGTTTTACGTTATTCAAAGAAAACAAAAAAAAAAGAAAAAAAAGAAAGAGAAAGAGAAATGAAAGTACTTAAATAGTTGGAATACCAGCTTAATTTAAACGTTTTGAATGTAATGTAATCGTTGATTGCGTTTATCGAACACCGTACTACTCGCACGTGTCTGAAGTTTATGGCCATCGTGAATGCGAAAATAAAACACTCTGGTCCAGAGTGTAAGCCTAACTGCATACAAAGATGTATACGAGTTTGAATTTCGATGTCAATGCAGTGTAGTGCATTTTAAGCCATGTATGTGTATAATGTTGCACGTGTCGTCGTTTCTTTTCATCTTATTTTTGTCTGTTTTCGATCCAAGAATCTTACTCGTGGTGAAATTGATTCTGCACCGAATAGATTTATGTATCATCGAGCGAGAACAGATATTGTAAAAATATAAATGCTCGGACAACTTGTTTCACGACGCTACAACTATTCGCATTGCATCATTGAATATATACATTCCTTTTAAAATCTTCAAACAGTTATTTCTCTGATTTCGGTGCTATAAAAATTGTTTTGTGCGAGATTACTAATACATTTGAGGTTAATCGATCAACTTAATAAGAGCATTGTAGCTTTCTGAAATAAGTTCAACAATTTACGAAACGTACTATCGAATCAAATTTTATTTAATTATCAAACTAACGATTAAATTTGAATATAGTAAATTTTTTCAATAACTGTCCATCAAATATGTATAAATAATTTCACGTTCTGAAATTCTACGTACTGGCTAAGATCTCTAAAATATGAAATGAAAGTAATTCGGATAAACATGGAGTAAACATGTATATTTTGGTCAATTATTCCGTGATATACATATCTTTCTAGTTTCGATTCATTGGTGAATAATTACAAGTAATCTACGGAAGCCGACTTGATCCTCTGATTCAGCTACGAATGAAGACATTTCCGTGCAATGTTAACTTTCTTGATATAGCCTATACATTGTACGAGAATAGGCGATGGTTCGTTTATAACATCGGTTCATTTTTTTTCTTTCTTTTTCTTGGTCTCTTTTTTTTACGGAAATAAAGAGGAAAATAAGACAGCAAATGTACGTATCAAACCGCATAGAGAGAAAAATGCTCTCAAAAAAAAAAAAAAAAGAGAAATGTTATGAAAAGACTGCTCTTGCCGGCAAAAAGTATCAACACCCTATGAATATAGAAATAGAGACTCCAATGTACATCACGCATCACGACCACCTTCGTTCTTTATCATGATTCTTACCTTTTCGTTCGATACATAAAACCTTTGAAAAGGTTTCCTTTGAAATTCTATATACAAATAAACACTTTTGTATGTATTTATCCACTATACGCAGATCCACGTCCGAAGGATACCAACGATGTGTATGAGATTTAGAAGTGACTAAACTATAGAGAAAGATCGTGGAATTACGATGATTATTATTATTATTCGAATGAAAATATCTCAGGATAATGTATGTCCTTCATTGACCCTGAATTTCTCCGCAATATTTCACGCGTTAAATCTACAGCTTTGACAGCGCTACATTTATTAATGATTGGGTAAAAGGAGCATCTAAATAATCATGAAGTATATAATATATTATGATTATGAATTATTGAACATTGTATCAAATTTTATATTCACTTCTTGTGGTTGACAATAAACTGGTTTTATAAAAAAGCTAAAGAAATTTTCTATAAATTTTTTCGATATTAAAATTCCAATACATTGTTTCGTTGTTACATATATACGATTGAATATATTCCTTAGCTGTTTATTTAATTTTGCTAAATTTATTTCGAGTATCCCCAAGGATCTTTCTTTTGATCCATTAGGGCGAGAGAAGATTCGCAGATTTTCTTAAACACTTCGCGCAATCTTCCTTTTTGGAACACCTGAAATAAATTAAAATATCGATTATTTTACCTTTCCGTTTTAGTACATATTGATCGTGTACGAACGGATATATATATATCAGCATGTACCTTATAAAGTTGATACTGTTCAGAGGCAAGAATGTCTGCCAATTGTATACATTCAGCGTGTTCATTCATTTCGGTCATCACAGAATGTAAAAGAAGCGTAACTTTTGGAATACAAAGTTCCCGTAACTTTTCCATTTGATGCTCGCGGGCCGCTTCTTCAGGGGTACATGATTCGCCGTTATTGTTATTTGAATCAACCAACCAACCACCATCCGGGAATAACAATACGTTAAACAATAATTGTTTCACTGCCTATAAGATTGAAAATATTAAAAATACTTAACAATCTTTATTTCGTATTAATATGATAAATTTTATTTCACGAACCTTCGTATGATGTTGCATCGTAGATTTCCACCTTTCCATTTCTACGTTGTATTGTGACTTTTTATGTTCATACGCGACTTTCTCGGTGAACGTCGCATATGCAGGTAACTCTTCTAACGGCGCAGGTTTTCCATGATGATAATGAGAAAACCATTCGGCGAAACCTTCTTGGGCATCAAGATAAGTTTTATAACAGAGGTATTCCCGGATCATTGAGGACGCTCTCTTCGACAGGTTATTTGACATCGTGAGATTTGTTAAAGTACCTTCTAGCGTTGGATATTCAGCCATAATAGTTTCAATGGAATCTACTGGAATCTATAGAATTTGACAAACAAAAAATCATCGATTAAAAACAACTGGAGAAACATTTAAAAAGTAAGGAATCGTTCAACTTCGTACCTTATTAAAAGCTTTTCTAGCAGCGTCAATTTTTTCATTTGTCAGAAAATATCTTATAAGAGCATTAGTTTGCGACAATGCTTCTTCCCGTTGACTTTGATAAAATATTAACCAATCCAGAGCATTAATCTTGTCAACGTCCGCGTCAGTCATAGTACCTTTCAAATCAGTGGGATCGACGTCGATGTTTTTAGAACGTATACTTTCTACTACTAGTTTCGTAATTGCCTCTACGTTTAGATTAGCATCTTCTGCTGCAGCTAAGCATTTTTTCCGTTGTTCATAATCTTTTATAGTCTCCAAATAACTGGCATAATTTGTTATTTGAAGTTCTTGAGGTAACATAGCTGTATAGAAGGCGATCAAAATTGGATCATCCATTTCAATTAAAACGCGAACATATGCCAACAGAACTTTATCTCCAATTTTATCTTTTGCATTTTTCCCAATTTGGCGAAAGAAATATATCAGATGCGCTAAAAACCTTAAGAAGTGTGGATCGCAAGTCTTCGAACATATCATGTCCTCTATTTCTTCCATCAATTTTGGTATTTGATCCAATATCAGATATTTCTGAATAAGGTGATCAGGTTTATTCGATTGTGCTCGAATATCAGGGTTTTTCGATGCGTGAAGTTCTTTAAATACATCTTTTAGCGAGATCTCATTTTTCCAATAATCATCAGGCATATCCGTAAAACTTTTTGCCACTAGATCTCTCACTTCTCTTTCTACTTTAATGTCTAACAGCGTTTTCATATAAGCCCATAGTGCATCTTGCCAAGAAGACGCCACTTGCAGCATTTGTTGAACATTTCCACAAAGACTAGCGTAAATGGTGCGATAAAATTGACCTGAACGCGGAAAAATTTTAATTACAAGATGCAGCTTGTGGTAAGTCATGTTTAATAGTACAGATAATAAAACGATCATTACCTACACGCCTTTCCTGAGAAAGTTCCCAAGCGCATAATTTCCAAAGACTTCTATTAGGATTTCCTTCAATAGGTAATTTAGAATCAGATAATTGGTTTTGATAGTTAGGATCATGATGAGGTATCCATCCTAACAGACAAGCAGCTCGCCAAGGTTGTCCACAGTATTGAGCTAATGCTTGTGCTTTTTGAAGACGACCGCAGCGAACCTATTTAAATAAAATATATTTTATATATTACATTTTTTAAATATTTTTCGATTAATTCTTTATTAAACATCTTGTACCTCTATGAACATTCTCTTCTCCAGCCTTGCGTCATCTTCCCTGTCTAAATCATGGAGAGGTTTTCCTTCTCTTATTGGAGCATCCGGATCTAGAGATGATACCAACGGTCTAGATGAACGAAATGGAATTTGTTCTTTGTCTTTATACATTAATAATTGTCTCACAGTATTTTCCCATGCGACTGTTTTATCTGTGAAATGTTCAGTGATTGGATATTTATCCGCTTGGTCTAATGCATTTTTCTCTAACCAGTCAATTATTAACTGGTATTCTCTAATGTAACTTTCAGTTTTGAACAAATTATCTATTACAACTTTTTCTGATATGTATATATTATTTTCGACTGGAGTAGGAAAATTAAGACTGTTTATTCTATTTTGGTATAAACAATAAATAAGTCTCCATGTGTTCCTTTCATTTTCTAAGGAAATTTCATCTTCTGATATTTCAGTAGTTTCTACTTTTGACTGCATACCTAAAGGATAAAAAATATATAATTATATGCAAAATATAATACTAAAGTACAAAGTCAATACATACACTATAATTTTCTATGTACCTCTCATTATATCTAACGTGTCTGTGCAGTTTTGTATAAAATCTGCAATAGTATCAAATACCTGTGCCTCTGAAAAGTTTGCCTGTAAACTATGTAAGAAATCATAGAAAAGTTTAGACATAACATCTCTCCAAGGTTCCCTTGCTTTTAAAATCATGCCAGTCGCACTACTATCCTCCATCATTTCTCTCAAGGTAAATTCACTTTTTTCTGAAGCAGCCATTATATCTCTTACTTCATGAGGAGCAAGCGTTAATGAAGTATCAATATCCAAAAGATCATGAGCCTTAATTAATCTTGAATGAAGATAGGATTTGCCCGACATTCTTGAACTATTGATGTCATTTAATTTATGAGAATCATCCATATCTTTTCGTAAATAATTAGTGTTCTGTAATGATAGTCTTTTAGAAGGTGTGCTTTTTCCGCTTAACCTCAAAAATGACCTTCGTTGAGCGTTTTCTTGATTAAGCATTTTAATAGATTGCTCTAAGTTCTCATTGCTATTGTTTATGGTATCCATTTTGAAACATACACTTAAAGATCTAGAAACATTTATGCAAGACTACTTATTTCATTCAGATAGAGAATATTTACACATGTAGGTTATTTGACAATCGTACCGGTTTTCGAATTCACAATAAGTACTATTAGCGGGATGAGGATAGGGAATTATTTAAATGTAACGAAATTCCCTACATCAGTATCGCATAAAGTTCACGATCGAGTATGAAACATGCACTTTTCTATATTTACGCCGTAATGCATTGTTAATATGTAATATTTAACATGATTATATTTTCTTCTCTCATGTCGGACATGTATGTTAAAAAATAAAAATATTACAAAGATTTTATAAAATGTAATCAAGTAATAATCTCCTCAGCATTCTCTATTTCAAAAGAATCAATTTTATATCAATTTTATACTATATGAAACTTTGTACAATTGGATTGTTACTATAATAGATATGGATTTTGATGTATTGCTTCATCAACATTTATTTATATATGTACAATATTAAAAAGTGTGTCAAAACTATACTCCTCTATGCATCAGTTCGAACTGTACCACCATACTCGTCGCAAGGTCGTACAGTTGTAAAGACTTAAAGAAATGGCGACTCGTCTGCTTAAAGTTAGTTCCGCATTGCGGGCTTATTCTAACAAAACCAGCCTCGTAAAGGTAGTAAAATTCAAGTTCTATCATAACGTTGCTATTATTATTAAGTAGTACCGGAATAATTTCTTGAACTTTACGTTCAATTCAATATGATTTTCTCATCCTAAGGAACCATTGAATCCATTTACTGCTTACGTAATAAGAATGAACTTTTTAAATGTTTGTAGAAACAAAAGAAATATGATGAATTATTATTAATGAATAACAAATAGGATTCAGTAAATCGTGTTCTATGATATATATATAGAAATACCTGTATCAAGCTATCATAACCTTAATTCATCTTGCACAACGGTGTCGTAAACAGAGAGAACTTTAATTTTGACAGATATCGTTTTCTATATTATTACAATGATCACATCAATTTCATTTCAATAATTTATAATGTTATCAAATTTACAATTTGTACAATCTTTTAGTTATTATTTCAGCCTACAAAATTAGTTTTGTCAAGATTATTAATATTGGTATATCTTTTAAATAAAATAAACCAGCATAAAATGGAATTAATCTCTTACACTTTTGTCCTTTTAGTTTTCTTTATTATACGTCTATAGTTATATTTATATCAGGTACCAAAGCAATGGCGATCTACATCAGCATCATTAAAAGAAATATTGGTGAATCAACCACCAACACTAGTTACAACTTTAGATTGCGGTATGAGAATTGCTACTGAAGACAGTGGTGCACCAACAGCTACAGTGGGATTATGGATTGATGCTGGCAGTCGCTTTGAAACCGATGAAATTAATGGAGTTGCCCACTTTATGGAACACATGGCTTTTAAAGTAAGTAATGGTATTCAAGTTTACTTGAAATAAAATGTTAAAAATGACAATCAAAATGAGAATGTAATTACAAACAGGGAACTACTAAACGTTCACAAACTGATTTAGAATTAGAAATTGAAAACATGGGTGCTCATTTAAATGCATATACAAGCAGGGAACAAACAGTATTTTATGCTAAATGTTTAGCAGAAGATGTTCCAAAAGCTGTTGAAATTTTGAGTGATATCATTCAAAATTCAAAGCTTGGTGAGAGTGAAATCGAAAGAGAACGTGGTGTTATTTTGAGAGAAATGCAAGAAGTTGAAACAAATCTGCAAGAAGTTGTTTTTGACCATTTACATGCTAGTGCGTATCAAGGCACACCTTTAGGAAGAACGATTCTTGGCCCTACTAAAAATATTAAAAGTATTACAAGAAAAGATCTTGTTGATTATGTTAGGCATTACTATGGTCCACCTAGGTAATTACAACTATCCATAAGATAATTTTATTATACATATATGTATTTGAAAATTATTAAAATATCTTCACAGATTCATTTTAGCTGGTGCAGGTGGTGTAAATCACAATCAACTAGTAGATTTAGCTCAGAAGCATTTTGGCCAAATGAAAGGGCCATTCTATGATGAAATTCCTCCTTTGTTAGAACCATGTCGTTACACAGGATCAGAAATAAGGGTTCGTGACGATAGTATGCCTCTCGCACATGTTGCTATTGCTGTTGAAGGTGCTGGTTGGACTGATCCAGATAATATTCCTCTTATGGTTGCAAATACACTTATGGGAGCATGGGACCGTAGCCAAGGAGGAGGTGTGAACAATATAAGTTTCTTGGCTGAAGCTTCTGCAACTGATGGGTTATGCCATAGTTATCAAAGCTTCAATACTTGTTACCAAGTACTTGTTATTAATTTATATTACTACATATGTGTATAATATTGTACATTAATCATGTGTTAATATGAGATATCTTCTTTGTAGGACACAGGACTTTGGGGTGTATATTTTGTGTCTGACCCAATGGAAATTGAGTGGTTTGTACATAATGTACAACGTGAATGGATGCGATTATGCACGTCAGTGACTGAAAAAGAAGTAGAACGCGCGAAAAACATTCTTAAAACAAATATGCTCCTTCAATTGGATGGAACAACTGCAATTTGTGAAGACATCGGCCGGCAAATGCTTTGTTATAACCGGCGCATACCACTTCACGAACTTGAAGCTAGGATAAATGTAAGTAACATTCACATATTTTTAATGTTTTAAATACAGTTCTCATATCAATAAAATTATTTGCAGAGCATAACTGCCTCAAATATTCACGATATTGGTATGAAATACATTTATGATCAGTGTCCAGTGATTGCAGCAGTTGGACCAGTCGAAAACTTACAAGATTATAATGTCATTCGTTCCGGCATGTATAGATTACGAGTGTAAACATGTTACCATCAATAAATTTAGAACAAGTCACAAGTAACACAGATTTTAGCAAAAGGAATTGGAATTAAAGTGAGACTATAAAAATTCAAACTATTTGTAACTATAAAATATAATCATAACTATAATATAAAATTATTATTGAAGCTACATAAAAAAATGTTGTATTTAATCTTTAATGTGATATTTTATAGTCTTATTTTAATCCTGGTGAATAAATAATACATTTCCAAATCATGTATTATCTGGCTACAATATAACAATAAATTTATCCTAGAAAAGTTTATTTGTTGATTTATAATCTGCAGTAAACGAAAATGGTATATAATAAGTGAAATTATTTAAAATAGTCATAATCCATTTTAAGTTATTTATAAACAGTGAACAAGATTTTATCATGAAAATTGGTTTATTGTGTTTTATTAATTTTTAAATTTGTACTCTTTTTTTTTTCTTTTTTTTACAATATGCGATGTTATCTATTTTTATTATTAGTACAATGTTATTCACAGAAAATGTTTTTAATTTTTAATGCAATATATAAGAATATTACACAAACATCTTAATGACGCAAAATTATATGTACAAATATATATTTTATAAAATAATTTTATAAATACAATCTATTTATAAAATTAATATGTATCATAAATAATCTATTTATAAAACTCGACGTATAAAATTACTTGAGTACAAGTGTTAATCTGTACATTTAAAGATATATAAACTAATTTTAAGACATACAATTGTAAAAACATAACTTGTATGTTCATACATTAATTACTTACTATTACAATTAATTATTGCAATAATTGCTGTAACTATTTACCCACGAAAAGTATAGATTTTCAAAATCTAATTGTTTCATTTGTTACGCATTTAATATGGCTAACCAGGGAGAGAGAAATATAGTTACATTAATAAGATATCCCAAAGCGGGAAAATATAACATATCGTTAATATTATAATTAAAGAACTTAAGCACTGTACACAATAAAGCGTTTGTTGGAATTCTTTGATTCTGTAAATTGCACAAAAGATAATATTATCCTGTGGTATCCTAGTAATAAAAATTTTGCAATACTTTTTGAAAGGCAATAAAATTGTATAGTCATTATCTATTTTACTTACATTAAAGCAAATTTGTTTCATTCTAATTTGGTTATGACTTCATGCATTTATTAAGCTTACGACTATCTAGCATTACTTGACGGTGCTGTTGCTTGTGTTGGTGATGCAGTATCCTTGCAAACTTTAGCAGTCATTTCAGCCAATGGTTCTAATTCTTTTGTATTTATTAATTCAAATTCTGTTACAAAATAGTAAAAGTGTTTGTAGCATGTATTTACATGTGCTTCCTAAAATAGAAATAATTTAAATTACATTTTAATATGATAACATTTATTGAGCATGTACATGAAACTTACTGCTCCTATTGCTACAATACGATCAAAATGATGGATATAGACATGGACAAAAACTCTGAACAAACGTGTCAAAATTTTCCTACAGAGAGGTACGAATGTTTTTGGAAATGGTACATCTATAAAAAGAAATTGTTACATATATGTTATCAAATTACAGAATATTAAAATTTTTTAAAACATTATACCTGTTGATACAGGAAAAATGGTTTCATTATTAATTTGTGCTTCAATCCAATCCATAAGAAGGCTGACATATTGTGGTGCTGGCAGTGCAGTAGGTTTTTTATATTTCTCACCATCTGCCCATAAGTATTCAAAACGAGCTCCGCCACTCATTGTTGGACAAGACGCAGAATCACAATATTCAGATACGGTACCATATATCAGATTTATTCTATTAAAGAAGTCTACCACTGAAATCATATTATTATTTATAAAGATTATGACCTTTCAAGCATTTATGTTATATAATAGATAGTAGATTAATAAAAAATTTCAAATACCATGAACTGCAATCCAATCGTTCAAGTCTTCTCCTGGTGGTAATTTCACAACAGATCTCAAATTAATTCCTGAATTCAATGAAGCTTGTGCTTGTTTATGCAAAGAATATCGTAATGTGCCATGAGCAAATTTTTTTTTTGGCCTAAATGTCTGAAATGTGAAATAATTAAATATCCATTATTAAACAAATTTATTTTTAAATACCTATACAATGAATAAAGCGAAAGATATAGATTAAAATTTAATTCACAAGACTCTATGTAAAAAACTTTATAAAGTTTTAATAACTTTACGTAGTTTAAATAGAATGCATTTAAGTATAAAAATTGATCGGTAATATCAGGTTAGAATTTTTATTATATTTTAAAAGAATGTAACATAAACAGAAATTTACATTCACCTTCCCTTTTTGAAAAAATTCCATAAAACCACTTAACGCAGTCATTCTGGTTAAATATACAGAAAACCTGCAACTCTTTCGCGAGTAGCGAGGTAACCGGTAGTACAAAGTATTCACTCTGTCTTCTTACATGTGCTAGGAAACCATTGTATCGTATGTATGTATAAATCTTCACTACATTTTATTGTTTTTAATTTATTTACAAACTTTAGAATGAGGATAAAATGCTGAAATATTTATCATATATATGATATTATTTCCTTATAAATAAATTTTATAATTAGTGCTCGAGTCACATATACAATAAAATGAACAAATGTAAGTGATTTATGATATATGATGATAGCTTTAAATGTCTTATTTATTGACCAAGTAGTTTATGTAAAATTCATATTATTACAGTAATTTTAAGATATCTTGAATATGTATGATTAAGATTTTATGAAAATTATATTATTTCAAGTAAAAATTATATCTAAAGATAGAAGGATTTATATATATCTAAAGTTAAATAATAATGTACATAATCAAATGGATTTAAAGAAATTAAATAATTGCAAATTAAAAATGTAAAACATCGATGTTTGAAAGAGAAAAGAAATCATAATAAATATCTCTTATATTCATATATATAAATTTATCTGACTTTTTCTTATTTACATATATATTTAATTTTCTACAACTCATATAAAACATAAAATACTAAATAAATATAATAAAAATATGAGTGGAAAAATATATATTAATATAACAATGATATATATGTAAGTATGATTATTGACTTAAATTAAAAAAAATTGCTGTAACTTTTATACAGAAATGCTGTTATTACATAAACTAGCAGTTTGATGCACTAAAGTAAAAAAGTAAATATTTTGCCCTGGCCATCATTACCATTCATGTTTTCCCTGAAATAAAATAATTGTTACATGATAAAAAATATATACATATATCCTATGTAATATATATAATATATATGGTACTTATTATTCAATTTTTCATATAATATATAGTACTTATTAAAATATTGTATACTTTATTATATAATCGCATCTTTATGTAATTAGAACGTACAGGTAACCACTAGTTCTCTGTTGTATACTTAGTAGTTAATTATTTTATTTATAAATGTACATCTTGTTTTAACCTTGATTAAGAAGCTGTTATACAACAAAAGAAGTGACCTATTGTTTACGGATTATAATTCCGTAATAATCAATAGTTGAACAGACGGAATGATCCCTTTATGCTATTACAGTATTTTGGAATTAGGTTTTATTGAAATAAAAGCTGTATATTTCTATCGTATTTCATTACTAATCATCAATATTAGTAACATTATCATAACATACAATTTTAAAAAGCATTTTTTTACATTGAAAGTTTACATGCAAGATATAGCTTTTATGCCCAGCATGTGTTGCCTAGAAAATTCATAAAACAAATGATATATTGATGCCATTAAATGCATCACAGTCTTCAGAATTCAAAATCTGTTTTAGTTTCATAAATATAAAAATTATTATTAATATTTTGTTTGTCCTTAATCAAATGTTTTAAATCTAAAGACATGCATGTAACAGTAACATTTACCATAAAGTGCGTTACTACATACATGAAACTATTACAATTGTTTTTCTTGCAAACACTTTCTGCTTTACAAGTTCGTTTACAAAAAAAAAATTTATAATAATATCGCACTATGGAGGTAGAAACGTAATCTAAAGATGAAAATATAATAGCTTTCTAAATTAGTACCCATTAAAAAGGTTGTATTCATAATTACATACATTAATCATATTTGTTTGTGCGGTTATTACAGCTGTTTAGAGCCTTCCGCTTTTTTTTCAGGTGGTGGAACACCGGGAGTCAACGGAGGATTTCTGACTGGGTCAGAATTGGAATTACCCTTAAAAACTGCAGCTGACTTCTCTCTTTCTTTTTCGGATGAATGTGCAGCAAAACTTTTATCCGATTCTTCAACAGTTTCTTCTAATTCTTCTTTGCCGAAACTCTTCTCAGTCGTTACTGGTGTAGCAGGAACTGGTGATTTAGGTGGAACATATTTTGTTTGAGTACAATTTCCATCTTTAAGTTCACTTGCATCATTTTGTACCGCTTTCTCGATCTGCCCCTTCTCTTCCAAGATTTCTTCTTTATCAATCAATTCAAGCAATTCATCTACTTGCTTTTTGCTTAACTTAATATCTTCTTTACCAATTAACTCCACCACCTTAAAATTACGATATGCAATTAGTATAAATTTTCGTTATTCAATTATTTATTCTATATTATATATTATACCTTTAAGACGTCTTCAATTTTTATAGATCCGTCTCTATCGTCGTCAATTTTTGCTAGAATTTCGGTTATGCGTTGTAATCTATGCTGATCAGGTACATTTTGAATCTTTTTAATTACTGAAATTAATTCATCTATCTTAACTAATTCTTCAGCAGTTTTTGTGACAGCAATTTCCTCTTCACCAACAGTATTCTTTTGTAATTCTTTCATTCGTTTTTCAGATTCAAGTTGTGTCAAGACTGCATCCATCTTATTAATCATCTTATTCACTTTCTTAAACAAACGTGTAGCACCTTTGGATACCTTAATATTTTCTATATCTTCTTGGCCTTTAGCTGCTGCTTTTATTTCATAAAGTTCTTTGATATCTTCTTGATACTCTGCCATTTCTTCCTTCAGCTCCTTCAATTCTTCTTTTTCAACAGACATTTTCTTATCCTTTATAAAATTGGATACACAGTTATCTTTCAAAAATAGCAATAAAAGCTACTAATCTAATAATACCATAAAAAATAATTTTCACATACCTTCCCCAGAGAATCTAAAGCCTGTTCTATTACTTTTACATCTGAATTCGTAATCTCGTCGGTTTTATAGTTTTGGAAAGCAACAGTGGTGGTTTGCGGTTCTTTCTCTTGCCGCTCTTCTTCGATTTTACGTTCCTCCATCTTAATAATTTCAATATTTGTTTTATGGTCCATCTTACCCTCTTTCTCTCCTATTGCACCTTGGGTACGTGCAACAACAGTATCAGGAAGGGCAGAAATGGTAGCCTTTAATTTGTCTGACATAGGTATCGTTTCGGGAACCATAAGCGCGCGCGAAAGAAGCAGTAACGAAGGTGGAACTTTTTTATTTAGACTTAAGTCTAACCATTGAGACAATTGTTCCTTTAACTTGCTATCTGGTAATCCGTATGCTCGCATTCCGCGGGCCCTACACGCTTGTTGTAATTCAGTTCTAGTAAGTGAGTCTATACCTTCTTTTTCAATTAGCTGTAAAGATAAGTATTAATTATTATCATATTAACATTAATTACTATTTCCGAAAAAGCTTATTATGTGTATATACATAATAATTACTTTATCATCTGCAGTGAGACTTCTAAGTCTCATTCTAAGTAAAAATCGTAAAAAGTTTGATGTTCCAAGAGTTTGTACATCTAGTACTCTACATAATGCGACTAATTGTGGTCGGGTAAGAGAATCTAATGTAATCTCGTCCTCGAAAAGTTTGCTGAATTGCATAATTTCTTCGTTACTGGCTACAGCACCAGACGACCGTACTTTATAAAAAAATTCGGCAAATTCTTTGGCTCTTTTCGATTTATAACCAGGTGACTGGACTGCCATATCGTCCAATGTTTTTTGCAGAAACTTCGCCACTTCAATTTTCATCTAAAATTCAGAAAATTATATACATATGCAACTTATTAAGAGGAGAATTGTTACTAAATATTATGGAGACGATACCTTTAGTGCTTGTTTTAGTTTATCCTCTTTCTCTGTTGCTGTTTGGAAAGTAGATGGTAATAAACCAGGGAAAATTTTAATAACAATTGGAAGTAAAAATTCCATGAAGGGTACAATAATGAAAACAGAGAAAGGAATAAGTCTGAAGACATCTCCTGTTGTTTTTATAAGCTAAAAATAATTAAGTTAAATAATTCATTAAAATAATTGAATGAATATAACTTATAACTATCATTTATAATTATACACAATTCGTAACTTACAAGTCTATGTTCTCTTCTACTGAGTTCTTTACCCTTCAAAATTCTCCATATCAGCTTTGCTGAAATTTTCATATCAAGACCTAACAACCTAAATCCATGATAATAATGTATAATTTCTCCTTTGACTTTTTGCCATACACTTAGCTTTTCTGCTTTTTCCACTGATTTTGAAGCACCCTGAACAATAGATTCTTGTGCTTTATTTTTTATTTCTTTTTGTTCCTTGATATTTTTTACAGTGTCTTCCACTTTGGAAGATGATTCTTGACCATGCCAAGTTGGTGTAATATAAAATGAACGAGACTGTACATATGACAAGTTATTACTATTGCAGTTCTCTGTTATCGTTGAATGCAATAATAATCTGTTATTCCTGGTATCTCTTCTACCCATATAAATAAATGCTAAGTTACCATTTATTTGATTGGTATTATACCACAGTTTAAAGCAGTAATATTCTGTAATAAATAAACTTTATAAAGCATTTAGATGTAAGATGAAGCAAAGCACGAGTATAATTCAAGATATTTTAATATTCGTCAGTTTCAATGACATATATGTTGTAATAATATCGATGTAATATCTATTTCATAACATAACCTACAATCGGAATAATTAGATAGACCATTAACAAAATGTCAATGCAAAATGGAAAATTTATGTTAATTTGTCACCGATATTAATAGCTTTAACTGCAAATTCGCCTGTTACATAAACATAGTGTGTACAATCTAGAATATATGTATTAAAAAATGTTACAATTATTATTCAATTTATTATCGAATAAAAATAATTGTACATACGGCGAATTGCTGTTCTGTGGCCGGATACCATCCTTTTTGTACGAATTAAAGAATTCATCTTGTACTACAATATTTTGTTTGTAATTTTTGTAATCTTTCGAAGCCGTTTTTAACTGCAATGTGGTAAAATACCTCACCGTCATACATTTTCCAACTTGAACATAGTGATGAGAGAACAAAGATCAGCTAGTTGCTAAACTAGTATATCACTATCTTTAGTGTAATAATTAATATCTCGCAAATTAGTTACACGAATGAAAACGTATGAACCTCTCTTTATAAAATATTTATTATTGAATGATTTAATAAATACATAAACTATAATTAATTTAATATTATTGTACTTTTAAATGTATAATATATTTTTTATTTTATGTACATGTATCTTCTTTAAATTTTCTCTTTATCTTATTATCAATTTAATATTAGAGAGTGAAATATTAAATTCTCATCAAAGGTATTTAAATGGGTTTGATGAATCTGTTCTTTCATCTGGATCTGTTCATTACGACCTCCCTAGATTACACGTGTCATCTCTAATGCTATATGTCATGTACCATTGATAATACGAAAATAATATGTATAAAATATATATTTATTTACAATGAACCATAATAAATAAAACCTCAAAAATGAAGTACGAAATGAAGTCAAATAATTGGACTATGAATGTTTATGAAAATTTATATTTTTCTGAATATGACTAACGAAACAGAATCTAACTAAAGAAATAACATGTTTATCATCAATAGAAGACTCATTTCTGAACAGACCACGGAATCTTGTGCAAGAACTGTGCGAATGCCAGCACCTGGAAGGGGGAGGGGCAGTGAAGCTTTTAGTAGCCGCCATGTTTTTCTCTGAGTGGGGTGTGTAGAAGAGGCCGGGGTGAAAATCATCTCTCGAGGCATGCAGGTACGTCAAAATTTCCAAATTTTTGTTGATCATGATCGAACTAGGTACCATGCTTGTCACGAGTTGACAGTGCGTTGTGTATGAAGGCAGGTTTGTTGTTATTTTGTAACGTCATGCAGTTGCTCATTCTCTTGACGAGAGAACTATGACTCAGACAAAACGCATAGCGCAATCTGCAAGGTTATTTGCATTGCTAGAACAAATACCTTTGCCAATAATTCGTAGACAGTCAAGCTGCAGCATTATGCACATGAATTTACGGTTTGTTTTCGTGCATCAGTACGAGAGACACCTATCAAGTGGACGAGGCTGGTTGATAATACGTGGAAAACTCGAAAATTTTATCCTATCATGCTCGAATTCCTGTACCCGCGTAACCCAATGATAAACGTTTCTGACAACATTGATAAAAGTGTCGATTCGTCCTGGTAGATTCTGTAGCTTGCTTTTATTTGCGTGCGCACTATGATAGCTCATCTCCCGACCACGATGTGGAACATGTATTTTAGCTCCACGATTCGTGCAACGTGATTTAATAGTCTCTAATACATGAACGTACGATTCTAATTGCGTCTTAGATTACTAACTGTATTTTACATAAAAATTTTCCAATACTCTAAAATTTAAATGAACGTGTTATAAAACGTGACATTTAAAAATTTAGAGTAGAAATATATGTTTGACTTTGTGTTATAGTAAAATAAACAAAATTTCATATTAAATGTTTTGTGTCTATTCTGGAGTAAATATTGTTCCCACTTAGGCTTAAGAAATCAATTTGCTTTAGACATTTAATATATTTTGTATTATATTATATCTATGAAATAAAGAAAATAAATCTTTCAGTAATACTTTGATATTTTGTATGGGAACTAACCTTAGTCACCAATTTCTGTTCTATTGTGTTTAAATATCTATGATTCATTTTACTTTTTATTTTTTTGTAATATGTTATATGTATCGTTCTGTAATGCTTGTTATTGCAAGAGACTAAGTTAGCCAAATTAGTCTAAGTTAGTGAAAGTGAGATTTATTATTGATGGAACTTTGTTTCAATAAACATTGTTTTATTTTTGTATTACTTTATATGTTTATAGGACAATATACGAGCTATTAATGTATTGGCACTAAACACCTATTTAGATTATATGAAAGTGAAAGTTTTACACAATTACCTGTTAGTGTTGCTTATGTAAGAAATGTGATAACAATATTTTATAGTTCAGTTATGAAGTCTTTTATAAATTTAAGTTTGTTATATGTGTATAACATGGAGTTTTCAATACGTTTATTGTAAAATGAAGAATTATATTTTCTATCGTATAAATAAATGAGAATAATGAAAAAGAAATAACATGTATTTCTTTATTTGCATGAAATATTATTTGCATTCAGAATGTCTAAAGTGATAATTTGGGAATTATAAAATTTCAGTGTCAAAATGGGGAGGAGACTATATTTGTTATCCTTCGCTAAGACCTGCCAGCCTCATTTCCACAAGATATCCACCACCTGTGCACAAGAACTAAATAATTTTTAATATCCACGTAACTGAAATCTCAGGAAGTACCACCATTGATTGTGGGCAACGAAACTAAAAGAGAGAAATTACAAGTAACAAGAAACAAAAGAACATTTATTAATCTAGTAAATGTCAAGGTGGTGGATTCAGTAAAATTGAAACATTAAAGGACAATAATATAATACTGTAACTCTATTGTAAATAGGTAATTTGATTTGTTACTAGCTTTTTCATTAATCTTCATTATACCAACATTTAGTATACAACTGTTAAGATTGATTTGCTTTTCAAGGAGAGAAGATGATCACCCTGGAGGTAGTGAAGTCTGTGAAAGTTCCTGGGTCTAGGAGGAGCTTTATTAAAAGGAAATGAGGAATCCAGCACTGCACCTGGTTGGGATAGCGACGTCCCCTGGAGGAGGTGAAGTGTTTGGTACCAGGGCCGAGGAGGAGTTGCGCCAGTGGCTTGAGGCACGCTTGGACGCACTGGGAATCGACCCCGTTGCGTACTCGCGATTTGTACTCAGCTTACTGCGCTGCCCCGACTCGGCCCTAAGCCCTCCAGAAGAAGCAGTTGATACAGGCAGAAACGGAGGACGTCGCATTCGGGCCCGACCTAAAGCAAAACTGCCCACGCGAGGAGACAGAGAACAAAGACGTGCTGTTGTGCAATGTTTAACAAGTGCTGCTGATAATGTGCGTAATTGTAATTGTTATTATCATTTCATACTTTAAACATCTTTTTACATGTATCAACAATATATTTTATTCTATAGAAGTGTGGGGTGGAAACGCTGGTCGACGAATTATGTATGAAACTTCGAGACCTAGAAGGAAGTGGTTCAGATGAAAAGGAAGAAGATTTCAAGAAGTCTGATAGTGAAAACAAAACAAATCTAGAGTCGCTTACACCTCGCGATAGAGCTCTCAGATATTACGCGGCATTTCCTGCTTTGCAACCTACGACCTTGAAGAAATTTTCTCAGAGGAAAGATAGGAATTTTGGAAATAATAACAACAACAATAATAACAAAATCAACGGAGTCAACTACAACAACAATAAGAACGCTAGTAAATCTCGCAATAAGAAAACTAAAATGTCCATTGTAAGTATCCGAGATTAAGTCAGGAATCGTAATATATTATCAAGAAGAATCATTGACTAGTTGATCTACTTGTTATAGAGTATTGATTCACGCAGAGCAGAAGAAAAGCAAAGTTTTGGATTTGCTAAATCAATGGAACGCGAGAGGGAAAAAGAGCTAGAATTGGAATTGGATAAACTTCGATTGGCACAGTTACAAGCAAAATTTGACGAGAGCTTGGAAGCACTTTGGGATTCAGGACCAGGCAATGCACAGGACACGGCTTCGATTTGGGCGGCACCTACGCTTTCTATTCCTTCAGGACCCCTTTGGCCGACAGACACTACCGAGACAATCTTTACTGTATCCACCTCAGACAATGGCTATGCTACTGACACGCCGTATCAGGAATCTATCGTTGACGACTCGCCGCTCATTCCATGGGACATCGATTTAATCAGCATTGAAGATTATGCGGATGAATGTAGTAACAAGAATAAATTAAGTGAGTATCTTAGGTATATATAATTTACCAGTATCACGACATAGTAATACTGACTTAAGTATATCTAACGGATAGGAGATCGTTGCGACATGTAAGTAAATAACAGAGTACATCAAGTTAGACGTAGAATATTTGTGTCGTACTGCAATGTATGTTTTATTCTCATTTTTTGTTTCATATACGTGCAAAAGTTAGTTGCTAACTTTATCATCTAAATCAATGGTAAATAAATATTTGATATATACCATTCCAGAGAGCAATGTTAACTGGTCTGACTCAGCTATGGATGGATCATGGTGCTGGAAAGGGCTAGGTAGTAACTTAGCTACCTTGGGCCACAGTCCTCAGACAGGTAGCTGCTTCTTTCCAGTCGCACCGCGTAAAACTCCCATTGGAACACGCAAAGAATCTCGTTCAAATCTGAAGGTAAACAGCCTTCCAGAACCGGATGAGGATTTGCTCACTTCCGCGCGGACACACTTTCGTCCAATAAAGGATGATGGTCAGTGGGCCGATGGGACAACATTTCCTGTGAACAATACTTTAGAGCGGGTCGCGTATCGCAGATCTGAGTCAGGAAACTTGTTATATCTTCCTGGTGGAGAGAGTCCTTACATGGAGTATCGAGAAAATGACTCACCGCTTCCTCCAGTATCTTCGAATTTAACGTTGAAATTCAGGGTGCGTCAATGTGACAAGTGCGTTCAAACCGAGCCCATTCGATCTCCGGTCAAACGCAGAATTCTCTCCGAACAGGATCATTTTCATTATACTCCGATCGGAATGGAAGATACTATTATTCGCGAAGAAGAGAAAATCGAGAAAGATTGCTATACATTGGGTCAACTGGACTGGGTACGCTCTAATGTACCTCTGCACAATGATAGGAAAAGGTAATAAAGTGTACATAAAAAGGAAATCGTACTACGTGCCGAAGGCTTTGGTTTTTTCTTTTTTTTTCCGTTTTGATTTATTATGCTCTATTGTACTAATCGTCAACCGTCATCGTGTTGGAAAATACGAACAAAAAAACGTTATGTATCCGTTATTCCGTATTAGTATAACAAAATATACACAAATTAATAAGACCTCTCTCATTTGTTCGAATGTGTACGATGTGTACAGATATACAATAAAACCAAAGATTATTGGCTGAACAGTCAAATTGAAAACTGTTGTACGTTACGTATTATGTTACTCGAGCTACGAACGTTGAAATACTTTTTTTTTTTGTTATATTTGTTGTTATGTAACCTGAAATTGGAAGATGTGTATGTACGTGTATATGTATATGTACTTATATACGCGTAATCAATCACGTGATATGTAGCACATGTTACGAAATAGAGGAACATTTAATTGAGCAAACACCTCTTGAGAGATTGGTCTCGATGCATTACTACATCGAACGGGTTTTTATTTGAAGCACGCGATTTGGCGTAACGTAGAATGTATATGGTCCGAGTACTTAGCCGAATTTACTGCAGTTACAATTAACGTTACATATTTAATATGTTTTTTCCGATAGAAGGCACAGTAGCAGTTTCGGATGCCAGCCTCTGACGACTTTGCGTCCGTTGACCTTATGAACTGGATAGATATGAGCTGCTACAAATGCTTTGTGACTGGAGAGTTTGAGGTGTAGCTATACTTTTTTTCTCAAGACGAAGACGCAAATTGTTAACAAAGAAAAGAGAAAAAGTAAGAATATGACATTGGGGGGCCTCTTGGCATGTGGAATTTGTTATGCATGTATCCAAGATGGTGCCGTTAAATGAAAAAAAAATGTATCCCCCGTTGTCGTTGAACAAAGAGTTAGAAGAAATAAATAAATAATGGTCGCAACGCGAGCAAAGCGAGACGAGAGGAATATTAAACGTTCATTTAGATAATTATTATTAATCCTTTGATAAACAAAAAGCAGAAAGAGAAACGGAACAAAATAGAGAAAGAAAAAAAAGGTGTATATGTTTACGCAGCGTTTAACGATGAGAGCGCATGCGATGATAAAGGAGAAAAGTATGGAGAACGTAGTCAATGAGATTTCGTTTGTAGCTTGTTGATAATTTTATGTGAACTTTTTCGAGGAGAAAGAAACGAAAATGAAAAAAAAAGATATATATATATATATAATTAGTGCGCTGATTTTTCTAGGAATTGTAGCGTGCAGTTTTCCTTTTTTTGTTTCTCATCTGATGTGCAGGCGTTCACTGTGTGTTTGCATTTGATGCATTGCAGGAAAGAGAGAAAAAAATGAAAATAAAATGTAACTAAGAAAAAAAATGCCAAAAAAAAGAATGGAATTAATTTAAAGAAAAGAATAAAGAAAGAGAAGAGCAAGCCAAAAGAGTAATATTCGAGGACGGAGTACTTATAAGTATAAATAAAAAGGATAAAAAAAAGTGCCGCACGATATTAAACCGAGAATCATCGAAGTACTATTCTATTTTCTTGTTGTTTTTTTCGTAACTATTAATGGATTATCTTAATTATTATCCCCCTAATTATAATTTAACATCCTAGATGATTAATACCCTGTCCCCCAATTCCATCATCCACCAGATCCCACGTTTTAAAGAAACCCAGAGTATCCAATGCTTTTCCAATGCTCCCTCAAAGAGAATATCGAAAAATATTATTGAAAGCGTACATGTGAGGAAAAACAAAAAATATATATGTATATAAAAAAAAAAGAACCGTATAACTTGAAAACAAAATACTACGCCTACCTCGGCGAAAAAGCGGATAAGCGGACGAAAACGTGAGAGCAACGTTATTAGAAAAAAAAAAAAAAAAAAAAGAAACGAATGCCTTTTAGAGCGAAAGGAAAAGGGTGAGTGAAACGTTATTTAAAAAAAAAAGAAAGAAAAAAAACGGTGATATGTTAAGACGTCGTGAGGAAGGTTAGTTAAAATGACAAGCAATGTACGTGAATTGTGATGCGAAGAAAGTGAACGGAATATGAGGGAAAAGAAACGAAAGAATATCCGAATATGTATTCTCTGCGCGAAGTAATGTACGCAAAGGGAGTAACCAAATAAAGGCATTGCAAACGCTGAAGCTCTATGTCATTTATAATTCTGGTCCAGACTTTCTTCTGTAATAAAAAAAATTGTTAATTGTTTTAGGTATTTTTGTCCATCGTCTTTTTATGTTTTTATTGAACACTAACCAACGGTAAATATTAACATTCAGGTGATATATCTGTAATACACGATGATCGATTCATGAATATCTTTCTTTTTTTTTTTTTTATCACAGACACATTCAAAATCTTGGTCTGAGTTGGCTATTCTGAAAACCGTGCGTAGGCGCCGGCTGTAAGTTGAATCTAAGTGGTTTTACTTGTGTGACTTTCCCTTTGGTTGTGCTATTTAGATTAATCTTCGTGATCTTCGTACGGTGTCGATAGTACCAGTATTCAAAGGCCAAAGTGAAACAAGCAAAAATAATACCTAGAAATATAACAACGAATACTCCTCCGATATTTTGGATGCTTATACCGTCACTTTGACTGTTTTCTGCGTCGCAGTCTTTTCTGTCAGGGTTCTTCTTCCACCATGTGTCCTTTAATTTCTCCAATTTCCTCTTGTTTAGTAGTATTAAAATTCTACATCAAAAGGAAATTAGGCAACGACATTAAATCACTTGGTAATTAATTTGTTATTTAAGGTAAACAAAAGATACATACGCATTGTTAAACTGATCCTTCAATGGCGATCCCTGTTGAACGGCGATCGCGTAAGGCTTCCTCGAAAAATCTTCGCCTACTTGGACCAGGTCACAGTTCGTCATAGTAAGATACTTAATGGTCGTTGAATCTTCTATATAAGCAAACTCGTTATTCGAATCAAGACGCCGAACTCGTCGTAGCGCTTCTTCGGTGGAAGCTGGAAATCCAGCCTCTTCCATGGCTTGCAACATTTTCGTGTATTTATCACTGACAGGATAATCCCACACTGCCAAGTTTGCCCTCTCTACATCTGACAAACTATCATTAAGGCTCATTTCCTTCCAGATGCTAAAATGCACAAGATCAATGCTCTTCATCCCTTGATCTTCAAAGTATTCAACTTACAACCTTGAAAGTAATCCTGATCTCTTCGATTACTTACTCATAGAATTTCCATTCAATGGCAGCCATTCTCTTGAAGTAAATATAAGCTGAAGAATTTATCACCGGCGCATACTGAATCTTATACTGTTTACTGAGATCCTCCAACGTTTCGATTGGAATTTCTAGCCTGGACACTGTCAGAAACGCAGCTAAATTCGCCGTGTACGATGCGATGATTATAAATCCGAATAACCACCAAGTAGCAGCGACCAGTCGTCCAGAAAGATTTTTTGGAGCCTCTCCGCCACCCTGTGGTGTCAAGGAAGTCATACAAAACCAGAAACACTCCCTTAAATTGAATTCTCTTTTTTCGTCGTCGTTCTTGTACTTTTCTCGATTGTTCTGATAGCTGTACGGAGACCAACGGTCGAAGATCCACAACAAGACGCTGGTAAAGAGGTAAGCGGCTAGGATACAGAACCAGACCTCGTTCTCCAATACCGTGAGGAATTTGAATAACGAGCTGGTTGTTTTAGTTTTCAACATCATGATGGACAGACCGACCAGATCGTAGTAAGGCACCGTGAAATCGACCACCCTCTCCCTCTCCGCTGTGACCCAGACTGATCCTAGAGCGATATCAGCTCGTTTGTCGATCAGCTCTTTCATCATTCCGTTCCAACTCCCATTCGGATTTAAACTTCCATATCGTCTGTCCTCCGTTTCTCGTATTTCGTACTGAAAGCCTACCGTGTCTTTAATCTCGTCCAGCAAGTCGATGCAGAAACCGTAATACGTGCCGTTTTCTTCGTTGTACATTACGAATGGCGGATGAATTATGGTGACTACACGGTAGCTCTTCACCGCTGTGGTATTCATCACGTCGTTATTCGTTATCTTTAGAGAAAATGCAATTAAATTTAAATTGGGTCGATTAGAGAGATAAATGTAAAAATTGAATTATTAAGAGACCGGATTCTTTTGCAGGACTGGGATGGTTCTGTAAAGATATTGTGTTTTCTCTGATAATAAGACTTCGATGAACGCAGTTGTATTTCTATTAGGATAAGTAACGATGATATCTCGAAACGAATGGATAAGTACCTACTCGATGCATGACTCGCGAGTGTCAAGTTGCAATTACGTAGTTGAAGGGTTTCGCGTTACATATTGGATAAACAAATACAGTTGCATGAACTATTTCCATTAGCGTGCGCCGTTATCAGCAATAACGGTAAATAAATATAACGATTATATGTCAAGGGTATGACTATCGCGATGGCTAGCCGAATGGAGGTCACAACTAAGAAATTAAATTTCCACTTTATAATTCATCAACTTAAAATACAAAAAATTTAATTACAAGGATATTTTAGCGCTCCTAATTTGAAGAAATTTAACAAAGCATTCATTTCTGTTTAATTCGATCCATTTCATTTAATCGTAATGTAATCTGTAGTGATTAATTCTGCACGATATTACACTAGAGCCGTGACATTCGATTATCGAACAGATTCCTATCGTCGCGTGACTCAAACACACCATAATTTTTTCTTGCTGATCAATAGACTGACCTAATCCTGCTTAGAGATATCACGTGCACACTTTATCAGCTCGTCTGATTAATTTCACGCGTGATGAACTTTCTACGCTCTCTTCTGGATGTTGAACGAACATACACTTTGATACTTGAAACTCGTAGAGAAATTGAAGTTAAATATGAATGCATAAAATAACAAGAAAGAAAAGTAAACGCAAAGAAAGGAAGATATTGAGAAAAGAAATTGATGTTCTGTATACACAAGCTTACCTGCAATGGTGCGGAGATGCTCGCGTTCCAAGATCCACTATCGATAGTGTTTGAAACAATTCCATCTTTTATCTCCACTAAATGAATGGACATCTCGAAATTGGCCCGGTGTTCTCCATTCTTTGATCCCCATTTAATTCCAGCATAAGTCGGTGTCATGTTTTTATAAGTTTCCTGTAATCTATTAAAAAAGTTCATCTTCCTTTCTGGGGTATTAGTTTTATCATATTCGTCACATGTGATATGCTTAGGTTCTACTGGCCATTCTCCGTCATCCAAGGCCGATTTCATTGCCCGAACGCCTAATTGTATCAAATCATAATAAAATGCGGAAGAAATAACCGGTTTTGACAAAGACGACTGTATTGGGCTTTTCTTGTTAAATTCTGGCTTCATGAAAAGGATGTTCATATTTTTACACTCGCATCTCGGCCAAGCGTTAAGTTCCGGAGTCAATAAGAACCAACCGTACTTTTTGCCAGTAAAGTTTAAAGCTTCTGCCGCTTCCAGAGCTATATTGATGGTATTTTCATCACCAAGAATGAAATAGTTCACTATATCCAAATCTCGTAAGCGAGGTAACTGTGTTCTCATTTCCATTACTTGCTGAGAAGCTTCGTTGATCACGTGTCTTGTTGGCACGTTCAACAACAGACTTTTATATTTATGATCCATGACGAAATTATGATCGTACAGAATCGCAGCGTTTGTTATGTTCAACTGAATACACAATTGTCTGATTACTTCTGGTATTAAATCTGTCGGAGGCATCACTTGAATCAAATAGGATTCCTGGTCTGTATTTAAGTTCCTCCAGTATAAAAGATCTCCTTCTTGACCGTATTGAGCGGATAACGTGGGGATTCCCAAAGCAGCTGTGAATGAGTTAGATATCCTGGCCCCTAAACCGGCTGTCGTCGTGTCTATCACTAAATCTGGAACTTTGGTTCCTCCTTTTTTTACAGCCGAATCCCAAGGTTTGCAGATGCGATCGAGAGTATCGTTGACGTCAGATTCATTCACTTGAACGCTCCAAACCTCGCCCAAATAATTCGGGTATTTTTTTTTTATTGTTTTTAACGCCGCTATTATGCTACTGCTTGCTACTTTGTTGGCTTCGTCGTTAATAAGATCTAGGGAGAAAGACGGTGTAAAGAAAAGATTAAAGTTAAAATCGTTGGAATTTAATGGATCTGAACAGTTAACTTTAAAAATTTAGAGATTTGAAAATTGAGAGATTCAAGATTTAATTACTCACAAAGATTAACAGCTCTTGTCTTCGTAGATCCTCGATTGCCCACGACGTTTCTCTGCGCGTAAACCGCAGATTCACCGCAAAATCCGAGAAATCCGCACATGGCGATCGTAAATCCCACGAGCCTCATTTCGAGAATACACAAAAACGAACTCTAATAATAATCAGTTCTTAAGGCCGTCTTTTACAAAACCTTCATGATTCGTCTTTCCTCTTTTACATTGTTCTCCAATTTCTTCGAAAGTTATTCGAAATGATTCTTGGGTATAAGAAAAAAATACAGCGTTAAAATTGCAGTTAATTTCCTTACGATAAGTAACTGGCCGATAATCGGGTTCGTTTCGATCGTGTACGTGATGTGTCTCGAGATGGGGATATCGCGTGCGGAAATCGGTCAAGCAACTGAGGGTAGTCTCGAAACCCATAGCCAGACTTTCTCTCCATTTCATTTGTGTTTGCCCATTGGTTGCCGCGGGGATGACCCAATCAATTCTTCCTATCAACGCAACTTGTCTTTTCGTTCCCTTTCGTTAGTTTTTCGACAAAATTCTCGATCGTCGTTCATCTTACATTGCTGCGAAAGGAGTAGTAGACGCGTACGACGTTGAGTTACCGCGAAGAATTTGCATGTCGCACATCGCGTGCCATCAGTCCTCGTTATCTCGTAATTGACCAGTCCATCGTTAGTTTTATCTCGTCGTGTATGCATGCATCACACGTATTGTTGAAACTTTCAGTTTGATGTGATATCGATATTTTCGTGACTAACGATCGCGACCACTTGATAGAACCGGTCTGTATTCGTTGCTCGTTTCTTACTTTTGTCCGTTTGCCTCTTGGCATGGCTGCAGCTTTACGTCTGCAAGATAGGATCGATCTGATTCTGATCACTATTTTCGATTATGAAATAAAAGGTATTTTATAAGGTACTAAAGAAAGAATAATCCAGAAAGTGATATATTTATAGTATTTTAGAAACAAAGTAGAATGGAATTTCTGACATACCTAGATGTTCCCTGGTAAATATACTCCATCGAATTCATTCTATTAATATCAAAATTTGCATAGCTTTTAGGTAGGCAGTCAAATGTTAGTAACTCTGGAAGAAAGCAATAAGTAAGTATAGGAAAAAATGAAAGTTTTAAACTCTAGTAATAACAACAGCGTCTTATAATTGCCGCGCCTGATCAACCGCTGACTTGTCCTACTTACGTGCGACTGCTGGCGCGCTTCTCCGAAATAATCAACAGGCTAAATAAGGGTCGATAATGCAGTAGGTATGAACACGTATCTGAAACCATCTTTATTTACATTTGCAACTGTTACATTCAATTTACAGCATACACTTGAGTATTTACAATGGGAACGTAAATGATAATGTTCGTTCCAAGGAGTAGCTTTAAGTGCCCGTTTTCGGGCCGAAGTTGAGGTTTCTCTTTTCATACCGTTGCTAAGACGTTTTTGAACGTCAAAATCCTGTTGTTAAAACGTTATTAATCTTTGTAGCTTAAGAGCCTGGCACTGTACGTACTCCGATGTACTTTCCTCTCCTTATATACGCATTCGTTTGTGTATTGGTCGGAAAATTTAAGGATCTCCTAATCCACGTAGATAAATAGTTCCGCGTAGCGGCGATATTGTTTTTGCCTAGAGTTTGTTTACCATTACAACGTATATCCCTTAGTATTGACACTTTTTCTGTTAGGTAAAAACGTTCCTCCCGTGGCCGTGGCTATGTTCAGTGACCAGTTGTGTCACCTCGAGCCCAAGCTCACCGTCACACATCTCGGACGAACATAATCGGGTTGAATCATAAACAACTACTTCTAAGTTTTATTATCTAAGTACAGCTATGATACATAGTCTAGACTGAAGTATTGGGGATCTCCCCAAAAATTCCAAAAGAAGGCCCTGGTGTCTTTTCATCTCCGACATATATATATATATATGTGTGTATATATGCCTGCATACATAGCTATAATACTAATATACTATACTATAATACTATATTGTACTAATATATAATACATACTATTTGATTGTACTTGTAATACTGTTCGGAGTTTATTCCTTATGGATACTGTTTTGAGATATTCGCAAAAAATAGAAAATAAAAATATGTAGATTTATAATACCCACTTCTAACAAGATGAGACATGTTCGCATAAATTTTATATAACCGTGGTCCAGACCTGTTTATAAGATCGTGGTACGTAACATTCTTAAAATTAACGCTACAGGTGTGTGCATGAATCATGGACATAGAAATATTCTCATATCCATGGTATGGAGTTACAAATCTGCGACAGCACATAGCAAAGCATAATCCATATTCATTTATCGTATAAATGCAGCGTTCTCTTTCTATTTCTATATCGCTTTTTCAACTCGCTCACGCACTTTACCTTTATATCTCTATGCAACAGCTAGTGTTAAAATATCACTTCCTGTTAATCTCATCTATCATACATCCATTAAACGTTTTATCTGTTTGAATTAACCAATCAAATGTAATTCCTATTAATGAAATAACCAATCATGTTCTTAGAGAAATGTACCCATAATGCACCGAGAATGGAGCTACATAGGGGAATTGTTCCTCTGCACTCTGGCTGCCACTGGTGGATCTCCAATCATACCACTTCGTTTTGAGACGCCATAGTGAACGATCTATTTAACCGGAAAGTCGAAAGGGAATCGAACTGTTTCGCGACGAAGTTTATTCTTAATAATTACTGCTTGAAACATCAGAACGATGGCAGAAATTGAAATACTTAAAGCAGTACAAGAATCTCAGAACACTTCAACAAAAAGTAGTAATAGTAATAGTAATGAAAATCCACGGGAACGGAATCCTCCGGGCGATAATCGCAGTCCGCGTGGTCGAAGAGGAGGAACACGTTTTTCTGGTGGACGCGGTGGCGGAATGAGCGGAGGAAACAGATATAGCGATGGACCCGTAAGAATTATATATATTTCTTTTTATATACATTTAAAGTATATATTTTTTGTTTCCATTGCCATATTTCCTATAAACTGATGCGTAATACATACTACGACTGGTTGTAAACTGCTGGCTTCTTAATTTATTAAACGCTATTATTTATAACTATAATCTCTATTTGTATTATATACTTTAATTTACTGTAGTGTTGTGACTAAGACAAAGTTATTTTTCTTTGTGATTCAGTACACATAATTGATTATATTTCAAAGCAATAAAGTTTTATATACGTATAGCGCTACATATTTTACTGTGGCAAATATAATTTAAATAAAATATAGAAGTACTTGAGTGATTATGTTAATATTTCTCAGATCGTTACATCTCAAATTTTGCGTATTATACATTAATAATTCTATTACTATGAGTGAGCAATATTTACTACCAGTAAATGTTGCTTTTCTTAATTGCTTCCAGAATCTCTATATATTAGAGATAATTAATATCGCTGCTATTTTTATGATTAGGATCGCATAATGGAGCGAATTATGAGTATTAGCGGGCCAACGCATGATTTGCCAACTCAAGAAACTACAGAAAAAAAATTCAGTGGTCGTAATCGTCTGTATATTGGAAACTTGACAAATGACGTTACAGAGGAGGAGATTCAACAGATGTTTCAACAATATGGTGAAACATCTGAAGTTTTTCTAAATAAAGAGAAAAACTTTTCATTTGTTAAAATGGCAAGTTCAATAAGTTTTGTTTTTTTTTTTGCCTTTTATAATATTCTTACATAAACAAAATGATTAAATTAATTACCGTTTGATAAAAAATGATAATAATATTTGGCTGCTATTTTTATGATGATACATATATTATATACATATTTATATACATATATACATTGTTAAACTGCAACATAATCGTTATTCTTTATAGGATTACAGGGTAAATGCTGAGAAAGCAAAACATGAATTAGATCGCAAAATGGTTAAAGGACGTGCACTTAAAGTTCGATTTGCTCCTCTCGATTCAACAATTAAAGTTAAGAATCTTACACCTTGGATTTCAAATGAATTGCTTGAGAAAGCATTCAGTGTCTTCGGTGAAATCGAACGCGCTATAGTTATAGTAGATAAAAAGGGGAAGTCCAGTGGAGAAGGAATTATAGAATTTTGCAAGAAGAACTCGGCCCAACTTGCTTTGCGGAAATGCACAGAAGGATGCTACCGTCTAACAGCGTATGTTTCCAATATAAGTAAATATTCAAAAAGTCTGTTAGCCCAACGCCACGCTTGTTTGATGTATTTTACTTATCAACAAGTGCCTAAGTATTAATTATATATTGGGGGAAAGAAAAATAGTTCCCAAAGGAAGCATGATACAACAGATGTTTGTATTGTGTGCTGACGATTGGAACACAAAATCTTATTTTAAACATAATTATATTAGATAAGATAAAGAGAGCTCTTCAAGATTTACATGTTGTATTTGTATTATAGGTCTCCATTACCTGTGATTGTTGAATTATTTGAACAACAAGATGATATAGATGGTTATCCAGACAAAGCTTTACCTCGAACTACTGAATTTTTTAAAGCTCGTGAAATTGGTCCAAGATTTGCAGAAGTAGGAAGTTTCGAATATGAGTATGGAACAAGATGGAAACAACTTTATGAATTACGTAAACAAAAAATAGAAGCAATAGAAAGAGAAATGGCAATCGAGGAAGAAAAATTGGAAGCTCAAATGGAGTTTGAACGATGCGAGTTCGAAACTAAACGCTTAAGAGAAGGTAGGTATTTAAAAGCATTAAAAGATATTGTTTTGATACATATAACATAAGCAATGTGTTCTCATAAATTGGTTTTGATTGATTATAGAATTGCGTATGCGTGAGGCTGGTCGTGAGAGGCAAAAGAGAGAATGGGAAATGAAAGAAAGACAGGCTGAAGAACAAAGAACACGCGAGGAAGAGTTACGGAGGCGACAGCAAGAAGAAATGGCAATGGCTATTAGAAGACAAGAAGAGGAGCTGCATAGGCGTCAACAGGAAAATAATTTATTTTTGCAGGTGATTACTTCATACTTTCAACAAAAACAAATTTCAAGATCACAAAAGTTTCTATAACAAATGAAATTTTTACATTTCCGTATTAAAAAATTATTTGAAAAATATGTGCACAGGTAACATCATAAGACTATTATTTCTTATGTATTTCACAATGTATTTATTTTCTTTTATTTATTTTTAACATTTATTATCATTGTTATAGAGGCATAATGGGGGCATAGTATGTACTGCTCATGATGTTCTCGGAATATGAAATGTTATTAGAATATTCATGTTTCTTACAAATGTTTAAAGTTATGTTCCTTTTTTATTTAAGGGACAAGCAATGAGAGGAGGCGGAGGAAGTGGAATAGTAGGGAAAAGTTATGATCCCATTAGTAACGACCGCGATGGATTTGGACAACCTGATGGTAAGTCTGAAAATGTCATTTTTTATAAATTTTCATGTTTTTCCAGCCTGACGCATATTTATTTATTAATATATTTGAAATGAATTAGTTCTTTTTGAAATAGAAAATGTTTATGAAATATGAAAAGTGTATGTTTATATTACATATAAAATTTCTACATCATAATTTGTTAAAATTATTTTTAATTGTAAATTTTACTTTATTATAGGTGGAAGCAACATGCCAGTGGTAATGTATCCCATTAAATTATCATTTTACATATATATACAGAGTATTTCCGAATTCGTGATACAACTGGAAAGAAAGTGATTCCTAACGTAAAAGTAAGTCGGAAATATACAATAAAATTTGTTCACACAGAGCTCCGTTTTCGAGAAAATCGAATTTGAAATATTTTTTAACTACGCGTCTACTCAATTTTACGATCTTGGAAACATCCTGTATATATTTTTCACAAAATATTTGTTTTTTCTTAAAGTATTTCTTTGATATTTCATTTATGAGTATTTCCATTTGGTGATACTACGAAACATTATTATATCTATATACGGGAATTTTTTGTTGAAAAAAATTGAACTATGTTCTTGCACGGTAAAAAAGTATCATTAGTGAATATTTTTGCAAAAAACATAAATGAAAGGACTTTAAGAGTATTCTCATGAAGCATGCTTTCCAATATAACAGGATTCCAATTTCTGCAACGAAATTAGTTTAATATCAAATGTATATCTCATACTAATAATATTAATTAATTGGCCTGTAGAGGTGTATCAATGGACACTAAAATCAAATTTTTTATTTAACTTTCTTACGACGTAAAATAAGTACTTGATTTTAAATTAATTTACCTAATAAGAAAAACATATATCACACGTTATATTTGAAACCTTTTATCTACGTTTATATAATAATATATAGTGCAATTTCTGTTAAAGTCTCCTCGCTTTAATTACGAATACAAGTGACATATTTCCTATTATCTATAACAAACAACATATTGAAATATGTCACATTTTTTATTTTTCTCAAACTTGGTGCGGCTTCTCTAAAAGTTTTATTCTATGCTAATAAAAATATTTTAATGCATCTATTGCTCATTGGAAGATTTCATCATGGTAGAACACTTATAAAAAAATATTCAATGTTGTGGAATTAACCGTGGATATTTGAAAGCAATAAATATATAAAATTTTGAAGAAATGTTAGGGAATTTTTATTAATTCTATGTAGATAATGCAACGTACAAGTTGCATAGATAGGTTAAGGTTTTATTGGACGAATTCTTCTCTCTATGCTTAAAATTTTTAGTTTTTGATTGTACTGCAAGTTCAGTACATTTAAGCAGCGATCGTTTATTTCTATCTACATCGTACGTGACTAATTTCTGAACATCCTAATTTTTATCCGTAGGTTATAATAAATAGAATCGATTTTTTTAGTTTACAAGCATTCAAGCATTCTCCATCTGCAAACAACATCTAACATTGTGTTTTCCCCTTTCTTTTCTATGTGATTTGACGAAAATTGACGATGACCTGTGCTGCTGACAAACATGGATGGGCGCCCTGAACCGTGAAATGTATTTATGGTACATCCAAAATTTACAAAACACCGTTATTCATCGTATTAAATGAAAATCATTTGCATTTCGGTGGTAATTGTCGGCACATAACTTTCAATTGCATTGATCTTAAAATATTATTGTGCTTTTACTCTACACGTAATAATTAAATTCATTTTTCTCTGTAATGATGATTAGGATCCAAAGGCATTTATGAATGCTTATAATAATATGGATCGTGGTGGTCGTGGGGTTTACAATGATGATCGTAGTCAAATGGATTTGAGGGATACGAGGGCCAGTATGGGTGGTAATAGGGGCGGTGGTCGTGGAAATAGCGCTAGTGGACGTTGGCAAGGTGGAAATGATCGTAATCGTCAGAATGATTATCCTAATAAACGGAGACGCTATTAAAAATTGCAGTATTTAAAATAACTTCTATCGAAGAACCGATAGTTTGCATTGGTAGTCTTCACTCATTTTTTCAAACGACGTTTGCGATCGATTATCTTTCTCACATTTTATATCATAGCATAGCGTTTTGGGATAAAAATAGTAGCATTACATCTTTACAAAATTTTTTCTTTAATTTCTTCTTATTATTTTGTCTTCAAATGTAAAATCTATGTCCGTTTTATTGGAAATGCTACCAGCAATAAAAGCTTAGTACAGATTGTTGTCTTCGGGACGACCGTCCAAATTATAGAATTTACGTTCTTCATTGCTTTGGATGAATCACTCCACATTGTTTCAAAGGGTTGGAATTCTCTGTGACGAGATAGTTTCTCAACATTACTTCAATAAACAAATCTAAAATATCTTATCGACGGTGAGAAAACAGTTGAAATCTCTGTTTTAGAAACGTTACATTACATTAGATCGGTCTGCCTTATATAACGTAAGGCCATTTTTAATGCTCTAACTTCACCCATTTCTCGAATTTAAAAAAATCTTAATACAATGTTCTATGAATTTTTGACAAAATTTTCGATTTTTTAAAACCGATGAAGTGTAGATATACTTTTAAGAATATAAATTTGCGAATATAAAGGATATCCATTTTCGCATATAGTGGAAAACTGAACCCTAAGTTGTCAATAGTAGAACAGTGTTGTTTCATAAATTTTTGCCATGCTAACATATAGATAGTAATGTATAATCTCATAGGATTTTACTTCATGAAATAATATGTAAATATTATAAATAATGTATATTAACTTTCATTGCTACTGTATTGTCATAGTATATACTATATATACCATTCATAGTTTACCATTTCATTTGATCCAATAGATTTCCAAAGTGAAAGTATATACTCTGATCGTATCTTTAGTTTTGTTCTTTACGATTATAAAAAAATATTGAGTTAGCTTATAAGCGAAAAGTGCGTTTAATATTGACTGATACCAATATCAAAGTCATTTGGTAACTTATCTTTTTAAGAACAAATAAAATTGCACAGGCGTATATATGTGTCGGTATCAAAGATTGTTCGTTTTGCTTTGTGCATTATCTCTATTCGTACATACGTACACGCAATCGTGCTACACGCAATCGTACTATTTATAGGTGATAATTAAGCGAAAGTATTTTGACATTGGTATATCTGTTAAATTTCTCTAGCTTAAATGTGAGTTGTGAATTTCCTAAAAGAATAGGGACATCATAATTAAAACAGAAAGTAATAACAGTATTATTTTTTGTCTTAAATAGCGTTATAAGATACATCTTTTCAAATGAATTTTCTTTTTATAATCTTTTGAGAATTCATTTGAGATAAATGTTAATCATTAAAAGATAGTAAACTTTGTTATATGAAAATGCTCGCAACATATTTGCTTGCCTCATTTTGGCAGTAAATTGACATTTTTATATTAACGTTTTAAATAAAGTTATAGGCAATTAAATATAACGAAAAGTATATTTGCTTAGAGAAAATTTAAAAATCATGGTGAATGTAATATAAAGGAACTCTTTATTCTGTTTTTATTAAAAATCTATTATTTTCAAATATCGCCGCATTTCTTTCAGGAAATCTTCAACATAAATCTTTTAATAATGTGAGTTTATAGTACAAATTTTTATTATGAAAATATTTTGTATTTTTTCTATTCACTTTTTATATGAACTATAATATTTGCCTTTCCTTCGGAAAATTTTGTTTAATTAAAGATATAATATGAAAGAGAAAAATATATTTTCATAAAATCTATTTTAAATGACTTGCATTATTCTTTAACCATATTTTGTCTCTCTATCTGATCTTAATCCTACAATATAACTATTATATAAATCGTGATTGAAAAATTTCCAATCGCTTTTCAGTTCATTATTATTATTATTATTATTATTATTATTATTGTATTCTCGTATTATAATAATCGTTACTTTGTAACCATTGCTAGCTGCACATAACTTCGTTGCGTTGTTACTCGCCTAACTACTTGTTAATCACCCGGCGACTGGGTTATTAATTTAGCCGTTGCTAACTATCGTGAACTATTTCTGGTGTAGCATCGTTTATGGTCCTTGTGGACAATTTTCGGTACAGCACCATTGTGCTGGCCTTGAACACCCTGTATATTCTTTTGGTCACTCGACCCATTAATGCTGTTCCGAACACCATTGTACTCTTTGTGGCCGCTCGACCCTTTAACATTACATTATCGTCATTCAAAGGCGGTACTCTTCAGCTGTAATCATTTTTTATTGCTGTATCTAAACAATTAAACTACATCTCGCACACCATCTACGGATTATCTTTCTGAATTGAGACCATTGAAGAGAGAACATTCACTTACTCATCGTTAGACAATACTTCGTGTACGCGATACGATGCCTTGAATTCTGGCTATTAATTTCCAATTATATCCTGTCGCTGATTCACTCGTTACTTGAACCAATACTTTGGGTATTGGCAAGTATACTAATGGGTATTTCGTTCCTTCGAGTGTATTCGCAGAGATAAGAAAAATGACCAGGCAAACGAATGCGGATCTGATCGCTTACTTCTGACAGACCCGGTACAATCAAAGATAAGCACGTGTATTGGCTGCAAGAATCACATATATAAATATAGCAACGGATAACGGTGAGCGATAGAGAACAGAGTACATATTTGTATGTATTTTCCTTGCTCCTATTTTGTCCCGTTAACCATTTCTTCACCTCTGCATTTATACTTTTGCCGGATCAAACACGGAGATTGTGTTCGTCTCCGAGGATGAAGGGCGAGAGCGATTACGATAATGGACGACGATCCCTCCACTAGCTGCTTAAAGGGGTGTCCTGAATTAGAGTGTTCTAAAATAGCGTCTTTTTGTGATTTTTTTTGGAAGGGAAAGAAAGAAATGAAGTTATTGAACTTTGAGGTATGCTTTTATATATATTTAACGAATACAAAACGATTTTTGTTATAGTAAAAAAAAGAATTATAACAGATTTCTAAACCTATTTCATGGGCGTGTTGTCGCTGCAGTCTTCGATCGGCGGGACAGATCCACCTCGTAATTCTTGACTGAAACAAAAAACCAAAAGAGGATTAAATTATTATATATCTTTCTTCTCGATGAACTAAATATAAGGCAGAAAATAGTGTGAAATTAAAGATCTAGACGGGTTTAAAGAAAAAATGTGTCTCTCAAAAAGAAAAAATAAACTTTAAGGTGCTATAACAATTATTTAAATAAACTTTTTGACGAACTTTTTTAGTTCACTTAGAAGAGAATTTACTACCGAAGAAAAAGAAACTTGGAAACTTGCTTCAATCGTACATACGTCTTTACGTTTGTCAGCGGAGCTCGAACTTGATGTCAATGATAATCGATCTTGTCTTCTCTTATCACGCGATTTACGTGATTTGTAACGGCGACTCATCGATTACAGTACAGTCTCCACTGTATTATCATCATCTCTTATTACACAGACATTACGTGTTTTTATTAAATATTAAATACAACTCGTACACTCGCGACAAAACGTCGTTTGTCTCGCTTCTAAGTTGTGACGAGATAGAGAATATGGATGCGTAAACTCGAACGCGTGGAATCGCCGAGCGAAAGGAATTCTTTTTCAGAGAATGAATGAAATTCTTTTCTGCTCCAAATGGAGCAGAGCCTCAATGTCGACGCTCGCAGCGTAGATCAGGGCACGCGTTTCTGACGATCATCAAACGAGAGATACATTGTAAAGTCTACAATGTATCTATATTTCTGACAGAAGAGAGTCTGCAATTACAAGATAGGCTTGCGTACTTGAAACTACTGGTACGAGGTGAGTAGATTTTGTCAAAGTGTTATTATGCATAATTCTGTCTTAATCTTCGGGTGGGATATTTATATAAGTATATATAATTTTAATCCATATTTTGTCATTAGTCGAATATTTAAAACGCGGACGTTTCATATATTTAAACATATTAATCTTTATTTATTCGATATTGAATATATAAATTATATTCCAGCCATTAAGCAACTCTATATTTTTAAAGGAATTAATAATTTGTAATCATTACCAGCGAAGTTGGATTCATCGTTAGACTTCAAAGTCAGAAAATTAATAGGAAATTATAATACAAAGTGGTTTATTTTGTTAATTATATGCACCCAATGTATGACTGACTTCATTTTCAACCGATATAATTCTAACGAAAATCTAATCGTTCTGTTACGTAATTATTCTGTAGGAACTTAATTAATACGAGGAAATCGTCCAGCCTAGACGGTGTTTTTACCTCTGACAACCAAAATATGCTCGTATACCAACTTTAGCAAAGGTTGTCTGGGTTCATTATTGTAATCTAGGCTGATAACTGAAATTATACTTACATAAAATACGCTATTTATACCTAACAAGATGTACTCTTGAACTTTAAGATTCTCAAGGAATTTTTAATAACAATCACATTACTGATTTTATTTGACGGATCTTAACTCACATGTAATCTATGTATAAAGTGCATTAATTTATTACGTTCTATGTTAAAACTCGATGCATTGTTTTTATGTAATATATTTACATTACTTTTTATGTTTACAGGCGCTTATAGCAGTTCCTGGCTGAGGAAATGAATAAAACGTATTGAAAAACGGAAAGTAAATTTGCACGAAAATCATTACGTATCCTTAAAAATCAAACAAGAAATCATATAGAATATAACGATGAAATATTAATCTCAATGTACCGATTATACAAAATTTAAGACTTGAGATTATATAGAATTTCTATTTACAGATTTTTGATTGTATCTGTTAATACGCATGCCGTAGTATTCGGCATACAAACGAAAGATGTGCGTGCAAAAGAAGTTTAAGATCATAGGGTTTGTATCAGTTTTCTTCTTACTTTTCTATATTAACACGTTGAATGTCACTCTAGTTTTACAGGAATTGCCCGTGCCGCTACGATGAATCGTTTATTACGCGATACATATAAAGTTGAAACATTATCTACGAGAGATATGTTACGGTGTATAATCATCATTAATGAATTTATCTAACTGAGGTCACCGGTAAGGCCCGTGGCATTCAACGTGGTGTTAAATTTTAGTAAAATTCTTTTCTATGATGACAAATAATTAAAGAGAGATTTCAATGACTGATGATCCAACGTGTTCTGAGCGTATTGCTCTGAACATTTCTTCAATTCAGTTAACATCTACACATATCATTTTAACAAAATACTTTTTGTTTCATAGGAGGAAAATCTACGTGTTAAAAGTCGTTTTCTTTATTGACGCTATGATGGACGCTTCATTTTCCGGAGGCAATTGAGCGAGCGATGGCAAGAGCACAGTAGTGATGGTTATTTCGATTACAATTATTTGTACCCGCCAGATTGTACGACTTTTAATATAGTCTCTTTAAAAGCTGCATTAATATTGTAAAATTAATGCACCATTTCGCACAAAAAAGACTCCCTCGTCCTCAGACACAATTTATCTCACGTGAAACTTGTAGTCTCTTGCCTATTTAATAAATAAAAAAAAAAAAAGAAAAAGGAAAATAGATTCTAGAAAATAGAAAACATTCTGTAAAATTTTAATTTGTATTGTAAAACATTGTTATATTTGAAGAGAAGTACAATATAATATTATTCAGATCTTAGACTGGTGTTAAATTGAATCTCGTTACGTTTATTACGAATATTATTTCTGAATGTTAATTTCTATGTTTTTAATGCGACGCCACAGCATAGTCGCCTACATTTGCAGTCAGATATTCGAGAAAAATCTGGTCGGTATGCATATACCATGAGTGGAAAAGTCGACACGCTTCGTTTGGCCCTTTTCGTTGATTCTCGTGGTACGGCGGTGTGGCGAGTCACTTTTTGCTATGGCACTTTGCATGAAATTCGCAGAATTCGTCGGCCAAAGAGTACTCGTTTAAAAGAATTACGCGTTCCGTCCATTCCGAGAGGTTGAATAAACGATGGTCGAATACTCGCGAAAGCAAACGAATTGCATCGGAACCAGCGGCTATCCAGTTAATATAGCGATTTCAATTAGAATGGCAGCGGTATGTCCAACGTGTCACCTATCGGGATATATATTCATAGGAAATACGTGAATTTTGTCGATGAAACTCGTTGCCCGATTGACATGCATTCTGATTATACTTCTCCTCCCTATCGCTGTCGTCGTAAAGAATTATTTATCGAAAATTCGCATCTCATTGGCAGTTATCATGGAATTAACCGAATGAGAATTGCGCTGGAATATGTTAATATCTAACGAAATGAATGTTACATAAACGAATCAGCGAAGTTAATTTCCGGCTAATTAAAAATAAACAGTTAAAACTCCACGTTTCGATATACATTGGCTTACGAAAGTATTTCAATATTTACCATAGAGAATCATATGTCCTATGTATCCATATTACTATCCTATGTGTTATACAAGATGTATTGAAATTGCGCGATACACATAATATGTATAGATAGAAAGTATTTACAAGTTGCAAACATTTTCGCGAGGCTGTGTATTTTAAATTTTCGTGAAAATACAACTCGAAAGTTTCAGCGGAGCGATTAAAGAGAGTCTTAAAACAACGGAGGGATCGTTCATCGTTAATTAAAGAAAAAGAAAAGATAGATAGATAGATAAATAAATGGAGAGAGAGAAAGAGAGAGAGAGGGAGAGATACAAGATACCGAGAAGCTCGCAAAGACCAAATGTGACTCGACTAAGAAGATTCTAATTACTAGTTCTCAACGTCGTTCCCTTTCTCTTTCCCGAAAGTAACGTCATTTGATAATGAGGATTCATTCGACGACTGGAAGGTAGAAAGGCGAGGGTATTTCGTCAAGGACTCCATTCTCGTCCGTGTTTCCCTCTTTCCTTCGATTTCTCGCTCCCTTTCTCTCCCCTTGTCTCTCCCCTGTCCAACTAGCTCCGAACAGACGCACAGCCACGGAGACAATATCATACGTCGGGAAAATCGAAGAATGGGAAGCAACAAACGTATCTATGTGTGTGCATGTCAAGGTGCTCCAATTTGCGTGCGAATACGTGGAAAAAGCTCGCCGGTGATTTTACAATACGGCGCCTAACTATAGTGCTCGGCATTGTTAGAAAAGAAATACTTTGTGTAAAAAAAAAAAAAAAATAAAAAAGGGGAAGAAAAGAAAGAGGGGGCGAGACAGAGAGGGAAAAGTCGTGGAACAGACCGAAAGGGAGGAGAGGGAAAAGAGACGGTGGAAAAGCAGTGGGCAAGCTTTCAGTGTGCCATTGCCGCGGCAACTAGAGCTACACAGTATAGAAACGCAAACGAAGCCGAGAATCAGCCTTCTCGAAGATTTACAGTCACCGTTTGGAGCCAACAACTTCCTACGGCCATCGGGAAGTTTCCGACCAACGCAGCGACTTTTCCACAAGGATTCCCAAAATTTGCGGGTACGATCTATCGTCGTCGTTCAGGGATTAAAGACGTTAATGTACTCCAATCGAACAATCGTCTTTCTAACGTAAAATTGCCTTTTATCATGAAACGCGAGGCAAGAAACGGAGAACGTTAAAAACGTATCGAAATTTTACAATTTTCCAACGTGATCGAAAGAAATACGAGAGAGAGAGAGAGAGAGAGACAGAGAGGTCCAGTACAGTTTCTGATTTAATGCAGCGACGATATCGGTGCTAATTTCCCACGAATTGCATCAAACGATCCGGTCTTTTTCGACCGCGCCGCGTTTTTTCGTTTATTTTATCGGGATTCAGTGATTCGCGGCAATTAAAGTTCGCTTGGCGAGAACGCGAACGCGATCGCGTTCTCCACGCTTTTTCGTTTCGTCCTCGTTATACCGCCGCGCTCTTCTATCGGCCTCCCTTGCCTTTTTGCAGCTTTTCTCCTTTCCCAGGGATGGAAATTCATAATCCAATTTTCGAGGGTCGCGGTGGTTTTTCGGGTTATTAATCGCGGGAACGTGGACCGCGCGCAAATATGACGATATTTCGGGGCGGTAAAAAAAGAAACGGAGGGAGGGAGTGAAAGCGAATCTAGCCGCGGCTGCAACGACGATAAATTTACGTCGTTAATTCTCCTGGCAAAGCCGAATTGGCCTGCCTTTGTTGTAGCTAGCTGCCACCGGCAATAAATTCACGATTTCGATATCGGCTCTGCCAAAAGGTTGCCGACGAATTAATAACCGATCCATAGATATCGTCATCTGGTTGTGGGCTCGATGAGATTCGTAATTATATCGCATGGTACGCGACTCTTGCCACCCTTATTTCTCTCGAGATTTACCACTCGACCGATCGCTCAGAGATACGTTCCAATTTCCCTCAATTTCAACGTTTGTTATATTCTGTTTCGATCTATACGATCTCTGGCCATCGAATCAACACCAGTAAATATCTTTCATGTTTTTCGTTTTTTTTTTTTTATTATTATTAAAATTGAGAAACGTGAACGAGCACTGTATATAATTAATTATTAAGATATTACACATTGCTCTATCACGTGTTTCTATTCTCGTTATTACGCGAAACACCTCGAATTATCCAACTACGAAATTACGCGCGTGATCCTTGATTTGATCACCAAGGATTGTAAATAGTTACTTATAGTTAAATGATATAATTGCGGCGAATATAAACGCAATTAATTCTCGTTCCGAATTGTTCAATTTCGATTCGTACGGATTTAAGGGTGTATAAATATTTGGCTAGGATTTTCGAAAAGGCTAAGGCGAAAGCTTACCAAGGACAGATTTATCCGCGTGTCCATCACCGGTTGCATTAATTACTGGAAACCGCGGCACCGACTTTAACCACGAAATTTATGACGTCGCTCGTCGTCCACGATTGCGATCAGAGTACGTGTATAGTGTCAGGCTTGCGAGCTACGAAGATTAATAGCGCCTTAAGTACATGGATTTGACATTCTAAGACGTTTCGGTGACACGAACAAATTTACGGAAGCCTCAGTTTCGACCCGGAAACGGACACTCGAATCCACTTCTCCGAACTTTGCCATTTGCGTTTTCGTTGTAAACACTCTGGCGTGCTTTGCAAATTGAATGTAACAATTCCAATTCTAGACAGAGATCGTATGAGATACGTGTCCGTGCTTACCGTATTATCGACTATCCTTTATTTAGCCTGTTGATTATTTCGGAGAAAGCGTGGCAGTAGTCGCGTGTAAGTAGAACAAGTTGGCGACTGGTCAGGCGTGCCGGATATGCGACCAGTTACTACTACTAGCTTTTAAACTCTTACACTTTCCTTTCCTACGTTTGTTTGCTTGTTCGAAAGACACAAAAATTTGAAGAACTCGATAGAGACACATTGCCGGGAAATATTTTGCTATTTTATTTACACCGACAATTCTATTCTACTTTGTTTCTCGAATACCGTCAATTTCTCAATCCCTTCACTGTTCTTCCCCTTAACCCCTTGGCCTATAACCACGACCGAGACTCGTGGTAAGGGATTTGTGCCATAAACGGAACCCACGAGTCTGCCTCGTGGTAAAGAATTTGTGCCATAAGCACAAATTCATCCACTTTGAAATAATAAATTGTTTTTGTTAACTGATCGATTGAACCCCTTTTACGCCCTAGGCGTCTTAAAAACACTACTTCTTCTCAAACGATGTTTATTATTTCACAATTCCTTTTGTAGTATACGTCTTGCGCCAGTTCCAGCACACGGCTGAGCACTTGCTTGTTATGGCTCGCGCGATCGGCAGTTAGCGTGTAGGCCAAGGGGTTAAGATCTTATATGTCGAAGATGAAAGGACATCGGGGCTTTTCTTTTGGAATATTCGAGAAGGACCTCGATACTTTAGTCTACACTTTTTATTATAGTCGTACTTAAATAATAAAGCTTGGAAATAGTTGTTTAGGATTAGGGGTGTCCGAGAATTATGACAATGGGTTTGGGCTCGAAGCGACATAACGGGTGACCGAACGTAGCCACGGTGACGGGAGGAACGCGTACCTAACAGAGGTACGGAGTAATTAAATATCTCTCCTTAAAAACAAAGATTGAACCGAGGGAGGTGCAAAGAGGAGTATATAAGGGCAGCTCCACTCGGACTGAGATTCAATCAGATACGTTCTACTCGTACCATTACGTCAAGTGACACCGACATCGTGAATCAGAAAGTTGAGTATTACTTAGCCTGTGAAAGAAATCGTATTCGTCCTCCCGTTGACCGTGGATTCGTTATGGAAAGCCAAGTCCGTTGCCATCGACATCCCGAGTATCTACTCGCCACGGTTACTTGTTACCTTTCGTAATATTCAGACTTGTACCTTTAAATACCGTTTATATTGCATAAGAACGATGGCCGATTCGAGTGAACATTCGTTAGACGCCCCTAATCCTAATGCCAACCCGACGTATAAAATGGCTTTTATTTTACGATCGAAAGCAACGTTTCGTTAACAAATAGCCGAATATAACCTCGATAGAGCGTAAGATTTTCACGAGGTCACAGAACGAAAGGGGTGAACATCGTTCGATCTTTCTGCAAAATTAGATAGGTGCGTGTATCTCGCGGCCATAAAACTGCAAGCAAGCCAAGAGAAAAGTAGATAAAAGTAAGAAATGACCGTCGGAAGCAGACCGATCTATCGAGCGGTAACGGGAATCGCTGCACCGTATGTCATGTACAATAATACCAGTGGCACTTTTTACGGATTTTGCATCGATCTTCTGAACGACATTGGCTCGTTGGCGGGTTTCGATTATACGATCAGAAAGTCTTTCGACGAAAAATACGGGGATTTGGATCCGAAGACTGGGCTTTGGAACGGTATGATCTACGAGTTAACGAGCAATATGTCGGACATCGCTGTCGGACCCATATGGATCACATCCAACAGGGCTCAGGTATTTATCTATCCTTACCGCCTCGTAAAAAGAATATAAAATTTCTTTTCGCGTCCTAAGCGACGAACGAAACGCTCGGAACGATCAATTGATATATCTATTTTATATCGCGATGGGGGAATGGAAATTGCGCGTCGATGACGAGCGTTTCAAAATCGTTCGAACGTTTACGTCGGAATATTGGCAGCGACTAAAAAGCGATTCGGAGAATATGCGTAGAAATTTCTTCGCGCGAGATCTTTAAGAATGCGGTACGATGGAAAAGAGAGAGAGAATCTTGCAAAGTTCGAGAAAACCACATTTCATCGAATAAGCGGTTATCTGGAAATTATTATTCTATTACTTTTACTTCACTTTTCAAATTGTTTAATTCGAATCGCTTTGCCAGTTAAGCTAACCAGTAACCGATGATCGAACTTCTCGATGATAAAAAGTTCGTAAAAGTTAGCGGTATAATGGTATGATACCCAGGTAGTCGACTTCGCTGTTCCGTACCAAAGACCAAGCGGTTTCACGATAACGATGCTGAAGAAAAGGAGGCAAGTCCCGTTCCTCAGGTTCCTAATGATCTTGGAGATCGATGTCTGGATAGGTTTTGCGTTCGCTTTCCTCTTCACGGTATTTCTATTATATAGTCTGGAGAGGTACTCGCCCTTTAGCTACCGGAACAATCGGGCAAAGTATCGGAACGAGGCGGACGATCGATTCTCCTCGTTGAAGGAGTGTTTCTGGTTCGCGTTCACGTCAATCACTCCGCACGGAGGAGGAGAAATGCCCAAAAATTTATCAGGGAAAATAGTGGCCGGGACCTGGTGGCTGTTTGGCTTCGTCATGGTCGCCGCTTACTCTGCCAATCTCGCGGCCTATGAAACTCTAGAACGCTTGGAGAGAAACATCGAGTCCATGGACGATCTTAGAAAGCAATATCGAGTTCGGTATTCCACCGTGGCCAATTCCTCGGCTTTCAGATATTTCTTAACAATGAGAAGGACGGAGGAATGGTTCTACGCGTAAGACGCTCTTGCCTTTTAGTGCCATTTTCCATTTAAAAAATGAATCCTCTTTCGGGACTAAAATTATTTATCCCACGATGATAATTAATTATTCATTTACGATATAGTCGCTGCTTTCTTACGACCCGACGAAGAAAGCTTCTCGCTTCTAGACTAGTTACGCTTCACCCATTTGCATCATGGCCCTACTTAAGGGACCATTTGATGACATCAGCGGTGTTCGACCGACGACTGGTCCCCATCACCGCGCGCGGTCGGTCGTAATTACAGTAAATGACACGGGAATTCTTCATGGAGTTTATCGAAAATTTACTGTTCAAAAGAATTGGCAGACAATGTTACCTCGCAAACATCTTACATTCTTTATAACAGAGGAAAAGAGTAAAAATTATTTAGATCAAAATGGAAATTACGCAGATCGCGTAATAATCCGCGCTGGGTGATAGAAGACAGGTCGCAGCGCGTCGATTAATCCGCGTTTAGATGCAAATGGGTTAACCCTGCCGCGATCCTCCAATTTTTATACTCTGATCTTGCTCTCGTTTCGACGAACCACGATTTTTAACGCTTCGATGCGGAATCGAAACGAGCAATGCAACGGTATTTTCGCATCTTCTTCAAGTTCGAAGTATCATTTGGCGTTGCGGAGATACGAGCAGTTGGCTAAGATCAGCTAGAAAGTAACGCAGCAGGGTTAGCACGTGTTCGAACGATTCTCGCACAATGGTAAAACGAAAATTGCTGTGTATAGGAATTGGAGACGTATGGCGTTAGACGAGAATACACCAGAACCAAACAGATCCGATTATGCCGTGTGGGATTATCCGCTGGAGGACAAGTTCACGAAGATGTATCTTACGATGAAAGACACGGGATTTGTTCGGAGCGTGGAAGAAGCGGTGAAAATGGTCCGGGAAGCAAACCGCACTTACGAGTTCGCCTTTATAGCGGAAGCTATAACCGTAAAATATCTGACGTTGACGAACTGCGACTTGAGACAGGTCGGAGAAGAGTTTGGCAAGAAACCGTTCGCTTTTGCGGTACAGAGGGACTCTCCTTTGAGAACGAAGCTCAATGACGCGTAAGTCTAACGATCCAAATCGATTCGTTTCCTTGTTCCGCTCGATTTCGTACGATATTGAAACGGTCAAATCCTAGTCTCTCGTAGTCATAAAATTTAACTACGCGTTTCCGGGCTAACGATATTACCATGATATAATCTGGAAGTGGAAGAAAACGACTGTCATTAGCTGGTTCGTTCGAAGCTCCATTTAGTGCGTAACGATAAATGTTTAATTAAAGGATTACCAAGCTGGCAATTGAACGGAGATTAAACGCTCTGGAGAAGAAATGGTGGGACGAAAATCCTTCGAGAGCGAATTGCCCGGCTGACAAGGATTTTAACGCGGGCTTCGACGTCGACAATTTGGCTGTTACATTCCTGCTAATCCTTCTCGGTATATTGCTCGCTGTTCTAATACTCTGCCTTCAATATTGCTGGTATTGCTATCAGTTAAATAGAAGAATAAAAAAAGTAGGCTTCTATGCGACAACGCGATACACTTTTCGTAGAAAATAAATAAAAACAGAAAAATGACAATAACACGGCATATTTGCACGTTTTTCATGCTGTTTTGTGCGTGTGTGCGCGCCTCCGTGAATGCACAGTACTATTTTTTCCAACTATGTAACAAACAGAGCAACGAAAAAAGTAAATGTTAATCAGAGGAAAATGGCTTTTGTTTGTTCATCAGTTTTGCGTATCGCGTTGTAACGTCGCGTTGTAAATTCCGATATTTTCGATTAACACGTACATCGATCGACTAACTTTGCCCGTTGTTCCTTTCTTTATCCTTAACTAAGATTAAAATCATTGCCACAGATCGTTCGAACGATTTCCAGAGAAGGAAAAGAAAAAAAAAGAAAAGAATCAATTTCGTTGAATGGTGTGTCGCAAGTGGTCACGATTTTCAGTCACAAAGATATCGATAACGCGTTAAAATGAAAGTTTCAACGGCACACGTGTATATGTATGTACACGTGACGAGAGGAAACTAACGATCGACTGGTCAATTACGAGATAACGAGAGGTGACGGCACGCGACGCGTGACATGCAAATTTTTCGCGGTGACTCAACGTCGTGCGCGACGATTGTTCTCCTCGCGGCAATGCGAGACGAATCTGCGATCGAAAATTTCGACGAGAAACTATCGAAAGAGAACGAAGAGACAAGCTGCGTCGATAGGAAAAATTGAGTGGATCACGGCCCTGGCAACCAATGGGCGAAAACGAACGAAACGAGGCGAAAGCTTAGCTTTCGTTTGCCAGACCACCGTCGGTCGCTTGACCGATTTTTGCACGCGATACACCGACCTCGAGAAGCACCGTGTGCGCGATCGAAACCAACTCGATTATCGGCCAGTTACTTATCGCGAGAAAATTAGCTGCAATTTGAACGCTGGATTTTTTCTTCTGTCCGATAAGAAGAATTATTTCGAGGAACTTTCGAAGAAATTGGAGAATAAAGTAAAAACGGGGAAAACGAATTGCAGAGATCTTGTTAGGACGGAACGTAAAAATTGATGATCATTGCACTTGGTTTTTATGTGTTCGGAATCAAGTTCGTGCGATTTATGATCGCCACCGACGATATTTCAAGGATTTTGCGGCGAATCTGCGGTTCGCGCCGAGAGAAACGTCGTGAGTGATCGAGGGACTGCGAAGACGCGGCTCGTTGATCTTCGCGAGTAATCAAATCGCTCAATTTTGAATCTCGGCCTTTGAATTTTTCAATTTTTAAATATTCATTTTTGTAACGTGGTTCGTCAAGTTCCCACTACAATTTAGTTTTAAGCTAGAGATACACCGATGGCTACGCGGTTTAATTTTCTATCGAGGGAATGTTTCATTTAGAGAAATTCCTTATTCCAGCTTATCTACTACGATTTATGAAAGTTACATAATCCCAACGGAAACTACGTGGACTCTGAAACGTTACGTTCGAGAGAATATCGGTAGAACCATAGCGTGCTTATTACCAGTAACAATTATCGCAATAATACACACATAAACTTAAATTTTTTCCGTACGAAGGCCGTTGCACCGATCTTTCACTGGATAGAACAAAATTTCTCATTTACCGGAATCGTGGAGAATTTCGCCAAGAATTTTAACATTCGGATAACCCACGGATCCATTGAAAATGATTAATCGTCCGCTAGCAAAGTCCTAGAACGGTCGTACGACTATTTCGTGGCGGATCCATTAGAGTAGACTAGAACTAAGCATAAGCGATCGAAATACAATCTGTCGTTCGAGTGGGTGGCGTACGGTGAGTCAGGCGCTATAATTTTCGATCAAACATTCTTGATACACCGTCGTACAGCCCCATGAATGTCAAGTATTTAATAATACCAGTGGACGATAATTGACGATCTACCGAACGTTTCCTAGTTTCCAACATGGTCGTAACGATTTACGAGCGTGCAATCAGTACCAAGGTGGTGGTTCGTTGTTCTATTCGTGCCTCAAGGAACGATACACAGATACAAGCTCCCTGCATTCTCGCATCAATTTACATGCAAATCGATGGACCGAGAAAATCGAATTTCAGAAAATTCTACGGTGAAAAACATCGCGTTGGATTATCTTTAAAACGTGGCGCGTCGTTCAATCGTTGTAATACAACGGTATTACGCGATAATTGCAGCTTTGATAGATATTAGGCTATCGGTTATCAGTTTGAAACGAGATACGAGATCAACGATAGAGCTACCACGCGTATCTACACGCACTGAAAAATTTAATAAACCGCTATCATCGATCGATCGATTCTTGCACGCTTAACACGTTGCGGTCCTCTCGAGCTCGATATTCAGATAAACCCTGGTTTATCCGCTACTTTCGTGCCTTAATTCACTATCGTATCGGTGATTTATTGTTATTTCGTAGCGGTTCTCAACTGGACATATTTGCGCGCGGACTAAGCTGCTATATTCTCAAACGACTGTCTTGTTGTACGTACGTCTACAGGATATTGATCGGGTCGTATTATACACATGAACGTAACGAAGAATCTTTTTGTAGAGAAATGTCGTTCGCCAGGCTTCTTCTTCCACTTACGAACAATTTCATTGATCCTTCTGTAGTATCTTTGGATGTGTTGGTTCTTCTAGAGTAAGGACAAGGAAGGATGTTGTATTTAAACGAAGATTAATTCTATTCTAACGAGCGATACCCAATACAAAAACTGACTACAATATCTCCGTACGTCGTATACTAACACTCGGCTCGCAGCTTCTGCCTCTCAGGTCAAAAAATGCTGACCCTCAACCCTCGCACTCTTTTCCCACTCCTTCTCTCTCTTTCTCTCTTCCCCATCACTCTTAAGCCTCTTAGTTTATTCCTTGGACTCTGATCTAAATATCTAGAGTAAGCCTATATCCCCCTTTTCCGATACTACATTTCTAATACGACAGTTGAGATCTTATCCGTACCGTGTGTCGTTTCTTTCGGTTTACGAATCGTAGAGCGAGGAAGACGAGAGTTGGGAATTTCGAGTGGTCGTCCGTTTATGGCACGGACAGGCTCATTCGCTTCTTAAAAAACCCTGGGAAAGGACCAGCCGGAAGGACACGATGGACAGACGAAACCCAACGGCTGGTAGGGAGAAGCAGCAACGTAGAAGGACAGTTCATCAACAGACATCGTACGTACGGGTGAAATATTTCACTCTCGACAAGATCTTACCACCGCCGTGTTCATCACATCACGCGTTACGTTTATATAACAAGTTCAATACAGTGTTGGATTACTCTAACACTCCATCTATTAAACCTCCTCTACCTTGAACGTTAATTCATTCGAGGTACGCGATATCGACCGATCAGTTTGACCTGACCGCTTGCTCTTGAGTCGATAATTCGCAACAACTAGCGAGACGTGAGTCAGATAAAGGGGAAGATCGGTCGACTGATTCATCGATACCGGTACATTTATAGCGGAGAATAGAATTGTTCGAAGCTAGAAAAATAAACTTCCAACGACGTACTTGCACCTGAGTCTTCTTCACGGCTTCGTTATCTAGAATCGACTGTTACGTCGGCTGGCTCTCTACCTAACCCAGGCAACACACAACGGGCAAGAAGGTAGTCAGATGTCCACGCATCCTGGCTGCATACCCTCAATAGCCTTAAGAGCCCACCATAAATCTTGTCGTTTTCATAGTTAAGATCCTTCGGACCAAACGAGCGTCTTTGTCCTTTACATTTATTTTCCACTACGGGAGATACTGGAAAGTTGGTTTTCCTCACGTTCGGTGTCTTCCCTTGGCAGCTTTCTCTCGAAGGCGGGTAAGACCCTTCCTACCAACCATCTTATTAACCAATCAGAAACCATGTCCATTATCCTCGCTTTCCTAGCAAAAGTATCCTTAACGAATCAGCTCATCTCGTGCGCTAGGGACACCCATCACTAGCTTTCCTCCGTCACGGCATCGTCACTGAACTTTACTTATTCTATGTCTTTACAATAATTGACATGTCGCGACAATTATTCTGCGTCNTTTAGAATAGTCGACATGTCGCGACAAATATTCTGCGTCTTTAGAATAGTCGACATGTCGCGACAAATATTCTGCGTCTTTAGAATAGTCGACATGTCGCGACAAATATTCTGCGTCTTTAGAATAGTCGACATGTCGCGACAAATATTCTGCGTCTTTAGAATAGTCGACATGTCGCGACAAATATTCTGCGTCTTTACAATAGTCGACATGTCGCGACAATTATTCTGCGTCTTTAGTATAGTCGACATGTCGCGACAAATATTCTGCGTCTTTAGAATAGTCGACATGTCGCGACAAATATTCTGCGTCTTTAGAATAGTCGACATGTCGCGACAAATATTCTGCGTCTTTAGAATAGTCGACATGTCGCGACAAATATTCTGCGTCTTTAGAATAGTCGACATGTCGCGACAAATATTCTCCGTCTTTAGAATAGTCGACATGTCGCGACAAATATTCTGCGTCTTTAGAATAGTCGACATGTCGCGATAGTTATTCTACGTCTTTAGAATAGTCGACATGTCGCGATAGTTATTCTACGTTTTTAGAATAGTCAACATGTCGCGATAGTTATTCTACGTCTTTAGAATAGTCAACATGTCGCGATAGTTATACTACGTCTTTAGAATAGTCAACATGTCGCGATAGTTATACTACGTCTTTAGAATAGTCAACATGTCGCGATAGTTATACTACGTCTTTAGAATAGTCAACATGTCGCGATACTTATTCTACATCTCTAGAATAGTGATTGGTCTCTTCACTTTAGATCAATCAGTATCTCGATGTCTTTAAACATTACTCGAACCGTCATCATCTACGCTTACGTCGCGTTCTCTACATCGTAACTGTGTACATCAATCGATACTCATTTACACTTTATCAGTTTATATCTCTCTAGTGAACAAGTTGTTTGAATAAATTTTAATTTATACCTGTTAATCTAGTGTATAATCATTTCAACCGTCTCTATTATCGTAAAAGAAATAGGGGATCGATCAGTTCGTGGCGTCGATTACATAATCGTAACGGGAATTTACGACTCTCGTTGACGTGCTATCTCGCGAACGCGTCTCTCCGCGAACGGTCCAAACATCGACCCTATAGAAATCTTCCACATATTTTCCGGTACCCTGTATGTTTAAAAAACGAAAAATAATCTACGAGATCCACGTGTCTCTATTGTAGTATCGTGGACGAAAGGCCTAAGAGATATCGAGCGAACTATAAACAATAATGTCGCGAGAAAGCCGAAGTGCCGACAGGCCCATTGTCACACGCTCAAGAAGGCCACCTGCTCAGAAACAGTAATCAGGTAGACGAAACATCCTGCATGTCACAGCTATAGAAACAATAACCAGACAGGAACGAAATAGCTGCCTCTGATATACATCCGACGATAAACCCTCCAAAGGGACTAAAACCTCAATATAAGAAGCCTCCTAAATTAGCGCTCGACACCTTCGAAATACGACGCTCGGTATCGTACGGACGAAATCGGTGATCTATGGGTTTCGTGATTTCTTGTGTCTCCGACGTGACACCATCAATGTGTCGTTGGTCCTTCAATGGAACAGTTTCGGAAAAGGTCTGCGTGACCCGGCCACGAGGGGTGGCCGAGGGAACACGCGCCTGGTGGGGCTAAGACAAAAGACAAAGGGATGCTAAGGGAGAAAGACGAATTAACAGTCAGTGTTAATGGAGAAGCCGGGGGGTATTAGTTGAGAAGTCAGAGAGTGCGAACTGCGTCGTGGAGATTGTGTGGTCCAAGAGAGAGAGAGAGAGAGAGAGAGAGAGAGAGAGAGAGAGAGAGAGAGAGAGAGCGTTGGATCCGTGGTGACGAGAATTGCAAATTAACTATTTAGTTGTTTAAACAATAATAATACGTTATTGTAATTAGTTCGCGTTAAACAACCATGGTTTCCTGTTTAATCGACGTCTGTTTAATCCACTCATTGTAAATAAATTAATTGTGGTATAAGATCCTATGCTATATTGGCGGAAGAAGAAAAAAGAAAGAAAAATAGCGCAAAAGAGAGCGAAGATCGAGTTATAACTGGTCCATATGCTGTTATTACTGGGCTATGCTGTACTCGGCACACTGTCTCGTAGTCAGGACACTTTCAATGGGCGTTACAACAACGATCGACACCGAGAACGAAGATGAAAGAGCACTTACCTAGATCTGGCGATGTCAAAGGGGGACCTTTCATTACGGAAGCCAAGGTGCGCGAAGGTAAAGGCAGCAGAAAAGTGCGCCTTGGCCTCCGTATCGCGAGTCGCACGTGCACCCTCGGCTGGATGATCGCGCGACAGTCGAGAAATACGATGGTCCGGTGGCCGATAGTCGCGATTCGGCCGATCGTGCGCTACATTCTCGTCGTACGATGACCGACGACTGCGAAATTTTCGGATATCGCGAATCGCGATATTTTTTGCGCCAGTTGTTCGTTTGTACTTGCGCCGTCTCTTTTGCCCACGTGAAAGCAGCTAAGGTGGTACGAGCTAGTTTCTTCTCGACTACCGTTAAGGGCAGAGGTCAGAAATAGCCGGCCGTTACTTTCAGCTTCCTGAGGGGCCCTTCGCGACAAACAGCACCGCGTTTGTTCGTCCACCGGGAGAGTAAACCGGCATCTGCAATTATCTTCCGGAATTGCAAAGGCTCGCGTGCACTCCGGGGAGCAAGCTGAGACGTCTTCGTGCACTTTGTGTATTATGCAGAAACGTCACGTGTATGCGCGAAGCTACGGGCTGTAGATTTGACGGAAGAAGCGGACGCGTGACGAAAAACGTTCGACGATCCGTCTAATTATCGAAACTACTTGGACGAACGTGCGAACGTCGATTTAATCCTCGAAACGATGCCGACGTCGAAAGGAGAAGATCGAAGCTGGATATTACGACGATTCAAAGGGAATAAACGAAATTGGACGATTTTCGGTGGTTGGAACGGACAGAAACGATATTCGTTTGGAGAGCTGGGCGAAAAAACGCGACTACGCTATGCATAAAACATTAATCAGAGACGTTAATAGGCACTCGGCTGGCGTGGATTTTACAACTTACCTCGATAACGAAGTTCCCTCGGAGGCCACTCATGTATTTTTCATTGAACCTGCCTCTGGTCATCTACATGCATATTTCGACTGCGTTTTCCCGCGTCGTTCATTTTATTCCCCTCTGCTTCGTCCTTTTCTCCCGCTTCAGCGTTTCCAGCGGTGGATATATCTGGCGCGTGTACACACCGACATTGCGTATAAAAATAGTGGCGGCGGAAAATGAATTTTCCAGCTTTTACAAAAGGGAAGGACTCGGCCAGGAAACGGAGCAGAGCAAACAAGACGAATCGACTAAGCCGCGACTGGACTTGGTTAGAACGTCGCAAATATTGGCACTGGCGTTTTAAAAAATGTTCGTTGCTCCCAGTTAATCTTGTATCTTGGTTAATTGCGGCGCGCACGCCAGACCAAGTCAAAGTGGACGAGATGAAATTTCGATGAGGGCAAAGTCGGCGAGATAAAATTCCTACGAGTGCAAAGTCGGCCAGATGAAATTTTAACGAAGGCGATGTCGAAATAAACGAAATAAACGAAATAAACGAAATAAAATTTTCACGAATTAATGCGTTCCTAGAGGAGGATGAACGAAGGCCAGAAACGAATCGATAAGTTTCCTTGCGCCAAAGTCATACGCCGTAAGCTTCGTCGTTTCAATGCTTTTTCAACTGATTCGTTTGATTACCAGCAAACAGAGTCATTTGCTGAAAGGAATGAAACGCTGGTTCCGGGAGTTATCGGGTTGATGCTACTCAACAAGTTGGATAGAAGGGATGGTTGATTTACGAGCACACGCGAACGCAACCTTTTTCTATAAATTCGTAAACGATTTAAGTACGAAAAGTAGTTGACGTTTGACGACAAATTTCCATACGAATAATTTATATTTGCACTTTCTTTTCTTTCTCCACGAGACGTGGAATTAAAATTCAAATACCTTTCGAGTATCGTTTCATTTGAAAAACCGTGTAAGTGAAAACGAGATATCGTGAAACGAGGCAGAGAGCAGACAGTGAAAACGCGTAAACGCGTAATCAGAGATATTTTTCTGCAAACAAGGATATGCAGTTTCTTTTCGAAAATATACGCGGCAATTTTTAAGCTATTTAAAGTAACGGTTATTAAATATAAAGCGACAGAAACGTAATATCCTATAGGTTTAATAAAAGAATGACCGCACATAATTTCTACTTGCGATCTTAATTTCATTTTTCCAGGCTTCGTAACGGCTACCATCGATAGGCGTCCCTCTTTAAGCTTTTAATTTACGATCGCGTTGTATCATTCCCACCTAGCGTACTGGCGGTGTAACGGATTACTCCATTCAAATTAATCGTAAAATACCCGAGTTATGAAATTTGACTGTACGCGAAAATTCTCGTAATGTAAAGCGTTCGGAGAAACTGCAAGCATACAAATACGTGGAATAATGTTCCTTAATTGAAATTCTAGAACCAAGAACGGTATTCCAACTAACTCGTAACCTGGCGGCTTTGTCGGCCACGAGTTCGACACGATAGGACGATTTCGGTTTCCTTTATTTCCGTTACAAAGGAAAAATTTGAACGCGGTTGCCAACGAACACGCGATTGTGCGGCGATGAAAACGCAACCGCGGTAAACCGAAGGGCCCCATAATTCCAACGGACGATTTGTCGGCCGATTCAGCGAGCGTCGCGCGAGATCCGTGAAAACGTGATTCCAGAGACTCGAATAAAATTGCACGTTAAAGTGTCGGGTATGCCGTGAAATCTCACTATGGGAGATTAGAGCGAGCACGGGATATATCGATCAGCCATTGTCACGTACGAACGAGCGAACGCTCGATGATGTGGTAGGAATGTTTATCGAATCGCATTTTTATCACCGCTATTCGATAAGATTGCTTTTCTCGCGATGCTATGAGATTATTCGATTCGGACGATTATTAACGGCCGGACCAATGCCGCATTGTTTCCAAATGTTGCCAATTACGATCTATGGTTTTCATGACGCCATTATTACGCGCACGCAAATTTTCAAATAACACGCGCATCCTGTTCAAACTCGGTTGACCATCGAATTCGTAATTATTGGTATCCGCCGAACGATATCGTCCGTGTTAACACTAGAACTACCACACCAGCCAAATTGACTGGTTTTACAATTTTATTTTCAAATTCCTACTTCGTGTTATATTTTCTTTCCGCAATGACTTTCGAATTTTATTTTCTATTTTATGTATTCAAACTGAAAATAATTTTGTATCGAGGCTGCTTATACCAACACCAGTTAAAATGGCTGGTACTCGTCAAAGTGTAAAAGGGTGCTGCAATCTGTTTATCGAACTCCAATTAATCGGATTCCTCGTTTTCTACAATTTGCCACACGTTTTTCAAATTTTTACCGAGTATCATTCGATATGAAGATAACAGTTATCAGGAAAATCCCGGATCAATCGGCAGTTCGCTAAATGCTAACGCTAGAAATACCACAGCGGTCAAATTGGCTGGTTTTACAATTTTATTTTCAAATTCCTACTTCGTGTTATATTTTCTTTCCGCAATGATGTAATCACTTTCGTAACGATAACTGAAAGAATAATATAATGAATTTTATTTTGTATTTTATGTATTCAAACTGAAAGTAATTTTGTATCGAGGCTGCTTATACCAACGCCAGTCAAAATGGCTGGTACTCGTCAAAGTGTAAAAGGGTGCTGCAATCCGTTCATCGAACTCCAATTAACCAGTTTCCTCGTTTTCTACAATTTGCCACACGTTTTTCAAATTTTTACCGAGTATCATTCGATATGAAGATAACAGTTATCAGGAAAATCCCGGATCGATCGGCAGTTCGCTAAATGCTAACGCTAGAAATACCACAGCGGTCAAATTGGCTGGTTTTACAATTTTATTTTCAAATTCCTACTTCGTGTTATATTTTCTTTCCGCAATGACTTTCGAATTTTATTTTGTATTTTATGTATTCAAACTGAAAGTAATTTTGTATCGAGGCTGCTTATACCAACGCCAGTCAAAATGGCTGGTGCTCGTCAAAGCGTAAAAGGGTGCTGCAATCCGTTCATCGAACTCCAATTGACCAGTTTCCTCGTTTTCTACAATTTGCCACACGTTTTTCAAATTTTTACCGAGTATCATTCGATATGAAGATATCAGATATCAGGAAAATTGCGGATCGGTCGCTAGATCGCTAGATGTTGACGCTAGAAACACCACAGCAGTCAGAACGACTGGCTCTAGAATTTTATAAATGCGTCAGCCGTCGTTTAGGGATCCCAGATGGATAAATAATACCAAAAATGTACTACATAACATGGTATTGCTTCTGTAGGAAAGTAATAAATCGAAAAATATAAAAATATTCTATCGTTACGTATTTTTTAAAGATCAGTCATTTTCACTGGTTTCGGTAGAAATAGCTTCGCGTTAACTATCGGTAGTTCTAGTGTTAACATATGCTGCAATTCCAAAGTATCCGCTCGTTTTGTCGCGTGGTATATTTTAGTTAAAAAATTGCGTTCGAATCAAAAAAGTTTTGGCACACGTTTTATCAAACCGACTAAAGAAAGCGTTTGGGTGCTTGTTTGATGAAACCCACGTACCACCGTTATTATGAATCGACCCAAGGGTCCGGATGCGTAATTCGGTCGATCGAAAGTAAAATCATTTAGGACACGTGTTACTTTCGATGCGGTTCGACAAAGGATATAAAATACGACTTATTTGTAATGGCCCGTAGAAAAACATAGCGAAAGAGTGGAACAAACTCGTGGGCCGTTTGCTTTAGCCACTGAGATCCCGTGTACCATGCACAAACACCGCAAAAGTCGCAAACTTTCTGCCGCTGGTATAAAGCGCAGCCTCGTTTTATTCGGCGACCGAAAAGCTGCCGCAACTGCACGGATACCTTTACTTTTGATTTTTCATACAATCGTTCGACTATGTACATAGACGAGCGTGTGCTCAGGAGAATGGGAGGTGCTTTCAGGAGATTAATCACATTCGAAAAGGGTTTCCACATTTTACTGGTATATACTGGTATGCGTGTGTGCGCGTGTGTGTTTGTGTATATATATACATATTTTTTGTTCCGTATCTTTTTTATTTCTTTCTCATTTTTCATTCACACGGTGGACGCACGAAAATCCCGAGTCAAGAACCGTTCGCAATGGGCAACGATAACAACCGTGTTTCGCCTATTTTTTTCCCTATTATCCATGTAGGATCTTTTAAAAAAATTGTCGCGCATAATTTCCGTGTAATTAAACCTTGCGTATTCGAGCGATTAAAAATATCGCTATGGAAATGTAACGCGTTTATTCTCGGAATAATTACGACACGAATATCCCGATGCAGAGAGATAACAGAAATGATTGGTCGCACCATTTCCTATGAAATAGGAACGAGCAATACACGAATAACGAAGAATCGCGCGAATAAATAAGACAGTTATTGACAAAATAATTGTTTTTCGATGGAATCTAACCGGAGAGAACGTAAGTTAGACGTCTGTGGTTAAAAAAAAAAGAGAAAAAAGAAAGAAAGGAAAGAGACTGTGAACGAAGTTTTCTAGCAAATCTGGTTAGATCTGACGCATTTCGCGTGTTTGTTCAAGGATCGCGCATCCAAACGAAGCTTAAAGGTCGTGAAATTGGACGAGAACCGTATAGTCGAGCTGTCTATACGCCACTCCGGTGATGGTGGTGGTGGTGGTGGTGGTGGTGGTGGTGGTGGTGCAGGGTTAATCCACGTGAAACGCGAAATACGAAATATGGAAATTAGATACGCGGGACTTCCGGCTTGAAAATAATTAAAGTGATTCACCGCGAAGGGCACTTTGCGATATTGGAGCTTCGTGGATGACACAGAGAGGCGTATTCGGTCCGAAAGTAACGAATCTCGTACGAGCTTGAAAATTCCCACTCTGTGTGTCTCTCCTCTGCTTTTTCCTTTTACTTTATCCTGTTTCCTCTACTTTTGCAAAGTCGTGAATGCGCGCCAATAACGAAGATCGAATATACGTGAAACGTTTAAAAAATTGCCACGCTGGATCCGTGTGGAAATTCCGTGCGTCCTCCGATGCATCGACAGTGATTTTTTCGCTTCCGGTTTTAACAAGGTTCCCCACGTTGGAGAAGACAGCAATCGACGATCGCTTCGATCGATTTACCATTCACGCTACGCTCCACATACTAGTCGTACACGTACACGAATGCATTTTTTTGGTATCTTCTTCGCCGACATTGTTTGAATATTTACACACTCAAGCGGCAGGCTCGCATAAACGCTCGATGGTCCGTGCTTCCGGGGCGCGATCGGAGCCTTTTCTCCTCTGCCCTTCGTCTTAAATAAAACTAGACGCGACTTCATTGTTCCATATTCGTAACGACGAACGTAATCGTTCGAGTTCGTTAAAACTTTCGCGGTAGTGACATTGATCGAAGCACGCGGGTACGCAGAGGTTGCGGATTATTCGGTAAGCGCGTTCGAAGGACCCGATGGTCGATCGGTCGCTACTGACGCAAGAAAATTCTCCGTTTGCCAGGAACATTTGCGAACGATCTCGTGCTCGTGCGCGACGCTCGAGCCGCAACGAACGGGTTTACGAGAATTTCTCAAGCGGATTTCGAAGCGAGCTCGTTGCTGGAACGGCGATCGAAAGAGCAAGAACCGCGTTTCGAGGTATTTTTGAAATTTTTATATGCAAACGAACACGCTTGAAATGCGTCGGGAGGGTGGGCTAAGTTCGTCAACGATTTTATTTCATCAGCGTGTCCTCGCGTGAATATTTAATTAACATCGGCAGGCCGGATAAAAATCCGTTGATTCAGAGTACGCGTTTGTCGCACGATGTTTCGGTTATAATGTTATCTACGATATAACGAACAGTGTGCATGCTTTTAAAACGTACGTATTTTTCTATTTTCCGTTGTAACGGATTTACAAGTGACAAATGCACGAAACGTACGAGACGAATGGCTATCGTCAAACGACGCGGGCGTAGTCTTAAATTACTTGGATGCTTTATTGGCTACTTTTAAACTGCGAACACGGGCTTAAATTAGGAGACAAGTCTGTAAAATTACGCTCGACGTTAAACATCCTCGAAAAATTCGCTCCACCGGGACACGCGTTTAATGTAATAAATTCGTTCGGAGAGAGAAGCTCCATGGCGCGAATCGGTTCGCCGGACTCGAGCTGTATTGCTATACTTGTAAATCACAACCAATGGAGTATTAGTTTAATAACTAGATGTGTATATATATATATAATATATTTATGTATATGTTATACGTATCTAGCGTAGTGTTTCTCTCGATCGGGCGACCAGGCCCAATTTTACGTAATAATTTATATGTATATATATATATATATATATATATATAAGATCGTCATGGAATATCGCGGATCAATTTGCAGCTTCTTTTCGTGTGGCGAACGTATAAAAAACAGTCGCGGAAAAAAGCCGCGAATCGGACAGAATTTCTTAAAAATATCCGTATGCTGGTCGATTTTGCAAAGCATACGATCGGCAAAGAGGAAAGAGGTGGTGAATGGTGAAAAGAGATATAGAAGAAAGAGAAATGGACGAAGGAATTTATCCTGCGCGTCGATCCGTGATACGTTTCTTGAAAATCAATCTGCCGATACCGATGTATAAGTAAATGCAATGCTTTAATGTAATATATCATGTAGTACGATAATATTTCTACGCACTGCCGAATTTCCCATCCAAGAACGATCGGCGAGATCTTACGACAAACAAAATCTTACGACCTCGATCGTTTTCCCGCTAGAAGACGATCGCCTCTCGTCTAAACGATACGCTACACGTTCGTGTAGATTCTGGAAAGTAATTGGAACGTATATATACGTACGTAAAAAGTTTCGAGATCGAAAGTATTAATCAGGGGACGGACTCTAATTCCTTCGACCGACGAAAGAAACACACCGTTTGCGTCGAATTAGCCCACAGGACTGGGATGAAAACGTTGGAATGAAATTGATTTCGTTTGGCATGCTTTCGCGATGGAATAATTCTGGTGAAACGTTGGGGAAAAATAGGCGAAGAAAGGCAAATAGGAAGAGAAATTACGGGATCGAGTAATCTGAAATTCTATGGGCGCAGTTCGCTTGTTCGACAAGACAGTGAAGAGAGTCTACCATTCGTCCGACCTGTCGCGGACTATCAGCGAAACAAACGTAAAAGGGGCAAGCAAACTGCCAGGACACGAAGGATCAAATGGAAACGGACGAGAACGAATCGATCGGTACGGACAGATACTGTTCGAAACAATTTTCTAATTGCCCGACAACGCGTAATTACGCTAATTCTAGCCACGTTTGCCCGTGGCACGCGTGTATTTCGTGCAACGAATGTTTCGTGCGATCGAAAAAAAAAAAAAGGGGAAAAAAAAGAAAAAATAGCCGGTGAAAACGCGTCCTTCCGTGAAAAATAAAACACGTCCCGTACGCATCAGTCAGTCAGGAAATACGATTTTCCGGACGCTGTACAAAATGTACTTTTTTTTTCAATTCTCGTGTTTTTTATTTGCTTTTCTGTTTTGCTCGCGTCCCTCGTTTGGCATATTTCTTTCGTTCTTCTTCGATGGAACAGCGAACGATAGAAAGATCGACCAGCGAACAAATTTCCCATGGCTCTCTTTTACGATGCGGGTATCGCGCATTGATCGCCGGTCGTTTTTAAATGCGAACGTGTCGTAACACGTGTTGCTCTACCGTCAAATATTCCGTTGGGAAAGTGAATTAAAAGCGAGATAATATTGCTAGTGTTAAAAAGATAATGCGAAAGCTGGCATAAATGAGATAGCTAACAAGAGGGTGAAAGGTGATCTCGTCGAAATAACGTAGCAGCGAGCAATTGTCTCGGAATAGCTGATTAGAGAAAGCAAAGGAACAACGGTCTCGTCGGTGACCAGTGGCTCGCGAAAATTCGCTCTTCGTCTGGTCAACGATTCGAATGTACGCGATCGACGTGAAAGTGGTAATGGAGAAAATTTGCGATAACCGAGTCTGACTCGTCGTTTCCGAGTTTAACGGCGATGGTAGGGGAACGATATAGCTTGCATTTTACGAGCACTTCGAGAGAATGTGAAGTCCAGCTTTGCTGCAAATCGAGTCAGCTTCTCGTAATATTCGCCGTCGCGTTACCAGAATCTATTATCGTAAAACAGGACAAACGAGTATAAAATAAAGAAGAAAAAGAAAAAGAAAAAAAGAAAGCGCGAGACAGAGAAAAAGAGAGAGAGAGTCGAAAGAGGAGAAAGAAAAAATTCGTGATTTTTAAAAGCGAGGAAGAGAACGGAGAGAAGACTGCAACCTTGACGACGATCGGACGACACGGAGAGGACAAAGCGAAGAGAGCGAAGCAAGAAACGGGAACGTAGGGAAATCCACGCAAAGGATTACAGAAACGCAGATCTGAGATCGGATTCAACGTCCAATTAAAACTGTTGAAAAGTCGCGCTTAATTCACTCTTGGATAGGAATTCGTGCCGCGTTTGGACAGTGCCACGGATAAAGTAATATTCATTTGTCTATCCTAATAATTAAAAATCTTGTAGCGTCCGTAGCACGGCTACGAACGTGTTCTCACAACCTTATCACAACCTTATTATAGAGCGCCCTGGTGACGAGGTCGAGTTTTTTGAACTAACCAGCCTTTCGCGCGATCTCCTTTCACACCAGTTACCTACGATACGTTCCCCGCTAATGCGTTTCTTTTCTCCCATGTGTTTTTCTCTCTTCTATTTTTTATTTTTTATCTTTTTCCCTCCATTCTATACCTTTTCAACCTTCGCGTTACTTTATTCGATTTGGCGCGACACTCGAGGGGATGGCAAACGTGTCACCTGTTCCCTCGTTGATCGGTAACGACTCGTTTTAATTTAACTCCTCGCGCTTCAATCATTCGCCGATACGACGATACGTTATGCCGTGTTTCATCAGCGACGCGCGTTGTTCCCCGTGTCCTATTAACGAACTGATTCGCGCGCACCATTATATTATTATACGACGAATCGCTGTGCTCGGTAAACGATCGCGTATCGTTATTCACTGTTCATGAACCATCGATATGTATCGAGTATACGAGGCTTTCTTTTTCACGCTCGACGAGCGCCAGAGCTTTTACTTAATTAAAGGACCGGCGAACGTTGAGGCACGCAGAGGCAACTTTTTTCATTTCCTTCGCGTACGAGCGCTTCCGTTTCGTGCGCGATTCGTGTGCTCGCTATCGCTGCTCGTGGAAAGAAGACTGGAAGCGACTTACATATAATATTTATACACAACAGACACATGCAGACCGCCGCAATATTCTTCTAGTCGTGTCGCATAATTCCTTCCTTTGGTGCGTCTATACGCGTTACGAACGTAACTTCGCGTCGAACCGACGCGACTCGTTCTTTTCCTTTCCTTAGCACACGCTTTTTTCACCTTTTTCCTTCTTCTCTTTCGACGGTAACCGTTTTCTTCTCGCACTCGGATTCTTCGTTATCGATATTCACAACCATAACACTTGCGATTAATAACGAACGGAGTGAGTGTAACGTCCACCGCACATTTAAGAATGCGCGACATCCCTCGCTCGTTATCGTTGCCAAGAAAATACCAAACTCTTTGCTCTTCGCTTTTTCTCCTTCCGGGAGGATCGATGCTCCAGTGAAAGTTTTTCCTCGAAACCTCGACCACGCTCCAAGAAAAATCGACAACAATCAACCACGTTGATCTCGTTACAACGACCCGGCTAACGAGCTCCACTCGTCCATCACATACCCCGTTCTCCATTCTACGGTTATATGTGCGAGATTTTTCTATCGGTACAAAAATTAATCTGTTCCACGATTTCGAACGCTTCCATTCAAAGTTAATAGCAAACGATCACCGATACAAAGAATTACCTGATGACTTGATGGCTTAAAATTGCTTATCTAATTAAAGACGTAGTTTCTAAAAGAAAAAAGAAAAAAAAAAAAGAAAAAATCCAACCTCGATTCGGTTGCAACTGTCGAATCTCGAGATATTTTCAACTGGTTGCCCGACCATGAATTTAAAAGTCTCGGCGACACTTTGTCCAGAAGATTCTTCGAAGAATGCAAGGTTGAACGTGGACGAAGCGCGGCAGCTGACTTTAAACGAAACGTTCTTTTTACGAGGACTATTTAAGAGAACCGTGTCTATTGTTCCGTGAATTAATCCCCGCTCGTTTTTTGCTATTAAAAGAGCGCCAGAGAATCTCGAACGGGTTGTATCCGCCTTGTGCACGATCTCATTCGGTAAGTGAGTTACGTTACGAGCGCGTATACGACCCTAGCATACGTATATTCTATCTTCTAAACGTCTTAACTGGAGTCTTGGTCGATTTCGTAGAAAATTCCTATTGGTAAACGCGAATCTCTTTGAGATTGGCGAACGAGAAGAACGCACTGGCCGTGTTTCGGTTCTCATGGACGCGTCGTCGTCCAATCCATCGTTTCCAGCGTCTCTCGTATTATTCTAGAACTCGATCGAACTGGAGGAAAGGAGAGGCGAAAACGTATACGAAACGAATCTCGACTCTTTATCCGCGAATATCGCGAGAAAAAAGGTGGAAAGCTGCTTGAAGAGGAAATTCGAAAGGCCCGTATTCCCATCGATTCATCAGGCATCTTGAAATTCTTCTGTTCTCAGGGGAGCGATATTTTACGAGGCTCGATAGAAAATGGAACGATCGACTCGACGCCGCAGTCGAATCTCTACGCGACTCGTACTACTTGAAAACGTTGCCTATTCAATGCATCGGACTGAATCGACTACCTGTTTGGACGAGCTCGACCGATCGATCGAACGAACGTTAAACGGATCGAATTCGTCGATCCGTGCCTCTTCTGCTGTGATTGTTCGCGCGAAACGAAGGTCCACTGCGAGTTTATTCTACGACTCGAAGCACCGAAGTAACGACACCCGGCGAAAGGAACGAACGATCGCGAGACGATCCAGCTTGGAGATTTCATTTCCTTAAGATTCCTTATCCGCGCGCCTTGTTCCCTCGCTCGCTTTGCAGAATTAATGGAACAACTTTAATGAAACGACCTTTTGCGAGAATATCGCCGGTAAATTAGACTATCGTGCTCGCCGTTTGGTCGCTTAATCTATGCCGCGCGATTGGAACTCGCAGTTTGCTTCGCTCTCGTTATCTCGTCCCGGTAAAATCGACGTTCGCGCCGCTGAAAATTCATCTAACGTCTGTAAATTGTTCACGGCCGTCGCGATACATCGTCGTTGGCGCTATGTACCGATAGATTTTCACGCAGCAAACGCGAAACGCGTTTTCGTTGAAATTTTTCCATGACCTGGTCGCATCGTGGAACCGCGAAGCCATATGCCGTTTCGTGGCGCGAAACGAAAAACGAAAAACTCCAGTCGAACCGAGATGTTCGCGTGGTTGTCGTCGTGTTGCTGGACGACCGATCTCAAGCGGGTCGAAGTTTCGCTGTCGTACGCGGTGCACTGGGCGAGCGAAACGGCAACGAGAACGAACAGCAATGTCTGTCACAGTCTCGGAATAGAACTAAGCAGCCGGCTGGCTCGTGGTTCAACGAATGCGCAGCAGCCTTCTGAACGCTCTTCTATAGTCAAGATTGAAGATCGTGTAGATGAGCGGATTCAGCGCGCTGTTCACGTAACCGAGCCACGTGATGAAGTAGACCATCCGGTCCGATGGACAACAAGCCGGACAGAACGGTACGATCACGTACATGAGGAAGAAGGGTAGCCAGCAGACGACGAAAACGCCCATGATCACGCCCAGCGTTCTCGCGGCTCGTCTCTCCTTCGACAACGAGATTCTTTGTCGTTCCTCGATGAATTGATACACGGTGGTGGTTGTCGCCGGTGCTCGGCCACCGGTTGTTCTCCTGGAGGAGGACGTTGTCACCGTGCCGCCACCTCCTATCGTTACCTCGGTCGGTTCGTCGTCGATCAACGATGGTTTGGCGTGCGATCGAGGCGTCGATCTCTCGTTATGATTAGTTTCCGAACTGACGGACTCCTCCGCGTCGTCTACCTCGCGATGTCTGGTCGATTGCACAGCGTTTATTCTACTTTGCCTGGCTCGTTCTCTCAGTCTTCTTCTCGTTGCTAGGAAGATCTCGAGATACACCAGGCTCATCAACAACAGAGGAATAAAGAACGAGCCTAACGACGAGTAAATCACGTAGCCCTGTCTTCTGGTCAACTGACAGGGTGTCCCTGGCTCCAATTCTTCCGGCCAGTCGTTCCAACCGGCCAAAGGCGGCGAACTGATCGCACCGGACAATATCCACACGCCCGCTATCGTCGCTAGAACTCTCTTCAGCGTTCGTTTCTGCGCGTAATTGATAGGATCGGTGATCGCCCAATAACGATCGAGCGCGATCGCGCACAGATTCAGTATACTTGCGGTGCAACAGAGCACGTCGCAGGTTAACCACAATTTACAAAGGTGTATACCGAAGATCCACTTGCCCAGAAGAAGATAGGCGACGTTGAAAGGCATCACTAAGATGGCGACCGCGAGATCGGCGACCGCCAGCGAGACGATGAAGAAGTTCTGAACGATTCGCAGAGGTCTGTAGGTGAACACGCTGAGGATCACCAACGCGTTGCCGAGTACCGTGGTCAGAACGAGGAAGCCTAGTGTCAAAGAGGCGGCTGCGGCTTCCCAAACTGGCAAGTTTGATCCTGTTTCCTCTTCCGGCGGGCCGCAGCCTGTTACCTCGTAGTCTTCGGTCATCGTGCCGCCTGATTCCCCGCTCGAATTCATGTTGTCGAGCCTGTTCCCTGCAACGATAGATCCTCGTTAGCGTAAGAAGAACGAATATCGTATCCGTCTGACGATTAACCAAGGACGTGCAAGCTTGTTCTCGCGCGATTAACGTTAAATTCGTGTCACTGTCGCGTTATCGGTTCACGATCGTTCGTCAAAGAAACAAGTAAAACGAGTGTGTTTCGCAAGATATCCTTTCGAATTGTCAGGCGAACTCGATTCGATTAATTGTCATATCGATTGATTTTCAGCATCGCTCGTACGCGTGCATTTTGCAGCGTTTGCCAGAGTAGAAATATAAAATTAAGGATTCTGCGAAATTAACCGTGAAAGTAAAGATTCTGGCGCGAAATACGTGTATTTTTATAGACGTTCGTTAACGTCGACGATTATACAAGGAACGTCCATTGTTGGCGTTCGTTGCGAAGTAGCGGATCTCTTTAACCCGTGAAACTCGTAATAGCGAAAAGGATCTAATTTATGATATCCTCGGGTATATGTTTCTTTCTCTCTCCTATGCCAACAGGATTAAAACTCAACTACTTTTCCAAAAGCTTTCCTCCACATTCCGTTGAAGAATTTTTTTAACGCTTTATCGTTAAAAATATAGCGCTAAGCGAAAGGACAAGCGAGTTGCATGGGAACGTTAACGATGAAAATCAAATTGCTCGTTGGCGCGAAATTTCACAGAACACCGAGAAATAGCCCGATGTGTACGTGTATCGTAAGGTTTAAGATCGATCTCGTAATGCATCGTTGAAGCATTCTCTCAGGATTAGTTTGAGAAACCGTAACGCATCGTTTGTTCGTTAGAATCGTTGCAATTGCTTGCGTCCCTGTCGTCGATCAAAGAGCTCGGCTACACGCTTTGGCTACCTTTGAAAAGAGCGATACAACGGCACTCAATGTTGCGTTTCAAAGTAATCGTTTCGTTTGAAGGGCCATATAGAAAATAACGGGAAAGAGCTACACGGCAGCGGTTTTAAGTGCCTCCGTAAATCCTGGCAACGCCAACACAGGCAACGGTGTATTTTCCCTTTTACGAAGTCTCGTCGTTCGCATCCGCTTGTTTTTTCTTCCCCTAGTGCGGTGTAGGATTTTACGCGCGATGGTTCAAAGCGATCTAAGCCCAGACCAAGATAATCCTTGATCGGTGACGCTAGAATTTCGTTGATGGCTGCCGTAAGCTCGCTACGCGTCTCAACCCTCGTCGCGTGCATATTTTAGTTTCACGCTGGCATCGCGTCACCGGCAACTTTCAAACGCGTTCCTTCGCCTATTTGCCGGCTGACTAGTTGGAGAGTTCGTTTCTCAGGCAACTTACGACCACTTTCTTTCTATCAACGAGCAAAGTTTCAGCAGGGGACGCTAACGAGATTTAACGCGTGCTAACTCGTGTTCCTTCGTTCGAGGAAGAAGCGTTCGTTAACGGAAAAGAATAATCCGGCGGGAAACGATTAAACTAGAGAGAGAAGCGAGTAAGAGGATGGCGAAGTAACAGCTTCGGCGAACAAAGAGATAAGAAGAGGGCGAGAGAAAGGAGGGGTAGACCCCGTACTTTGAATGGTATTTTCTCTGGAAATTGTTCCAGAGATACACACGCATGGGATGATCAGCTTGGGAAACAAAAGATCTGAAAACACGAGAACGCAGCTATTTAAGGGGAGGATTAAACGATCGTCGCGGCTCGTTTTAACGCACCGCTATTTCCCGTGGCTTGTGCAGCTGCACCGGTTACACCGTGACATTCACAAGTACCTTGTCGAGCGATTCGTTTCCGTTTAGAACGCAACAAATTCCGCGACTATTCGCCATAAGCGGCTGTACGCTGGCTAACCGTTAAACTATGGCCAACCCACACCCTCCGTTCGATTTATCTGTTAGTATGCAACCACGCGCGGAACGCGCGATATTTCGTCCACCGGTCATTAGAAATTTAAATTAACCGCGTGGAACGATAAGAATTTTCAAACAGAACGCGTCACCTCCGCTTCGTTCGTTGGCCGTTACGTGGCAAAAGGAAATACCGAGTATCTCTCGGCGGGAGAAAAACGAAGCATCTCGGAGCTATAAGTAATCTGCTTGTTCAAGGGGATACAGTTTCTTGGAAAAAATGCTAAGAGGTATTAAAATCCGAGAGAAAGGGAGAGAGAGAGAGAGGGAAAGTATTGTATATTTAGACGATACTATACCTTTATGAAGGTATATAATTAGCGTACTTCGTGTCTTCTATTTTCATGGAATCTTGTAGCCAATTTTCTCGTTCGAGCCACCTGCTCCTTAAACTCGAACGAACAAGTTCGTTGGTTATCAACGTGGATCGGTTTGCCAGCAATTTTTCTATACCGTAAAATTTATCGAATTTCATCTTGGAGTCAGCGTTGTCGAAGGAGGCGCTACGTGCAAAACCAGAAGGTTGTGACATCAAAAAAGAAAGTACGATTAATTTCTGTCCATTTCATGTTCCGATTCTTCGTTGTTTCGTTCCTCGGGAACCGTATTATCGTAAGCAATGATCCATGGCGAAATGAAGACACGCTTCGTCTGCTGGAATCGCGCGGAATTCAATCTGTTCTTTAAGATGGAGAATGGCGATATTGCCAGGGAAACGTTAATAGATTCCGTGGCGTGTTACATTTCGATCGATATTTGAAACGGCCCGGAGATTCATTCTCTCGCCCATCTTGTTCCCTTCGCTCAAATACACCTGCTGACAGACCGAGAATAATGAATAAAAATAGCTGCAAGCTGGAACACGCGCGCCCCGTTCGTCGCTCGTCCGATATCTCGCGGCGCCAAACGCGACATATCTAGAATTTTCCGCGATATTTACGTGTCCTCGGTAAATTTTCTTCCCGTGTTCGTTACGCGTCCATCGTATGCGCTCGCCGTGGTACAAAAGAACGTGAAAGCGAAACGCGTAATTTGTTCGCTGATCACGTTCCTCGCCACCTGTCGCGCGTAAACAAAGTTTCTCCAGAGTTTAGGAAGAAAGCACTGGCAAAAATGTATATGTTAGGCTGGAGCATATGAGATTTTGGTTTTAATAAAATAAAGCTTCAAGCGTATATATGGTTTCTTTCAAGCGTGGCAAATTTAATTAAAATAGCTGTATTATCCCAGAATCGTACAAAGTTGTTGGGTATTCTTCATCTACCGAGATAATTTGCCGTACTCAGAGATACCGTCTAGATGGAATAGACGATGCCTTTGATCTTCTGCGAATCAGAAATTTATGTTTCCAGCTACTTTCTCGTCATTGTTCTCAAGTTGAAACTCGTGCAAGGACAACGCAGAAACGTTTTAACCATTCGCCATCACCGATAACGATGATTTCACTGTTTCGTTGTAATAAATCTTTTTAATATCGAAAATATATACGTCGAGTCGGCACTGGTGTTAGGGGCGTTTAACGAATCTTCATTTGGATTAGCCATTTTTGTATTATACCATAGATAGTTGTTGATGGAATAAAGTTTACTAGCAATAAACAATTTCACTACACGATAATAAGTTCTCACTAAAGACTTATATTATAATAACAATGATTACTCAGTCGCTCAATGAATATAACAATAAATTCACCAGCTGATTATATGACTATTACACAGTTTTACAATTAACCGTGACGATTAGATACTCGAAATGCTAATGACTTTAATCTTCGATTCAATAACGAATACACGGTCAACAGGATAGCAAATGCGCTTGATTATTTGTCCAGAGTCCAAGACAAAACTAAACTTATGTACTTTTCTATGTATCTCTCTGTATCCCCTGTCTAAAAAACTATCTTTTTAAGGAGAGCTATACCTCTTTTTGGCAAAAACGTCCATCCCGTTTAGCGACCAGTCGTGTCACTTCGAGTCCAAGTCTACCGTCCTAAATCTCGGGCAAACGTAATCGGATTGAATCATAAACAACTACTTCTCAGTTTTATTATTTAAGTACAGCTATAATAAAAAGTCTAGACTAAAAAATTCCAAAAGAGAGGCCCCGATGTTCTTTCATCTCCGACATATACAAATAATTTTCTTTTCCTCTAATGTGGTCTATTGAAATATGTGTCATTTTATGTGCTAGACTAATAACTAATAATCAACTAATAATTAACCGCGTAGTATTGATACATGCATGTGAATACGAGCGTGTGTGCGTGCCGCCTCGAAAACAGACGAATGTAAACTGTTCAGTCGGTTAAGAGTCGATGAGACGAAGAAAGCGACGAGGCGCGTGCAAGCGTGTATCGGTGAATATCTTTGAAATCGTTTATCAAATAAATACAGAACTATTTTAATATAAATTCCAAGTGTAAATTTAGTGTCCCTACGCCATTATTTCGGCAGTTTAGATCCATAATTCTCAACATGATCGATAATCGTCGAGATGACATTCGCTAGACAAGTTCGAGCTTCGGAAGGTACGACTCTTCAAATGCGTGAGCCTGACAGGAAATTCTGGTTGCACCCTAAAGGTCGTTAGCACAGTCCTTATCCTTTTATCTTTGAAAGGATAGAGATCAGTTTACACGATGAACGTTTTAGCTTCGATAAAGACACAATGTTCCAGGAGAGAAGCAATCGAGATTGAAGGTGAAATCGAGCACTCGTGTCTTACCAGGATGGAAGCGTGAACCCGAAAGGATAAAGAAATTCGTTCTACTAGCTTTTGAGGATCGTCGGAATGCTCGTAGCGAGCCGGGCGGATAATACAAAACGGATCGAGCGAAACAGCCGTTTCTACTTTCTCGGAATCAACGATCCGACCAAGCGTCTTTCTCTCGCTATATACATAGAGATAGAGAAACGTACGTAAGAGACATTTCGATTCGACGAGCTTTTTATCCGAAACACCGTTTGGTTGCGAGTTCGAAGGGTGAAACGGTGCCATTATCGAGCGCGAGTTAGTCGCTCGAGCGATAAACTTCAAGTTCTTGTTTGAAGATCTTCGAGGCATGGTGCACAGTTATCGTGGGGCTTTTTGTTCGTCCTCGCACGGAAATGTCAATCGATTCGAGCTTGCGCGCCCTTTCGCTTTCATCAAGGAGGAAATGGAAAATGTGCATTATACAGGATGTTCGGTAATTGGTAGGAAATCGGGCGATAAAAGAACGATGCTTTCGTAAAATCGTTTCTCTCGAGGACGAAGCCTCGTACGCAAACGCTTCGTTTTACATTTTCGATTTATCTTCTCACGGGGAATCGCACTTTGCTCGGGCCTACCACCAATTACCAGCCACTTTGTAATAACGCGTCACTGTGGTCGGGATTAATCGAAATTGCACTCGTAAATGGCGCACAGACTTTTTGTCGTTAACATTCCTGTTTTCCTTTGGTAAGAAGAGAAGAAACGGTCGACCGGTGCCGTTTTCTCCGGCGAGAAATGAACTTCGAGAAAGCCCAAGTGCTGTGCAAACAGGAAAACGCGTCGCTTCCTTGTCTTCGTAATTTTTAATACTCTCTGCCGACTCTTGTATTCTCTCTCTCTCTCTCTCTCTCTCTCTCTTCCTCTCTTTAGCCTCGTTACCAAAGAGGGAAGAGAATCGATCTCTCCGCTTGCCGGCCATGGAACTCGATTGCAGGCGAAGTCGAACCCGCGAGTCGTCTTACCATTTAATTAAAGTCAGCCTGACGTCCGATGAAGATTAATTCGATTATATTCTCGCGAGATCGAATTGATTTTATCGAAGGAGGAATAACTAAGGACGAATCTCTATATCGAATGGATCGTCTTCCGCGATTCCCCTTTCTCCCTTTTTTCTCCAGGCCTCGTTTACTTCCGGCAACGAAGCAAATCAAAGTTTGCCGAAGGAATCGGAAGATAAAAGCTGAGACGATGTAACTCGCTCTATCCAGCGACACCTTCGGGGAACGATGCACGTCCGACAACGGTGGAGCCGGCTGAAGGGACGCTCGAGGAAGTACTTAAATCCGTAATGAGCGGAGGATGGAGCGCGTGATATCGAGCGAAGAGAAATGTGTGCCGGAGTGACGATACGACAGGTGTGATAAATGGTGGACCGATCGAACTGTGAAGCGCGAGCAAACGACCGTTACAAGTAGCGAGGACCTATGTTCGATAGACAGATACGAATCTCAAAGATAAATGGAGAGAAAAGCGCGCGCGAGGATAAAATTGTATAGGAGATAAAATAAACGAGTGGAAGAAATACGAAAGAAGAAAAAACGAGGAAATTTGTGGTTACGCAAGAAGAGAAGATGAGAGGCTGAAGAGGCAGAGACTGCACATCGTGTGGTACGTGCAAGTATCTTGCAAAAAGACGGATTGAACGCGAGAGATGGCGAAACGTAGCGAATACTAAGCGGCTGTAAGCGCATCTCGTACGTGTTACAATTCGTCGTTGATAAATCGTGCGAAACTTGGCAAAACTGTTTGGTTTACCACCATGACGCTTAATACGTTTTACCATAAACGATAATGCTGTTATTTCAGCAACGCTGAGACTCGCTAACCAGTTCGGTTCGTATAGTTAGGAGACACGTTTCTCTGAAATCGGTGCTTAAACTTATTCCTCTTTTTACACAGAGTTAAAGATATTTCTTGACTTGGTTCGAGCGTCTACTACTTTGTCACAAGCACAAGAAAACCGCTGAGAAACGCTAATAGGATAGGCTAGACATCCTGCATACCACAACCATCGAAACGATAGCGAAATAGTAACGGAATAGGCGCCTCTGAGATACACCAGACGACAACCCCTCCAGAGGGACTAAAACCAGAGTATAAAATCTCTAAAATAAGCGCTCGAATCGGTCTGTTAGAGGATATTTTGACCCAGTCTCTCGTAACACTTTGAACCGTCACTCGGTTGGATTTGCATAATAAATTCTATTATCATATACAAAGTTTAATTTCTTCGCCGTATTCGTGAAACGTTCGAACTGCGACTATCGGTTTCGTGATTTATCGTGTCTCCGACGCGACAACTTCTACGTCCAAACTTCTACTTTCTCCTTGTTTCGTGTCGTTATCCCGAATAATTTTCTCACCTGTATACTTCTAAACCATCCTCGCGACACAAAGTTAAAATTCGAGCAACAAGCTCGATCGATTTGATTCGAACGTAGTGTACCGCTTACGACGCTTTCCCCTCGCTTTCTACTTTACTCCAAACGATTCTCTGACGTATATTCCTAAATAATTCTGCCAGCAGAATTGGAATTCGAGCGAGAGTTGCCGTGCTCCGCGTTACCTTCGCTATCTCGAATACTTTGACTACTATAACTCCCAAGGTTTATTAATATTTTATCACGGTACATAACCCAGTTACTAGCATCTTTGCGTGGAGTCTCGGTGAAAGCGTTACACCTCCCCTATCTCTCGAAGCTCTATCAAAACTCCCTATATAACGTTCTCCTACGGTGCACTCGTAATAGCTCGGCGATAAAATCGGATGTGGATTCGCGAATCTAGAAGAACGATCTATGCAGCGGTGAACGCAGTGCGGTGCTACCTGAACACGCGGTACACGCAAACCACGTGAGTGTTTGAACGAAACGGCTTTCTGTGGGACCCGATCGTAATTTACTTTGGCCAGGGAGCCGACAAAGTTTCGACGAGGGCGGTTCCATTAGCAGTGCCCTCACGTTCCACGTGTAATCCGCCAATACCGCACGCGCGACTTTAGATTTGCCGCTAATTTACCGTCTCGCTGTACTTCCGATGTAAATGGTTCGGACGGCTCGCAACTGCCTAGACCACTACGGTAACATGGACGTCCACGTGTAACCTCGTTTCAATCGTTACGTTGCGTCACGAGCATCATAATCTGCATGCAAACTCATTATTTCCGGCGAAAGCTGTTTCGCCGCTGGTATAAGCTCGTCGATGCTTGTAGATTGAGCTGTAATCGAAAAATTGGACGTCCTTCGGTTTAACAGCACGCAAGAAAAAGAAAATAAGCGTTTGAGTAAACGCGAATAATTGGCTTGATCGGGTTAAAGTATACATTTCGTTACGATTTAATTCGCCATTAATGCGATTAAGGTTTAATCGATGGTACCGATAATATTGATATTTAAGAGATTTTTACTCGATTTCATTCTTATTCGACTGTTTAATCATTGTCGAAAGAATGAAAGAAAGAGAGAGAGAGAGATTTCTATTCATAACTTAATGCAAATTTTCATTCCAGTTATGCTTACAAATCAAAATTAATCATATAGAGAATATTCGAGCATATTTTGTCCTCGCTCTCGTTACACCGATGAATATAAAACACTGTTTCTGCCACGAATTAAAACAGTTGATAAAGTTCGTTGGCTCGAGTATAATGCTACCATGCATATGTAATCACTTGTTCGGCTAAAATTGTTACGCCTTTATGACGATAATAATGTCAAATTATTTTGAAACGCGAGGACATCCGATAGAGATACAACGATAAATAGTACTTTTCCTTTTTCTCTTCATCTCTCGTCTGCTTTTGTCAAAAGAGAATAACGCGCGAGCGCATTTTCACCAAGGCATTCGCTTGTTTCTTCCATTACGCGAGATCAGCCAAGTTTCCTAGAAACAGGATGCGTGCAAGAAAAGGGAACAAGGATTCGTGGCTTTTAATAATTTTCTTCTAAAAGGTGCCACTGCGACTCTTTCTCGAAAGTAGGTAAAAAATGAGAGTAACCTTTCCGAAACGATAGCCCCGTTTCATCGTTGATATTACCATGAGGATAAAACCACGGATCAGACAAAACATAAACTTAAGGCTTCGTGAGATTTCGTGTCACGCGCGCTGAAATAAGAATCGTAAAAAATCGATAGTTTTGTCTTTCAAAATTCGCAGCACGAGTTCTACGTTTACGAATATTACTGCGCCGATTAAACATTCGTGTGAAATATTGTTTTCTTCGAACAGACATTATCTACCAAGGCTACCTAAAAGTTGTTTCAACCCATCGAAACAACATTGCGTGGACGCAACATTTCATTTTCAATTACCTCTCGATCGATTTACACAATCAAATTTTGTTTTCTAATGTTACAACTATGAAAGAAGAAAAAGAATAAAAGATTCACTTTGTATTTCTTTCGATAGTTTTGCTTTTCAGAATTCGCAGCACGAATTCTACGATTACGAACATTACTGCGTCGATTAAACATTCGTGTGAAATATTCTTTTCTTCGAAGAGACATTACTACCAAAGGTACCTAAAAGTTGTTTCAACCAATCGAAACAACATTGCGTGGACGCAACATTTCATTTTCAATTACCTCTCGGTCGATTTACACAATCAAATTTTGTTTTCTAATGTTACAACTATGAAAGAAAAAGAAGAATAAAAGATTCACTTTGTATTTCTTTCGATAGTTTTGCTTTTCAGAATTCGCAGCACGAGTTCTACGATTACGAATATTACTGCGTCGATTAAACATTCGTGTGAATTATTTTCTTCAAAGAAACATTATCTACCAAAGCTACCTAAAAGTTGTATCAACCAATCGAAAGACAACATTACGTGGACGCAACATTTCATTTTCAATTATCTCTAATCAAATTCTATTTTCTAATATCGCAACTATGAAAGAAGGATGAAAGATTTACTTCGTATTTGTGTCGTTAGTGTTTCTTCCCATATGGATTTTACGATCGTATGAGAGTTACAGATATGAAAGCAAGCATCCATAACGTTATGCGAAACTATATCATTCATTGGTAACCATATCATTGGTTAATAGATTGATATGCATAAATGTAAGCGACACATGCAACAAGCAAATACGACACGTCAACGGAAACTTGATTCGCGAGCACAGCTTCGAATCAAAGGATGGATCGCGTGTCTGCCACTATTACTTGTTTACCGATCGGGTAAATGCAATCCCGAATATGGTAATTGAAGCGTTAATAGATATCAGATTATCAAGCACGATACCGCTGCAAACTTTCCATGCGTGTGATTGCGTTTAATTCGTGATTCTCTGCGAGTAATTAAGCCGCACATATAGCACTCTCCGAAGTTATTTAATCGAGAATAGTTTCGATCTCACCTGCCATTTTCATAGTTTGTTACATCAACGGGGAAATCGTGTCGAACCATTTACGGAAGAAGATTCGATCGAGTTGTTGATTCGAATTACGAGTAGAAGAACCAACGATAGTAAGATTGCCTTTGCTCGATTATCGGACTCGCCGTTGTTTTCTCACTGATCTATGTTGTTATTTTGCCACGAAAGTACATTCTCAACGCAACTTTCGTGATAAACGAGAAGGCAAATTCGCCGGGACTTGAGAAATCCCGTTTTCACGATGTTCGCGAAAGATTTTGCTCGTTATCTGTCCGTTCGTGTCCGGTTAATCTAACTGTAATAAAATAATCGCCGTTTCGCTCAGTCTTTAATCCACTTAATTGCTTCGTTCAAAGCTGCACGTCTAAATTAGACTCTCCTTGAAAGCAGCTCGACCAACACACCGCTATCATAATACGGAATAATTGAACGATCAACTACGCGTTAAAGCTCGTTTGTTACTGTTCCAATATTTGACTAGTCTGTTTCGAATTCCTAGACGATTTAACGCGAATTTAACACAGGAAGGTTATTGACGGAAGACTTGTTGAAGTTGATCGAACAAAACGGTCCATGAATTAAACATAAATACGAATATTCCACCGTAATGCACGAGACGTTCGTGGTAAACTTTTATGAATAAATTATGCAAAACGTTTATTTATCTACGTTAAAAGAATCGCACTAACTAATAACGTAGAGTGTAATGTATTTTAATGGTCACAGATAATTCAGCCACGCATCCATCTTTCCTTTAAATTCCCCTTACGAACCTGCGCGAAAACGATCTTACAATTTAAAACAAGATTCAAAGTATTTTACAAAGTATTTTATAAAGTGTTCGTTGCAGTGGAGATCGAACGGGCCAAAGGAAAAATTCACCGATGCCAAGAAAACGTTCGCTGAGGAAAATTTCGGCGAGTCCCGATGGAACCAGACGTTCTTCGTCGCTCGACATTTATGACGCGCGAAATGTTAATTGAGTCGACGGAAGAGAAACTTTTCTGTCCCAAAGGTTCCGCTCGAACGCGCTACGACTCGCAAACTATAGAAAACCATGAGAATAGGGTGAAATGACACCGGAACGAGTTCGACAATTGGCCCGTGCAGACGCGCGTTCGGTTTCAGCCGATAACGCGGCTCTTCGTCGAGGATATGTGGCTACAAACGGTTTCTTCTCAAACCGAACGAATCCGGTATAGTTTTTATTGACATTTTCGTCAAAGGATCGGATAAAAAAATTAAGCGAATTAAATTCACGAAACGGTGCCGCTTCGTTGTTTTTTCCGCGCGAACAACGAACGATATTTTTAAACGAAAAGAATCGTCTCTAAGTATTAACGCGTTCCGTGTTAACTTTCCATTTACTCCACACAGTTAAATAACATGTTGTTACGCATCGTTACCACGTGTTTCTAATACGTAACTAGCGATTATAGTAATTCGAGCCTTCAACCACGTTTTAGAATATCGCGAGGAATCGTCCAATTTTTGAGGAGGTTAATTTCTGGAAAGAAAAATCTACGATGTCCGCGGTAACTTCTCCGACTGAATCGCGAGGCACTTGGAAGAATTTCTTTCCATCCTCTGATATGCTTCCACCTTTTAACGTCTTACTTCACTTTCGCGATAGCAGCCAGACGTTTCTCGATCTTTCTTTCTCTCGAAATTTCACAGATTCTATAGGATTAATAGAAAGATCTCCGGACAATGCGATTTCAATACAGTCGGTCGTCCTAAGAACTTTGATGGGGTGCTACGCATCCGACGTCGCGTCGCATAGAGTAAGTCGTCCCCGGAAGGTGCAATTATCCCGGGATTAAAGAGGAGCTTTGACAACTAAAACTTTCTCACGATCATTTTCTCGTTCAACCACCGTGCATCACCGATTCGTTCCATTTTCAATTTCCGCGGACAACCGCTAACATCACTTTTACTCGGCATCTTGCTTCTTCAGCTACGATTCTCGTCGAATCGATCGCCGACCGAACGAAAGATCCATTCGCGAAGTTCGCTCGATCAACTCTTCGTTTTATCGTCAATCTTGATCCTTTGCGCGCTGAATTTTATTTCAATTTCGCTACCAGCAGCTCGCAACGCTTTTAAGTGTTTTATTTGAAATTTACTTTAATTAAAACATAAGACTATTATTGTAACACTATTATTGTATTTTGTAATGTTTAAGCGTATGATATTATATCTTGAAACAATTTCCAGGACGCAATGCTGGCTTTCTTTCGCACGTTTCACGAAAGTGTAATTCCAACATAGAAATTCTTCGACGATTCCGATCGAAAACTCTAAGATCCTTAATAGATGCACCTTGGTATGTTACCAATGAGAATATACATCGCGACCTCGAGATACCCACAGTTAAAGAAGAAATATCCAAATTCAAAAATAGATATAACGTAAGAGTTAACAACCACGAAAACCCGCTAGTTATTCAATTACTTGACACGGCGGATCGGATCCGCAGATTAAAAAGACACTACCCTTTAGATTTAAGCATTAGATTCAAACTAAAATCAAACATACTACAAACGCTAATATCCAAATTATAGAACCACGCCAGAAAAATTTACTTAAAATTCTCAATGGGAATTGATTGTAAAAATTCTACCAAATAAAATAAAATTTAAAAAAGAAACGTTTCACGGAAAAAGGTAAGACTGAAAGAATGTCGAGTGAGATTCGACAAAGGAGTTCCTGAGATAAAAAAAGAAACTGACGTCGAGTCACACTCGACATAGGATTGCTAATGGTTAAAGCCTTCGACAGGTCGTGGATTTTTGTAAAATCCGAAGAAATCGTTGTCAATTGGCACGCAGAAATAATGGAAACGATGGAAACATAAACGTAAATTCGTTGCAACGATTCATAACGGTTGCAGATCACAATCAAGGCTAATTGCAAGTTTGTGGAAAACTAGCGGAAAACAGGTCCTATATGGGAACATTTTGTTAGAATAATGATATACGTTTGATAGTATTTTCGGGTTGTACGGCGCGTTCTGCGTACAATGAATAATACAATGCGAAATTGGTGGAATTAGCATGGGAATGTATGGCATAGGAGAGAAATCGGAATATTCAAAACGCGTCTGAATTTTTCATCTATTGCGCAAACATCGGTCGTATATTGGGCGAATGAATTGCACGAGTAGCTATTATGCTTGATCCTAGTCGACGATAACAATTGTTACGCGAGAAGTTTTCGACAGCAATGGGAAATATAGCTGGCAACATAATGAATAATGAATCACGAGAGGGATACAGATCACAGACAATTATAAATCATCTGATTTATATTGGCTGCGTCAGTTGCGACGTTTTCCAAGCTTCCAGCAATCGAATTTCCTTAATTTTACTTAACGTAGAGAACGAACTGTCTCTCCATTGCGAACGTTGTTTCAAACCGATAAATCTTGCTTATTATTTGCTACATGACCATTGTATCGATTGACAAGCTCGATGGGAAACGATACAAGAGTTCTTTTTTTTTTTTTTTAATTGAATAAATACAGTTTTTTTTATTAAGTTCTAACATTAATTTTCATAATATAATTGTTTTGTAATTATATAAAAGTATCTACTACGAAACGATACAAAAATACCTTGGTCCGATTAATTATTACGTAAATGCTACAATAAATGTGACGGTGTGCAAACATTCGTATAGCCAGTATAACATGCGCATTTATTTAGTGAATTGAATTTAGCGAATATTATAAATTTTCAAAGTTTCTACGTACAGAACCGTCAGAAACGTTCTCCGAGTATTCGACTTAACACGCAGTTGCTGAAATTCAAGATTTTCTCATCTGTATCACATGCTCCCTGAACCCTTCAATTAATTCATCTAAACGACCATCAAATCCTCTTTGCATAATCCTTGCAATCAGAACTAAAGCAGCTATTACTCTCGTTCCCTATCCCAGACCAAATATCAATCTGCGAAACGCGAACACGATTACGAACATAACCGAGCAAGATCTCGCGTGGAACGATAGCGACTTCCGATTAGAAGCAAAGCGGAAGATGCGTAAGCTCTCAGAATTTGGCTATGAATTTACGATACTGTAGCGTCGAAGATAAAACGTCCTCCTTTCTCGGCTACGCTTGCTGCGTGATGTCGATGTAACCGTAAAGGCAAACGAAACGTTATGGTTGCCATGTTCGATCGACCGATCGTGGTTTTCCATGGATCGCGCGAAACGATAGCGACTTCCGGTTAGAATTAAAACGGAAGGTGCGTAAGCTCTCAGAATTTGGCTATGAATTTACGATACTGTAGCGTCGAAGATAAAACGTCCACCTTTCTCGGCTACGCTTGCTGCGTGATATCGATGTAACCGTAAAGACAAACGAAACGTTATGGTTGCCATGTTCGATCGACCGATCGTGGTTTTCCATGGATCGCGCGAAACGATAGCGACTTCCGGTTAGAAGCAAAGCGGAAGATGCGTAAGCTCTCAGAATTTGGCTATGAATTTACGATACTGTAGCGTCGAAGATAAAACGTCCTCTTTCCTCGGCTACGCTTGTTGCGTGATATCGATGTAACCGTAAAGGCAAACGAAACGTTATGGTTGCCATGTTCGAATCGACCGATCGTGGTTTTCCATGGATCGCGCGAAACAACGCAGGATAATACCGAACGCCAGCTTTCGAAAGTCTTTCACAGCCGTACAACTATTTAACAAATTACAACGAGAGCGTAGCCAATTAAACATTGCGGACAGTAGCGCGGTACTGGCGTTGATTTATCGCCGTGGAACAAATATATTTGTTCGTTCATAATGATGAATCCATCGTGGTGTTTGCCATGGAAAACAAGGGAAAGGGAGTGTGATAGACGAAGAGAACGAGACAGAAAGTAATCCAGTTAATCGCAACAATGCGTCCTAAGCAGGCGAAACGTTGTTTCTAACGACGTTGCATTGGCATAATCTGTTCGAGTGACAAACTCGCAGACTATCTCTATGCTCGTGTCTACGATTGACTCGATAATGAGTGTCCGGAGGAAGTAACGAGGAAACTACTGGGGCGAATTTTAAAGAGTCAGCAGTGGCTGAGCCGAGTCTGGTCTCTCTGTTTAGCCGACTCGTTCGAAACAGTCGGTGATTTTCATCGTATCGTTTGGAATTCATTTCCTCTGAAGCGAGGGAAAAAAGAGAAACTTTATTCCGTTTATTCGGTATCCCTCTGTTTTCCTCGGTTTTTCCTCCAGAAACGTTCCGTCTCTTTTTAGGAAGAAGGATACGCGCTCCTAAAAAATTATGGAACGTCCCGTTATTACCAGCGCTACGAGGTAACAAGATTTTTAGTATTTATGTGCTCGAATCAAGATGTCTTGGCAGATGTACAGCGCCATTCTGAATTCCTCTCCCTCTCTCTCTCTCTCTTTCTCTCTTTTCCTCTCTTCCTCTCTCTCCGCGCTATCTACGGGTAAAAGTTGGTTGCGGAGGTGACACGCGGAATTTGTTAAAAGTACGGTAAATCACGTAGCCAGCAGCTGAAACATCCTTCCAAACTTCTGACGGACATTATAAACTGCGCAAAACAACCGCAATTCCCTGTCGCGAGACACAGATGTTCAGACGTCCTGGTCTTATCGCGCAGCGTCGCAAAAATGAACTTTCGTGTTTCGATACACTCGCGATCCTGTACCCTGGACTTTGGCAACGTTACAAGACCTTCATCGTCGCAGGATCTTTCTCTACCTCGGCAAGAACCCAACGACAAATGTAAATCGGAGGAAACAAGGCGACGAAGTGGAGATTCAGCAGAAATTCATGATTCGCCGGTGGAAACAATATTCGGAGAATATTTTCAAAATTCAGAATAGAAACGACTGTTTAGAGATAGTAAAGCGAGATTTAGCAGTTTTGTAGCTGTGTACACACTCCCGTTCGTATGTTTCCTGCGAATTTCGCACAATTTTTTAATTCCCTGGAAATTTCGCACAACGTTTAGTTTCGTACGAGAGGTGACAGTCTGTTTAAACGATTAACCGGCCATGATTTTGCAGTTAGGTAAGACAATTATATGATAATCAGTAAAAGCTGTTTCTCGAAATAACGAGAGAAGTATAATGAATCGAGAATTATACGTATTTGTCCTCGCAATTCCTTAAATTTAAATCTCATCGAAAAGCTTTGTTCGAAACAGCTGCGGCACTCGGAAAACTTACCTAAAATTTCAACCAAAATGTGGAATTAGTCAAGAACGAATACGATAGAAAAATTAATAACATTTAATTAAATCAATAATTGCGAGAATTTGTTAAAGTTATCGTAAGTAAAGATGAGATTTTTATTATAACGTCCAACTTGACTTCTGTAAGATTCGATAATTTCTATGCATCTTTCCGCAAGATTCAAGTCAGATAATAATTTTGGAATAATTTTCTAATCGTTGCGAGAATAATCTCACTATCTGGAAATGTCCTACCATTTACAAACGTTTATTTGCAGATTCCCGTACATACTGTTACCGTTTTCGAGTAATCCTCCGCCAAAAACAACCAGAGGTCCTGCGGGTCCATCCTGAACCTAAAGTTCAGGTCCTTACGACCTGGTGGATTTAATAGGGACAGTCAGACATAAAACACGCGGTTGCTAAACATGGGGAAAGCAACACGTTCGTGCAAGAGAAACCTTCTGCACAAGATTGGTAACCCAGGTCGGACAAATCCGCTCTGTTATGGTCCGTGAGAGCGATATACCGACGTCGTAAAATCGGTTCGGAGTTACAGTTTACATGTTTCGAGGATCGAAATTTTTACCATTACTATTTTACGGCCTCCCTATATCGCTTATACCAAGTATACTGAATTTCACGTCTACCTTTATATCATTGAAACGGTTTTCGCTGTAATGGAAGAGGTAGCAAACGAAGCGTAACTTCTTAAAGACACTAGGATGAAAGACCGTGTTGAAAAAAAAAAAAAAGACGCGTAAATGTTTGAAGTGGAAAAGTTTTCGAGAATATCGAGAAAATCAAAAATTCTGTACGTGTAATTCTCGTTTTGTAAGAAACGCGTCCCTATAATACTCGAGACTCTCGGAAGTGAAATCGATCAATTCCACTTTTCGTCAAAATCTCAATTTCATTATTCGAGTGAATATTGAATTCCCAAGAAAACGGATTACCTCTTTCCGTAAATTGACTTATCACGAGAAGATGATATAAATAGTAATAAATTTGAAAAGAAGAAATTCCAGAATTATTTGCAATATCTGTATCATTTTTATCTCTATCATCCCTATTTCTTATTTAATCTTCGCAACCTCGTTAATCATCTTTCTAATTTACAGAGCTACTCGGTACGGTTTGCGAACGATGTTGTTCGATGTTGTTTTGTAGCTTGATGATCCACGTTTATTTTAAACGCGCATTCCACTGTGCGTTTCGCAACGCTTCACCGAAGGTTTTTCTCAACGTGTCGTTTCTGTCTCTCCGCTCTCTAATCTCCATGATCTTTTTATGTTCTTCAAAGGATGACAATTATGTAATACGTTAATTATGCTGCGACTCGTGCGATGTTGCAGTGTGTAGCCTTAATAGCGAAAGGTCCGTGAGGCGTGTGATAAGCTGGCGTAATCAAAGCATTCCATTTCACGTAACCTGGCGTGATATGGCATGGCATGGCGTGACGCGGCCAAGTATGTTTCTGCATTCATGCACTTTTGAACGTACTCCCTTGTTCCTTGAGGGTCACACAACCTCCAAGCACGATAAAGGGGCTAGAAATTTTCAAGGACTGCTCGAAACTTTTCAAATTCCGGCCAGTTTCTTGCCTAGCAATAAACGTCCCACTAAAGGGATAATTGCGAAGCCTGAGCTTCCATTAATAGTAACTGGAAGCCCATGATTTATAACGAAAAACGTTTCGTTTATAGAAAAGAGAAGAAAAATTCCTTTGACTATCGATTTAATTAACACGGAGCGGTTGATACGGTTTCGTTTAACTGGAATCCTCCTTCATCCAGATATAATATTAATCGCAAGGTTCAAGGATGAAAAGAGAAAGATTTCCTATTGTTAGTCTTTCGAAGATTTCTTTTGCCGCTGGTAACGAGATTGCACTCTATTCGAATATTTTGATTAAGATTAATTTGTCAAATATTTATACGAAGAAGTAATATTCGACCTGAATCGATCAAGCCGTCAGGGTTCATCGAAGAACGTTTGAACGCGAACGGGAATTACTTAGGGAAATTAGTTGATTAACAAGACAGGAACTTTAACGCTATCCTTCGGTTACGATATAATATAACACGTAATAAATCATTCCGATAAATCTTTCCGACGATCTTAAAACATCCTTTATAGGTGTTGCAGCCCTCGACCCGTGAACGGAATCGCTATAAAAATTCATGCTCGATTGACACCGTTGTTTAACGTAATTTTAGATAACGCTTACATAATCTATCGCGGCTCGTTTGCATGCTCGTGTGAAAACCCGTACTGGACTCGGCCAGTTTCCTAATTATCGCATAATCTAAAGCGAGCAACTCGCGTGCAAAGCAAAACTGGCTTAATGAGTCCCCCGAGAAAAGTAGGAAAGAATCAAGGACGATCGTTGGATCGAACACTGACAACTTGGCTCTGACGTTTTCGTTGCTCGAGACGGAGAAAATCCCTGTGTTTCATCCTGATTCTTCTTTTTTCCGTGTTACTTCTGGCAAAAAATTTAAGGTTCGATTAAGAAGAAGGAAAAGTCACGATCGAATCTTCCTTTGAACATGGCGACGTATCGAGACGAGACGAAGAAGCCCGGAAACAACGTCGAGGAGGACGATTTAACGTTATTGAGAATCTGATTTTGTGCGAACGAACGAACTGTGAGATTCGAGTTTCCACGAAATGCCGGTTTCGAGTCCGAACGATCCATTTGTACCGCGGAAAAGTTTTCCTAAATCTCCTAAGGAATCGGTTAGACTCGGTTTCCTTCGCTCTCTTTGCGCACGCAGTCGCGATAAATTTCGTTATCGGAAATGTACAGAAACTTTGCAACAACTTTCAAATTACCGTCTTACTTCCGGCAATCAACAGTCGACGGATTATTACACGAACGTTCTTCCACCGAGAAAAGTATTTGAGCATAAAGTTAGTTCTGTGTAATTTGTATAAATTAACTTGTCACGCGCTTCTACGTTCGTTTAATGATAATTTAAATGGCTTATAAAGCAACAATTTTCTTTCGCCATACGAAAGAAAGAAACGTGTAACGCTAAAGCATGGATTACAAAACATTTAAAGTTAAATCTGTTACGAGCTTTCAATTTCCGCAGTTGAATCTCGCTCTTTTTAATAAACGAAGAGACTTCTAACCATCTGTCTGCAACCTTATTTTTACTGACGTCGTTTGCATACCGGGTCGTTTAAGTTCATGCAGTCTTTTTCTAGGTTTCTGTGTTGTAAAAAATCCAAGAAGATTCTTCATAGCTGTTGCAAGCTTCCAGAATATCATCCGATAACTTTTATCGCTACGCGTTACCTTGATTTTCCTAAGCCAAGCAAAATTTAAACAAAAATGTGGAAAAAATGGAAAATTACTTAAAATTGCTTAATTTTCTGGTTAAAAACGACTCGGCACGCGAATAGACAGGCGTAGACGTTCTAACAAATTCTCCCAAGAGATTCAAATAAAATTACGCGTATAAATAATTGTTTTATTTCTTCCTCAAAGTCAAGAAATGTATCAACGACCAGAGATATACGAAAAATGCCAGAAAATCCCCATTCCTTTACTTATAATCGAATGATGGAAAGAAGGAAATATCATCGGCTCGTTTACCTGGACGCCTATTTATATGGCGTAACTCACAAAAAGACGCACGAAAGAGGAAACGAACGAAACAGTGGCATACAATGGTAAGTTGGAGTTCTTGGGTCTTCACGGGCGGAAGGAGCATACTTCGTCAATTTTCTAGCGACGTGACTTTTATGAAACGTTTACGTTCGAAGTATACGAGGGCGAAACGTTACACGCCCCGACGCCAACCATAATCTTTTCTTTCCTTCTTCTTGACGACACCGGTTTCTTCTTTTACAATTACGCGACGCCGGAACAGCCAACGTTACTATTGCTCGTACTCTCTCGCCCGTGAAAACACTCGCCGACAGTGCAGGCGAATTGTGTATTCCTCGCCCGCGACTTGTCCAACGCACGCGAATTTTTTACGGCAGACCGAGAAAAGTGGAAAAATGGTACTTTCGCGTTTTCAGTCTGCACTCTTTATTCTTTTGCACTTCCATTTAAACGTGCTCGTTACTTTCGTCGAGAAGATGACTTCCTCTTCCGTATTTTATTATACAGGTCGATGAGTTTAGAAAGACCATGTATACACAGCAACTCGTTATCGGTATGTTTCCTTACCTACGTCACTTACTGTTAGGTCTGGCGACTTTCTACCTAAACCAGGCCACTCACCGCGGAAGAGACAGCAACCAGATTTACGGTCCCTCACCGTGTACCCTCGATAGCTTCAAGGACCTATCATAAATCTTGGCTTATTCATACCTAAGGTCCTTTGGACCAAAAACAACAATCATCTTCGATTTCCAACTCTATTTACATGTTTGTCTACTACGAGTTGACACCGGAAAGTTGGTTTTTTATTTCACCAACGATGCTTCCCACCAGCAACTTTCCTTCGAGGGCGGTTAGCACCCTTCCTCACCCACCAACCTGGCAATAACCAATTAACAACGAAATCTATTCATCACTCACTCTACCAACGAAAACTTGCCCTTAACAAATCGGCTCTTTTCGTTTCCTTAAACCCACCCATCGCAAGTTTTCCTCCACAGCATCATCTCGGCGGAAAGTCAGTGAAAAACCATTCTTCAGACCAACAGTCGTCGTCCACGCTTACGTCGCGTTCTCGACCTTGTAATTTTGTCGATCAATCGATACTTATACTTTCTGGGGTTATATCTCTCCAGTAAATAAGTTGTTTGAACAAACTATAATTTATACGTGTTAATCCGGCGTACTATCATTTCGACCACTTCTATTATCGTACAAGAAATAGGGGATCGATCAGTTCGTGGCGTCGATTATATAATCGTAAGGATAATTTACGACTCTCGTCGACGTGATATCTCTTGAACGCGTCCCTCCGCGAACGGTAGAAACACTTACGTCTCGGTTAGAGTTACGTTTCGCTGCGATCCGACTTACAAATCGGTCTACCTTTCGATATTACGCGAAACGCAAAGAAATTTGTCGCGTCTCGTCGACCAGGGACGATACGTTTTGCAAATATCCACGCTGCAGGAAGGGAGAATCGGCGGGAGAATGGAAGCTTTGTCAGTTACACTGCGCAGGCTTTAATACACCGATCTTCTAGGAGTGGCTTCTCCCTTGTGTTATGTCTATTATGAGGATTCTATTTCTTTTTTCTCTTCTTCTCTCTTACTACGCAAAATCACGAGAAGAGAAGACGAGGAAGAAATAGCAACGATACCGCGGCAGAGTCGCCGCTTGCCGCGAACCGGAAACCAACTCGTTCGTCGATGATTCGGTTTCTAAGAAGATCGATACGATGGCATCGATTTTATTGAAAAATAATACCAGTGGAACGGCGTGTATTGTGAAAGGACGTTTACGCGGAAGCGATCCGCGTCGTCACTTTCTTGGTCGGAACGACCCCCGACCTACCTGATCCTATACACATATTTTCTTTAAAAACTCAATTTATCCCATCGTACCGTCCTATTCCAAGCTCCTTTTGCTTCTCTTCTTCTTTCCTCCTCCTCCTCCCCCCATTACTTCTTCGAGTTTAATCCCAGGGAAAAGGATATTAAATCAGATAAGCGGCGTCTCGCGGGAAAATGAAAAGTCGACGAATCAAAAAACGGAAGACGAAGACGGGGATCAGAAACGAGAATTAGAATGCATCCAGGACAAAAATGGGGCAAGGCTTGAGGGGTGCGCATACGCTCATTCACAGAGCAGGCGTACGTGTACACGGAGAGGAGGACCGTGAGGTGTTTCTCGACCCTCGAATAGACAAAGAGAGGTAAAATAGCAGGTGAAACGAAGAAAGATGGTGTATACGTTGACCCGTTCGTGGTTTCTTTATTGCTTTCTGCGATAAAGCTCACGCTAAAGATCAACCTTAAAGCAGTTCTTCGTCCTCGCGACTAGCAAAAATTATAATGTGGTCGACGTTCGTCGGACGATAAAAAAAGATTTCTTAAATTCCATCGTTCGTTCGTTCTCGCTAGGTTAAGACAGGATTATTGGAGTCGAGCTCAAGCAATTCGACGCGCGATTCGCCAAAGATTACCAACAATTTCGAAACGATCTATATTCGAAGACGAGTTACCGAGTTCGTCATCGGTGGTGTAATAAACGATAAAATATATCGCGTACATCGATAACTGCACCGTATTTCCATATTTTTCTCCCGCACAATCTAAAAGGTACACGATATCTTTTCACCTTTTCGTTCTTACGTTAAAGACCAATGTTGTCTCGTAATACACAGCAAGTTCGTCTATTCCATACAAAATTCAAAAGTGAATTGTTTAGACGTTGAATCTTGCGTAGCTCGAATAACTTGCACGTCGCTATAGTCGTAAACCGGCAAATCGAAAGATCTACAAACTCGTAAAACACATTAATTTCCTGTTCTTTCGTGCTCGTTCGAGGTTGCTATAACTTAAGATGCAAATCCTCTGGATGGTTCGCCCATTCCTCTAATCCTAATTCCCCGTCCTGACGGCTAATTAATACGGTCGCCATTTGTCACAGTCGCGATAAACCATTTTGCGAATCGCCATTGTTTCGAAGTCGACGTCGACGTCGACGTCGACGGCTCTATACACATCGTGAGCGCTGTTTAAAGCAGACGTCTGTTATTTGGTATAGACAAATCGAAACCGGCGTAAACTTATGGACGCCTTTACGAAGGTGGAATCTTTACGAGGACAATCGACCGCACGGCTACATTTTCCATCGGCGATATCGTAATTCGACAACGATCGGCCCGTTAATAAAGTAACAATAAACGTCGGACCTGGACCACGGGGAGCACACCGGCAGCAGTTCGAGCAGTCCTGGGTTTGTCTTTGTCGCCGAGGCAATCGATAGAGCTTAATTGACTCGAACATGAGAGAGCATTCGTACGTTCAACGTTACATCGACTCCGTCGGTGAATCGGGTCACGGTTTCGACTGTTCCGAAATTTTCGAAGGCCGTTAGTCGAGCCACGTTAAGAGAAACTCGATCGTGTGGTTACCGCTGCTATTTCGTCCACCCTTTGTACAAAAAATATATATGTTTCAAGAGGAAATCAATCGTTAGCGTTCAAGAAAGCTGAAAGCTCTCGACAAATTTTCGGCTCGTTGTTGTTACTCCTTCCGATTAACCTTATTGTCCCGTGTAAATTATTCCTATAAATTTAATTGGCAATTGAATATTTACGCTACCGATCACAAGTGCGTTGTACCAAATATAAAGATAAAAGAGCGGAACTAACGGAAAGAAATAACGCAAAGAGAGGAACAGCGAGAATTTGCGAATCGCTCGTTTTCGCTATTTTGCCATTTCTAAGGTTAACGTGTACGAAGCGACTCTCGAGAACTCGGTAGAAGCTGTGCAATATCGAAAACGAGATAATCGAAATGACACGGAGGTGTTAGGAGAAAGGTATTGTAGGTAAAACATAGATAAACGATTGACTACACAATGGGCTGGATAAAGGGGTTACCGTGAAGAGTGTTTCGCGATTTAAATCATCCAATATGCACCGCCCCCGTGCCTCCCCCATTATACACGCTCCAAGTGACGAATTAAACCCCCAATTACAACTTCGATTAATGACCACCGTTGCGGCTGGATAACAGCAGAATTTTTCAAACCGAACGCCGAGCAGCAAACGAATTTTTTTTTTTTTTTTTTTTTTTTGTTTGAAACGTTCATCGTGTTAGTAGCTGCGTTTTCCGCTGCAACGAGATGAAATAACTCCCGGTGATTAATCATCTCGTTAAAAAACTTGCAGCCATGGGATTGAACGCACGCGATGGGCCAGCATCACCGAGTGTCCGTCTTTTCATATCGATACACCAATTCCCGTTACGTGTACGTTAAAAAGATGTACGTAGAGTATTTCTGGTTATCGTCGCGTGTCCAGGATTCTGGCTCGAAGCATCTTGACTATTTTAATGGCATTAAGTGACTCGTTGAAACAATTGGAAGGTAACGAGGCGGAACTATGGTTTGAAATTGTTCGAAATTCAACAGAGATATAACTTTCAATGGAATGATTGTTTTACGGTAATTTTCCTCTCTATTTCCTTTTCTCGGTTGGGCTACGTAGACGTTATAATAGAATCGCACAATTTATGACCTTTTCCACAGGCTTAATAGAAAGTAGATGTGGCGATATTTTATAGGTTCAGTGACACGGTGATCGGCGATAAATTACACAATCCATCAAGCAGCTACTTGCAACGAAAGCAAAATAACGACGCGTATTTCCCGATTGGAAAATTATTTTAAAGACCTTTGTACGCGTGGCGATCGCGACGAAGCTGTTTGAACATCGTGAAACTGAAAATTGTACAGTTCACCGTGGATCGCCCGTATTTCCAATATATCTGTACGCCGCGACGTGATATATTCATTTGTTGCGTATAAATACTCGTCCCAGATGCTTCTCGTGAAAAATTCCTTGAAAAATGCAAACAAAAGTCGATGAAATGCCCCCAAAAATACCCGCGTACGATTCCCTCGACTGACTAAATGTAGGAATTTTCGCGTATCAACGATCATACCGATAACTCGGGGTGTACGATATTATCGAATCAGCCACGATAAAATACATTCGATAGAAAAGATCGATAGATTTTTATATGCGAAGATCGTAAATAGAAAATAGAAAGACTGGAAGCCGATTGAAAAGGCTATTTTGAGAGAAACGACGGACAATTTAACGAAGTTTGCAACTTTCGCAGGGAGAAAAATACGATAACTGTTGATGATAACGCTCACCGTCGATCCAACGTCAGGCTGCCAATGGTCGTCCGTCCAGTCTTCTCTGTTCGAGGCTCGGCCGTCGTACGCACGCCGCGCGTCACATTTTTGGTCGTCAGTTTCCGGTAATCAGCCGTTCGATCGGTTGGCTCGTCGAGCCACAACGGTTCGTCGATTTCTATCGTAGACTATATCGTCTGTGTAGAAAAGAAACAGAAGAAATTAAGAAGTTGGATGATGTTCGTTGCAAAGAGAATCGTTGATGGTTTAACTATGGTGATGTAATTATACTTTTTTCTTGTATTTGTAATTATACCAGCAAGGCAATATCGAATTTCTGTCCGGGGAGAGTGCAACGATCGAAGAACGTAACCGACTAATGGACGACCAACTAGATTTACGCGTTCTATCGAACTAACAACGGAACAAAAGAAAAACTGACTCGATAAACGTATAAATGACACGCGGTGATTTATGCCCGGCCAATCGCGCCACTTCTAATTCCCAGCCAATACACATTCTATTTAAGCCAGGCCATCGATCCTTCTTTTCTTCGACAGGCATTCTCATCTTTTACATTCAATCTCGAAATTGAAACATAACGAACGATAGGAATAATTGAAATAAATCTTTTAACCGCTAAAACTTATTAAACGATCGATCAGCCAGGCTTGTTTAAAGCCTTAACGAACTGCTCTTAGGTTGGTTAATCCTGCTTGATCAGTAACTAACGACTAACACCACTCTGAATACTACTTGATTGCCAAGTACAGACTAACTGATTGCTTCCAACTCTGATTGCTAACCGAATCCGAAATGCTGATTCCAACGCTTAAGTTACACACCCATCAACGACTAATCGTAACTTTATCGCCATAAAACTATCGCACCTTGTATCTCTAACGCGGCTTTCTAAGGAGGCTTTCGCGGATGCGTAAGAAGGACAATCTCTGCTGCTGTTACGTTGCTCGAGAACATCGATTCGCAATTTCGTCCGGTTGCAGTCCGGTGAACGACGCAGGGTCAAGTTTAGCCGATCTTGGTCGGATTAACCGTGGCAAGTTTGTCGGCCGGAAGCACGTTCCGATAGCGAAGAGGGTATTTTGCAGCGCCGCCGCGTTTCTACGCCAATAATTCGGAAATTTCGATACGAACGAACAGGATTTCGCCGTAGCCGTCGCGCCTTCGCAAACGGAAAATTTAATTCCAGTCTTAACCCAGTTCCGGAAGAATGCGCACTAAGAAGGACCTCGAAACGAGCGTCGATACGCTTTTGCATGCGCCACGAGACCGCGTCGAAGCAGCTCGAATCAACAAACCGAATACACACAGCTAGAAATACCGTATAAACAGAGAATTCGACTGTCCGATGCTTCTACAAACCAGAGGAGAGACCGTAGTCCTCTTTTCGCGAATTGCGGACGAAACTAGAATTCGTGGAAATTCCCAGGCGACGTTGCAAGTATTAACATCGGCCCCTTTGTTGATCGTCCACGAAACTCCGCGTCGTATAATTAATACCATTGTACGAGCTTTCTTGTTTGGACTGCAGAGTCCCTAATTATTATCATGCTTGTAGAAATCGTCCGAGTTACCAAGTTACTATACCTACACGTTCCAAGAACACCAGTGCCAATGGAAATGAACATCTCAGATGTCGTTGAGTTTACAGAAAGGGTGAAGGTTGATGGAGCGACTGTTTGATGTAAAAGATTGATTCCTAACACGCCACGCTTGTGTATAATATGCGATGTGATCGAAGATCCAACGGTGAAAGTCAACGAAGTGGCGATTTAACAAACACACGGTATTTCAAATTCTTCGATAAACCATCCGTCAATACGTACAGGATTACGTATTCCAGGATCGTATATCCCGATCATCGAGGACATTTTTCCACGTGCAAGTCGCTGGATTCGCGTCTTTTTACGGCCAGTCGTATATCGATGGAACTGCCGATCGAATTATCGTAAAATCGTTGAGTCGGCCGAATTCACGAAGAAATCGTCGTAGCGCGTTAACGTTGTAAAAAGTCGGCTGAGAAAAGCTCGTTTCACGCTACGTTTTCACATCTACCATCGTCGGTTCGAACGATGCAAAAGCTATTAATTAATACGCGGCCGTCTCAAACGAATAGCATCGATGCGGTGAACGCCGATAACATAATTTCGCGAACGATCCCGACGTATTTGATTTACATATTCGATTACTAACGCAGAATCCGCCCATTAAACAAAATGAGCATAATTCGCACGTTTATAATCGAAAAGTATTGCACCGACATTCCGATAAACTATCACGGACGAGGGTATAAAGGCAATATTATGGTTTATCGATCTTGTCCACGGACCACTCATCAACAATTATTTTTCCATTGTCTCGATCGAATCATATAAAACCAAAGTTGTCGATGATCGGGCCGATATCCCGTACACGATCATTGACCTCTGCAACGTGTCGAGTGGTCCGCGCACGTGTTCCTACCATTTTTCGGATAATGCAGACACGTTGGTATTGCCGAATTTGTGGCGCGTGTAGAACACGTGAAATTGCAGCAGTTTCGCTGATCGCCGTGTCGATCGGAGTGTTGATAACCCACGAACAGAATACCAGCTCTTTCGTAGATTACAATAGACTTCGGTTCGTGCCGTTTCTTCGATAATCTACAATCTGGTGAATTTATAACGAAAGAGAAGATCGACATTGCCGGTCATCGAAGAAGATTCTCCAATTCGATTTTTCTTTCTCTTTGTAACATACCGACCGCGTGAAAAAAGATCGCACGACGATGAATATTGAACCGAATTCTTTTGTTCGGATAATATAAAACAATATTGCTGCGGTGTTTCAGGCGCCATTAAAACGTTCGGTAAATTTCACGCAAGGTTCTCGGACAGAAAAGAACTCGTTCGATGTCAGACGCTCCCCGGACGCGACAGATCAAAAGGCTCCGCGCAAGTTTTTCAAATCCTCTTTGGGAGTCACCGACATTTTGCTTGAAGGTGCATCGCAGTTCCGCTCGTAAGACGTTCCTCTTATTTCCAAATTCCCTTTGATATCTGAAATGTCTGCGCGCCAAGCACGACGTAATGAATCGAGCGACCATCGTTATTTGACTGACCGACACAAAGAAATTCCTCTACCTAGGGAGCTAGTTTCAACTTTGTCGCCGGTGCGACTCGAATTACCTATCGACCATTGCCGATAAAAAAAAAAAAAAACCAGACACAGACTCTACAGATACAACGGCGGAACGATGTGCAAACTCGAAATTAAATTAACTTTCTGTCAAAGTGGATCTGTGTAAAACGTTTTTCTCTTACTCGTGAATTAACGTTCATGGCTTAAACGATTTCAATGGCGCTGTAAATGGAAAGACTACAGAAGAACGGTTCCGCTAACATAATAAAGCCATTACGCAAAGAGACATCACTTTTATAGATTTTTCCTTCTTTAAACTCGCCTGTATTAATCCCGAAATCTCGTGATACGAAACGCACGAATCAACAATTTCCTCACGAGATTCTCGATAATGATAAACTAATACGACAGAATGTAGAATCCAGAACGAATTATATTCTCATTCGGTGAAAGTTGCATCGTTGTTGCTACAGCGTCGAAACATTTTACTTTACAGTGATAAAAGAAACAACCGACTGTAAAGTATCATCACCGGGTGTACGATAACCAAATGTAAAATATAAAATTGTTGATATATAGTTTGGTAGAATACTAATACGTAAAGGTAAAAAATATACAAATTAGAAAGTAATACGCGTGAAATATTTGCAAGAATCGGAATAGATTCGATGTCCGCCCATGTAGAATTAAATCGTAGACATGTAGCAGTGTTAAAATATCTATTCGCGAAGCGAGACACGAATCGCGGTCATGTTAGCGAGAGCTTTACGATTTCCTTAATCCACAAACGTTCGGATCATCCAAGCGAACGGAATCGGTTTGACGATTTTAAAGGCAGCATATTTCGCGTTCGAGCAAACGCACGTGAAATCCCTTCCAATAGCGTGTGTAATTCAGTGTAAACGTGGAAACAATAACGACCCCTCGTCTGATGACACGACGCGTTTCAACGCCTCGAAACATCTTCCTTTTTCTTCCCTTTGTCTCCTCGTTCCCCTCATTTTTTCCTCAAGAATTCACAGTTTCGGTTGCAAAGAAGAGAAGAAAAAAAGAAACGTTAGTAACGAAGTAGTTTTCGCACTTGGTTGTTTAATACAGCGCATCTGTTACAAAATCAACGAAGCCTCCTTCCTTAGAACAATTAGCGTCACAATTTCCTTGCGCGCAACCTACGTTAATAACAATGCAATTACAGCTCCGTTTTCGCCGCCGAACGCAATAACTCCTCCACTCAAACTCTATTAGAAGAAATTACAAACAACACCGGCGATAAATTCGCGCAGAAAACTTCCAACCTGATGCATTATTTACGTTGCCTCGTGGAGGTCAGGTTCGTGCGGCCTTAACGGGCCAATAAAGATGATATAAAAGTCACGATTTTACTTGATAATCGTGGAAAATGAAAACGCGAATGCTCTCCGACGAGTAATAAAAGTATCGATGATTCCCGGCACCTTGAAATCGACACCTGATATACAAGTTCCGCAGAGTGAACTTTCGCGGAGTTCATCATTCTTACCACGATTCTCGATGATTCGATTTCAGAGAGAAAAGAGGGGCGAACAGAGAGAAGATAGAAACCTGTGGAAGACGATATGGAGGGTGCATTTAAGCCACACGACATTGAGCGGCCGAGTGTTGCTGGCAAGCTTCCACCGGAAAATGAAATTCTCGGCCCGGAGTTCGTCGATATTGAACGAACCAGCCCTAATGGCAAGCAGAGGATGCCGAAAACGAATCGCGGCCTGTCCTCTTCCAGGGTGTTTCTACAACGCGTCATTTGCCGAGCTCGCGCTGTTCTAAGTCGATCTAAAATTCTTTTGTCCTGTTAAGTAACTGTCTGACTCGTACGCGGTCGTTTCACTTTGATGAATGCCAATCTAACGTTTTGCGGACAAAGAGAATCGTCTACGTCGAAGATTAATTTCGTTCTTATTGCAAGCTTAGACAAAGTTTTGAAAAATCCCAGGATATTTATCGAAGTTTCCGCTGTATCGAACAATCATTCGCGCAGTCGAATATTCGAAATATCTGTCGGCGTAAATAACAATTCTTTTGGAAGAAATTATAGAATGAAATATCACTTGTTCGTCTGCGGAGGATTAACTGATCCTCTCTGTTACGCTAAATCGATTAACACCACTTTTGATAAATTCATCGATTTCACAGTGGCCAGGTATACAGATGATATTTAATATCTGGAAAAAAAGTATTCTATCCGTTTTAATTTATAAAGCTAATGAACGCAGCCTGTAAGCGGCTCGATTCTCCAACAATATCGTTATTGTATTATTCGCTGCTGGGTTTAAACCATCGATTACTATAAAGCTTAAATTGATAAACCATTAAAGATATACCACAGCCTGGTTAAGCAAAGAAACGTACACCTAAATCAATATTTGATAAAGTTCTAAAATTACGTTAACGTCTAAACAAGCGTTAAATTTGCCACTTTGGAAATATTCAGCTGCTCTCTTAGACGACAAAAGCGAGGAAAGATATTTTCGACTGAATAGAAAAGAATCGAATGGAAATCTGAAATTCTTGAACAACGAGGTCGAGCGAGAGGGAAATAATAACGATACGAAATAATAAACGCGTTGCAGCGTAAATGAGAGCGAGAGAAACGAGGAATCACGAAGGGAAAGAAGACGAAACGTCGACTGAAAACTAAGAGTTAAAGTATAACGGGGCAAGGCGCGCATCGCATCTATTATTTACAGTATAAAACCGGTGAATGTAGAGACGACGCAGCTAAGACGTCCATTTACGAGTCCCTGAGATACGACTTCGTTTTTTCCTCTGTTCCACCTTAGTTTCTATCGTGCGGAGCAAAAGCTCGGAGTCACCCACTGTCAGACCAAACCACGGATAGATAGAGAGGAGAGAAAGAAAGTATCGAGGGACGAGAGAACGAAACTTCCAACCACGAGCGGAATTCAGTCGTGGGATTTCGTTAAAGGAGTTTGTACGCGGAAACCGGGATACGTATCGGAAAGTCTGTAAACAACAAAACCTTTACGTCTTTTCCCCTTTTTCGTGTAGACCCGTGTCTGTCTCCCTTGACAGTATATGATTTTACGCGAAGAACAGAAGCTCGGTTTTATCGCGATAAGAAGCGTATCGGTAGAGGATATCTGGAGATTCGCGGTTGCCTCGTCACGTTAAACGGATCTCCGATATCGAATCCTTTTCCACTTTTTTTCATGGAAAGCCCGGGCTATACCGAGAATGATAAACTCCGAACGAATGGAAAGAAAACTGATTAAAAATAATAGAATTAACTGGTTAAAGTGCAGCGATGCGTTAACGCGATATTTCATTTGTAATTTTTCCGCGCAATTTTAATTACCGAGCTCCCTTTCTTAATATTGTGATTACGAAGGGAAATTCCCAGGATTTCATTAATATCTCTCCCCACGGTATTTCTTCCTCTATCTGAACGATACAAATTTAGGAAATTTGAAGATACTCAAATATTTATAATACGATGAACCAATAATATTCGTTCGTTAATCACGGGAAATCCTCTTACGTACATGCAACTTTTATGCGTTACTAATTTCCTTCGTTAGTACTTAATGGATTCGTGTAGTAATTTCAACACAATACGCGGGACCAACAAAATAATAATACACGAAACGTTGAGTATATAAAATTATATGATAAAATATTATACAATATACAATATGATACAATATCATATTTTATAATTATAGAGGAAAAAATTAAAAATAGAGAAAAGATATCGATATAAATCATAATAAAAGATAGTAATTTACGATGCACTTACAAAATCGCATGAAATAAACGGTAAATCACGCTAACGTTACCGGTTGCCGTGAGACGAAAAGTGAGATTAATTTAACCCAACCTACAATCCATTGACTTATCTTATTTTATTTATATTACAGATGATTAACATCGATGAATTAAGTTTAATAAACGCGAGACGTGTAAAGGCAACGTACCACGAGACGACGGGAATAATCCCAAACCCAACGATAAAGTACGAAAACTATTTTTATGAATCTCTCGAAAGCTAAAGCCGAACGTCACAGCGATAACGCGTATAGGGAAAAGTTGCTCAGAATATTGTCCTTTGTACATATTGATTTAAAGGTCATTGAAATCCGTGAGGTGTGCTCTTCTCTGTATTATTACCTTATATTTTTTACACATAGATACTAAATATATATTAAATATGTCGGTTATGAAAGAACATCGGGCCTTTCCTTTGGAATTTTTGGCAAAACCCTCGATACTTTAGTCTACACTTTTTATTATAACTGTACTTAAATAATAAAACTGGGAAGTAGTCGTTTATGATTTAATCTGATTATGCTTGCCCGAAATTTTTGACGGTAGACTTAGACTTGTTTTTACCTAACAGAGGTATGGAGTAGTTGTATAGCTCTCCTTAAAAATATAGTTGACCCGAGGGGTACAGAGAGGTACAGAGAAGAGTACCTAAAGACAGTGCCACTTGGACTGGAGACCAGTAAGTTGAGCTCACTTTTACTGTGGACAAGTAAGTTGAGTTCACTTTTACTGTGGACCAGTAAGTTGAGTACACTTTTACTGTGGACCAGTAAGTTGAGTTTACTTTTACTGTGGACAAGTAAGTTGAGTTTACTTTTACTGTGGACAAGTAAGTTGAGTTTACTTTCACTGTGGATAAGTAAGTTGAGTACACTTTTACTGTGGACAAGTAAGTTGAGTTTACTTTTACTGTGGACCAGTAAGGTGAGTTCACTTTTACTATGGACAAGTAAGTTGAGTTTACTTTCGCTGTGGATAAGTAAGTTGAGTACACTTTTACTGTGGACAAGTAAGTTGAGTTTACTTTCACTGTGGATAAGTTGAGTACACTTTTACTGTGGACAAGTAAGTTGAGTACACTTTTACTGTGGACAAATAAGTTGAGTTTACTTTTACTGTGGACAAGTTGAATTTACTTTTACTGTGGACAAGTTCAGTTCCACTTGGACTGTGGACAAGTAAGTTCAGTTCCACTTGAACTTTGGAGAAGAAGTACATTTGCCATCCTGTTGACCGTGTATTCGTTATTGAACCTAAGATTATTGTCATTAGCATATCGAGTATCTAATCGCCACGGTTAATTGTCAAATTCTGTAATAATCATATTTGTACCATTAACTATCATCTACATCGTATAACAACAATGGCTAATCCAAATGAAGATTCGTTAAACGCCCCTAACCCCAATGATAACTCGACGAATATATATATATATATATATATATATATATATATATATATATATATATACTAAATATGAAAATATAGAAAATGATTGATCAAATGATCGATCAGAACAAAGAGTGTTCTGTCAACATAAGATTGATACGATGAGAGGTAGCTATCTTAGCAGGGTTAAATTCACTCGATGTTTACTATTCGAACATCGTTCCCGAAGCGCGCAATCGTCTCCCGCGTGTCTCGGTTCGCAACTCTCTCTTGGGTCTCGTTCCTCAAACATATTTACTCGTAAATGTATACACACACGCACACACACACACACATACACAACGAATATCGACTGATACCGATGCACTTCACCAAAATTCTACGGCCAAAACCCGGAGACACGACGAAACAGCGCCCTCGGGACACCGCAAATCCTCAAATATTTTCATTGAAAAATTCCATCGAAAGACAGATTGATCAAACTCTTATTACGCGTTTCGTGGCTTACCGATCGATTTCGATGGTTCGACGATAAACAGAAGCAACCTTGCTACGGTATTCCACGTCGATTTTCTATAAAACAACGCGAGTTTCAATCGTTGAAAGTATAAAGAAGGGACATGATTTATGGAAGAATTTAAATAGAAAATGACATGCGCTCGATGGAGCGCGTATCGAACGTAAATAGGATTGTAGCGATACTTCAGAATGAAAAAGATTAGAGAAACACTAATCCTCTTCTCGTAATTTCCATTCGTCTTCGTTAACAACGGTTACGATACGACGAGAAAGGAAAAAAGGTGAAATCCGAGCGTCGAAGAGAAGAGGATCATCATTGATTCCATTTGAAATCCTTTTCCATTTAGTCTGTCGACTCTGTCGAAATTCGCTAAAGGACGCGAGAACATACCCGCGAACCTGTCGATACAATTTCTCAGTCCGATGGAACAATTTTTCGTTCGATAGAGCGTGCGTCCAAAGAAAATAGACGTTCACAGCACCGCAGACGTTCCCCTCGTATTTCTTTGCTAAGGGCCCGTAAAATAGTAGCACGACCGTTTCACGGCTCGCCGTTACTGGTTTATAGATTTTTGTCTGGTATCATTCCATCAAAATTCCCAGGCTGGTGTATTTCTTTCGAGTAATCCTACTCTGCTATCGCTGTATAAATATATTTTTCGTATATTTTTTATTTAGTTTATATTCGCGAAATAAAAATTCGCAATGTGCACAAAAGAAGCATCGTTATTTCGTTAGTCGTTACGAAATGGCGTTTACGAAGCAACAGAGAGGTTGAAAAATCGCTGCTTAAAAAGTAACGGCAAGATTATATCATCGAAATAGGAAAGAATTTTAGCGAATATGGAAACAAGAATTGGATCTTTATCGAACGTATGGCGCGATTATTAAAGGAACATGTTGCGAAAGAGGAAATTACGGTCGTACTATTTTCTATAAATTTTCTATAAATTTTCTATAAATTTTCTATAAATTTTGTATAAATGAAAAAAAGAGCTAATCGTTGATAATTCGAGTATCAAGGTCTATATCGATAAGTCGAACCTGAAGAGAGATTGAAAAATGGGAAATGAATATTTTCTGTCGAGCTTGGAAAGCTTCGTTTTAATACATCGTAAAGGCTCACGGGCACCAAAGTACGTCAAAGTACTTTTTTAACGGAATTAAATTGCAGTTAATCCTGTCCGGTGAAATTTAAATTACCGGATGCGAGCTTGTAATTACATGGGGCGCTGTAGTCTTTTCCGTCGGACGTCGCCGCGGCGACACTGAATTTCCATCCTGGCTAGACACGAACGAGGGATTTTCGATACGCGGCTGCAAAAGTATCGTTTAATGGCGAACGAACGCTAACTAGAAACGACAGGCCACGATACGTTCCTCGTTACTGTTTGCCATCTGGCGAATCCCAGCGTTATAACCTCCGGTCGGCTGACATTGACGATTCATTGCTACTTGCGTCTGACAAATCCCTCCTGCCATACCCTGACTACTTAATGTCCGATACGTGTCTTGCTAAGCCGTAATTAGGCACTCGATTTCATAATTTAACGTTCGATCATTAAATCGGTTACATAGACGACGCGACATCTAATGAAAATTTACATTTCGAAAGAAAATAATTTCTCGATCGGCTATCGTATTTCCAAAGCTTTCTCGTTACGTTTCTGTGTACACGCCATGAGTGAGATACATCAGACTTAAATAGAAATTAGAACGATAGGAATTAATATTTATCGAAACAACTAACAGCGTTATTGTCGCTCAAGTGTTCGTATTCCACGCATTATCGGTCGCTACTTATCTCGTGTCCGCTATGTCACGACAATGCCATTGCTGCCGGCCAAGCAAGGTACGTCTGATAATGGATCCAGATGAAACCAGCATTCGAGCGTCCTAAAAATGTATCCGTGTGACGATACTAGTTTACGTGTTTCTTCCTGGCAATTTCCTCTGGAACACGTGTGGTTCGTCGAGCGGAAAGAAGCAAAGGTTGGAAGAAAAAGGACAGATACGATGGATCGATCATTTTTACGTGAAAAAAAGAAAATCGTCGCGCGTATTGCGTTACGATGTCCCTTGTAAATGACGAAGAGTAGAAGTCGTGCAGGGTATACTGAAAAGACGAATTTAATCGACACGTTAATTCGAGTTAAATACAATTTGTCTTTCTGCTCTGTGAACGTTTGATGCGGACGAGTAACTTTTTCCATCCATTCGCATCGTACGTTAAACGGACATTTAATCTTTCTCAGTGGCGGAAGTGCATTTAACATAAGAAGCAGACTTCGATTCGTGTGGAAAAAAGCTTAACCTGACGTTTCCCACGTTCCATCGTAAAATATATTACACTGCCATTTAACACTCGACCCAACTGTACAAAGCACACTGTCTGCATGAAAAATGGCTTGCGAATGAACCTCCATTTGCCTGGAAGTAAATCTAATTCATGTTCCTTCTGTCCTACGAGACATCGCTAACGTTAAAAACTTGCAAAGATGCTGGAAGTACCCGGTTTTCATCTTCATCGATAAAGCTACATTAATCACCATCTACGATCTATGAAAAAAAACGTCATTACTGGCAAGTATGGCGAAGAACAATAACGCGTCATAAATTACCCGAGAGACTTGAAAAGAGAAAGAAAAAGGAAGAGAAAGAAGAAATAAGAGATGAAACGGTGGTCGCGAAAATTAAACCAGACAAGCAACGTAATCACGCAGTGCTTTGAAAGGTGCATATCCGTTTAAACTGGACGCGTTTCCGTAATTAAAGCGATTATTTCCGTAATGAGTTTCCTTCTTTAAGCGCGTCTCATCGGTTACAGCGTTCGTTATCCGCCAATCTCTCCGATTCTTTCGTATAACATGCGCGAAATAAACTCTTCCTCTTTATATTCGCGAAGCTTATCTCAAACAAGTCCCGGGCACCGCCTTAAACATTCTCGATCCTGATTACGAGCTGGAAACTCGCTGCCCGATCTCTGAACGATTCGTCGATCGTTATTAATTCAACGAGCTCGAGCAAACTTAAGTAAAACGACGATAGTTCACGGACAGTTGGTGGGGCGGCCGTTTCGGAAAACGTTTAGTGAAAAACATGGATAATCGACGAAACGGCGCGAGATACCCATTTCGATGTACGGTGTTTCAGTTTTATGGCTTTTATGGCGAATAGGGAAGTGGACAGACTCAGCGTCCTTGAAACTAGCTCGTTCTCACTATTTTTATAGTCGCTGCAATGGACACGGCCTCTCTATTCTCTCTCTCTCTCTCTCTCTCTCTCTCTCTCTCTCTCTCTCTCTCTCTCTCTGATGCAACGTTCGCCAAATGGCGAATCATAAAGTGAAACGTATTTCGACGAATAAACTATGCAATTCGAAGAAAGATACAAGTTGACAGTTTCGCCGCGGAGACGAAGCAATTCCGCGTAAACAAAGCTTGGTTGTTCCTTGGCTAATTTGACACGTGCGACATCGTCTGAGTAGCGGAGAGCAGTTTGTCAAGGGAAAAGAAACGTTGTCTGGATAAACAGTTGGGGAAAAATAGACGAAAAAAGGATACAAGGATTTAGACTAGTTCGGAGCATTTGATGCTAGTAGGATCCTGATCGCTGGTGACACGTTGCTGCGGCAAGACAAGGTAAGGTAAGCGCTTGTAGCGGTGGACTTACACCGGCCATTAGAGAAATGGATACACAAAACAGGATCCTCGAAAGCTCCTGCTTCATTATCCCTTCCTACAAATACATTCTCCGACCTGACTTCTAGTATCCCATTGTTTTAAGGCACGGGTCTGCTAGGTAGTCGATGAAGTCACCAGTAGGTCCAAGGCGAGATGCACTTGTCTATTTGTATCCTCTCTTTTCATCCTTTTCTCTTTCCTTCTTTGCTTCAGTCACAGCACCGCAGGCCTATTTGTATTGGACAGGACTGTTGACGCTGCTATGGAAGTATCCAACAGCTGATGAGATAATTAAAAGCGTTTATCGTCGAGTATTTCATTCTGACTTTTGGTTAATGTCAATTATTTGAAGTTTATAGTCTTTATTATTTATAACACTTCTTTAACTCATTGAAAACGATGAGCAATTAAATCCGCCGTCCAATTACGACGAAATGACAAAACTCGTGACCTGGCTCCTTCCGAATGCAAACTCAAACTAGTTTTCTAAAGCTTGTTCTCGGTCAAAAATAACTCACATCTCCGGCCGTGTCGTAAAACAAATTCACTAGCTGCGGTAAGAAAATTCAATTGAAGAACTTTCGTTCTCATACTTTGGCCAACAAAATACATTTTAAGAGAGTAAAGTGCTGGTAAAATTTTGACCGATGCGCGTTGAATTCGAATCGTTCCGTTTCTATCGGTCGCTGGTATCAGTTAATTTACGGAAGAATTCGAGAAACGAAGTAATTGAAGGTTTTCACGAACGCAAATCGAGTCTCGCTGGCGCGCGGCGCGAAATAAGCCCAGGTAATTCGATTGCCAAAAATGAACAGCCTCCTGGCTATTTGCACGGCAAACAATGTAACTCGAAGATAATTTAATTTGCAGTAAAAGGATTGGAACCGCCAGGTTGTTCTCGGCTCTGCTCATTTTCGATGAAAATTTGACGGTACGTCGACTGTATCGTCGAATACGGCAGTTAAGAGACGAAAGAAAGTTCGACGAGAAAGGAAAACTTGACGAAAGGTTATATAGCCAGGCGTTTTGCAATACGCGTTTCAAGCGGTGCCTACTCGACGAAACTCGGCGTTTATCACTCGTTTCACCGAGACGAGCGAAATAATTAATTTCCATGCCATTAATTTTGCAAAGTATCCTTGTAATCTCATGCGCACGCAAACTATTTCGTATTCCATAATTCCAACGCGGTGAACATCTCATAATGGCCGGGGTCGCAAATTTGTCGCGAAATCGAACTCACAGCCGCGGCTACGCACTCGTCGATTTAAATTATTAAAAAATGTCGGAACAACGAATCGCGGATACGACAATGCTAGCGAAGTCTAATAAGGTTACAGGTACACGACAAACATCACGATTGTTGAGGACTTGCGTAGGATGGTTGATCGCGAGATTTATTTGACGAGATTGCTCGCTGTTGGAACCGTCAAGTATATTTAAAACGTTAAACAAATAAGTACAGATAATGTTCGCCAAAAACGCTCGTACTAACGAATTCGCTAAGACAGTGTATGAGTGGCAAAATAAGATCGCTGATAACTCGTTGGTAACTGACAGACACTGAACTGCTTACGATCGCGTCGGAAAATTTGACAATTTAAATTCGTCTTCGTTCGACGGCTGCACGTGGTGGCTACATTGTTTTACCCGGAGTTTATTTCTTAGTACATTACGCGTTTCCTAAAGATATTGATACTCCGAGGCAAAACAACAAAATGGTTGGAATTGTCCTCTAGGTCATCTGCCGCTACACGATCGTAATCAGTAGCGAACAAAGACTGGAAAAACACGATAAGCCCACTTTAGTTAATCTTCCAATTTTTACGATATTTGGTGTCTAAAGATGGTCGCCTTGACTTAATACAATTTCAAAGAGGAACGTGATTTGTTACGTCCAGAGATACGAGTCTTGTATAGAGTGTTTCTCAAATGTCAGGAAAACCGAGAAGCGCGACTTATCCCGGCTTTCTCCTACGTTTTGCAAATAATAAAACTAGAAAAAAGTGAGAAGGAAAGTTGCAATGCAGAAACGTGTTCGAATAAGTCTGTGGGAGAAAATGTGAAAAGAACTCTTGTCACGGATAAGCGACGAGGCGATGCTCCTCTCGTCGCTCTCTAATTACGTAAAGGCCTTTTGGTATCGTGTCGGGGAGCTGGCGACTCCGGCCTCAAGTTCAAAGCGTCGATTTACAAACAACCATCGCCGGAAGGGTAGACGCGATTTAACTTTGACTCGCCAGGTGTAAGGGAGAGAAGCAACTAAGATGGAGCAGTCCGTGTGTCAAAAATAGAAACTCATCGAGGATTCGAACGACGCAAGTTTCGAACAAATTGCAAAGTCAAAGCGAGCAGTAGGTGGCTACGCTCCTCTTACGCTGCGGACCAACAGGGTGAAACGTAGGAGAGACGACTCAAAAATGAGTTATGCAAATTCAATGCACGCTTATACGAAGCTTCGTGACTTTCCAGAACGAAGAATCGTGAAATTCTCCTGCTCGTTCAAATTCTCCCGTATTCAATGCTCAATTTTAGACACTCGAAATTATTCTATCCGATTTCTACGGTAATTAATTTCGCTGGGAACAAGGCAAGGAATAAATTGTCGTTCTAAATAGCTGGCAAACCTTCGACAAACGGGGTAAACGTAGTTAATCGAATCTTTCGATATGTCAGAGGATGTGCTGCGGTCAATTACGCGGGTAAACGCGATGGAAAATCATCGCGGAGACTATGCTCTCGGGTCAGCAGCTGTTTGGCAATTATGAACTCGTCGACTCGAGTACTAATGAATGAAATTGACGTAGCCATACAAACGAAGTAGCAACGCACAAGTTAAGCAGGAAGGACGCGTGCCGCTGTTGGACCACGTGCGCGCACGCTGATCACGTTAAGGCAGCGAGTTATCATCGGGAAAGTTTGATATTTAAGTTAACGGAGAGTTGACGCGTCTGATGGTATCGAGCAATTTCTCTAGAAGTTTCGTACGTCGTAACAACCTCCTAACCAGATGCCGGTCTGTCGTTCGTGCATGCGTTGCTACAAGAAACTAACGAAACCAGTGCACACTCGTTCGACAACCGCGAAAACGAAGGGGACAAGTATCGACGAGGACAATGCTGACGTGCACGCATCGACAACTGCGATACGAAACTGCAACGTCGATGAAAGACAAACTTTAGCAGACAAATTAATGTTTTCTTAACATAACGTAAAGTAAAGTTGGGCTGTTCGCTGACAGATAAGCGACCATATTGAGATGAATTTTTCCGCAAACATCCCTCCGAACGATATTCCCTTGACATTTGCTTTAACGCATCAGAGCGTGTTCAATTTGTATCTATTTCGAAATTTAAATATGAATTTTAGAATAGACGTTTGGAATGGACATTTTGAAAGGAAATTTCGTGGAAATAGGTTATTTTCAAATTCGTTGAAATTCGGTATAGCTGAATGATCGATTTCAATGTCCTTCCATTATCCTATTCGCCGTCAAAGTATACTTTGGGCATATTTGAGGGATTCGATGTCTCGATACAGATTGAACATCGCGATTCATTTCCGACCGATTAAGCACTTACGGAAATGGAACGCGATTGGTATTCGGTCTCCGGCCTCTCCTACAAGTTAAATTCGCGATTAAGAACGGCTTTCGCGTCAATAACGGGAGCATCGAGCGTGACATTTTCTCCCCGTGCCGAGATAATGGCAAATCGAGTGTGTCCGCAACATTTTCGACCCAACCTGTCGGCCTTTCTTCCCCATGGCCCCATCGATTTTTCAACGGCCCCCTTTCACTCCATACTCGTGCCACGAATTTTCCATCGTATTGTCATCAGCCGTGCGTAAATCGTGTACGTACGTGCGTCCCCTGTTGCATAGAACCTGCTCTATTTCTCGAGCGCGCGTCTATCTCGCGAAATTTCACCCAAAATAATTCGTGAAACTGAAAAATCAGCGGTTTCAAGACCGAGTTATCTTGAACGGAACAGGGAAGAACGTGGCGTTCGTGTGGTCGTTAACGGATGATATTGGAATCGAAGCTGCCGTCATTCGCAATAAGTACGCGTTTCCGTTTGCATTACCCATTCCATGGGGAATTTATGGGACGACACGTGGAAAACTTGCAACGTCTAGAAAAGTCCGCGAATTCGCGACACGAGCACCGCTATATTCTGGAAATATCTGGCCGAAGCGAAGGTTGAAAGCATCGCGTGTCGAAGAGAAAGACGGGGCTCGGCTGAAAGAGAACGTTTCAACGATCGAAAGGAAGAATGTTCGAAGGCAACGGCGGGACAGCTGCCGCTAGATCCAAGAGATTTTTCACGCGTCGTGTCATTACAATAGATGACTGGCTTTCGACGAATCGGTCGACGACGATAGATACATCTGGTGACTTAAACGATCGCGTTATCGCCGGTTGAACACACGCTTCAAGCCCGTTTGCCTAAGTTCTTGAAAATTTCTTACTTACGAAGTAAAGTGCAGCTTGGTAAAAAGAATCCGATGAAGATTCAACCTCCTTTCTACCTTCTGGGTGATTTTCGTTCAAGACAAACAGCTGACGATGGAACAGGGGAAATGCACGATATCGCGCGAGTGATTCGGAAATTACAAAAATCTATTCGAAAAGCAAAAAACTATTTATTTAGTGCAGACACGATTGACCGAGAGAATAGACTTTGAGTAACAATGGTGGAATATGATTTTCGTAATTTTTCATTTTTAGCCTCTGAAATTCCTCTTTCGCGATTCTCATGTTTTTCTAGCACCGTGAACCGAGTTACACCGATTGCGAATTGTGACGTTTTTAAAATACGTATGCTGTATGTCGATGGCAGCGAGTTTAACGTGTAAAATAATAAACATTCGATTAACGTAGTAAAATAGAAGACCGCTTCATCAAGCTGACGACGATCTTGCACGCGTTGGTGGACGATTATGAAAAACGCGACGAGAAAAAGAGTAACAGCCAAGCAGTGGAAGCGCGCGTTTTAATTAAAAGGAACCTTCTCCAAAACGGGACGGACAGTTCTTCCATGCTTCTGTCACGGCTCTTCGCACTCTAATTAATCATTTTACGTACGCTTTCAGCATGGTCGATTGGTGTTCTAAAGCGACTGGATTATCAGCGTAAAGAGTGTGCGGGAATCTCCTTATGCAGCGTTGCATTTACGATTCGAACGAAATTATCGAAAGAAAGAGTGGAAGGAAAAGAGAAGACGAGAAAGTCGGAAGACGAAAAATAGGAACGTCCATCGAACGTCGTCGACTATCGACCAAACTTCGACGCGATACCTTGCAGAAAATGAAATACGATGGGGAAGAACCGAGCGCTTTTTAAAATATGTACCGACGATCTACGCGAAGAAGAAGAATTCATCGCGTATGACGCGTATTCATTTCTTAAGTGAAAATAAATAAGAAACTCGCCGAGCAAAGAGCTTTATGTTCAAGAGAAAATAAATTTCCGGCGTGGAGGAACGCCTCGCTCGAGAAGATTAACACACAGCTCCTTTTTCGTGAGTAAATTTTTCTTTAACCGTGTAATCACGCGTTTCGCTTTTATGGCCTGTCCACGAGAATAGGTGTTAGGTACGATCACACTATTACCCTGTAATTGGTTGCCATTACGTGAAATTTATGCGACCGCTTGTTGAATTAGGGTGGGAAGGTTACGTCGACCGCCATTTGCATATCCCACGCCACCAATCGAAAGAAAGAAAAAAAAAAAAAAAAAAAAAAGAAGAACGCCGCTAGCTTTTGCGATCTTATACCGTTACAAAGACGAAACATGATCAAAACCGTCGACTATTAATCTCTATCTTTACAAGGAACGTTATTGGAAATTCTGTCGTGGCGGAAGAGAAACTCACAAGAGTGGTTCCATCGACATGCTTACAAGTACAAATTGTCAGATACTCCGTTTCATTTATAACCGGGTAAAATGTCACGCGAACTTATACATCTCTCGAAAGTTTGGTAAATCATTGACTTTCTATTGTACCTTTGACTTTTCGATAGAAAAATGCGAGGGTTTCGAGAAGTTATTGCGATCGCGTCTGATCGGTCACTGAGCCACGGTCGCATCTCTTCTTCCTCGATATTATTATACGATATACTTGTTGTTCTTTCGATTAAGTAAAAAGGAAATTAGTCTCGTAAGATCGGATAAACGATTCGATAAATTTAACGACCGCGAGAAGAGGAATAAAGGGGATACGATGCGAATAGATAAAAATGAGTTTCGTCGGATGGCAAATATTTACGTGGACGTCGCGTCGATTATTTCTCAATCGTCGTGCAACCATAGAAGAATACTAATTGCGATTCGGTGTTTGATACGTCGGAGGAAAGATCGTGTCAACGCGTTTGTCCACGGAACGTGACAATTTCGGTAGCCTCGGAGGATGGACACTGTACGTGTTTGTCCGATACCATTTAAATGGTTTCACAAATCCGAAGATCGAGTGAAAATCAATGGTACGAAAGTGGTCGTGCTCGAGTGCAATCGACGATGATCTAGCAACGGCCGATGAAACACTCGACTTGCCACTTACCTTATTAAAGCTATTTTAACTGACGCAAAACACGACACTATTTACGTCCTTATTTCTCAGGAAATTTAACAGAGCGCGACTCGTTACGTAAATAAGAGCGGATACCTGAGCGACAAACGCTCACGGCTTTCAGTCCCGTTAATTGATAAAAAATTGATATTCACTCTCTCGATTAAATTAGAATGGAAAGATTCAGTTAGCTTATCCCGTGACAAAGAAAACGAAACGAGAGAGAAAATATGCTTTTTAATCTGTAGCCGCTATTTATGTACGCGGAGAAAACATAGTTGCCACGGATAGAGCAAGAAAACAGCCGCTATAAAAGAATTTAATATCGTGGCCATCCCGGTTAATCCGAAAGATCGAGTTTAAAAGAATGGCCAGAAAATAAGCCGTGTAAACAGCGGAATGTTGTCCCTGTCCTGTATATTGTACACGATGTTGCGCAAACAGCAGACAACGTAAAAACAGGTTTTTAGGTTTTCCCTAGCGTCTATCGAGGGCTCGACAGCCTGACGTATTTATACCCAGGCGGCTGTTCGCCGGATAATAGAAGCAAAATGAGGATTCAAGACGAATTACGAGGATATCGATCAAACGTGTGGCCGGATTTCATCTCGTAGCCCGATAGCCAGCTTTTTCCACGATGGCGCGGCGCGGCGATTTTAAAGAATCACTCCGGCGAGCGCGATATTTACGCGTCGTCCGGCGGCTTGCTCCTACACGATCGGTTATTTATAAAACCATTCACGATAATCAATAACCTATGCCGTTCTCTCCCCTTGCAAGGCGAAAATTCACCAACACCTCGGAACACTTGTGCAAAACCTCCTCTCGCATGAAGAGAGGAGAAAAAACGAGAGGGAAGAGAAAAAGCAAGAGAGCTGGAGAGAAAGAGATATATATATATATATATATATATAGAGAGAGAGAGAGAGAGAGAGGGTCGAGGGGGTGACGAATACATATTTATCGAAGCCTAACGACGCGACGGACGCGCGCAATCCGGCAACACGATATGAAACACTGCCGGTTCATCGTGGAACCTATTGAAAATTTCACGTCGTGCGAAATCCTCCTACGGTACGCTTAAATACCGTCGAGGGAAATGATTATTAAACAACCCCGAAGGTATTAAGGGAGGACGGTGATTTAAACTTCGTGCTCTGATTGCGGCGAACGCGGTTTAACGGGAAAAATATTCACATATCACGAGTCAATTTATCATCGCAAATTTCCATACACGCGAAACTAGCGACGATTAATAATATTTCCGTGATATTGGGTGGACGATGAGTAGCTTTTTAAAAGCAGTCAACTCGTAAGTGAAGAGTCTTAAAAAAAAAAAAAAAAAAACTGAAACCAGACGAAAGGTACAACGATTCCTGTTCCGTTGAACACGAGCCCCTGCTACAGTTCTTTCACCGATACGGTAGCCTTCTTCTGTCTCGCGTGGCAAAACTTTTGAAAGACAAACCGGCACGCAAATGACCAGCAGAAGTTTCGTATCGGGTGAAACTCTCTTCCTCTCTTTTTCTCTGTCCGTTATCTACCTTTTTCTATAGCGAAGCGACGGCACGGCGCACCGAGCTGAACTTTGTTTCGTCGCGAAACGGAATACAGCCTCCCGCGACCGGCCAACCGAAAAGTACCTGCTCTTTCTGTACCGTTAATCCGGTCTCGCGGTATGAAGACCGCGCACGAGCGACACGCAAGAATAGTTGGCTACAGGAATTCTCCTAACGAGACAAGACGAGGCGAGCATTATTTCCTGTCAGCGAAAAATATCCCAACGCGTAACAATGAAATATTTATTCTGCGTCGCGCTCGGGATACTCACGACCGTGTGCATCATCCCTAAAGCATAACGAAGCGAAAAAGAAACACGGCAAGATGTTAGCTCGTTTTTCTTCTATTTTCTCCTTTTTTTTTCCACGTGTTCCTTTTTCACCGCTTCCGGTTCTCTTCGTGTACTCGCTTTTTATTCCGTCATCGTGAAATATCGTCGTGCGAAAGTAACGACGAATTTAAAACAGGTTACGAGTCTAAATTCTTCGTGCAGTTTCGTTACGAGGAAAGAGGAAACTAGACGATCGGAACGTGTTGGAAGCTCGCGTATCTCCCACGATATGCTCTTTTACGTTTCGTTTCAACGTTAGGTATATTATTCGAAGAGAAGAGACGCTCATCCTTTTATCGCGATCATCGTTTTGACCAAAATGCCTTTCTTATTTCTGTTGCGTCGTATCGTTATTTGTCTCACGGATAAAAAAGAACGAAATAAACCGGTTTTATCGCGTCGATACGTGGTGAATATGAATGGCATTCTCGAGGAAGAAAGTGCCATCCCCGTGGAATTAAATCGCTGCAACGTTTAAGACACTTTTTGATCAGTCTGCGATAATTCGATCGATCGGTTCCAGAAAACCGTTTCATCGTCCAAATAAACTGCTAACTCTGCGTTAACTAACCTGAATTCTATTTGCGATTTCTTTTTCTACGACCGTGTATTTATAACCGATAAAAGAGTAAGAACGTTCACGTAAGAAAGTTAGGCGGCCGATCAAAGAGAGGCGAGCCCCTTTTCTTCTACGGGCCAATCGAAGAAAAACCAATACCTTTAACCGATCGACTAAATACTTCAACTTTTCGATGAGTTCTGTTCCCTTCATTTTCCATTAATTTAACTTTTCGCCGGAAGCCAAGAGCGTCGAACGCAGGCCACTGAGACGCAAACTGCCTACTTCAGGCAAATTGTGGTGGGATGGGCAGCGAAACTTTCTGCCAATAATGTAACCATTCTCCGGCAAACTCGAGACAAATATTTCAATAATAACTGCCGCGTATATACGAGTCTGTATGTGTATCTTAATTAATAGACAACTCCCTTTTAAGATAGAGCTAGTCACGCGGTATACGCGAAGCCATAGAAATCATTAAAAACGAGGAGAGAAAAAGATCGGTCCCCACTGGTGAGAAAACGAGGTAAACCGTCTCTCGCCTAAGCGACGCCTTCGTCAAAAGCATCCCTTTTTGAATTCGCTGAAAATCCGTCATACAATCCCTTCTACGTTCCTTTGATCTTCGGCATACACGCACGCATACACGCACGCATACACGCACGGAGAAAGAGCGGCTACACACAGAACGATTTTAATCATTTTACACGTAGTCCCGGCGTACGTGCATACAAAACACCTCTAACGAGACCAGAGTAAGCGGAAACCGCAAACTGCTCAAGCAACTACTTCGTACGTACTCTGCAAAAAGTATCTGATTAGCTTTGATGATACCGTGAAGATTCGATGGATTAAGACGTCAGGTTCTCGGGGCTCGTTGGTCTTGAATGTCTCGAATGACTGAGCGATCGAGTCGCGAGGGAAATGAGAGCGATACGCGCGTACGATCGGAATCGGTGGGAGCACAGTCGATAGAAGGCGGTAGAATTATATCGCGAATGTCAAATGTCGGGTAAGAAGAGTACAAAAGGGTGGTTTTCTCTGAAAAACGAGGACACCGACTGAAGACGTATCTGGCTCCTACGATAATAATTTCCTCTCTAAAGTTCCCGGTTTTCTGTATTTTTCTTTTCCTTTTTTTATAATTAATCGATAGCTGGTCGATGATTGCGCACAACCCCATAACGAATCCCACGGAATTATGGAAGCGGACGTGTGGTCGCGTTTAGATCAAACTTTTGCTGAAACTTTACTCTTTTCCAATGGGAGGTGGTACACGACAGATGCACGAATCGGATCGATTCGTCGATCGATCCTCGTGGACACACGAGGAGATGCGAGCGTGACGAACAACAAGTTTCACCAAAAAACCATTGCGGCAACGCGTGCTTCCTTCTCCACGCCACTAAACCGCACAAAATCGTGAAAGAAAGTGGAGCGAAACAACCAACGATATCGGACGAATGCCAGCTTTTCGCACTTCTAAACACGGTGACCGAACGTTTTTCTATTTCGGACGGGCACACGGAGTCACACAGATCATCGATGAGCGAACAACTAGCGATAGGAACCCACGCGAAACAGATTTATCTCGTTCTCACGAGACGCGATCTATCTTCGGGGAACACGTTTTCGTCCGGCAAACCACCAACCACGCTAAGGGTAACGAAAACACCGGCGGCCGTGTAACCGAAGAAACGTCATACTAAAAATACGTGTATCGATATCTCGGCAATGATAATGAATCTCGCGTACCTGAGATCGGTTGATCGGTGCTGCAGGGCGCGGCGGCATGGTCCCGTCGCAACACAGCGCCGTTCGACGAGCACTGAGCAGCTATTCTGCGCCAACGGGGTTGCGTCGACGTCGAAAAGACGTGAACGGTTGCCTCTCACCCCTCGTGCTTACCCTCCTCCCACCACGTACTACCGACGCCACTCTTCAGGGTACTCTCACACGTATTACCCTCCTCCCTCTCTATCCCGCGTGCACACCCCTTCCCTTTGTCCTTCTTCCTCGTACAGGCTTGCATCCACTTGCATTCTTTCCTACTTCCTCTCGTTGTCTACGGCCTGTGTTACGTCCTCGAGGCTGCCACCCCCGTGGCACATGCGCGGAGAATCCTGTCCAACAAAACTCTTCTCTTGGAGCTGCCAGAATTGGGAAAAACGGGCCGAGGAAAAAGGAAGAGGCCACAGGGCAGGGGGGAAAAGATGCGCAGGGGGTGGTATTTTCTGAAAAACGTTCCCTTCCTTTTTAACGTTTCCCTTTCGCTCCTGCTTTCTCCGCCGCGATTCCTATTTCGTTCCTGCTACTTTCTTCTCTGTCTCTTCTTCCGCCTCGTTTTCCCCTTTTGCCAACCTCTTTACTATTCACCCTTATCGCCTCGTTTTTAACTTCATCTCCCCCCCGCCCCCTTCTTTCTTTCCTATTCTTCTCCTCTGTTCTCTTCTTTTTCGGTATCATCGTTCTTCCTATTATTATTCACCTCGGTTCGTCTGGCGAGGCACGCTTCGTTCTCGCCACCTCTTCGCTCGTTTCCTTTTTTCGTCCGGCATTGTCCGTCCCCTCGTGTCCGTTTTCCCAAACGGACGTTTTTTGTCCGGTGTCACGCTCGCGTCCGAGTCCATCTCTCTAAAACGCGCGACTAAACCACCCTTCTTTCTCTCTCGCTTCTCGTTAAGTTTAATTCGATGAATCTCCTGCTTGCTCGCGCTCCTGGCTCCGGCAGGGATTTCCGGAGGCTTTTGTTGCGTGCCGAGGGGCCGCGAAGATTCGCTGCAGTTTTACCGCTTCCGTTTTCCCGCTTGTAGTCCTCCCCGCTTTTTCCTTCTTCTCTCCTCTTCTCGTCGCTCCTTTCTTTGTTGCTCCTGACGGTTTCGCGCGCGCACTACCGGCTATGAAATGTAACTTTTAGCATGGCTTTTCGGCACACTTGATAATCCTAAATGGCTTGGCGGTTTTTCTTAAGAACGGTCGCTTGTAGCTTTTATTCCTCGCCATCTACGTTTTGACGTCTTTCATCGAACAAACATGGCCACGCTGAGAAAATGGAACACTTGCCAGACAACCATGTTTCTCAAAATAATCCCACCGTAGGAAAATACTATGATGTAGTTTACGTGTTTTACGATACAAACGATCGTTTACTTTATCGGAAACGATAACGCAATAATCATTGTCTAATTTTGTACGTGTAATAATCTAACGATAAGGCCTGATTAGAAATTACAGAAAACGTAAGATAATCGGTATTAATACGCGTTGATATCGACTTAAGTGGCATTAGAGGAGAAAGTTTTAAAATATAAACCTTTTAATTAGATCTACGTTCGTTCTAATACCATCGTCTCATCGAAACGTTACTATAATTTTTAGTATCGCTTTCGTCGCTTCCGCTAATAAATATTAGCCACGTTCTGTCGTGATTGTTGGTTGAATGGAAGACGCGCACGAGATGAATACCGCGGCTACGAAAATACAAGGGATAGGGGATGAAAAGAGTTTTATTCGAAGAGCTCGTCCGTGCGTACTTTTTTGCTCGTGATCATTCGGCCTGTTCTTTGTGTTACGGAATTTCGTCTAAACAAATACCGCTTTCCGACGATCTCCTCTTAGCAACTCGAGATACGAAACAATGCGATCGAGATAGGATTTACTATGGAGTTCGCCCGTTTCCCCTTTGTTTCCTACGAACATTTCACGAACTCGCGCCAATTTTTGCCTCCTGGACCGAAACGTCCGACTGGAAAGAAGAGAGAAACGCATCGCGAGGCCACTATCCCTTGCGAGCAACGTTTCCTTGATTTTAAGTGAATTCACCGGTGGTCCATTGACGACGAAACAACGAACGAACCCGGCTAACTTTAAATAGCTTTCAAAACTCTCCGCCACTACGAATTACTTTGTTTTAAATGATGAACAAAAGGCTGCCTTCTGGCTCACCATCGCTTCGTTCACTCTTTTCGTATCCTTTTTGTTCGACCTTGTTTTATTTAGCTTTTTCCCTTCCCCCCCTCCCCCTCCCCCCCTCTTTGTTCTTTTCATAATCCGTAGTTTTCCTTTACAGCTTGGAGTTTTCGTACGCCATAATCGAGTAGAATGGTTCAATACCTATCTCCGGACGATGTAAGGATATCATCTATATAGCCAGTCGTCTATCCTATCCCCTTGCCCCGTTTCCGTATGTTATAATCGAACATAAAGCTTGTGACGGTCGCGTATCTTCGCGATTGCTCGCTTTCTTCCCCGTGCTTCTCCGCCGATTTGTCATTCCATCCCGATATTTTCGCACCAATGTTGTCGAACGCAACTTTCGGTGTAATATTTCAGGCACGATATAAATCATAGGCAAAGGGAATAAAGGCGCCTTTCGATTCTTCTTCCCGTCTGTCACCGTCTTTACGTGAGAAGATTTTCCCTTAAAAGTGTCAACCATTTTCCAATTCCCCTTCGACCATCTGCTCTATATTAAACTTTGATCTTCTTCGGCAAGATAAAAACTATCTTTGACAAGCTATCTTTCAGCGAAAATCGTACAATTCTGCTGTGTAAATCATTTTTCCATCTCCATTGAACATCCGAGAGAGAACGTAAATGCTGGTAAACCGATATCAATTATTCGTATCGGCAAACACAATCACGAGCGACGTGCGTGTCAAACTGTTTACGGAAATACTTAGCTTATCGTTGGATTACCAAACGGACTAATCAACGTCTTTCTTAACTAATTAACTAATCTCTCGGTTAATTAAATTCGTTTTTCATTAATCGATTCTCTCTATCGAAGACAGGCACGCGAGGATCTCGTCAAATATAAGCAATTCGTCGAGTCAAATCGTCGTCGGGAATGACGGATAAGTATTTCACGGGGAACAATGAATTTGACAGTGAGAATGATAAACAGCCGCGCACCGTTGCTACGAATATTCGATCGGCATTGCACGCTGACATGATTTAGGGCTGCCGGCGATCCTTACGAGCGACGATCGAAAGAGAACACGAGCCGAACGTTCTGTTAAAACGTACCACCTATAGCGATATCACGTTGTTGCAGCATTATATGCGACAACACAAATCTCTATACATATTTATCGTCTCCTTGCATATCCGTAATTCCATTCAGTTTTGACATTTTTACCGAAATTAAACGATTCGGTATCGATGGAAATGGGAGATTAAATTTGTCTGGATCATTGTTCAAATTGGCTCTATAACGATATTTCTCTGTTTTAATATATGTACGCAAGAATTATGTCGATCGAATTAACGTTCGGATGACGCGATGAATATTCAATATGTCGGACGTTTTACATTTCGGTTGTATTAATATTAAAAGCACGCATTCAGATGGAAGCAATAAGTATTTTAAAGAGTTGGAAACGCGAAAGATATCAGTGATCGAAACGTATCAAATGGCGTGGAAAATATATATCTTTCGTCGTTGAAACATCGTTGGACCGGAAATTGTTTGCAACCATGGAAAACCTATATAGGTACGCGAAATCTCTTATCGTAGCGTGGAGAATAAACTTTAACTATGTATATATCGACAAATTGTAAGGAGATATATTCTTTGCCGAGCGACGGTATCCAACGACGTGTCTCGTCATCCATTCCCGCCCCCTTTTCACCAGCCCGCAACCCCACTTCATCGCCGTCCCGAGAATCTTTCAGAGCCACGTTTTCCATGAAAGGATTCCGCGCCCTGGCTGCCAACGAATAACACTATTGTACGATCGTGTCTCAGACATTGGGTGAAACTTATTTTCGAAGGGAAATCTTCGTATTCCATGGCAACCTCGAAGTTCGCGACGAATATCGATAAACCATCGTTTCTCGTTCGCTGGAAATCTATAAACGAATCCTACGCGAACAAAAAGTTTCAAATTCCACGACATACAAGTATACGGAATTCGAAAGCTCTGATGAATCTTTTATTTCTCATGAAACATTTTTCTATCGGCTAAAACCCGAAGCTCAGGTTGCGAGAACAAAAAGAAGGCAGAGGTATCGGAACGAATAAAATGAATTTCGATCTCACGGATCTGTCTCCTTTTTCCTGTTTTCTTTTTTTTTTCTTTTTTTTCTTTTTTTTTTTTTTTTCTTTGTAGGAAAATCTGTAGGATCAGCCATTTACTTTGCGCACTTTCTCTTGCAAATCTGTTCGATGTCGCAAACAGTTGGAAGCTCGGCGAATACGATTGTCTTCGAGCTAACGTTCCAACTGTTCGCGCGAATTTTAATTACCCGCTGTACAACCGACCGAAACTGTATACCTTCGCGTAAACAGCTACGGAATATTTCATGCTGTTCCGCTCGAAACCGACCCTCCGTGACTCGCATTTCCGATACGATTCTCATAATTACGTTGCCTCGTATACTTTTCCTTGCACCATCAAAACCGATACCTCTCTTCCGTCATCGAGATGGATGTAGCAGCGAATTTTACATCCAGCGCAGATAAAAGAAGGCAAACAGCCAGCGCGATATTTTTCGTTCGCGTTTTAGTACGCGTTTTTCCTGAAAACGAGCAGCTTGACGTTTCATCCACTATCTGACGATACCGCAACGAGAGTACTTGAAAAATATCTCCTTATCGAACGTGTTTCGTCTCTTCTCGCGTTCACGTAACGCGCGTATATACGCGCGAAGACGTATAACCCAGCATGATCGAAGGGACAGATGGAGTTAACGCCACGCCGCGTCGCGCCGCTAGCTTTTCATATCCACCCATTCCGTACTCGTATACTTTTTCCAACCTTAACCACTCATATTTCACATCGGATAAAAACGCATCATCCATCTCTAAAAGAAACTGTAATTCCCTAGTGGACGCGATCTCTCGCCACGTTGATAACGTGCTCCTGCACGAGTTACGAGTTTCTATCGAATAGCAAATGCAAATAAGCTATCTACCACGGCTACGAAAACAAACGTCGAACTCGCAATCGGTCTTTCTCGTTTACGCGTGTACATCTGTACTGCGATCCACGGACGTCGGTTTATCGTATACGAATCTATCGCGCGCATACGATGCCGCGACGAGACGCTGAAAAGTACGAGTCGAACGCGAGTTAGATAGCGATTCTGTTTGCTCGGATTGTCAGGTCAAAGTTCGCCAACTCGCGCTACCATCGCTGCACATCTTACGTATTGTACATATACGAATTCGTTGGACAAAGGGTGCGCGAACAGGCGGACTTTGCGTGGCCTTCGCCAGCCACCATTAAGTCGAGGTTTTCCGAAGCGAGATACAACGACGTCCATCACCGTCTGAAACGTCAACTTCTTCGCAGAAGAAACTCCATCTCCCACCAACTCACCGCGTCACATTTTTGTACGAGGATAGGCTTCTAATCTTCGGTCGCGATAACGTCGACGTCGTTTTCTACCGCGATTTCCAACAGTGGCAAGTAGTAGTGTGTCGTTGACCATCGTGGCGACCGCTCTACCTCGCTACCGAGGTCTATGCTCGAGTGTAGTCCTCTCCCGTTCGCTTCTTTCCTTGCTTTTCTCTTTCTCTTCTCATCTTTCTTCTTTTTTTTCATAAAAATTCTCCGAAGCGAAACTCGCTGAAAGAACTGCTCGCGAGATTTTCCCTTCACGGATTATCAGATTTCCCATTCTGAGACACGATCTTCCGATTGATATTTAATACGAATCCACGCTTCTTTTCTATTCCTCTCTCTTTATATCGCTAACCTTTCTTTCTTCGGTCGAGAAAAGCGCGCACGGGTGATCGAGTGACGTTCGTTGGATTAGAAAAATCGTAATAGTGTGGCGTTGGTGAGCAAAACGTGAGCAAAAGGGCGAAGAAGTTGAAGAGGTAACCATGTACGCGAGATTGTTACTATTGAGATCCAGTAAACTTGGATGTATTCCAAGGAGATTGGCCTCGTCCTCTTCGGGGCCGAGGGTGCCCAAGCAAGCAGTACGTGCAATTTTTCTTATTTTCACCTTTCATTTCTTCGCGGCGAGTCGACGGGATCGATCGATCGGAGCCGGACCGACCAGAAGAACGATTGGCCAACTTCTATGCCGTCGATTCAATTTTTAACGCGCTCGACCGTCCGTGTTTTTAATCGAACGTTGCCACTCGAGGAAAGCTTTTGTGTCGTCTGCCGGTGTAATTAATAAAACAACCGATCCGAAGTTACCTGGCGTGCGCGTCGGCAATTGTTTTTCGAAATCTTGAAAAAGTTGTAGAAAAGGGGAAAGAGACACGTGCAACGCTCCTGCAATCGGAACGATAATAAAATATATATGTATCGATGATGTACACAAGCTGGCGAAAATGTTTCGAAAACTTATGGGAAGCTTTTAGAAATATACGTATCGTGTTTGTTACACGAAACTTGAAATTTCATTAGCGTTATTACGAGACTCGGCTACCACGTTTGTATGGATAAAGTTCGAAACAAATCTGAAAATACAAGCTACATTTTCACTGGTAAACGTCCAAATATTTTCAGAAGCCAGTGGTAGCTTTAAAAGTTATTCCGTTAATTTTATATGTAATTTTCTTATTGACAAATCACCACCTCGCGTCAAAACTTTCCACTGTGTTATGTCATTCGGTAATAATTTTCACGACGAGATAATAACGAAAATTATTTACCGCGTATAGGATCGAAACAGAGTCATAAATAACGCGTTTAGATGCTGCGTAATGCCGTATATACCGTGGAAACCGCATTTCGATAATTTTTTGACAGCAAATAGCAACGGACCTGTTAAACGAGCTTTTAAATGCAAAATGCATCGTTCGATTGTAAAGATCGCCAGTTTAATTGCCTATAGCGCCATAAATGTAACGGCAACGTTATCACGAATACATAATACGAATGATATCTCCGTATACACATGCATGCCACGCAATCACCGGATTATAAATATCGTTCACATTTGCGCTCGTTGTACGAGTTCCAACATCCAGTTCTTCCTGTCTGACTTATGTATCCGATATACCGTTCGATCGTGCAATATTTTCACGTTCTCTTGTCCATCGAAATTTCGACAAACGTTTTTAGAAACGAGGGATCGTCATATTGGACCGATACATCGAGGAACGACCAACCATCAACTATAGTAATTATCGCGTGTACCGCGTGTTTCCTTCTCATCAAAACGGTAAAGACAAGAAGATATTTCAAATGGATTTTCGAAGGGAATCTTGATCCACCTTTCCTCCTCTACAACATCTAGGAGCCGATAAGAATCGTGTTTTATCAATTGCCACTGAATCACGATACAGCCACGATACGAACAGCCTGGTAATGGGAAACGATCGTCGATAATTCGGATGGCGTGTACATTCTTTTGTATTTCAAGGACAAGATCGATTCCATCGCCATCCACCATGAGAATCGATGTTTTCAGTGGACCGTTAAATCAACAGGTCGGGCAAGATGACGATTCGTCAAAATCCAACGACATTTCTAAAAGAACGTAAAACTTGGGGCATATGGAACGGTCGTTCGGCTTTCTATTCAGGAAAAATCCCTATTATGGGAAAAACGATTCGAGAAAAAAACGACCAGCGCTTGAGGGTGTCGTAAATTAGGGTAGAGAGGGTGGTTTCAACAATGAGCTCGCATCATGAACGTCTTGCGACTGAGACGCCGGAGAATAGGCGCTCTTTGTAAAGTAATTGATCCTTATGAACGTTTAAGAAATGTACATTTACATACGCGTATATCTCATTGTCAGACTAGAACAATTAATACCGTTTTAGTTATAGAAGTCTTTAGTTTTAATTTAGTTTGTAGTTCGTCGATTCTGATCAACGTCTAGGACACATGTACATTTGAAACTAAGATGATACTGTTTTAATCGTAAGAGTGCTTAGTATCGTATTTAGTTCTACATATTACGATTCTATTTAATATATTGAAACGAAGCGAATAGACGAGTAATTTTATTCGATCACGTAGTATCATAGATCCCGTTCGACGTAAGGAATTACGAATTGATTATAGTTGAAAATGAATTGCGTCTTGGGAAGCGAAGATAAGAAAGAGCACGATGTGATTTATAACGCACAATCGGCAATCTCTGGCTTGCGAAACCAACGGAATCTGCGTCAGAACGAATCCGGAATCGACAATGCGTCATTGAAGAAAAGAAGAAAAATTCGCGTAATCTTAGAGAATTTAAATGTCCGATTGAAAATGGGATCTCAAAACGAAACGCAGACTGGCCGAATAAATGTACACACATGTAAAAAGAGAAAGCTGCATATTTACCTACAGATATTTCCCCCCCCCTTTCTTTTTTTCTTTTTAATCTTTGCATTTTTTGCGTTCGCGTATTTTCTATCGTAATTCGAACAAATCCCTGAGCGAACGCGCAAAAATTCTTTCAACGTTTAATTCGGTGGTACGCAAGTAATCAGAACTGTAAATTTATGTAACAGATAGAAATCGGTCCAGGAAGAGGTTACACGTGTACGCGTGGAAGTGTGTCGAGTGGCAATCGAATAGAAATTGGTAGCTGGGAATTTTTCGTTCTCGATTGAAGTGTTGCACACAAAGATAACAGCCAAGAACTTGAACGATTTTAAATACACACGATCGTGGATGACGCGAACAGCTTAAAGAAAAAAATTGAAAGATCGTCGGGATCTTTTGTATAATTACGTAGATTTCATCTGGTTACGCGTAAAAAAGAATAAAATAAAGTGCGTTTCATGCAACGAGGAATTAGGTAAAGTATAGATGCAAATTAACTCGATGCCGCGTCGTAGCTACGAACCTGGGAAAAGGTATAGAAATCGTTCGAGGCTTTTCATTTGCAAATGGACAGATCTCTGCTTTAGATTTTAATGACTATCCTTGATGAATATCGCGTCTTGAGATACACGTATGACATCGTATGTTTCAAAAAGAACGATACGTAAAAACGGTTAGATTCTTGAAATCTCCTCTGACGCGTTACACGTAACCAAATGAAACGGATACGAGCGACGTAAACAAAATCTTATCGTTAAAAAGATTCGACAAAATTAATCAACATTGTAAGAGAAATCGAGTAGACTTACACAGGAAGAGTTGCAGGCGGTAGAGGGACCTCGTAAACCAACGATGTTCAACGAACGCAGCCAGCTGACGTATACAAGACGTTTGGTGGTGAAATTGGGCAGCGCCGTGATCACGAGGGAGGATGAACACGGACTGGCACTGGGTCGCTTAGCGTCCATAGTCGAACAGGTAGCCGAGTGCCAAAACGGAGGTCGTGAATGTATTATGGTAACTAGCGGTGCGGTTGCATTCGGCAAACAGAAGCTCGCCCAGGAACTGTTGATGTCCTTATCGATGAGGGAAACACTGAGTCCTGGCGGACACATGAGAAAACGCTCAGGTATAATTCTACATAATGATACGTGGATCGTTTGCACTTATAAACGTGTGATCATGCTCGAAGGAAGAACGCTTATGACAAAAAATCTCTTTTCGGAGAAAAATATATTTACAGTTTGATAAGAATCTTTCTTTCGCACGTGTTTGTCTTTAAGCGTTCGTATCTGCCGCGAAATGAAATATCGAGTTACATGTGAAAGTGAAGACATGGTCACATATTGAGAGACAATCTTTCATCTTTCTTTGTACATAATATACTGATATATATATATACTAACAGGAGTTTAAGTTAGAGGCGCTTTTTCCCCAATAGTAAATTTAGTACGCTTTTCTACGTAATAGACTCGTTGGATGTTTCTCGGACGAAGTAAATCGATACTAACTTTTGTTCGATCGTGAAATTCATCGACCATTCTAATTCACTGTACAATCGCACAAAACGGAGAAACTTCATGAACGATTCGTTACATTAAAGGACAATATATGCCGTTCGACGATAATATTATACCGCAAATCGGATATCCGGCCGTAATTCGACCCGAGACCGATCGTTTCAACGTGAATTTTCTTCTCAGAATATTATCAGCCAACTACAAATGAGGGTATACGTTCACCGCGATTGTACTTTCCTCCATTCGTAATCCTTTATATCTCGCGCGCTAATGAGTCTCGAGTATAGCAAAAATGTATTCGGATTTGGTTAAGTTACCATATTTTTTCGCTCGTATATCTCGCGAGCTCATCTCCGCGCTTAATTCATTCTTTATTAATTAATCCCAATTACGCGAGTCGCCGATGTGAGTCACACGAAACGCGAGAATAATAATGTCCTCTCGTGTTTTAGTCGTCCACGTTGAATCGATCGACCGAATAATACCGACGAGTTATGACGATTAAATTGCCTGAATGTAAATTCTCTGCTTCGAGTGAAAACGTACAATTTCCTTGCTTGGTAAGAATTGCGGAATGCTTTTCCACATGAGCACAGTTGTGACAATTAATCCGCTAAGGATCGTACAAACGCACGCACGTATGAGAACAGAAATTCAAAAAGAATACAAGGGACATTTAAAGCAAATTGCACGGTTATCATACGAACGTTAAGAACTTTATGAACAAAAGGGATAAAATGCTAAATAAATTACGTTGCCCGAGAACGAGCTTATTTCCTTATTTCCTCTAGAGGACGAACGACGTGTTTGCAATGTACATTAGAAGGAAACGTTCCGCTTGTTATTTGCTTGTATTAACGGTGTAGTAGAGATATTTCTTTTTTCGTCAGCATTCACGTGACTGCCGTGTGAAAGAGGTCGATACAGGGGATCGTAAATTTCGTAGCAAATACGAATTGTAGACCATTGACGATGGGGACCCGTCGGAACATCCCCGAGGTACTTCCGGATATACAGGGGCTCCTCGGCAACTTGACAATGTCCGGTCTTCCTATGTAGGTTAAACTAACAACCGCGAGCCGCCCAATTCTTTTACTGGTAATACCTTCGAGATTCTATTTGCTCGGGAAAACATTCGCGGTAATTCCTCCTTTTGAGAAAAGCAGCGATCGAACGCGATAGACAGAAATTGCTTGGAAAATAACGCCGCCTTGTTTCTTGTTGCTTCTACGGAAACGTTTGAGTGTCCAATGGTTGTCTACCTTCTCTGGCATTTCTAACTCGTTTCGGCAAGAAAAACACGTTAAAAAAGAATTGCAAAAGCATCGTAAATTATCAAGATGTCGCTTGTATTTTATCCCGCTTCTAAATTCATAATAATACTTCGGTTCGCCCAAAATCAATTAACCGTTTCGTACCAATTAGCAACTCACCAAAAAGAATTTATTGTATCGCATACCAAGTTCTAAAAAGAGAAAAATTGCTGCATTCGAATCGCAATGTATCGATACGCGAGGATGAGCGGTCAACTGATTTTGGACAGACTCCAGAGAGCTATAAGAGAAGGAGCAAAAGCATTCACCTAACAGTGCCGTTTGTTGTACCACACACGATCTACTAACCGCACATTGTAATTTCCATCTAATGTTCACGCAGGCACCCCTTTGGAACCTAGAGCAGCAGCCGCAGTGGGACAATCAGGCCTCATGTCGTTGTACGACGCCATGTTCGCCCAATATGGAGTGAAACTGGCGCAGGTATTAGTCACCAAGCCGGATTTCTACAACGAGGAAACTCGTAAGAATTTGTTCAGCACCCTGAGCGAGTTACTTAGCTTGAACATCGTTCCCATAATCAATACCAACGACGCTGTCTCACCTCCTCCACATGTTGACGAGGAAGTAGCCGGTAGTGGAGGAAGAAGAGGTATTTCCATCAAAGACAACGATTCCTTGGCCGCTATGCTGGCCGCTGAAATTCAGGCAGACTTATTAATCTTAATGAGCGACGTCGATGGCATTTACAATCTGCCTCCGTGGCATGATGGCGCTAAGATGCTGCATACATTTAGCATGGACCTTAGGGACACCATCAAGTTTGGACAAAAGTCGAAGGTCGGTACCGGTGGCATGGACGCGAAAGTTAATGCAGCGCTTTGGGCTCTGGATCGAGGTGTCTCCGTTGTGATCTGTAACGGAACTCAAGAGAAGGCTATAAAGAATATTTTGTCCGGAAGAAAGATCGGTACATTCTTCACACAGACGACCGAAACTTTCGCACCTGTAGAGGTTGTTGCCGAAGAAGGTAAAAGCTTTTTTACTTTCCAGCGAACTTTTATGCCTTTCGAGTGCTTTATGAAATAAAAGGAACAGGTCGTCTAGGTAGCTTAGATAGCTCCCGTAAATGTTACTTTCGAATCTGCTTAAGGAATTTTAACATATTTAATCGGCGAAGCATCAATCATGAAAAAGTGTTTGTCTGTTTCAAGGAAAAATAATTCGAGAAAGATCGTTACCTTTATGTACGCAATAGTTTTTTCGTGGAGAGATCGGTTAGTAGCGTCATTTTGTTCTACCGACTATAGCAATATAGGTCATCGATTATCGAATGTAGAAATGAAACGGCTTACGGCTGCTGGTATCGTGGCCATTGTACAATTATCCGCGACACGTACCGCACTCCCCTAAGATATAGAAAAATATCACATTATTCGGGGAAGTATATTCAAACCGAACAACTTTCAGTTAACATGGCCGGCCATTGAAAAAGTAAGTGAAAAGAAAAGTAGTTAAATATTCCTTTAACTCGAGTGCTTTTCCGAGCAAAGTCTCTTCTATCCTCGTTACTAGTTGGGGTAATTTTTACCAGCGTTGGATTCCATTAAAACTTATTTAATATATCCTTTGCGGTTCGACCGTTCGATTGTGAATAGCCAACGCGTTCGAACCTTGTATTTCTTTCAAGAATAATCAATTTTATCCATTCAACGGACGTAATTATGTACTTTCTTTCTTTTCCTTCACAATATTGTATTAAGGGAAAAAAAGAATTACGGAGGAAATGTAAAAGACATTTAAAAAGAAATCTCGGAAATGAAAACGTGCAGAGAATCGAGGTATTTGAAAGGGAGAAAATACCGAACTAAGTCAAATACTTTATGACGCCAAACTTTGTCTATAAATCAGATCCACTTAAGACGCAATTGCATCTAAAAGATTCTCAACGTGGGATCTGTAATATTAACCCCAATTTATGGAAGAAAATCTTCCTCAAGCTCAAAAATAACAATTTCCAGCTCGCGCCGGGAGCCGAATTCTCCAAGCCCTTCAACCAGAGGAACGAGCAAGCTGTATCAACACGTTGGCTGATCTCCTAGAATCCCGTCAAAGGGAAATTCTAAGTGCTAACGCGAAGGACCTCGAGGCAGCGGAGAAGAGTGGCTTGGCGAAAGCTTTGCTCTCCCGACTTTCCTTGACGCCTGCCAAATTGAAGTCTCTGAGCTCTGGTTTGCGGCAAATTGCCAACGACTCCTTAACGAACGTCGGCCGCGTGCTCAGGAGGACGAGACTGGCTGAAGGTCTCGAATTGAAGCAAATCACTGTTCCCATCGGTGTATTGCTAGTGATATTCGAATCGAGACCCGACAGTCTACCTCAGGTGGCGGCATTGGCAATGTCCAGCGCCAATGGTCTTCTTCTGAAAGGAGGCAAGGAAGCAGCCAACAGCAATCGGTATTTAATGGAGCTGGTAAAGGAGGCACTGAGTACCGTCGGCGCTGCAAACGCGATATCCCTCATCTCAACCAGAGAGGACGTTGGTGATCTGCTGTCGATGGGCAAGCACATAGACTTGGTGATTCCTCGAGGCAGCTCTGACCTCGTTCGTAGCATTCAGGAACAATCGAAGCATATCCCCGTGTTAGGACACGCGGAAGGTATATGCCACGTGTACGTGGACAAGGATGCGGATCTGATGAAAGCTATGAAGATCATTAGGGACTCGAAATGCGATTACCCGGCCGCTTGTAACGCTATGGAGACGTTGCTTATTCATGAAAGTCACATGAAAAGTAGTTTCTTCACGGATGTATGCAACATGCTACAGAAGGAAGGAGTAAGGAGATTAGTGTGATATTGGAACATAGGAATTGTTGTTATTGGATTTACCTAAGTACTTGACATTTTAGGTGAAAGTGAATTCCGGGCCGAGACTGAGGGAACAACTGACGTTCGGGCCACCAGCTGCGAAAAGCATGAAGACCGAGTATGGAGCCCTTGAATGCGCCATCGAGGTCGTGTCAGACGTCGACGATGCTATAAATCATATTCACAAATACGGCAGCGGGCACACGGATGTCATTGTTACCGAGAACAGCCAAAGTGCAGCTCACTTCGGTAGGGAAGTCGACAGTGCCTGCGTTTTCCACAATGCCAGTACCCGATTCTCCGATGGGTACAGATTCGGCTTGGGTGCCGAGGTGAGCCGTTGACATTGAAACTTCAGAAATTAAAAAATTTACGCTTGGAAAAATTTAACAATTGTAAAATTTAAAAGCTTACATATACAAAAAATCAAACACTTAAAAAATTCAAAATCTTTAAAATTGAACTTTGAAATTTCAACAAAATATCAATTTCTTACTATTTCAAGGTCGGTATTTCCACCGCGCGAATTCATGCACGTGGCCCGGTGGGAGTGGACGGACTGTTGACCACAAAGTGGGTGTTACATGGCGATGGCCACGCAGCTGCTGATTTTGCAGAGGGGGGCGACAAAGTCTGGTTGCATCAATCTTTACCCATCAACGAATCTGCATGAATTAAATCCGAACAATCCGAAGATGTCGGAATCTTCGCTTCTGCGACACGGAGGATTTTACATCAAGGAGAAATGCCAGGGAAAGATCAGAGGACCGGCATATTTTTATTCACAAAACAATTTAGATTGCGACCAACTAACATCTTTTTCTCCTCTCTTCAATCACTCGTAGCTAAATGTTCACAGATAGTTAAAAATTTAACGAAGTGGAAACGTAGAAGGTTCCACAAGTCATAATGGCATCTGTCTTCCACGAAGATCTTCCTATTTGATAAAAGCATCATTATTGTTAGATCATTGTTATTCTAACATAATTAGAACGCTGTCAAAATAATTAAAATGAATAAAAATACGGCAATCTTTGTAGAATAGTTGTTATAAAGTACTGCATTTATTACATGAATGCCTAGTTTCGTCTTGGAGCAAGTATCATTCGCAAAAGTTATTGCCGTAACAAAATATATTACTGTTCGTCACAATATAGCTTTCGTCCTTTTTCTCAACGAACCAAAGAATATTAATACCTGGCGACAAATAAAAGCAATGTATCACATACAACTAATATCGTCAATCAATTTATACTTGTATTCTACATTTTATTACCTCGTAACTGTTCTTTCTGATTAAGAGAGAATTAAAAGGTACAAAAAAGGAAAGAAAATTTCTTATGAATACAAAATCAACTCTTATCGGAAAAGAAACATCCACTTGATTACTCTGGAAAGTTATCGTGAAACTTATTAAATAAAGTAAAAACTCAAGAGAGACCCTCTTGTCCTCAGTTACTTCCGTGTTTGTGAAAGTGAAGTCGTCCGGTTATATTCGAAACTCCTCGACCGACTACCAACTGGTAAACTTGCATTTATTCGTTTTAAGTTACCTCAGCCATTAATAACCGTGAGACACCAATTAAGAATTCTTCAACTTCCTAAATTTAAACATTTCAATCGATAAAAACATGTAAAACAAAATCGTTCTCGAATGTAACGTTTGACATAAATAAGGAGAAATATCTTTCAGTAATTGCGTATGATTGTGTTTATCGACAATGACGTAAAACTACAATCGCACAGCAAATTAAGTACAAAGTCCAATCTAAATAATTACAAGAACAATTTCACAAATAGTTGAAGAACCTATAAATTTGCTGTCAGTAGTAAATATTTTGTAAGATTATACTTTAGAAAAATATAAAAATGCAATATTAGAGAAGAACAATTCGCCTTCGTTGACAACGCTCCAAAGAATGATTGTTTCTTAGAACACAGTTCCAGAACAATCCTTAAACAAGCCTTAAATGAAATACATTGATTTAAATGGCCACTATAATAATACCTTTTAAATGTAATTATCATATGATACTACTTGAGGAACAAATAATAAAAATATATGTTTATTACTTCTCTTATACTACAAAAATGAAGTCTTCCTGTATGCGCCGATAAAGTAGTCTTCCTGAATTCGTTTGTCTTTAAATTATTCTTTATTCCATCAAGTCTTTTTACATGTTTTCAGGAGCCCACAATTTGAACGTTCGATCGTACGAACTAGTCCCGATGAATTTATGATCGGGAGAAATATCGACGGACATAACTTTACCATCGTGACCTGGTAACGTTTTAAGTGGTTGCCAGGTTTTATTTGACCATATTTTCGCAGTATTGTCGTACGATGCTGTGACTAGGTACTGTCCTTCTATCCTTTGGTATTTCACGTCTGATAGTAAATTTGTGTGCGCAGGTATCGTATACACGCAAGATCTCTTTCGTAAATCCCATATCTTAGAAGTATTATCTTCGCTCGCTGTTGCTATGTGAAATCCATTCGGGGAGAAATCGATACCAAAGATAGATTTCAAATGACCCTCCATAAACATAATGCACCGTCCTGTGCGAAGGTCCCACACTCGACCGAAAGAGTCATGACCACCTGTGGCGCTTACACTACCGTCACCCTGAAAACTATAGACCAACATCGTTTTGAACACGTTGCTTTTTGTCAGTAAAAACATATCCAATTTTAGGTATGTTACCTAATACAATGCACAGCTCTGGCATGACCTTCCTGATGTAAGACTTCTGCTTGCTGTTCCAAGTCCCAAAGTCTCCAAGATGCATCATAGCAACATGTCCCAAGAAATCTACCAGATGGATGAAATGCTAGCCTTGAAACTCTGTGTGGTTCATGTCCTTCGACTTCAGCTAAGGGTTCCTCCCCAGATCCACCACTCCATAATTTTACTGTTCCTATATACACAGTGAAAATTAGAATAGTATTTACCATGTCGTATATCATGAAATTTTGGTACAATAAATATACCATCCGAAGCGCAAGATGCTAACACACAAGTCTGTCCAGATTTTTCTCCTACCACCTCTTCAGTAATAGTAGCTTTTGGATGAAAAACAATGCAGCCAACATTACAAGTGTGTCCTTTAAGTGTTCTTAACAAAGTACAGTCAGGTACAGACCATATTTTACACAAGCCTGACCATGAAGCTGTAGCGAGCAATTTGGAATTTGGACTGAACTGACAGAAAGAAATTGGCCTAGTATCTCCAATTTGAGAACAGTAAATAGTCAAAGCTTGTAACTTTTTCAGAAGCTCTTGACGGCGTGCTGTACGCGTAGCTGTTGGCAACTCCAAATCCTGCCTTGCCTTACCCAATCTCGCCTTTGCTCTGGGCAATGAATACGCTATTGATAAAATAAAAATATCACACAGATAAACAATAAAAGACAAAAAGACTAGAAACAGTATATTTTAGGCTCACTAGCAATCCAAGAACGTGCTATTTGGAGAGATTCTGGCCCTTCATGATACCATGTTGTTTCTGTATCCCTCTCAATTGGATGGGACGGTTTCTCCTCCTCTTCGTGTTTCTTTTTAATTGCATCTTCACCCAAATTAGCCAATAATTCCCTCAGTCTTGTTCTCCTATCTGCAGGTCCTTCACCAAAGAGACAAATAGGCTCATCTAATTGTCTTAAATTTTTCTTTACCTCGGAATCATCAGTGGATACGTTGATTTGACGAGCTTTCTTTCTACGTTCAAATTCTTCTAAGAGAGCTTGTCTATCTTTAGACATCTCATCTTCAAGTTCCATATATTCATTTGATATATGAATATTTCCCAAAGTAGCTGTAGTATTGGCATTATCTCCCAAATTTGTGGAATTTTTTTCTTCTTCGGAAGGTTCAGCTGCAGCAACCAATCTTGCACGCTCTGCTTCTTCGAGGGATCCATAATGAACAGTCTTTTGCTTCTTAACATAAACCAAATCTTCGTCATCTGACATTTTAGACAACTACTTATTATAGGCAGAAGCTGTAGAAAACAAAACAAAATTAATAATACTATATGGTTTCTTAACCTCGTAAAATAATCTAAACATAATCTATATTACACAGAAAGTGTACGGAATTATGCTTCTAAGGTATGATGTTCTATGTGGGTTAAACAGAAATTATACACCAGAATAAATGCAATAATAGCTAGAACTTATTAGCACCTATTAACTGTCAAACAAGCGACACTGTAAACTTCGAATGATTGAAACACGAACCTATCCAAGATAGAAAACAACAATCGATAACATATCTTTTCGTTCAAATCGACTTGTATCGAGATATCGATATTCAAATGACTGCAGCTTTCTCATTTTACATTGTTAGTTATAAATTTATACATATAATTTATACACGCATAGTCATAAATATATATAAAATATTGATGGAGAATAATGGGAATATAAGCGGGACATAACACATAAATGGGAATCTTTGAACTAACCTAAAATTTAAGAACAAATATTCTGATTGGTTAAACGTGTAGGGTATAAATTTATAAGAATACTTTATTTATAAATATTTATACTTACCTAAGCAATTCTGTGTAGAATAATGAGATCGTAAATTAAAATACATATGTATCAAATGACACAAACTGATGAACATATAAATGGAGACATAAAGAAGTATCTCGGGACAGCACAGGGACAAAGAATGGAACCGCGGGAAGTATTGCTCGTATCGCTCACCGACACATCGTTTATATGCTGCTTGTATACGTGATACTTACAATTGTATAGAATCTATCAAAAACGACCAATCAAAACCACATTCTTTGCACACATTTTACATGCGCTTTGAATCTCATAAAGAACATTTGTGAGTTGGCATTAATTTATAAATATATAAATATTTAGTATATAAAATATATAAAATTAGTCAATATATGAAATTTTATTATATATCTATTCTATAGTAAATTACATTATAAGATTATTAGAAGGGTTCCTAAAATTAAATTGTTCTAGAACTTACTATAGTTTTTAAACTAGATATTACAAAAAACCTTTTTAATGTATTATAAAGGACACAATTCGGAATTGACATTGCATGGATTTTAATATGATTCGGGATTCGTATATCTCTATAAATACTGATTAGTCTTTTGCAATAACTATACAATATTTTAACCTTATTCTACAGTTTTCATTATGCATTATGCATATTTTCACTATGCAGACAAAAGAACAAGCATTTGATATCTAAAAAGCAAACTCCGTGAAGGGTTGGTAAGGCACGTAAGAGTTGGTGTAAACCTTGGTGTAAAGATAGATTTATATGATGGGTCTTGCGTTTCACGACTGCTTTATCGATTTACACACCTAATTAGGAAATTCTTTGAAACAGAAAATTCCACCGTCGAAAATGTTGTTGGCCCTGAAAAGGGCCGTTTGTTTGTAAAAGAGGTGGTGTGGCAAGAGAAATTAACCACCAAAGCCGTAGAGAGTTCTTCCTTGACGTTTCAAGGCGTAGACGACGTCCATAGCAGTCACAGTTTTCCTCTTGGCGTGCTCAGTGTAGGTTACGGCGTCTCGGATAACGTTTTCCAAGAACACCTTCAATACACCACGCGTTTCTTCGTAAATCAATCCAGAAATACGCTTCACACCGCCACGACGAGCAAGACGACGGATGGCTGGCTTGGTGATACCTTGGATATTATCACGCAAAACCTTCCTATGACGCTTTGCTCCTCCTTTTCCCAATCCTTTTCCTCCCTTACCACGGCCAGTCATTGTACAACTTGATCAGTACCGTTCAAACAGCGACCACGAAGTGGATGTTTGACGCTCCTGGCACCCTGCTTTTATGCTCGTAGTTGCGCATTTCCCCTCCAGTCCGCGCTCGGCCAATCAAAAGCCTTTTTCTGGTAACAGCATCGCATACAAGGGGGAGCTACTTCGGTCGAAAGCCGCATATATTACATTGAATGTGAATTTTTTTAGAATTAAATTTCTCCTCAATTTGTTGATTTGTTGTAAAGTGTCCACTCTAAAATTGTGAAACTCTAGAATGTAGACATCAGAGAATACACACTCACATGATCCATGAGGATTACGAACACTGTTCTCAAATACTTTTAATAGGACAAACAGAAGACTGTAATTGATAGGTCTGTAATTACCAGGAAGGAGTCTATCTTTATCTGGCTTCGGGATTGGAATGACCGTCGTGGCATCCCAACTGGTTGAAAAATACACCCTCCTTAGAGAAGCTCGATAAATATAGTACACATACAATACCATCTTGTGAGAAACATGCGTTAAGAAGTTTCCCGGGACAGTGTCAAAGCCAGCAGCTTTTTTTATGATTCAACTTGCTGAAGTGCTGAGCAACGATACCAGGGGAAATGAACCCAATAGGCACGTCATAATGACTGGAAGAAGACCCATAGGTTTCCCGGATCGTTAGTTAACTTACTGATGATTGAGAGATTCCTAAGGGAGAGTCCACCGCACGGCTATGAACATCGGTAAAATGTTTCGGTAAAAGAACGCTGGCACGCAGATTACGCAATGGAAGAATCAAGGTTTTCGAAGTTTTGATTTTATGTAATACCGGCTATAAAATATTAAACTAAACTGAAGCGTTCTCCATCTCCTCCCTGATTTTGCGAGCCCTAAATGCTACAATCCATACAATACGAGAATACAATACGAGAATACAAATTCTCATACTGTCAGCAAGAAACTTGTAAAAGTATTTGAAAACAGGGTTATCAAAGCGCCACCACCTACGCCTGTCTGGGTTCGTAAATCTGCTGAACAAGGCCAAGTAATGAGGGCGGTGTCACCCCAATAAATGATTCTCTTCTATAAACAATCAGCCTTTTTTAAGGCCAAAATTCTTTTCAAATTTTCGACTATACTCGTGAAATTATTATTCTATTGCTGCCATAAAATATCATCTAAACCTTTATCGTGTTTTATTCAAAATTATTGTCGTGAAACCAGAAAATTTCATATGAATGTCTCCAAACTCCTAATAAATATTTCCCCCTATCTCTCTCATTTATCATATTGACGTGATAAGTATGTAAATCGGATGGAAGATATAAAACGTAATAATTTAGTAATAAGTAATTTAAAATTTCTGTTTAAAAAGTCTAAATTCAGGTAATTCAGATCAATTATATTTTACGATTCATTTTTATTTTTTATGACATCGATTTTATATAATTTAAAGTACACTGAAATATTTAGAATTTATGATTTTGATCCAATATATTATAATTAGAATTTGAAGTAAACATTGTACTTCGGTCCCCTATAGAGAACAGAACATCTGCGTCGAACATCTGCTTCACGTCCTTTGTATGCAAAATCCAGCTTTCACTGAATTTGACCGTTACTCTTACCTAAAAAATCATCCATTACTTCTATCCTAACCCTGACAAAATTTTTGTCTGGAAATTAGGTTTAATTTTTAACGAAACTTAAAACATTGCTTGCAATTGCAGAAATCTACCGTGTAAAAGAGGAAATATTTAAGCTTGAAACAATAAATAAAAAGTGAACGGGCTGTGATTTCCGTCTGTGATCGTTGACTGTGGGTTTTGTGCTTTTGAACTAAACGTCATTTTGCATGTTAAAACAATTGCTGAATAGCTGGAATAAATTAGAAGGATACTCTAACTCCATAATTATAAGTTTAAGCATTGAAGTTAAAATGATATTAGTTCTTGTTGAATTACTCAAGGACGTAGAACGCTTGAATTTTTTCTATATGGCTCTCCATCTTGTCTGCCACGTTGTCTGAAAGATCTTACTTGGTTATGGCATTTCCGTTCTGTTGTGGGAGAGGGGCTTCTTGAAGGTATGGTTTTTTGAAACTCACATACTTGATTTTCTGTTCTTTAATGACTGCAGAAACCACCAAAAATTTTGTATTCACTGTATTTATACGGTAATGCTGAAACAGTACCGAGTGTGTGTTCAATGAACACACCGTTTGCCATTCCACTGAGAACCAAATGTCCCTTGCGAATCACTGCACTGCATCGAATGAATTCCATGAATATGTGAATGTATACGATGTGCATGTATCAGTCACTCTCTTTTTTTTCTTTTTGTGCCTTTTCTCCTAGTTACTATTAATGCAGTGTCCGGAATATTTGTAATTTCCCTTAAAACTCACATTATGCCTGGAAGATTATTATTTAAATATTGCTTGTCCAGTAGGTTTTTAAATTTATCACGAGTAAAGACAAGAAAGTGTTTCAAAAACCTGTGAGCCTGAATCAAATGGAAGTGATTATGATGGGGAATATGTTTGTTGGTTTCAAACGATAATTCGAACATTATAATTTGCTATGGAGTTTATCAGTGGATCGGTTTATCCTGATTTCTAGTTAGAGTATTTCTAGTTAATTCTTGTACGTGTGTCTTAATATTTACGATGCTGCCATCTGCCTTTTCATATATATAATTCCAGATGCTGTAACCATGCGTAATTATTTTTATATGTATATTTTATATGTGTATGTAAATACATAAATTTTTACGTCTGATTGAAATTGGACTACCTTCTTCCAATAATAAGATATAACTATTTTGATTAAGTTACACGATTTCCTTTTGTACTAGGTATTTATACCGATTTTATACCAATTGTTAATGGTATTATCTATTTTTAAATATTTTCGAACTTGGACTCATTTGTCGCTAAAATTTCAAATCCATCACAGCCACAAGTACATTTGCCTGAATATAAATGAAATAAAACAGGCAAAAATAGAATAGAAGCTTTGTTGTGCTAACGGTCGTGCAGTTCCCCTTCCAGTCCGACGCTCGACCAATCAAAAGTCGGCAGCCGGTAGTTGCATCACATAAAAGGGGGAACTTCCAAGCACGGAGCGTATTCTACGCTTTGCCATAACGCTGAACGTATCGTCGTATTTCCTTACGATTAAAAAGGATGGCTCGTACCAAGCAGACTGCTCGTAAATCAACTGGCGGAAAGGCTCCACGTAAGCAGTTGGCCACCAAGGCTGCTCGTAAGAGTGCCCCGGCTACCGGTGGAGTGAAGAAACCTCATCGCTACAGGCCTGGAACTGTTGCTCTTCGTGAAATCAGAAGATATCAAAAGAGCACCGAACTGTTGATCAGAAAGTTGCCATTCCAACGTCTGGTTCGTGAAATCGCTCAAGATTTCAAGACCGATCTGAGATTCCAGAGCTCTGCTGTCATGGCTTTGCAAGAAGCTAGCGAAGCTTACCTCGTTGGTCTTTTCGAAGACACCAACCTGTGCGCAATCCACGCTAAGCGTGTTACTATCATGCCGAAAGACATTCAGCTGGCTCGCCGTATTCGCGGAGAGAGAGCCTAAACAAACAGCCGCCTGTCCTTTCTCTATAAACAATCGGCCCTTTTTAGGGCCAAAATTCTCTTCAATATAGGAACTTCAGGTTTTCGACTGACTCTTAAGATAATCATTATTTTATTGCATCGTGAAAAAGGTTCATGTACAATTTCTGATACATTGACCCCTTATTCTGAAAACCAACGGTATAAAGTATAATAATACACGTGGCTTGAGATTTCTATAATAAATATATATATATTCTATAAATTTCGGGTGTTTGCTGCTGCTTTTCTTAAAATTAAGATTTCGGACTTATGAATATTTATTATTTAATGAAATTTGCTATTAAATGTTTTAGGCGGACATACTACTGTTTCCTATGCAGAGTGGGGAACATCTGTGTCGAGCGGCTGCCCCCTTTTGCGTTAGGTAACATGACCCTCCGTTGTTATTTGTCTATACCTCCTCTATCTAACATAACCTTTTATCCTTTTTACAGATTGCTGAAATTTTTATGAATTCAGATGAAATAAAATGAATAAAAACACTGGGTTTTGCTTTGCATTATTTCCATGGCTTGTTTTTTGTCTGAGATTATGATGTTAGGCTCAGAAATACTTAATATATTATATCGATCTCAATTTGTATTGTGAATAGCTACGAAGTACTTTCGTTTGAAAATGTTTTGTAACCTGTAAAAAGACAATTTGTATTGATGTTCCTTGATGTTTTTCGATGAGTCTGCTTCGATATTTAGCTTGCCATTTGGAACCATTTTTGAACTAGAAAGTTTTGAATAGGTAGCAATATGCAAGTACTTAAGTTGTTCTCGGAAATGAGGACTGGTTTTCAAGATATAGACCAGAATTAGGTATGACTCATCACATTTGATATAGTTTAGGATTGGTAAGGGATACGATAGTAGGAAAAAATTTAATGTACAGGCAGGCTAACCAAACTTCAACTATATAACATTCAATTCCAAAATATATCTGTAGATGCGTTGAGAATTATAAGTAAATTTTTCTGGCGTGAGAACCAAGACATGATTGAGAAAGGGTAGCACCGTATTTTGCATTACTTATGAAACCCGTGACGGTAGCAATAACATGTATATTATAAATTATAAGAAAAGTCATGGTATTCAAATAACCTCACAACATGCGATTTCCATTCCATAATTAAAGAAAAGTTTGATGCTAACAATTAATATACAATGTAAATGATCAAACCTAAATACTTTATATTCAGTACGCGATTCATTAACGAATGACTCGAATGTTAAGTTGTAAATGCAATAAACGTGTTTTATGCTGTGTTTCATTATATAGTCGGAGGAAGTCTCTTTTGCTCACCAATCGTGTGAGAGCTTCTAGATTTGACGATATAGCATGCATTCCCTGTTCACACCGTCCAAAATGCATTCAGATTTTTTATAATCAATATATTATTGACGTCTAACATGCAATTATAGGTTATAAAGTTATAAATTAGCTTTTGACTTCTACAACTTTATTATCGAATGTATATTAAAAATTAAAAAATAGAGACAGAATCTACATACGTCACTGATAAATATTTATTTTATGAAAATATGTTCATATTTGTCTCATTGAAATGTAGTAAAAAGACTAAAATTATACAAATAAAATATTTGTATAAATCTAACACGTTCACTTTTCCAATTTTTCGTAGTATAATCTGGATAAGATGATGCATCGCTTCAGAGTGCGGTTACATTTCACTCATTCACCACGTTGATTGTATTTGTCTGAAAAAAATAAAGACATCAGTCTTATTCGAGTCATGTCTAAGAATTAGATATGTAATCATTTATATATAAAAAGAACTCTTTTATGTCTTAGTATCTAAGTATCTAACATTAAATCATCGTGATTAGAAAATTTTTGAAATGTTCGATTGTTATAAATGTCATTGTTCGTGAACAAAAGCTTAACGTTTTATAGTAATATACTTTAGTGATTAGTTCCGCGTTATTTTTTATGAAAGAACCTGCTGGCTTCTACCTTAATATGCACATGGTGTGTCCACGTCTGCTGTTTTGGCGGGAATTAGTCGATAGTGTAGGGTAGAGAGGTTATGCAGCAGCGCTTCTCTGTTAGATTCCCTAGTACCTTGACCAATCATACAGCATGGTTGGAAACATAATGGTTTAAAACTCACTGCCTTTTTGTACTTCTGGACAAAGGTCTAAACATAACTTATGGTTATGTCTATAAGTTGTGTCTATAGAAGTTCATGAAATACTAAGTATATGAAATCTCAACAATGTTTTCAAGAATCAATATATATCAATGAATACATACAGTTATGTATGTACTCTTTCATATTTAAACCAATAAACAAAATAAAATTATTCTTAAATGTGATAAAAAGCTCGATGAGAATTTATGGGTATTTTGTTTCTAATGGATAGAAAACTGAGATTGTTCCTTGTAAAAAATATTTAGTGGCCCTGAAAAGGGCCATTTGGATTTGAAGGGCAAAGTAGATTGAAAATAATTATTTTTTTGCTGGGGATTTAACTGCTTTCGGTGCAGCTGCTTTCTTCGGTTTAGGCGTTTTAGTCTTGGCCGCTGGTGCTTTGGCGGTCTTCTTAGCTTTCGACATGCTCTTGGCTTCGCTTGCAGCTTTCGGTTTTGCAACGGCTACCTTGGATGCACTCTTCTTCGCTGGTGCCGGTTTCTTCTCAACTGCAGCTTTTTTGGGCGATGCCGGCTTCTTAGCAGGAGCAGTTTTCTTCGAGACGGTCTTCTTCTCGACAGATTGTACCTTTTTCGGTGCTGCCTTCTTGGCTGGGTGAGGAACCTTCTTGGTCTTAGAAGTTTCACTTTTTCCAGTAGATAGCTTGAAAGATCCAGACGCTCCTTTGCCCTTTGTTTGGACGACAGTTCCAGATGTCACAGCAGATTTCAAGTACCTCTTAATGAATGGAGCAAATTTCTCTCCGTCGACTTTGTAAGTGGAGGCAATGTATTTTTTGATAGCTTGGAGAGACGATCCTTTACGATCCTTCAATTCTTTAATGGCAGCGTTGACCATTTCGGAAGTTGGCGGATGAGATGCCTTTTCACGTTGCGATTTCGACTTACTTTTCGACGACTTCTTTGCTGGCGCAGATGGATTCTCAGCAGCCTCAACTGCGGTACTATTAGAGTTCGCTTTGTCTTCCATTTTTTGTAGAAATACTTTAACACTAATCAAATTGTTATACAAAGTGCCTGAAGGTATCTAAACCAACAATGCTGCTCTTAGTATGATAGTTAGCTTTCGTGGCAGCGCGTGTTCTTTCTTAAGCGCGGACCATGGAGAGAGTCTCACCCAATATGTCGGATGCCGCGATTCCGTGACAGCGAAGAAGCGGTAAATATACCTTCACTTTCAACCTTTGTTTCTCCATATTATAGGCATGTTAATGAACAATAGTTGCGCGAATATATAGCTACGTGTTTGTAGTTTTATTTGTTTATTGATTTTCGGCTATATTTACTAGTTCAACTGAAATATTGCGCCGTTCGACGAAGTCCGTCTATTCGGTGCGATAGGACATCGTATAGAAAAAGTTAAAAATCTAAACATTTACATGAAAATTGGTATAATACTTATATAGAAAATCATAAAAAAAGGACTGCTGCTAATTTATATTCAATTATTTTTATCCTACCTGTAATGGATCGTTAAAAAACTTGCTTGATATTCGATCGCTTAGTGATGTACAACGTGAACCACGAATGTTCTATCGTTGGATTAATATCAATTCCCATGGATGTGTGAAATATTCAGTTTATATGCCTAGAATGAATTTTTATTGTATCTTTCATACTTTTAGTATCCTCAATTGAGGATTCACGACGTTTGTCTTTACTTAACCTGTTTTATTTGGTATTCTTTCCCTGATGAGGATCGTGATAGCCTGTATAAGGAATCTACCATTCAATATGTGAGTTGCAAATACTAATATCAAAATATTTTCATGAAATCGTTTACTTTGCATTTATAATTCATTTTACTATAAATTAAGTTTCATCTGAGAAATTTAATCACAATTTTATACGAAAACGTGACGGTTCTATATGGAATAACATTTTTTCCTATAGAAAAGCATAAGTATTATTGTTTCATGTTGTATTTTCTACATAATATATCTGCTACAAAAATGTTTCTACTTATGTAATAGTTCGATTAATATTTATTCAAATATACTCTATGCATACATATATATATATACATATATATATGTATGTATGTATTTTAAACATACTTAGCAAGCTTGTCTCTTACTCTATCACAGAGTACTATACATAGTACATTACACAGAATACGAAAATCTTGAAGTTCTTTTGTATAAACTTAACGATCTTTTGACTATTAACATTTCGTTAAAAAAGGGAATAGTAACTATGTGATATTCAGATGGTATCCATTGCTCTATGCTTTCAACTGCTAATATATTATTGATAAAAATATGGTATGTCAGCTACAATTTGTATCATAGTATGTTTTACTTTCAACATTGACGGATGTTATTGCGTTAACAAACAGACCAGAACAACAATAAAGGTGTTTTCAAAAGTATTTTATTTATAAAACATGATAAGAAAGTTTATGATCGGAGTCAGAACTTGAGGGAGACATATAAACGACAAGACACGTCATCATTGATTCGTTTGTTGCACTTCATGAAGAATATGCTGCATTCTATCGTTTGAGAAAAGATAATACAACCCTAACTTGAGTATTTATCCATGCGTTAAATAACAGTAATAACAATGTTTAATATTTAAGTATTATTATTTCTTATTATTTATGCATTATCTTTCTGTACATCAGTTTGCCCGTTCATCAAAAAATTTAAGTATGGAGGGCACGCGAAAGGTTGTATGTTATGACATCTGGTGTAAGAAATTTCTACTTTGGTTGCCAAAATTTTGAAAAACAAATAACGCGTAACTGCAGGTGTACTACTAATATAGGTTAAATAATATATATTTATCGTATAATTTCTTAAGCAATATATATTATTTAAAAATATTTCGTTGCTATATTCTTCCCTCAGAAATAGTCTTTTCTTAGGTCAACCAATCAAATTTCGTATTGCCAAACGTCTGTGACTCCATCTATACGGAAGCCATTCCTATAATGGTTCATCAATGTTGTTTTCAAAATAAGTATTAATAGTAAATAAATGTCATCCATTAACTAAGAAATTTGTTACACGTGTCTCTTTTATAAATAAGTAGCATTATCTATGAATATGACAATTTCCTGCGTAGGAAACTGTAATAAAATTAATAATTCCGAATATCATGTGATTTTCATACTTTTAACACGTTCGGTGTGGTCGGTCTTTCGCTTCCGAAGATAACTATTACGATTAAAGTACAAAAAAGATAGTCTTTTCTAATAATTTATAACATTGTCCTAAATAACGAATTAATCAACGTTTCTCTTTCCTCTTCATTAAAATAATTCTTACGTATGATTATTTGAAAAAGCTTTTGCTGTAAACTTCGTACAGCATAGGTAATGATCCCGTTAACGGATGTAAATAAAATGCATGCATATGTATGTATGTTATAACTTTTAACATATCAAAGTAATAGTTATGAGTAAGAAAATAGAATTCTAACCTAAAATTCGGGATTATAGTATACTGATTGTACTAGTAATACTGCCATTAAATTTATTTCTGTTATAATCAATTTAGTACTTTTATATTTCTGAAAACTCCCTTATATTCTTAAAGCTATTGTCCGGATTTTTCTAATTATTCTTAAAAACATAAAAGTATTCAGAAGTAAAATATTTAGTAAATTTACATCATTGATCGCCACGTTGAATGTTTCTCAGATATGAATTGCGCAAGTCAAACAGTCGCAAAACACCGCGGAAAACAATTAGAAAAATAGCCTGCATATTTTCTACAAAGTTTTTATTACATTATTAAAGCGATATTGCTGGAATACAAATTCAATCTTGTATTTGAAAAATTCTAAGATAAAGACTATAGAATTGTGAAAGTTCCTCACTAAATTATTGGAAAATAAAAATATATATATATATAAATAAACTTTATTCATGCTACTATATTCTATGTCGTATTGCTGTACACAGAATCATTCGAAACTCTTTAGTATGAAAAGTATAGGAAAATATATGCAGTTATGAACCAAGTTGTTTAACGTTATTATAAAATTGTTGGCCCTGAAAAGGGCCGATGATCATGTTGTAGGGAGCTGCAGCGCTTACTTTGAGCTAGTATACTTAGTCACAGCTTTAGTGCCTTCAGAAACGGCGTGTTTAGCCAATTCACCAGGCAACAAAAGCCTGACAGCAGTTTGGATTTCCCGAGACGTGATGGTAGATCTCTTGTTGTAATGTGCCAAGCGTGAAGCTTCAGCAGCGATACGCTCAAAAACATCATTTACAAAGCTGTTCATGATGCTCATGGCTTTACTGGAAATGCCAGTATCAGGATGGACCTGCTTCAACACTTTGTAGATGTAGATAGCATAGCTTTCCTTCCTCCTCCTCTTCTTCTTCTTGTCAGACTTACTGATATTTTTCTGAGCTTTGCCAGCTTTCTTCACAGCTTTTCCACTAGCTTTTGGTGGCATCTTCGAACTTGCTTAGTAGACTTGAAGTACACTCGACTGCTGTGACAATTCGAGACTGAATGTCGAACTCCGATCCCGGCTTCTTATATATCCAGAAACGCGCAGACAGCAGCGCACCAATGGCGTGCGAGCTCGCACGCCATTGGTGCGCTTGAGTTCATAACGGTCGGCCTAATAAAGGCAGGGCTGTAAAGAAAATGGAATATTTCTCTCTCACATCTGTTGGAGTGCATTTGTGATACTTACCCTCAAGTTCAACGTAAAACATGTCTGGCCGCGGCAAAGGTGGAAAAGCCAAGGGAAAGGCAAAGTCTCGTTCAAACAGAGCTGGCCTGCAATTCCCTGTTGGTCGTATCCATAGGCTTCTTCGTAAAGGAAATTACGCCGAACGCGTCGGTGCTGGTGCACCTGTGTATTTGGCGGCCGTTATGGAGTACTTGGCGGCTGAAGTACTGGAATTGGCGGGAAATGCCGCTCGTGATAACAAGAAGACTAGAATTATTCCACGCCATCTTCAACTCGCCATCCGTAATGACGAAGAATTGAATAAATTGCTCTCTGGTGTTACCATCGCTCAAGGTGGTGTCTTACCGAACATCCAGGCAGTTCTGTTGCCTAAGAAGACTGAAAAGAAGGCTTAATAATATACACATCATTATAAATGGCCCTTTTTAGGGCCACAAAATATTTCATTACGAAGGAATTCTTTTGCGTTCATAATTCAGTAGAATGCTTCTAACGTTTAATATCTTTTTAATCTTACCATGAAACAATCAGTAGAAGTACATAGTTCAGAAGAAACTTTTTACCATAAATTTGCCACACATATTATGAGACAGCTGGAGAAATTCTATTTATGTAAGGTGTGTTCGAAAATTATGTTTAAACGGGAACGAGATGATACCTTATAAAATGATATAAAAAGAAACATTTTTTCATATTTCAATTCGTTCACGAAGAAAGTCAACTTTGAAAACATGTCGTATATAGTTGAAGTTTCTTATCTACCGATCGGATATGACTAAACAGTCAATAAGAGGTTGTTCTACATGTGAAAATGAGTTACAAATTACAAACAAAATTTTTCTGTCTATGAATGCTTTCAAGAAAAACTCATGTATGACTCATAGTACAAATACAGGAAATCAAACAACCTTTAAAGGACACTGTAAACCATTTTGTACCTCCTTATAATGCTTTAAAAGATTTCACTTTTCTTATTGCGTTCGTATTTAAGAACTACGATTCTAAAGCAAGTTCAAGAACCGTCCGTGCTATCATTCAATAATCTGGTTTACTACATCACTACATGTTTGGTACATATTTACAGCATATTTACTTATAATTCTCAATGAGAATTGATCGTAAAATTCTTTCANAAAAAAAAAAAAAAAAAAAAAGAAAGGAAAGAAAAAAAATTTTAAAGCATGTCTTGGTGTTTCTAGAAATTGTAAGTTACGTCGAGAAGAGTTTGGGAGTATTTTACAATCAATTCTCATTGAGAAGAGAAAAGTAAAGAAAAAAACCTTGAGATACAATGTATCGTCTAAAAGTGAAGCTTAGGAACAGAAAATCGTAAAATCAGTCAATAATAAACTACGCACGTGAAGTATTCCAATTAGAATATTTATAGAATCTTAAGAAGGAACCGTAGTTAAAGTTGTGTGAAGCGATACGTAACATTGTTTCTGCAATTGTTAATAGAGCAAGCTTGCAGTATTCGTTAAAAATTAAACCTAGCTGTGATTGGAAAATTTTAGAAAGTTTAGGATGAGTAATAAATCCCTGAAGTATAGTAGTCACAGATTCAAGGAATGCCTTGTTTTGTGCACAAGGGACGGACAGATGTTCTGTACTCCACAGGGAACCATGACTATTTCAAATTCTAATAGCAAGAATATTTCAGCATCAATTTATTATACCTATTCCAAATTCTAGTTGTGAAATATTCCATTAAAGGAACTAAATTCTAAATGCTTCTGCACTTTAAATTATTTAAAATATTATTATTCTTTATATTATTTATCTGACAAACTTATTGCAATCATGGACAGAATTCTATATTGTTTTTCTCTTAATATCTAATCGTACTTCTGAAGCGGTAAACGAAAAAGATAAGACGAGGTATCTGTTAAGAGACATTCACATGAAATTTTCCACTTTCACGACAACATAACTTATGAATAGAATATAATAAAGTTCGACATGGTACTTTATGGTAGTAATATAAAACTTTTAGAGAAAGAGAAAGTAGTAAAAAATTTCACGAGTACAGTGGAAAATTGGAAGTATCCTGGAAAAGTTCCTATATTGAAGAGAATTTTGGCCCTAAAAAGGGCCGATTGTTTATAGAGAAAGGACAGGCGGCTGTTTGTTTAGGCTCTCTCTCCGCGAATACGGCGAGCCAGCTGAATGTCCTTCGGCATGATAGTAACACGCTTAGCGTGGATTGCGCACAGGTTGGTGTCTTCGAAAAGACCAACGAGGTAAGCTTCGCTAGCTTCTTGCAAAGCCATGACAGCGGAGCTCTGGAATCTCAGATCAGTCTTGAAATCTTGAGCGATTTCACGAACCAGACGTTGGAATGGCAACTTTCTGATCAACAGTTCGGTGCTCTTTTGATATCTTCGGATTTCACGAAGAGCAACAGTTCCAGGCCTGTAGCGATGAGGTTTCTTCACTCCACCGGTAGCCGGGGCACTCTTACGAGCAGCCTTGGTGGCCAACTGCTTACGTGGAGCCTTTCCACCAGTTGATTTACGAGCAGTCTGCTTGGTACGAGCCATCCTTTTTAATCGTAAGGAAATACGACGATACGTTCAGCGTTATGACAAAGCGTAGAATACGCTCCGTGCTTGGAAGTTCCCCCTTTTATGTGATGCAACTACCGGCTGCCGGCTTTTGATTGGTCGAGCGTCGGACTGGAAGGGGAACTGCACGACCGTAAGTATAAAAGCAGGGTGCCGGGAGCATCAAGCAACTACTTAGTACTCACTGTTTGAACGATACAGATCAAGTTTTACAATGACTGGCCGTGGTAAGGGAGGAAAAGGATTGGGAAAAGGAGGAGCAAAGCGTCATAGGAAGGTTTTGCGTGATAACATCCAAGGTATCACCAAGCCAGCCATCCGTCGTCTTGCTCGTCGTGGCGGTGTGAAGCGTATTTCTGGATTGATTTACGAAGAAACGCGTGGTGTATTGAAGGTGTTCTTGGAAAACGTTATCCGAGACGCCGTAACCTACACTGAGCACGCCAAGAGGAAAACTGTGACGGCTATGGACGTCGTCTACGCCTTGAAACGTCAAGGAAGAACTCTCTACGGCTTTGGTGGTTAATTTCTGTTGCCGCATTCATCTCTTGTACAATCAAACGGCCCTTATCAGGGCCAACAATATTTTCTACGATGGAATTTTCTGTTTCAAAGAATTCACTGTGAAAATTACTAAAGTACTGCTGTATTTCCAATAGCTCATCCTTCACATATTTTACGCCCATTTTGTCATAAGCTTTAATACTCTTTTGAAATGGCGGTATCTCCGAGATATATATAGTTTTATTGAATTATCTTTTGGTATCTATGTTTGTGTTGCGAATGAAATAAAAATATTTCCTTGGACTTGCATATACGTAATGAAGATCCTAACCTATAAAGTTTCTCCATACATTCTCCAACTTTTCAGGTTGATAGTTTTCTAAGCTAAGAAATTATTGAAATTTAAAAATTATACAAAAATGGAAAGTTATCTAATTTTTCAATCCCAAAATTTACGCTATTTCGCGTTTGAGAAAGATTGAAAGATTTCTTTACAGACTATATGTACAGATCACTTTTCTGCTTCACTTACGCACTATTGAACTGTTCTCAATTACGGAATATAAATATATTTATGTATCAGTTTATAAAAAATATATACTCATGTGCCGTTAATAGAGGAAATGGGATACAAAGTACACTTTAGCAGAGAAACATGTATTTTTAATATTGCTATGCACACGAAATGTTCTGTGTTTCTCGAAGATCGATAAAAACCTGAATATGCGGGCGAAAAGTTCCCAATTCATGTTAAGTATATTTTCAATGGGAATATCTTTTACTTCTAGCTCTAAAATAACAGGAATTTGTCAAATTCCACTCTAGCTTTGTATTCTTAGGATGGTTATTGTTAGCTATGATAAAGCATTGAAGCAAATGACAGGTTCACTCAAAAAATCACTGATTAAAGATTTTTAAATTAACTCCCATCAAAATTTGGGCAAATATAGAAAGTTAGTCGGAGATGAGAGGACACCGGGGCCTTTTGTAATTTTTGGGAAGATCCCCAATACTTTAGTCTAGACTATTTATTATAGATGTACTTAAATAATAAAACTTAGAAGTAGTTGTTTATGATTCAATCCGATTATGTCTATCCGAGATATGTGACGGCGAGCTTGGGCTCGAAGTGACAAAACTAGTCGCTGAACACAGCCGCGGTTACAGGATGAACGTTTTTACCTAACAGAGAAGTGTGAATATTAAGGAACACACGTTATAATCGTAATCAAACTCCAGAGTAGAAACAATGTCGCTGCTACGCGGAACTGCCTAGCTACGGGGATTATAAGTTCCTCGAAATCCCCGACCAATATACACAAACGAACGCGGTCGTAAGGAGAAGAAAGTTTTCGTCAGTCTTAGTCTTGCGGTCTCCTTGGAGAGTTACACATCGTCTTTACAAGCAGCATATACCGAGCATTCCAGCGAGCGTTATTGTGTGCTTCAGATTTGAGAATAATATTCACCCTCATTTTTCAATTTGAAATACTGTAATTAATGCATCAATGAGGAAGTAATCCTTTTACAGATGTCCATTTAAAAAGACTGCAAACTAAAACATGTAAACTTATTTCTAGCATTCGTGATAGTTATTCTGCAATAACAATTTTTCTGGAGAACAATAGAAATCTTTCGAAAATATTCACAAAATTATTCAACGTAGTTATGTAGCATATATTCCGTGTAAGTGTGCACTTCTCATACATATGCAAACGATTTTCTTTATCATCTTCTTTTTCATCTAACGTTTTCTTTTGCATTTCGTATGCTTTTCTTTTGTAAGTAAATAAAAGATTTACATAGTATTCAATACGAAATCGTTCGTGCCCGCTTATTCCAGAGATTATTACGTCACAGATTATATCATACTTATTACGTACTCACTACCTAGAATGATTTTATGCTCATAAAAATTAGAAAATTACTGTCTTAGTAATATAAAATGTATTTTAGTGACATTTACTCGCGTGTTAAGATCAGTTGCGTTTTTACATCTGCTTACAAATGCCGAAAACGATGAACACTTGAAAACTTTGTACATTCCTAGACTCGATTGACCTTTTTGGATCTCACGATAATGCCACTCAAAGAATTCTCCAATTCTCGACAAGATATTCTGATCAGTCAAATAAAACGACGCTTGGTTACATGAATTGCGTACGTTAACGGAAATTTGGAATTCTAGGAGTTTGCTTAAACGAGCCGGGTATTTTTCATTCTTTTTTTTATTATTAAACTGTATTATGTGATATTTTTATTTTTTTATTTTATTTAGGAGTATTTTACAATCAATTCTCATTGAGAAGTATTATGTGATTGTTACTTTCTCTTATTTAAAATATTACGTTTCAAATAATGCTTTTTATTAAGTTTACAATTGTTATATTTCTGTTAACAATCCAAACATGATTTACGACGAGCAACATCATGTTTTAATCAATATTTTTTTTATTAAATTTACAATTTATATTAACGATCAAAGCATGATTTATAAACAAGCAAAATCACATTTTAACCAATGCTTTTTATTCAATTTACAATTGTTATATTTTTGTTAACAATGATAATATGATTTAGGACAAGTAAACGCATATGTTGAGTAGCAGCAGCGCACCAATCAGAGAACGAGAAGCGCAGCGTGGCTCGCGATTGGTGTGCTGCTGGCCTGATTTGACGGGTATAAAAGTGCTGCTGTTCCGACGCTTGGCATCATTTTCCGCTTACGTGTGGAAGAGAGCTCTTCGTTGTTTTTCGTGTAAACAGTCATTGGAAGGAAAGATGTCTGGACGTGGAAAAGGTGGAAAAATCAAGGGAAAGGCAAAGTCTCGTTCGAATAGAGCTGGCTTGCAGTTCCCCGTTGGTCGTATTCATAGACTGCTTCGCAAAGGAAATTACGCAGAACGCGTTGGTGCTGGTGCACCTGTTTACTTGGCGGCCGTCATGGAGTACTTGGCTGCTGAAGTTTTGGAATTGGCTGGTAACGCAGCCAGAGACAACAAGAAGACTAGGATTATTCCAAGACATTTGCAACTTGCCATCAGGAATGACGAAGAGTTAAACAAACTCTTGTCTGGAGTCACAATCGCCCAAGGTGGTGTTTTGCCAAATATCCAAGCGGTACTGTTACCTAAGAAAACTGAGAAAAAGGCATAAACTGGATTTTCCCATCGCTCAAAACTTACAAATCGGTCCTTTTCAGGACCAACAATCGTTCATACAAAGAACAGTCTCAAACTAAACTATTCAGATTAACCATTTTAAAATCGTAGATTATGTTCGAGTAAACTATCATATCGCTCAATTTACGTAATATTTGAGCAATATGGTTGATCTGCTGACATGGAGTGCGATAGAGTATGGGAGAGGTTAGGTATATAATATCGAATACTATATAGAATTATTTGTGGCAATAATCGAAAGTTAATTTAAGGATATCTCATGATTTTACGACATACGATTCTTGAAAACATACATTACCTCCCCCATTCTACCGTTTCTTTACAAATATCTACAACAGCATGACAAATCGATAGTACTTCGATAAAATAGCGTCTACTCAAAGGATAAGCAAAACCGCGGATTAAAGCTTCGATTCAATCTTACTATACGGCGCTAGTGTATCGTGAGAGCTTACGGCGAGCTAAACAGATCTTAAGAAAATAATCTCTGAAAGACCTCCTTTGTGTAAGATCATTGAACTTTATTCCGTGAATAATACGCAGTTAAAGTATACATGTGCACTTATCGAATCAAATGTAATACTAACAAAATTTCAAATATCACATTTTGTATGCATTATTTTTCGTGTAAACTACTGTAAAGCCTGGTTGTGGTTAGTTACGATTCTTCAATCTGAACGATTCGACTACTGAGAAGAAGAAAGAAAACTTGAAAATATAGCAGAAATCAAGCAAACAACAAAGTTTGACTTGAATATTTCTTTCACCTTTTTACTCCTCTTCATCACTGAAAAATAAATTAATACTTAATAATCGAATAGAACTAACTTTCAAACATATTGATAAAAGATCAAAGACTAGAATTAAAAATAATCAAGTCCCTTTGCGAGAACATTAACAAACGATAGAAAGGAACGAAATTTGAAGGTTGTTCGATCCCTCCACTGACCCGACGCAATATTCCCATTCTGCTCGAGTAAATCTCTCTCCGGTGTAGTGTCCGTGAGACAAACAAGACGAGGTCGACGGTTGGAAGTTGTCAATGCCATCGAGAATGGTGGACGATCGCGTGGACGATCGGCGCGTGAACGTTCGAAGGCGGAGGGGCCTCGGCAAACAGCGTCTATCCGATGCAGACGAAGCGTTACCAGGTGACTCAACTATACTTGTGTACGTCGGTTTCAAAGCGCCGAAAGAAAGGGAAAGTACCCGGGACATCGAAGCATGGGAGCCTGGCGTGCTCTCAGTCCGCGGAAAGCGACTGAACGCATACGAGAAACGATTCTTCGCATCAATTCTGTCGCGCATTCGTGGAGATCGCGAGATTCGTGGTGACACGTTGTGGACCGTTGAAATATCGTTGATTTGATCCTCGTGTGGCGGTCGGTGGCGATTTTCTGTGACGCGGATCGTACTGGATCGAGTAATGGTAAGGAACGATCGATGTGCATGAATCTTTGTTGATGTTCTTTTTAGCGTGGTAGACATCTTGCTCTTTGGAATTCTTGTATATTTAGGACGTATTTACACACGTATTTACGATCGTTTAACAGTTTGCGATTGTTAGCATTTGACAGTGGAAGATCAAATATTCGAAAGGATTAAAGTTGTGTTCTGTGTTGAATTCTTGTTGGAATTTGCTGTGGAGTTTAAATTCTTTTTTGATATGCGATAGTCGGACTGTTGAAACGTTTTATAAAGGTTATTCAGAGAGAAAAATTCGATGGGGGCCATTTTTGTTTGTTTACGACGTTCGTCAAGCAACGTTAAACGCACGAGGTAAATGCATTTCGTTCGATATACATGTACCCCGTGGACATTTTACGGGGCAAGGACACCGCGATATCGGAGAAGAGATCGAAAATCTGAAAGTCGTTCGTGCACCGTATCCATACTGTTCCTATAATCAATATAAACCAATAACCAACCCGAATTAACTAACGATCGAATCTCTTGTTTCCTAATAGTGCAGAATTTGAACACGTTAAAATAGCATGTAAACATTTAAATTGTACCTTGCTGACGTAGCGAATAAGTATCGATTGCAACATTATATTGCGCAAATTGTGAAAGACCTTGAGCATAGATTGATCTTTGATCTTTGATTTCGAATCTATTTCGTTCGATAAGTTTTTGATTAATCAATAATTTATATAATAAGTTAACTACTTACATTGAAATTAATTACGTAAATTATGTAACAGCACGTCGCATAATTTATATACTAATTCGATAAACTATTTCATACTTGTTCGAGGCACAGAAAATCATAAAAATATCGTAGAAATATTTTTGATAAACAGAAAACGAAGTCAGAGTTGTTTCGGCATTAAATTAGAATATTTCAACGAGGTTAATCGTATCTTCGTTAATGGCGGCACAGTCCGTAACCACGTACCTCACGATCTACACCGGATAATAGTATTATGTTAGCATTACGCAATAGCGAAAATTTCACTTTCCGTGGTACGGTCGCGCGCACAAGCGCCCCCAAGATAGCGAACCCGTTTGCACGTCGTGTATGAGTTACCTTTGGATACCGGCGCAGATTTTTATCATTCGTTCGTTCGTACTCTCGTCTCCTGTCTCTTTTCGAAGCATTTTTACAACGTCTGACTTGATCGCCGTGGCTTGCCCAACCGGTCTCTCTATCAAAACGCGCGCGTACTTAGCCATACAAGGACGAGCGTGTCGACGCGCGCGTGTTCCATAGACGATGGATGATGACTTTCGAGTTGAATACTTCTCGATATTTGAAACAATGCGATTTATTAATTTTATTATACATTATTATTAAATTAATTTTCCCTGAAAATTTGATCGCGTTGATGAGCTTACGACTGGCAATTCTATTTTACAATTTCTTTTATTTGCATGTGTGAGACAAGAAACGAATAATAATAGACTGTAATAGAAAAATTATCCAATTTAGAAAGAAAATGATATTATTTTGAAGAGTATCTAGCATAAAAGAAATTTAAAGGTTTAAAGGAATTTGAACGGCGTAAGCGATTACTTATAACAAATTTTAAAGCTCGCGATGGTTTTTTAAGAGTCTTCAGAGTCGATGATTATTGAGAAAATTTTTTAATAAATAAACTTTCTATCTCTAACAAAAATAAATGTATATATTGTAAGTAATGTTTCACTCTGAAGTCTCCATAGAACTTTCTATGTTTCATTAACACTATGCATGAAATTCGAGGTATTACAATGAAAGAATTACACAACACTTACGAACTTCGGTTGCGTAATCGACGAGCATCTATAAACTAGCTCGATCGCGCGGAAAGGCTTAAAATGTAACTACGAACACCGTTCTTCCATTTCTCAAACACCGCGTTCGATAACCGCGCAGAAAAATAACCGATATGATTGGTTCGTAACATTTTATAGTCAACGGTTTGCCGCGCAATCCAGCGTCCATTGTTCCGTATATCGTACGGAAGACTGGCTCACCTTTTCAGTAAAACCCATCGTCGCCATGATGCAACGGATAAAGAAAATAATGACTGATGAAAATAACGCCTTGAAACAGGCGTTTGAAACGATAGTACGATAGGAAGAAAAATTAGAGTATCATCCTAATCGTTAGGACGAATAGTTGATCGTCTTTCGTGTTACACTTACAAAATTCCAGTTAGTTATTTATTATTTATTTATAATTCTTAAGAACATAAAATACGACTTTTTTATGTTTTATATTATGAGAAGATTGAATTCTAGAAAACTGTAGAGCGATTCGCGGAAGTATTTGAAGAATTAATTATGCATTATATATTCATATACCAGTTAGTTTCATAATTTTACGGTATTATTTTAGCAACATTTTCAGATTCGTTTGAAATTTTACCAATAAAATCGCGATAATTGGGTCTCATAATAGGGACAATAAGATTTTCGAAAATTTCCTACATTTTATTGTCTATACTAAGTTTTCAAAAACCTTCAAATTCGTTGCAGGTATCGATTATAATTAACCTAAATTCGTGTATTTCAAAGTGTTTGTTTCATAGTATATGTATAACGCGGAAGAAACACTATCTAACGTTTACATTTTATATGCTGTTTATTCTTACGCAATCGGAAAGAAAATGCAGGAGTATACGTGAGAATATAAGCTACGTAATGTTATAGAACGTCCGATTGAATTCATGACTAACGATTTTCTTTTTTTTAGGAGTTCTTTAATTAATCGATCATACACGGAGGAATATCGATCGATTATGATTCCAAATACGTACTATCTTCGTGGAATGGAATTACTTGAACGAACCACAGATGCTTCAGAATTTCTGCGTGCCTGACATCGCCAATTGGGACTCACGATGTTGGAACCAGTTCTTGGAATATCGACGGTATGGTGGTTGGTGGTTTACGCCAGTATTCTGCTGCTGCTGTCGCCCTTGGTGCTCATCTTCATCGTATTGCTACCGAACTTCCCGATATTGTTGCTCAGAAGAATGTGTTACATTCCGATCGAGTCTATTTGACAAATTGAATCGTCGATTCTTAGAGATCGTACCTCTTTAAACTCCTCTGAGTTTCAATGTTAAAATTTCCTACGGTATAACGGTTCGGTAAGTCGATGATTGAATTGCAGAAGACTGTTGAAAAATGCATTATTGTGCTCGAAAATTCAAAGCATGGAAAGAGTTACGATAGTCTTTGATAATTCTATGAAAGTACAGAGTTAGCTTTGTCATTGTAATTTCGAGCATTCAATGAAAGATTGTAGATTGAAAAAAAGAAAAAAAAGAAACAAAAATTATAGTCTCCTAACAGATATCTGCACGAAGGTATGATACCTGGGACAATGACCAAGGAATAAATGGTCGCTGTTGAGAACAGACGTATCTATTTTCCGTACATTGTTCGATCAAATCAAAAGTAGTCGTAAAGTTAATACTCTATTATGTACCTTAATTTAAAGCGCTCTAAATAGCTATCTACTTCTTTATTTAGTTGTACAGATTATTAGGACCATTATTCGTACCGTATAATTTATCATTCCCTTTTTATATGACGATTACGATGTACCTTGGAATTACCAAGTATACGCACAATTGATTAAGAATGAATTACAAAGCACTCTCTATCGAAACACCGCTATTTCTGTTTATTTCAATCAACATTTAAACACGATTCGATTCTTCGCTCAGTTCTTCTCCTGTCATGATTCTTTCGCTGCCGTTGCCAAGATTTCGCCATAGCTGTCGCGTGTAGAACGAGTATAACCGACATGTAAAACTGATATAACGGGAACGACGTTTCGTAAAGTGCGAGCAACACGAAAATTTCGAGAGATCCGCGCGTTTTCGAATCCGGTAACACTAGCGTCGTTGATTCTTACGTCACTGAGCTGGTTTATACGTTCGTCTCGTGTGCACAGCCAGCATTTTTATACGTAAACATCTTACCTACGTGAGAATCGAGGAGCTCCAGAGGCACGTGCTGACCATTCTTAGTTGAAATTATCATTTTGAAACACTCGAGAAAGCTGAACTAATAATTTTATTATCTTTTCATCACATCTTTGTCTTTCTCTATTCAATTTAAAACATTCAATCCTTATTTCGTAGCAGTATGTCAGTAATCAAAAGGTAAAAGGCATAAAATTCTTAGGCAAACGCAAAAGGAAAGGTTGTTTGGACAGTTCATGGCGTTTTTCACAAGCAATATGTCGTCTGACAGATTCTAATAGAACTGGAAGAAGATTATTTTATCGGGAATTTTACTAAATAATAAATTTCGCTATGAACTTTCTCAACAACTTAACGTTTCAATACATTTTGACAAATGAGAAGACGTTACATAGATAGGACTTTTGAACCAATGCCTTTGCTTCGATTTTCTCGAGCATTGACATTTTTCCCTGAATGTCCTTTAATTTTCCTTTCATTAATGAGAGTACCATGTAAACGGGAGTGTGTATGCGTGTCACTGAACGTTCACCATTTATCTTGTTAGTCATTCGGTTTCTTTCTCTTTTCTCATAAACTTTGAGAACGAATTATTCTTTTTATTCGTCATAAATGACATTTGCGGTCGATTGGAGATTGAATGATTAGCGCGTGTCAGTTCGTTGCTGATTTCGTGATACGTGAGCGTGTACGGTCACTGTCGCGAATCGATATCTGTATCTCATTAAATCGGGCAATCCAATGTGTCTAACAACGATCGAGGTCCTTATGTTTATTTTTTTTTCCTTGTTTCTTGAAACATTTTACTTCGCTCGTAATGTACGGGTTGTTGCGTAACGAATGGCCTATGAAATGTGAAATATTATTTTCAACTATCCTTAGTATTTGTTGAAAGGAAACATTCGAGTTGCAATCACGTGGAAGAAAAAATACTCATAGCTACAATTAAGTACCTGCACGTACGTCATTAATCAAGCAGTTACGAAAAGATCGACCGTACCCTTTACACGAGACGTGTTTGGGCCATTATCCCTCTAGCAATTACTTCTTCGCCAGTTACCCTTACCAGAAATTGTAAATCGTTTGCCCTGCTTAAAGTCAATATTTCACAGCTGGCATTTTTACCATCAGTAACCATCGTCGTTCTTTAATACGATTTCTATAAAATACAAATTTTACTTCTTGCAGGATGGAATATATCGATACTAGTATTACTCTTATCTATTTACCTCTGAAGAATATTTCAAGCTCAATATTCTTCCAATTTTTCGAATTCGAAAATTAGAAAATCTCTAAATATTCGAACTTTCAAACTTTCGAATTTTCAAGCTTGGAAACATTAAATGTTGAAATTCGCAAACTTTGAAATATTTAGATATTCAAATTCTCGAACTTTCAAGTATTCGAGTATTTAAATTTTCACATATTCAAACATTCGAATTTTTAAATATCCAAATATACAAAATTTGCAAATTTTCTAATTCTCGAACTTTCAAATATTTAAACATTCAAATGTTTTATGTCCCAAACATATATATTCCCCGTTTCGAGCAACTTTAAACGCTTCGTGTTCGATGCACGTCCACGTTCACAGTTCGTCCATCAATCGTGCACCATGCATCGCGGTCCTGTGCATGGTAAATGCTTGTCCTTCTGCAGTTCGCTGGTTGATGTAGACGGGCCTGATGTTGAACATTACAGTACCGATCGCGGAGTACTTTCGCTAAGTGGTACGTAGTGGGGGAGGTAGGACTTGAACCCTGATTGTGAGACCCCATGGGCCATATATACTACGGTTCCATGCAGTTCTCTTGCTACTTAGTGTCAGCTTCTCGACGATCCTTGCTGCTCTGTAGGGAAGGTATACCAAGAGGGAGACGGATCGAGTAAAAGGTAAGCGTCGTTCGTTTTATTATCGACGGTTGATCTTTGGTTACACTCGAATTTATATGTCAAAACTTTGACGATTCTTCTTCTTTATGACTCTTCAAAGTCACGTTTTATGACGAAGAATGAAAGAACACGCGACGGGGAAGGAAGAAATACGAAGAAATTCGCGTATGTTAATAAGATGAATCATCGTAGCGAAGCGCGTGTCTACAATGTGGTATCGACGTTCTATGCATTTTCCGTCTGTCAATAATTCCGATAGAAATTACAAAGACATTTTTCATACAATTACCGCAACTATAAAAGTTACTAAATTAATGGATGATTTAATTTTAATTTTTCCTAGTTAACCGCTTTCCTTCTTGAAATCTATTTTTCTCTCGATTATCTGAACTTCACGGAACGCAAGAATTTAACTAGGTGCGACAACTCGACTGTTAGCACACACCTACAAAGAAAACAGTCGAGATTTTATTCCGTGCACGTGTAGCTCGCCTCTTTTGTATGCGATCGTTCGAGCTAACACACGCGAGATTCTTATCCATGGATGTCTGTTATTTCTCGAGAAACAATGGACAGCTGGTTGACACGCGGTTAAATCGTCAGTCTTGCTTTCTAGAAATCTGGACAAATTTTACCAAGTTCGTGTATCTTTTCACTTACAAAACTAGTTCTTCGTAGCTACGATCTATAAATTACAATCTTTTTTTTTATGTATTATATCTTTTTATACTCGTAAAGCTATTAGACCGTATGTGTATATAAACAGGATAGATTCGAATATCGTGGTATTTTATCGCGAGGGAATTAATACAACACCTCATAACATTCTGACATTCCCGCATAGCTTTGTTCTTGCATCAACGCAACGCGGTTGATAATTGCAACTATCACGTACGTCGCTTTGGGGTCGTTTTACTGTACGTATACACGCGTTCTTGCACTAGATTTATCGACGTTGTGCTCGAACAGGGACTTTGAACTATATCATTCTCTCCGTGACACGATAGCTTACGAGACTTCGTATTTGCTTCGATTATACCGTTATTTTTGACACGTTGTATCGCACTAAACATTAATTCCCATTCTTTTAATTCTATTTAATAATTTTCAGATGAATTTGTTCGTCGTCTTCGCGTTGATAACCGTGGCTTCGGGAAATCCAGGACTCCTTCGGGTTCCTAAAGTGTATAACGCCGTGATTACAAGTAATCAAAACTTGTCCCCGTCCAGAGCATATCCAGTGATTCAACCGATAATTCATCGAACAGCGGTTGGATACGTGCCACCGGTTTATTACACGCAAGTAGCGCCTCATCTTGCCGGACCAGAAGTCGTTCATCTTCCTCAAAATCCTCTAAAATCATACAATCAGCCTGACGTGCAAGCCGAACCCACCGCTACCGTCGAACAGTCGAAACTAACTGATGCGAAGGATAAAATAGAAGCAACGAATCCAAGTGCAGAAGAGAATAAAGGTTTAAAGTCAGAACCTAAGAGCAAGAACGGGGAACAAGAACCACTAAGCTTCTATCCCAATTATCAATCGTTATACTACGATCCCTATTTTTACACGTACAGTGGATTCAACCCTCACCTGGTCCCAGGGACCTACTACGTCGACTATCAACCCTATGGCACTTTAGAACCTATTCCAGCAACCACACCGAAGAACGGTTTCTCTGAACATCTGCTTCCAGCTTACCACGAGGAGAAGAAGCTCGTTGCAAAGGAACAGAAAGAGAAAATACCAGATGTACCACCGCCACCCCTTCCGACAGCTGTGCCCAAAAGTTCTTGAAGCGGAACCCGTCCGACAAGATTCTTCGAGTTACGTTTATTCGCCGTCATGGTCAGACTGATTATTTCATAGTGTTTGGAGGAAACGATGTATTTTACGGACGATGAATGACGTTAAACCTTTTGGAACCGAATTTTTGTTTACTCGCGAGAAAAGCTTTCTTTATTATCTATCGACCATAGAAACACATTTTATCCGGTGGTTTTGTAAAAAGAACATATACACCAAAACAGAATAGTTTTACTGAGAACAAATACATTCGTCGTTTGGTCAATTGAACCGTTCAGAAGCCAGACTGAGCAACTTCATCAAATTGCAAAGTACAGATGTTATAAATTCTGTTTTTTCAATTTATCTTGGAATTTATTATTTTCTGTGCCCTCTTGTTGCAATGAATGAACTTACGGAAGGAAGCCATTTGGTTCTTGAGAATCGAATATTAATCGAATAAAATTAGGAAATTAATACAGAATGCAATTTAGTTAGTTTGACTTTTGACAGGCTTAATTAATGAAATATTAATGGAATATCAGGAGCGAAAGGGTTAAGAAGGAGCAATGAATTTGATGTACGAGGGTATTATATGGGTCATTCGTTTTAATATAAAATTACGGTACGTGGCTGCAACTGTTTTGTATTTTGTTGCCGGCCCACATCCTCACGGAATATGATAATTGCGCGAGATGGGAGCCGTTGAACTTGAGCTTCGCGTTGATAAGGCTGCCGTCCTGTCTACGATTCACTTCCAGTTTCACCGTGACGGCCTTGTTAGGATTCAATGGTTCCACTCTGATACATGTAACGCAAAGATGTCCATCCACCGACGTAGTTATATCCACGACAGTTTGTAACGCTTGGTGTACACTGATGATTATGTTATGCTGATATACCATTTTACCAGTACATGTACCCCATTTCGCGCCGCTTTTGGCATCGTCCTGAACACATTTTTCATTGTTTGATTAGGAATTTGTAGAAATACAGTAAAACTCCGTTTACCTGAATCCCATTTATGGAAACAAAATTTTAACCAATGTTTAAGTGAGATTGTCAATTCCTTGGACATAATAATTTCATTATCTAGCAAAATCTCACCTGTTCAGGCGTCGTTTCGCATTCAGTAAAAGGAATTTATATTATATTATTTATTTATATTATAGAAATTTGTAATTAAGAAACGATCTGGTTGATAGATTAATTAAAGTTTTTGGCTACCGAATTCACTTATATGAACGTCAACTCTGTTGCATAGAGAACGAATGGTAATAGGTAAGAAAAATTAGTAAGAAGAAATGTGTTAATTCCTAATGTACCAATTGTTTGTTCCTCCACTGTGAGTTCAGATAAATTGAGCTCTACCATACGATTTACTCATAATTTTTTATTCCCTTTTTTTATAGTTTATTTGCATAGGATATTAAGCCTGTTAAGTTTAGTCTGTTAACTCTTTGTAGCATAATATATACAATTTTGATAAATACATGCATTGCATAACTTACTAGTTTCGAGTCACTAGCCTTCTGATGGTTATTGCTATCGTCCAGATAGTCAGAGTCTTCGTCGTAGTCCTCTTCGACATCCGGTTCTAGCGAATTTTCCGTAGTTTGAAATTGGTTTGGTTGATTAATACGATAGGCTGCTGTCGTAGTTTCTATGATTTGTTTTCGAATCGGTGTTGTAGAAGAAGTGGAAGTACTGGTCTGGAGACTGTTATTCGCCTTATTGACTGCGCGTACGGCTTTATTGATATTACCTGTCGCGATCTTCACGGATAAAGGCAAAGATACGTTGTTTTTCTTCTCTAAATCGTATTTATACATATACTTGGAAGTCGTGGACGTTTTCTTCGTGTACTTGTCCGCTATTTCTTTTTGACGAGCGTGAAATCTGTCCATAACCGCTTTCCTTTGCGCGTAATATTCCGATTTATCATCCTTCGAATCCTTAGTCACCGCGTAACGTTTCGATCTATTTGTTTTATTATTCGGGAAATAATTCACGTAACGTCGATTGATTTTCTTTGTCTTGTCCACGGGTTTATCGTCGTTCGAATCGCTCCAGCGTTCTTTATTCTTCCAATTCTTGTAACCAGCCTGAACGTGAGCCAGCTTCAACTTTTTATGGCTTTTCTTCGCGCCTTTGAACTCATTCAACGCAGTCGCGTTTCTTTTTACTCTGTCCTTGTGTGTTTCGTCACTTTTATCCGTGATTAAAAGATCTTCTCCATTCTCGATGGACTGTTCCTTGCCAAAGGGCTCTACTCCTAGCCGAGTGATCATGTATTTCTTCAAAATCGGTTTAATCTTCGTTTCGTGGTCGTCACCAGCGTCCTTTCTATTAATAAGCATGAATATCCACAGCTTTAGTTTCTTTTCTTTCCCCTTAACGTTGTACGTTTTTAATCCCTGATAGTCTCCTTCCGTAACTTTCGTCTCGTTTAAGGCAGACGTCTCGATAATCACAAAAAGCGTCAGCGTCAGGGCACCGAGCAACCAAACAGTTTTCGGAGTCATATTTACGATCGATGCGAACGATCCTAGCACCAACGAAGCAAATGAAGAAATCCGAAGAGCGTTTCGCATCTTTGACCTCAGTTTATCTACCGTTCGTGGGGTGAGAGACCTTTCCGTTGCTGGACGCGCGATTGTTTCGATTCCTCAAAAATAATATCTAATTATAACAATATGTTTATAAAATTTATCGCAAACCGATGAAAGCAGACTAATCGATTATCTTCCGACGTGACTACCCTACGATCGTGGCGCCAATGATGCAAAACGTTCATTAGCTTTTATCCTATCGTGTAACACAATTACAGCTCTCAACGTGATGATATTTTGTTAAACACGGCCGGCAGATTTAAATTATCACAAAACTACTAATTTTACCATATTTAACTACTATTACCATAAAATTACTGTTCCATAGAATCGAAGAATTTAAGACGCAGCTAGCTAAGAATTCTGCTACGTTAGCAGCTTGTTGGCTCAAAGTTTGATGAAAGTGAAAACTGTTATTATTGATATTTGTAGCGTTAATTGCATATTAATGTTAACAGATGATTCGATATAAGTAGAATTGGAAAAACGATACAAAATTTTTGATCGCTGGTGTACGTAACTCAGAAACTTGAATTATTAAAATTCTAAATGAACGTGTAGGTACAAGGAAGTAACGGGTAAAGGTGTAAATATTTTATTTAATTAGTATGAAGCGTGAAACGTAATACACGGTAGTTTATATCGACTCAATGGTAATGCTGTCATCGTCGATGTCTTCCCCGCTCTCGTTCGATTTCTTCATTTCTTTTCCTGGTTCAACCTTCGTGTCCAATTTTTCGATGCCATCCCCGATGCTGTCATCCTCTGGTTTCACAGTGGTTGTCGATGGTGGGCTCGGTTTAGGCGGTTCTCCCGGTTGAATGGGTTTTAACAGCGGATACACCTATGAAAAATCAGATGGATCATACTTTTTCAATGCCTGACGCACGCACGAAGCTGTTATTAATGAAAAAATTGATTTTTTAGAGAAATTGTGATATCAAACGGTCAAACAATTTTAGTTTTTACCGGATTCAGTGGAAACCGGAAGTCATGCACAGGGGTGCTATAATAAATATTATAAGCAGGCAAATGGGAGATCGAAGGCTTTCCATAAGCGATGACAGCAGCTGGAATACCATTCACATCTACGGGAACCTATAGAAACAAAGCAGCGATAAAAAAGAATCTATAGAAATAAAGAAAAATTGGCGAAATTTTACAAAGTTTTAAGAGACACGTTACATTTTGATAGTAAAACGGAGAGTTCTGGTATTGCAGAAATTGCGGATATACGCTGATGACTTCAGAAGGGTTTTGATGATCGTTGACGTACAAGTTTAGTCCGATTGGTTTCGACTCTATCGATACGACCAGGATTACAGCGAAGGCAAGCAACGTGGCGTAGACCTTGAAAAATGACGGTGAAAAAATTGTGACGAATTCAAAAAGAACGATTGTTTGTTCTATTTGTAGAATGATATATCGAATCCTGTGACACGAGAAACAATGCGGTAGTTAGCTGCAGATTGATCGTACGAATCCTGTGTCGAATAAAGAAACAGCTCGTCCGACGCTTTTGATAATACGAGCTTTGGCTCGATGCGCAGCATCGCGTGGCCCGCATATCAATCATTCTGATTCACAGGCAACGCGGAAACTGATTTTTTCCGCAGATGTAACGGTTAGTCGCGTCTTGAGAATTATTCATAAAAACAGTGGATCTCCTCTGCCACGGCTGTTATTACCATTTCCAACCCTTTTAGTCTTAAATTTATTTTATACGAATGAAAGAATAAGAATACAGCGAACGAAATATTCTATTTGTCGTCGTACCCGTTTATCGAAATACAAATTATAAGAAACTGTTCATAATGGAAACTTGGAAAAGTAAAGTAGGTGTGCTTCAAGTTGAAAAGTTGGTGAAACGATATTTAAACGAAATAGACTCACCTGCATAGTGTGATCACAGCTTCGCGATAGGCTCGCAAAACTATCTGTACTAACCGGAATTTCAGCCCTACCCGCGATTTATATATTCTTCATGGAGAGCAAACTCCCCCACCCTGTCGAATATCATCCGTGATTGTTTTTTTCCTTTGCTCCTACGTATAGCTCTTCTGTCGTTTCTTCTCGGTCCTTCGTCACGATCAACGGGATACTTGCTCGTAGTTCTTTTTTCCGACGACGTAGGCGCTCCATAATGATCAAAATATTTTCGACGTAGCCTGAGGATGCACGATGAAACGATTAATACGACACTACGAATGATCTTTGTTAGTTAGCCTGCCAAATAACTTAGGACAATGCAAGATGTGACGAAATCTCGAGAAAATCTCATTTTCGACGAAATTATCTCGCATGTGTTTCACGAGTTTGTCATTACGGTAGAGTTATGACAATGTTGTTTTATCGAGGTTAAGATATGAACTTATGTAGAACATGCCCGAAAGCTATAAACGAAAATAGCGAATTTATTGAAACGTATCACGTTTGGTAACAGGTTTCTATATGGTACATGCATATATCGAGCACAGGATGTATTATAACGCGACGTTTATTTATTGTTTCGATTAGAAGGACTACGACGAGATCGTGGAAGGATAGTCATACATGAACCGGTTAACGTTGGCAAATTGCCGTTTAGAATATGAATGAAGGGTGTGGCCTGACGACTTTGACACCCAAATCTACATTTCTAATGTTTCCGTGTCCGTTACCGTTACGTTTCTTCGATTTCGATCATCGCATCGAATTTCTTCCCAAGGTTATGCGCGAATTCAATACTTGCAATACGTAAATTCGACTAATTACGGGATAAATTAAAATATAATTAATGAAAATCAAAGTCTCTGAGAAAGCATGTACGTAACGTGGTAGGTTATTTAAAGCGAGAAAGCGATAATTATACGTCGACGTGAAATTCGAGATGCACTTCATGGTATTCGCGGCGAAAGAATTTTTGACATCTTCGTTAAAGTTTGCAAGTAACCTCGTTTCGTAATTACGCGTGACAATTTCGTTAGGAAAATCGTGGAGTGAGTTGGGATTCATCATCGCTTAATCATGGTCGTTCGACGGAACTTGCGAAATCGGAAGTGCTTAACTTCACCGTGACTCGGTCCTAGTATGGCTCCCAAAGGATGGCTCTCGAGAGTGGTTAGCCGAAAATGCAAAAGACAACTTCCTATGGTGAGGCTCAGAAGCGAGAAGTGCAGCATTGACAATCAAGGGAGTAAACACGATGAGGATAAATGTTACGCTGACGTTTCGAGGTATGTATCGTTCATCTAAAATTCATGCTTCGATAGGTTATGTTATTTAAAACAGGCGTTTCATACGTTTCAATCGATCGAAACGTTCATTCGAAATCGTTAAATGCAATCTGTCGCACGATAGACGTTCTTCAATCACACAGCGTTTATTTTATTTATTCGAATAGCTCAAAGCGACGACTCCGTATATCGATAAAAACGACACGCTTTGTAATTAAAACACGTATTATAAAGATATGGCTAATATATCGCTGAGAACGATTAGGCGATTTTTGTTAATTCTTTGATCGCGCCAACGTCAAGTAAACAGAAATAAAATTTGACAGATTGATATGTTATTTAAACGATACTGCGATAAACTGTCGATTTTTATACATTCATGAATAATTCAATGGCGTAAAAGTATATAAAATGCACATAATCCCTGGAAGTATATAAAATGTCGAGATATTTGTTATGAAAGTTCCTTCCTAAATCTTAAATTTTCAACGGTGCTTATAAAAATATGAATTCCCATAAATTTCCGCAGTTAAACAATAAAAATTGGCGTCGATGCAATCGTTAAGAAAAATAGATATAAATACGAACGCAAGTAATAAGTACAAGAACCTAAAGTGACATAAAAACTCGGACATCTTTAATAATACTTTATGAAAACTCTCGTATCATCTAAATTACTCAACCGACAACGAAATCTTGTAGAAATACACGACTAAGAACAAAGATATAGAAATATTTTGAGCATTAAAAAGATGTCGGCGCCAACCACGAGGGAGCAGCTGATGGACCAGTTTGAACGAAAGCGCCTTTTCGGAAATCGATAGGAAGAGAAGCTCGTGAGGCGTCGACTGCGCTCGTGGATGTTCGCACGGGCACTAATCAATCCGCGGGAGCTATCGTGTTTATCAACAAGTGCCGCATACACCTGCCTTCGCGTCAGCTTCCGTGACGGTCGTTCGGCAGCCACCATGGTCGGTGGCAACCCCTTCGTTGCCGGTGGTTCTTTGAATCGTGTTCGAAGACGAGGTTAAAGCACCGAGCCGTGTTCTCGACCAACCACCGCTTTGCTGCGTGATAAATCGTGCGTGTCGCTCGTCGACGAAGATTATCCTCGCCGACTCTTCCTCCAATCTTCTGCCTCCTCTTCTGCTTTTCCGCCTTTGTTTCCTTCGTTTCCTTGGTTTTTCCCGGTTTTCTCGTCGAGCGTGAGTTCACTGGAATTACATACTATTAATAACCCAACGGTGTCGTTGCACGATGCTGCTCTTGACCAGCTGTTTTTCAAAGGATTTTTACTCTCCACGACGAACAGTGGTATTTTGTCGAGAATTTTCGTGCCGATGTTTTTGTGTCGTCGTAGGTTTATTAGTTTCGAGATCGTGAAAAGGGAAAAATAAGTTTCTAACGGTTTGTTTCTAAGAGGTAAAGGTTAGTTCCGAGAGGGTAAAAGGTTAGGTCAATGAATCGTCCGTCGAATCATCGAACTGTATTTGTGCTTCTTCGTGTTTATTATTCGTTTTGTCATCGTTGGATTTTAAGTGATAGAATGTACGATAGGTGTACTTGATTTCGACAGACTTTAGCCCGAAATGAAAATTCGCCAGACAAGCAGATCTTCGCTGTGTTCGCCGGGAAATATCTCCACGAAATTGTGAGAAACTTGTTCATAATTATTTTCGGTGATTTCGTCTTAACGCGTATTATACCGATTTATTTAAGGATCTCCGATCGCGTTTGAAAATTTTCTTGTATCGTTCCGATATATTTGCGCCGTAAATACTTCGCTCCTCGAAGTACAAAGTCACCTGCTGCTCATAATTTACTGTCTCACGTCTTCATAAACTGATGATCTTCACAAAACACTGATGGAAGCTTGGAGACATTATCCATCTTTTGGCAAGCAAATTTCGTTCCTGCCATCTTTCATCGTCGCGTCATCTGCAAACCCTCTTTCCACATATTATGTGCGCGTTGAAATCCGCCGATTTCGAAACAATGCTCGCTGTGATCTCCTTGAAAAAATCCCGAAAATATTCTCCATTCCAATTTAGGCAACAAAGTGAATTACACGGTTTAGCGAATTTTGTATTCTTCGCATTTTTATGAATTGCAACGCGCGTATAAAAGTGAAGTGAATCTATCGAATCTCAATGAATCAGCGAGAAAACGTTATTATTTACCGGAGCTTCGCTTAATTGTCTGCGATGACCGTGTAGTAACGTGTTTTGTTCCACGCTTCAGGACACGAGGTTCGACGATGCACCGCTTAATGATCGAGGGGTGCGATCGAGGAGGGTGGAATCGAAAATATGAGAAAAGGGGCGCGGTTTTCGGAAAGCGGTCGTCACTATAAATAGAGCCGCCTCGTGCGTGCGTGCTATGCTTTTAAACATAGTTTTGGCAGCGCGAAACGTCAAACCGCCTCGGAGTGGCAAAGCGCGTGGATCGTTTCGCGAATTTCACGGAAACCATTGGCCGGAATCCTTGTTCCTTTCTGCAATACCTGGTTCGAATCACGCCGCACCGGACATCTTCGAGTCTGGAGAATAAAATGTGACTGCGTGTTACTATTTTTTAAAAAATCATTCGCCCCTCCGTTAACTCGTATGAAGAAGGAGATAAAGAAATAGAAGATTTACTAACAACATCGAGTAAAATAAACATCGCGAAGTCGCGTTTCGATAATAGAACGATCAATATCGTTTTCAACGTTCGTCGATTAAATAAATCAACTGTTTTATTTCGTTGGTTGTTGTGCCGCGTCTCGACGACTCTTTTTTTGCCTTTTCTTCCGATCAAAGGGAGGTAAAAGAGCGGGGAGCTTCGTCGAGAGAAAGAAATGAAAAGTGCATCGGAGAAGCGTGACAAGGAGAACCAGCGGCCGATGGAGAGAAGCCACGAGGCTGATGGTGACGCGCAGGATGCCCAGGACGAAGAGTAAAAATCGCCATCACACTAACAAAAGCGCCTGTCCCCGCGTTTCGTGCGTGTGCTCGTCGCTCTGCGTCAGGTTTCCGGTTCCTGTTTCGAACGCACATTTGCAGACGCTTCGATGCACACTTCGCTACACGCTTCTTTTCGTTCGTGTACAATGGATGCAGCAAGTATTCGTGTAAATTTTAAACAGTATTTCGTAGAATTATGGTTGCTTGGTTAATTTGTATAAGAGGATCAGTTCGTACGTGTATATGTCTTGTCAGAGGTCTGTAAAATCGACGTGCAAGAGAAATAAATTATCGGTCTGATAATAAATAGTTTTCGCACAAATTGTAGCGTTATCGAAAATTACAGTGGAAGGATAGAGTAGGGGATAAAAACGTGTTATCAGAAATTTGTTGTACGATATCTGTTCTAGCGATGTTCAAAAATATAGAAACTCGTTATTTTATAAAAATTGCTTGAGAAACCAGAGTTTCATAGTCTGTTGTTTGTGCGAATACTTCCTACATTCACCGTACGTTACACATACGTATTATTTCTACTACTACTACATCGGGGAATCGTTTAGTAGCAAGTTCCAATATTCCTTGAGAAATATCCTCTTATTCAAAGAGGAAGGAATGGTTGTTTGATAGAAACAATAGCGAAACGTTCCGGTAGAATGCGATTCATTGCCGGTTGGCTGGTCTTTCAAGGTTAATTGCAAAATATTGGCATGGACAGCGATACGATTCCGGCCAAATGAATTATAATGTTGTCGCGAATGTCCAATAAAATCGTTGACAATAATTGGTTCGTATATATCGTAGGAAACTAATTGCTCTGTACGATGTGTCTTCTTGAACGTGGACGGATAGTTGTCACAAAAAATGCAGGTGTTCGACGAGTCTCTTCAAACGATTTATTAATCGAATTACAACTTGCGATGCATTCGTTACCTGTATTCTTTATCGTAGCTTTTATTTAAATCCTGTTGCTTATAGAATCATAGAAGACTGGCTAGTTTCACGATACCTTCGACTCTCTTTCAATGTAAACATTCGCGATTCCAGTCTTTCGCATCAGCTTGAATTTACCATTCTATAGCTGACACTTTTAAATCTGTGGACAATTGATCCGAGAAACATGCAGCGTTTGCTATGGCGATTAACACTGGAGAAGAAAGGAAGAATAGAGCTCGTGTCATCTCTCGAAGGTATCGCGGAAGTTCCGAGAGGAAGTAGAATTGGTCATTGCCGTCAATTAATTATCGATACATAATGATAACGAACGACTTCGGTGGTTCGCACGTTTTTCTTTTTTTTTTTTCGCGATTCACGCGATTTATTTCGAACATCGCTTGTTATTTGGCCGTGTTAATTAACCTTGAATTCGAGGTGACGCTTTCCGACGTTCGATTTTCATTTCTGTGACATTGGCTAACAGCGTGGCGTACGTGAAAGGAGACTAATGCGCATTACGCGCGAGAAATTGGCGCAACGCCAATGGACAGTCGATTGATGATACCGTGAATGACTCTATGTTTCTCGAGTACCTGTCCCATTTTCTTTCTTTTTCTTAGAGAAAAGAGAACCGTGATTCTTTTGTTTCTACATCGCAGATATACGAAGGACATTGTAGACGTCAGTAGGACGAGCCGCTACGTTCCATTAGTTAAGTATGATAATAATGAATTTTATTCTTTATCGTCGATACACGAACGAATAGACACACCGTTTTATTTTATTTCGTGCGAATAAAAATAAACGACAGACCCAGAGAAAGTTTTTTTCGATCGATCGACACGCGAGAAAATAAAAATTCGTCGAATGGTTAATAAAATATTCTTCTTTCAAAATGAAACGATCAGTGAGATCTGCATCGTTCTGCTCGCTACTGTGTGCAATCCCCCCTTTGTTATGCGTAGCATTTTGGTAGCACGAGATTGCATGTTCGACATCGGTTTGCCAAGATAAAGCGTGCTGTTTGACTTGCAATCCTTTCACGCTCGTAGCTCTTCTCTTACTCTGACCGATAATTGAGCTTTGATTGTCGCCTGTTTGTGGTTTAGTGTGATGTCACCGAGCAACAAAAGCGCGGACGAGGCTATAAACGAAGCGTTGTTGGAGAAGCTGCGAAGTTGCGTGTCCAAGCCGCAGGAGGCCGATACGTTCAGGCACATCGCAGCTAAGATTCATGCTCGTGTCACGTCTTCAGGTAACCATGCTTACACGTACATGTACCTATTGTCTCTTATTTTCTCTTTATTTTATTTCGCAACTTTCACAATTCAGGAAATTACATTTTTGTATCGTTAACAAGCCCGACAATAAGATTTCGTGCTGATTTAAACGACGTATAAATAGGACAGCGCTTTCTTTCTTTTTCTAGGGAAAAATTTTTTGAAACCAGTACGTTTCTCCGGTAAACCAGTTTCTCGTTTTATTCGTTGTCCGTTTCGGAATTGCGAACGATCACCGAGCAACGAGTTTCGAATGCGGTAGTAAAGTTTTAAACGACTCGAAACAGATTGGACACTTTAAGACGGAGCCTCGTGCCGCTAAATTGCTATTTTTACCGCGAACGTTGGCTTCTATTTCATCGGGCTAATCACCAGAAACTTGCACAATTTATTATTCGTACCGTGTCGGGGTGCTTGCACGGCCGCCCTTTCGTCAGCAGCGGGAACACTCGACACGTTCCCGTCTCACGAATTTTCGTCCTCAATTCCTTTTTACGTCGCACGAACTCTTTCCACGTAAAACGAACAACCTTCGTGTCAAAAGATCGGGTCGAAAAGAGTAGAAAGATGCATAAAGAACATTACCGTATTCTTGACGAAAGAAGAACCCGGATGTCGAATTTAAATTCTGTTCTCTTTCGAATACACGGTGGAACCTTCGTTATTCGGACTAAAACTCATTTACTTTGAACTACCTTAAAAACGTTAATATTAAACAAGATTAAAAATGTTACAATTCTTTTTTCAGCTGCCATCCTTCTTTCTGAAGCTTTTCTTTTATATTCGCAAGTAAATCGCTCTGCTAAAACACATGAGAAATTGACAGAAAGGCATAAATAACGAAGAGTAAAATAGAAAACAATATCGTGAGGAACGATGATGAAGCATTTTCGCGATGTATTCCAGATAAACACGCTGCGTTCACAATTATATTCCCATGCATGCCACGATATTATCAAACGATCAACGCTGCGTTTCATTAGTACATGAATTTAGACCCAGTTTCACCTATGCGAGTTTCCATCACATCACACGCCACCGACATCGCCTATGCGCAGCCATTTCTTTTTTAAACGATTACGATTCCGTCGATGTGACGATAAGGGTTCCATGGATTGGCGAACAGGTGTGCCAAGCAGAGTCACGCGTCATACACTGGCCGTCACTCGATATTTTCGAATAGCCGGCTTTCGATTACATAAGAGTTTTCTTTAATGCTGATAGATCGTTTGGACGTGATCCAAACCGTACGGTACAATGTTAGACTGTCTCCGAGAGAATCGCGGTCGTGCCAATTTGATAAGGACTCGTTGTCTCGTTGATCGATATTTCTTTACGTTCGGAAGCTCGTGGATGCAGTGTCGTTGCACTGAGTCATCGTTTGGCTAACGAGACACTTTCCATTGGAAAAAGTTTCGATTGTTATTGCAACATTCTACATCGTCATTTCACGGTTGCTTCCAGTACGTAGTTTCATAGAGCGTGGACAGCGAATTTTTTATTTGAGAAAATATATAACACGGAGAGACGGACTTCCAGAATCTGCTTGCGAGTTGCTTTGCTTAGGTTCTTTCAGTTGGCTCGCGTTCAACTGATTTTTTTCTCTAAACGCTCGTGCACGTGTTTAATGTAAGTATCTATTTACATTCTTACGGGACCTGCAATTCCTAAATGCGTAAACGGTGCTTTATAAACGTTCCGATTGAAGAATCTCTGATTATGTAATGCTTTCAATTAGAGAACGCATTAAAAATGTAATAGCGATAGATTATACGGAGAAGATGTTGTGCTAATGGTTGAATATTTTCTCAGGCCAACAGCTTAGTGTATAACATGCAGCTTTTTTATGCATAGTGTTCATGGCATTGGTCGCAATTGGCCTTGTGTCAAGTCTGAAATAGGAGCCATGTATTTTGTCAATGTCCAGTATGCTTGGTATCGCATCTGTTCCTTCGATTATTCATGGTTGCGGACATTGATTTATCTGTGATTTATGTATGTCGTACTTTATTGTTTCATTAACAGTTTAAACCGACTAGTATAATGACTATTCGTTAATAATCTTAGAATACGGACGGTCTGATTTACCTCGTAGAAATTTCGTAGAATTCTAATTATAGCTATTGTATTAAAACGTTTAAAGAATCGGTATCTTCCAGATCGGCGAGTGCGTGAGCGCACGTTGGAGAAATTATGGCGCAAGAATTCCGGTGCGATGGAAATATTCATCACAACGTTAGAGGTGGGTAGCTTCTTTAACTGTATGCGTTCAAACATATTTTCGTTCGCAAAAATTCGCTTCGAAAGAATTTACGCGCGATGAATTTTTGGGCCGTGAACGACACACACATTATCTACGGAGGATTATTAATCAACTTATTGTCTCGAAGCTTCTATCTTATAGAGCCAAACTTTGTCAACCCCTATTGTCAGATCACCACTTAGATGGAAGATGAAGGCGCGAACTTTTACTTGAAATCGCGTTTCTGATTCTCAAGGGGCGTGACCGAACGCCCTGGGTTTTGCGAAACCCGACATTTAATCGACACTTTGTGGTTCCAATTAAGCGTGCGGATAACCATGTCACGATTAACATTTTGCACGATATGGCGTGGTTAGGTCGCATCAGCCGGCTCGGTCCCCATTGTCTGTCTTGTCGACAGGGCTTCCTGCGGCATGCAAAACTGGAAATCCGTTCGTTCCATTTTCTGTTAAGTATTGCACGCACGCATCGCAGGAATAATTATCTGCATGGCCTGCTGCGCGTATCGAATATCTCTCGATCGTTTCCTTTACTATTACAACGAGTCCAGATGCATCAAGTATAAATCGTGGAAGAATTATAAAGTTCGTTTGTTACAGAACTGCAAGGATCACGTGATAAACTGCAGTATCGCCAGCATACTACACGAATGCATATCACCCCGTGTGGCGAAGGGGAAGACCAAAGGGAACAAGAACAAAAGTGCCACAAGTAATTGCAATTTCTAAGTTTCGACGAGTTGGTGTTATTGTTTCTGAAGAAAATCTGTCAGTATACGTCGTAGAGATTTGTAGAAAGTTTGGAAACCTAGATCGTATAATTGCTATCGAAGACGTATGGTTAATTGAAACGATAATTGGCTGTCCTTTACAGGATCCAGCAGCCGAATGGCAGTGATGCAGCTGATCAATTTAGGAATCACGCAAGTTCTAGTTAAGCTTTTAGTTAACCTGCAACACGCGGACACTATTTCGAGCGAAGTGCTCACGCAGGAGGTGCTTTGGCTTTTGGGACAGGTAACACATCGTCGTTCCCTTTACAATATCATTCAACTTGTTTCAATTTTGTAAATAAAACTTGTAGATAGCCCAAAGGGACCAGAAGTTCGTGTCAAAGATAAAGATGCTTAATACGATAAAATTGTTTCACACGCTCCTGAAGCAACATTACAACAACAGCAAAACGCTACTACCGTTGTTGTTGACTGTCAAGTGTCTGGCCAGGAACTGTGAGTAAATTGTCTCTAGATGAATAGATTTCTATAATTCAGAGTTTACAGATATTTCAATATTTTCTGCATAGAAATATCTATAACTTGTCGAACGTTTCGTGTTTATAGTTGTTTAAATCCGATTGGTTTTCAGCAATCTCTCTTCAAGTGTTGGTGAAGGACGGCATATCCAGCACACTGGAGAAAACGTTCGTATGCGTCGGTTACATGCCGCATCTGAAACTCAGATTGCTGTTAGAGTGTTTCAAATATTTCACAACGAGCAGTACGTAGACTATTTTCGTTTATCGTTAGCGACGCGCGAGCTGATCCCATCAGCGAATTGAACTTTAGCAATTAGCCGGAATTTAAACGAGTACCGGTATACAACTTACTTACACGAGCATGTGTGTTTTGTTCGTAGAACTTTGTTGCACGAAATTCGTGAAGGTGGGCCTTGTGCATCTGTTGATGAGGATTTTCGAAAGATGGGAACGATTCGACGGCCCGATGAGACTGAAGATTTGCAATTGCGCCTTGATCACGTTGCAGCACTTATGCGTCATAAGTGAGTTTATTCGTGACGACCTTTAAGCGTTGCGAATTACGAGAACAGCCGGCCGGAAGTTGAGTCTGTAGGGCGTAGAACGTATAGTCGTGTGCGATGGTTTAACGTGATTCGCTTTTCAGCATCGACCATCGTGTTCTTGGGTTATTCCTAAATAAAAATACAAAACATTTAGATTAGATTCTTATTTATTCAAATTCATCGAGCAAATTGAAGTTTAAATAACAGGACTTCACTGATTGTCTTCCACTATCTACGTTTTCTCGTTCATATAAGGACCTTACGTTCACGACAAATAGGTTCGATTGTCAGGAATTCGTTTAATCTGTTAACCAAAACTTCTTACTATTATTGAATCAAGAATTAATAAAAACAAATAACTTTCAGATAAGTCAATCGTATTCTTTACAAGTATAAATATATAGTTCGTTTTCGACAGAAATGTCACTATGCGTTAGAAGATAGAAGATTCACAAGCAAAGATTTAAAAACGTTATTATATCCTAGAGTTATGTAGGCTTTAATTAACAACTTAATCGAGTATTAGCTGAAAGATTGTCCGCATAACCAAAAACTCGCATAAATGGAGTTCCACCGTATACAGACGTCGTTTCTTCTTGTGTAATTATTTTTGAACCGGTTAGTTATAGCTTAGTTAGGACATCGAATGACTCTAGTTATCTTTTCTTACGACTTATTTGCCATTTCTTGCAGAACAAACATATCGCATGTAAATTTATGTCCACGTTATATCCACAAGCGGTGGTTTTACGTCGCCATTACACGTTGGGACTTCTTTTTGCCCGTTTCAGAAGCCGGCAGAAAGGCTATCAAGACGAACAATGGTCTGCAACTACTGTACCGGTTTTGCAGCAACTGTCCGGAGGATAAGGCATACGATTCGTTGCTGTCACGTATATGCGGAATAATCAATCAATGTCTGGAGAAGAAGGAGCTGCCGGTGCCCGAAATGTCTCCGGCAAGGTGAACGAAACATTCAAGGACGCACGAAATCGATCGACGCTCGATCGTAGCTCGAATCGTTTTTTCACAACGGTAGCTTATTGTCGAATTGGGCTTGTTTGTTACGCTAATGGGCAGAAGATAAGCGATTGAAAGAGAAGTAGAGATTCGTGTATCGATTTACTAAGTATTAAAACGAGAATTTTACTTTGGGTATCTTGAATATCCAGTGTGTCATGTGCATTGTGTACATTTCTGCGCAGATATTCTCCGGCAACAGGCAGCACGATTATAAATAACCTTGTAAATCTATGTCGAACTCTTTCGCAGGTTTGTGCTACCTGAAGCAAATGTTAGACCGAATAGCGCCGAGAGTGGCAGCGACATCGACAGCCAGGTGCGTATTTTTGTCGGTCAGAATGACGCAACGAGTGAAACGTAAGGTTGCGAGGCGCCACACGGGATCATAAAACATCGTATAATTGCGTTTTGACGCGGGAATGGTTTCTAAGAAACTGGTCTTAGGTCAAACGTTAAGTACCGAACCTTAGCGAGCATCTGTATTCTACAACGAACAAAATGTCTCTACGCAGGCATGCAGCGTGGCTTCTCTTGGAAGACTGTACAGTGACCTTGATTCCGGAGACGAAGAAGAAAGTCAGAATTCAAGGACGAACGTGAAAAATATGAATGCTGCCGACGAAGTGGACGAGAGCAAATTCTTCGCTGGTGTGTTCACTTCTCAAAGATCAGAGGAGGATCTGGCTGAGTACGTCGACAATATTTTTAACAGTCAAACAGTTTTTTGGGTTAAACTTTCATTGGGAGAAAGTTTAATTAACCCGTATGTCTCTTGATTGTTTAGATACGGCGCTTTCTTCAAAGAATTAAGCAACCTACAGAACCAAGTTTGCGTAGCAAAGTCTTCAGCAGAGAAATTGATCGATGCAGCAGACACGAGAATATGTAGTAGCAAAACAAAAACGTCAAATAATGACACGGCGATCAAAATCTTTGACGACATGTCTTCGAATTTGTCGGATCAACAGGCCTATTGCGTGATAGCAAGCAGAGTGAAAAGCGTGATAGGTTTCGTGAAGGTGGCTTACCCGGATCTAATCGGTGGCGATGGTCTCGGGAAGGACGAGCCCTTGAACAACAAGGACAGGAAGGTCTGTCGATCGAAACTTCTTACGTGCGTGGAACGAGGTCTTCACGGTGGCACCTTGGTTCAAGAAGTAGTCTACGATCTTGACGCTTTAGCTTCTAATAACAGCGACGAGCAAACACCGGTTGACAATCATTTGTGCAACTGGGATGAGAACAGGATAGGGAAACGTTGCTCCGACACCAAACAGCTACACTTCGAGTCCAGATTCGAGAGCGGGAATCTGAGGAAAGTCATTCAGGTACAACTCTATGAATGTTTCATATTGTTCAATCTTAATTGCACTGCCAGCCATAAGTATCACGACGTTATTGTGGACATCGGTCGGCTAGGACACTTTATTTATTTCCTCAAAGGTTTCTGACAAATAAGGGTATTAGTAATATTGATTAATTAGCGTTTCGATAATATAGAATACGAATAAAATATTTATTTACTTAAGGAAGTCAGTATTCCTTAACATCCTAATACTCTCCAAACTTATGAGTGCGAGTACGTCATAATACTAAAATACTAAAATAAAATACTAAATGAAATAAAACGCGCTGGAATTTTCCAATAAATGTAACGTGTAAATACGATAGTACTTATGGCTGATAATGTATATTTAATTTTCCAAAGAATGATACTTCCGTTGGTTCTCGTTTCGCGGTAAATCTGCGTCATTTCTTTCCAATCCGCTTCCTTGCAGATAGGCCCGAGAGAGTACGATCTAATCTTGACGCCGGATGTGAACAGCGGCTCCAGGCATCAGTGGTTCTATTTCGAGGTGTCAAACATGGAGGCGAACCTGTCGTATACGTTTAACATCATCAATTGCGAGAAGGCGAACTCGCAGTTCAATTTCGGTATGAAACCGATTCTCTTCAGCGTGACGGAAGCTCAGTTAGGCAGGCCAGGTTGGGTGAGAACAGGCGCTGATATCTGCTACTATCGGAACTGTTATCAACGTCCAACCAAGGGGAAAAATTATTTGACTACGTCGTTCACTGTCGCATTTCCTCATGCGTACGATGTTTGTTATCTGGCGTACCATTTCCCTTATACGTACAGTTTGTTAATGACTAATATTTGGAAGTGGACCAGAAGGGTTCCTTCGAATACGTATTTCAGAGCGGAGACTCTTTGCGAAACGTTAAATGGAAACAACAATCCTCTGTTGACTATTACGTCTTTGGAATCTAAGAACAATCCTATACAGGTGAGTTTCGAAGAGGAAACATGCATAGAATTTAAGAATTGAAGAGAATATTTTATTAGGTGATGGATGACGAATGGCGTTGATTTTATTACATAGAAATTTTAACTCTTTGACAGACTGATACAACGAAGATGAATACAGAACGAACGATTTAGGAAATATTTATTTCGACGTATATTTATCGTCAAAATTTCTTTTGATAAAAATTCCTATTTTCAACTTTTCATGGACAATCAATTTTAATAGTTTCTTTACGTACAATAACATCTAAAATATATGAAATTTATGATATTATATTTTTTATGTTACACTGTGAAATGGTCAATGGAATGATCTCAAGAGGAACATGTTTCCTCTTTATTCTCCAGAACCGTAAAGTGATATTTCTAACATCGAGAGTTCATCCGGGTGAAAGCAATGCTTCATGGGTGATGGATGGTACGTTAGAGGCGCTGTTGAGCAACAACCCTTACGTAGCGAGTTTACGAGACGATTACGTATTCAAAATAGTGCCAATGCTGAACATCGAGGGTGTGGTAAACGGTTGGTAAGTGATTTCTAAGAAGGTAATTATGTTAAAGGTTGACAAAGATCGACACGATACCAACAAGAATGTGTTTCGTACCTTTATTAATATTCAATTACACAAGTTGCACATTCGCGCCGTGTTTACGCAATGATATTCAAGATCCATGCGTCGATGACCTATCGTAGCAGTAAGAAAAATCATCTCGTGAATGTTGATCTACGCGTATGCCGATTGTCATATGTCTGGATGACCGAAACGTTGCGATTCGTACGTGTTCCACGAGTAACCTTTTTCCATTTAGCATCCTTCGAGACCCTGAATACTCTAACTTTAGATCAAACGTTAAAATTACGGTTAAGATCGACGTTCGAACCGTTATCAAGGAGAGAATCCGGGTCAAACCGATCGGCTACGAAACGTTTCATCTTGCAGACGTACGAATAACGTTAACTAAGATGATTACACATCGATATGCATGAAGATTCGTGGCACGGGCGGACTCCCAACCCTACACCAATGATGATTCGGTTAGCCTTAAGAACAACGATAATGTAGTTCACCGTGCGTTTCCTCCTGTACCAGCTTAATGCCTGAGATCCCACGCAGATGAGTCCTCACGTTCGTGTTTATTATCATCTACCATGTCTACGAGTCAAATAGCGCTAAATGGATACGTGCTCCGATAAAAAAAAAGACTGCTGAAGAGATAGAGAAGAATCGAGCGCGACCGATCCTGTCACGCGGATACAATATGTCCGCCGGTGCCACTGATCAAGGATCGTATTGAAATGATGGAATGAATGCCCTTGCGAGAACGATGTCGGCTATCGTCGGAGATCGACGCCAGAAGGAAAAGACTCGCTTCCAAATTTACTTATGTATTCGAGCAGATTAACTGTTAACTTAGTTTAAGCGTCAAACCGAATCGAACATTCTTGAAACTTCATTCGGTATCAAGACATCTCCGTTTTAAGACGAGACCCGATCTCGAAAGTTTTCCTTCTGTCGATCTGAAGACTCCGACGATTGCGAACGGCGTGAAAGAATCCGACGAGCGCTAACCGGAAATTTCATTGAAATCAGAACGAATGGATGAGCGATGAATGGCAACGACCGGCCCCATCGTGATCGCGATGGGATCGCTCGACCGCACGCGTGTACGCGTGTCCGATGTCCGCTGTATAAACATTAAAATAACGTACATTAATACATCTAGTTCCTCGAGAATCTCCTATGCTCTTCACTTATTAACGAACAACGCGACGATGCCTAAATTGTAAAGCGTTACTTGGACGGAGGGTCTAATACTTTGCCGTTGGTGCGCACTTTGATGTTGTACCTGTAGGCCGGTTCCGCCTCTGGCAGGATCGTGCTGCTGTCGTCGTCTTGATCCTTCATCATCGACGATTCAGCCGCCTCTGGTTGGTCGTTCACGTAGTAATCTTGAACGCTGTCGTATGGACCGACCGTGTGTGCGTCTTCTAAACCGTTATTTGGCGACTCGGTTTCGCCATGCATCTCGAAATAATCCGGTGACTCTCGATGTTCGACTTTCATGTCGGAGGCCGAACGTAAGGAGGAACGATGAACCTCGCGAGTCTTAAGACCATCGAATACGCTGTCTTTTCTGGCCTGTGGACCTGGAGTGTCGGTAAAGAGGCTCGTGATGTCAGGAAGATGATCGGGTCTGGTGTTGTCTAGTTCAGCGTTGGTAGGTTGTTCGTGATCCTCGGTGATTACCGGCGAAGACGTGGACGGTGATAAGGCGGATTGCTGTTGCTTGTCAGACGCGGGAACGGCCGTGGTAATCAGCCTGCTAACGACCGGGTCTTCAGGTAATTTCTCGTCGACAGAGCTCTCTTCTTCCGGTGTTAACTTCTCGTCGATGCTGCTCTCATTCTGCTCGTCGTTCTTGCTGGCGTTGCTTTCCTCATGCTCGTCGACCTGGTCGTCGCTGGCTGGCGCCGAGGTGGTTGTTATGTAGGGTCTGCGATTTCTGGAAATCGCGCACTAGTTTCAGGGGAACGTTGTCGTCTCGTTCGCCAGGGCAAAGCGATAGGTTTACAGAGGATTATTATTTAGAATAGAAAATTGTAACGGTGACTTGTGGTGTTCCCTCACGTATATTAGCGATAATTCGTATTAGTATCGTCTATGGTGTTAAAAGCGTAAAAAGTACATAGAAAAAGTCTGGCACCACTGCTTAGCGTAATATTAGTAAGATCAAATATTGAAATTGAAAAAATGTTGATAATATCAATTTATAGTCAGTAGTGTCCACGCTTTTTCAAATTGACGTGTGTTTTTGCGCGTCTGTCTGTATGTATGTATGTGTGTGTATTATGTGTCGCGTGTCTGACGTTTGCGAGAAGCGAGAGAATGTGTTATTAATTATAAGCTGTGTTCTCGTGTTCGAGAGGAACGTCACGAGTGATAAGCAGTTTACGTCCGAACGACAGCGAAGGATGTCGCACAGTTTCCCAAGTACCATCTATCTTAACAATTATTCAGACTACATTATCCAGTGAAGCGTTATTTATCAGTTCCTTTCATCAGTTCTCATAACTCATAACCGCACGGAGAAAAAAACCTGCCAGTCCGTTAGCCACCGTGGACACACTGGCTCTCTACGACCGCCTATTTAATAAACGTACGAGACAAAGACATCTTGTCCGCGATTAATACGCGTTTGCTCGATCAATTTGCATACGAAATACGAAGGAGCCTCGTCGTATCATAAAATCGTTCGCGCTTGAAAAATCGCCGCCGTTGAAAACCCTTTGGCGTAAATACATGATTACAAGGAACGCCTATGAGCCGACCAATTATCGTGTCTCTTTCACTGATATCTTATCGGTTTGTCCCAGCGTTTTCTATTTTTTTGTCCGTGCGCCATCGAGATTCACCTTGGTACACGTTGAACTCTTCTGATAGCCTATCTGCCTATCTCATTTTCTCTCTCTCTCTCTCTTATTCTCGGCGGTTTTGTGTATTTTTGTGACAAGTATTATCTCACCTCTTACCCCTGAGTCGCAGAGACTGGAATGCTGCCGTAGTTGTAGTAGTAGCATCTTGTTTGCTCGCAGATGAAGTCCTTAACCAAGGTGCAGTCCTGGGCCTCCCATGCTAACGTAGGCGCTGCCATCGCCACGCATCCGTCCGCGCTGCCGCTGTCACCGCTGGAACCGAACAAGTTCCGGATTAGAATTTAAATCACCCGGCACCCGTTTATCGATTCGATGCACGCGTTTCCGGGTGGAGACGCGTGCACGCCACGGGAGGGACGCCGATAATTATCGTTCGTGACGACGAATCGATCTTCGACCTATTGTCTTCTTCCTTGACGCGAAAGAATCTTCGCTATGTTTCTATTTGCCTGGCTCTGTAGACGGAACGTGACGCTTGCTTCCTCCTGTATGCGTGTCTTTTGTCTATGTGATTTCCGGTTCTGACGGGTTTTTTTTTCTTTTTTTAAACAAAGGATCGTTACGAGGTTTGTTCCAATCCGATAAATCATCGTTTCGCGAGGTTACACGCTGGGATAAAGTTCATAATCGAAAAGTCACGCTTGCTACTTTCTGTGTGCGTGACCCTCGTCTATGTGATTTCCGATTCCGATGAGATTTTTCAACGAAGAATCGTTAAAAGGATTGGAAGGTTCGTTCCAATCTGGTGAACTATTATCTCGAAAGGTTAGAGAGTGGGATAAGGTTCTTAATTCCAAAGGTCGTTACGAAGTAATCTATGAATTGATTTTAGTGGAAGTTTGACGTGCAAGTTGATGATTACCTTTCGCGTGCCACTCGTTGAGGTTCGGTGCCGGGTGGAACGTCAGCGGGTCTGTTGCCAGGTCGCCTCAACATGTAGTCGAAGGTGGCATTGAACGGAAGACCTGTGCTCATCCAGAGGAACATGTCCGTGCCCAACTTGTTGCCGGATGTCCAGAAATCGTATTTAACGTAGCCGGCGTTTTTCAAGTACTGCGTCATCGTGTCGGCTTTTTCCTTAGTCTCGAAAGAGGCCAACTGCAAGCCCAATGAACGACAGTACTGGTAGGCCAAGAAGTAATTCAGCTCGGGACTGTAGGGATTCATCCTTGACACGAAGTATTGCACACCGTCTAACTGGATCGTTGTGATCCTTTGAGCTGTAAATTCATTTCAATTAACTTATTATTATTCGTCAGAGATATTCGTTAATTGTCGAAAGAAAGTATATTAGCTACGTATTTCTGCTAAATGTTTACCAAGTGTCACGCAATCTCCTGCAATTTATTCCTAATAATCGTCCACGCAGCATTTCATTATGCCTGAATACATCGGCTAAATTTATTTAAATGAATTCAAAATTATGTATCGATACATGCTGTTTATTTTCGAAAATCAACATATGTTTCACCAATTCAAATGCTAGAGAACTATCGATCGACCCCATCCCCGACACAGCCAGCTGATGAATAAAAAAGGAAATTCCTTTCTTGTTCTCGTATTATCTCATCGAGGCACGTCTCCGCCATTGACTTCCGACCAGGCCACAAATGGCAGCCCCAGACGCGGGAAAAATCATCCTGTGAATTCTAATCTACTCGGTGTTCCATTTTAGCAGCGTCGCGTGAACCGTTACGTCTGCTAGCAATTATAAATACTTTTTATTCGTTTAATTCGAAGATGCATGTCGCGAAGCGGAAGAAAAATGCACTCGACGTATCCCATTCGAACGTCATTCCCATTCACATCGAATTCTATAGCCTTTCAGCATTTTAAATCAGCCTATTCTAATCATCTAGATCTATCAACTACCATTGTCTACCGTTTCCTTTTCTTCCCTTCCCGTTAATTAAGCTTCGTAAAATTTGTTACGGATTCCCCTATTAAAAAATAGCATCGGTTTACAACGTCACATCGAACAGGTCGATTGTGTTCTCGGCTTAACTCACACTGCCGCTCGTCGTAAATCATTTAATATCGCGATTTTAATTTATTACCTCTGGGATACGTATACATCATCGACGCTGTTCGTTATAGCCAGACTCGCAGAATGACTCTGTAGTTTGTGAGAAGTGCCGTGTTCACACGATACATACCGTGCGAGTTCATCGACCTTCTACGTCTATTTGGTTAACTGTACTTATAAATTATGACCGGTTCAGGCCGCCAAATAGTTCGCAGACGACTAATACAAAGCCTAGAAACATCGCACGAGCCTCGTCCGAGCTGTTCTCTCCTCCCGCGCGTAAAAATGATCCCGAGATTATACTAAAATTCCTTTAGGAACGTAGACCACGTTAATGTTCCCGATATTTCCGTGAAATTATAAAATTTCTTATCGCAATTCGAAATCGCGATGGACGTTTAAATACGTATTAGATTGTTCAAAGATTTAAGGAAGAAAAGAAAGTGGTATTTTCAGCGGCACATGTTACGAAATAGACGAACAAGCGAACGATTCGAAGCGCCTTGAGAAAGAAGACGCGTGATAAATTGAAAGGGTGCGTTTCGCGTAAAAATGCTCCGGTTCGTGAAGCCCGCGGCGCAGGTGGTGGTAAACGACCTGAAGACCTTGAGACGTCTGCCGCCAGTGCTCTCTAGAAAGAAGACGCCTGCTAGACGCTATGAGCCGCGATTTCATTCACGAATTACACGTCACGCGTATCGTAATTAACGCGATCGCGATGACGATAGTTTAAGGATGTGGAAATTTGCCAAGTATCGTTACGCGTTACGTGAAATAAAAATTCAGATTAAAAAAACGATTAAAAAAAAAAAAGAAAAAGGAAAGAAATATTTATCAAAGGAAAAAATTCGAATTTAGAAAATACAAGCAAAAGATCGTGACATTGGATGGACTTCTCGTCGTTAATTAAAGTCTGGATGCACGGTATCGTCCGTTGAGCACAAAAAGAATCGTTGGGCGAACGTAGCATGAATAACGAACCGCGAAGAAACGAGTCAGAATGACGAACGAGTGATCTTGAAGTCGCGTGCGTGATCAGCGACCGCGAGTTTCCTCTTCAACGTTTGAATGCACCGGACGTCGCAGTCGACGTTTTCTCCAAGGGAACGACAATGCGAGGACGAAAGCATCGAACAAAGAAGAGAAGTTGAAAAACGAATCGATGCCGGTCGTGGTATTCTCCGGGCAAAAACTTGGCGTTATTCCAACGATAAGAATCATTAAGAGGCTACCAGAATTCGAAACGTAAATCTCAAACTGTCGAAAGTTCGAGCAAACTTCCTGCCGATCCACCGTGTTCCCAGCGAATTCCAACCGCCAGATTAGATTCCTCTCTGGTCTCTCGATTCTCTCGAAAGCGAATTTTTCAGATCGAACGTAAATTTTCAGCGAATCGAGCGATAACGACTGATATGTCGAGAAAGTGTACCAACCTGAGGCGAAGGCCGCGACGAGCAGCAACAGTACAGCGATCTTCATGGTGGCGTGTGTCGATTAATCGATCAAGCAGCCGTTTCCGTTTCCGACTCTCGGAATACACCGGATGTTAGTGTTAGGGTCGCGTTCTCGGACTGGCCTCGCGCTGCGCTGTGGGGCCCCTTAAGAGTCTTCTGCCCGGATCCCAGAGGAGGGGGTCGTTGAAGATGATTCACTGGCTAACCTAGAGCAGGACGAGCGGAGTCCACGAAGGGACGAGCGGGCACGAGAGAGCGGGATAGCTCGAGACGTCGACGGGGGATACGAACCGATCCGAAATGTAATCGACTTGGTCGCGCAAAAAGCCTGCGAGGTGACAAGGTCAGAAAAAAATACGAGGTACCACGATAGATGTCGGTGCCGCAGGGTTACAGAGGATGATGCGCCGCGTTCGTTGACACGGCTTCGCTCTCTCGTACGTTTCTTCTCTCACCAACTTTGCTCTCTCGGCCGAACTTTTTAATCCACCAACGCATCGAACGTAGATCGTCGCTCGTTCTCGCTTTACGGCGCGAAGATCTGTGAGTGATTTGGCTGACTGGAAATTGTCGACGGTTGGTTCGATGTTGAATCTAACGAACGTCGATGCAAACTAACGCGCAAGATACGATTGTATTCTCTTTTCTTTATCAACGCGCGCCTATACGTCGTAGGAAGAGCGTAAACGAGACGAAAGTGAAAGAATCGAAAGGAGATCGAATCGCTACGAGATTGGAGAACTACGAACGAAGCAGCGAAGCCTGGATTGTTAAGGAAACGGAGAACGAGGCGTGAAACTGTCTGGCAGACAGCGGGAAGATGGTTCGACGGTGGACGCTATTAATAACGTTGTCCCATCGTATACTTTGTTTTACGTTGGTAGTTGTAGCGGATGGAATTTCGCTTTAGCGTCACTTCACGATGTTCATCGTCCTGAATGGAATTGTATCGACGAGCTGGCGCAAAAAGACACCGACCTCAAGGTAGACTTCATTTCTGAGCGTGGTTCGCGAGAACGCGCCACATACCATCCCTCAAAATCACTGTTTTCCATCGTGAACCATGTCGACGATCGGGATGCGTTAACGATATTGTCATTCCAGTCAACTTGGATATCGTGGATGTAAATCACGGCCTGGAAGAACCTTGGCAACGTTTCCTCGTTGGAAATACCTTTTTCATTTTCCCCTCTTTTCGATGCTCCATAGGACAGACGTTCGATTCAACGTCTATCACAAGTTATATATCAAGAAAATTATATACAAACAGCATCGAGATACGACGTAGGATGCTAATTGCTCGACGAGGCTAGCGTACAGTTGCAATTGTAACCTGCTAGGTATTACGGGAATCGTACGCGCGTTCAATATATTGCACACGGTGGTCGAAGTGACTCGGTGGAATCTCCATGAAAGTCGGAGTACACTGGCGCAGGAGGTTTTGAACCGGTTCCCTTGTTAAGCCTTTGGCGCCGTCTATTCTTATTCTTCGGTCTTTCCGTGCTTAGTTTTTTCTCCGCCGGCATTGACCGGGCCCCATTAAGGGAAGTATCTTCAACGTCTGAAAAACGCATAATCGCTTTACAATCGTTTAAATACATCGAGCCCGGTATTTTTATTCAGTTTAATGCGTACCTACGGTCACGAGGATAGAGGATTCCATTTTAAAAGCGTCCACACGTTTCGCGAACGCGCTCGCGCCACATTAATTATTTCGATCTACGCGCTCGGCCTCTGCTGCGACTAACCATTACGATACCACGGCGCGTAGATACGAACGAAACGTTCGAGAATTCTTATGAGAACGATGCCCATCTTAATGCACCGGACCGATATTAACCCCTTAACACAGTGAAGTCGTATCTCGTCTGGCCGAGAGATTTCTTGCTAGCGTTGCTTTCGTCGTGGATCCACGCTCGCGGCATCAGCGTATTCTCAGCGGCAGCAAAAAGGCTCTTGTCTCAAGGTAGGCTTCATTTCTCACCGCGTCTTCTCTCGCACGAGAGATCACTCGTTTCTGCGATACGTGCCGTACGTATCTTACGCTTTTCTCGCGTCGAAACGACCGCGCGCCACTGAGGCCCAGTTACTTCGATTACGATACGCAACCGGTACCGGAGAACCAACAAGCAGTGCAAAATCCCGACGAGACAATTTTCTTCTTCTTCTTCTCCTTCGTCCTTCTTTTATCTTCTTTAGCTACCTACTTTGTCTTCGTTTTTTAGTTGCTCTTTGTCCAGACCGTATCCGATCGATTCGATATCCTGTAACGTCTCTGGATCGATGATCATTATACGCGACGTGTTATTTCTGTTACGCGGTGTGCGACCAGTCCAGCAAAAAGGAACTCGCGTGACATCCGAGACCCACCGCGTCTCTTTCGATCTGCGTTCCTCTTCTCGTTGTCTTCGTGGCTCGCACGAAAGCACCGCGATCTCTATGTTAAACGATACAAGAGTCGATTTCAGTTGGTTTATAACGAGCCGCGTATCATCTATTTAAAGATTCGATACGGTTGCGTCAGGTAGGAACGTGATGGAACAAAATCGCCCAAGGTATGCTTTATTACGAGAGGCCAATGTCAGGTCGATCGTAAACAGAGACGAGTAATTACACGAGGGAGCAGTTAGAATTATACGGATCCTTAAAATATCTCTCGTTTAGCCTTACACTTCTACCGACTATTCTCGTGCTCCCTATTCTTACAATACTCTATTATCATAAAATATCGAGGGTTGTTATTTTAAGCTATCATTATATTTTACATAAATCCATCGCAACAGTTCTCTCTCGTTCTCTATTCTCGTTAGAAAATTACCACCAAGTATCTACCGATCGCAACACGTTCGCATCCACGAGGTTCGTGTTTATTACGATCGTACGATTTGTTAACAATCGAGGCTGGCCTATCCGTTTGGAGACACTGGACGAAACGAAAAGAGAAAATAGCGGGTGGTTGATAAACAGGCGACTAAACTCGAATCTAGTATGTTGGAGCCCGTAGCTTGGTTGCGTGGGTCACGTTTCGCTGGTGCATTGGCGCAGGTCAGTTTAACAGGTCGGAGTCTCGGCGACGTATTCCCATGGGAATGCAGTCGTTGTGCCGTGGAGTGCACTTAGGTCTGGCAATGCCTACGGGGGTTTCTGTTCGTGGCCATATATCGGTGGGTGAAACGAAAGCAGAAGCTCGATCCTGGATAAACAAGCGATCCTCCACCACCTCCTTCGTCTTGTTCGTCTCCGTTTCTCCCTCGTGTTGGCCCTATCTGCGTGAACGAGATGCTAGGAACAACTTCTCACAGCCAAGCCGAGAGGGATTCTTGGTCCTTTTTTGCGAAAATAAAAGTAAAGAAAAGGAAGACTCTCGAGAGCTGTAGGCAACGCTTGTTGTTGAACGAAGAAGAAGAAGGAGAAGAAGAAGGAGAAGAAGAAGAAGAAGAAGAAGAAGAAGAAGAAGAACTAGAAGAAGTATAAGGAGGATGAGGATGAGGATGAGGATGAGGAGGAAGAGGAGGAGGAGGAGGAGGAGGATAAGAAGGAGGTGCCGGTGGTGGTGGCGGAGGAGGCGAAGAAAGAGAGGCGAGGATGCTACGGGGGATTCTTCAAGTCTATTTCAGGCCCTGCCAGCAATCGCTATGTAAGGCCCCCCCGTTCTTTCCATCTTCCTCTCTACTTCTTAAGGTGAAGAGTAGTTGCTCTCTTCTCCTCTACTTAGCCCCCCGTCCCTTTTCTTCCGACGTTTTCTTTCTCCTTCGTTCATTCGTTCCATGGGCATGGAACGAACTCCGTTTTAGCCCGCGAATAGCCTCGACGTTCGAGACGATCCAAGGAGCCATACTGCCCCGAAGGCTTCGACGCCGTCGATTCCTTCCATTTTGATACTTCTAGGACAGTGATCCTCATCGTCCTGTCTCCTACCTGCGAGATACATCTATCGATGTGTTTGTTCATGTATATACAAAGTGAGCATAAGAGCGAAACCGTCGTTTCGTCGTGAATATTCCTTTTATCCAACGATATCGCGACTACCGCAATCGCTGACGAGAGCCACGGTTTACCGCGTTTCTTTCACGCGCTTCCTGTAGATTTACGGGCACCGCGTTACCTGACCAGGGAATACGAATCGTCGATTATTTATAGGGTATCCAGGATTCTCCTCGTTTCCTAGAGAATCCAATTAAAGCCGCGCAAAGTGGTCAGGCGACTTGGCACTACGAAAGGGACGAGCGTCCTTGCACGCTCTTTTCTTCGATTCGTTCTTCAGACCCGTGATTCAGTTGCCAGTCGGAACGATCTGTATATCGCGTCGTATCTTCTCTTTCGCATTTTCAACATTTAGTCCAGCGATAGACTCTCTCGTATCGTTCGTTATCGAATCGATCGTAAGGAAAATCATTATCCTCTGATACAGGAAGCCTGTGAAATTGCCATTTAAAATACGAGTAGAGAATTTCCTCAACGAATTCCACCAAGCAACAAGCATCGAATTCGATCATCGTCCAACGGGCAAGGGTTGAGAACGCAGCAGAGAGCCGGATTATCGAGGATATCTTCGGTACACGGCTCATCGATTACGTACCTACGTCTTGTTATGCACACGATGTCTCGCGTATATATATTTAGACAATGTTGTTCCCCCAGGATGTAACGCGATTACACGGTCCCGTGAATCGCCGTAGGAAACAGCGAAACTCGTCGTTGAACACACGTAATCCCACGGAGTTCCCTAAATCATCCTGATATCGGGACCAGCGGTCTTCGACTCTGTCTTTCTCTTTTTGCTTTTCTCCTCCTTCTTACTGTCCCCGTGTCTGGGTCCCCGACGAAACCACGAACGAATCGCGACTCGCGGCGCATGTGATTGCCGATAGAACGCAGAAATGGATGATAATAACAGCCGTGGCGGCGTACGATCGTTAAATGCGCCTCTTGCTACCCACCGTTTTACTTGGGCCCCTGTTCTTGCCGCTGTTACGTGCCCCGGGCTTCACGGACTGACCTAGAACCTGAAACCGTGAACCTCTGCTTCTGCTTACACGTTCTCGAAACAAGCCTGGCCGTCGCGTCGTTTTAGTCAGTTAGTTAGTTGTTCTTTTTTTCTGTTTGGAGGTCGCCGAGCGATGCCTTGGCTTCGCTTTAGCGTCGGAGACGGCGCTCCCGGGGGCGTTAAGCCCCTATATTGCTCAACCAGCGTTATCGTCTATTTTTACGTTCCCAGATGTTGGTCGTCCTGACGCGTCCTTTTCTTTGCACTTGTACTTTTAGTTGCTCGCATTTCCGCGCATCACCGTTACAGTTAGTTTTGCATACTCGATACAGTTGCATTTCACTTTTGTATACCTACGTACTTTTACTTTTTCTCCTCTTGCTGCGTACTGTTACGTTACTGATTCTATTTGTACCCTCTCCTCTTCTTTTTCTTCCTCTCTCTCTCTCTCTCTCTCTCTCTCTCTCTCTCTCTTTTTGTCTCTGTCTCTAGCAGTCTTACCGCATGACGATTTTTCCGACCAATTTTCACTCCGATACGGTGGAAACTTAATGCTCGGGTAGCAAAGTCAATTCCTCTTAAGGCGGATATTTTACGTTTATTATTTCTTAAGTAAGTTGAAGATCGAATTCCTCAGGAAAAGTTAGTTATCGGTTACATAAAATGTAAAAAGCCTTCATCGCTGTGAAATGAAATATTCGGGGTTCCTTGGCGAGGATAGAATCATTCTCGAACAAGTATCTATTTGCTTCTGTTTGTCTAACTTCGATCAATTAACCAACAGGTGGAAATGGTAAAGTTCATCTTGGATTCAGCTGCGTGAACGACTAAATTAATTTACATTCCTTCTTCATTATGGGCAATTCATTTATATTCGTGGACTACTACGCTGTGATTTACGTTATTAACATAGTGGGGGACCGACGTCTACCACTGCTGTATCGGAGGAGAAAAATCTTCTCGATGGAATATTCTATTGGAGTATTTTTAAAAAGTACAATGCACGTTTTCTATACCGTGTCTCGAATATTAGAAGCTATCAAATTTGGCCCATTTTTCAGGCGTCTGTCAAAGATTCGCTTCGTTAGGAGCCTGTTACCTTTTTCCTTTTTCTTTTTTTTTTTTTTTTTTTTTTTTTCTCGTAGCCTATTTCGAGACTCGATTCTGTTTAGCCGGTTCGTATAGATTCTCGGTATTGCGCGTAGTTACCGGAAAGAATTCCAGGGAACTATGGCTGTGGACCAGCCAGCCAAGCCTTTAAATTAAATCTCGATTCGGATAGGCGAGAATTCTATTGCCTGTTGGCGCAGAGACATTCGTTCACGAGAAAGGAATCGCGAAATTAAATCTCGGGATTTATTGGACCAGCTGCAAGAGCTCGGCGGACGAATATTTCGCACTGTATCGTCGAATTCATCGGCGAGGGAGTAGTTAGAGATCGAATAAATCGGTGTCCGATGACGGGACACGAATGACGTAGGCATAAAATCGCTCTGTTCGTTCCTTCACGGACCGAGTATCCATTTAGAAATAATTTCCTGCTCGCTCGTCCTTGGTGCTTGAAACGTTTTCGAATCGATAAATACCGTTAACTACTCCTCGTTTTCTTATTATGTTCGCCGATTTATCTCAGTCGACGATAAAACCGATACGATCGAAGATTTTGAAGAAAGAAGTTTTGCATAATATTCAGCAAAATCTATCGGCGATCCTTGTAACCGAAGGTGCATCGAACCCTGGAAGAACCAGTCGCGCGAATCGCGCGTTTTCCTTATGTATCTTCCTCTCGATCCAACATGTCGATAATGTAGCAGAATCGATGCACCGCTTCGACTTTTATTAATCCACGCTGAATCCATCGTCGCGTCTGCTATATTTACGCGGCTGTATTTATGCGGCGCGAGTGACACGTTGTGAAACGCGAATTTTACGAGGTCCGCGGAACGAGGTTCACCGCGACGAATCGCATTATAGTAAAAACCTGCACGGACATTCCTCCGTTTCGTTCCCTGTGGAAGGGACCGACGCGTCGTCGCGACGTAAGGGCTGCTTTTGCCGCATCAGCTTCGAAGAAACGATCGGTCAGGGCGTAGAAGAAACGTCAGCGAGCCGAGAATTCATCAGCGAATGCTCGCCCTTTTCTCGACCGTTCCTCGACTCGCGCCAGCAAAGAAAAAAGAAGAAGAAAAGGTACGAAAAGAGAGGAGGGAAGAAAAAAAGGAGATCCAGAGGCGAAGAAAGAGAGACTGAGTATAAGAGAGAGAGAGAGAGAGAGAGAGAGAGAGAGAGAAAGGGAGAGAAAAGGGAGGGAGAGAGAGAGAGAGAGAGAGAGATGGAGTGATAGAGGCCTTGGTTTCGCCAAGGAATGCAAATCGGAGACTGGTCACGAGTATTCTAATGCGCGATCGCTTTAGCCCTTCGGCCGGCCAGGATCCTGAAACGAACGTCACACGTCCCTTTCGTATCAGTGACGCTATAAAGATACTCGCGAGCTTCTTGCTCTTGTAGCCTGGTATCGTTTGCTTGCGTGTGTTTCTCTGTTGCCGCGGGCGAAACGATGTATGGCGGCTTGGCGACCCTCGATTCTCGCCCGCGAAGGCATTCGTGATAACCGCGGCAGCTACAAGGTGCACCAAGTGGTAATTTGCACGTTTAAAAGACGATGTATCCACATGACAAATTTAACATTCGCACGTAGATTCCTGTGTTTACCGTGTACCATTCCGTTGTAACGGAAATTATTCGTTCACGTAACTGATCGTGATTTCTCTTACGTATATTCGTCTGTTGATTCTTCTCGGAGAACATTATCGTGGAAAGGATCGTGGAACGAAAGTCGCGAGCAACAGGTATCGATCGTCGAAGGATTTATAAAAGAGTCGCGCACAAACGAATACGCGATTTGAAACGGCGTTCGATCGCGTTCGAGCTCGGTTACGGTCATATTTCAACGACGCAGGAAATAGATTTCTTGCTGGTTTGCGGGGCGAGGAAAAAACGAGTTCACAAGCGTGGTTACACGATCGAACCCCGGGATAACCTCGAAGAAAATGCCGCGAGGCGAGAAGAGATGAAACAAAGATAGAGGGGAAGCCGGGCAAGCTGGTAGTAAAGTTCACGGAAGAAACGCGTGATACGTGGAAGACGACCACGAAGAAACGAACGTTCCCAAGGTACCCAAGGATTTCGCTTTACGATTGCAACAACGATCTACGAATTTTTCTTCCTCGCGTCCGCTTCTTCGTCTCTCCTCTCGGACCTCGTTCGCTCAAGTATCCTGACTTCTGACTGTATTTTCCATAGAACGACGTAATCCGGCCATGGTGTATATATATCCAGCTCGAAGATAAACAAGACCGTGGATCGTTCACCGATGAAATGGCAAAAATTACTCGTAACGGGATTAACGATTCGCCTTACTTCGCGTCCGTACACCGTTAATACGCAAATAAGACTGACGTCATGTTCAAAATTGCTCGATGTGTCCACCAAAGAAACAGGCAAATAGACACGGAACCTGTAGTACGAGACTTTTTCAATTATCCGTAAATTTCTCGATTCGCGCGCATTTCGAATCTCTTAGTTACGGATACGATGATCGGTTCGACTCTGGCGAGAGTGAAATCAAAGAGAACACGTGCAACCACTTTCCATGTAATCGTGGAGAACGCGGTTGCAACACGCCGCATCGGTAACGCAGTTCAGTGGCATCGTTGCTGATATCGGCGTTTGGTTCGCGATTTTCGAAGAGATTCGAGCAAGTGCGTGTACTCGCGAAGGCGCAGCAAGATGGAACGAAGATGACAGTAAAGTTGAAACGATGTCGATACCCTGTGCGATTTACGGCCGATTAAATAATGACGATAAATCGTGCGATCGGTGCTCGTTAATCGTAATCCAACGAGAGGGTAATTCATGGGTATTTTTACGGGTCCAGGTGTACGAAGCTGATGGCGGTACCTTTGAAAATCTGATGCGCGCAGCCAGTTCGAGACGAGTGGCCGGTTAAGCGTAATTTGTACAGGATCTCTGAGAAGGTGAGAGAAGTTGGCGGTCAAGGCTCCTCCGTTCAAGTCATTGACATCGCTTGCTAGCACGGACAGACTGATGTTGGCCATTACATCGGTCGGCTAATAAAACTGCGAAGAAGTTGGTTGTACAATTGCTTCATTGTCGCTAGCATATTGCCGCCACTGCGCGCCATTTCATTCGCCAATTGTGCCGTTGAATTGTTCGTACATAAGTACATTCATCGTTGTGCCATCGTGAAATCGTTTTCTTCTTTCGATAGAATAGGTATTTATAATTACCAGGAAGTCGCTGCTTATGATTATAATAAATTAACCTGGCACGCGGTTGATTTACCATCGACAAAAAGAAAAAGAAAAAAATAACGTGTTTATAATCGTTATCGCGACTGAAGAACTGGAAGAAAGAAGCGTTCGGTTAATGGCTGTGTTACCTCTTCTTCTAGTTCGAGTTCCTCGAAATAGAGCCGAGGATAACGGAATCAAGGAAATCGAGTGCCATTAGAGTTCCGTGTTTTTAACGACGAACGAGTTACATCGTCGCTGAAGTTCGTCAGTGATGATTTCATTTTAATACACGTCCGAGAGTAATTCTTGCCGGTTTTTTCGTCGGACGTGTCTCTTTTTCACTCTACCCTTTTCCGTTCCCTCTCGTTCCACGCCGGACGAAATCTATTATCTCCGATGACTGTTGCTTTTCGACGATTTCTGCGAATGTTCTCGACGGTGAACGTCCTCCACACCACGTCCACGACCACGACCACGACCACGACCACGAAGACAAAGACAAAGACAAAGACGACGAGGACGAGGACGATCACGACGGAACGTGTCTTCGCGTACATCATCCCGCAGGTGCATCGTCACCGTTCGTCCATTATTCTTATTATTCCTCGCCATCTGCCTCGATGCCAGATATCGATCGTTACGTGGTTATCTTGGGTCCGTGTCACGTGCGTCTGTACTACCTTAAAGACCGGAAGCGATTACGAGGCGTCAAATTGCTAATGTTCGTATTACGTGGTCGATGTCTCGATCGGAAGAACGGTCAAAGATTCCTGTCCGTGGCTACGCGTGTAACGATTGTTAATCCCACGGCTTGAGCGACTTCTTGTAATCGTGACCGGTACCTGCTAATTATTTCTATCGTCAGTCAATGTTCCTTCGATGGTATTACGCTTCTTACAGAGGTTCAGGTTCTTGGAAGGGCGGTTGGTTAACCTGGAGATCCGTGAAATGAATAATCAGCGATTATTAGGAGAAACTTGTATTTTACTCTCAAGTTGGTTACGTCACGTTTATTAAATAAATATCGAAACTTTACATATGTAATGTTAAATATCGGAAACAGTGGAGGATTTTAACGGGACAGTTCCTGAGTCTGTTTTAGCGTGCAAGAAGGATTCAGACGCGTCTCGCTGAGATGACCAAATGTATTTGGTATTCCAAGTACCTAGCATCGTGTACATCTTGAAACAATCTCAGGATGACAGGTAAAAGCGAAATGGCGGCCTCGGTTGTGTAAAGCCAGGGGTCCACGGTATAACCCCACTATTAGCTATGCGCGACGCGGAGGCGTCACTTCCTCCGGCCCGACTTCCGGCCGCCGGAAACGTCCTTCTAACCGCGGCTGAATCCTTAAACGAAGACGATCTCTGACAACAGCCCTTCTCCTTCTTCTCGTTCGGTTCGACGTGCAACAATCGACGTGCAAACTGACAGGAAATTCTAAAACCGTGCTTCTTAGAAATTTGTTCCGCGTTATAAATAGACTTTTATTCCTTTCGTATCCACTAATTCGTTCGCTGGTTTAAAAATAAATCGTACAATTTCGATATTTTACACACGATGTAACAATAGTGCGCAATAATAATAACAATAATAGTAAGAACAACGATCGATGATAGTATTTATTTGTTTCTTTATTTGAAAGGTGGGCGAAGAACTCGTTGAAGAGTTTATTTTCCATTGATTATAGTAATCGCTACGGGCTGACGAACGAAGACTTGAACAGACGATGGAGCAATCCGAACCGGGTACTACATCCGGTGATCTATCACACGAAGGGCCTGATGGAGTACTGCACGAGGGTGTTGCAAAGACCTCCCTATGTTTTCGTCGACTATCACGGCCATTCACGGAGGAAGAACGTGTTTCTGTTCGGTTGCTCAAGGTCGGGTTCTTGGAGCGCCGCGGACAGGGCGAAACCGGACCAGCCGGCGCAGTATTTGGTAAGGGGACGAAAGAGGAACGAAGACTAGGGTATTATTTTTAGATACTGTACGGGTTACATGTACCGAGAAGTACGATAGAAAGAACGGTAATCTAGCGCGATCTATCCAAGTGAATTTACGAGCGGAGCAGTTTTGAAGAGCGCGAGAGGGGAAATATCAGTGCGAAACGAGTTTCGCCCGATGTAATTTACAGCGAACAGGATCGGTACATCGATTCCGTTCGTGTTCCAATTTTAGACACAGTCGATGAAAATATAGGTTCCGCTCGAACTAGTTTGTACGAACGTGATGGAACTTTTTTACCTTTATTCCTCCATCTCGTTAAATTTCCACGATCGCGTGACAGTTAATTTTTAATTAAAATGTTGCTGGAAACGAGGAAAAATGAGATAACGAGTGCTCTCGTATAACTCTGACTATTCTCGCGATACGCGTTTCAGATGTTGCCGCACCTCATGCAAAGAATATCTCCGGCGTTCGCGTTGCCACTGTGCTCGTTCAAGGTCGAAAGAAACAAGGAGTCCACGGCTAGGGTAGCCATATGGCGGCAGTTAGGCGTTTCCAGGTATACGTACAGACCGTTACTGATTTACCTTGCCAAAACGACCATTTGATTTGCCAGTAACGCTCCATTTCTTTTTTTTTTTCTTTTTTTTCATTTTCTATAGAAGCTACACCATGGAGAGCAGCTTCTGCGGATGTGACCAAGGAACGTTGGCAGGCTTGCATCTAGATACGAAACACTTGAAGGCGATCGGCCAAGATTTCTGTCAGGCTCTGTCGATGATGAAAGACTGTGCCGAGGATTGGAGCGTCGAGAAGTAAGTTGGCAGAGATAAAAATTAGGGTTTAACGTTTTTAAGGAAGTTTGTAAGAGTTTGGTAGAAAGATGAGGAGGATAACGAGAAGGATTTCTGAACGCAGGTCATTGGTGGAAGACTGTTGTCCGCGAAAATGCATTTTGCGGAAATCCAGAAAGGTTCCCCCTAAATGTATTCAGGATAAGACTGCGGTGCATCACATCGCTGCGATCGCGTAACGAACGATCGAGTAGACGATCCGAGGCAAGATTCGTGTAGAAATTTTGTTCGCACGATCGTACTAAAATATTTATTCTCCGTGTTGCTAATATTTCCACTTTAACGAATTAAATCTTGCCTGATCGATTTACTAACGTTGATTAACACGCTAACGAATCGTTTCTTTAAATATCGTTATTTCATTTTTGCGTCAAGACGTCTCTTTTTATCCCCTAGGATCCCCATGGGAGAAGGCATTCCCGAGGAATCAGGATGCATGGAGGATGAGATATCGTCCAGTTGCGAATCGGACGAGTCCGACTTTGAAACTTAGGAATATTTCGAAATTTCGAATTTCATGGAATCGACAGGGATTATCGACGATTGGCGTTTCTTCGTTCGTCGATCGGAAAGTTGCGCAGGTTTCTTTGTTGCCGAATAAAAGAAGTAAGAACACCGGGGAAAGATTCTGTACACTTTGAAGAATTTTTATTTAAACTCGTAACAAATGTCAAGCTATTTCTACGGAGATCCTATCTAGAAACTGAAGCCCCGTTTTAACGTATACAATCTCGAAAATGAACGCGTCGCCATTTGTAAATTGAAACTTCTATTAAATTTGAGCATCTTAAACATCTTCGATACCGAAAGTACGTTCGCTTAACCAGAATTTGAGAACTTCGTTCGCTAAAGCAAACGATTAAACGTCAGAAATCAAGTGAAAGAGGAATTTCGAGAAATGAACGTCACGAGCAACCAATCTGGTAGAAGACTTAAAGCGGATCTACAGAGAAGCGATTCGAATTAATTTCAAAGATGAAAAATCATCCGAGCGAATTGTCCTTTTTCTTACGAACAAAAACGCCCACAAACTGATTTAGTTAAGCGACAAAATCAAGCGAGTATTCTAAAAGGCAAAGTCCATATTCTTTTCATGCTGTACCTCGCTGTTTACATTAATTGTATGTGATATTTTATCGATTGTGATCATAGAAAATAAAGCTTACTTATAATACGGTAAATATTTCGCTAAAAAGTATTCACCCGAAACTCGCAAGCATCTGAAAATCCTCCCATTCTTACTCGTATTTTACACTAATCCTTAATTAATTGATTCAGTCTTCTACAAGGTCGTTAATCGCATATATCGCTACGCATCTTTGCACGAAGTTTGCCAAATTCGGGCCTCTAGAGTTCGTATTGCTCAACCTTTAATACAAGCTGCTTACAAGCGATACATACTGTGTGATCGGTGCTTAAAAGTATACCACAATTTAGACTAGACAAATCTAGTAATTGCGGAAAGCGCGAAGACAAAAAGTGGCTAGCAGTGTATGTTTCTAACGCGGCGAAAGACATTGCTGTCGACAGTGCTTTGTGTGAGATCGAAGCTCGATCGGTGGGACACGCGCGTGCAACGAATCGAATCGTATCGAGAGTAAAAAAAAAAAAAAAAAAAAAAAAAAAAAAAAAAAAAAAAAAAAGTAGAGAAACCAAGTGGAAAAGCTGCGAATTGTTTCTGCGATAGAAAAGAATAGAAAGACAGAAAGAGAGCGCAGAAAATCGTCGAATCGTAACGATTAATTAATAGAGACAGCTTTTTCTATTTCGTACAGTTCTTTAGCGTGCTAGAAACGTGTAAAATCCAAGTTTGTGATAGAAATATTCAGTCGATTCGTTTTGTGTTAATTCTGTTGGGCGTGATAAAAGATAGTTTGGCCTGCTGCGACCTACCACATCGAAGTTATAGAAGCATGTCAATTTAACATTAATTGGGCATCTAGGCGTTGAATTCTACAACACGCGATTCAATTCGTATCTCCGCTCGGTTTTTTGTATGTTTTGAAAGAATTGTGCCACTCGTAACGAAGACCTACTACGATAGAACATTCCATACGCAGAAAACGCTTCACGAAGCAGCGTTCATTTGTGACATCTTACATTGTTAAGAATCAAAGACACTCACAAAGTTAATAAAGTATATATACGATACAGATAATAATAATACGTTCTTCTTGAAATCGGTAAACTCTTTACGTTGGACACGTTCTTTCTACTCTGCAGTTTCTTTTACGCGATACAAGGGCAGTACAATTTCTCGTTACACACAGTAATACAGTACAAAGAGAAATGTCGATCAATCGAAGGTTTCATCAAATGATTTCATCGTAACAAACTGGTCTAATTGATATCGATCGAGATTCAAGTGTAACAATAACAACTAATACTGTATGGTACCCAAGCTACAGTTACGGATTTCACGAAGATCGATGCGACACGTTAAAAAGACGATCGATCCTTACAGATAAAGTGAAAACAAGAAACAAGTTTCATCGTTGGCTAATAAGACTTGTTAATAAGTGTGAATTGAAAGAGACGAAAAACAAAGAGAGAAAAAAAAAGGATAGATAAAAAAGATGTAGATGGATGAGACAGTCGGAATTAATAAGATAAGAATTACTTTTTAATGTGAAACGTACATCAATAGATGATAACATAGCCTTTAAAATAGACTACAAGTCGTCGATCGAAATTCGATAAAAATTGTGCCCTGTATAATATTAATTGACCCCAAATGAGATTGTGAATTATCCGCCCCTACTTTTTTCTTTAAATATCTAGCAACGATTGCGACAAATTATCCCGCATAACGCAAATGTTAGAAGAACGAATTACAATTACATAGATAGATATTAGCAAAGGATCTCTGTTTAATTCGTGCCTCGAAGAATTAACCGGAGTCTAGAAACGGAAATCAGTCGAATAATCATTTTGCGTATGTATGCGCGTGTGTGTAGCTTTCGTCAACAGACGTCGCAAACGCGTTAAAATCAATTTTGATATCTTATTGTCTGACTGGCGTATCGTAATGCGCGCGATTTCATACTAGTATTCATCGGCGGGAGGGGGAGGGAGAAATTTCTTTTTCCTCTATTGTTCTACTGTCTCTAAAGCTGACTTACGTAGCCAAAAATGTTTCGTTATGGATTATTGAGAGATTTCTAAGATAAGATCTTTTCGATCGTACGTGCACTTCGTTGAAAGACGAAATTTTGTCGAAAAATGAGCATTCCTCTTTCTTTCCTCTTTTTTCTTTTTTTAGAATTAATCGAATCAAGATAGACCAATTGCAATACGCATGGTATTCAAATCATTTTATAAATAATTTTGGACGGACAATTTTTCTCCGTTTTGTCAAGTCACCAACTTGAGTTGATTTCAATTTGATCAAATGCCGAAGTGGAGTGCACGCGCGGTCTTATCTACGGAAAGAAAAGTGAAAATACAACGATAGATGGGAGAATTGGCTGTCGTCGTTTGCAAACGAAGCTATCGGTAAAATCAACGAAATTGTGTCTTAAACTTTTTTACACTTAACGTTCTTTAGTAAAGAGAAAGAAAGTCTAATATCTGCCATCGTGCTAACAATTATACTCTACGAAAGAGCACAGCGTAACGACTTTTCTATCGTAAACACATCCCCTACGTATTCATAGGCAAGACTCTTTTCCGAGTAGCTGTTACATACGAATACGCATTAGATAGAAAAGCCAGCGATAGAAACTGTCCTCTACAGGTCCATAAGCGTTATCGAATTCATCGAAAAAACCCGGCAATTCCAACGATCTATAGAAAGTAAATAATTGTAACTTTCAATGAATCAATAACATGCATTATCTAAGGTACTTAGAGAGAAACTTATGTATATACGCATCAATATCAGTAAGTGTACCTGCAAACGACGTCAGGCAATAATAAGTTCTATTCGAAACGACCAAATCTAACCAATACACGATAATACATCCTCCCATCTCTAAGCTACATGATCGAAATACAGATTATGAAGCTGCAGTTGATTAAAACACGGCTCGTATGTGTATATCTCGTGAATCGACGGATACGTCGGTCGATCGAGCACGTAGAACGCCACAGTTATGGTGCTCACTGGTCGTCGTTCATCTTCTTCGCGTAGACCTTGAACTGCTCGTAAGTGATCCATAGAACGATGTTCCAGGACACTAAACGCGTGAAGCTGGGCGTGAAGCCTTTATAGAACGCGGATGGGCCTTCCTTCATCATCATACGAACAGCGCAATCCCTCACGCCTTTGTATTCGCCAGGGGCGCTGTTCATGTAACGAGTCTTCACCACGTCTACAGGACTAGCTGCCAAGGTGGTGCACAATCCTGCTGCCACGGCGGCCGTTATATGACAAGGGATTCCATCGCGCAGATAATTGCGCTCCAAGATGAATTCCTTGATGATGTCATAGCAGACGATCTCCGCCACGTTCACAATCGCGTTTCTCGAGATGTTGGGCATGGTTCCTAAACATGAGAACGTGGTTAATTTCAATCGATTCGATTCTTAATTCTATTACGATAATAGTACAGTATTGGTACAATAGGCTACGGATCTACCGTTTAGACTATAATACGATCGTATTAAAGGATTACGTTTAGTAATCCTATGCGAATTCCAAACGATTCCCGTTTCGACCGAGTCTGCTTATGAGAATACCTATTCATTCTACTTTATACGGATTAGAGGCTCGGTGGAGTCGCGTACATCAGATTAGAGGGTAGTGGCTATAACAAACTACATACACAGTGGCTACAATAGGGGCTCGGCATATACTCTTATTTTCCAACGAGGCGTATTTTATCAGCATCTGCATTTAACTCTTTGTAGCCACTGTAACTCGTTCTTAGAGAACCTTGACGAAAATCGGAGATAAATTTCCTTGTAAATACAATCTTTATAACGTAATTCGTAGGACGAGTGTGACACGAAATTACAAGGCGAAGGGTTCAAGATTTATAAACATCGAACGGTGATTTTCCAGAAGCTCAGCAATTTGCGACGCATCTGTACTCTCGCCCGAAGCAAGAGGATCATATTTCTGCGTGTAAACGGTATGGGCTTGTAATGTAAGTACTGGTGGTACCTTTCCAAAGGCCCCGCGTTCCTTCTTCGGCAGCAATATTCCTATATGCTTGCAGGGTTGAGCTGTATCTCACCGATCGTCCAATACTTCCAGCCTGTAGGCGGACCTTGACGACATCGGTCGGTTGAGCAAGGAGCACCGCCATGGCGCCTGTCGTGATTCCAGCGGCGATTCGTACGGAAATACTCTTCGATCCGCTCCTGTTATTACCTGTCAAGACAAAAAAATACAGTGAAAAGGCGGTCCAGGTTCGGTGTCGGTGTCTGGATTGTTTCGAGTACGTTATTTACTTTCTGTGTCACGGTTTTAGATCGAAAAAAGTAGGATGCAGGGTGGGACAGATCGCGCTCTGCGCGCTACAGCACGTTTATTAGCTCATTGATTATATTCACGTTACAGTAAACTCTTCTAAATGATAATTTTCAAACGTTACGAGGCTTTTTTTCTCAACGATTATCACGATTTCGTTTGTTAACGGGAGTACAATATGTTGCGACAAGAATCGGGACGATTATTGACGCGAGATGTTCGAGGCAGATACTCGAGATCAACTGCTATGAATAGCTACTGAAGATTATATTTAGTTTAAACATATTTTTCTTATTTATTCCAGTTACCAGGACTATTCTCGGCAAAGATATCTATATACATACATCGATAGAAAGGCGTTGTTGATCGCGAGTACTTTGTGCCATTGATTTACACGGTTTTAGCAAATCTCTTGATGCGAGTAATTGGAAAATTGATCCGTAAAAAGGTTACAATGATGTCGATAAGTTACGCAAGGAAACGTTTACAACATGCGACAATGAAGAGCAAAGACGAAACTCGAAATTCCCGCTACGACCGTTCGGCTTCTAATCAAGATATTTTATCATTGAGGAAAGATTACTTTTTAAATAGAAATGGTAGTCAGGATCAAAATTCCGCGAAGAATTCCACGCATATACATATGAAAAATATCCAGAAACATACATGCTCCTTTTTTTATCGACAAATATATAAGTTCGTTTACACGCGACAGATAGAAACTTCAAAGAAGAATTCCAAAAATACACACGGTAGTCGTATAACGGTTACGAGATCGAACTTTTTAAATCTCTTTTCAAACCTTCAATTTCGAAAAAGAAAATACGAAAGAAAAAAAAAAAAAATAACGCGATAATAGAGGGTACAGATTTAGTAAAGTTACAATTATTTCACGAGTGATCCAATTTGCACAGAAGGAAAATACAAACGGCAATCTGAGGCAGCGATTCCTCCAGCCATTATCTTTAAATCTTCTTTCTTCTTTCTCTTATACTTCCCTTTCGATAGTTAACTTTCGGTCATGGAAACGACGTGGATCAACGATGGAACGAGACTCAATATTCAATGGATTCAAATATGAAAAAAGACAAAAAAAAAAAAAACAAAAAGAAAGTAAAAAGGAAACATAAACGGAACAGCGTCACGTCCGAGGCGCTGCATTTCGATTCGCGGTTAGCGATTAAAATCTGGGTAAGTCGATATTGGTACATTGCTACAGCTTATTATTTATTATCATATATGTATATATATATATATTTTTATATTATCTCGTTTTGTCTTGTATAATCTCTTAGAAAAAGCACGCGGTAGCCGATGGTGGCCGATTATCAACCAACCAGCCATTACTTACGCGTGTGTTACTCATTCGTGTAACAGAGAGATGGAGCACGTGCGCAGCGTATGTTCGCACGCTGCTCGCGTGTCTACTCGATTATATATCATATAGGAGGATTACGTAATCAAAAAGTTAGGAGTTTGTTGGATGTACCGTCGATGATTCCAGCGTAGCGTGACTTCACCCCGTCGTAGAGGCCCAACCGTATGCTGGCGAAACACATCTGTCTCTGGAGTCCCGCGGACAGACCTCCGTACAGGCTCCTGTAACCACCCTCGCTCAAGCTCACCGCCCTCACAATTTACCCTCAAACGTAGCCCAGGGTCATATTTTTTTTTTATTTTTATTTGTTTTCTGCTTTTATTTTTACAAGTTTGTATTTATTATATATTTACTTATCTCGATTTCTTTCTTCTCTCTCTCTCTCTCGCTCTCTCTTTCTCTAATTCGCTTCCCTTCCAGATTAAATTGACTTTAAAATGCTCCAATTCTTGGCTTTAGTACGTCTTTCTCTCTCTCTTCATTGTTTCTTTAATAAGCAAGGAACAAGATTGATTTTTGTATCGCGGTAATAACACTAGAAATACCAGAATTTCCTATCTCCAATGTTCCTTCTTAGCAAATTCTTATTTCAAAAGGAGTCGTTGAACGATAGTCCGTTGTCCTTTTAAAGAAAGAAAACACAGAAAAGATGTTCGTTTTTCTTAAAAAGCGAAACAATAGAATAATTACGCTTGATAGCGAAGATAGTAATTTTTGTTGATTTATGTAGTGGGTCAAAATGAGGTCAAAAGGCTGGTCTTTCTAGGGTTAAAATCTCTACGTGAAGAAACATGTGAAGGGAAGCCAATAGAGTCTCTCACGAATAACATTTGAGGAGCACGAGAGAAAAGATCAGCTAAAAGAACCGGGAGAGAGCTTGCGCTGAGAGAGCTGGACACGGTTATGACAAATCGTATTCGCGGTGGAAGCGCAACCATGCGAGGCGCCGCTCCGCTCTTTTTTTTTTTTTTCAAAAATCGTTGAAAAATGGATAACTGCGTCTGAGCAAAGGCAAAAGAAACGAAAGCAGAGAAAAATAAGAATAAAAGACAAGTAACGAAAAATTAATTCGCATAGATGGGGAGTCTGAAGTGATCACGCGATGCCTTCCTTTGTATCGAACTTGCGCCATTAAAGAACGATTATCACCAGTATTACTATAATAGAATACTTATCGAATATTTAAAATATAATGGAACAATTGTCGCTATTTATGCGAATAAACGAAAATCCTTCTTTAATGTTATTTTCGTACAAAAATCTGAAAGGCATTTCGTGCTCCAAAGAGAGAAAATAAATAGAGTGATTAAAGGGAGCACCATGGACGTATTCTTTTGTCTAATAAATTACAATACAATATTTCAAGTAGTTTATCTAACATTCTATTGTCAGTTCAAGGAACAGTCAATGGTACTCGATAAGATAGAAACTACGTAGAAAAGAAAAAAAAAAACAAGAGTAACCCAATTAGCGTTAGAAATAAGAAAAGATAACTGAGGAGTAAAATGCCAGTGCATCAGCGGTTAGTCAAACTTGTATAATCGCGATTTCGTTACTTCCATTATGTTATTTCGATCCCCGTTCGTCGTTGTCGATGCGTTTGGAAATTCGAAATTCTACGTCGAACTTTTTTATACTTTTCTCGTTCACTTGTCATCATCGAGTACAGCGAATCGAACGCTGTACGATCGTAGGATCGCACGATAATACGATGCATTTAACGATACTAATGAAATGTGCAAAGTGTACGACAACGACGATGGCGTCGATCGAGTGAGTAGTTAGCAAACAACGAGATCGGAAGAGCAATCGAATCGCGGGGCCATGTGCAGAGAATTGGAAATATTCTCGAGTCATGGAATGCCAAGAAGCTATTTTAGAGAGAGTTAATGTGCGGTCTACTAATTCAACGATAGCATCAAGTTACTCGAACGAACAGCCCCTACGATCAGCCAGTACGGAAAAATTTTTTCTCTTTTTCTTTTCTTTTCTTTTTTAAGTTTAAATAATTAAGCGATCAAATAGTCATTCGAGCGGGCGTAAAAAATCGCCCGGCGTATATAAACTTTGATTCGAATCGGAAGAATCGTATATACGCTAACGATATTTAATACTTATATCGATATCGTAATCGTAATCAGGCTTTTACCTACCCTTTGTTCGTCTTAAGTTACAGATAGGATCGTGAATAACCTACCTTGCTCCTTCCACTCTGATGATGTTTCCTACTGTCCTCAATAATCCTGGCTGTGTATTTCGAACCGCGAGCATGGAGCCGTTCGCTGTTGCCAACAGAATAGGACGACTTTCTCCGGCAATCTACAAAAATCGTGCGGATATCACTTACGTTTTCCATCATCGATAGATAGATAGATAGATAGATAGATATATAGGTTTTCATTTAATTACGCTCGGACCACTATCGAATTTTTACGAGTCAACGATCGTTGACTGAACCTGTTCGCAAGAACAAAACAGAATAAGCTGGACGCTTCGAGAAATGATACGTAACGTTCGTTGAAACGTTCGATATTAGTTAATAACGTGGAAATTGGTACGTATTTAGTTACCTGCATTCTGACTTTGGCGGTGTCCAAAGGAAACGTCGCTAAATCAGCGATACAGGCTGCTGTGCCTGCAGAAAGTAATTTCATCCATAAAGGGAATTCGTCCGACGCTTGTTGCTTCATTGTGCTTGCTCTTCTCTTCGTTCTCTTTCTCTCCACCAATATTTTCTCTTTTATCGCGTTTTAGCTATTTAGTCTGATCGGTGCGGTCTAGGTTGATGAATGCGTCGGATGTGTGGGATTCGAGTAGTGCAAATTTTCAAATTCTTTTGACTCCTTTAAATCACCGCGTGACTCTGTACCTTTGATCCTTCGAGCTTGCTCCACTTATCTGAGCGAGATCCTCTGTTAGAAAAGCGATATGTACACTATATACAAAGTCCTACCAGAGGACAGGAACCTTTATATGATCATTTAGTAAACGGCTGTGGTTTAGAGGTAGAGCTTTTTAGGTTCCCTGAAATGATCAGGATACGCGTGCAGTCCCCCTGACCGCGAGCACTCGTGTTTTATGTCTTGATTGTGAAGTACTTTATACATACTATTCTTCTGTAACAGACACCAAAGCAGAAACAACAATCGATAAGTTAGTCTTTCATGAAATCTATTAATTTGTCGCTCGCCAATACACATCGATCTAAGTTATCTTTATCCGACTATCGATCGACGCTTAACCGCTCCACGAGTTTAACGAAAATAACAAAAGTTCATTGGCCGACGGACAAAGTGGCCGAGCAGAGTGAAGCTACGATCGTTGGACGAACATCGACGCACCACAGAAACTACACGTAATTCGTTGTTATCGGGATACGAACACGATAGAATATCGCGATACACGGCCCACACGAGTGTTTCGTGACTTTGCAACTGCGACAACAGATTGTTTAGTCTCTGTAAACGTAGCCTATCGGTACACCTGTGTCATAATCATCCGGAGAACGTCAATTGTTTTTCCCACGACTCAATTTTATGTAACGTTACTCCGCACTCGATGACAGTGTTCTCACGCGTGGACAGCCGGAACGTAACTTGCAGCGAATGACACGAAAATAGATGGCTTAGAAAACTATTGGAAAACGGCCAGCCTGAGTATCCACGAACAAGTCGCGAACCTTTATCTCGTTTAATAACCTTTTAGATCTTTTTATTTAGAATAAAACGTATATAGCTTGTTTAGGATAACTGGCACCGTTGGGTTGCCTTTGTTTCCGTTTCCTTCGATGGAAGAAACGAGAGTTGACTCTACTCGATCGCGGTTTTCAACGTTGAAACCAGTTGTATCTGTAACGCGTTATTGCGGCCGTGAGGCTATTTTTGCCAAAGTGAAACGTTGTCGCAGGTATCGTGCACAACGTTCTCACACGATCGGACAAAGAGATGCTTTTCTGTTCTGTCGATTATTCGCGTGTAGCCAGACCTAAGGCTTCCACACGGCAAAAAACGAAAGGAGTACCGTTGCTGAGGCGAGTTGCGGGGCAAAGTCCGCGTGTTGTGATTCGAGTTAAGTCGAACTCAGTCCCGTCTGCACTTTGCTCGTCGTATTCGCGTCGTTCTCGTCCGATGTCAAGGACCTCAACCTCTCGTACGATTTCCTTTTTATAATCTATTCCATTTTATGTAATCAACGTTTCGTTTAATTCGCAATTTTTAAACTCTAAGCGATCGATTAGAAAATCTAGGCTAAATATCAATTCTATCGCAGGTCAATTTCACTGGAGGAAGATCGAAGAGTAGATCGTCTTGGCGTCGAAATAATTTCAACGAGTCTTGTAATTTAAAATTCAAAATCATAAATTCTGGCAATCGCTTGTAACCTTCAGCCACCGATTTCTATTACGAACTTTTCATTCCTTCCACTCGCTGGATTCCAGGATTTCTCCATGGCGAATGCGAGCTATGGACGCGTTCTATTGTGTCGGAAGGCCAAGCAAGGCGCTTGCAAACAATGCGATCGATAGTGAACTTCGGCCATGCGCCTGCACCCGTTGCTGCACCCATATTTTTCATCTACCACACTTACATATATATGTATATATATATATATATATATATACATACATACACATGTAATTTATCAAATAAATTAAATTTATTTCCGATTTTTATTAGCGAATAAAACCAATTAATTTTAATTAGCTGTTAATTCTGAATCGTATTACAATTTGTAACGTATTGAAGCAAATGTTTATTGAGATAATTGAAATAGTTTTTGTTTACGCTATCGAATAATTAAATGTCCATATTTCGAAAGGTCTTCTATGTAGATCTTAGGTCGATCGCTTGATAAACAATCGCAAATTGTGAAATAAGTATGTAAACAAGGTTTATCTCGTGTATGCTATCTTCCTTTCTAACGATTTCCGGCCTTGAAGAGGCCGAGTACTGAGATATCCTTGCGCACAAGGATACAGCTGCTGGAAAGGTCCGGGTATATTGATTATCCTGGACGCGAACGCGGTTGCGGTATAGCAATCGTTGGTGCACAATGAAATCAACACAGTCACTGTACTTAGGTATTCTTTCGACGTTCAACGATGAACACCAGCAGAAAATTGGCAGAGAACAAAATGATCGACTTTTTATTACGATAATTTTGAATCCAGTTTTCCTGAAAAATAGCTTGCAATTAGTATGTTTATATTTTTGCGTCTCAACATCATGGAATACGAACAAAGCATGAAACTATATAGTCATGGCTATTTTAATTTTTAATGATATTATATTAATGAAATTTCTTTGGCGAAGATTATTTAAAAAAAATATAATTCGCAATTTACGATTCTTTCAATGTTACGCGAGTAAAGACGAATAAAAATTGATAGAGAAGGAAACGTCAATTTAATGATTATTATTTTTATTTTTTCTCGAAGAAGCACCCAAACAAATATGACGCGCCATAACATTTTCGCGTACCGATATCGTACACTTCGTTTGACGACCGTGCAATTTCTTTGTGGCGAGTTACCTTTGAACGAAGATTCTGGCAAAGTTTTCCTGGAAATGCACTAATTTGTGGCAGGTGGTTCTGTGGGAGTTTGACAAATCGATGTTGCCGGCCTTTGACTATTCGCGCATATGCATTGCAGTTACAGACTGCAGAAACACGAATCGGCTATATCCGTTTCAATGACATATTGATTGAAATTTTAATTCGTATTACTGTTAACATCGGAACGAACGAGTGGAATTTGAAACGCCTGTCCTTCGAATGTATATTCTTGCATTATGTAAACGACCGTAGAGTTTGATAATTGCGACTGCAATTTCCTAGGAACTGGTTTAGCGAAAGCAAGTTCTTCCGTTGGTTTTGCGTCAAAGCGACCATCGATTTCGTTATTATTCGATAGAATATTTAAGAACGACGAACACTGACAGTACTTTCTCAATATACTCGCGATTGTCTTATTAACGCGAATACTCCTTTCGAACTTTACAATCAGCACAATACTAACATATGAGTCTTGAATATTTATGACGAAAATTAGAGCCATGTTTGAATAAAATGGAACGCCAACGATAGGTCAAATCAACTGGCAAACTACGTCGTAGGTTAAGTAATTTTGCAAAATTCGCGAAAATTCTCATTAATTATTTAAAACGTTGAGAAACGACAAGATTAATAGCACCTTAAAAAATGATAAATAAATTATTGCTAGAGTAATTAAAAACAATGGAATTCCGAGGAAAATGTACTTACCAAGTGTACAGTGAGTGAACAACAACACAACTGGAACAGGTTACTGTGAAGGCATCGTTTATACCGGCTCGTCGACCAATGGGAATCGTCCAGAGTGGAATTCTGCCTATCAGCTGCCGTCTGTGACGTCAGATTTGCCCAAAGAAAGCTCAGCTTGCGGGCAGATCGATAAGTTCCAGGAATGTGCTGGTATAGTGCTTTCTTAGTTGCATACGGATACATGTACAGTTTATATATGCATTGGTGGAGGGCAGGCGCATTACGGTCGACACCCTTTCAATGAAGAAGGGTTACGTGTCGCGGAATGTGCAACCCTGAACCATTGGAAATTGCCATAGCTCATCGTGGAAATTTATTTTGCCGCATATATTGCAACTTTTTGCATCAACCAACTGTATATGGCGCAGCTAACTGTATTCGATCCACAGACAAATAACGCGTCGAAGGAAAGGACATCTTGCAAGAACGTACCTTAAAGAATAATCGATGCGTTTTGTCGCGTCAATTTTGTAGATGAAGAATTAGCGAATCATTTATTTTGATCATAAACATTGCAATAAATCTTGTTTGGTCGTTTCTTTTTTCGTCGATTTAAGATAGGACTTGGACAAATGATAGCAACTTGATAGCTTTTGATCAATGTCGCTGGCCTTCACGGATGCTTGTGAATTTCACATGAGTACCAGTACTTAAGATTTACGATTATTTTATCGGCGTGATAAGGATGATATAATATTTGTTCAATCGCTTTTACGCGTGTCTTTTAAACGTAGTCGATAACTATCGTTGCGTATTGAATTGGGAAGAAAATCCACGTGATGTTTCATGCGATGATAACGTGCATAGGTACGTATTAACCGAATAATTGAAATGATAAAGAAGATGAAATAAGTCGAAGAGTAACAGCTCTTGTGTAAAATATGAAAATGCGGAATAACAAAAAAATTTTTGGCTCATGAGGGGATCGAACCCGCGACCTTCGCGTTATTAGCACGACGCTCTAACCAACTGAGCTAATGAGCCAGTTGAAAGAACGTTCTTATTTAAAAAATTTCCCATTCATTCTTAAGCTATTTTTAAAAAAATTTAATATTTCTTACATATCGAATGATTGTATAAAATAGCAACTGGAAATTATTTTTTAATGTAAGTCAAAACTAGGTGAGTCAAGTACAAGGTCGTTTATAAAGTGCTACGCTGATTCGACACAGTTGAAATCGTCCGTGTTGACGATTGTATTTACAAATCTCGGCAATATAATCGTAAAACGATCCTAAAATCTTGCTAATCTACAACGTAATGAGGGAAAAGGTCTTATTTATGGCATCCTTAAGTGCTTTTCCTTTTTCTTTTTAAGGCCAAGGACGACGAAGCCAAACGATCGTTCCAGACATTCGAATTTCACGTTTTTTTTCTACATGAGCATATCCTATTTCTCTCAAAGAAACGAATTTATATAATAGTAATTGAAAAATAATTCGTATTTCTTGTTATGGAATAATAATTTCTTTCGTTAAACGCATCGTTGTTTGATCAAGCATGATTGTTATCTCTGGTGACTCTTTCTTTTTCATAACCTAGAACCCAACCCTCGGTCGAGGCGGTGCGCAAATATAATTAATCGAGTCGCAATAATCCTAAGGGACTGTAATGTAACTAAGCATTTGAATTTTACCGTTAGGGTATTTAATCCTTAGAAAGTATATTCAAGTCCAGACGTTCCTTATGCTTTTTGTTCCATCAGGTAAAAGATGGCAAAGTCCAGTTTTTCCATGTTCAACGGTCATGTCCACCCTCAAGCGACCGGTGGTGGGGCGACCAACACCCAGCAACAGTTTTCCTCTGCGACACCATCGTCATCGAACTTCTATGATTCTCAGATCAGTCACCATCTCTTGACTGACCTTTCATCCGTTGATAATTCATGAGTTGTAAATTACTATTGTATTTGCACGTCTATGATAATACGTCTATACGCATAACTCTTTATATTTACAAAGTTGTTGGAATAAAGTGTATATTGTTAATTCAATGTTATAATTAGTTCAACCACTTCTACTATCCTAAATGAAATAGGGGATCGATCACTTCGTGGCGTCGATTATATAATCGTAATAAGAATTTACGACTCTCGTTGGCCCGTTTCCTCGTGATCGCGTCTCTTCGCGAACGGTCGAACAATGATTATTTGCAAGTCGTTGCATTAGACACAATTGATCGACAATGTATGTATATAGTTTCATTTGCAAATATATCAAACTGTTAGCAATTTTTTTATAGTTTGGACTCTGCTCCTTTGCTTACAAGAAGAGTCAAATAGTGTTAACATTATGGGTTGCAGACTACATCGATACATCATGAAGGACAAGTAGATAAGAAATAAGATCACTGTGTCCCAATTACGTTTATTGTAAATGTTAGCTAACATTGCTGCCATTGTTCGGAAGCAGGAATATATTTATAAGATATTTTTTATTTGAACATCGATTGAACAATCTCATTTTCAGTTAAAGCAAATTACATCGACAGCAATTTATAAACAATACACTAAGAGTTCGAAGGTGTATAAACTAAAATAAGTGGGTAAGTAAAAAAAAAAAATTCATTTTTTAAAAAAGATCAGCTATTCACTTTTATCATCACAGGGTAACTTTATCATTTGTAGTAGAGAGCATCGTCATTCGTCAATGCAGAAAGCATCAATGCCATCTTTTGAAAGTCAATTTCAGTCGATTCAGTGTGGACAAAGACTGCAGCGCCAATGGAGCGGTAGTGAAGCATTTGTCGCAATCGATCTATTGTCTGTTGTTTAACAAAGTTTAATTTATTGTTTCATTATGTGGAATTTTGGTATTGACAAGAGGTTTATCATGTAGAGCTGTAACATATATTTTATACTTAATATCTGTTCGACCGTTCGCGGAGAAACGCGATCGCGAGGAAGCGCGCCAACGAGAGTCGTAAATTCCCGTTACGATTAGTCAATCGACGCCACGAAATGATCGATCCTCTATTTCGTTTAGGATAATAGAGGTGGACATGATCGTTGAATATTGGAAACCCGACTTTCCCATCTTTTATTTGATGGAGCAATAACCATAAGGAACGTCTCGACTTGAATATATTTTATAATAATTAAGGGCCCTAACGGTAAAATACAAATGATTAGTTTTATTATACTATAGTATTTTATACTATTTTATTATAGTATAGTTCCTTAGAATTATTACGGTCCGACTAGTTATATTTGCACAGCGAGTGACCGTATTGACCGAGGGATATTATTAAAATTTGTAATTATTATTCTATTAAATTATCCCAAAAGTTTCTTTATATCATATATTTTATAAGGAAATAATAGGTGCAAGTTTTTGTTTTATATTATTTTATAAAATTATATATGATCCATTTTGTTATATTGCTACAAATACTAAAAACTTAGAACTAATACTTAGAACTTGCCAAAGTAGCCAAACTTTGTAATATTATCGTATTAGGTAAATAAATAGCATCTAATTGCAGAATCGTTATAGCTATGTAACAAATAATTCTAATTACCCTATAATAATCTCCGGTTAAGCTAAACTTCATCACTTGAACAGCTCTTTCTCATTCTCGTGCTTTCTGGTGAAAATCGGTCACGGATATTCTCGAGAAGATCCATTTGTTGATCGTTAAAAATGACGCGACACAGCCTTTCAGAGACTCAGGTATTTTCTTGTTTTCGTTAGCCTGATAAGTTACAGCTGGATCGATTCAGCGAGGCGAAGGAAACCAAGGCAGGCAATAAAAACGAAAGATATGTTTTCGATAATCGCGATATATTCAGGAACTCGGTCACCGGATACAAGAGCGAACTGTTTCATGGGATAAGTGCTCGTAACGTTTGAATTTCGCGCCCCGATCTTGCACATCGCGTCGATCGACAATTTAACTAGTTTCACGAATCTACAGTAATCTAGTCACGCGCCTCTATCGGACCGCACGCGAATCGCTTACGTGAGTCGACGCGTTTTCAAACGTTCATCTATAGAATATAGTTCATAGAGTGTTTTTCGTAAATATAAATAAACGTCGAGGCAGCAAGCCACATTTGCGCGCGTTTCCCCGTAACAATCGAATAACATTGAACAGGAAACGAGACTGAACAGCTTATATTTTAATCATAAATTTAACACAGAGTCAGAAGAAATGATTTATTACGCGTGCTTCTCAAACGCGAAGATTCGACCTAAAGCAATCTTGTCACCGAGTGAAAAGGAGAACAGGGCAATTACTAATAGAAAAGTGTTGTCTGCAGATAGTACAGGTGTCATTTTAAGCTCGAAAGAACAAAGAAAGGGAACAGTTTTAAAAAGCAGAGATAATCGCGTGAGTCGTACGTTTGACCGATGTTTTTCTGACAAAAAGATGTCGCTTCATGTTCAACGTGGCGATAAAAATGTTGCTTCAAGAACGAACCTCGGATTAAAAAGAGGATCGTGTTTCACAATCGAGAGGAAAGCCACGTCCGGAGGAAACGATCGCAAACAATAACAATCATAAGTGAAATATGTGCCGTTTCGTACGCCGATTTGAATTATGAAAGATTGAAAATCTGAGTAGAGGATGAAGAGAAAAATCAAAGCCAATAATGAAAATCCGAAACAACTACGAATGGATAGGCGATTTCTATAATTTAAAATACTGTGTCGCAAGAAATCTAGATCAATCCAGCCGAATGTAATTTATATACATAATGCGTTGCAACGTTTGTCTTCGGCCAATTTGCACAAGAAGAGTGATTCTTGCTTTCTACGATTCTATAAATAAAAAGTAGCTATTTACGGTCATAACGCCCCACTAATCGTTGCTATTTTATGAATTTTTCCTTGTCCATTCAGCACGATTCACAAACTACTTAATTCTATTGCTCCAATAAACGTAGTATTTATGGAAGTTTCGTCTATAATAATATCGAACAGCTCTATCGACTGATACGCGAATAATTTTTATCAATAAAATCAAAACTTTCGTCGTGTAAAATCCGAGACGAGTCACAGAGGACCCAAAGTCGTTCAACCGGTGTAAATCCACGTACGTGGTGTATAGCGCAGTCTTTGATCGATCCGCTTGATAAACATCGTTTTGGAATGGGATAGGTTAATAAACGAGCGCGGCTTCAAAGAGAAGAGGATCGAGATCGGTTGAAATTGTAACTATTCGACCTTATAATTAAGGGACAAGGTTGGCCAGAAAAAGATCGGGTAAGCTAGTCTTTTCTTTCTCTTGTTTTGGTACGTTACGCATTCACATTATTTGGTCTCATGGTTTGTTTTTCTGACAGAAGGAAAGCTTCGACTGACATAGCGAAGTTCGCCAAAGAAAAACGTTTGTCGACGGTTTGTCGCTACTGCCACCAAAAACAATACTTGTAAAGGTCAAGGTAGACACCTGTTAGGCGTTTTTTACAATCGGTCCAATCGAAACGAAGCTTGGTGTTAATGATCCGAAAATACGAAGACTCAGTTTTGGTAATTTTTGCAGTCAGTACTTTCATTTTCGAATAAATATTTCGAGTATGTACGTACTTTGCTTACTCTACATAATTTTCCTTGCATTTATATGTACATGCATATATCATATACACATGTATACACGCATACATGTATACACACAATATTAGGACATTTTTTTCCATTGAGATTTTGTTTTCAACATTTTAAACAGTCCTTTTATAATGGCTACTTTTAATCCCTGATTTTTCCTATTCGTTTACATTTAGGTTCATCACCACTCCGCAAAACATTCGTCAAACATGGCGATTCGATGGACTAAATTTAACATAATCAAGTCCAACGAGGTCAACCGACCTCAAAGTAATTTCAAAGGAGAAATTGATTCTTTTCTTGCCAAATTGCCGAATCACGGGAAATACCACGGTAATTTGCTGATGATCGAACGTGATAGGAAACAATTGCGTGGCTAATTTCTTGATGGAGCACATCAACGTCGAGCAAAGGAGCCTGATCGTCGTTCTAATGATGAATCTTGGAATAAGTACGGTGAGAAGATCGATGAAATTATCGAATATGCGTGCACCCTTCCCTCTTTCTGTTCTTTTTTAAATTATTTTAAGTGACAGCGATACTGAAGAATTTGTTTGTCAGAATTTTCGTAGCGCCGACTGCGAACAAAAACGTAGTCTTACTAATCCTGCGTACTTCTTCGTTAACACGTTGATTGGCACCGGTAGTCATGGGTGACTCATGTTACTAAGTTTTTTAGGATGATTTATGACATTGTCAGAAGAAAATGCGCAAATATAATATAAAATTTTGCAAAAATTAAACGTTGCGGTGTAGTATAGTAATATTTCTATCGTGGCTTCCAAAATAAAATTCCAAAATATATAAATAAGCGTTACTCTTATACTACAATTTCTCAGTCAGCATGTTAGACGTATCTTCCGTGATCTTTCGAATTTGATTGATCTTACTATTCTCGTATTCCTTATTCTTTCTTCGACGATTAAAATTCCTTACTTATTTTCATGTGTTTTCATTATAGCGTTGTTTTATTGATAAACGCTATTTCTTGTAGCACTGCTTTTAGCGTACCCGATGTCAATTGTACATCATGTAATAATCGAAGAAGCTGTTGGATGTCGTTATGGCAGATATCTATATGGATACAACGTTCACTTCTATAACACAGCTAAAATTTGGGCCGTACTGAAGGAGCGAGGCAGTTTTCACAAAACACCAATTGTGAGCGAAGGTAACTATTTTTCATAATACTGTTTGTCTTATTCGTCGGTTTTTTCTTTCTGGATTATTGGATCCATCGTACAGTTCTAAATGAAATTTTATTTAATATGTAAGAATAAATGGCAATCGTGACTGTTATAGCTATTTTTTGTTCCGAATCATAGGCGACCAGACGAACGCCGTGACGCATTATGTACATGGATTTTTTTCGGCTGAACTGATCCAGATCTCCTGCGAAATATTTTGAATAGCGAAATTCACCAGCCCATTCGTAGTTCTTTCTTCGAGTCTATTCCAATGACTCTGGTATTTTTCTCAATATTGTACACGGATGGATTAACCTTTCATAATTCAATTTTAATTTCGAGCAGCTGGAATATTCAAACATACGGACGGCACTTATCGTGGAAATATTTTTGATCTCCAGATTACTTTTACTTTATTCATTCGTTTATTTATTACGTTTACTTATGTGATTATTTATTTGTATCCTCCTGGCAAGAGATCGGAAGATGAAGACCGTTCAAATTAATAAATAAATATGTCTGAAGGAAGTATCAGTTGCTATGCTGTTTCATTGCAGCATTAAAAGAATAAAATCTCGTTTCTTAGAAGTACTCTTGCGACGAGAAACACGATTTGTCACGATTAGTTTTGGTGCTATGCAACTCTAACTTAGAGACAAACAGAAATAGAGATAACGTGGATATATTTTTGCAATACGTGAGGACTATTACAAAGAAATTTTCACCATACTATCAAACTGTCGCAAAATTCTTCATCTATTCTATCGTATCGAGGATAGAAACATTGTAAAAATGGGAAAATACTTTGGAAAATGGTTATTGTCAGCATGCAGCAGATGAATTTCAATTTATTGTTACAATTTATAGTAATCTGTGATAATGAAAACATAATTACTCGAGGATCAAATATAACACGATTAAATATCCTTAAAATTTTCTATATGCTGTACCCTATTCCCCTTAAATCCACAGAAACATGATCTTAATGATGGGTTTGCTCTTCTCGTTGGCTGTAATCTGTCTGCATTATCGATAAATCGTGTTACGAGTTTGTGAGTCAGACTACGTGTACTTGATAATATATAATTAATAATTTACTTGAGAATACAAAGACGAGAGTAAAGAAGATTAAAAGACTCACATTTTCATTTTTCAAATATATAAAATTACAAATTTATTTGAAACTAATTATACGATTCATTTCACCATTATCGTTTTGCTACTGTGTAATGCTTTCTGAAGTAAAAATATAGAATTCTATACTTTGCTGCGACTATAGTATATCCTACTCTATATTTTATTTATAATTTCAAGCTAGACTTTAGTTTTTTTTCAAACCAAGTACTATAGCGAATCGGTAACGTCGCATGCGACACGAAAACGATATGGAAAGTCAGACGATCCCCAAAACATGGAAAACGAAAAAGCATTAAATGTCACGTCTATTCTGCACCTCGTCGGTGATGCAAGAGTTCTATCTTGTATACTCGCCTGTGGTAATATCATTCTCATCATTACCGACTATATCGCGCGCACACGAGTACGTAAGTACGTACATCGTTCAAGATACCACACAGTTTTCCCTAAGAAAATAAAAAGTAAGACGCTCAAACTCACATTTCCATCGATCATATTTTCCCGATATCCGCACCAAAGTCTCAAAATTGTTTCTCGAAACTGAACAAAATTCCCAAGGCCAAGAAGCTTTCCAAGCCGATGCAAGTCTTTCGAGAGAAAAGAAAATGAGGGAAGGAAGAGAAAGAAGAACAATTCTCGCGGTCTTACCTCAGCGCCGATAATAAAACGGAAGCTCGACGGAAAAAGCGGCCGACAGATAGTGGAGGAAGCAAGAGGGATAATCGTCATCGAGGGCATAAAGCGAGGTACAGGGACGAGGAAATGTAGAACAGGAACGTTAAGCGGAATCGCGCGAGCGGTAATCCCAAGCCGAAAGCTCGAACGACGCCAAAGTTAAATATAAATGTCGCGGTAAGCGGCTCCTGGACCGATGAACCAGCGGATCGACTAGTCTCTTCGTGATCTTCGTCGTGGACCGAACTACGAAAAATCGAACCTGATCGATCTCCGTCGATCACGCGCCATATTTTCCGCGACGATCCTCTTCGATCATTGAGGCTCGGCTCGTGTTGTTTCGAGACCTGAGATCGTGGAACGCGAGACTCGTGCCGGATGAGAGTTCGAGGAATCGAGATTTGAACGAAAATCGATCGAATATACACGTTCTGATATTATCGGAACCGTCGCGATTACCGTGTGCTTTTTGCCTACTTTGCAGATTTACAATCTTCGCATTGGATTTCGTTGATCGCTCGTGTCTGCGGTGCGACGTCTTTTCGGTATCGTTTTCATTTTTATTAATATTCTATTAATCGGATTGCACGTTAAAGGAAAACTTAAGAGATTTCGTTGGAACCTTGGATTTAACGGTTTTCTTGTCGAGAAGCTTGACGTAAAAGAGAACGACGATCTTCTTTCGTGCGTGCTAATTTAGTGAATTATTTAAAGAATTTCGCTACTCCAGTTCTTTTTGCAGTGAAACTTTCTTGTAAAATATTATCACCTGAATTTCAAATTCTGCGATCGAAAGAGACACAGTCGTTCAACCAACGATAAAAAAGTAAGGATTTATAGGTAGGAAGAATGAGAAAATTTTCATTGATTAGTCATAAGCTGAAGGTACGCTGTAATTGTAGCTTTTCTCAAAATCCCGGACGAGTTTCGTCTAGATCATCGTCGTCAGCTCGTAACATTTAGAGTTTCACGTTAATCCTATTCTACGCGACTCGATTGAAAGTTTCAAGGATTATCGTCGACCGAGGATAACCGGTACGAGCAACCTGTGTCAGGAGCATCGGTTCAGAACGAAAACTATTTCTGTTCGTTAATTCGGCAGTAATCTTATTTTTGGACGCAGCATCTGAGGTCCAGGATCCAGCAAGCTAACATTGTATTATAACCGCGACGTCTCTTGCCTCCTACAACTTCCTATAATTTTCGAATATCTTCCCCTAAATTTTCATCCACGTTTATTCGCTTGGTCGTTTCAATGTCAACTTATCTATTAGATATACGTTTGATCTTTTATGTATTTCACTCGAATCGTGGATAAAATATCAGGCTCTCATCTTTCCTTGACATCATAACTCCGATGTGTATTTTTATCCAGTTTGAAGAAAGAATCCGTGTGCACCTAGCTATCGTACGTACGTACGTACCTATACAGTTTATCGTCGTCGAGTGGTAAGTCTTATAAATAGACCGTCAGTCGATTCCTCCAGCCTCAGTCGATGCTTTATTAAAATCGGTGGAACGAACTCGAACGTATGGTCGTGTGAACGAGCGTCGAACATCCCCCTTGTAATGGCGCTCGTGAACTTTAACAAGAACAAAATGGACGTGTGTCTTTGACCAGGCGAGTTTATTTCTTTTGAGGGAAAACTCGCCACGTTTGATAAATTTCCTTCGGGCTTCGTTTGCATTTGTTTTCACAACGCCGAAAATGGATCGGCGTTTAAAATAATGCGTACACCGGCGTAAAAAGAAGCCAATGTCAAAAGGAGATAGCTAGAATTCTTGAAATTGGGTCACGACCATCGTTCCTTTCAGTAGAAAATTTCGAAACATTTCTACGAATCGAAACGTGTATCCGATTGGCGTATACTGATTTTTCATTTCTTTCAAGGTAAAGATAATTCATGTATGGAACGTGATAGTTAGATACTCGTTTTTCTTTGATAAATGAAAAGTTAGAATAAGACGAGGCGCCATTCGTAACCATGGCGCCATGCACCATGTGTCACGGCAAAGCTAATTGTAGGTGTTAATATTCGCGTCACTTTCTGAAATATCTGACGCAGTCGTTGCAAATATACTTGCCTTGTCGTACACGTCTGTGGCCAGTGCTCGAATCGTTCTAAAATAGATTTCTGATTATATTTAGTCGGCCTACACTCGATATCCAGCCAAAAACCTTTAGACCTTCGACCCGTACAGCCACGCTACTCTAACTTCCTTATATTTTGATAATTGACCGACATATGTCTATGATTCTCTTTGGTGTCATACGTATCGTTCAAGAACCCGTAAACGGCCTTCGTTCTTTCTTTACAGATTTTTAACAACCAAAAGATGCTTACAAATATTTAGGTAAATTTGTAACTGTTACTTCGTGAAGACTTTTTCATAAAAAAGGTCTTTGATCTTAGCGTCGTTTAGTTTTAATAAGACGAAGAAGAATTTTCCGCTGTTGAACAAACGTAAAATTACATCGACAGGAAGATAGAACAAAGTGGGGATGATAATGGTCTCGTTTAATTTCATTGTTTCTACTTCGCGCCTCTTTACATTGTGTAATGGCACGCACGGCGCCGCAAGTTGTCTATTACGCATTTTTCACGCGCTAACGTGCAGAAGTCAGTGGGTAGGCAGACAATCGAAGCACCTATTTCGAGAGACTTTTGGACGATTGCCCATTCTAATCTGCCTACTCACTGCCACTAGGCGACCCAGAGCTCGTTACACGTCCAAGACACTCCAACTTCCATACGATATCTCTTTAATTCTAATCGATATATCGACAGGATTTAATACATTTTGAAAATATTCTACATAATTTTTTGTAAATTTCATGTATCCTATATCGTGTGCTGAATGTTGCGTTCTTTCATTACTATTCTTTGGTTCGAAGTAAAATTATGATTCATTTTCTACGGATCGGAGTACTTTTTAAATATTATGTAAAACCATTAGTTCTTTATTATTCTACAGGCAATTCACCATAAATTCTAATTAAGAGAGAACTCGTTAATAGACTGCGGATATTTATGCAAATGTATATTTTTACACGTAAATGCAGATTAAAAATTTAGAATCAGTTTCTTAATTTTTCTATCAATTTGAAATTTTTTAATTAATTGGCAATCTTCTTTACGTCGATAGATTTTTAACGAAGAGATAGACGCACAATGCTTTTTCTTTTATATTAGTCTATGGAATTATGCGCGAATATAATAATAGAAATAGAACGAAATGGATTATACCTAATTCGATAAAATAATATAAAACAGAAATTGTCGTTCATCTATTATCACCTTATGAAACGAAAGAAACTTTTCGGACAAACTAATATAAAAATGGCATCTTTCTAAATTCTTCTTTAGACATCTTTCATAGCGGTCCGAAGCGAAAGGCAAATAAAAGCTTGTCTCATCCGCTTAATTTGACAACTAGTTCTTTGCTTTTCATACTTTTTATATTTTTGCATATGACGCACATGCACGGTTTACTCATCCACGAAACATCGTACCACTTTACAGCGATGCTAGGTGATCGAAACGCGACACGTGGAGCTTCGAAATAGCCAGAGATGTCGCAGCCGCCGTCGAAATCCCATGGAAAACCCGGACCAGGGGGTAGCTGGACACCCAGACCGAACGTGTCTGGCCAGTACAGACCTCCTTCTCCTTACAGTCCCACGGGCTCGCCGCATCCTCAGCGAGCTCGAGGACCACCTACCCCGGTTCATCATGCTCATCCTGCGTCGCCCTTGACGTATACTGGAATGAGGCATCCGATGAGCCCAGTGCCGATTGGAATGCCGATTTCTCCTGGAATGTCGCCCGTTTTTGGATCGACCACAGGATACATACAATGCCCTAGACCCAGGTGGCCGTCACCGATTCCGGTAGGAAGTCAAGCACCTAGGCCTTTTATACCGATGCAGGTACGTTGTTTTTTGAAATGGTATCATGAGCGATAATAGTATTCCGTATCAGAATCGGATTTATCGGCAATTAGGAATCGTTTATGAAATTCACTAACATTAAAAAGTTTGAATGGAAATTAATTTTTGAGGAATTGGGAATTGATAATGGGATTTATCGATGCTGAGAATTTTAGATCGAAACCGATTTTTGGGATATCGTTAGTGGAATTTTTTATATTTATTGTGTGAAATTGATCTTTACTGAATGCTTACTAGGAATTGATAATAGATTTTATTTCGAGGTACTGAGAATTTGGATGGAAATTGTTCATGAAATCGATCGTGTAGTATAAAAGATTTTAGGTGTAATTTCGTGGCACTGAGAATTTGGATGGAAATTGGTTATGAAATCGATCGTGTACTATAGAAGATTTCAAGTGCAATTTCGTGGCACTGAGAATTTGGATGGAAATTGCTCATGAAATCGATCGTGTACTANTAGAAGATTTCAAGTGCAATTTCGTGGCACTGAGAATTTGGATGGAAATTGGTTATGAAATCGATCGTGTACTATAGAAGATTTCAAGTGCAATTTCGTGGCACTGAGAATTTGGATGGAAATTGGTTATGAAATCGATCGTGTACTATAGAAGATTTCAAGTGCAATTTCGTGGCACTGAGAATTTGGATGGAAATTGCTCATGAAATCGATCGTGTAGTATAAAAGATTTTAGGTGGAATTTCGTGGTACTGAGAATTTGGATGGAAATTGTTCATGAAATCGATCGTGTACTATAGAAGATTTCAAGTGCAATTTCGCGGCACTGAGAATTTGGATGGAAATTGCTCATGAAATCGATCGTGTAGTATAAAAGATTTTAGGTGGAATTTCGTGGTACTGAGAATTTGGATGGAAATTGTTCATGAAATCGATCGTGTACTATAGAAGATTTCAAGTGTAATTTTGTGGCACTGAGAATTTGGATGGAAATTGGTTATGAAATCGATCGTGTAGTATAAAAGATTTTAGGTGTAATTTCGTGGCACTGAGAATTTGGATGGAAATTGGTTATGAAATCGATCGTGTACTATAGAAGATTTCAAGTGCAATTTCGTGGCACTGAGAATTTGGATGGAAATTGCTCATGAAATCGATCGTGTACTATAGAAGATTTTAGATGGAATTTCGTGGCACTGAGAATTTGGATGGAAATTGCTCATGAAATCGATCGTGTAGTATAGAAGATTTTGGGTAGAATTTAATTTTTGAGAAATTAGTAAGGAAAAAATTTAGTAAATCCATGAATTCGTTATCAAGCTGGTTAACTGATAATATGTAATACCCATGGTAAAGAGATATAATTTCCTTTAGGCATTCAAAATGTTTAGAACCGATCTTGAATTTAAAGCATGACAGAGGAAATACTGTTCTTAGTATTTTCGGTACTCTTGCTAGTATTCTGGTTAAATAACATGCTCTGAGGTAATGCCGAGTAACGTACAATCGAGAACAATCGTCGAAACGTGAGATTCCGTGAAAAGTAAAGCAATGAGATTTACTATATTCTTGGATCCATTAGTCATTGGGATAGGCAGTACCGATCAGTTCACATATAGATAGCTGCTAGCCGGCTAGTTCTAAACACAGACTACCGTACGAAATTGTCGACGAAACAGGAAACGTTGCATGTTAAATCATACTGACGGCACGAAACACGTGTCAACTTCCTCGAGAAAGAGAAGTCCGGCATTTCTCGAGGGATCTTAGTCTCGAGAATAGATGTTCTGTCGTGACAGGTGAAATGCCTTTTCTAACTCGTCCTTTGATTTTACAATTTTATCAACCTTTAAAACTCATTTAACAAATAAAATTGCGCAAGTTTCAAGCGGTTGGTTGGCAGGTTAATTTTCAACATGTATTTAAACATTATTAAACAACATTATTACAAAATAAAATTACAACATGTATCGTTTGAATTTTCATTGTAGACTCGGATAAAAAAATTGTAAAAAAGCGATCTTTACTATTTCTTTCGCGATTGCAATTTTCTCACATTTTGTTTACGCGTCATCTAGTAAATTAATCTTTTCGACTCCTCAATAAAAAGATCTAATCGTTCGGTCCAATTTTAAACAGATTATTTTGTTCTACAGGGTGTCCGAATATATATTTTCATTAATACAAGTGAGATAGTAGATGCTAGATTTTTTTAATGTGTATCGTCATTTGTTTTCCTACATTACGAATGTTTCTCAAAGAAACATCCAGGCGTATCGAAGAAGATCCGGGCTGCTTCACAGTGAAAATTCGCCACGTGTACCGTTCGTTTTTCACGCCCACGCGAACGCTTGTCTGACTGGCCGAGGCAACACGACGAAATAGGAACACCTAAATAAAATGTAGGCCGCGGCGAGTTCCAACGACTGGTTTTCTCAAACGAGCGCCAGGTGTGAATGCACCGCTAACATGGCCGAATTTACCTATATCCTTTCGATAAAGGTTCGCGAACGTTGTTGTACACTTCGCTATTGTTTGTTTCGCTGTTTCTAACGTTCGAGTAGAGAGGATGAGCAGGAAAGATGAATATGGATCGTGTGGTAATATGTGGAAATGGAAAATGATAAAATAACGAGATACGTGACTTACATATAATTTAAATTGGGCAGTAAAAAGAAAAAGTGGTTATTTAAAAGTAATACGCGTGGGAATATGTATAGTAGATATACAGCACGATGTATTGTAAAATAATTACGTGGTAATTTATTCGAGGTAGAAAATGATTTTTTCTGAATTCTTCTATTATTTCTTTATCGACCGAAGAACAAGGAAAGAGAAAAGAAATGGAAAGGAATAAAAGATGAGGGGAAGAATGGCAAGGGATAGAAATAAATGAGAAAGTATTAGGAAACTACCCTCGAATTTGTATATTTTAATCTTCCTCACACTTTGCCAATTTGTAATGTTGTTAAGAAAATGTTTAATATAATATTGAGACATCTGTTATACAAAATTTTGTTATATTTTATTAGCGGTATTAGTTTTAAAGTAACGTACATACATTTTTCCGTTCTCATTTTTTGATGCGTTTTAACAGAGTTCGTTGGAAAGTGGCGCAACACCGCCCTTAGTCAGCGGACCACCGGAATACATGATTGGAACATACAGACCCGGTGAATACGAATATGTTGGAGTGCCATTGGATCACTCGCAAACGGAAGAAGAGTCCAGCGGACCCAGTACCGCGGAGATAATAGCTAACCAAAGTCAAGATTACGTGGATGAGAAGCTTGCTGAGTATCAGGCTACGATACAACAGCTTCAAAGTGAGTATTTCTTTCCAACAGTGTACATATTTGCACGTTATTATGCGGTTCTTAATGATAATTCCTGACGATGGTAAATTTATCTCTTTTCTTACTTGATAAGTTTAAGATAATAATTAAAAATAATAAATTACGAGTAATAAGTAGTATTAACCACAGAACGTAACATAGCTGTGTGTAACCAATGAATTTTGAAGAATTATGGCGTGTGAAGTTTTTCATTGGACGAGGCCAGACGAGAGTTTAAGATAATAATTAAAAATAATAAATTACGAGTAATAATTAGTATTAACCACAGAACGTAACATAGCTGTGCGTAACCAATGAATTTTGAAGAATTATGGCGTGTGAAGTTTTTCATTGGACTAGGCCAGACGAGAGTTTAAGATAATAATTAAAAATAATAAATTACGAGTAATAATTAGTATTAACCACAGAACGTAATATAGCTGTGCGTAACCAATGAATTTTGAAGAATCATGGCGTGAGAATTTTTTCATTGGACGAGACAGCTTTTATAAAAATTGTATAAAAATTAAGTTTGCTGGCAAATAGACGAACGCTAGATTAAGATTAAATGAACATGTCGACGAAAATTCGTTTTTATTGGCAGCTATCTCTAAGAAACGTTACTTCTGTGCAACGTAGCGTTCAAGATAGACATTGACAATGATTTAACGAAAAACCGATGTTCCAATGCTGTTAAGCGATATTTTTGGCAAGCACGAAATCAATGAACATTCCATTGCCAATTGAGAAACTTTATGGATTATTTACTACCGTTGAAAAACGCTCGTGGAAAGTGAAATCTATAAAGTTGATTAAGAATTATTGATGATCCATGTTTCCTATGATTTTCTCTCGTCGCAAATAATATTTATATTGCGGTATAAAAATCTTGTTATCGCGGATCGCGCGAAAAACTTACGGTTCTACGTGTAAATATGATAATTATCAGGAAACCGCTAATTCATTCGAACAATTCCAGTGTTTATTATTGCATCTTGCGCAAATGGAGTCGCGTATTCCACTATATGACGCACTATCCTTTTCTGGCTCTTTTTGTTGGATAAGTGCATGGAACAAGCAAGTCTCATGTTTTATGAAGTTGGAAATATTCGTTTACACGTGTTATCATTTTCCGTCTGTCTCTAAAACGATTCTAAACTCGAAACACGATGGATACTTTGCCAACGTTTACGAAAGATGCATAAAATTTATGCGCGCGTTGAATGTATGAATTTAATGAATTTCTAAGAAATGTTCGAGTAATCGCTGCTTAGTTATATCATCGACTGTATCGTTTTTAACGAAGCCGCGCTTGTCTGGCAATCGATTAAGTTGGCTTAGTTAAGTTTACCGCACTGCAGCGTAAAAGAAATGGAAATAGCAGATTAATAAAACGTTAAAATAGCAAAATATTAGGATATTAAATATCGAAGAAGTCGACTACCGAATTGAAAGTCATCTAAAGAGTCAGTAAGTTTCCACAAAATCTCAACATCGAAATATCATAAATTATTATAATATTATAAACTATCGATCTTAGACGAGTTCCGAGATTTACAATTTACTGGAATACTATGACCACTTCGCAATAAGAATTGCACTGGACATTTAAAAACTCAGTGTTAATGTTCTCGAACATGAAGTTTTTTTTTTAACTCGTTTATTTCCAACCATGTGCCGGACCTACCGCAAAAAATTGGCAAGAATGCAATTTGCATATGAATCGTTTTGCGTACAAACTCTTTTGGAACAGACTAGATTCATGAAATTCATCATGCAAAGGTTATGAATCAGTCTTTATTGATCGTTCACGCACAGGTGCCCCTGTACGCGTGTGATCTGCATACTTCTGTGTTGAACTGTGTAGGAGGAATAGACGACGATGTCCAGCCTATTTATAAGTGTGACGAAGCACCTGCCTCGTTCATGATTGCCACTACTGACATTTTTCTATCTCGAAATTCGGATCAATCGGAAGGTTCCAAAAATCTATCTATCGTTCAGCAAATGGTAAATGTCACGATAGAGCAGTACTCCCGATGCTTTCGTCAGAAACATTTGTTTCGGTGCACTTTGATGATTTGTGAATGAAATCTACACTCTCGTCTTATGTTGGCACGCGATGTTTGGACGGTATTACGTAGAAATGACGCATTATATCGGTCTGTTTATCAATTTATTTCAATTTGGGTCAGTTTATTTTGGAATACGTTTACGTTGGTTAAGCAGTGAGTTAATTTTTAATCGTAGCTTTGAATTCTTTTTAATTTATCTAAGTTTTGAATCAGCACAGATTTTTGGTCCGTGAGCGTAGATCTTAATTCTTAGACGATATTTTCTCGTCGAAACTCCGCAATTTTACGACTGTCGTAAAAAAGTTTACGATTCTGTTAAATTTTGTATGTTTACGTATATAATGGAATATTTTATTCGATTTTTATGTAAACCAGTGGGTAAGAGCAACGATTTATGGAAAGATTTCCGCAGTAACTTACACTCTGTCAGAGTAATTTCTTCTGAAGCGACCTGTAGCAGGCCATGCCATAGTATTCGTAGCCATATGTTTAAATGAAGCATACGCGTACTCTCATAATTTGTATTCCGACTTGCGTCTAGTTCGTCCATTAGTCAGCGTAGCTATTTTTGAGACAACACGCGGAATGAAGAAAGTTTATCAACGATATTGTTCTCTATGTTTACACGTACGCGTTTTCGTATCAAACAGATGTTTGTTTGTTACTGATAAAGCGATGTAATCTGCCAATACGCATTAGAAATACACAATTAAATAGTAATCGCAAACGACTCTGGTAATTACAGACACGTGTTTTGAAAAAATGTTCCTCAAATTAAATCGTTCATTAATACATTGTTTAATAATTCTTTTATAATAAATTAAAATGTTCTTGCTTAACGTAGCCTGTATAACGACTTAAGAGATACGAAGTACCGATATTCTCGATATTACTTGATGATAAGCACGTATTTCAAGCAACAATTAAGCTGAATAGTTTAAACACGAAAAACAATTCCAACGTCAAGGAAAGAACGAATAATATTGAAAAATTTGGAACGCAAGTATGTGACAGAATTTAATTTTTTACAGCGTCTGCGTTGTATCGAATTGATATAATTGAGATAAAAAAGACAAGGACCGTGCAAACATGTGTCGTGAAACAAATGGAAACGATACGGCGAGCTTGTAAAGTATTAGCCAGATTCCTGCTGTTTTGTTTATTACTTACGATTATCACGTGCGTTACGCAACAATGACATGTGAATGACGCGTCAGTGTTTCGTAGAACAGTATGAACTATCGATAAGACGCGTACTACATTTCTTACGACATTCTACCGACGATATCGCTCGTTCTTTATGCGGTTTTGTCAAGCGAACTAGTTCCATGATCAGCTAAATTCTCTGAAATCCTATGAATTCTTACGTCGTTTTCTATATATAAACTTTACGACACGTTCATTTTATATCAGTAGATATCACGGATATAATTGTGGATTAATAGAAAGAGGAAAGAGAAACCGGTTCGAATCGGATTGTCGATAGAACATGTTATTCTCGGTTATGGCGATGTGTGTCGTCGAATGTTTATTACGTTTCTGATTTCTATTCTTCCAAGATTTTGATATGGATCGATGATATTCTTGAAACGATTAGCATCGCGTAGACGACTCCGTCGATTTTCTTTGGAAAAACGTGACTCTCTGGTCGTCAGTAATTCAGCTTCGTTCGTTTATCTGGAAATAAAATAAGAATCAATGTAAATTGTCTGTCGCACGCCTCGTCACCGAAGGAAATAGAATCGTGGACCTCTTGTTGCGATTCGTTAATAGCATCGGAGTGCTGCTTCAATGTTTCACGAACGATACTCACCGATAGTCCGTTGCAAAAGTGCCAACAGCTTCTTGGCGAGTGACAGCACGTACAAAACATCCGCTCATTATCGATGACCATTAAACCATTTAATTAAACTATTCGTTGACACAGCCTATCCAAATAATTTAGGTCTTCCTATTGGATTAATTACAAATCTCTTCCCATTCGTCGACAGTAAGAACCGAGTATTTGAAATGAGAAACCTTTTTTCGTAAAAAGTACAACTAGGTTTTTATTAGAATATACGTGTAATTAAAATCTCTTTATACTTTGAGAGGCAACCACTCTCTTCCATAAGTTCCCACGGTTACGTCACTTGTCCTTCTTCTCTCTCTTCATCGTCATACAAATCAAAGATTAAACGTATACCTAGTCTTGTTGTAAATTCTGTTACAAAGTGTTAAAAGCTTTCTGAGAGGAAGAGCAGCCGTCGACGTTGTGAATGGCAATTGTTACGAAACAGTGGAACCATTGTTTCAAAATACCAAGTGATAGAACTTTGTCCGATTTTGTACAACGTAGGATGTGAAAGAAAATTGTGTCGTTACCTTGCGTAAATTTGTCTTATATACTTTTATCCTGTGAAATTTATAATGTAAATATCCCACGCTTTAAAATATTTCAAAGTTTCCTCGTTAAAAGTATTTTACTTCACCATCGACTAACTTTATTATTAAAATAATCATAAATGAACGCTATTAGTAGCATACATACAAAACGATATTTCACTCTGTCTCATCTTCTTTTTGCTATTATTAAAATATTACAAATATATTAAAAATATTGCTTAATTAGAGATAATTTCTTAACAGCCGCCCAATACATTTATTTACAACGAAACTTATCAGACAGGACTGTGTCGAATCCCTAAGCAGAAACTTCCTCTTCGTACCTCAGAGCACTCGATTTCGTTTCCCACTCTCAGACCCACCGCGATTCCCAGCGGTCGTAATTTTCTTAAGGGGCTCGCCCGATACAAAAATGGAAAAACCTATGCCAATGCGTGTCACACGTGTAATACCGAGGATACCGGGACTCTGTCAATGAATACGTTGAAACGGTGGCGCGAGAAATGACATTTAACTGGTTGCGGAGGAGAAGGACGCAGGATAAAAGCATCGATCGACGTTGGCATCAGGAAGGTTAGACGAGAGAGGGCGAACAACGCGAGAGAGAAAAGGAGGAAGAGGAAGAGAAGTCGGTAGGGCGTCGACGACGACGCGTCGGTTTGTGGCGCATGGATTCGTGGCATCGTCATGGACCTCGTCATCGTGCGCGATCTCCTCCTCTGGTGGACGTCGCGACCGTGGCGTCGGTAGAGTCGGTGGTCGTGGTGTATGTCCTCGTTAGCGTGCAATGCGGAACGTAGGCAGGGAGAATGTTACGACTGGGGGTATAGGAGGACACGGAGGGCACACACAGCACGACGAAGCGAGGTGGGGACCCGGCGAGAGGTCGGGACCAGCGAGAGGCACCAATATCGAACCGGCGGCCGTGGTGCGCGGCCGGAGTGCATTCCGTGAGTGATAGACGCGTATCGCACATCAGACAGTCGCCGTGAACAGGCAGACATGCGCGCGTGTGTCGTTCTTCGTGTATACGAGGTAACAACAGCTAGGTAACGATCATTTGTAAGTATTATCGAATCCGTTTCGGTGGAACGGAAAAGATCGTGTGGGAAAGACGAGCGTGGCCACGCGCCACTAGGACAAAACGAAAAAGAAAGAAAGTAGCAGAAAAGGTGTGAAAGTGAGGTTTTTCGCTTTGACCGGCGAGACGACGAAGACGGGAGGCGCAGCGGCTGCTGCCGATGTACGTACGTGGTGGTGCGCGTAGCAGGGTGTGGTGTGCGGAGAACAGGTGTCCAGAAGCGCAGCTCGACCGTGAAACGAGCAGAAACCGGAAACTTTGACGTACGGGGCCGGTGCTCGCACGTCACAATGAATTTTCGGGCTGGCTAGTCCGTAGAGGGAACATACTCGCATGAACATCATCGGCGAGAAACTTCTTTGAGACACGGTGGTGGTTAGCGAGGTAACGAGTCATGTCACACACTCCACCGAAGAGCGCGAGTCCAGCCGGCAGCCGGGGTAGCCCTAACAGACCGGGCACGCCACGCGAAGGCCGTCACCGCGATAAGGTGAATTTCTTCATCGAGCTGTTCAAGGATAAAGAGGCTAGACGAAATGCCGGACAATTTAGATCGCCGACGAATCCTAGATCTTCGTCCGGACCTTCTTCGCGGCCATCCTCCAAAGCCAGCGATTCGTCGCTCGAGGAGAGCTTCGAACGATCGGTGGAAGAAGGTGAATTGAACGGTTCGAAGATGGTAAAATTCGAGAAGATCACGGTGCGAAAGAGCGTGAAAGAGATCGGCAGCGGTGTGTCTAGATCGCAACAACGAGGTTTACTCGCGGAATCGAGCAGAACACCGAGCGAGGAACACGCCCTCGAGGACTCGGCTTATCAGAGTCATAGTCACGGTGCTCCGAATTATGGAAGTAAATCCAGCTCGGTCACGTCGTTCACGAGATTTCCATCCGAGGAGAGTTTATCGCATAAGAAGGGCAGTAGCCCTCAGCATCATCTGGGACTGGACGATCGAACGTCGTCCGAGTGGTACGCGGAATATTGTACTCAGAGCTTCCAGAACATCGCCACCATAATCGAATATGTGCGCACTAAGAGCGAGTACGATGCACACATCGCCGAGATTAAAGGTATTCCTTTTGTTTCTTCGATTCGCTCTTTGTTCTTGCTGACTGCGATCGGCAAAGAGAGTGTTGCCGGTGTCCACACCCCTTCAGGGTGTGTTTGATTTCGGATGCGATTGAATATCGGTTTTTAACCTTGTAACGCTTTTCTTACATCTTGTAATTATTTTCGAATAGAGCAACTTTTTCATAGTTCTTGTAAGAATTAGGTATATATTTGGTTGGAATTCCAGTTACCACAAGAAGAATCTTTAAACGATCTGCATCAGGATTATATCACGGAAGAATGACGTTCCTGATATTGCGAAAAGTATTCCACAGATACCGATTTAGTAGACGCTGATTCTAGAATTTAATTAATTCTTGTCTTAAATTAGTCGTAAACAAATTAAACATCAATTTTCTTAGTATAAGGTCAAGGATAGCGGAATTATTCCAGATATCGTGGTGATTCGCACGTTCCAGAGAAATAAAAACAGAGGCTCTTATCGAATTTACGTAACTCTGTGATTGTCCGTTTCGTTAAACATGACGTGTCATTGTGATTTTATACAATGCAAATTGTTGTAATAATGGAACTCGTATTAGATGTGTTTTCGAGTTTCTTCGCAAGAACTCTCGCGAATAGCTTTGATTCGATGGAAGAACAACTTCCACCACCTCTCGCCAACTGTACGAGCCACTGTCGCGACTGGAAAGAACTCCGACTTTGTCTAGCTCGGTGTAAGCACCGGTCGATACTAGGAACGTTGCATCAGATAACAGTAACAACAAGAAAAAGATGATAAGATTCCTTAAAAGGATATAAATATATAAAGACGAAGGTTCTTACATGTTCTTACGCATTCCTAGTATAATTATCCGTCATTTGTTCTTCATTTTGTCTTATTATTCGATGAATTATCCTTTATTTAATTGGCCGTTGATTCAATTGATCAACGACGTCTTCGAGGTCCACGATCGATCTATTTACACTTAAATGGGTTTTGTCGGTTCTCCGATAGTTGAACGCTACGGTTGATACCTTCCGGTGACGATGATCGATCGCCCGTCGTGGAAATTAAAATAAAATTACGCATTGACCTAGATTCACCGACGACACACGATGACGATTCATTACTCATCAGTCTGAAAGGACGCCCTAGGTCCTTTTTATTCTTTTATACGTCGATAATCGACGGTTAGCAGACGCGCGGCAATAAAAATCGACGAATCTTCTTGTTACAATCTTATTCGATTGAATTTTATCTGGCCTTTGTATGTACGAAATCATTAAATTCATTGTGGATCGCGTTAGATAATATTTATCTGATAAATTGCATAATACCAATCGATGTTACTGTAATACCATAACACCTACGGAAATAGATCAATGTTACCATAATACTCGCTGAATCCTATTGAAATCGGTTTACTTCGTATTATCTCAAATTTGTATCATTCCCCTGAAAGTAGAACATTTTCATACCGTTCCGATATTTCCACATGAAAAATAAAATTTCAATCGCTCAAGTTCTAATTTCCATTTTCTCGTCCGTTTTCAAATTGCGTCGGAGTCTCTCGCTTAACGGAAAGGAAGGGACGCGGACGAAGAACCTGGCTTTCTCAGCGATCAATAATTTATTCGCGGTCGTTAAGTACCATATTAGCAATTCCTTCATGGGGACCTCGTGGTACTTTTCTTGGTGGCGACACACGTTCGCGACCAACCGGCTCGACTCTTACGAAACCGTGGCGAACACGGAACGAGGACGGGTCCTCGTCGTCGCAAGAACTTGAAATAATCAGCGAGGATTAGATAAGGGAAAGACGTTCTTAACTGGTTTCACGTTCAAAATAGATAACGCGGAACGCAGTCATAAGGGTCAAACCTGGTTAAACCAGTCGTTTGAAACTCGATGTAACGAACAAGATCCGATGGCATCGTTGCCATTTTGCGGTGATGCGATTTTTTGCAATTTGTAAAATTTATATTTGTGGTATTAAAACTACTGGATTTGTCTATATGACGAGTTTTGAATTCTTTATAGAAATTTGATAGATTTACATTTTTTATCTGAATTGCTGGGTAAATGTTTTACAAGTTACATGATTCGTCCGCACTGGGCTTCATGTCGCGTGAATCTTTATCTTCTGTGTTTCTTGATTGTCATCGTTGATCGATAAGGTTAATTTGCGGTTTACTCTCGATAAGGTTAATTTGCGGTTTACGCTCGATAATCGCATTGCCCACGCTCAGCGCTTTGCACTACGTGGAATAAACCGGAAAGATCGGTTGTCGACGAGTCGACAATATTTTCATGGCCACGGTCGACATCGCCGGTATTCAAAATACGTAACACGTAGAATACGAACAATACAAGCTATTTCGCTGTAATTTTCCCACACTACATATTCATTATTCGAATGAAGTATTTAAAGAACTTCTTCTAAAACGACAGGTAAAGAATAGAATGTCTTCGATTCAAACATTAAAACTAAACGACCAAAGTATAAAACCTGTCCAAGATGGAAGATACGCGAGAAAAAGCACTCTTAGCTATATATTTTAGAAAAGCTCGTACCTACCAAATACACTGTTTTAACTTTATTAAATTGAAAAATCCCTCAAAATTTATATCTATAAAATTTTTATGAAAAAGTAAAAAAGGAATCGGTCGTTTTGACAATGCTGCTGGCACAAATGCCAATGGATATCAACAATTAATAAAACCAGTCAAATATTTTTCTGATGATTCGAAAACGAAAGTTTAATTTGAGATCCCGTACAGACGTTGAATATTAAAAAAGCGCAAAATGTTTGCGGTCGTGGTATCGAATAGCCATTGATTGGTTGTGCTCCGTTTACGAGGCACTAGTCGTTATCTTGACCTAACAAGCTTCGTTTTATTTGCATTCGTGAGGAATAGACCGGTTCGTTGCCCTGTTTCTCGATCAACCAGAAAACGATTCGCGTATGGCGACTATCGCGACTAACATTTACCGGTATCGGTGCCAAAATGTATCCGTGTCTCTTCAAATTTTCGGTAACTTTGCTTTGCTTATTCGCGTCTGATTCGGCTACTAAACACCTTGCGTCTAAACTCTCCTGATAACTTTGCTCTACTTTTCCCTCGTTTTTCTCAAGCAGAACATTCAGGCATGCTAAATTACTTTTTTACAACTTTCTTGGCCGCCTACTCAACTTTAATTCACACTTGTCGACATTTTCATTTAGGTTTCGCCGATTTCGCTCCCAACTACACGCTATCATATTCGGCGAAACAGATTGTTATAATCTGCACAGTCGTCTTTCGAACCATTTTCTATCGAAGGGATTGAATATTTTCGAACTTTACGTGATATGCAGACACTCTTAGAACTTCCCGTTTTATAAATGGCGCATTAAGAAAAAATTATTGAAATTAAAAAATTATTGTTGAAATATCAGGCAATAACTAAAACTCGGTCGATCGGGCAATAACTGAAACTTCAACGATAAATAAATATACAATAAATTTCAACAAATATGGTTCACGTAAATGGAATTTATATTTAGAGATCTAGATAACGTAATTAAAATAATAAATAAAATTAAAGTACGCGATATAACTATATGCAATATATTTATTTGCTAATGGAGATGATCTTTTCATAAGGTGTACAATGATTTCTACATCCACTAAAGATCTTTTTAACGTTATTCATGCGTTATTTAAAATAAGCGTTTTAAATCAATAAAATGAAGAATTACGTCAATGCGAGCTTAATAGCAATTATCTCCTTGTCGGGTTCAGCCTTCGCTTAAGAACAAAATTTTCCTCGTCCAGCTAATATAATATAAATAGTCGGCGATATTTGCACGTGGCAGGAGTACAAAGAGAGCGAAAACAGCGGGACAGTGTTTCATCTAATTGAACATAGTGTTCCTTGATCGGGAGGACGAAATAGAATCGTCGGCGGTCAGATAACGCGAACATCGGCCACGTTAAGAAAAGAACGACGGTGAGAACGAGGTCAAGGTCTTCTGTGGTTCTCTGGTCCCCTAACTTATTAAATCCTTGCGTCACGACACGTTGGCCAACGTACGAATCGGACATTCAACGAATCGGCCTTCGAGTAATCGGAATCTCAGTCTCGTCTCTTGTTGGAATTCGTAGGTATCGCGTGGCTCACTTGACTAAGCGTTTTAAAAAGAAAAAATATGTTGCGTAAGCGCCCACGATATCGCGCTGACAAACGATCGTTGCTACGCGACTCCCGAGTCCTGACAAACGAATTTCGTAGGAAGAATCGAGGAAAAGAACGTGGAGGAAAACAGGTCTGTTTTTGAGAATTTTTTAGAATCGCTGGAGTTGTGCCTACGGTTTGTAATGTACAGATGAGTAGATTCGGCGTCAGTGGTCAGACTAATCGGTCAATCGGGGAATAATTAAAACTTCAGCAGTAAATAAATATACAATAAATTCCAACAGATACAATTCGCGCAAATGGAATTTATATTTAGAGATCTAAATAACGTAATTAAAATAATAAATAAAATGACAGTAATATACATGAACTTGAACCGAAGATATTGAAATGAAAAGCAAGCACAGTGGAATAGTACTTCAGAAGATAACCGCTGAAGTAATCAATGAAACATTAAGTATATGGACTTAGAACTAACGAAAGTCTGCTAATAATCATGCAACATTAAATGAAAGCAATAAGCAAATGAAAAAAGCTCAAAATGAAATCCTCGATTCTTGGAAGAAATAAAATCGATATAACAAAATTATTCGATTTCATGATAGACACCTTAAGTCAGGTGTAATAAATCGGACCAAGGGAACGAATGACAGTTGCGTAAAAGCGACGAGGTTCGCTGTCGAAGAACAAACGATCGTTTGTCATCCGCGATGAAAAATGCACGTAACGATTGTTGGGATTCATGTCGAGGCAGTGTGTTTCAGAATCTGACACGATCGAACGTAGCATTGTGTTGCGTATAAAACGTAATATAGTAACTCGTATTAATAGTAAACGATGACGTTATTGGGCGTCAGTTCAAGGCTACGCTTCGAGCGTACTCGCTTTGTCTGGAACCTTTTGCTCCGTCTTTCCTTCTCCAACTTTTCCCAGTCTTATATTTTCTCTCTCTGTCAGCCATATTTTGACTGTTCTCGTCTTTCTTCCATGTCTGGTTTTTAAGGCAATCTTACGTTTTACGATTCTTCTTTCCCTTCTCTCTTTTTACGATCCCCTTCTTCTTCTTCTTCTTCTTCTTCTTTTTCTTCTTCTTCTTTCGTTGCTCAATGAAAGGGAAGATTCTGCAAACTTTTCATATTTCTGTTACCAAAATTTGTTTGGTTATTCGTTGCTACTGTTGAAATTATCGTAAATCCTTATCCACGCTTTCGATCGTAATGGATGCAATCGAAGATATCTAAAATTAACCGAGATATCTTTCATCATCACGTCTGACGTGCATTATTATATACATTTGCTTGGAATCTTTTTTGGCGAAGGCGTCAAGATGGCGTCAAAGTTACCATTACATTTTCTTCGAGCGAGTGATTCTGCTTCGAGCATCTTCGTTCATACGTTCAATTCGTATATAATTCATATTCCATCTACGAAATTCCAAATTTATTGCTTCGAGCTAATAGAGAACTCGAGAGCTCTCGAGAGTGTAAGAACCAACAGCAACTCGAGAACTAATAATTCCAATGATCCGAATCAAGATAGAGATCTTCTCTACATAAATTCTAAAGATTACCATCGTCAAATAGAAATTGCATGAATCACAGGGTAAATCAAGAGCGGTAGATTACATTGTTTTTCTTTTTATCGTATCGAAACCCGTAACAACCGTCAGCAGCAGCAACAATTTGTTCCTCTCGGTATTGTACGGTATTGTTCTTTTCTTTAATGATTATAGTGTCTATAAAACATCATACACCATATAAAAACGTAGATCACAAAATATTTTACGTCTCACAGTCACGGTTATTATCCTTTTACAAAATGAATAACCGATTTACCAATCGTACTTCAAATAAAGGAAACAGATCACAACACGTTATTTTGTTTTTTATCGTGTCTGGCGTATCTATCTGCTTCCGTCCGGTTTCTCTCGATACCGGTTCTATCTCGTCTACCTGCTACAAACACCAACCATCTCGTTCTACCTCCAGCTAGATCCGCTAACTTTATCTTCGTCTAGTCAGGCTGGTTAGTCGTCTGAACCGAGCGAACGAGAAGCGCGAAATTGCAGAGCGCGCGATTTAACAAGGGGGAAGAACTTCCTGATGAGGAATCGGCGCAACCTGCCAATCCAATTGGGTCAATCGATAATCTGCCAGCGAGCCGGCGTTCGTATTACGAGGTTTTAATCGCGAATGAAAGACAAATTCGATCCAAGATGCTAGGAACGACGCGTTTCTCTAGGCTTCGTGGTAATCGGATTTCGTTTCTTTCTTTTCTTTTATCCAAAGTCGTACAAGCGATATGTTACATTCGCGTATTATCGTGGATGATCCGTATAACGATCCGATAGATCTCGAAATCGATAGAGATAGATCGATTCGTTCGAAAATAAAAGACGAAAGGTGCCGGATACTTCGTATTGATCGAATATCATTTTTTTACTTTCTCTGATTTTTCTCCGACGCCAAGTTAGATGTTGAAAATGGTGGCGGTAAAAATGAATAAAAATCAGGGAAGAATTAACGAAAGAATATTTAGTAATCGAAAACTGTGGCTTACTCGTACGAATGACGATCCAACGCCTGGTCGCTTGATATCTTAATTTCTTTTTTGCTTGCCACGGTAATTTAAAACAGCGTCGTATATTCGACAGTAGCGCCTTTGATAGTTTATATTTAGAACGTAATACTTTAGGTGTAACACTCGCGATGTGCCATTTTTGCGCGCACATGGCGTGCAGGTGCGTTCTCATTCAGAAACGCCTGGCAATTATCGTCGATGAGTTCGCAACATCTTGGAAATGGAATGGAGTATTCGTTACTAGACCAAACATAGACCAAGTACCTCCCCTTAAGCGATTACCTATCCCTTAGACACGTGATGGACAGATTTAAGGCATTATGACAGCTTGCAATCTCTATATTCTATATTCATCCTTCGATCATTGAGAACGTCGTGCTAGAGACGCAAATATCATCGAAAAATAAAAACAAAATTCTTGCCACTCCTTTGAAGTAAAATAAATAGAAGATAAGGTCAATAATGACGTCATTCGTATTTTATTTATTCTATTAAGTCATAGTAATTTAAGAAGCACAATTTGCAATTTTAATAAACACTGATGCAATAAAAATCAAACCCACTAACTAGAAGAATCTACCCTCTAATGGATGGTCTGAATATTCTTTTTCTTATAAAAAGTTTTAATCGATACTTGTAGGTCGTAACTACAAGGCTAACACCGTAACTAGATACCTAACACCTAGTAACACTTTTTGAATCGAGACGCTTACAATTAGCATCATGCGATACTTGAGAATCAAGTTACGATAACGTTCAAAACGTTTGAGATACGCCAAACCTCGTAACAGAACTGAACGGTTAAATTTAATTTAATTTAATTTAGGCCCTATGAACGATTACTAAGTCGATCTAAAGTTTCGATGTCTGATCAAGAACCGAACGAATCTACTGAAAGATTCTAGCGGTCACAGGCTACTGATCGATATCGTCGCGTCGGTGACATTGCTCAGACTCCTAAACGTCATTTACTCGAGACTCTAATAAATTACTAGCGCGGTAAACATCATAGTGCAAGAGTTGCACACCACCAGCCTCGTGTTCTCTATTTATAGTCGTGATACTTTTATTCCAAACACGTTGTTAGTTTCAAGAAAAGAGAGGAACGATTACGAGATTCAAGATTTGCTTCTCCGTCTTCTTCTTTCTCTCTCTTTTTATCTGTCGTCTGAACCTTGCGAATCTCGTTAGAAAAAACGAATGTTCCCTTTACTATTCGACCTCAATCGACTGGCGTACGAACGAGTTTACAGCCTATTCGAGGACGAACGTCGATTTCATACGAGGATTAATCGCAGAAAGACAACTTCGGCAAGGATTTCAGCGGTCGGGGCACGGTCGGCACGCACGCCACGAATTTTCTCCAATTTGCTTGACGAGCAACCACGGTCGGCTGGCGGCATGCGATCTTACCTCATCCCCTCTGCACTCTCATTAGGAAGTAATTAACAAACAATCACGCGTACAAACACACGGTCGTTCTTTTTTAACGGAGAGCGATCGCGATGACACGGCATAAATTCTATTCTTTTGTTTCATTTCATTTTTTAATTTGTTATTTCCACGAAGAATATTCTGTTGCCTGGAAAATTATTTGAGAAAATATTCTTTCGCAAATCGAGCAGCGAATATTGAAAACTGTAGGAAGAATAGGATTTTCATATTATGGAATTCTATAGAAATTTTATACGAAAACGATATTTGATATTTTCTCCATTCTAGTAAGTTACCATTTTAACAATAAACTAGTTTCTTTTAGCCGGTTCTTCTGATTATTGAAAATTAATCTTTTACTTTAATAGTTCGAGAATGGAAAATATGGAAAACTGGAAGAACAGATTTACGTAATTTTTAATATTTCCTTCTGATTGTTTTTTTTCTGCTTGCGTTGATTGACGAAACCTTTCGAAAATCGTAATATCGTAGTTGGAATGAATCGATGGAAAGAGTTATTGGCTGGAACTCTCGAAACTTCTACCCTCGAACACTTCTCACATCGTGCGTGCAACTGCATGCATAGTAAATGGCGTGCAGTTGCATTCGATAATTGGAAGTTAGGCTTTCGCGTTCTTACGAATGCGGCTCTTTAGGAAAGTCGTTGCAGTGAACATTATTATCCCGTTGTGTAAACTTGTTGCTGAAACGAGCTCGTGAGCCGTTTTCCACGGTAATCATCTCTAGAAACGGAAGTTAAAAATCGCTAGACGTACTTCACCTTGATTATCTTTACCTTATCTCTTCGTAATGTATTTTTGAAACGTTTCGAAGAGTTCGAGCATCGATAGACGCGGAACGTATCACGATGCGCAGGTTAAATTTTATACATTGCAGTTTCACGTGTATAATAGATCAATCCTCTTATCGAGCTGGGAATGTCAAGGACTTGTTTCGTTATCTCAACCACCGTTTTGTGATTATGCTTGTTTAACGATCGTGAATTTCTTTTGCTAATATGAAGAAAACAAACGTTAGATCGCCGTCCGTGATTAATTGTTTTTTTTTTCTTTTCTAAATCTAATTCTTTCACTTTTATAAACTTCCAGACAATCTGAGAAAGTTCTACGATGTTTCTTAATGTTTCTATCGTACGATGCGATCTTTCATAGTTATTATTTTCGATTGCTATCTATAGCAGAATTATCTGCGAGACAAAGGCGCGACTGACGAAGTGATAAGAGGAAAAAGGCAAAATTGAAATGTTACTCTTTATCTTTAGATATTATGTTTCATTCCTTATGATCTGCTGGGACACAGAACCATGTAAATATAGAGTAACGCGGTGTAATAAAATTGCGCAGAAATACACGGCTGATGAACCAAAGGAAATCGTAGATTCGTCACGGGTATCGTTTGTACGTCGCGATGAATTCGATATCCTTTGCAAACAGGAAATACAGAGCTGCACGATTCCTTTCATCAAACAACAGTAGTTTACTGTACGAAATCAACCCTAACATATAGGAGTTTCCTTAGTTTGCTATTAATTCGTTTCTATCAAAACCATGTTGCGTTTCTATTTACCTGATTAGTAGATTTAATTAAGCCCTTAAACGAGAAGCAACGATGGAGTATAGAAATACATGGATGATTAATTTCATAATGTTTATTTGTAATTTCATGCAAAACTCCAGGCATAGTATACGAAAGAAGATAAAATGTACGAAACGACGTAATAGAATCGGCATAGAATAGGTTTTATATAGAGATCGGAATGATGTGTATCGGACAAAGTATTTCAAAGATTCAAGCTGTTAGAGTAGATGCGAGACTGGAAAATGGGACAAAGTGATCGATGAAGATGACATCCTTCTTCGAAAGGATCAAGAAAACGGACAAGTTCACAAGATTGCAGTTGGACGGAATGACGAGAAGCTGGAGCCTTGTGAAATCAAGTCAGGAAAAGAGAACAAGGTGAGATGACGAGGGGAAAAAGCAGCCTTGCTCGATTTTCCCTTTTTCAAAAAGCATTTTCTGTTACACGGACTGGGATTACCGGATGATCGGGACCGGAGAACCTTCGTCAATTTCACGAGATTGCAGTCAAGTGAAGAGAATGGAGGCCACGATCTAAAACGAGAAATAAAGGAAGCTATCTATTATTTTTCTCGTTGGATGAAACATAATTTAGTATACGAAATAGAATTCTTACTCCATCATGAACAGCCATCTGTGTTACTAAATTGAACTCAAACAAAGAATTATATTCTTATATAGAATAAGAGAAAAGAAGAAAAGAATCCTCGAGTTGAAAGGATTGGACTTTAGTAAGATAGGAAGATAGGGAAAAGTTAATATAATCAGAAGAAAAAGGTCAATTGTCTTCCTTCCCAAGGACACCTACGAATTGGCTCATTAACTACGCAGTTTACGTCAATCTCCATCGATATTACGAAATCGAAATGAAGGAAAGGAACAAGGTGATTCTCACGAAAAGGAAAAGGAAGCTCGATCGATTCCCCCTCTCTCGTAAGAGAGACACAGACGCTATCAAACATATGAGGTCATCCACGAGAATTTGTCTCATTTCACCGATCAGGCTCCATCCTCTTCTCGCCTTTTGCTTTCAACATCTCTGCGTCGTGCAGGCTGAACGAAAGCGCTAAAAATACGAATTTATATGCGCGACTCGTGTTATGCGTGTGCCTCTTCCCAAGTAAAAAAAAGAAGAGAAAGAGGGGAGAAAGCTGAGATCATTTTAAAATGTCAGACCTACCTTTCGTCGATGGAAAGAGAAAGAGTATAGACGGATACAAAGACAGAAGAATTTCTGGAAGGAGAATTGCTTAATTTAGTGCTTTGTTAATTGGTCACGGGTTGGACACTATGTTATCGAGAAAGATATATTTTTAGAAAATCTTCAGTATCTCCATCGAATGGAAATCAGTTACGAATACTTTGACACATCTGATTTACACCTGGATCCATTGCAAACGATCGAACTAACGTTATCGATCAAATGTTTAGAAATTTCAAGTTTCAAGTTAGCATTATTAACGAATTCGCGGGACTATAATATGCGCAAGAAACGTCACGAACGTCAAATAACCACCTCTGTCGGGCTTCGACGTGATCGTGTCGATTGTTTCTGTTTAATTACGTTTGGCAAAACGTGACTCGGTTGCGCGTCTGATACCCGTTATCTAGCGTCGAGACACGTTCGCCTTGTAAAATAAGGATTTAACGAGCAGATTGCAACGTTTCGTTCGACGAGACCGCGCAAGTTTAAGATAGATCGGAATTTACTCGTTACTGATGCAATTTCATATCTCACATTTTATATATTTTATGTTTTAACACTTTGTAGCGTTACATTACAAATTACAGATAATTTGTATTCCATTTAAAGATGCAACGCTGCTTATTGCATGATACAATAAGTAGAATGGAAAATTCGCAGAGAAATAATTTGGCGATGAGAAGGTTAAAGGTGAACTATGCACAAGCATTTCTAACACAACTACTTGCAAGCCTAATTCTCGTGAATACGATCATCAGCATACAAGTACGTTTATACGTCCGTCATGCGACGCACAGTAGATAAGTGGCTTGCTTAGTCAGACACAGGCTATTGAATTATTTTTTTCCTGAAAAGCGACCGCACCTTAGGGACGATGCAACACCAACGGTAAAAGTCTCACGAATGCTGACCTGAAAATACGAGGGGATTAATCGTCTTTTCGTCGTCCAGAAACGCCGCCATTTTACGATGCACGCGAACACAGCCTCGATTCTTTTTTATTCTCTGCAGGAACGTTATATTCGACCGTACCAGTGTACGAATCGTATTTCTTTAAAATTTATCGCACGTCTCCCAATGGCCACGACTCCCATTATCGTTCCATTAAGCTGCCAATAAAATGTCAAATCCCCGTAATTTACAACTAATAACGTAATTCCCTGTTTACACTCGGTGTTACGACTCATTCTCTTTTCCTTTTCTACTTTCAATTTCTTTTCACCGGGTAGATACCTTGGTTCGGTCCATCCTCGAGTTTTTGCTCTCGTCTCCGATCAACTAGCCGTCACGGTGAACGGTTAAATTACATCGTTGCCGCGAAACGTGTAATTTTACGGTGCATTACGTGCGCATCAATCACGTGCTCTTGTAATTTCCCAATGCTGTGTGAATTAATAAAGCAGCCGCGGCTAACAGATAGTCCAGAGCTTTAATCGTTTCGAGATGGATTTTTCTTTTAATTCCACGAATATATAGCAACGATATAATAACATAGACCGTACAATACACTCAATTTTGACAAAATATAGATTAACCCTTTTGCTTTGCCAGTCCAATCCACCGAAGTACAGAAATGCCGCTAGAAATGCGCGCAGTGTGCGTGGTTGCTGTATGTGTACGTTTTGCCAAGTCTCAAATAACAATAATTCTTGTGCGAATCGTATACGAAATATCGTTTCACTGTCAATGAAACAGTGTACGATCGTTCGGATGTTTGAAATATATTGCGTAAAACGTTTCGATGTTGTTTCAACAATGAGCAACTTCTAAGAAGCGATTAATCCAATATATCAATAAGATCGATAAAACATGTTCTGCCGATAACGAAAAAGTATATTATTCGCTACGGATAGCAGTGGTGTATGCCCGATATATGCGTCGCTCGTACTCACAGGTCATTTCGTGGATGTCGACTATAAACGACGCTCGTACCCACAGGTCATCTCGCCGGCGTCGTCTATAAGCGGCATCCGAAAGGGTTAATTGTAATTTTTTAAATACGATGTGTACGTAGCTCCTTTTATCGTATAATAGGATCCTATGTAGCAGTAGATCTCGATCCAGCTATTTTCTTAAGCTACCGTGCTATATATATTGTACCATTAGTTTCATAAAGAGTGTCTTTCATTTAACGCTAGTTACATCTTTCTCTCGACGTGTCATCAATGAGAATATCGTTCGTGTGATAATAATAGGACGTTGGTATAGTCGCGAATAGAAATAGTCGAGTGTCGAATTATGTATATGCGAGTGCTCTCAACCATATTTAAAAGCCCTGACTCATCTATCACGTTAAGATACAAAAAATAGCTATTAGCAAACAATGCGATAGCTTCCCACGAATGGCCACCATGATCTACATTTCTATAGCCTCGATCGAAGAACTTGATGCTCGAGGTTGCCTCCCCACCATTAATCCAACAATATAAAAGTATGGAACTCATATGAGCATGCAGATTATTTATCTGTAAAAATATCGCATTAGCATGTTTATGGCGGATTTGGAATTCGTCACCTTTAATTCTGTGCTTGATACCATGGAATACTTGCCTCTATACTGTACAATTTTACGTATGTAAAATTTTCGAAATGGCATTTCGTGCCACTTGGTTTTGCGCAAAGCTACATTGCACATATAGTATGAAAATTCATATGTTTATGAGCAGAATTAAAGAAGCAGGATCTAGGCTAATTAAATAGTATGTCGAGTACTATACTACATGCATATTATATGCGCTATATGTATTTTTGTATCTTTAAATTGCTCATAAACACGTAAAAGCTGGTGGTGTATATGTAACTTGAAAGTACAAGCCAACTGGAATCCGTGTCGTGAACCTTTTAACGCGCAGCCATAGAAGAATAAAAAAGCATTTGACGAGAATGTGATAATAGATTTTTATTGACATAGAATAGCGGATACTGACAGAACTCACTGTGTATGCAGATCACGTATGCGTGCCAACAGCGACTACACACGAGCTTCCTCGTCTTGCACGCACGTGCAGCGTGAACACTTTTTAATCGACTCTCGGTCCCTAGCGACATTTCCTCTTGCGAGCTTATCGACGCCAACGATCCATCGTCCAGCGTGCTGGTTCCCAAAATAAGAGCCGTACATCCCTTGAAACGTGATTTATAATACGATTCACGATAGAGATTACGGTGTTTCTCGCGGGAACACCGTAATTAGGCTTGGTCGGAACGTTTTTCGTGCAGAGACGAAGGGTGCATAAAATTAGAAACCCTGGGAATTCGCGAATTTTGCTTGTTCCGAGACACTCTGCACGAGTTCCCTGCACTTTCACGTCGTTTACGATCGCTTAAAATATCAACGTGTAAAATATTAACCGACTAATTAATTCTCACAACTATCCTTAGAAAGTGGCAAGTTCGGTAGGAAAACAAAATTGTTCGATCTTGGATATTTTGTATATTCCGTAGAATAAAATACGTTTCGGAGTATTACAAGCAATCGAGAATGCTGTTAAATTACAAAGTAATAGACGTCGTGAGATATAAGCAAGATATTACTAGACGGAGCCTATCAATGTCACGTGTAGGCTACGTACGTTTCTTTAACGAAGGTATTTTAATATTAATGTTGCGAAGTGAGTAAGGTAGTATGCGTATTTTTACCTACGTCTTCTGGAACACGAAAGGATAATAAGACAAATCCAAGCGTATCGTTCTGTATGTAAATTTTGGTATTACGTTGTTGGTTATCTTGATGAAAAAAAGTTTTAACGGTAGTGTTGTAAATGGAAATGGAATGACACAAAGGTTAACGTAATTGAGAATAAACGTATGCTTTCTCACCTGTTAATAGCAAGAAGAACGTACGTAAATGGTTGGCAAGAAATAAAACGGTACATTGGTTCTTTCAGCTAGAAATGAATGAAACTCTATCGTATACATGATTCGGGCTACCCGGAAAGATATTTTAAAGGCCCACGTAAGAGCGTGAACGTTTACTGCCAATAAAAGCAGTCTATTCGACGCGGCATACGCGCACGGCTAAATTTACTACGTGGGAAACTGGTTTCAGCTACTTCGCGGCGATACCTTCTCTATACCACTCTGATCACCAGTTTTTATTCTCCAATTAACCATTTAACAGAAGATTCGATGAGTTTGTATGCGATACGTGGAGCAATACCGATTTCAAGCCGAGAGCGTGATTTCTAACTCGATTTACAGTTCACACAACGCAACGTTCACGAGGCTCCGCAATTGTCGATGACGTAATGACAAGACTGTACGTACCATTTATTCGAACGCAGCGTACGAATATTATCGCCTATGTTTTCTCGCCATTTCCATCATGAATTTCGTCGAATATCGTGTCATAATTATTCTTGGATTTCAGAGGCCAATATCGATTATTTAACGATACGTTCAAATTTAACAACACTCATGGTACCTAGATCACGATACATATAAAAGATATTTTTCAAACTTGATAAAACCAGTTTTTTCGTATATGTTCGCTTATTGCGAGAATTAATGCCATTCGTTTATGTAATCTTGCGAAGAATTTTCACTTATCTCGGAAGGCATTAAGGGGATTAAGACTAGAATTACCACAGCAGTCAAATTGACTGGTTTTACAAGTTTGTTTTAAAATTCCTACTTCGTGTTATATTTCTTTTTCTCAATGATGTAATCACTTTCGTAACGATAACTAAAAGAATAATATAATGAATTTTATTTTCTTTTTTACGTATTCAAACTGAAAATAATTTTGTGTCAAGGCTACTTATACCAACACCAGTCAAAATGGCTGGTACTTGTCAAGGTGTAAAAGGGTCCTGCAATCTGTTTATCGAAGCTCAATTAACCAGTTTCCTCGTTTTCTACAACCTGCTACACGTTTTTAAAATTTTTACCGCGTATCATTCGATGTGACGATATCAGTTAACAGGAAAATTCCAGATCGATAGGTGCTAACGCTAGAAATACCACACCAGTGAAAATGACTGGTTCTACAATTTTATAAATGTGTCAACCCTTATTTAAGGATCCTGGATGGATTAATAATGCCAAAAATGTACTACATAAAATGGAATTGCTTCCGTAAGAAAGTAATAAATCAATAAATATGAAAATATTCTATTATTACGTATTTTTTAAAGACCAGTCATTTTCACTGGTTTTGGTAGAAATAGCTTCGTGTTAACTATCGGTAGTTCTACTATTAAGTGTCGTGGACGATAATGAGAAGCCCGACAATCGGTACGTTTCGAATATCAACGATGACAGATGTACGAAGACTTCTTAGTTTCTGAAAACGCTTGTTTTCTCTTCTAAAGTATTTTCAATGTTCTGCTTGTATCAACAATTAACAGACTCGTTGGTAGAATTATTTGTAAAATAACGTTTAACGAAACTGCGAACTTATTTTGATAAACAAAACTTGTTTATCCCACATGATGCTAATTTAATTCGCATCTTGAGAACGAATTCACATAATGCTACGAAGTTGATACTACCGCGAGATAAATAGTTAAATTTACAAGCTCTCTCGCTAGAAACAAACAAAACAAACAAACTTTTTCTCGTACAATTAAACACAAGCTTACTGGTGTCATATCGCAAATAACAGAGAGACATGGAAAATATACTTTCTTAAATTTAATTGATACGAGGAGCAGACGATTTAGATTATAAAATATCAAATTGTTTTTAAGATAAGCGTAGATTTAATATAATTGTATCATCAATTTGTTAAAAATTCTCTTCCTTTCTTTTCAGACGAACAAGAACGCGTACAGAAGAAAACTTTTGTCAACTGGATCAATTCTTACCTTTCTAAGGTAAGGACAAGCACTCAAAAATTCAGATAAAACTCGTAGAAACAGTTTTCCGGAATCAAGTGACAGGACGAAGAACTCCAAAAACCTTCCGGCTGTTACTCTTCCGCGAACGATCTCTTTCCTCGTAAATAATTCCCATACACCGAATGTTACGCAAATTTTCTTGCCTCTTTTTCGTTTTTTATCGTCCTTTCTATATAATAATGCATCGTTGAAATTACTGCTCATCACGAATATCAAAAGTTCGGTGGAATAACTCGTGCCTGGCTCGCGAGTCTCGATATCGCTCCCCTACTTCCGCACTTCCGGATACTTCGAAACTTGAATTAGAAATCCCGGAACTCGAGGACGTGCATGCCCCAGAACCGGCACGACATTGCGTTCGATGTTGTCCTCTGATCGAAATAAAGAAGATTCACCTGTCATACTATTCTTAATTCATGCAGAAATACACGCACGAAAACTATAAGGAAGATTCGTTCGTCACGAAACGAAATCCAATCCAATCAGAAATGTGGCGTGAATTTGGAAAATTTCATTGACATTCATTTCGTTCGAATTTAGAGTTACGACAAAATTTCTCGTAAATAATTGTAACCACTTCGCGTTCTTTCATACAGTTAGGGATGCTTTGCAACCATACAATTTTATGATTCTTTTTTCGAAATTTTTCTATAAGCATTCTCGATTGTCGTATACAAGTTTCGTTGTAAATATCGAGAAACAAGAAAGGAGAGTATCGATGATCGAAATCGCTTTCAGAGAAGTCCACCGCTTCGAGTGGACGATTTGATCGAGGACCTCAAAGATGGTACCCGCCTACTCGCATTGCTTGAAGTTCTGTCCGGCGAGAAGCTGGTAAGTTTCAGCTGTCCTGTAACTCTCGATCGATAAAATACGCTCGTACGAAACGCGTTTGTCTGTTCGCAGCCGGTGGAAAGGGGCCGAAACCTGAAGAGACCGCATTTTCTTAGCAACGCAAACACAGCGCTTCGATTCTTACAGAGCAAAAAGGTGAGTAATCGTATTGTTGAAAGATCCAAAACTAGAATTCTGAAACTTCAAACGTAAAATTGAAAAAATTCAAATTGAAAATTATTCTACGGCTTGAAAAACGTTCAGTATAATATACATTTGTGATTCTCTGTTGCAGATCAAGCTGGTGAACATAAATTCCTCCGATTTGGTAGACGGACGACCGCCCGTAGTGTTAGGCCTGATATGGACCATTATTCTTTACTTCCAGGTAGACGTTCTTCCATTCGTACAGTCGAATACAATCGAAGCTATTGAAAAAATCGCACACGTATTACTAGAATGCGGTAGTTGCTTAAATAAGACGCCCGTGTCGCATGTAACATCGAATTACATAAACGCGTTACGATATCCGCGCGGCAGCACTGCGACGATCGTTTGCAGTGGGGATTAATTTGCTTGTGTCACGAAGTTGTTCGATCACTTTTTTTTCTACCGAATTGCTTCGTGAAATCTTAGAGAAATAATTCTTTATACGAGCACACCGTTCCTTTTTTTTTTTAAACAAGTTTGTTTTCCACCTAAAGTTGATAATTTGTCTTATTAACAAAATTAATCCTCGTTAAGAACGAAGTAAGAAATTACATTCCATTCTGCTAACCGTATTTATTCCATGAAAATAAGCTACGATCGAAGGATCGAAACAAGGTAAGTAGCTAATTAAAAAACGAACTGAACCAAAAAAAAAAAAAAAGAAAAAGAAAAAAAGAAATAAAATAAAAATAGAAAAGAGATTGCCCTTTATCCTGATACGATGTTTAAATAAACAGTAAAGCCGTAAAGAAAATCTGTGTGTACAGAGGAGAGTTAATTAAGTTAGCCCGCACCTACATGATCTTTAGTATGAACGCTAGTCCTTCCCTTTCTGAATTTTTCTGTTCTCATCCTCGATACCCCGACCTTGTTCGTTGTCGTTCGAACTCCATATTACGCTGTCCACTGATCGTGCGTTTTTCTAGATCGAGGAAAATACTAGAGCTTTGGAATACCTTGGACATACGTGGGGTAGTCAGAGCAGTTTAGAGAGTCTTAGTACCCAAGGATCCGCGACCAGCGAGAGGAAACGCATCAGTAGCGAGAAATGGAAGCAGGGAGCGAGGAAGACTCTGCTTCAGTGGGTCACCAATGCTCTGCCAAAGTCAGTATTTTATACACAATCTTTATATTTAGCTATTTGTCATTTAATGTCCTGGTGTATAATAAGATTCCATGTAATTTGTGCATTTGCAAGAAACGGGACACGCAACAAAACCCACCGCTTTTAACGCACTATTAAAAAATGTATCACTGGAACTAGCAGAGTATTTAAACTGACCAATTCATAATTTTTCATCAAAATTTTATCCTGTTAATGGTGCATTTTTAGCCACGTGAATGATTCTTTTGTGAAATATAAATAAAAAATGTGTGTGTTCGCGTTATATGTATATCCTTTTGTATATCTTTCGCGTTGATCTCTTTGACGCTAGTTTCACGCTCTAGTCATTGAAAGTTCTGCCATTAAAAAGAAAACCAGAATTAAAGCGTCGAAAATACCATTGAACCAATGTGCTAATATCGCGACACTGATAATTTCTTAATTTACGAAAAGTAAATGTTACTTTTCTCAACACAGGGACATCCAAGTACGCGACTTCGGCGAAAGCTGGCGCGACGGTAACGCCTTCCTGGCCATCATCGACGCCATCAAGGCGAACTTGGTGAACATCGCGGCCATGAGAGAAGCAACGAACAGAGCTCGTCTAGCAACGGCGTTCGACGTGGCCGAATCCGAGCTGGGTATCGCCAGACTTCTCGATCCAGAGGACGTCGACGTTCCCCAACCCGATGAAAAATCTATCATGACATACGTGGCTCAGTTTTTACACAAATATCCGGAACCAGGATCCGCCGCTTCCGATTCGTTCGCTGCTGTACAACAGGAGTATGATAGTCTGCTTGGTTGGCTGTACGAAAGGCTGAAATACCTGCAACAGATGGGTAGCTCCCCGTTGAGTTATGATGTATGTTTTAGTGTCTGTACGATTATTTTAGTAATCGAGGAACAGCGGTTTTAATGGTGTTTTTTTGTTTGAATTTTATATTCAAAGGAGTACGTCGCGTTGAAAGCAGAAGTCGAGCAACAGAGGGTTGTGTACAATAAGCTACAGGGTCTCGTCGAGACGCCTAGCATGATCAGCATCACGCGGGACTCATGGAAGCACGTGCAGGATCTGTGGAAGACCCTGCAGATGCTCGTGAGTTGAAATTTTATGAAACAATAAATAATCTATTGGGATGATTTAACAGCTAAAACAATGAAAATTTCGACTAGCAGCTCTCAGTCTGATTGACGTTCATCTGTGTACCATGTTCGATCATCAAAGTTTCAGTTTAACAAATTATCAGTTCTATCGTGCAAGTTAAAACGCTATGTTTAATTATGAACATTTATTGCCCGGTAGGCAAATTGCATCGTTGACGATCCGAGCGAAGTTTCGCTCAGAAACTCTATTAATATTGAAATGAACTTTTAATGTTTCACTCAATAAATGATTGTTCGATGAATGGATACGAATCTCGGAAGATTGTCAAACTTTTTAGAAATCCAAACAGTAAAATTTAAATATCAATAATTCGATGTATGTATGGAGTGTGAAAAAATATGTTTGCCTATAAAGAATTAACTAATAAACGTAACTTGTATATAAAGATATTTTCTATTCCAATTTCGCAGATGTTACGCTGGCTCTGGCTCTTAGACCCCTGTTTGCCAGGTGAATTAGGGGTCGTAGGAAAATGGTTGTGTCGCGCAGAGGATCTTCTCCTATCCGACAACGATATCCCGGAGGAAATGACGGAAGAAACCGCCAACATAATCTCGAATAAGCTCGAGGAGCACAAAAAGTTCTTCCTCGACCTTCCGTCCATGACGGAACGATTTCAAGCGGCGAGAAGTAGCGAGGCCGCGTTGAAAGTGCATCCTCAACAACTGAACGAAGTAGCGACTCGGTTGGATAGCCTGGCGAGTCGCGCCGCTAAACGTAGAATTCGACTAAAGTTCCTGGAGCATAAGTGCTGCCTTATTGCTTTCTTGTTCCTAGTTGAAACGAAGTTGAAGAGTTGGAGCGTGAAATACGATACTGAAGAGAGTGTGCACCAGATGCTGGAGCAATATAGAAACTTCGTGTCGCGAAACAGAATTTTCCAGGAGTTCCAGAAAGCCTACCTGGACATGCAACAAGTCGTCAAGGACTACAAACGCGAAGGTGACGTAGGTGAGTGGTGATCTCTGTAATTTTATTGATTTAGGCGACGACGTTTTTTTCCAGCGGCCGTTAAAATTTACAAATTCTCGATCTTTTCGATTAATTTTATTTACCGAACCGATGTTTAGCGTCTGTTATTAAAGGTAGAGACATGAAAGTACGGTCTTCTCAAGGATACCAAAATAACTACGATTCGCTCTGCTATTAATTAAAAATTTTTTGCTTGAGTTTAAATAGAGATTTCAATAATAATCGTTAGATCCTAAGTCATCACGATTGATAGTCTTTATTAGGTAAAACACAGGATGCAAAATTAATACGGAATACTTTAAAATTAAATAATAATTATCCTAAATTACCGTTAATCATCTACGATTCAACGATACCAATTGAGAGTTATAAATTCCTATCGTGGACAAACGTTTACTCTACAAATATCTATTTTGCTATGTCCTAGACACCGAAGAAAGAGCGAGCATCGATCGTTTCATGCGGGAGACCAGCGACAAGTGGAAAAGCGTGTCCATAGATTTGCGTTGCGTGCAAAGCATGCTTGAGGAAGTGGTAGCTTATTGGCGTCGCTGGAACATAATCTCCAATGAGTTCGTGACTTGGTTGAACCGTGCTGAACCTGCCTTGAACCTTCCCGAAGAGGACAAAATGGAATTCTTCCAAGATATAAGCGTGTGGAAAGACAAACACCAACAATTGTCGGACACAGTGACGTTCTTAATCGCCACATTCGACGAACCAGTTGCCTTGCAATTGAAACAACGTTACACGAGTCTCGCTTCTAGATGGGACGCGCTGTTCCAGGAAGCGAAACAGTACATGCACGCTGGAGACGTGATACGAAATAGAAAAGACTACAGACAGAACGTGGAAACTTTACAGAAGTGGCTGAGGAACGTGGAATTGGCGTTATCAGCTACTGATTTAACCACAACCGAGAAGATCAAGGCCTACGGTGAGAAGCTGCAAGTCTTCCATAATGAAGTAGAAGGAATCGAAGATCTTTTCAAGAGTATCAGCAAAAAATTCCAGTCACTCATTCAAGATTTATCTCGAGACGAAGTAGACAAGATGATGAACACCCTGAAGAAAGAGAAGGAGGCGCTGGTTAAAGTACGAGCCTTAATACCGATGCAGTTGCACCTGTACCATCAACTTCTGGTTCAGCAGGAGTCTCTAGAAGCTGGCCAGAAGGAAATAGCTACCTGGTTGGACGAAGCAGAGATAATGTTGACCAATGTCGACTTATCAGGTGGTAGGGAGCATATTTTGGCTCATTTAGAGCGGCATAAAGCCTTCTTCTCGAGAACACTCTACTATAAATCCATGCTGGAGTCTAAGAACAAAGTGTTCTCCAGTATAGTGAAGTCTGTGGACAGTAACGCGGATGTAGCTACTGCAGAGGGTGGCAGAACCTTGAGAGAATTGAACGAGCGATTCGATCGAGTGTCTGAAGCGGCTCAGGCATTGGAACAACGGCTTCAGGAAGCTGTTAGATGTTGGACCAGGTTCAAGGAATCCGAACAACAGATGAGTGAGTGGCTGTCGGCCATTGTAACCGTAATAAATGACAAATATAATCATAAGCTATCTGTAGAGTATCACAAGAAGTTCTTCAACTATGTAAATGAGGAGTGGATCCAAGACTTTGTAAACGCTGGACAAGACTTGAAGAATATTTTGCCTGTTGAGAAGCAAGCTCCTATTTTGGAAGCTGTCGAATCGCTTCAGAAACGTTGGAAGGAGGTGTTCACGTTCGTTCCTCCTCATTTACTGAGACTCGACTTTTACCTGGATGATGCCACGTTCATGGAGTGGCTGGGTTTGATCAAGGTGGAGGTGAATTTGGAACAGCAGGCTTTGATGAACAATGAAAATGTTGAGAATATACTGCAGAGGCATAAAAAGTTCTTTGATGAAAAACATGTATTTCCGCAAGTAGAGAAGTGCCTGAAGTATATGAAGATGACCAGCGATGCTTATAACCAGCTGATACCTAACGATCCTGACTTGTCTCGAGCTGTAGAAAATTTTGAACGCCTGTGGGATGATTCCGTTCAGAAAGTGGAACGTTTGAGGGAACAATTGAAACAAGTGCCTGAGCAGTGGGCTGCCTATAAGAAAAAGTAAGTACCGCGAAGGCTGTGGATCATCTATCGTTGACGTCTAGTAAATTTGAAGAATTTTCATTCTTCGAATTATCTTTTTACGAATCTTTTTTATTCGGATTTCTTTTTTTACGAATTTCTGCTATCTTCGTAAATTTTTATTCATATACGAGTCGTTGATTCAGATTTGACGAGATGGTAGGATGGATGGACCATGTAGACAGTAACCTGGCGACTATTCTGCACGAGGTGAATACGCTGGAGGAATTCGAAACAGAAAAGACGGTGTTCCAGGTAAGGATCATCCTTATTCTTACTCTTAAATAATAATAGAAATTTAGATGTGTGCATTGCAAGGCATTGTTAACGCGAAGCATGCAATTTTCTCTTCACCACGCACGTTGTATTTAAACATTTCTTCTTCATTCTCTTCTCGTATTGCTTACACTGGACGTAGGTTCAAGTTTTAACGGTAAGTACGTAACGGTTTCACGTACACTCCACCATGAAAATTCAAGATAAAAACCTCACGTTACAACATCCAAGATAAATGTATCATATTGCAATGAATTTCTTCAAATTATTCAACAGAAAATATGTAGAGAAGCAGACAGCAAGCGGGAAGAGATGAAATGGTTGGTCGAAACCTTGGATAGCCTGACTTCCAATCGTTCAGATCACGAAGCCCTTTCAGAGCAGAGCCGTCTGGAACAGTTGACTACTCGCTATAAGAACCTCATACCAACCATAGAAATCACCATGACGAAAACCGATATCTATTCAAAAAGCTACACGTACAGAAAAGAAGTACGCGAGGTGTGCACTCTTTTGCACGAAGTCAAAGATCAATTGAAGGTTGACGTAGTGTCTGAAATCCCGGAGACCTTGCAGACCGCGGTTACTCATCAGGAAAGCTGTTTGAACGAGTTGGAACAACAGAGATCAAATATCGTGAGCATGCTTCAACGTGGTAAGGATCTTTTGAAAGACCAACACGCGCCTCCATTTGTGTCCTTGGAGGTTCAGCAATTAGAATCAAGCTGGAATGATACTTATGGTCAGGGCGTGGAGACCCTGAAGTCTCTGAAGAGCTCGCAAAAGTTGTGGAATACTTACCTGCAACAGAAAGAGGAGATCATGAGATTAATCGAGCAAGCTGAGGAAGAATTGAGAAAAATCGAGTCGACTACCTATTACGAAGCGTCCCAGGTATCATCCGACCTTCAGAGTAAGCAGGACATTAGCTCCACATTGAGAAAATCTACGGAAGAGATGATGAAGAAGCTGCAAGAGACGTACACTCATTTGACAGAGATTGCACCACCTGAAAGAAGGGAAGTACTGAAGAAAGAGATCACTCAAACTGAGAAACGAGTGGAGACTACTCTGAAGACCGTGCAGGAGAAGGTCGTCTATCTGCAGGAGCACAGTACTAGGTGGAACAAGTTCCAGGCGAAATTGAACGAGTTGCAATTATGGACGCAACAAAGTGCGCCTCAATCGATTGCAGATGCGGAAAACTTGGCGACCACTCCCGAAGAGATGGTTTATAGAACTGAGATGTTGCAGAAAGATATTCAGGAGAGAAGCAAGACGCTAAAATTCCTCGAAGAGGAATCAGAGAAACTGGTGAAAGGTACGAACGAAACTTTCATTATTTTTTGGTATAGTTTTCCTTTCAAATTTCTTCATAACATGTTTTAATAAAGATTCGGACAACTTTTTCATTTATACTCGTAGAGTATGTCGAAAAATTTGGTAGGCAAAAATTGAAACACTCTGTAAAAAAACTTTCTATCCCTGTTCTTCTTTCTGAAACTAATTTATGTATAAAATAGATAGTCATAAATAATTTACAAATAATTTATTTACATTTTCAGGTGAAACTAGCGGTCCAGGAAAGCAGCTGCGCGCTGACATCATAAACCTCGAGAAGAGCATCGAAACTCTTGAAAAGAATATCGTAGCGCAACGTCAAACCGCTGTGCAGAACCTGCAAACTTGGAAAGAGTACGAGAAAGGAATCAAAGAATTGAAACCTTGGATCGAAGAGGCTGAGTCAAAAGCAGCCACCATAGGCAGCAAACCTACGACTCTGCCGCAAGCAGCTCAAATGTTAGAAACCGCCAGAGCATTCGAAACACGATGTCAACAGCACTTCCCTCAAATTCAAGATTTATCCTTGGTCAGCCAGAGAATATCAGGGAAAACGTCAGCCTCCGACGAAGTGGACGCTGTTCACACTCGTTGGAACGCAGTACACGATATAGCAGTCCAAACAACCACGAAATTAGACAAGCTGGTCACTTCGTGGAACAGCTTTGAATCCGAGATCAAAGAATTTAACGAATGGTTAGAAAAATCCGAGAGAACCGTTCTCGTAGAACCAAACACCGAAACACCGGAGGTATCGGTCTTAGAAAAAGAGCTGACTCGATTGAAGGACTTCAACAAGACCATATCCGATCATCAAGCTCAATTGATATCGTTGACCCAAGTGTCTGATCATATCAGTCACGGTTTATCTTTGGAAGGAGCGACCAACTTGAAAGCTCGTGTATCGGACATCAAATCCAGAGTCAGTAAGCTGGCTGACACGGTCAGATTGCAGATCAATCGCGTCTCTGATTCTCTGTTAGCTCGCCAGGAATTCCAGATGAAGATCACCGATCTGGAGAACTGGATGTCACGACTCAGATCGAATGTCGCTGAGATCAGCGATGCAACTGTCGATACCGTTGATACCAATCTTCAGGCTGTCCACGCGTACATTCAGGAACACTCCGAGAAACAGCCCAGTTTGGAAGCCATCTGCGAAGAAGTAAAGGTGATATGTCCTGAAGGATCCATAAAAGCTAAAGCTGCTTTGGTTGAAACTTACATAGATCTAGAGAAGAAGTATAAAGCATTAGGCGACGATTTGCAACAGAAGAAGAAGGGACTGGAGAAATGGATAGAAATGTTGAGTTGGTTGAATGACGCCAATGCTCAGTTAAGTCACTGTAAATACGAAGCTGAGGCTAGAAAACCTACCATTGCTGATTTGGAGAGATTCTCCTCGGAATTGCAGACTATATACGAGAAGATAGACGCCTGGAAACAACATGTTTTACCTGACACTGCCATTAAAATTCAGATCAGAGACAAACAGGGCAAACTTCTGTCCGCATCGGGTTTGTTAAACGATTTAGAGAACAAAGCCTTAGCTTTACAGAACGAGATATCCGCGAAACGTGACAGACTAGAGAATCTTGGCGCCAGGTGGAACAATTTCAGAACACTTCAACAAACTATCACGGAGAAGATATTGAACACTCAAACTGCTCTTCAAGAGACGGTTTACAACGTTGACTCTTGCAAACAGTTGGCTCCTGCCGTGGAGACGATTGATCGATTAATCGAAGAGCATCAGAAGAGAGAACAGGAGAAAGAGATTCTTCATTTTGAAGGAAGTTCCTTGATGAAAGAGGACCAGAGGTCGACGACCAATATTCAAGTTGTTTTATCTTCTGTGGATGCTAATTGGGAGAAGGTTAACGAGCTTCTTCGAGAGCAAAGGAAGAAATACGCTGACATGAACAGCGACTGGAAAGATTACGAAGATGCTAAAGAGAAAGTGGAAAAATCTATCAAAGAAGCGACCAGCTTGTATCAATCGGTAAAAGGAGTTTCTTATGACGTTACTCAAGCGAATATCACGTTAGAGAAGCACAAGAAAGCTTTGGAAATGCTGAAGAAGGGCAGACATTTCTTAGACAAAATGGATTCTAAGGCGCAACAGTTGACGAAGGAAGCTTCTTTAATGCCTAGATTCAATTCCGAACTAATCGAAAACGACTTAACCGATGTCCGACAGCGATACCAAGATACTTTCGACGATATCAGTGAAAAACTACAAACCTACGAGACTCAGGTAATCATTTGGAAACAAATAGAAGAATCGAAATCTGAACTTATCAAGTGGCTGAATAACACCAACGACGCTTTGACCACTGCGTTTAAGCGTTTAATGGACGCAGAAAATTGTCAAGCCAGATTAATCAGATACAGAGAGGAGCTGCCTGGTTATCAACAATTGTATCAGAACATCGTCACCAAAATTGAACAATTAGTGAAATCGAACAACGATTCCGATATTCCTACTTTGAGTTCTCTCCATAAATTGTTGGACGATCAGTTCAAGGTGGTTAAAAGTTCGGCGGATAAACTGGAATCTTTGACGTGTACGTTAAACAAAAGAGAAAGAGCGATTAGACAGGAGCTGAAGAGATGCGGTGTCGCAATATCGAAAATTCGCGAAGACATTATCAAATGCGATGATTTGACCGGCGAAAACACCGAGATCCTTGGTCATATAAATAAATGCCAGGAATTAAAAACAGAATTGGAGGAATGTGATTACGCTCTGTCTACAGTTGAAGAAACACTGACGAAGATGTCTACGGAGTATCCTAGCATTTCCAAGTCCAGTTTGCCAAAGGAATTGCAGGCTCTTCAGCTTCGAAGAGACGGTGTAGCCAGTCACGCTAATAAAGTGATAGCAACGTTGGTAGCCTTCTTAACTAAATTATACCACGAAAAGTTCGGTGCTCTTCAACGTATGGTAGCGACGCTTAAAGAAAAAGTAGCTTGGTGCGAACCTGAACAAAGTAGCGATCGTTATAATTTAGAAGTGAAAATGGCGTCCCTGATGGACGTGGAAGCTGGAATTGCCGATTGTACCGCTAGAAAAGAAGACACCGACAACTCCTTGAAGCTTCTAGCATCTGTCGAAAGCGCTGAAACGATGACCAACTTAAAAACGGAACGTGACAAGGTGGAGAGTGACTTGGAATCCCTGAAGAGTAGCTACAATAAGATCAAGAATGATCTAGAAAGAAACATCGCTCTATGGCAACGTTACGAACTTACATCGGAGAATGTTTTGTCTTGGTTGAAGGAGAACGAGAATAGAATCAGAGCTGAAGCTTCTGCGCTACTTAATTTAGACGATATCGAACAGAAAATTGCGGAAATGAGTCAAGTACAGAAGGCAGTGATGGAGTATCAAAGTGAATTGAAAGAGCTGACTGCTCTAGCTGAAGACATCACCAGAGTTAGCTCTGAATCTCGAGTGAATCAATACATCAGCCATCTTAATACACGTTACGATTACGTGTTGAAGTTCCTGGCGCAACATTTGGACACGCTTAAAGAATTAAAAGAGAACAGGGATCAATATGTTGCTAACAAGAAGAAACTCGAAGCTTGGATCGAAAATGCTGAAAAAACATTGAAAGCCTTCGACGAAATCACCGGACCAAAGCCTATAACTTTCTATCAGTCGCGTTTGAAAGAACTGAAAGCTTTTGCCGAAGGACGTGAAGTTGGACAAGCCATATTAAACAAAACTGCGGAAGCTGGCGAAACTTTGTTCGCTAGGGTCACACCGGATCAGAGAGAAACGATCAGGACCGAGTTGAGGAACTTCCGTAACCGCGTGGACGCAATGGCGGACCGTGCTAACGTGGTTTATAAAAGAATAGAGAGCGACATGATGCACAGATCTTCGTTCGAGGATAAATTCTCTCAAGTGAAACAGTGGCTGGTGGATGCACAGAATAAATTAGGAGAGAAACAGGAATTATTACCGACCTTACAAGAGAAGAAGCTGACTCTTCACCTGTATAGAGCTGTAGCACAAGATGTTAGCCTGCACAAGAATATTCTTCAACAGCTGCAAGATAGACTAAGCTCAGCTCCGGATGACGATGCTAGTGAAATGTTGGGCAACGTGATCGAAGCCCATGAAAAACTGTCTAACGAAGTTGAAGGACGAATTAATATAGCGGAGAAGTACGTTTCTAACCACGAAGCGTATCTTCAGACGTTCGAGAAGACTCGGGATTGGATCAATACGGTAATCAACGAGGGAACACCTATAATCGAGGACTTTTCGGTGGAACGAGACACGGCAGAGACTAAAATCACTGCTATCGAGAATCTTCTTCAACTGAAAGCGGAAGGGGATCGAACTCTGGCTGATTGTAACGAACAATTGAATATCGTTCTTGAACAAACTTCTCTACCAGGCCATCCAGCTCTGTTGTCTAATTTTGAGCAACAGAAAAAGATGTGGGAAGATTTCCTGAAGAGAGCCGTAGCCTCTAGAGACAAGTTGAGGCATATGTTCGACCAGTGGTCCGAATTTGAGAAGATTGTGGAAGACCTGGAGGCCTGGATCAAACAGATGGAGACACAATTGAAGGATCAAAGTCTGAAGAGTACAGAGAAGGCAAAGAGGGCTCATTTGCAGAAGCTGAAGTCCTTGGAAAAGAGCATTATCGCGGAAGGAGCTAAATTTAACGCTGCCATTGAGAAGAGTCAAAGTATCGAGGCTGAAGCAGACCTGGCCAGTAGAGCTTCCAGACAATCTACCAAGTATCAGGCTATCAAGAACCAAATAAAAGAGACCGTGATGCGGTACGAACAGTTCGTAAAGGAGCACAGTACCTTCAATGTGAAATACGATAAATTATTGCAATGGATCACGAACATTCAATCGGAATTGACGAAGTACAGCAAAATCGAGGCCGATATATCCGTGTTGCAAAATACACAGAAGCACATTCGTGACCTTGGCGATACTAGAACGAAGGAGAACGCTAGATTCGAGTCTGTCGTGGATCTTGGAGAGAAATTGTATATTCATACGTCTCCCGATGGCAGAGAGATTATCAGACAACAATTGAGAAAATTGAGAACTCTGTGGGATAAATTCACCGAAGATTTGCAAAACACTACGGAGAAATTGGACCAGTGTCTGATGCAATTCGCCGAGTTCTCCTTGTTCTACGAGCAATTGTCTACTTGGCTTGGAGGCGTGCAACGTGTCATACATAAACATACAGAATTCAAGTGTACCTTGGAAGAAAAACGAGCACTGTTACAGAGACATAAGATTATGCATCAAGAAATTATGTCTCATCAGTCCCTAGTAAAGATTGTTTGTGATACAGCTCAGCAATTGGTGGATCAGACCAAAGACACTTCTCTCAACGTCTTTATACCTACTATTAAACAATTGTTCTATAGCATCATAGCGAAGTCGAAAGAATTGTTGGAAGGTTTGGAAGATTGCGTGGAGGAACATCATACATTTAACCTGCAAGTGAAGAAATTCTCTGACTGGTTGAATGGCGAAAGAGACAAGCTCGCAGAATGCAACGATGTCACTGGAGAAAGGACAGATATTTGTAGAAGATTAGCTACTCTGGAGACGTTGAAGAACGATCAGATGCAGGGAATGGAACAGCTTGGAAAGTTGAAGGAACTTAGTGACACTGTTGTTGAAAGAACCGCGCCGAAAGGATGGGCCACCATTAATAAAGAGATCACCGTTTTGAAAAGCAATCTTCATCAATATTTAAGGGAAATAGGTATTTGCGATTTAAATAAAATTCTTATATCTACAATATCTAGTCTTACGATTTACATAGTTTAAACAATTGTTCCATTTTCTTCTTTTCGCCGTGTAGAATCTGTGAAAGAGAAGCAAAAGACAGCTCTTCAGAAATGGCAAGACTTTGAAGACAAATTGGAAACGCATACAAAATGGTTCAGCACGATGGAAGCTGCCTTCAGAGATCAACAATTACAACCTACTTTGCAGGACAAGGAGGCACGTTTGAAAGCTTTGAAAGAGAAACGTGACGCCATATTGAAGGAAGAATCGAATATAGACGAGTTCGTTGACAAGTCTCATAGTCTGCTACATGCGAGCGGCGTTGAACGTATCAAACCCATGATCTCGCAAATTAGCAATAGGTAAAACTGTTCAGACAAGAATCGAAATCTTTCATTCTCGTTAAATCTAGATTTATTTTTACGAAAAGACGAAACCAAGATCTTCAATGAAATTGTTCAAATGGAAATTTCAGGTACCAATTATTGCACGGGCTTAGCAAAGAAGTAGTGACAAGGTGTCAGAGTATTCTAGACGATCATCGGGCTTATGAAGAGAAACTGAAGGTTGTGGATGCGTGGCTGACTCAATTGGAACAAAATTTAGCCAGTCTGAAGAAAGACGAGGCAGGTGGAAATCTCGAAGAGAGAGTCTCTCGTTTACAGATATTGTTAGCTGAGAAAGAACAAGGTGAACATCGTTTGGGAAGCTTGGTATCGTTTGGGGAGGGGATCCTTGCTGACACATCTGCCCAGGGAAGGGAACTTATTCGTCACGAACTAAGGCAGGCTCGAGAACGATGGGATAAATTTGTAGAAGGCATAGACGAGCAACAAAAGAAACAGGATGCTCAGTCTTTGCAATGGACCAATTATCAGGAAACTTTGCAACAGATTTTGACTTGGTTAGACACTATGGAGAGATCTGTGAAACAGGACTCGACGATCACCTGGTCTTCTCTTCAGGAAATTAAATCCAAGTTGCTGAAGAGCAAGGTACTACTTTTAGTTGTTTTCTCGTTTTGTTTTAGAAGCGAAAAAGGTAAGCTTTCTTATCGATAATAAAATGTTATTATCTCTTATAGGGAATGCACCAGGAAATTCTGGCATACAAACGCATCATCGAGGGTGTCTCTGAAAAGGCAAATGCACTGACGTATGCAGTCCAAGCGCCGTCAGACGCTCAACAGAAAGCTGCATCGGTTTCTGGAAGATACGACGACTTGGTTGAAATGTCGCAAAAGAATATAGTCAACCTAGAGACACTTCTAGACACGTTCCAACAATTTTACGATCTTCAGAAATCCTATCAAGACTATCAGAAACAACAATGGGAACAATTGACCAATTACAGCGACTACACGGGCAATAAAGCTGCCCTTCAAACTCAGCTGGCCAAGATCATGGAGCTTCAAGATGGCCAGAAGGAAGGAGAATTAAAATTGGATATTCTTAGCGAACATGTGGCTCAGAATGCATCCAACTTATCACCTAGATCGTTAGAATCTATGGAAAGAGACCTGGCTTCGTTGAGGCAAGATTTATTTTATTAGTTTATCGTTAACTGTATTCAAGTTGAGATTCAAATGAGATTAAACTAGTAAAAATTTCTTGGCAACATGAATTTATGTTACAGATTCGAGCATAAGAAATTCGCCATTACAGTAAACGATATTATTCGATGCATCGAGGAGAGGATCCAGCAATGGAGCGAGTACGAAAATTCTTTGGAACGTTTATTAGCTTGGTTGGCGGATGCAGAGTTGTCTTTGAAGAATTACTCCCTGAAGAACTCTCTTGAAGAGAAACACGAACAACTCGAGAAGTACCAGGTAATACTTTATAATGTAAAAAATAGAGATCACAGTTGTACCTCGCAACGTATGTACACCATACAGGGTTACATCTGTAAGAGAAGATTATTCTAATTAAAAGATCAGTTCGACGTTTCGTTGAAAAATTAACTTTCATTGCGCAAAGTCACACTACGAACGCGATCTGTTCTTTTTTTTTTTTTTTTTTTTTTTTTTTTTTACGAATAACGCACGAACGGTGCGGAGATTTTTTGATTTTTAATCAAGAAGAGGAAAAGATACGAGAGAGATGAAGTGGTATACAGGATCAGGCATTGTATTTTGGAAAACTTTCTTAGGCACTGCAAAAAACCGCCTTATCGTGGGACACGGAAGTGACGGAACTGGTGGCCCTAGGAGACCACCTGGACCAAGTAAGAGAAACATGGAAAAAATTTGTTCGATCAGGGTTGTGAACGCTTTTTTGTCAATTGGTCTCTCGTTACTGTCTCCTTCTCTTTTTCTTCTTCTTCTTTCTCTCTATATTCTAATCGTTCTTTTTGCTTTTTTTCTCTCTTTCTTTTTCTTCTCTTCTTTTCTCAACGATTTAATTTAGTGTGAAGTAAATCGAAAATATTACATATATATATTTATATATGTATGTATATTGAAAATGATCTTATAAGAGCATTGGGGTAAGTTTCAAGAACTCGATACACTGTACACTCACTTTTCACATTATGATACTTACACTTGTCTTTTCTTAAACGTCTTACGAGTAGATACTTTAACACACATAAATTTTCTATCATCTTCTTATCTCCTGTTTTACTTCGATGCATGCAAACGTGTTGTTTTGAGTACGTTTGATCGAAGAATCGTGTTTCCAAGCCCCTACATTGCGTTGTCATGGCACGCGAAAAAATCCATGACCGGTTGATTGAATTCACATTAACCATCTGTACATGAACATACCCAAACATACAAACAAACATGCGTGTTACCTCTGTGAGTTCAAGGTAGTTTCAGAAAGACGAGAAGCTACCTAATCAGTACACACGTTTTAATTAGTTTGTTCGATAAAGTACACGAAATTTAAAGATAAAAGCTTCCTGTATGAAATATCGTGGGATTCCAATGAGATTTCTGTTCCATAGATGTTGATCGTGAATCTGCGGCAGAACGAGGCCGAGTTTGACAAGATGAGCGACGAATCTTCCGAATTGATGCAAATTAGTGGGGAAACAAGGTTCTCAGCCAACGTTCAGCAGATCACCTCGCGTTTCCAATCTATTCAAGCGACTGCTAAGGTGAATATCAAAAATTACATGCTAAGACTCGTAATTGTAAGGTGACATTTATCTTTAAACATAAGTTGTACAAACAATAATTCAATCATCGATCAATAATTTTGCTGGAAACTTTTAAGTCTTTAACAAATTCATGCAAGAGACGTATAATTATTTCATAAAGTCTATAATTTCGACGAGTAGTTCTATAATCTGCGCGATTAAAATTCTGTGAATAATCTATGAACAATTTTAAAATTCTAATTCTAATATCCGTCGTAATTTCATAGAAATTCTTGGACCAACGAATTATTTAATTAGAAATTTTGATTTATCGAGAAAAAATGTCATCCAACTTGGTCGAATATATTTATCATTCGTTCTATTCTCAAACATTTTTCACTCTTCTAAGAATATTCTAACGATTTCACGATAATTATTCGTTACATCGTTCAAATTTAAAACTGGCAATTCTTTGAAAAATCACAGGAATTGGTAAAGAAATGCGAACAAGCAGTGGCAGACCACGCAGCCTATCTGGAACGCTACAAACAGTGTTCAGAATGGCTAGCAAACACTCGAACTACTTATCAATCCATCAAAGACGATCTCAGCGGCACTCTTCAAGAGCTAACCTCGAACGTAGCAACGCTGAAGGATCTTCTAACTCGTCAATCTTCGGCAACTCTTTTAATAAACAACACTGTGGAAGCTGGAGAACGTCTATACTACACCACAGGCATGGACGGCAGAGAGATCGTTCGTCAACAATTGTTAGATCTTCAACAAGCCTTCGAAGAACTGTACGACAGCATCGCGTCGACCGAACGAGAATTACAATCAAAGATCTCACGTTGGTCCGGATTCGACGAGTCCAACGAGTCGTTCGACAACTGGCTGAAGACTGTCGAGACTCAACTAAAACCAGAAATCGAATTAAAAACCACACTGGACGAGAAACGAGCTCAGTTGCAAATCTATCGTTCGTTCTTGCACGATATTCAGTCTCATCAACAAGATTTACTCGATCTTCGCGATAAAGCTGATAATTTACCAGACTCTGCCGACAAAATACATCAGACTCTGAAGAAACTGAACGAAAGACACGCTACAGTGTTGAAACGAGCTGCTGCGTTCGTTGAAAAGTACGAAGGCATAGTCAGTGATCACCAACAGTACAGCAAAGCTGTGCTCGACACCCATGAGTGGTTAGACGCGACGCACAATGCAGTTATTCTATGGGGTGACACGGAATTAGAACGGGTGTCCCTTCACACGAACCTGGATCGACTGAAGAATTTATTGCAGAGTTTACCAGAGGACAAACCAAGAGTTCAACAGATAAGAATCCTAGGGGAAAAGGTGATTCCAGGAACCTTGGAATCTGGTCAGATTAACATTCGTTCGCAGATAGACTCCTCGCAGCAAGAATGGGAAAGTTTGGTCACTGCTGTCAAGTCTACTATAGAGAGTCTAGAAAACAAGCTTCAACAGTGGAACGAGTTCGAAACATCGAAAGAACGATGTCTCGCCTGGATGAGAGAAACCGATACCAAACTTCACGCGGTAGACTTGAGGGCTACCTTGCAAGAGAAAAAGGATCAATTGGAGTTTCTGCGCACACTCCAAGGACAGGTTCGCGCGAAAGAACTGGAAATAGATGCTGTTTCCGAAAAGGCACAACAGCTTCACAAGAACATCACGTCTCGTACCACACATATGTCAGAGTTAAGCATCAAGTACCAACAGATATCGAACAAAGTGAAAGATCTGAACAGCCGTTGGCACCAATACGTGACCACTCATCAAGAATTCGACAATCAAGTGGCGGAGTGCACCAGATGGTTGGATGACATTAGGAAGAAGTTAGCTTACTGCTCTGACCTGGATGCATCCTCTCAGAAAGATTTAGAGAACAAGATGGAGGTAATTCAAGATCTACTGTTGTACAAGGAAGATGGATTCGCCAAGGTTCAAGGGATCGTAGAACTAGCTCAAGCTGTCTTAGCAAACACAGCACCCACTGGACACAAGGATATCAACGATGCTGTTGGAAAATTGCAGGAACAATGGAGCGCACTAGCCTCGAAGATGTTGGAGACCAAGACCAACTTGGATGATTCTATCAATAAGTGGGCTGGTCTTCTAGAACAGATACAATCGATGAATAAAACTGTTGATTATATGCAGTCTGCTTTGAACGAATTCTTGCCATTCCAAACGACAATGTCTGAGAAGAGGTGTCAGTTGGAACGTATCAAGGCCTTGGAAGAGAAAGTTCGATGCGAGAATATCGAAGTGGATAGTCTGAAGATCAAGGTGGCTGAAATGATCGCCAGTGGTCCTCAAGGTCTAGCTGCATCCCAGGCACAGAGCATTTTGAACAGATTCGACACGTTGTTCGAGAAGATTAAATCGTTGTTAACCGAGCGTGAAGAACAATATAAGGATCACAGATTGTACAAAGAAGCGCACGACGATATTATCAATTGGTTGAGTCGAGCTCGTGAAAAGATTCCATCGATGAAACAGAGGCCATTAAGCGATAAATTGGCTATTGAAAATGCTGTGGCTCCATTGGAGAGTTTGTTGAACAAGAAGGCTCAGGGTGAACTCTTGGTGGAACATCTTCAGCATACCGGCAAGGTCGTCTGCGCGAGTACGAGTCCTCAGGGTCAGGAGATTATAATGAACGAGGTGAAAGCTCTAACTCAAAGTTTCGAAGAGCTTTTCAGAGGTAAGTTTATTAAGAGATTTTTAAAAGATTCGAAGATTTTGAAAGATTCGAGAATTTTCAGAGTTTGGCGTCGCAGAGTTTAATCTTAGAATCGAAGCTTTAGCGTACCAACTGATTTTCGATGAAGCTAGTTGCAATGCCGACGAACCGTTAGAACCGTTACATTCATTCAATCATTTTCCATCGAATCATATTTTCTATCAATTTTGGACAATTTTTTACGTTCGAAAACATTTCTCATATTTAATTCTTGTTCCAATTATACTTCAATAACTTTTTTTAGAAACTAAAGCGAGATTGAAATATAAAAATTCTAAGACCGTAGCATGACACTGAAAATTTCCATGTTACATCGAGGACGATCTATTTTTCTCAATTCCACAGAAATTAAGCAACAAAAGGATCAATTGGAACAAACCGTGAGTCAATGGAGAGACTACAAGGACGAATACGAGCGAATAAGCGATTGGTTACAGCAGTTCGACATCCTCATAAAGGCGCAGAAGAATTCTCTCTTGTCGAACGTAGAAGGGAAAAAGAAACAGGTACAAGAGGTAAAAGAAATACTGGAAAATCTATTAAAGAGACAAGAACAAATCGATAAATTCAACAAGACTGCGTCCAGTCTTCTTTCGTCTAACCTGGACACCTACATAAACAACCAACTTCGTCACTTAAACTCGCGCTATCAGGTTCAAGTGAATCTCGCCAAAGACGTTCTGAACAAAGTCGAAACTAACTTGGCTCAGCACGAAGAATACGTAGCTAATTTGGCCAAGACTTGTGCGTGGATCGAAAACGCGAAGCAAATCATTCGCAAAGGGACGGAAGCAGCGTCCACTAGCAGTCGAGAAGAATTACAGAACAGATTAGACAACATTCAAGAATTATTAAGAAAACGCGAGGAAGGACAAAACTTGGTGCATCTGACAGTAAACTGTGGAGAGAAAGTAATGAGAAATACTCGATCGGATGGTCGCGAAGAGATAAACATTCAATTAAAGGAGATTCAAAATGCGTGGGAGAGACTAGTGAAGAAGATTTCGACGACCAAAGTGCGTTTAGAGACGAGTCTGCTCCAATGGGCGGATTATAGTTCGTCGTATTTGCAATTGCAACAATGGATCAACGACAGGGAAGCTAAATTGCAACAGGTCTGTGAACAAAAGGTGTCGAAAGCTAGAAAAGGTCTGGCTGGCTTGAGTTCCTTGGCTATTGGAGAAAGGAAGGCGAATCTTAGACAGACGAACAGTATAGTTCAGGATATAGTGGCGTTCGAGCCGATGATTCAATCGGTTACCACGAAGGCTGAGGATCTTCGACAGGCCACACCAGCCACGGAAATTTCGATAAAATACGAAACATTGAGCAAACAAGCGCAGGAGTTGTACGCGAAACAAAAAGAAACCGTGGAACAACATCAGGCGTTTATCGATAGTGGAAACGAATTTGTTCAATGGATAAGAGCGGCTAAGGAGAGACTTGGAAAATGTTCAGAACCTACTGGGGATAAGGAATCGTTGGCGAATAAGATTACACAGTTGAAAGTACTGCAAAGCGAGCTGCCAGAGGGCCAGAAGAAATTGCAACATGCTTTGGAACAAGGGAACGCGGCGTGTCAGATCGCCGACGAGGAGGACAAGGAGATCATCGAGGAGGAAGTTGCGATGCTGCAGGAAGAATACGATAGCTATGTGTAAGTTTCGCGATCTGTTTCCGACTTTTAGAATTTTTTATATCTTTATCACGTACTTTCGTATGTATTCTATAATTTTCTTAATATATTTCTTGCATTTTTCTTTTTTTTTTTTTAATCTTTATCGACATCGTTGACGTTGATAATAATTAACAAGTTCGATAATTGAATAATTAGAAATCAGAAATTCACTGATTAAATGTTCAGTCCAGTATTAATTAGTTAAATATCGAAGTTCTATATATTCCTTTTAACAGAGACTCGCTGAACAACACGAAGAGTTTACTGGAAGTAGGAATAGTGAAATGGACGGAGTACGAGGACCAATTTTCAGAAGCTACCGATTGGCTCACGCAGACCGAGCAATTGGTGCAATCGTTCAACAAACTTCAAGATAGTTTGGAAGAAAAGAAGAATGTTCTTGAACAATTCCAGATCCATTTACAGACGCTGTTCGACTGGCAAAGAGAACTTGATCGACTGAACATGAAGGCTCAGATGTTGTTGGAAACTTGTGCAGACACCAGAATCTCGAACGCTATCACCCAATTGACGACCAAGTATAACGCGCTTCTATCATTAGCTAAAGAAATAATGAGACGTCTGGAATTACATTATCAGGTATATATTACTATCAGGTATACCATTACTGAGCTTCGAGTGTTGGAGATACTTAAAAAATTAGGATAAAATAAAAGTGTATAATGTCAAATATAATGTGCGCACAGTTTAGTGTCGCATTCTCAAATAATTTTATTCTGCATTACCTTATACTGCAGTCTACATAATTCTTCGCTATAATACTTTTTAATATAAGCTTCTATATCTTGTAACCTTGAAGCTATTTGCTCATACGACGCATTTATCTACGGTTCGGTATTCCATAGATTTTCAAGCTAATTATCAAAAAAAACTTCTTACTATTTTTAATAAAAATCGAAACTTGAATATCCAAGCTGTATATTAAAATTCACTATGCTATTTTTCCAAGAACACAACGGATTAATTGTAATCTTATTTGATTACAATTTTATAATTACAATTATATATTTATTACATTATTATTATTTATTACAATTTTATATTTACAATTACAAAATTTCTAAATGAACCTCCGTACCTTTTCCTCTACAGGAACATCAGCAGCACAATACGCTGTACCAAGAATGTCAAGATTGGATCGAACGAACTCGTGACAAACTGAGCGAATGTAAGGAGATTCCAAGCACTTTAACCGAGGTGAACAATAAGCTGCATACTTGCAAGACCATCAGACAAACCTTGGAACAAGGCCAGAACAAGCTGCGTTATGCTCTCGAACTAAAGGAGAAAGTGATTATGAACACAGAGCAAAATGGCGCGGCAAAGATTCAAGAAGACACAGAAAACCTCAAGACAGAATTCGAGAAATTGTTGGTCAACGTGGAAGACATAAGACAGAAACTTGCCGCAAGAGCAAGCGCGTTGGAAGAATTGAACAAAATTCATCGACTCACTACGGACTGGATCGATGAGATCGAGGGCAAGATTCAGCCCGGTGAAATGTACAAGAACGATCTCAGTGAAAAACGAGCGGTGTTGGAGAAGTATAAGACTGTTCAGAGGCATATTCAAGGCCATGGTGAAACCGTAGATCGATTGAAGGCTCGTTTGGCCGAAGATTCTAGTATACCCGTTGGTCCTTATCAATCTACCATCGCAAAGTACGACGAATTGACTAAGTTGATCGCTGAAAAAATTCGAGTACGTATTTATCGAACGTATTAAACATTAATTATTATTATAAATATTAATTAAATGTGTTAAATCGATTAAATCTTGGATCTTATTTCGAAGTTTAAATGGAACAGAATTTTCCTCGATTTAATCGAATCTCGTAAATAACAGATGGAGAATATTAATATAAACGCGCAATCGAAATTACAATTAACCCTTTTGCTTCGGGTACCGCTTATAGACGATGCCGGCGAGATGACCTGTGGCTACGAGCGTCGTTTATAGTCGACATCCACGAAATGACCTGTGGGTACGAGCGACGCATATATCGGGCGTACACCAGTGCTATCTGTAGTCAATAATCTACTTTTTCGTTATCGGCAGAACATATTTTATTCATTTTATTGATATATTGGATTAATCGCTTCTTAAAAGTTACTTATTGTTGAAACAACATCATAACGTTTTACGCAATATATTTCAAACATCCAAACGATCGTATACCGTTTCATGCTAAAAAACATGTTAAATTCATTGACAGTGAAACGATATTTCATATAAGGTTCTTACAAGAATTATTGTTATTTAAAACTTAGGAAAACGTATATACAGCAACCGCGCACACTGTGCGCATTTCTGTACTTCGGCGGACTGGACTGCCCAAGCGAAAGGGTTAATTTTTCACATATATCTGCGTATAAATGTACCATAAACTTCCCTGTTTCTACTTTTAGAATTTAGAAGAGCAGGTGAACGATCACGAGAAGCTGCAACAAGCTCACAACGAAGCCGCGGATTGGGTTCGTCACACGAAACTGGAACTTCGGCAAAACTGCGACACCCACGGCGAAAAGGAACGGATCATCGAACGGGAGAACAAAGTGAATCAGATCATCGCTTCCCTTCCCAAAGGAGAAAACTTGATCTCGAAAGTTATTCAATTGAGCGACGGAGTGATCGCCAGCACAGGTCCCGAAGGTCAAGAAGCTATCAAACAGGACGTGGAACAGCTGCAAGCAAATTGGAAATCTTTGCAAGCGCAGTGTCACGAGTCCCAGAAGACCTTGTCCAACTGTATTTCCAGCTGGTCTCAATTTACAACCGCGTTGGACAGTATGACACGATGGATAGATCATTTCCAGAAGAAGGTGAACGACGAGCAATCGAAAGAGAATAAAACACCGGAGGATTTAATTCGGTGCAAAAGTCTCGTGGAAGAAGCTGTTCAACAGAAGCCCATTTTGGAAGATTTGAACGACAAATGCGAAGCTTTGTTGGAAATGAGTGCTTGTAGTTGGGCTCGTGACAAGACTGTGCAATTGCAGTCGGCTTACACGTCTTTGTTGACGGATATGCAAGGACTGGTTTCCAGGGTGGAGAAGAATTTATCGGATCACACCGAGTTCTTGAAGGCGAAGAAAGAGATGGAAGATTGGCTGCGTATTGCTCGAGGATCCGTGCAGGATTGCATGGGTGTTGGGGATGTTGAATGGGCCAAAGATAAATTGGAAACCATTAAGGTGTGTTATCGATAGATTTTTATGCTCGCAAAATTTACAGATGCACAGAATGCAGGTAATACGCAATATTTAAATAGCCAAAACTATGTTTTCGTTTTAATTCTTAATAGAAGTCTCTCTCGTTTTTAATAGAAGAAATCTCTCCTATTAAAATATAGATTTGTCGTTGTTGATTTTTCAAAAAATTAAAAGATTCTGACATTTTCTGTGTCTGTAGATCGTCGCAACAAGAATCACGGAGGGTCAACATCTACTTTCAACATTACAAAACGCGTACGCGAAAGCCATAGACACAGCAGTGCCGGAGCAACAAGACCAACTAAGATCAGACATGGCGGGACTTCTTTCCAGCTGGGAGCAACTGAGCATCGATTTGAACACGGTTCAAGCACAGCTTAAGTCTCTGTTGCACCGCTGGGATGATCACACGGAAGCTCACGGGAAAATGAAACGTTGGCTGGAAGAGACCGAGAACAATATACGGGAACTTCCGGACACCAAGGGAGAATTCGGTGACATGAAAACGATGCTTGAACGTTACAAGCACATCCAAGAGGAAGTTCGCGGCAAGAAAACCGAATTAGATCATCTGTTGGAAGAAGCTGGCGAACTGTCCAAACTGGCGAAAAAGAGCACGCCTCTTGATCGTACGAGAGAATTATCGAAACGTTGGCAGAATCTGAGCGAGAACGTCGATGAAAGAAAGAGATTGATAGAAAATGAAATTGAAGAATACCACGCTTATCATGCAGCCTTGCAAGAGACTGAGAAATGGCTGTTGCAAATTTCTTTCCAATTAATGGCCCACAATTCACTGTACATCACGAACAAAGAGCAAACGGTATCGCAAATTAAACAGCACGAAACTCTGCTTGCAGAAATCGAAAATTACACGAGCGTGCTGGACGATTTGAAAATGAAAGGAAATGGACAAATCGGTCGATACGTGGCTGCCAATCCTGAGATAAAAACAGTCATCGAAACGCAACTTCAAAATGTTCAAGAGAGCTACAATTCTCTATTGAATACCGCGTTGCAGATTAAGAAACGATTGGCGGAATCGTTGGTCAAATTCCAGGAATATGAGAACACTTTGGAGAGTATTATGAAGAATCTGGATGCGTATGAACCGGAAATAGCGCAAGAGATGGAGGAACCTTTGGATACTCTCGATATTGCGAAGCAGAGATTCGAAAATGCGCGCACGTTGCATAATAAGTTACAAGGCGAGAAAACGAGGCTTGCTCTGGCTGTCGAAGCTTGCGAAGCTGCGGTGGCTTGCGTCTCGAGACCCGGAAGTCCTCTGGATGCGCCACCTGTGCAGATTCCGCCGAGAGAAGTGGAAGTTAGGAACAAACTGGAGGAACTGATCGATCAGGTATCGTATTCTTTAAATGTTTGCGTTTCAAGAATTTTTTATACACATATTTTCGTACCAAACCTTTTCAACTTTTGCACGATAACTTTCTTTTCGTCTTCATTAAGGATTTCTATTAAAGATATTTGCATTAGCGAAAATACTCTTGTTTCGCAGTCATAAAAATAATCATGAAAATTTATTTGATGGCAAAACGTTGAAATAGCCACACTGCACGATCAATGTCGTGGTTTCAGGCTCAGGGACACTTGATGAACGTGACGAAAGCTCTGAACGAACTAGAAGAACAAACTCGTCAGAAGAACGTGCTTCGATCTTGGATAAACCAACAAAGAGCTCTGTGCGCCGAATGGAAGTCTCGGCCGGCGAAATTAAGATCCGAAGCTGCACACTCCGAGTTACAAGCAATGAACGACTTACTTGCAAACGTTGGCGAACGTCGAACTCACGCGTTAACTGAACTATCGCTTAACGAAGACGATCAGGACATCGAGGAAGGATTGAACAAACTGGAAGCTGAGTTGACGGATGCTATCGCCGGAAAACAAGCTGCTCAGGATCTGATTCAAAAGTATAGAACACAGGTGCAGAGTATTCAAGCCTGGTTGGATGTCCTATCGAAGAAAGTTGACGTTATCGAGAAAGGAAATGGACAAACTATCGGGCAAAAGATCGCTAGCGTGAAAGAGATCACAACGGAGTTCGAGTCTCAGGGACCTGGAAAGTTGAACGAGGTGAAGACGTTGAGCGATCAAGTGATGGATTCTGTGAGCAACTTGGATTCACAGCAGATAGAAGAACAAATTAAGTCTGTCGAAAGAAGATACGCTGATATAGCGAAGAAGCTGCAGAGGAAAGCGCAGGTATTGGACATGACTGCTCAAGGAATCGAGGCAACTAGGCAGGAGATCGAAGAGAATCGTGATTGGATTCAGCAAAGGAAACAGCAAGCCCAGGTCTCTGATCCAGTTGGATTTGACAGCAAGCAGATGGAGGAGAAGCTCCTTGCTCTGAAGGTAATTTAATCAGAAAGAATATTAAGATTTCAAAGAATTTATTTATTCGAAAGAGCTTACATTTTGTAGTCGAGTAGTTGAATTATTATAAACTTTGTATTTATTTTATAAATTAAAGAACTAGAGTAAAAGGTTCGGTTTGCTATTTTACAACAAGTTCTTCAATTATAATACTTCTACTTTAAATTTGTCACGGTAAATAAAATTTCCTCGATCCTTATAAAACATTATGTATACGTAGAAAGACAGCGATACATTTCTGGTAAATTTTAGGCGATGCTGAAGGAAGCAGAAGGAAAGCAAATGGTGATCGATACCCTGGAGAAACGAGTCGGTAACATGCAGAACGAATTAGAGGCCAACGAACAGCAACAATTGGAAAATGAAACGAAAGCTTTGCGTGGCGAACAATCTCAGCTTTGTACGATCTTAACTGAAGGAATTTCCAGTGCAACGGCTGCAGCCGACGCTCGACGCAAGTTCGAAGGTGATCTGGAACGAGCACGGGCTTGGATCAAGTCGAAGAGCAATAACTTGAAGAAGCTGAGTGGGTATCTGCCTTTGAAGGCGTCGAAAGTCGAACAGGATATCGTTCAGCATGGAGAATTGGAAGCTGACATCGATTCCTTCAGTGAAAAGGATCTGAATGATATTTTGAAGCAGGGACACAATCTATTGAAGGAATGTAACGAGGAGGATCGCGCGAAATTAGGGAAAATCTTGGACGAAATGAGCAAGGATTATGAACAGCTGAAGAGCGAAGCGCAAGAGAAGCAGGCAGCACTCGCGGATCTTCTTCAAGGACGAAAGGCCTTCGAAAATGAAATAGACAAGTGTAAGAGATGGATCAACGAAGCTGAAGTGGCCACATCTTCGGATCTGAAGTCTTCTTCTAACATCGATATCTTAAGGGAACAACTGGCTAAGGTAAGATACAGGTTTCTGTAGCGAGTTGTGTCACGATAGTGTTTCTATAACGTAGAATCGTTTGTATCTTCATTTATTGTATCTGAATATTCAGGCACAAAGGGAAATATATATGAAAACTTTGCTTGCAATTTCAGAAGTATCGTGATAGAAAGCACGATGAAATTCTAATCGCGAGATTACTATTCTAACTCAACTCTGTTATATTACTGTTCAGATTATAATCTCATTTTCCTCATTTTTTCTCCATTCATCCAACCAATTTTTCGTCATCGATTAATTCCTACTTCTTTTTCGTATTTCTCCAGTACGATCTTCTAAAGAAAGAGGCAAAGGAGTACGCGGACGACATCGAGAAGCTAATACAGCAAGGAAAATCGATTCTCCCGACCGTGAGCGACGCTGACAAACTCGAGCTAAACGAGCAATTGCAAAACATGAAAGAGGCTCACAGTAGAGTAGCTGGTATCATAAATGAAAGAGCTTTGGCTTTTCAAAAGAGCATCGACGAAGCCGAAGAATCATTGGCAAGGATTGCCGAAGCGGTTCAATACATGACAGACGTGCAGAAAGAGCTTCACGAGCTTAATAAACCGATCGGTTCCCGCGTCGAAGACGTGGAAGCTATGCTGAATGCGTACGAGAAGATCTTAAACGACTTAAAAGCAAACAAGGCGAAACTATCTGATCTCCAGTCGGTCAATGTATCTGATCTTCACGGGGTGTTGACTCAACAGGACGACCTCATAAAGGCTATAGAATCGCAAATTGCGAAACTTCGCCAGTTATTTTTGTTACGACAGCAGTTCATCGCTCTGATCACTGATATTACGACGTTCATTGCTAAGTACACGGAGATCGTTCGAGACATCGAGAACTCAGGTCAGACCATGGAAGAAAAGATCAAGAGGTAGGAAAGTTTCTATTTCGTATTATTTATCCAGCTATTATATAGGAACGAATGTTGTACATTTTGAACTTTATACATTTTGAAAAATTTATATATTCATAAGATCGATGAATATTTTGTTATTTCTGATTAGCGCATTAGGCTGCTGTAAAGTATCTATCATAGAAATATTTAACAATGTTAGGTAGTATTGAAAAACACTATTAATTGTAGCATCCAGAACTATTTATGATTTATTTGCGATAAATGGATCGTACAGATGTCGATTAGACAGGAAACGATGGTTGTTGAACGTGAACTAAGTACAACATCGTACTCTAATTTAGACAACTCGATAGTTAATTTGCAACTCTCGTCACCACGGATCCAACGTTCTCTCTCACGCGGACCACACTCTCTCGACAACGCAACTCGTACTCTCTCGACTTCTCAACTAAACTCTCTGACTCCTCCACTAACACTCCGTTCGTCTTTCTCCCTTTGCATCCCTTTGTCTCTTCTTAAGCCCACCACGCACACGTTCCGCACTTTTTTTTTTTTTTCTTTTTTTTTTTTTTTTTACGTGGAGGAAATCCGCACGGACGCCGCGTCGCCTCTGGGGGGGAGAGAAGCGACGCGGTAGTGTCGGACTCCAACCGACTAAAACCTCCACGATGACCTTCCCTGTAGCGATCGCGGGAGGCCCAGGAACTGCAGGTAAGCGACAAACACTGGGCCTCCCCCGCAATTTTTTGGTTCCTTCCATCCTTTTTGAGCAAATATTTCCACCCGGGCGAAGATTCGAACTCACGACGCATCGTCTTCCATCCGGGACCTTAATCGTAGCCGCCTGCCCCCCCCACACGTTCCGCACTTGCCCATGGCCCAGGGCCCCACGCAAGCTTTTCCTACGAAACTAAACAATTGAAGGACCGGCGTCACATTGGCGGACCTGACGGCGCCTCTGCTCTCTCGCGACACTGTTTATGGTTCACCCGATATCTCTTAGGCATTTTTGTCCACGATACTACAGTTACTAAGTTTTATTTCAGCGTTGATTATCCTTGGTAATTAAACATGACTGTTTTTGATTTTTATTCAGATACGACGATGCCATTCTGAAGATCCAAGAATGCGAGGCGACCCTCGCAAGTGCGACGGACAAGGGTCAGCAAATCGCAGCAGAAGGTTCGTCTGCAGATAGGAACAACATAACGGAACAACTACAATCATTGAAGCAACAACTGCAAGGTCTAAGAAGAGCCGTGGAAACCCAGAGGGAGCAGCACGAATTAGCTGCGGCGGAGCACAAGAGACTCGCGAACGAATTGGCCGAAATTCTCGATTGGTTGGAAGATAAAGAAAAAGAAGTAAAATCTAGGCCTCTACTGGAGAGAGATCCAACCAGCGTGGAAGCTGAACTGAAGAATCACAACGTATTATGCGAGGCTGTCAATGAACATCTCGATAGAATCAGAAACTTGAAAAACTCTGTGCCTCACGAGGAAGGAATGCCTGGTTCGTTGAAAGAAATGCTGAGCGAAGCAGTGTCTCTGTTGACCTCCTTGCCAAGAGAAATGGAGGAACGTGGAAATTATTTGAAGACTAACATGAAACTCAGACAAGAGTATGCTGCTCTTACTGAGAAACTTCGAAGTTGGGTCCGCGAAGCAGAGGTTAGACTGGAAAGCGACAAAGATGGACTCGATTTTGAGAATATTCTGAGCGATCTCGAGGAGCACAAGGTTCGTATATATCGAACAATTTGATTCAAATGAAATAGTTTGACTCGTCACGACTTGAAAGTCTTGAAAATCATATCTGAAACGTATGATTCAAGATTTGTCAAAACCTTTGAATTAACGTCGAATCACGTTCAAAGCGATTCAAATTATTTGTTACGCTTCTTTACTGTATTATTTCGATGAATTGTTCTTGCAGGTTTACTTCAGCAGCGAGCCAACGATTCGCGAGCTGGTGTCTCAGCAAATACAACAAGCAGGTGACAAAATTTGGCCATCGTTGACTACGTCCGAGCAAGAAGAATTGAGCGCGGAACAACAGCAGCACACTCAATTACTGAAGAACACGCTGAACACCGCAAAATCTCAACGTGCCAGATTGGAACAAGGAGCTGAAACGTGGAGAGACTACACGCAAACCCTCGAGCGAGTTCGAGCTGTGATCGCGAGGAGTAGATTCACCGACGAGCCTGTCACGACTCTGGCTGGATTGCAATTTAACATCCAGAAGATCACGCACGCGCTCAATGATATACAGGTTAGTCGTTATCGTTATTATAATCGTCGTACGTCTGTTTGTCGTTAACAATTACAAGACAATCAGACGATGTTTGTGGCCATTTACTAAGAAATAAATGTTATCACGTATCAGTAGAAAGAAACAAATTTGTATTTTTTGGTATAGAATCAACAGTTCGAATTGGACCTTTTGAACGAACGCAGTCAGGAAGTGCTTCGATTGGCTGATGCTAATAACAAAAAGACGATAGAAACGCAAATCAGTGAAATCAGTACGGAATGGAAAGAATTGGTTTCCGGTTTAGAGGGTCGCAGAGACGCTCTCGAGGCGCTCTCCAAACATTGGGAAGATCTTGAGGCGCAATGGTCTGTCATTGAAGCTCGTGTAAATGTCATCGAAGAGAAGAGCAAACTTTTGGATACCGTAGTTCGGTCTAAACAACACTTGCAAGACGTTATCAAGGCTTTACACGTAAGCGTAACATTTCTCTAATAATTGGATGGTGATAAAAAGAAAACTGTTTTGATATCGTGGAATTTTATCTTGAAGTTTTATTTACTTTTTTTTTTAGAATAAAAGTAATTCAGTTAGAAATCAAATGCGTAATAAAAATATAATGGTAGTAATACGCAAAAAGATATTTTATATGCACAAAGTGCTTAAATAAAAGAAATATAAATATGTGTTACTTTGTCAATGTTATTAATCTTGTTTTTTACTGTGTACAGGAGCTGGTAGCGGAAGCGGAGGAATTGAAACCGATGACAGAGGAAGTGAAAGATCTATCAGGACCTGTTCTAGCGTATCTGGCAGCCTTCACGGAGGCACCAGCTCACGCGCTCGAGAAGAAGCTGAATAAGTTGCAGAATTCCGTCGAATCGTGAGTCGAAACTGCTCTCTTGTTGTTACGATGTTTCAGAAGCACTGCCAAGGACACTGTATCGGTGTCACCAGAGGATCCTATACTTCTTGATTCGCGAACGCGTTTCTTTCGAAGTCGAGAAAACCTTTTACTTATTAAAATTTATTCCACAAAGCGTTGATTATTATGTACGATTTATATTCCATTTATATTCCATTCGTTTCTCGTAATTTTCCGTTCTTATTAAGAAGATTATTCTATATCTGCTAGAACATAGTTTCACACAGATCTACTACTCATCGATTATCAGTTACGTTTTTTACTCCGATTTTATTATTATTAGATTTTAATTTCTGTTATCAACTTAAGATTACATATTTATCTCTTCTATTTTCTTCCAAAAAATCGTTATCCAGTGTTCCGCCAAACTGCGGAATCATCAATAAAGGAATCATGCGGTGCGATTGTGTGCAATTTTGACGCATGTGCATGCGTGTGTATGTGTGTATGTCTGCTTATGCATATTACCATCCCTCTGAAAGGGCTAGGTAATGTCTGCTTTCCCCACCCTTTCATATATTTTGTTTCAGGCTATCTTCGCATCGAATATCAATATATTATTTAATCATGTATGTATATTCTTGCAATTCTTTTCTGGCATAGTACTATTTTCAGGATAATTTATTTATAGCCACCAATCGTTGGAATTCATTTATTATTCATTTCGTATCGATCTATAAATAGCGAATTTGAGTTTCTGCGTTAAAAGCTCGTTCATCTTACGCACGCTGATCTTTCTATCTTCGAGATAAATAATATCAAGAAGTCAATTTCGAAACGTTGAATCAACCGGGAATGCGGTCTCGTTGAAATTTTCGCCGAGGAATAGCAAAAATTGAAGAGACAAAGAAACAACGTCGAAAGAATGGAAAGGACGAGAGTTGCGGTTTCTCGATAGCAGCAGATTCTTTATGGATTACAACACATATCGATTTAGCATGCATTACGTGTCCTACTGTGTTGTGTCATAGCCAAATTAATCCCATGACGTAATTAGGCCTTGGAAAAAGTTGTGCACTGTCGCGATATGCATTACGTCATAAAATTAATATCCAGAAACGAATATAAAATAAGCCGACCGGAGATGCCGATCTTATCCGAATCATATTTCATCCAGTTCACAGACTTTTTTTAAAAAAAAAACCTCACTGGTTTTTCTCGATTAATAACGAATGATGTGGTTCGTGATTATCATCGCTGCTGAAGTTAATCTCAATCAGCCGGTAACTCTCATTTTCTATTCTATTAATCGAAACGTATTTATGAACTGATCAAATCTGTTCGCTGATATTTCACTGTTGATTCAATCTTCGAAAGTAATTAAAGAGGAATAAAAAAGAATGGAACTTCTTAAGTCGAACCTGTTTCATCCTCTGAATATTAACTAATTCGATCAATAATTTCTTCCACGAACGAACAGAGCCGATTAAAATACAAATATTTAACGAAACGATCTGTATAAACATAAAGGCGGATTATTTTCTTCAATCTCACTATACAATCCAATAATATAGAACAAACGGGTTCAAATATATAAAAATACAATAATGGCAAATCATTACACCTTCAAATTTCCTATAAATGCACAAACGCCCACGATTCATCACGCCTACGACAGTTCTATTTCCACTGATGCTGTTTGTAAACATGTTTCAATAGATTGCGCAACGCGTTTCCCGAGTAATTCGCACGACGTCGTCATCGGGTCATTAATCGAGTGACATTAGGTAATCCGTGACTCTCTGCATTCCCATCGATTCGAGAATCGCACGTGAGGAGAACAAACGAGAGAAAGAGAAAGAAATAGAGAGATAGATAGATAGATAGAGAGAGAGAGAGAGAGAGAGAGAGAGAGAGAGAGAGAGGATGAAAGAAGGGAGACGGCTCGAAAGACCTTGCACGCCACCGCGGTATGTTCTCGTTTCGAAAAGGGGTTGCATTCGCCAACCCCGCACCAAATCGTGGCCCTCGCTCCCTCAGACTGCTTGGTTGTCGATCGAATTTGCACTAAATATAGATTTAACGAGGAAAAGTGAAGCGACCGCTGTGGCGGCACGTTGGCCCGTTTCTGAATTTCATGGCGTAATATCCGCGGCACGGTTTGCACACGTCAGTTACCATTCGTACGCGGCGCCGCACACTGCAAATAAAGTATGACGAGAGAGTTTGTGGTTGTTAAGTAGTCGAGGTTGGTCCGCGTGTCCTTTCAACCAGCCGCTTATTAAATTATCGTCTCGGATAGTCTCAATTATACCGAGTCGTTTACGCGAGCCTGACGTTCCGTGGTTATACGGCCGTGTTGAAGAAGATCGTGATTTTCAAGGATTATCCGTGCGATAATAAAGGATATAGTAAAGTGCATATGGTGATTCGAAAGATTTTTCCGGCGATAGCAAAGATTATGATAAAGTGTATAAATCGAATTGCAAAATTTTGCGCAAGATCGAATCAGTAACTTTGGTGTCTATAATCGGATCGTGGATTTAATTTGAAAAAAGTGATTACACGTGAATTTGTTGTGTTCTACTTGAATTGTATTCGTCGAGGATTTTATTCACAGTTTATTATATAGCGAATCAAACGATATATAAGAGTGTCTGACGAGTATCGCTGTCAAGTTGTGCAAGAGCCGAACAGACCGGCAAGTGCGTAGACGCACGTTGATGGTGAACGAGCACGGCATGTCGATTGACAGTACGTAACAATGAAATTTTTACGGTCGTCTATCGGGATAATCGGATTGTACGCGGTTATTGGCTTAAATATTATGACCGTTAGCCCTCGTAGCCTCTCTATCAGCAATCGATACCGAAGCGGAACGACGAAACGTGTTTCGGTGCAGCACGTGTCTGTTCGGCGTTGCTGTCGCTGCAATGTAACAAAGAAATATTCCTGAATCGAGCGTGGTCGGTCGTGTTACAGAAAATTGTGTAGCAGTGATCGTACACTTTGTTCTTTTCGTTTTTTCGTTTCTGAACGATGATACCGATGGATCACTGGATTCTACATGACAACTTTTAAAATAGAAGTAAAGTTTCTACCATGAACGTAGAGGTGACTGATACGCAGTTTCATTATTCTTCCTTGATTTATTTAATCTTTTGTTGCTAGAGATAAAGCTTCTTTAATAGACTCATGTACATATTCCAAGATCGCTTCAAATCGATTTTTAGATGCTGGCAGTACTATTTTTATCGTAGATTCGTATCGTGGCTTCTAGGGTTGATAATAAGGGTTCGCAAGTTCCATCGTCGTTTTTTCCCAGTTTTACGATATTTTATTCGGTCGTTTGCTTCGTGTCATCGACGAAATTGTGCTTACGAATGAAAATATACGAGATTCCGGTACATACGTATCATATACAGTATCGACGTGATCAAGTCCTTATAAGTCTGAAGAATTACTTAACTGTGTCATGAAACTTGAAATTGCTATGACCCAAATGAAGCGAATGGACAACGATACATTTAAACCGCGGTGTTAGACAAATCACGCAATGTCATCCGATTTTCATTTACTTAAATCAATAGTTCAAATTCAATAGTTATAAGTAGACTCTCCACATTTACTTACACAGATTCATATTTGTATGAATAGAAGCAAGGAAATGGAATCCAAATAGAAATTCGTATCATCACTGATCTTTTTGAATATTTTTCCTCTAAATACGAGCGTTTTGTTCCAAATTTCCTCTACGTCTGTACGTTCTTAACGTTCCTTATTCTACGCGTACGTATAAAGATCCACGCAGTCTACCAATAAAAATTCTATCCAAAGATTAAATGTCACGCGATTCGCGAAGATCTGCGATTCGGATGGAAATCTTTTGTTCCTTCGCGTGTTGCAACATCCGATGCAACCTTTCGATTCGCATTGTAATCATACAATGTTCGTTCAACGTGCCAAAAAGAGTAGGGAAGAAACGCGATGGCAAAGATCTTCGAGCCAATGAACTCGCCTTGCTCCTGAGGCGTCTTTGCTCTCCAAAAGACGAACACGATGGATAAGCATAGGAAAACGAAGCAGACGAAGATGAGAAGAAGAAGAAGTCAGAGAGAGAGCTATATTATTCTTAGGAACAGCGCGGCGTGCGCCGCTTTTCGGCTGTCGTCGATTTTCGTTCCTGTCCGGCTTGGCGAGCGTTTAAACGTAAGCCGCATGCGTCGCGGCGCCTCGCCAAAAGGAAAATTCAAAGCTAACGCTATTACGCCCTTCTAATAACGTTTCGAACCGCGAACGCTGCTGTTTAGCTTGATCGTGCCGCGCCATACTGTTGTCCGAATTTCATTTCACGGCGGATTTTCAAATATCTCACGCGATTCGAACGTCGTCTTAAAGAAGTCGGTTTTAAAGAGGAACGACTCATCGTCGTGCCAGGCAGGGATAAACCGAAGAACGAGATTCGTCGAGAGATCGACAAATTTATCGATTCGATCACGAGGATCCACCACTGTTACTGAAATTGGTATATACGTATCACCTTTTTGCTGTTGAATCTCATCGCCGATAGATATTCGTTCGCGTGTTTCTTCAGGGATGGCTATTTTCCTTCATATTTTTCTTCCCTTTCTTTTTCGTTCTAAGAAACAGCAGAAAGTCAGATAGTTTAGATAGGCATTTTTATTCGATTCGTCCAAGTGTCCTTTGGTGTTAGAATATTTCAAGAGGATAGTGCTTCGTTGGAATATGGTGGAGATAGATAGATCCTGCAAAGACTGGATCGTTTGATCGGTGTTACGGAAATATCTCTGTGCTGGAGCACATAGGATCGAGTCGCATGCCCGCATAAGGATTGCATCACGTGCACGAGATACTTCCGGAACTTGCTGCCGGCCACGATGTTTCAAGAGCAATAACCATCGTCTTGCAAATATTTCAAAGTGGAGTTTCTATGTAACGCCGCGCCGCGCAAATTCAGAAAATTTAACTGACCAGATTTGCATAAATTGCAATTTTTCTCTCGTTCGTAGAAAAATCCCGATTATTTGAAATATCCTATCGTATTAATTTATGTAGCGCGCGTTCAAAGAGATATTATCTATTTCGAGAATATTGAGAGTGAAAAAGATGGAACGAACATAATCGATTAAGCTGTTATTCTTTTCTTATTTAATCTCGTATTAGTCAGCGACGATACAGAGCGCAACGTGTTTCGTAAATTTCTCTTCCGTCTTGAAAATACCAGGACCGCCGGCTGGTGATTGCACCTTGTGTTAAACGCCGTTCATTATTAGCCACGATGATGTCATCGTGGGAAAAGAAACGCGTTACGCGTACGAAACTTGACATTGACATCGCCAGCCCTTCGAGCATTCTGAAATTCCGCTTCCGGGCTGATAATTGCAGACGTTAGGGCTTTCTGGAACGATCGTTATATACAACATTAATAAGGAAAATAAAGAACAATTTGGCAACAATTTATAAAACGGTGTCGACAGTTCTTCCTCTTTTTTGTAGAAAATATCTTACTAAATCGTGGCTTCGATTCAAATTGTCGAGATGAATTTGACTGATTTCTAGAGGCTTCTATGTCATATTTTATTTCTTATTAGACTTCATCTTGCAATTACAGTAATCTGAATGACTAATCAAGATTGCATCCTTAACGCTGACGTCATTGTTGATGAACGTGAAACATCACGAAAACACGATGCACCGGTTCGTAATCGAACATGAGGCGAATCCAAATGAGACGATGACTGATTTCGACGTTTCTCGTAGCACGATACACCTATGGTGATGTCGTCATCTTTTATGAAAACTCTTGGCACCGCTCTCTATCAAAACATTCTTTGATCTTCTTAGCTACAATGAAGCAAATTCGAGCAATTCGTACCGCGATCCAATTAAACAATCTGCTCCTCTATAAACTGCTCTATTCTAGTTTGTTACATCGGCGTTTCTCTATCAACATTTCTCTGTTCGCAAAGTATTTTAAATATTATATCATGCATTTGAATTATCATTAACTATAGAATAATTTCTAAATTGAATAAAACATTCGAAAAAATGAAAAAGAATAATTCCTATTCGTACAAGTAGCTAACCGAATCCTTATATATACTCGGATTGTTAAAAAATAACGAAATCAAATCTTCGAATCGGCCAACCGGAATTAAGGAACAGGATTTGCAATAAGATTTCGATCTCGTTCGTTTGTCGTTTGATAGAAATTATATAAATCTTGTTCCTAATTGCAGAGTAACTTTATGCAGAAACGTGGACTCGAAGATACTTTGATTCTCTTACTTTATAACGAACTCGTGTATAATTCTATAAGAAGTTAAGAAATTATACTTCACGGAATTCGATATAAATTCAAATATAAGCCAAAATCATACCAAAATCACGACTAACGATAAAGCAATTCTAAAACGAAATGCGAAATTCCAATAAAAGAATAATTCCGGTTCCGACATGTAACCGACAGACTCCTCACACAACCACACATGGATCGTTCGTCTACTTTTAGCCAAAGCGTCCTCCGCTCTGGCTGGAACGAAGCCAACCATAGTTGAACCAGCGACACGCATTTCCGATTCTAATTTCGTCGCACCTCTGCCTCGGACAATTCCTTCTGACCGATCGATCCGGCGTATCCTCCGCCTTCTTTTCTTCTTCGTCTCGTGACTCCTTCGTCAACCTCTAGCCCACGAGTAGGCTGGACAGGAGCGCGATGATCGCGCATTGGCACGCATTATTGGAGACTCGTAGGCCACGAGAAATATGCTAAAATCTATTTTTACGCCTGGCCTCCGTGCACAAGCACGCTGCTAAGGGGCAAATCGTTTTCCGTTAGTAAGGTAGCGACCACAGGCTCGCCGACGGTCACGTTGGTATTCCCTTGGCTCTGTAAACACTTCTAACTTCCGACTGGATCGTGTAGAAAATACACGCGTATTCGTGAACGTGTGCGTTGCTCGGTATCTTGCGGAGAACACGCGTAAGTTGTTGCTGTTCGAAGCTTGTTCGACGGCAGGCTATTTCAAACTTTGTTACTGTTACTTCTTCTTTTGGTTCTAGACAACTTCGTTTCGCTTCGTGCAACACGATATTAAAAGCTATCGAAGCTGCCAAGTTTCGAATTTTAATCCTAGAAGACACGCTACTATCGCTAGAAACTCCTTTGGCGCCAGGCTCTTTCGTAATTTACATTTCTGTCTCTTCGTTTCGTAAGCGGTGGCGGATGCCACCAAACTTGTAAAAGCTCGAGCTTTGACCTTCGAAGAAGTGCCATTTACGTTGGAAGCTACTTTGACGCCAGGATATTTCACGGTTTACGTCTGCGTCTCTTGGTATCTGTGCCGCTTCATTCCGATTTTTCTTTTGTAACGCGCACTTTCCGTTTCGAGTATTTTTATCGAATCGTTTCATTGCGGATTTTTTCACTTCGAATTCCATTTCAAATCTTCACAGCTCGGATCGTTATGTTTCGAATCTTTTCGCCTGGAATCTTTCTTTTCCGAATCTGTCCGTTCGGACAACTTTTTCTTATCCTTTCGTGGCAAACCTGTCATGGAATGGGATCATCGCGGTTCAAATCTCGATCTCGAAGAAACGTCGAGAAAAACGATAAAGCCTCACATTGCGTTTATAACATCGTTGCATACAAATACTCTTACGCGAGGAATATCATCGGTGAATGAAAGAATTCGGTGCTCCTTGTAGGCTCATCGACTCCCTGCAGACGAAATCCAAGAAGGCGGACGAGGACTTGGAGGCGTTCGAAGGCACCGAACGTGAGATCGAGCAGCTGAGGAAGCGTTTGAACGAGGCGCGAGAACGCGCCTCGAACCTTTACGTCTTCGGTCCGGATCAGGACGCGACCGAGGAGGAGCTTGACGAGCTACGCTGGGCTGTCGAGCAGCTCCTCGACAGCGCGAAAAAGTTCTCAGGAAGCACTAAGGCGCGGTACCAAGCTAGCCAGCAGCTGGTCCCTAGTGATCTTGCTCAACACCTGACAGCCCTTGAACTTTGCGCTGAAGCGACGGCGCAAGCGATGGAGGAGAAACAGAGGGAACAGAAACGGGCTAGAACCGTCAGATCGGATTACTTAACCGATCTCGACGAGGTTCAAACGTGGATCAGACAAGCCGAATTGAAGGTACAAGACAGATCCATCGAGCCTGCCCCTCTAAAGGAACAATTGAAACAGGTGCAAGACGAGTTGGGCACGATCACCGACAAGCTCGAACGATTAACGAGAAACGGCCGTACCATTGCGGAGAATACGAGGGACGATACTGAGAAACAGTTGATCGACAGCACCGTTCACAATGTCACTGAACAGTTGAACCGAGTTAGGAACTGGCTGGACGAGAGGAAACAAGTGGTAGCCGATACCATTGACGCTTGGCAGAGATTCTTGACGTTGTACGAGGCCGTTAAGGCATGGACTGAGGAAAAGAGACAGTTCCTAGTTGAGCCATTGAAGCTCAGCACCCTTGTGCAGGCTAGACAGAGGCTGCACGAGTATTCGGTACGTCCGAAACATGTCTATCGAACCGTGATCCTTTGGACTAGCGGAGAAAGCCGGAAGAACGTGGGTTTCCGAAGTTGGAATTAATTTTCGTTCCTTTCTTGGGATTGGCCTTTGTTCGGTCCCTTCGTCTGATTTTGTCGTATAGAAGCATCCCTTAAATTTTCTATCATCTATGGTCGAACAGTTGATATATGCACACTGGTTACGAAGAACGTTGATACACCACTGCATTTACTATATTTACATATTAATTAATTAGGTTCAAGCATATTAAATTTCGTATTATTTAGTAGTACTCTCGTATGACTACAAAGGTTTGATATTACCGGAAATAAAATACGCTTCGTTGAAAAATATACTTGTTGTAGTCATTGTAAGTGGCCACAATTACTGGTATATTACCGTAATATTCAATTCTTGAAGAAGCAATATTTCAAAACTAACTTGAGAGTGTAGTTCTCATTGGACACGACATACAATCGGAAAGCTTCGATCGTAACAGCGATGCAGACTTACAGTTCTTCGAAAACACACGTTCCTTTGCATTTCATTCCACGAATGGAGAAATCACGGTTCGGTATTCGTATCCATCTTTCTCTCAACCGTTCATTCTATTAATCTTCGTATTCGGGGTGGGTTTGCAGACAGCCGTAAAAAGCTGCAAACAGATCAACAAGAATCTCAGTGATATGGGTAAGGAGCTCGAGAGTATCGGTCAGGTTTGCAGCGTGGGCGACTTGCCCGAGAAACTACTCGAAGCTGAAGAAGCTAAGGTCCAAGTAGAGGGTCAACTGTTGGAAAGGGTTGGTTTTTCTCGATCGATCAACGAATCTTATTTAGTTAGGGGCGGAAAGAACGTGCGTAAGATGAACATCGTTTCGAACTATTCGTTTCAGAACGCGCTGCTGCAAGAAACTAGCGAAGAATGGGAGCAGTGCGAGCGAAAGATGAAGGAAGTGAGAACGTGGATCGAGAAAGCGAAACAGAGTCTCGAGTCGCCGCAGAACAAAAAGAAACCATTACGGGATCAACATAGTATAAGGGAAAAAATGCTGAGCGATATCGCGATACAGAAAACGAAAATTGGTATGTCGATGGAGAAACTTCAGGTTCACTTCCGATCTGGCATTGGTGGCGATAATCGAATCGGCGAAACGGTTGACGAGCTGTTGGCCGAGCTAGACAATCTTAATACCAATGTGAGAGAACAGACTACGGCATTAGAGGCTTGTCTAGCTCAGATCGATCAATATCAACAGGTTAGAATTGCTCAGAGGACTGTTTTCTTCCTTTTTTTTTTTTTTTTTTTTTGTTGCTCTAGACTGGAGCTGTATTCTTTTGAAACTTGATTGCTGATCCGGTTAGAATTTTAAGGATTGGGAAATTAGCTTTGTACATAGGGAATAGAGAAGTTTAATCGAAATATAAGAAGTTTTATCACGGTTTGAAGTAGGTCGAACAGATAGGACAAATGGAAAAAATGACATAATGGTGATGAAACGGTTAAAGGGTATAGCAAACCTTATTTTTCTAACGCGTTCGAGGAGCATAGTTGCATTTGTTGCACTATGGAAAATTCGATTGCACTCTGTTCAGATGCATCTTGTAAAAAAGAGATGTAATTGCATTCTGCAAGCGTATTGCTATAAGGAGAATGTAATTACGTGTATAAAAGGATTGTACAGTCCCATTTTACAGATGCATTGTTGCACCGATGAAGAATTGCATATAATTCCTTCGGATATATCCTACGGAAAAGCGAAACTTCAAAGAAATAAACGTGCTATACCATTGAACTATCTTCAACGCTATTCTCTCGTCTACAATTATAAAAAAAAAGATTACCTGTATGCGTAGAATCATAGTGCCGGGTTTTCTAGAAATAAAGAGGATCAGCAATCGTTTCAATGACGTCCAAAAGAATACGGCTGACGTCCGTTTGTCGTTCTAGGAGATACAACAGTTGAGGCAACAGATTATGCAGGTGGAGCAGCAACTGAGGACAATACTGAGCCCGACGTATCTGTCCGCCGATAAGGAGAAGGCGTTACAGGAGCAACAGGTAGGTTTGTCTTGATCCCACCTTTTTACCACCTGCACAAGTGCGCTAAAGCAGCAAGTTGATTTTTTGCATCTGCTCGATACCAACTGAAGACCACCACCAGGATAATAATCGCGTACTTTTCGAATCTCTCCCTTGAAACGAGTTGTTTCTTCTTTACTTTTTTTTTTTTTTTTTTATTCGTATATGTATAAAATTCGTGGTCGGGGGTAGTTTTTCATCGATAAATCACGGACTTTTCTCTGGCATCTGCTCTCGAGACACCATGCCTGCTCTCAAAATATTAATTTCTCAAGTGACTAACAATTAACCGTCGATCGAGCCAATATTAATTCCTTAACCGCGTCAGGGTAAAGTAAGATTTTTATTGGCTACGGATATTTGTGAAGTGACTTATATTTCCATGTATATTTTCATTTCTATTATTAAAATATAGTTAATAGATTAACGCGAAGTGGCCAATATAAATTTTTAACATCCACGTCAGAATTATACCAATCAGAATTTGGAAACATTTTGATAATGCATTTTGAAGAGACAGAGGTCGACGTACCTTTTTCTGATTATAATTTCAATCAAGGTGTTTCCGTTTCAATTTCTCCATGTCAATATCCTTATTTTCATTTCATACGCATCATTAGAATTATATTTCCTTCCTCTCCAAAGCTTTTCTTAAACAATTCACCAATGCTTAACGATATAACATCTGTTAATAACATGAAACATATATAACAATCGCTAAACACCTATTCACATCTTTCTCTGACTTTCTTTAACTCTGTCTCTCTCTCTCTCTCTCTCTTCTTACTACTTCTTTACATCTTTCTCGAAAAAATAAGTTAATCTGTAATAACATCGTGCTGATTCCATTATTTAAAAAATTGCTAGTTTATATAAAAAGAAAAAGATAATCCATAAGCTGTCGTTGAAATTTTAATGCAACAAAATTGATCGTTCTTTCGTCAAGATAGCGATTGAACGATCAAAATCGAGTTCGTGTATTCGCATGCTTAATCATCGTGGTGGTACATCTGTTACGCGGTATTGGTTGGTATCATGCTCTTGACTAAGGTTTTATCTCACCTGTTCTTTTTGTAACTGAGAGATCAATCGGTCATACATCACTGTTCACGCACGTCTCTGCGTTTATTCGTCTGTTTCTCTACTTTCTATTCGTATCTCATAATCCATGTATACATCACCATACTCTTAACGACACACCTATATGTTGTTTCGTGATGGGGTTTACTTGATTTTGCTTGTTTTCTCTTTTCTTTGTATAACGTCACGTGTTTCTATCTTATTTGTATTTTTCTTTTCTCGCCGTTTCTCACTTGTCTATACTATCTATGTATCAATGAGTGTTACAAGAATAACGCAATTCTGAATCTTTTCGAATTGCACCGCACTCTATATATACTAGATATATATATATATATATATACATGTGTATATATATATATATATATATATATATAAAAATATATATATATATATATATATATATATATATATATATATATATATATATATATATATATATACATGTGTATATATATATATATATATATATATATATATATATATATTTATATCCATAGAGTAAATAGAATATGAAGAAAAAATTGTAATAGTCGCACAAAGATATGTAAAAGTCGCATCAGTATGTGTAAAAAAACGAAACGAACGATTGTCTTGCAACGTTTCGTCCACCACACACAGAAATGTCTGTTTCACACACCGTTTCACAGTAGGCTTTTTCGATCGAGTTTCTGTCGTTCACGAAAGTAGCGCTCAGCTGAACTTGTACGTTACGATTTGAATGTATACGCAACGCGAGCGTTCGTCCTTTCATGTGAAGAAACGCGAAGATCGACAACGAACGCGATCTATACGCGAAAAAAAAGAATGTACTACGCAAGAAAATCAAGTGACCTCCAAAACGCGCGCCGAGACTTGTGAGAACATAGCGAACACAAGTCAACGCTTCGAAAGACCAGTCGAACTTACCTCGATAATTTCTCTTATGTTCATTCGTTTCATTTCTCTTTCTTGTTCTTTTTCATTTAACTTCACATTGTGTTCGCTCTTTTTTCTTGTTTAACTTGTCTTTAATCCATCGCATCGGCTATTTGATTTACGAACATTTTGTTTGCTGTACCTTTTCCCGCCTCTCCTATAAAAATACAAATCCATCCTCCGTTTCACGTCCCACGTCCCGCCTTCTTCGTTTCGTTTCTGACCATCGTTTCTGCTTCGCCATCGTCGTCTTCTGGGGTTTCTACGGCGTCTACACGATTATTAATCGTCTCAATTACTCTCCTTTGTTCTCACCTTTTTTTGGTTTCTCGGATCTCTGTCTCTCTTCTCTTTCGATCCAAATTTTGTTCACGATTTTTCGTCCATCTCGCTCGATCGCTCGGCGTGTTGTTGTTTCTTCGTTTGCTCTGCTCGTTCGTGCAGATCTGTCGGGAGAAGATCAAGTCGTTGCAGAGCAAAATCCAGGCGCGTACCGAGAGATCGAAGATCCTCGTGCAACGTGGCAAACCTGATGCAGAACCGTTAGATCCATGACCAGTTTGGTCGTTTAGAGTCGATTGAGATCGTGCAACGTTCTCGCGAATCTACGTGATCACGATTTTCACAGCCGTTAGTGTCGTTCCTCGCGTTCTTTTCTCACCCGGTTCAATTCCGCGCGCTATATCCGGAGCGAAGAGTACGTCGACACGAAAATGGCGACAGAATCGAAGAGATTCGAATTCTTCGAGTTTGAAAGAATCCTGAAGTCTTCGACCTATCGTGTAAAAATGTCGACGTTCGTCCTCGTCCACGGAATGGAGACCGATCGATTTTTAATACCTCAGGATCTTTTTTAGCGAACTTTATATTATATATATGAATGTATGTATGTATACGTATATTGTCTATATTACATTATATCGAGCAACTTTTCCTAAAACGTGTTATTCGTTCAGGCATAGAGAGCAGAGTTGCGTTCATATAAAAGAAAAAAAAAAAAAAAAGTAACAAAACCAATTACCAGTATACTGTTTTAAAAGAGAGAATAAAGAGTCCTCTTTATCGCCAAGCAATCTTGTATTTCTTTGCGAGCTACACCACCGCTGATCATAACGTTAATCTAGCATACACGCATATAATACTAAAACTGTCCGACAAAAGGGAATTCTAATCTTCCAACAACCCCTTAATCGCGCCCCTGACCACATTATTTAACAGAGAACCACCCCGATCTCCCGTTATTTCCATACCGACTTAACATCTTATCTGGTTCACCCCTGCCACAAAAATCAAACAAACAAAAAAATGCAAAACAACACAAAAAAAAAAAAAATAGAAAAATCTCCCAGAAAAATTGACGTATGTGTATTCCATTGTTGTGCCTTGGCTGTTCCTCCGTGGCGGATAAAGCAGAGCCTGCAGCAAAGGATGGACGATTGGAAGCAACGCGTGAAGATAGTGCTGGATCAAATATACGCCGTGGACCCGTACTATGTACAGAGCAACGAGACAAGGATCGTCAATCAGATCTCGTACGCGGACATCGCCGCAGGTCGAACAAGTCCGAGCTCCAGGGGTTCTAGCCCCTTTAGAAATCCCCGAGACGAGGTTTCTTCGGTCCCCCTCTCGATTCAAGTACTCAAACCTACCGTGCAACTGCCAAGAACAGTGGAAGCCCAGAAGCAACCTGCTATCGAACCAACTGGCGACGATACTTCACCAAATGCTGCAATAGCGGAGACGAAGGTGAAAGAAGAACAGGCAAGACCCGAAGAGCAGAGCGAACAGAAGGAGCCTGAAGTAAGAACCGAGGTTAGAAGACGCGTCTCTAAGGTAGATTCGGTGGACTCTAGATTGAGAAATCAGTCTAGAAGATCTGGTTCTGCGCGAAAGGACGTTCGGAGACCTATTAGGGAATCTCCTGAAAGAAATTCGTCCGTGGAGGCTGACAATGAAATTTCTGGATCAGACGCTTCTAGATCGGTAGTGGAACAGAGGAAAGAACCGTTTGTGCTTAAGAACACACTGGCCCCTAAGGTGGAGAGAAGAGGAAGGTCTGCCAGTCCCATTTGGATTCCTGGATCAACTTCCTACGCGGATATTCTTCGTGGAAACAGACAGAATTCTCGCAGCCCTTCGGTAGAGACTGGCAAAGATGCTCAAGTAGTTGGTAGAGAAGTCGGAGAGACTGTGGTCCAGGAATCTTCCGTAGAAACTGTTGAGACGGAGAAGATGGAATTCGAGGTGCCCAGAGTCGAAGCAAAGGAAGGGACAGCAGCTGAAAATGTTTTTATGGAACAGCCAAACGAAGACGTACCAGTGGAGAGCTATCAAGAGCAGCCTGCTGAGGTCGTGCACGAAGTTGTACCTGAAGTCGAGTCTCCTGTGAAAACTTCTGAGGAACCGAGCGAAACTCAAACCAGTTGGACGGACGAAAGCATGGACGAGTACGTTTTATTGAATGAGAAAAGTTACGAAAACGTTGCAAGACCGCCAGTTGCAACGCAACAAGTTCCAGAGGTCTACAACTATATTCATCCGGCTATTCCTGAATTGGTTGGTTTCATCGGGTCTCAGATCGCCTATCCAGTAAGTTCCTACGTCTACATGCCAGCTGCACCGCCTCAGCAAATGGCTCTTCCTCGTTACACCGAAAGTCAGATAGCTTTTCCATCGGAGCCGTACGTGACACAGGCTAGCTACATCCCTGAACCAGAGATTTATCAGCAAAATCAATTGCAGAAGCATCCACAAAGGCATCCGCATCAAACCAAATTCAAGATCCCTCCAAAGACTACTCCTGTAGTTGTGCAGAACGTTGAAGAAAAGTGTTTACCTTCGAGAACTCAACAACCTGCGGATGTTGAGCCTGTCGTTCAGTCAAATATTCAAGCTGCTGTTCAACCTGCTGTTCAAGCGGAAGAAGTTTCTGAACCAGAAAAACCAGTAGAACCAGAACAGACTATCGAGCAACCTGTACAGCAAGTTTCCGCGCCACTTGCAGACAGTACGCCAATTAAGACGAAAAGTACTACCTCAAGCGAGAGCAAGACATTCTCGTACGCCCAAATTTTATCACAGGGTCTCAGTTCTAAACCGACATCGACTACCAATAGTCAATCCTCGACAACGACGACTTTAATCTCAAAACAGGCGAAAGAGCGTTCACGCTCGCCAGTGAACTCGGCGACATCCTCTGTGCACGAGTCGAGTCCTCCTCAGGAAGCTAGACAGACTCGAGAATCGACGGTAAGCAAGCCAGGAAGTACGTGGGATATATCGAGGAGAAGGGAGACGAGAAAGACTCACCAGGAGTCGCCGAAGACGAAGATTCCTGAGAAGAGAGCTCGCAGAGGACCGGAGCAACCCAAGGCTTCGGAAGTATTTCAGAAACCTCAGAAAGAGAAAATCAGGACCAATACGGAACAACAGAAACAGGTATTCGAAATCAAAGATGAAATTACTGTGGAAGATTTGACGGTTTCCCCGAAAGTAACTCCGAAGAGTGTCAAGGTTGAGATTAAAAAGGAACAAATGGACGATGTTAAACCAGAGAAGAGAATAGATGCCGAAGAAACGAAAAAGATGGAAGATCACAAGCAGGATGAAAAGGATGTTGAGGAGGAGAAGGAGGTTGATGTTCAACAGAGAAGGTCTCAGGAGAAGAAACGAAAGGCGAAGAAGAAGAAGCCGGAGAAGGTGGACGACGAGATAGAGAAGGCCCTGAAGGAGATCGAGGATATGGATAAGCATAAAAAGAGGGATAAGTCGAGGGAACAGGCTAAGAAAGATACGGTTCAAGCTACGGTAGAAAAACCCAAAGAGGAGAGCGAAAAGAAGAACGTGAAATCTAATGAGAGGAAGAAACAGGGTAAATCGAAGATGGAGAAGATTAAAGATGAATCGGAGACTGGAGTAAGTCAGTCTAACGCGAAAGAACAGGTTAAATCGAAGGACGATGCGAAAGAGAACAAAGAGGAGAAAGATTCTGGGAAAAGAACCGCGAAGGATGACGTTAAAGCTTCCGAAGAGAAAGCAACGAAGGTTGAAAGTCGAAAGAACGAACCTGAGAAGAGATCTGAAGTGAAGATCGATTCAAGCGAAACGAAGAAAGTGGGCGCGAAGGAAGAGAAACCGTGGAAAAAGAAGCAAAAGGGTAAGGAACAAGCTGGTGCAGCGAAGGACAAATCCAATAAAGATACCAAACCCACGAAGGTTGACGTGGAGTCGGAGCAAATTAAGAAGACAACTGATGAAGATAAAGTAGAAACTCCGAAACAGAAACAGGTAAAACCAGATTCAGTTAAGAAACAGAAACAAGGCAACGAACAGGAGACTTCTAAAGTCCAGACACCGAAGAAACAGAGCCAACAGAAAGAAGGCAAGAAAGTAGAACAGTCGAAACAAAAGAAATCTGAAGAGAAATCAGAAATGACAAAAGATGTGAAATTGGATGAAAAGAAAGAAGTTGAAGCAGAAGTTAATGTAAAACCTCCAAAAGGCGATAAAGATAAGAAAGTGGGTGAGAAAGAGAAAGGGAAGGAGGATGATACGAAAGAACAGAAGAAGGAGGATACGGTATCGGAAGTAGAAACGAAAGCAGATATTAAAGAAGAACAGAAAACGGTAATTAGCGCGTTGATTCGAGTAATAGAATCTACGATGGAGATTAGTAAAGGTGATGAATCGAAACCAGAAACAGTGGTGCAGGAAAATGTAGACGAAAAATCAAGGAATAAACGAGAGAAGAAACAGAATAAATCTGGTGAAGAACAAACGGTTGAGAATAAGGATTCGAAGAAAGAATCGAAGTCAGATTCTGTACGAAAGGAGGAACCGAAAAAAGTAGTTGAATTAGAGAAACAGACGAAATCGAAGGGAAAGAAATCGAAGAAAGAACCCGATGTTAGTCAGAAGCCTGCGCCTGAAGCGATAAAGATGGCTGAAAAAGAAGAAAAGAAGATCATCGATAAGCAAGTTATCGAAGAGAAGTCAATTAAAGAGGAAGAAATTGTCACGGAACAATCGAAAAAGGAATATTTAAAAACTGAACCTGTCACGCCAAGCAAAGGACAATCTGATAAGAAAAGACGAAAGAAGTCTAAGTCACCGACAAAAGTAAAGAAAGAAGAAGATTCAAAGTCTGCGTTGCCTGTGGAAGAAAAGGAGAAACCTAAAGAAAATGAAGTAGTAGAAGCGGCTAAATTAAAAGAAAAGAATGTTAAAATCGATAACGATGGCAAACTGATATCTATAGAAGAAACGAGAATTACCGGAGTTGTAGAAGAAATTACTGCGATCCAAACGGAAAATCAGAAGGAAGAAAATATTGTTAGCGTAACAGAAAAGATTGAAACACAACCCAATATCGAAAAGAGTATTACCGGAGAAAAATCTACAGAATGCGACGAAATATTTATAGACAAAACAACGGAAGAAACTGTAAAGAAACCAGAAGAACCTGAGAAAGTTGAAACTAGTGACGTGAAAAAGAAAGAAGAAATTCTTCTGCCTGAAGTACCGAAAACCGATAGACCCGAAATCCAAGAAGTTCCAGGAACACTATCAAAGTCCAAGAAAGGGAAATCAAAGGAAAAAGCTGTCACCGAAAATACTACACCCATTTCCGCGGTCGAGCCCAAAGAAGAACCCAAATCCAGTCAACCAAGCACACCGAAGTCTGACAAGAGAAAGAAAAAGAAACAGGACAGTAAAGACAAAATCGTGGTCGAACCTTTACAACTGGAACAAACGACAGTCACTGAGAAACCTAGCACAGACACGAAACCAATCGAGGAATCTGAAAAATCAATGGAAACACCATCATTAAAACTCGTAACTCCACCGATAGAGTCTCAGAGTAAAAAGCAAGGCCACGTTAAAAAACCAATTGAAATCGAGAAAATTTCAGTGGCAAAGTCTGACGATTCAAAATCTCGCTCGCAAGAACCGATTGAAAATCCAAGTGCAGAAAAAGACTCTCTTCTTTCAAAGAACGAGAAAACTGCAAACGTTTCAGCCACTGTTTCACCAATCACAGAATCATCTTCATTAGAGAAATCGTCGTTGATCGAGAAAACGGTTACCACGGTGACCAGCAGCGTGTCTGAACCTGTCGAAGCGAAGCCATCGATCGAAAAAATCGTAGAGAACATAGAAAGTATTCCCTCATCCAAGGTCATAGGCTCCAAACCCACCGAATTAATCACCCTGCGTCCTGAAACAGTAGAAAGTAGCCTAACAACCACCGAATATGCTAGGGTATCGGATGATTCAGCCGTTGGTATCCCCTGGAAAGCGTTAGATACGTTAGCAGACGTTGACAAATCAATTTCCGATTACACGGTATATCTTGACGATCTTGTTAAAGACGATCAGCCGATTCTGTTCGGTAGCGTTCAGGATAGGAGGAGAGGTCGTTCTGCAACTCCGAAATCTGTAGGAAGCGCGAGAGATGAGAGGGAATTGGATATTTTCGAGAAAGAACAGGACGCGAAAGTTTTGCAGGATAAATCTAAGCACGAAGTTGATAGGATGAGGGTTAAGGAGGAAGTTAAGATTGTCGGAGAAACTGCAAGTGTAGAATTGAAAGATTCAGGTGAGTTAGTGGTAGAGAGTGAAGGTGAAATTGTGCAAGAGAAAGGAAGGATGGGTACGGGACCGGAAGGGTATTCTTCTAATGTTGAACAGGGACAGGGAAAAGGAACGGGTATGATGTCGTTAGAATTGAAATTAGACACTCGTCAAGTAAGTATTCTTCCTACTCATGTAAGACATATGACACCTGATACAAGATATATTCCCGAACTTGTAACTGTTCCTGTTGACGCCCCTAAGCCTGAAATGGAAAATATTGAAGATAAAACAAGTACGGTAGAAAAGAAGGTAGGGGACGTTGAGGAACGTGAAGTTGATGATTCTAAACCTAGAACGGAAGAAGTTGAAGAAAAGGCAGCTCCACTTGAAGAGAAGATCGTAGACTCCGAAAAACAAGTAGAAGTATCTATTAAGGATGAAGATTCCAAACCTGAAAAGAAGAAGGTTGAAGATAAACCAAGCCAGATTAAGACACAAGTTGCAGAGTCTAAAAAACAAGTAGAAGTTTCTGTTAAAGGTAAAGATTCTAACCCTGAAAAGCAAAAGGTTGCAGATAAACCAAGCCAGATTAAGACACAAGTTGCAGAGTCTAAAAAACAAGTAGAAGTTTCTGTCAAAGGTGAAGATTCTCAACCTGAAAAGAAAAAGGTTGAAGATAAACCAAGCCAGATTAAGACGCAGGTTGCAGAGTCTAAAAAACAAGTAGAAGTTTCTGTTAAAGGTGAAGATTCTAAAACTGAAAAGAAAAAGATTGAAGATAAACCAAGCCAGATTAAGACACAAGTTGCAGAGTCTAAAAAACAAGTGGAAGTTTCTGTTAAAGGTGAAGATTCTCAACCTGAAATACAAAAGGTTGCAGATCAACCAAGCCAGATTAAGACACAAGTTGCAGAGTCTAAAAAACAAGTAGAAGTTTCTGTTAAAGGTGAAGATTCTAAAACTGAAAAGAAAAAGATTCAAGATAAACCAAGTCAGATTGAAACACAAGTTGCAGAGTCTAAAAAACAGGTAGAACTTTCTGTCAAAGGTGAAGATTCCAAACCTGAAAAGAAGAAGGTTGAAGATAAACCAAGCCAGATTAAGACACAAGTTGCAGAGTCTAAAAAACAAGTAGAAGTTTCTGTTAAAGGTGAAGATTCTAAAACTGAAAAGAAAAAGATTGAAGATAAACCAAGCCAGATTAAGACGCAGGTTGCAGAGTCTAAAAAACAAGTAGAAGTTTCTGTTAAAGGTGAAGATTCTAAAACTGAAAAGAAAAAGATTGAAGATAAACCAAGTCAGATTGAAACACAAGTTGCAGAGTCTAAAAAACAGGTAGAACTTTCTGTCAAAGGTGAAGATTCCAAACCTGAAAAGAAGAAGGTTGAAGATAAACCAAGCCAGATTAAGACACAAGTTGCAGAGTCTAAAAAACAAGTGGAAGTTTCTGTTAAAGTTGAAGATTCTCAACCTGAAAAACAAAAGGTTGCAGAGAAACCAAGCCAGATTAAGACACAAGTTGCAGAGTCTAAAAAACAAGTAGAAGTTTCTGTTAAAGGTGAAGATTCTAAACCTGAAAAGAAAAAGATTGAAGATAAACCAAGTCAGATTGAAACACAAGTTGCAGAGTCTAAAAAACAAGTAGAAGTTTCTGTCAAAGGTGAAGATTCCAAACCTGAAAAGAAGATGGTTGAAGATAAACCAAGCCAGATTAAGACACAAGTTGCAGAGTCTAAAAAACAAGTGGAAGTTTCTGTTAAAGGTGAAGATTCTCAACCTGAAAAACAAAAGGTTGCAGAGAAACCAAGCCAGATTAAGACACAAGTTGCAGAGTCTAAAAAACAAGTAGAAGTTTCTGTTAAAGGTGAAGATTCTAAAACTGAAAAGAAAAAGATTGAAGATAAACCAAGTCAGATTGAAACACAAGTTGCAGAGTCTAAAAAACAAGTAGAAGTTTCTGTCAAAGGTGAAGATTCTCAACCTGAAAAGAAAAAGGTTGAAGATAAACCAAGTCAGATTGAAACACAAGTTGCAGAGCCTAAAAAACAAGTGGAAGTTTCTGTTAAAGGTGAAGATTCTCAACCTGAAAAACAAAAGGTTGCAGAGAAACCAAGCCAGATTAAGACACAAGTTGCAGAGTCTAAAAAACAAGTAGAGGTTTCTGTCAAAGGTGAAGATTCTAAACCTGAAAAGAAAAAGGTTGAAGATAAACCAAGCCAGATTAAGACACAAGTTGCAGAGTCTAAAAAACAAGTAGAAGTTTCTGTTAAAGGTGAAGATTCTAAAACTGAAAAGAAAAAGATTGAAGATAAACCAAGTCAGATTGAAACACAAGTTGCAGAGTCTAAAAAACAAGTAGAAGTTTCTGTCAAAGGTGAAGATTCTAAACCTGAAAAGCAAGAGGTTGAATATGAACCAAGCCAGATTAAGACGCAGGTTGCAGAGTCTATAAAACAAGTAGAAGTTCCTTCTAAGGTTAAAGACTCTAAACCTATCACGAAAGAAATTTATCCATGTTACTTTACAGACTTGGTCAAACCCTACTGGTTTAATTATCGTCCTTACATCGAGGCAGAGATCAATTTCCATCGGTATTTCAAAGTAGTAAAGGTAATGGAAGAAAATGTGCCTGCTTCTGCAACTCCAAGATTACAGAGTATCGAAAGAATTGCTCAAGAATCGATTATGAAGGAGCCTGAGGAAGAAGAAGACAAGTCAGAAGACACGGAGCAATCTGAAGCTGAAAGCAGAAAACTTTCACTTATCAATGAAACTCTGAAATATCCTATTAGCACATTTTACAAAGTAGAATCCGAGTGGGTGAAATCTAAGCAGACTAAAGAGAAAGAAGTTATTGCAACTCCTTCGGAGGAACCTAATCTTACAAGCGTTGAAGTTGTGAAGGAAACAATGCAGATTCAAGAAGATAAAAAACATTCCGAGGTGTTAGATGCTCGAAACATTTCAGAAAAAGACATTGACAAAGAAAAAACTATCGCAGAAATCACTACGGAGATTAAATCTACGGACATGATTTTGGATCAAACGGCAGCTCTTATCGAGGATGTGAATAAAGAGCTTGATATGTTGAAAAAAGAGAAGGAGCAGAGTACGGCCGAGGAAAAAGTAGAAGATAGAGAGGAAAGAAAAGAACCTGAGATACGGAAGAAGGAGCAGCAAGAATCTGATAAAAAGCCGAAAGAAAAATCGAAGAAAGAAAAGCAACCGAAAGATGCGAAGTCAAAGTCTAAGAAAGAAGAAAAGAAGGAAATAACATCACCGGTAAAAGAGCCTGAAGTAGTTGAAAAGAACGATATTACAGAATTAACCAAGGCTGTGGAACAGCTTACTATGATTATCAATGAAGAAGCTAAGGAAGCTTCATTGGCATTCAAACAGTCTGAAGAAATTGAGAAGAAAGATATTGAGATTGTACGGGAGACAGAGTTGGCACAGACAACGGAACAAATTGTCACAAAAATAGACGAACCTTCGGCGGTTCAAATTAGCGATCGAAAAGAAGAAGAAAAGATAGAAAAGAATATTACAGAAGAAGAACCATTAATCACGTTAGAATCAAAAATTGAAGAAGTAGTAAAACCTGCAATCGAATCTTCTGAAGTAGAGAAAGTAAAAGAAGAAACAAAATTAGAAAAAGATAAGAAGGAACACGAGAAACAGGATGAAAAGAAAGAAATTGTTCCGGAACCTCAGATCCTAATTGAAGAGAAAATTAAGAAGGAAAGTGAGAAGGTTGAAAAGCCTGTTCCTGGAAAGAAGAAAGTTTCTGAAGAACCTAAAAAGAAAGATGTTAAAGAGATAACAAAGAGAGAAGAAAAGTTAAGCACAGAAGAAAAAGCCTTGCCGCAAGAATCTATTAGTGTCGTAACTGAATCAACAGCAACTGAGAAATCAATGAATGGCAAAGTACCAGAGATAAAAGATACACCTGAATCTCCAGTGATAGAAAGCAAAACTAAACCCTCAGATAAGCCTAGGAAAGAAGAAGGAAGAACAAAGTCAGGAAAGCAGAAACAGCCTAAAGAAAAATCTGATATTAAAGCTACGTCTACGCCAGAAAAAGATGCAAAGAAACAAGAAGAACGGGAAACTGCTTCACCAGATTCGAAGAAGAAACGTGATGGAAAATCGAAAAAGGCAAATGAAATCCCAGCAGTGGTTCCTCAAGAAAAGCTGACTGAAGCTCCTTCGGAGGAAACTAAGAAAGAAGAATCTCAATCAGAAATAAAAGAAATATCTAAGGAAGAGATTCAACCGGTATGCGCCAAATCATGGGCATCCGTTGTTGGTATGAAAGGAACTAGCGATCTTCCTGCAGAAAATGTACAAACTATGACAGTAACTCCTCAAGAATCCATAAGTGGAACAGCAGAATTAGGAAAAGTAGCACAGATAGTAGAAACTGTGCCTGAAGAACCACAAAATCCACAAATGCAGCATAAGAAACATCAAAAGAAGAAAGATACGAAACATGAAAAGATTGTTACCGAAGCGAAAGTGTCTTCTGTCGATACTGAAACTGAGAAGGAAAATATGAAGTCTGTTATTGCTGAGAAAGTTGAAGAATTAGAATTAAATATGAAAGATTCTAACAAATCGTACGCTCAAGTAGCAGCTTCTAGCAAAGGAACTTCTCCACAATCGAATCAAGAAGATGTTGTGTTACTTAAACCGATTCCTGTTATGGCTGATCAAAGCTTGGATAAACTAATCGAAGACGAAACAATTACATCTGAAAAATCATTAATAATTACAGAAACTCCAGAGATTGAAAAAGAAACATCCAAACCTGAGGAAATAGCAGCAGATAAAAAGTTCAACGAATTAATTACTGAACAAGACGTTTTCAAAATGGAGTCAACTTCGTGGGTGGAAGAAATTGAAAAAGAAGCAATGGCGGAAGAAACTAGTTCCGTGTCGCCAATTCCAAGCGCGATAGTAGTCGAAACGCCACAGAAAATGAAGGATTCGTGGGCTACTATCGTTAGCAAACACGCGGAACCGCTGGAACCACTCTCATCGCCCACTAGCGAAAAGATTATGGTGAAGAAACAACAAACTGCCGAACAAAATTCAAATCACCAAATACAAATCCATGTGGAAGAAGCTCCAGAGCCGGTATCAATTGAAGAAGTGGTTGAAATCGACGAACAAGGTTTTATGGAATTCGTAAATCGAAAAGAACTGCGATCTAGACGATCGAGATCGCGATCCAGAAGCACTAGACGAGACGAAGCAAGCTCGAAACAGTCGAGTGATAAGCCTATAGTTCCTGAAGAAATTTTAGCAGAAGAACAGAAGCAGATGGGCGCGCAAAAAGTAGAGGAACAGAAGAAAAAGGATGGAAACAAAGGAAAGGAGGGAAAATCAAAGAAAAAGAGAGGTGAAGCAAAATCGACCAGTGCAGATCGTAATCAGGTGACAAAAGATGAACAGGAAAAGGATAGAGAGAATCTTCAGAAAGAAAAAGATAAAGAAAAGACGAGTAAGATCGAGGAAAAGGATTTGAAGAAGACGGAGAAAGAAAGAATAGAGCCATTAGTCGAAGAGAAGACACAGAAACAGCCAGAAAAGAAAGATACTAAGCAACATGAGAGAAAATCGAAGACGAAAGAAGTTAATTTGAGCCAAGAAAGCAAGGAAAAGGCAGGAGAGAAAGTTGAAGAAAAGCTTGATGAGGAAGTGAAAGAAGTAAAGGTTGTTGAAGTTGAAGATAAAGTAATCGAAATGGATAAACAGAATTCTAAATCAGCAGATAAGTGCAGAAAAGCAGAAACGAAGGAACAATCTATTGCTGCTTCAAAGAAGAGTAAGAAATCAAAGAAAGGAAAATCCGATAAGGAACAGCCCAAAGAACAAATCGAACAGCCTGGTGTTGTTCAGATAACAGAAATACAACAGAAATCGGAAGATGAAGTTGTGAAAGAACCAGAAACTAAAGAAGTTAAAGAAATTCAAGAAATATCAGCAATTGTAAAATCTGAAGCTGAAAGTAAACCTGAGATTGTCGAAGAAATTAAATCTGAAAAATCAACGTCTCCAAGAAAACGTAAAGGAAAATCTAAAGAGAAGAAAGTAGAGACAGTATCAGGAATTAGCAAAACATCGATTGAAGAAAAGAGGGTACCTGAATCTAAAATTAAAGAAGAAATATCAGCAAAAGAAACAGAGGTTCAAGAAATTAAACAAGTTGAAGAAGAAGTAAAAATTACAAAACCTGAAAAATCGACACCCACAGAGAAGCATAAAGAAAAATCTGAAGAAAAGAAAGCAGAAACGGTATCAGAACGAATCACTGAAACGTCAGTTGATGAGAAGAAAGTATCTGAACTTGAGGTCAAAGAACTGTTGGTAGAAGAAGTAAAGGCAGAAGTAAAAGAAAGTGAAGCAAGTCAAAAGAAAGAAGTTGATTCTAAACCAGATGTTATTGAAGAGAAAAAGGAAGTATCTGCAAAGGAAGGAACTGAGAAGAAATATAAAGAAGAACCGATTAAGTCTCCGCAAACACCTGTTGCAGAGATAATTGTAGACACTAAAACAGAAACAGCAAAGGTAAAAGATGAAGCTCATGCAAACAAAAAGTTGAAACTTTCGAAGAAGGAGAAACGAAAGCAAAAGAAGAACGAAAAATCAACTACACGAGCAACCAGCGAAGAAAAATTAGAAAAGGAAACATCTGAGACGTTTGTTCCAGAAAAAGAAGAAGAAACAATTACACTGGAAGAAGTAAAACCAGACGAAGTAAAGTCAGAAGAAGTAACTATTTCACCTGATGAAACCGATCAAGAAAAAGAACTTAATGAAAAATTACAAGAAATTAAGAAATTGAGCGCAATCATCCCTGAGGTGATTCCTGATGAAATAAAGCTTGTTCCAGAAACTATGCTTAACCCGATAATCAAGGAAAAGACAAAACCAAGTAAAGAGGAAGCAGAACTTTTGAAACCAACTGTAGAAAAGGAAAAAGTTTCAACAGAAATAGAAAACTTTGCTGAAGACAAAATGGAGACACCTAAACTAGTTACAGACAAATCTGAAACTCCCAAATCAGAGATAGATAAATCTGAAGTGCCTAAACCAGAGACAGATAAAGCTGAAACATTTAAACCGGATAAAACTGAAACACCCGAACCAGCGACGGATGAAGCCGAGAAAGACATAAAACAGAAAGAAGAACCAGCATCAGCTTCGAAAGAAAAATCAAAACGTAAGAACAAACAAACGAAGAAAGGTAGACGCGAAGAACATGAAGCAGCAACGAAGTCTACGGATGAAGAACTTCAATCGCCAAAGGATGAGAAAGAAATTGAAATATTAAGCACAGGTTCTACTATTCCATCAACTCCAGAAACTCCAAAGGAAACGGTCGATCAAGAGAAAGACGCGACGATACCCGAAGAGAAAATAGAATCAGGTGCACAATTGAATAAGTTAGAGATTGATGAACCAAGGATCGAGGAGGTTAAGAAAGATGAGAAAGAAACGAAGGATGTCTTGCAGGAACAAGTCGTTTTGAAAGAAACAGTTATACAAGAAAAGACAGAAACATCTGCCGAAAGCCAAGAAGAAGTCGATAGCTTACAGAAAACAGAAGAAATTCTAGAAGCTCAGCCTCTAGAAAAGAAATCTACGAAAGAAGAAAAATCTAAAACGAAGAAAATTAAAGATAAGAAACAGGAAGAGACGACTAAAACTGTCGAGAAAAAGATATCTGAAGAGGAACCAGTAATTTCCAAAGAGGAAATGCCAGACAAAGTTTCTGAAGTTAAAACAGATAAAGTCGTTCCACCCGAGGCAAAACCGGAAGAAACCATTAAACCTGTTGAAATAATAGTGAATGGTAAACTAACGGAAGAAGATGACAAAATTGAGAAGGAAGTAACGGAAAAGAAGACAGAAGAAATCGAAAAGGTAGAATCAGGAATTGTAAAAGAACTGGAAAGTATAATCCAAGAAAGGGATCAGCTTGCACAACCAGATATATCAACAGAAAAATTATTACATAAAATTGAGTCTCCCATAACCATAGAATCGATGCAGTCTCAACTAGAAACCGAAGAGGAATTCGAAAAATGTATATCCAGTGAACCAGAAATAGAAACGGTAGATATCGTGGTGGAGCCGGTGAAACCAAAAGTACAGTTCTACATAGCCGACGAAATTCTGGTTCTCAGTCCGGAGAAGAAAAAACCCGTACAAACCCCCCTAATCTTAAGAACCCTGTCAGAACTCAGTAGATCCAAATTCCTTTCTCTTGATAGCGGTTTTTGGCCGGACAAACACCTCTATCACGAGGCTGAACGCTACCTGTTCGAAAATTTGGCCAACTATCCGATGGAAAGTCTTCCCGACGATATCAAACGCGATTCTAACGATAAAGATGATTTCGACGGGGATCAGGGCGGTGGTAATTTGAACGAACGCGGCGGTAACGGTGGTCCCTTGAATTCTTATTTCATCGGTGGACCGCATACCGAACGTCTGATCGCCGATCTTCCAGGTGGTATAGGTAGCTGGACCGATTACAGTACTTACTTGTCGAGCGAGAACGAGCAGAGAACGGACCAGTCCACCGAACTGGTTCAGGAAAAGATCGAGAATCCAATGTCAGACCTGATACATCCCTCCGATAATCTACTTTCTGAGTTATCCTCTGTCCATCTCAAGGACGACCAATCTATTTCCAAATTCGACGAACTGTCGTTGGAGCGTGACGTTCCTACAACGTCGGAAAATTCTGAAGACGTAAAATCGTTGTCACTGTCCACTGTCGAAGTATCCGCTTCTGGCGAACAACCCCTAAAGCTCGATTACAAGACCGCGAGCCCGGATCAACTATCAGAGTTCACTTATTCCGATCCACGTGAGTTATCCTCAACACCAGGCATCCCTGACCATGATCCAGATCCCAAGAAACATTTAGGTAGAGAAAAAGGATCGATGCAGCGGCGCACTCCAATCGTGGAGACGGAGAGAGAGATGGGGGTAACTGAAGATGAGGCTGAAAAGAGGATACGAGGGATCAAGGTGCGATCACAATACAAGCTGTGCTCGATCATCACCCAATCGAGCTTGAACGAGTTCATTATGTTTCTTGTTGTTCTTGTTACTGTTGTGTTATGCGAACTCGCGTGTGGTTATATGTATTATATGTAGGACACGCGAGCTCGCGTATGAGTGTGTGCGCGCGTGTGTGTGCTTGGTAAAGTGTTTTTTACTGTTTTCTTATGTCTTCGTTCGTTGTTGGATTTATTCTTCTTTTTTTTCAATTTTTTAACGTCTTTTTTTCTTTCTCTCTCTCTCTCTTTTTTCATTTTTTCCACTTGTCTCTCGACGTGTGTATACATCGAACGTACTATACTTCTTTCTACTCGCTGATTCTGTATGTTTTCACTTTGATAGCCGCTGTTAATAGTTAATTACCACTGTTAATGCTGCTACATTGCTGTTGCTTCTCTCTATCACCATGTAGATCTTTGTATTGTAGATCCTTCCTTCATTTGCATGCTATAGTTTTTGGATTTTTATTAATGCACGAGCGTAACGTTACTTGATTTTCTGGTTGCGTTGCGGTTTACGAAAACTTTTCAAAATTTATCCCGCGATAAATTCGACTTGGAAGAGAAGAACATTGACGGAAAATAATCCTTTACAATACCGATTAACTTTATTCTTGTTCAAGGAAGCAGTTTGTAGTCACACGACACGTTACGTCGACGTATTTGATCAACAGAAATCCCTCTTAAAATATTACGTAACATGGTGTATTTCTTTAAACCTTTTTATTTTACCGAGCTTTCCCTCTTGTAGTTCTAAGAGAGTACTTGTTTGCCCCGTTTGTCCAATGTAAAAGATCGATGTTACACGATACTATAATAAACACGATTATTAGAGCGCCCCATAGCGTTATAACAGTTTCTTGATTCTTTTACCAAATCTGCATGAATATAGCTATATCTTCGAAATTTGTTTAATCATTAAAATCAAAGAAATTGCAGCATTTTTTGATACATTTATGTGTTTTCTGTCTGTGCCCCCGTGTTACGATTTGCTACAGATTCGACGAGTTCCTCTAATCCATCGATTAACAGACTGGTATCGGACGTGCACGGCATATTTTCTTCGCCACGATCAACCTTGACGTTCATTAATACATCCCTATGTTACAGGATATCATACAGGAGCGCCTAATGGTTTTACAGTTGAGTCTTTCGAACCTAAAGGGAACTTACTTGCCACGAGATAGCATAGACTCTATGCTGTCTGCGATCACGGTGAGATTATACGCAAAAAACGATCTTACAATATTTTCCAACATCTTCCATTCTAGCAAATTACTTTATCATATATTCATTTCAAATTTTCATAGATGTATATTCGGATATTTCATTTATTCTTTGACTTGAAGTATCGAAATGATTTTCAGAATTTACTAACGGAGCTCCAAGGATACGACGAGGAAGTGGGTCATTTAGAAGAAGAATTACGTAAAATTCCAGCCGATTTGGAAGCACAGAAGCTTCTGTCGAGTCTGGAAGAAGTTCAGTCTCGCATCGTCACCCTTTTATCGCAGGCGGAACAAGGGCGCGCTACTTTGGAAAGAGCTCGTGGCCAACAAGAACAACGCGGTCACGATATCCACGAATACAAGAAATTCTTGGATGAAACGGATAGCTGGCTGAAGAATATCGTGGCCGGTATGAAGCAGCAACAACAACCTACTACCACGAACAAGGTGCGTTTATATGAAATGAAATTTATTTTCAGCCTTGGTGGGGGTGATGGTACGATGACACTTCGAATTGTACACAGAGAATCGAAGAATATTGGACACGTGTTTGCGAGCGTTTAAAAAGATTCTATTGATTCTCACTGAACGCAAATATTGTTCTAATATTTCTCGATCCTCTGTTCTTTTCCAAAAATCATGCAAATGGAAATCGCTTGCATCTCATAAACTCAGAATTTTCATATCACGATTCTCCATTCTTATTCCTATTGCTAAGAAAAATTCGCAAATATCAGACACGATAGTTGATCGCGATTTTTACAACTCACGGACCTGGTCGACGATCTCGTAATCCCCCGTTTTAGAATGGCGGCGTGCACGATTTATTTTTAAACGAAACCACGATATGCGGAATCACGCATATAAAACGTCTGTCTGTGTGTCTCTGTGCCGGGACAGGCTTTACAGGACGAGCTGAGCAGTCACGCGCAGCGGGTGTCGGAGCTTGAATCGTTGCCAGAAATCAGCACGCTGGCAAAGGTCCTGAAGAATGCGCTGTTGGAAGTGATGTCGCGACTGCAGCAAAGGCAGCAGGTATCCAACGTTTTCCAATGCACGGGGGCTTTCGCAAACTTCGCTGGTCTTCGCGCAACAGTCTCGTGAAATACACGATGATAGAGAAACAGAGAGTTCTAGGAGTATCAAAGAAAATGAAAACGAAAAAAGAAACGAAACTAGAGTTGAATAGAATTATTTAACAAATATTCATTACGTATTACATAATACTTATTTACATTTATACGAATAGACGTAACGTCATGAATGACTTTTCAATTTAACGTATTTCATGTAACACGATTATTGAAGCAGAGAATCGAGAAATATGAAATGAGAAATTAAAAATTGAAAAGGAATATTTAGCAAATATTTATTATATATATATATATTTATACGTACGACTTATTTTTATTTATTATATTTATACGGACATAAAAATGTAGCACCATCGATTAATTTAAAATTTAAAGATAGGTAAACTTTGGTCAAATTTCTAATCGATTTCTAGTCAAGTTCTAGTCTATGTCGGGATTGGGAATAAAATAAAAGGAATTATTCAATCTCTTGTAAGACGCAAGAGATCTACTACAAGAATAATAAGGATGTGTACAGAGTATGTATTATATATTAAGAAATGGTATACATATACATATAATACTGCCTGTATCTTGTACTTTAGTAAATACATAATGGTAATAGGGTGATAGATATAGTCAAGCATGTAACGTTCTTTTCGTTTCCTTTCTGCTTTTTAACGTAGTAATTCATGTTTGTTGTATCACGTATCATTTTGCACGATATTTATTAATGGGTAAATTATGACAGGATAAGGTTCTAGTACACTTGTCGTTTCATCTACATTTATTTATCGTTATGTCATTGCGTTTATTTCTCACCTGAGCTTCTCATCATACGCAACGAATATGGCGGGTTAAATATCATAGGCGTGTTAGTCGACGTAATAACTTGAACCGTACTAAAAATATATAGAGTTTTTTATAATTTATGAAAAATGACTATGATTATCAAGCCCGCCATTACACCGTCATTTTACGCTCATCGCACTGTCATCGTTCATTCTTCTCACAACTTCACGGTGTATTTATTTATATATAAAACTAGCACTTTTTATGTTTCTTTTAGCTTAAGGTAATGAATGTAATTGTATAGGTGCAGCATTTGTTTATGGAATGTTAATACAGTTACTCTGTAATTTTTCTCATGCTGTAATTAAAGTATTCTCATTAATCCCCATCTCCCCCCTTCTTTATTTTTCCCTGGATATCACCAAAAAATTCTACGAGTTCTATGTACATATGGACACTTATGTATATGTGTATATGTAAAATAACGACGAAACGTATTTCGTTCGCAATGTTGCTATTGTAAAAGTATTGAAAATAGTGTCTCGTGGAAATTTTAATTGTTTCGCTATTCAACATCGCTATTTTATTTTCTTATCTTTTATTTTCCTTTTTTTTTTTTGTTTTTTAAATTAATTGCTCAATCGTAAGTTTTGATTCGCTCTTGATAGATAAATCGCCGGTTCGTCTTTTCTTTGTATCACATATACGTAGACCACTTGGCGTGCCCAAAATAAACGCATTAAAATAAAGTCGGACGTGAGCTAAAAATACGACAGTGTTACGCGGAGTGTTCTTGTCTGCAGATATTCTCGTTCTTACTCCTCGATGATCATGTTTTCTAAATAATTCTTTCGTCTTCGTTACCACCGACATCATGCAGGTGCAGCTATACTGAAATCGAAATAATCGAAGACCCGATCATCGGATAATCAATGTGGTCTTTCGCGTAAAAAGCCAGTGATTAACTTAGTGCCATCATTAACACAAGCGCGTTAAATTTTGCTACCACGACACAGTGGAATCCACTGTTACTTACGCCATTGCTTTCAGCCCTGTTGCGCAATAGGCTTTTTGGACAATACGACGCAATAAAATCTGCCGTTGTATCTGGTTGAAACTTGAAATCTAAATGTCAAGATATGCGAAGATAGCAAAGTAGCAAAATTTAATAGCTTTATTGTTAGAGCTTCAGTAATTCATCCATAAAAATAAACTACATACATACAATGATCAACATATATTTAACACTTAATTGCTAGAGTGTGATTAAAAATATAATACTGCTAGATAATACAATTAGAAATATGTTAATTGTTTACTGTGGCTCCTAATAAAATATTTAAATGTGAAATTGTACGTTACATTATGTAATTAAACATTTTTCAAATATCTAGCAGAATAATGTTCATAATATAGTTAAGGGTTGATAGACAGTTCTATGGTTATACGAGAAAAAGTAGATAAAATTTACGGTGAAAGATTATTTAGAAAAACATTGCAGCAGTCGAAGAACCAGCATCAAGAACGATCACACAGGTATCTTGAACCAGAATCGTTTCTTAAATTTTCCAGGAGGTTTGCGATGAAGAGGCGCAAGCGGACGAAACGTCAGACCGAGATGATGCCACCCTCGATCAGGCACCCTCCATTAATTCGTCCCTCGAAACTAGTATGCCATCTCTAGCCGACGTTTCCCTGCAAACAGGACAAAGTCTGCTAGCGAACATCGTCGAGAAACCACAACAACTGACCAAACAAACGTCAACAAATAAAATGCCAGTTTCGACAGAATGCCACTCTTTGACCACGCAAACCATGGACATAGCACACCCTAACATCGAAAACATTCAAACCCAAGAAACGATAAAGATTCTGAAAACCACAGAAGGTGATCACGATGTGATCGAGATAGCCACGAAGAACGTACCTTCCGCTTCCGCTCAGGAAATCGATCAGGAACATGCTGAAGCGACGGCAGAGGATATCGTCGTTGATATGAAATATCAAGATCCCACGAACACTGACAATACCACCAGTGAGTTAAACATCGTTCACGCTGCTCCACAATCGTTCGAAACTGTCCTGGTCGAACCAGATGACGTGACCACCGAAGTGGTGGTAGACCAAGATGGTTCGAAGAGGATAATAGTAAGAAAATTGAGACGAACCACGATGACTAGTAGACAAACCACTCAACAACACCTATCATCCACGTCCACGGCTATTGGAGACGCGCCATCCGTGGTGCAAGCTTTCTCAGAGGCCACCATGAAGGATCAACAGGTCACGGTGACTACTACGAAGCCAGATGGTACGATAGAAACCACGACGAAACAGATCCATGGCGGAAAAGTAACTACTGGCACTCCTTATAAAGATGTAAAGGTGGAGGAATACGAATTAGCGCCGGAGTATACGCACATGGTGACCCAAGGTCACGTTCGAGACATCAGTCCACAACCTTTCGAGGAAGGACTGCTGATGGAAAGTGGAGAATATCGGGCGCAAACGTCGAGCGTGCACGCTGTGGTACAGCAAGTTACTAGAAGAGTGATTCGAAAGACTAGGAGAATTATTAGAAAAGTTACGATTGTGGATGGTAAAGAGACTGCTACCGAGGAGATCATAGAAGAGCCCGAAGAAGTGGAGATCGATGAGAAGAATATTCCGCATATTAGCATCAACGTTGTTAAACAAGAGGAACAGAGACAGTTTCGAAGTGATGGAGCAACAGGTGAAGAGAAGACACCAGAACGCGGTTTGGTTGAAGAAGTCGCTGATAAAGAAGAGAAAGATTTGAAAGTAGAAAAGATCGTAACCGACGACACACCCATGCAAGGACCGTTCTTTGGAGCATTTGCCAAAGACATGCACCCCAGCACTGGATATATAGAAACAGAACCATTGGAAGAAAAGCCAACAATTGATATCAAAAAAGATATTTCAGTAACCGAGAAGAAGGAAGAAAAAGCTGTAGACGTGGCTATTCCAACGGAGAAGACTTTGGAGAGTCAAGTGGAACCTTCGATAGTGGATATTCGAAAGGAACGATCTCCACGAACTCCTGAAGAATCTTTGTCGCAAATTCACCTTGATGACAAGAGCTCAGAATTGGAATTCGTTGAAAAGAAACCTGAACCAGTGGACAAGTACGAGCAGGAACACTTCCTGGTCGAGGTAAAAGACAAAAAGTTGCTTCCGTCAGCCAGCCAGGCGTTCATCGATGCTGAAGTATCCGCTGTATTGCAGAGTCCAATCGGAGAGATCAAGATACACGAGACACAGGTACAGCAAGAGTTAGCGAAATCTTCGATCGAGTCGATCGTATCGGACGACGTCACTAAAGCGACCTGTAAGTCTGTCGATGCACCAGTAAGCAGAGAAACACCCGGTATCGAGCTAGAAGGTCGCACGGTAGATGTAGAAAAGCACGATGACACTATAGGCACCGTAGATGTACTAGAGGAAAAGCCATCGATCGAAACGGCGACGACAGGAGCACCAGAATTGTCGGTAGGACTTGCATCAACGGAACTACAAAAGATAGTTGACGTTTCAGAAGTGCAACCTACACAGATCGACGGGGCAGTTTCGACGATTCCATCGACGGAGTGCGAGAGGCACGACGAACCGGAAATTTTACCTATACACGTGAAACAGCAGATAGTGAAGAACTCGTTCATTCCGGAGATCGATTATTCGGTCGACGACTACATGGACGAAGCACTGAAACCGGAATATAAACCGATCTTCCATAAAGTGGAGATATCTCTGGCTGTGAAAAAGGACGGTGAAGAGATGCAGCCTACGGTGGAGGTAAAGAGTCAGGCTGAACCGGAAGCAGCTCCTCACCGTATAGTGAAAGAAGACGTCAACATCAGTTTACCTGCAGACAAGGAGAGCAAATTAATTATTCACGACAAGATTGTACAAACTTCTCCACCGGTTGCTGAGCCTACGATTGTCAGCTTGGACAAGTACGTCGGTCTCTCAGAAAGAACGATGATTACCTCGGATAAGTTTACTATTACATCAGAGAAAGAGGAAACTGACAAGTCTGTTGTCTGTTCGGAAAAGGAAGGAACTTCTGACAATGTGATTACGTCAGAGAAGGAAGACGAGTACCAGACCGAACCTGCGATAGAACCTGAAGAAGAAAAATTTGTACCGTTGGTTGAGAAGATCGAAGAAGAGGTTAAGTCACCTATGTCGTCCATGGAGACGAAATCGAGCGTTTCTCTGGTATCCAATATTGCAGACTCTATAGAGATCGACGTCGCATTATCTGATTCTTCGAAACAAATCAGCGAAGCGCCACAGCCTGATATCACGAAGATATTCGAATCCAGGGAGATGTTGCCGAAAGATGAAACATCGGAAGGGGAAGACGGTTATGAGGCGGACAGAACGATGATATCGACGACAACACCGGATGACGAGAGTGTGATGAAGATGAAAAAGAAGAAGAAGAGGAAGCAGAGAATACGAAGCTCCAAGGACGAAGAGCAAACGGAATTCCCAGAGACTAACTCTGACGATGAAGAATTCACGGATGAACTGGCACCGATGGAGAGTGAGTATGCGAAAGCCACGAAGAAGAAAAAGAAGAAAAAGAAGCGCGCAGACGTTGACGCATGTAAAGACAAAGCCCCAACCGTCACATCGAACGAGGCAGACACACAGACTGTTCCTCAAGCGTTCAACGTTTCTGTTGCTACATCGCCAAAGCAGAAAGAAATATCAGAAATTTATATTCAAACCTCGCCGCATTTATTAGAGGAGACCAAGATACCAGAAATCGTAAAAGTTCACGAAGAAGCGCAAACTTCTTCCATTTCCCTTGAAGATTCGGAAAAGATTGAAACACCGAAAGTGGCGGAAATTCACGCAGAGATGCAAACATCTCCGTTGCCTGTTTTGGACTTTAGCATGCAAACTGTACCAGAAAAGGAACCTGAAAAATCGATTACGCAACACTCTGAAATGCAAACGTCTCCGTTACCCGCTTTAGATTTTGGCGCTCAGGCTGTTACCGAAGAGCCACCTCAGATAGAAGAAACGAGCACTCAAACGATAGAAACTCCTGAGAAGAGAACGGAAGAGTATGCTGTTCAAACTAGTCCGATCGAGGATACTACAGAAGTCACCGTTCCAATCGAAACTGCAGAAATTCAGGTTCAAACCGTAGCAACGGATGTAGTTTCTATCGAGGCACAAACTTCGCCAACTGCGCCATCAATGGAGATGGAGACACAAACAGCAGAGAAAATGGTTGTCGCTGTCGAACAGCAGACCACTCCACCACCAATTGAAGAGAAGATCTCAACTGGAATAGCTACTCAAACTGTGACTCCTGAAGCACCTAAGACCATAGAAACAGAAGCACAAACTAGCAAGCCAACCAGTCCAGAAATAGTTACGTTGGACTTCAATATCCAAGCGGATTTGATAGAGCATCCTTCTGTCGAGATAATGGAAACTCAAACGACCCCAGGAGAGAGTCCGCGGCAGACAGACACTCAAGAAACTGAATCACAAACGATGTTGGCCGAGTCAACTCAGGAAATCATGATACAGACCAGTCCAGTTACATTTTCCCCTGAAAAAGTCGAGGTTTGCGAACTGTCTTCTCAGACCAGTTTAGAAGAGAAGAAACAATCGATCGATGAACAGTCTCAGACTGTCACACCGGAAAAGATAAAGACGTTGGACACCTCAGTACAAATAAAGACGTGCGAATTGATGGCACAAGTTGAGGAAAGTGTACAAATCATTCCCGAAACTCGCGATGATGACGCGCAAACGAGCGTCGAAGAAGAGAAACCGTTGTTGGTGACGGCTTCACAGCAAACAAATGATGTATTACTAGTACCTCGAGAAGAAAAAGAAGTGGTTAAAGATGAAGAAGGCAATGTGATAGTGGCCACGATGGACGTGGTGGATGCAGAGGTAAAGATGCCTCTAAAACTTACAGAAATTCCAGTAGCACCTGATGTACAAGTACAAGAATATAATGAATACCTGGATACGAAGATCGAGGAAGTAACAGAACCGGAACCTGCTATGAAAGAAACTATTCAAAAGGAATTCAACGACGAACAGAATCTCTCTGAAAAGATAGAGAAATCAGAAATCGAGGAATCGGTCGCACCTTCGAAGGAAGACACCGAAACTACGGATGCTGAATTTAAAATTCGTTTGCAGGCAACGATAGAATTCCCAACTAGCGACACTACTACCGATACTGCGAGTAAATTCACTGATAGTTCGCAAGATACGACTATTACGGAGGATCTAAGCTCTGCAGGAAAGATAGACGACAGCGTTGGAAGGAGGCAGAAACGAAAGAGGAAACACAAGACCAACGAAACGTCCGCGACGACTGATAAGGATCTGGAATCCATATTTGGGCAACCTGTAGAATCGCGAGATGTGTCTCTGAGATTGTCTTATTCAGATGTTACCAAGAGAAACGTGGGTAAAGAAAAGTCTGCCTCCGGTGAACCTGGTTTCTTCGAAAGAGGCTTTGTCGAAGATGATACTCAGATTGTCCCGGACGAAAAAGTAGCCGAAGAAAGTATACAAAGCACAGCATTGACAATGATTGAACCAATAGCAATTAAAGACGAGCAAGATGTATGGACGTTAGTCAAAGATGAAGCAGAAGGTCAACAAGCGTCAATTGTTGCAAACGTGTCTTCACCTGAACCAATGGACACGACCGAAGAACCATTTTCTCCTGTAGAATCGGTAGAAATTTTGCAGGAAGATGACCGGCCACGAATCAAAACTTACGCGGATATCATCAATGAATCCTCGAAAAAACCAGAAAGGGATCAGCCTTCGTGGGAATTGTCCCATCACGCGATACCACAGAAGGGCGCGAGTTCGAAAGCTTTCTTGTTAGCTGAAACAGCAGAATATGAACCTCAACATCAGATCACGCAGAGCAGTCAAACAACGAAAGCGATCTCTGATCGAATGCAGAGCCTTCGAAACGTTAAACAACCGAGTCATCTAGGAAACATTCTTCATATAGCTCACCTGGACAAAGTGGCAAATGAGAAACTAGCCGAAGAACGAGCTGCAGACGTGAGGAAGGAACTGTCTCGCTTGAGGGACGCTGCTCAAGAAAAAGACGCGATCGCCGTTGAAGAAACTCTGGTTGTCATCGTAGATACGATTTCCACTTGGTTGGAGACCATCGAATACAGAATTTTCTTGAGCAAAGAGTGTCCTAGTGGTCCCTCTCACGATGATAAAACTTACGTTGAACTGAAGGACGAAGTGGAAAATGTGGAAGAGAATATTCAGGAGCTTAATAATATTTGGAAATTAGTGGAGACCGGTTATCCAGGGGAAGATAGGAAAAACTTGCAGGAATGTTTGAATGCTCTCATGACTCAGGTTAAGATGATCGAAGACGCGACCGATGATGGAGAGAAACAACTTACGAGTGAGCTCGCCAGGTGGGATGAATTTGTGAATGGAGTGAACAATATGTACAGGTGAGGTGTTTATTCAAAGTTAATAATACCTTTCTTCCTTTCTAATTTTTATCCAAAGTTTAACGTTCTTCTCTTTTCTTTTCCTTTTATTTTAATAGGTTAATCGAAGAACAACGAAAACTGCTGAACGAGATCATCGAGCTCGAAGCATCCACGAAATGGAAGCTACAAGAGCTGGACAAACTGGAAAATATGAACCGGTGTCACATGTGGAAGACCGCAACATTACTTACCACATCACACGAATTACTACGCGATTATCCTGGAAAACATATTCCAGAAGAGACCTATGCGGCTCACGAGATGACCAAAATAATCGAGCATGGAATATGCATCGAACGTGAACGTCTCCTCCAATTATTAGCCTTGGCTGAGGAGTACGAGCAAACTCTTCGAGAATTCGCTCAGATCACCGAAATCGCGGAGAATCTATTAGAGAGTCCTATCTCGGTGATGAGTTTAGAACATTTACAAGAGGAGATGCAGAAGCACAGGAAGTTCTTCGTGAATCTAAACCATTGTCGAGCAATTCTGGAGTCGCTGGAAGGAAATTTGGACCCAGAAACCAGAACTAAATATTCAGATCTTCACGAAGAACTGCATAGCAGGGCTATATCGTTGCTAGATCAGGCTGCATCTAGAGCTCAGCAAATGGCTCTGGCTGCGTCTAGGTGGATTCTTCTGGAACAAGGGGTGAAAGAGGAGAGAGGATGGCTCCAAGTTGCTCATCAACGAGTTCCTGATCTCCAGACTGTGACGTCGTCTGATTATGACCAGTACATCTCCTTATATCAGGTAAATTAATATTTTCTTTTTAAAGAATCGCAGATATAAACAATATCACGTATTTTAGTTTGGTCTTGTATGAATTAATTTGAGCTACTTTTTATATAATGGTATCGGATATTGGATATTTAGCGCGTATTGATTTTCACTGAGGGAAGAAGATACGGCGAATACATACGTACTTGATGTTTTTCTAGTCTCTGGCAATGGACGTTGCGACACACCACGCACGGCTTATTCAACTTCTGAACGTGGCACGCAATCTTCAAGAATTGGTGAACATCGAAGATCCCGAAGATCGTTATGGCGAAGCCTTAGACGTTATCGTGAAGCTTCGCGATAACGTAGAGTCGTCGTTGAGGAAATTATTGGCATTTAGAGAAAGTTGGTGCAATCAGGAAGCACTGATGAACCGTTTGGAGAACTGGATGACATCGGTGGAGAAGGAATTGGTCGGTATCCGCGACCCTTCAGGAGGCCATATACGCCAATTCTGGGTAAGTAAACAAAAATCGTTCGAACGATTAATATATTTCAAGAATGAAGTTAAAAGAATCGTTACAAATTCCTACAATCGAAGTTGAAACGTCGAAATTCTTTACACGTCGAATATTTCCATCTTCTTAGGAATTGAAGGCGCAATATGAGGTGCACAACAACATTCGAGAAGAAGCTAACAATAGCTTCGAGCAAGCCCTGAGAATAATTCCCTTATCGGACGAGATGTTGCAAAGGCAGTTCCATCGTGAGGTTCAAGATCGCTGGAGCGACGTCTCGCAGAAAATAAACGACATTCAAGAGCAAGTAACTCGAAACATTTCCTCCGAAGACATCTCGTCCAACGAGAAACTAAAACTCCTCGAGCGAGAATTAAACGAATTACGAATAACCGTCGATGGTTTTCACGGTGTTCTAAAGACAGAAGAAGAACTGGATCTATACATCGAACGTTTGACAGTCTTATTCGATAGGATCTGCTTGATCCAGGACGAGCTAGGTCGCCTAGGCTTGCTTCCCGTGGCGGAGAGCGAGAAGGTCGGTGTTCTACTGTCTTCGGCTCGCAGAATAGAGAGCCAAATTAGCGAAGAGTTAGACGCAGCACAGTTGCTGAGGGAAAGGCTTCAGGCGATCCAGCGCGGCCTTAGTCGCGTTAGAAAAGCCCATCAACGACAATCGTCTATATTGGATCAATGCGAGGGAAGCGAACAACAGGGAAGCGAGGTGGTCGCAGCTGCTGTGGATCGATGTCAAACTGTCGCCGATGAACTGGCGATTTTATGGCAGGATATCATGGGCCTCAGACAATTATTACACACTCTACCCACAGTAATGAGAGTCTCGGTGTCGCCAGTCAGCGTCGAACGAGACATTTCCAACCTTCAAGACACTCATACAGACTTAGAAGCCAGATGTTCGCGATTGTTAACGTTGTTGAAGAACAGGCTCGCTTTATGGAGAAGATTTGAGAAACAGTTGGAGATGGTGCAGCAATCGGTTCAGGAGGCTGACTACATGATGGAATTGTTAACCGTGCAGGGATCTGTCGATTACGAAAGACTACTGAAAGCTACCGAAAGGCTAGAGGTAAGTTTGAACTTGTATGTAGATCGTGCAAAGGTAATCGTACGTTGTGTAAGTACGTTGTTCTTGGTTGGGTATCTACGTCACGCGAGCTAATTGTCGTTAATCAAGGAAGAATCCCTGATCGAAACCGTGAGTCGATTCACGGCCCCCGATGTAACATTTCGAGGCATCCAAGATTTACAATAACACGCCCCCGGTGCTCGTATGCTCGAACATTCCTTGAAAGTCTCTCGCGCCTCGGAATGCGTTAAAACTTGCAGAAGTTTGAATAACTAACCGAATGGTATCGACCGGCCTGCTTTCGCGCGCCCTCGACACCTTCAATCGTTCGCAATTGAAGAAACTAGTATGTAACTCTACTGTATAGATAGCATTTCTATGAATATTCCAAAATAAGTTTCGCATTAAGGCTGGAAACCTAATATTGGGAACTTTGTTCATCGCAAAATATATACCTATGTAATCGACATTTTGCCGATTACTGTATATTTCCAAAAATAAAAAAAGAAGAAAATAAAAGATATTCTGGAGGGCGTAATAAACTACGAATATTTCAGGTATGGAAGATTTAAAGGCTAAAGTTAAAGTTACTTAAAATATATCTGCTACATAGATAGTCAATCTTCGAATATTCAAATATTCAGACAATCCACTTTCAAATATTTCAAACGTAAAACTTTTAAAAGTAAAGCGAGAATTCGCAAAAATTAACGTCCACCTATCCAACGCAGATTATCGATCGATTGACGCACTCGCTGTACATCGAACTTCGAATATTCCATTTTTCAAATGATAACAGGCTTTCAACTGAAAACACGCGTTTCTAGAAATTAAAATGAAACGGTGTACGGAAGCATTTCGATCGATGCTCTCACCGGAAGACGCACTTTCCTCTGCGATAACCTTCGCCACGTGCGAGGAAAGCGGCGCGATTCACAGAGCGCGCAGGCGCGTAACAAGCCTGGGATCGGTGTTATCGGAGGTCGTGTATCAGTGACACGAGTTCCGTGGTCGCGGTCGTGTCGAGCGCGCGTATTTGAACGTTCTCGTTGCTTCGTACAGTGACTGGCGACATAAGTGACACGCGAGTGCATTTCTTCTTTCTTATTAAACGATCTTCCTCGTTATGGAGGTCTTCGAACATCGAACGCCACAATTTCGTTAACGTTCGCAAAATGAAACGTAAGAAATATTAAAAATGTGGCAACGCGTATCATGCGAGAAATTGGTGAAACGATCGACGCAGATGATCGTAAGAAACCGTCGAGCATACTTGTGCCCTGGACACGTCGAGTTGATTGAGCGGAAGTAAGCATTGAATATTTATAATAATGCAAAATATCCGAACAATTGAAACTCGAGGACGTATCGAGTTCTTCTTCAACTGCGTTTCACTATTACGTTAAAATATGTAATATAGAGTTTGACTATCGTTTTAAGACATACGGATACTTTTTATTTATATGTTGTTAGTTCTTTATTATTTATTTATTTTTCTTTTTGGTATTTGATATTTTTGGAAGTAAGGGATGAACGTAACGGTGGAACGATAGCAGCGAACTCGTAATGTTTTGTCACTTCGTGGTGTCCCGTGTGTCGTAATCCCCTGTACAAACAAATCGAACCAGGTCGAAGAATGTATATACAAATATGCAAAAAACGGAAATGACTCGTTATAGAAGGAACATAATTAACAGCTGTGCTCGAAAGTCATTTTTAGTTCCGTTGAAACAAACAGTGTAATGCTTATGTTTCGTGTCTGAATAATTAGAAACAATTAGTCGCAGATAGAAGTCCGTTGACGATTAAGAGGTGATCGGCAACAGGTCGGACCAAATGAATTGTCCTTGACGAACAACAGATATCGAGTCATCGCGAATAAAATCCCTCATTTACATTTTTCATGTGCGACGGCGACGCGGCCTGAAATTCTTCGATTCCACGTGACATTGTTTGAATTACAAAGAATAAAAGAAAATCAATTCAGGGAATAAAGAAGGACAAGCGAAAAGAGAGAAATGTTACAAAATTCAATTAAAATCTATTTCATTACTTTTCTTACACTTGAATTATGAATTACAATAGTCTAATTAAAAATTAAATATTTTCTGAAAAACAATGAAAAGGGAAGAAGTATTTAATAGAAAGATTCAATGATTCTTTACTACTCCTTCTTTATACTTGAACATTATAATCGATGACTTAAGATATTTACTCGCAGTGTAAATTACAACTTACACTTATCAAATATTCAAATATCAAAGAAGAAAGTGCAGTAATACTCCAAAATAACGTAAGAATAAAATTCTATAAGTAATATGCTATAAGTAATAAACATGATGTGAATCATAATAAACGCGATGCATATCGAAGTAAAAATGAAGGAAACGAGCATGCAGCAGACGCTCGCTGATCCACATTGATATAATTATATACGTGGGATGACACAGACGAGCACGATGGCCAGGATGTATGACGCAGTGATACGGTATGTAAACTATGCCATGTGGAAAAGCACGGATTTACCTAGCTTGTAAAGGAATCGATGTTTACAATCTCAATACGGTAACGATTGTTTCCTATTAGGTTTGTTTTCCAAAATTTTTACCACGAATTTACAAAATTGGAATAGAACGACAACAAGCGACCGTACTCAATCGCGCATTTTTGACCTCCTGTTTGTTATTCCGTATGCGGCACACATATGGCTTTGTTTGCTATAGATGAGTCGTTTTAGATAAGATTCTCTTCCTTTTTCATTAGGTTTTTAATTGGGGAAGCGAATACTTTTGCAATAGCTCGGTTTGTTTGTTAATTATTTATACAGCGATTAATCTCGAGATGCTCGTACTACAAAAACAGATAATTATTATTAATATATTCGCATATGAAAAAGGAGTTTTACAAATTAACGATGCTGTGGTGTCGTAAAAAACGGCTCTTTATTCTTATATTTATTATAATTTTTATATTAGTTATTAATTATTGTTATTAATATTTATTATGTATTTTTAATAAAAAATTGTTTTCTTCGCGTTTCAACACGACTACGTTTACGTTACGCAATGTTTCTTTCAATCGCTTTTATTTTTGACGCTCGGCTGATAACGTCATAAAACACTCGAGGAATTTTATTCTTGTCGGCTATATCATATAAAGCGGAAGCTCCAGGCCAGTCGCAACTTCCTGTTCCGTTAGTTATCGCAGTACCGCGCCCACAAGAGCAGGCCGGTGCATTTTAGTAACTTCCGGCTCGCGAAAAATCGACCGATCAGCTTCGTTAAAATCGACAAGTGCACACCATCGGCTGCCACCGTGGCACTTGACGGCTTGAAATAGACACGAAGCGAGTCACGATTATCCGAATTAATCGCACGTTACACGAGTTTCGGGATGCTCTTTTCCTGTCACGAAATTCCATTTCATTTTTCAATTAAAAAAAATGCCCATATACCAGTTGCCGAGTAGAAACATACGACTTTAAAAATTATTCCAGGACAAAACGTTCTAAAGTCAAACTTTTTACGAGCGTTAAATTGGAACAAACTTCCCTTCATTACAATTTCATGCTATTTGTTCACGAAACTCATAGATTCTCGGCTAAATAAAACTTACGGTAATTTTACTTCACTTAAGTATCAGTTTAAAATAAAATCCTCGTTGAATACGAAGCGAAGAAAATTATAGAATTGACTGAACGAATTCGAAGAAAAAGTTGCCGGGTGTAAAACGAGGTTTCGCTAGAAATGTACTGGCGGCTATTCGATTTCCGCCAAAAGGTTTCGCCGGAAAACCGTCAGCCAGGTGAACGAACTCGAGTACACGACACAAAATTAGTCCAACCACGTTCTGACCGAATTCGAGCCACACAGGCTTCGAAACGTGCTCGTAGTCTCGTGACTCAAAATTATTTATAGTGCATATTTAAAGGAAATTGGCACGTGCATTCTTCGAGTAGCAACGGCGACATACACGTTGTTCTGCACTCGAATATTATAACTATTCCAATGATGTCCCACGATCGTGCGAATATCCCGCGCTCCGAGTAGTATTCTTCGCGTTCGAGAAATACGAGCACTCGGGGAACCAGAATTTTCCAACGAGTTGAAACTTCTGTTGAGCCGGCTTGAGCCTATAGAACTTACCTTCCTTAGTTTACATATCCAATCTAACATTATTCCATTTTTCAAGGTATTATATTGAAATATTAAAATGTCTTCGTGTTTTCTACCTTTTAAATATCGTTATATCATATAGGTTGTTAAGAAGTAACGATTAAATATTTGAAATTGAATTTTAAAGAACACGAACGCTGGAAAGAAATTGATAAAACTTGGATCTTCTTCAGTTTTGAAATGGTAAATAGGACACGTTAGTTAAAGAGGGTAAAATATTTCTAATGCGGTAATAATTAGATAATTCCAACTATTTTCTTTGCAAATATCACTTTGTAAATATCCAAGAGACTAAAATATGCTAATAGAGATATGTGGACGAAGAGAATTAGGAAACGTGTTTGAAAGGCCTCTCGAGTTAATAGCTACGACAGCCGCAATTAACCAGGAGATCATAGAGCAATACATTCATCGTTCGATTAATCGTCTCAAGAAACAATGGAACAATATGCAAAGTCTCTTCCTGTATCTATTCTTCCTGTGCTCGAGGTTATATAATGATTTCACGATTCCACGCGGTGGAAAGGAATAAAACCGAACCTTCTCGTATCGATGTAAAATATCGCGGAACGTACGTCAAAGATAATTTTAATCATTAGTAATATGCATGAAACGCGTGCAAAGTGTATTTTCCCTGCTTAGAATGTTTATCTTATATGGAGAACCCGTATACGATGAAATCACTGGCCGAACGCGGTTATCCTTGGCTACATCGTGATATATTAACATATGGAAATCGAAAATAGAGGTTGTTATAAGAAGAAGTAACGAGTAAGAGTCAACGAAGAGACAGTTAATCGTTCGTACAAAATCAATTAAAGTATCATTGAACCCCAGAGTTCCGATAAAAGAAGCCTTTCTGCGACAGTTCGCTTCTTTGATCCGTATAGCGAAACGCGGATAAACAAACCGATTAAAGGAATTCGACCATATACGCTTAATCGTATTGTGTATCGAACAATAAAAGAGGACACAGGGGTCCTATAATCCTAGGTAATTGATCTCTCATAGAAGATAGATTTTACCTATTAGGGAACTAAAATATTTCCAGCTTTTATATATTCGAACATTATTACATTATTGCATTTGTTTAAAACAGTTACATATACAAATGCACATACCTTCTCCAAGTAAAAAGCATTGAGCAATGCTAAAATTTCATGAACCGTTCTAATTACACTGAACTTCTTATCAAAGAATTCCCCTAAATCTTTCGTCGACTTTTTGCAAGTTCCTCCGACAATGTCCGAATTCACGTCGGGAAGAGCAGAGGAGAGGAAGAGAAACGGAACGCAAAAACTTGTGTATGCGTGGGTTGTGTACGAACGGAAATATTTTATCTTATTGCAGGGTCTGAGCGGTGATTTGGGCGCGCGAGAAGTTCTCATTGGCGAATTGCGAGAGGCTGCCGAACCTCTGCGGGAGGGTTGCGCTGCAGAGGTCCGCGAGAAGGTCGAAGCAGCGGTAAATGAGGCCGTACAAGCCTGGGAGGACACCAGGGCCGAATTAGATGCCCTTTGCACCAAGTATCAGCACGCGTGCAGATTGTGGCAGCAGTACAAAGACTCGAGTGCCGCTGTTAAGGCCTGGGTGGATACGCAGATGGACAGCGTCGCCAACCTGCCACCTGAAGAGGCCGTCAAACACATCAAGGTACGCGCGAACGTCTCTTTATTTATGAAATTTGCACAGCTGGTTAGTTAATTTATTGGTCGATTGGTCGGTTCACGCGTGACTGGCGCATGCCTCGACTCTTTCGAATTTTATGATACTTTGGATTTTATCTGAGAGGAGAGGAAACACGAGATACAGCGTTATCACGAAAATGAAAAATTGGAGCGTGAAGAGATTAGAAGAGAAAGAAAGAGAGTAACTGAAAGTGGAAAGTTTCTGTAAATCTATATTTAGCGTCCGAGTCATCGAATTTGGAATCGTAATTGGCTGTAACTGTCAGATACCACCACCGAAATTTTATGTAGCCTTTGTTGCGATTTCTGAACCGGGGATTCTATTGTCTTTCGAACGATTCACAGAGTAGACTGTTTTTATCTCTGTGACTCATCCGTGGCCATCGGCTAATGAATTTTACCGGTAACGCAAGTAGCCACGAGGAGTCAACTGGCAAGGTAAATGTGATAAAGCTAGTCGTATCTGTCGTAATGTTGGATTAGGCTGTTAAACGAATACGAATGTAAAAAGACAGCCGAGCAAATGTTTGGACGTCTTCGAACGTCTTTATGATTTTTTTTTTTTTTTTTTTTCGTTCGAACGTTAGTAAACTAAACGGTAGAATCCTCAGCTTGCTTTCGTATATTATTACTTTTAAAGGCTCGACAATTTATGCTGGCAGTGACCATTAACGTTATCACGTCATATATCGATGACATAATATTTATCAGCAAAACACGATAACATTTGTACACACTGTCGAACAAGACGAACTATCTGTTGGGTTTAGATAAACCGAAAATGTTGTATCTGCTAAAATTCGTTAACCTATCTTCACCCATCGACGTTACGCTTCATAATTTCTCCTCTTTCTTCCCTGTTATCCTCCGTTTCGCTTATTATTCTGTTTTCCTTCCAATGATTAATAATTATTCTGACCGCACTTTAGCTACGAAAAAAACATCTATTAATTATTTCTATTACTATACCCAACCGAGTATTTATAGGTAGCCGTTAGATACAAAAGTCGATACCGAGTCTGGTATCTACTCTCGCTAAACACAAGATCAATAACCAAGCAATCATCTCATCCATTTAAAATCATAAAAAAGCATCTTCCCGTCACCGACAAAGTCGATATCTGCCCTTTAGTATCGTGAAACCGAGGACCCATGACTCTACTCCTGTACCACTCATAAGAAAAAAAAGACTCTTTAGACAAAGCGATAGTGCGACCAGAACGTCATCGTCCCCTGAATGGGAGCCTCGGGGTAGTGTCATCGTCCCCACCACGCCTAGTGCGGCACAACGGCACGTAGAAGGCACGATTCACCCTACGCAAGTGCGCCGAAACGTGGCTGCGAGGGTAGGTCGTTGAAATACGGGGCAACAGAGTCTCTCCCCACTCGAGTCTCAGGGTATGCGCATCGATCCCCGAAGAAGCGAGGACGCCAGTCTGGTCCAGAGCGTCGAGACGCTTGTTTCTTCACACATCTATTCTATAATCGTCGACGTGTATCTGTGTGTGTTCACTTTCCGTCTCGTTTCTCCGTGTATTATTATCGTTTCTTCGAGAGACCGACCGATAAGCGTACATCGCTCGTAAACACGTTTCGCAAGCATAGCAATTCGCGCGATTATGCGCGTACCATCGACGGTGGCCAAGAACAGTGTCCAGTTTCCGGTTAATCGAAAATTCGAACCGCATACTCGATGTCGCGACGACACGTGCCCGATTTGTTCCTTCTACCGTCGGCTTGTACCTCCGCGGGTGGATTGTGCGTGACGTGCTGTGAAAAATAGGAACGATGAACAGTGACCTAAATTAAGAAGCATGTGCACACCCGAGGAGATAAAGGTACGATCGAATTGGCATTCTGCGATATCAGACGTGCCCGGCTTCGCTGAAGGACGGTTCTGCTCTCCTATAAATCTGTGCGGTTTATCGATTTTTCACGTCTTACCGTGTTGAGAGAATTTATATGGTGATACAGGTGGTTTTATCAATTAAATTTTACACAATCGTTTTAGTTATTCTCATTCGATTCAAATTTACGTGATTTCGGCAATTTACATGACGATAGCATCGTTCTTATAGCGTTGATTTCTATTGCATACTTGAATGTATACGTAGATTTTAGTTGTTTTTATTTGATTAGAATTTACACGATGATAGACAAAGATAATGTATTGTATACGTTACATGAATTGTATATATAGATATGTTGTTTTAGCGTGATTCAATTATAGTATGCAATCTATATCGATATCGATATATGACGTTCGTGGTTCGAGGCGTGGGATAATTTTGTGTTGGAACTGTGTAATCCGGTGCACGTGTGATGCAACGAACTGGAATAGAATTTCTGCGGAGTCTTCGTGCATGACACTGTGCGCTAATCTAGTAAATTGTAGTTTGCATTCGACGTCCCTGCTACTGTGACTATTCCTTATCAAAAGATGCAGTTGCGTGGCTGTTATCGAGCGATCGTGTACCGTTATTCTTACGTTTTTGATACAGAAAAAGATATAGAAAAATCGCGAATGATATCGAAGTAAAAAAATGATTTCATAATTTGAGGAAGGTAACAGGCGAAACTGAATGCGCGTTTCGTTAACTTAAAATGCACGTAGGCAAAAATAAACTGAATGCAGACTGGAAACTCGATCGAAACGCATCTACTATTTCACGCATTTGTCATTGCAAGTCGATTTTTCTCCTTTTATTTCTCCACAATGCTTTTCTTTTCTCTTATTCTCGTTTATTAATTCGAATCATTCATTCTAGCGCGCCCCATTCACGTATTCTCGTTCACGCATGTCTGCGTGTTCATGGCTGCCATGAATTTCAAAAAGCATTCGCTCGCAGCTTGCTATCTCCGGTTTCGTTTCTCAAACAATAACACGCGTTTATTTCTAGCATACAGACGACTCCCCTATCTTTGACGCGTATTTAACAGGTTTCTGGAATCCTGCTGCGACCACGAAACTATCATAACAACTCGATACTAAAACGCTTTAATCACCGTGTTTGCAATTAGCGCTAACTCGACGAGACAGATTTAGATAAAACCAGTACGGGAGTGTAGTTTTCTTTAAACCATTTTCTTCGACGTGCCGGTAAAAGAAATATAAAAAAGATCATTTGAAACTCGAACGAGAGCATCGAACACTCAGAGCTGATCCACTAAAACTGAAATGCATCTGTCAAATGTACGTATAACTCTACAACTATCTCTACGACGAGGTGGATCACGTGTCGTTTCATTGTGATACGTGATGCTTCGAAAATATCATGCGTACATCGATAAGTTTGCGAGATATCTTGTTCATAGAATTGCATCAATGACATCGCGTTATGAGACATTTCGTACGTGAATGTAAAAGGATTCGTATTGATAAATGTAGAATATTTGAACCTTTTAAAAACACCAATTTTTTCCTTTTATACTTCCTTTACGTAAAATGACATTTCATTGTGAATATTAAACGCGAGATGTTTCTTCTATAACGTTACACAAATCACATTATTGCACCGTGTGGTGTCTCATCCAAGGATGCACAGGGATTGGAAACTCTCCAAGCGTAGAATGTCACTACATTCTTAAAAAAACATACAAACTTCGTTTATTTTCCTTTTACGTAATACATTTTACATGTTCAAACACGTGAGGTATCTTAATAATAACGTCGAATAAGCAACAGTACTCTCTTGTCTACGGTTAAAGAGGGATTAATCATCTCTGAGGAGAGGAAACCTTAACTTTGATTTAAAGATTCTAACTATCAACCTAAGAATACTATTCACTTTTTGACAGATTTGCGAGGAAACGATGGCGGAACACAAGGAGAGGCTGGCGGAGCTTCAAGGGCTGGTGGCGCAGATCGCGTCGAACGTCGGTCTGGACGCGAGTGGACCGTTGAACTGCGAAGTGGAGGCACTCGGACAGCGTCTGGATGACATCCGTGAAACTTTGTCGTGTCTAGCGGATGCGGCAGACGCCCGTGCCCTCAACCAGGAGCTCACACGTGGCGATTTATGTCAGACGAAAAATTTTCTGGACTCGGTCCAACAGGCAAGTTGTTACGTAATCCTTTCGTGAAGCATTTATATTTCTCCTGATATACTTCCTGCTTTAACTAAACGTTCACTATCTTCTCCTTTTTTTTTTTACTCGTTTCATCCTTTGCTTCCTAGTTTCATGGCAGACTGCGAGGTAAATCTCACTTTGATTGCATAACGCGATCGATAGAGCGTAACGAGTGTTTTATTTTTATAATATGGCGATATCAGGAGGACCTTTCAAGCTCCTTTTTGCATAGAAAACGCCTTCAGTCGGATCATGCATTAATCGTAAATATAAATATCGCATAATTTATTATTGGCAGAGATGAAGGTATTAAACATCGGAGGTCTATGAATAGAGAAATTGTAATACCCAGGAAATCGAGAATCCGAATAAGGAGTTAACTCATCTTCCTCTTAACTCGACTGAACTTAACTTAAACTTCATTCGTTCGAATCGAATATTTAATTAATTCTCAATTAAACGATTATTTACTTCATCACTTATTTGATTGTGAGCTAAACGTGGAAATTATCTCAATGAAAAGTTATAAGTACGTGGTGAGAAAAATCGATGAACTCTTATTACACAAACTTGAAATATATCGAACACTATTTCCTCCATCAAGTTCGAATAGATGAAGTTACACATCACAATGTGGTTTAAGCTTAGCTGCTGCGTCAATGTAAATGATCTAACGATGACAGGTTAAAGCTCTATTACCTCCCTGAATAATTCATGAAGTATTAGACGCTTTGAATTTATCTCTCGCTTCAAACGCGTTTGCAAGACAGATGGAAAGTCATGGATCGAACGATAAATCTAGATGAAACCGTGAAATTCCTTTTATGCGATTATCACTTTTAGGAATTTGGTTGGAATCCGAGATTTGTAAATATTTTGGTATAGTTATCGGTGGAAAACGTCTTGACACGTGCGCTTAACATCGTACGGTGAGCGAGTACGTGTTTATTTAAATTAGCGCCAGACGCTGCTAGAGACATAACTACTCTTCCTCAACGGAGGTCATTGTTCGATACAACGTTAGAATTCGAACAGAAATCGAATCGGCCGCGATCTTATCGGAGAACGAGTATAAACACTTTCAACTTCCAGGCTTTTTCTTTTTCTTTTCCTTCTTAAGTACGTTGGTTGTATGTTTGTAAGACATTTTGCTGCAGTTTCCAATCGAATCTTTCAAATCAATGTTTTAAATCTTCAAGTTCAAATCTTCAATCTTGAAAAATTCGTAAGTCTAAAAAATCATTTGAAATTTAAAAAGTCTGTAAGACCTTCCAACTATGACAATTAATCAAGCTTTCAAATTCATAAAATACGTAAAAATTGGAAATTTAAGATCAAAGCGGAAGATCGAATTATGCCGAAGCGATAGACTTGATGTAACGAATTACAGTTAATTTGGGATCAATGGATCGCGCAGAAAGTGAATCAGCGCATCGCGGCGCGCCGTCTGAATTCCACAGGGGCGCGTTTCTGAGAAGCGAGGTTTCTAAAGTAGTAAGCTTCATACTCGTTGAAGAACAGCATATGCTCTTCTTATTCTAGCCTTCGGAGATTCGCACGCAAGTACAAGATATCGCGGCTCGAACGTACGAGCAAAACCTTATAAATTCCACTTTCTTCCATGCGTAGTAAAACTATTTATCTCGCGGTAACGAGTAAAAAAAATGATAAATATCGATTTTGTTCTTCGTTTAATCCTCCGACGTAACATTTTACGGCAATCTAACCGTCGATGTTTCAAGTGGCTCGAAAATACACTTGAGCACACTGGTTACAAAATATATTGCTGATGGCTATTTTTATTATCGTACAAGGCTAACCTAATAGATAGAGGAAGCGAGTTCTCGAACGAACCTTGGCCGATTCTGCTGTGTCTCGAGTAATTTGAATTCGCTCGGAATTTTTCGAAAGGAACCCACGAATCGCAACTGCGGCTGCCTGTCAAGGTGATTCCTCTGGCTGCGTCAATGGCGTATATCGTTGTATACGCGTCCGTCAGTTTCCGGCGTGCTATCGGGTGCTTGGCACAGGCCTCCATCATTATACCTCGCACGCGCGTTTATATTTTAATCGCGGTAGTTCCGAAACACTTTGTTGTGTCAAGGCCGAAGGGCTTGAGCCCGGGGTGGCAATTACATCAGTCACGAAATCCGCAACAGCTGAATCCGGACGTGCACCCTCTCGACGCGAAACTTTTGCCCCTAACGTACAAGGAGTATGCGACTTCGATTGTGTTTCCGATCGAATTTCACCGTGGATAGTTTATACTGATTCTTCGTTTGTCGGTGGAAATTCTCAAGGACACGAGGAAATAGAGCCGGAAAAGCGGTATCGGAAAATACCAAGCAACGAAGCGAAGCACACTTGACACAGGGAGGCAGATCGTCTTATATCGGGAAGACTCTTTTTTTAATCAAGTTTCGCTTAGATTTACGGAATTTCATGTATCGAAGGCAGATTCACTTTTTCCTACGCTGATTATCTTTTGTTTCAAATAAATGGATAGGTTTAAACGCAAGAGGAATAATATCTCCCGTTATTTGTTTAAATATGTCAGATTTAGTCGCCTTTTTTGTACGTTAGGTATTTTTTTTCTAAAGTAAATCGGTCATTTGAAGTACCCGAATAAAGGTTAAAATTATCGCTTATTGCCTTTTAGCAAATACATGGTTGTAGAGAAACTAAATATTAGGAAGTTCTAGCTTCTGCTACGTTAGTTATTCTTTGTCCAAGGTAAATCAATTATTTGGTATTCAAAGAACAGATTCTTTATCCAAAATAGATCTCTTATTTGAAATGACCAGGTGTGTTTAACAAGATTTATTATTTTTTTGCAGAGCCTCACCTCGGTGAGCCAAGGAGAGTCGAAGGAACAGTTGAAGCTTCTTCGTAATCATCTTCTCGCGCTCACGTGCACGGAACCACAGCTACAGTCGATCAAAGAACGCACTCTGGAGGTATCGACGCAGGAATTATCCGTAGTCGAGGTACTGCAACGATGGCAGAACGTCTTCAGAGAAACCTTCCAACAATATCACCGTTTATCGGCTCATCTAGTCAAAACGCAGGATGGTGCGACTGCCCTGAAACTCTGGCAGGAGTATCTGTCCGACGTGCAAGATTTCCTATCGAACGACGTGTCCGGGGACTACAACGGTTTATCGAAACACAGAAACCTGTGCGAGGTGCATCGAAATCTCCTGACCGACCAACAGAATCTCATTCTCACCGTACGATCGGAAGAGGGCAGTAACTTGTCAACAACGGAACAATTCAACATCCTAACGAATTTGCACAATGAAACGTTGGCTACAATTATGGAAAGACACGCGGCGGTGCGTGACAGATTGGCTGCGTGGGACAGGTACAAATCGGACCAAACTAAATTGCTGTCCTGGCTAAAGGAAATAGAAAGAGAACGAAGCCAGTTACACCTTCGATTCATCCAGTTACAAAGGCTAAACGAAATTCTTCAGAGGATACAGTCACTGCTGGATAAAATAGAGCAAGGCAAATCTCAATTGGAGTCTCTGCAAGAACAACAAGAAACTTTGCTCGTGAACTGTGACCAGACACTAGCCATGTCCATTCGAATGGAACTTGCAGCTCACGGTCAAAGGATCGCCAATCTTAGTTCTAGTCTCGAAATCTGGAGAGACTACATACCGAGGATACAAAAGTTGTATGCAGAATACGAAGAACAGGCGAAGCACATCACGACAACGTTTTATGAAATTGGTCAAACTCTGAGTACAGCGTTCCACGCGAGGCCTGCCAGTTTGTCGAATACCAAGCAGCAGCTGGAATCTATTCAACAACTGCAAAACAGACTAGCCGGCATGACCACGGATTTAGAGTCGCTGTGTACGATCACAGAACAGCTGAGGGAGTGTCTGAGTCCCATCGATATGAAATCGTTGAATCAACAACAGGCGCTTCTTCGGTTGCAGCACGGAGACCTCGAACACCAGACCGCGTTGCTTATTTGTAGGTTGGACGAACGTTGCGACCTTTACGATCGTTGGAAGGATAGATCAGCCAGGTTACTTACATGGATAGACGAGACTGAGATCAGAATTCAAGACTGTGACACAATGGCGCCGAACGAACCTCAGGAGACCCTGAAGAGACTGGAGTGTGATCTACAAGCGGATATCGCGTTGAAACAGCTAGAACGTTTGTGGATACAGAACACTGGCCAGGATCTGATAGAGGTAGCCGAGAAAGAGGAAAGCGAAAGGTTACAGCGAACTCTAGATAAAGTGAACGAGAGATGGGAACGGTTGCTGGCTATGGGCAAATCTAGAGCCAGTAAATTGATCAATCTGATGAGAACTATGGATACGTTGGAGAAGAGGATAAGCGAGTTAAGGAGCTGGTTGGCCAGCGTGGAGTCTCAATTATCGGAGACGTTCGTGATCGAGGAGATCACTCAGAACTGTATCGACAAGAAGCTCGACGATCACGAACTACTTCAAAAGACGATCGAAGCAGAAAGCGGAAACATCGGCGAGGTGTTGAATCTCTGCGAAATTTTGTTGAGCGACTGCAACGCCTGGAAGAGTTCCTTCAACACGGACGCGATAAAGAATGGAATGGAAGGTTTGGAGCGTAGGTGGACAGCGACCTGCGTGAAATCTGCAGAGAGGAAAGGGAAGATCATTCTCGCGTGGAAAATTCTTCAAGAACTGGAGAAGATCAGAGCGGAACACGAGGGCTGGCTGGAAGAAATCGACGTGGCTCTTTCAGAATTGGAGAACAACCTGGATGAAGTTTCCAAGGAAGAATCGAAGAAGGCCATTGAGAAAACCAGAGGCATCTTTGACGATATAGAGGCGCACGAATCGGTGATCAAGATAATCGAACAAAACTTTAGTCGTTTAGCTAGGACAGGTCTGGAACCAGATAATCTAAAGTCGCTTATCAGCGAGACTAGACGGCTTATCGATAAGTGGCAAACGTTGAAACCTCGAACGAACGCTGTTCTACTGGCGCTCCAACAGGGACAGAAGAATTATCGAGACTTCATCACGGTGCACGGCGCGGCAGTCGTCGGTTTAACGCAAGTCGACGTTCGACTGACCACGACGCAACATTTAGCTACGTTTGAACAAAAGTCCTCGACCCGTCGAAGACTACAACAATTGAACGAGATCGAGGAAGAGCTTCGTACGCAGAACCTTACATTGCAGAAAGCGGATGAGTTAGCGTTGAAGGTTATGCAAGAATGTCATCCGGATGACGTGGCGACTATCCAAGAGCTCGTGGACGAGTATCAGCTGCTATGGAAAGACATAAAGAAGAGAGTGGCCTCGTTGAGAGCGGAGATCGAGGGACAGGAGAAGTTGGAGGTTGACGAAGCTGTGCAGGTGGAGACGTTGAAATTCGAACAGGACACTGGTGTTCAAGTGGACACTTTACCGAGGATAGTAAGGATGACGTCCAGCGATGCCTATCTGATAGAATTGGAAGCTGCTCTGATTGAGTGCAACGATGCGCTGGACACGCTGCAAATAGCAGTTACGCCGGATCCTGTCGCTGGACCTGGATTGAACGCAGCTGCTAAGAATATCGTAAGTTTGGATATTATTCGAGTGCTGTAATAGATAAAATAATAAATATCTATCGATGTTCAATGAATAATTTATAACAAATTGTTTCAAATGAAAGTTCGGTGATGTTGAGCGAAGAATCTATTGATTATTGGCAAATTTGAAATTATAGCCATTTAAAAAATACAAGATGACTCGAGTTTCTTATGTAAGAAAAATTCCAAAAGCTTTTTTTTTACGCTGATAGATGCTTAGTATTAATAAATTTCGTTTAAAATATTTGTTGATTAACTGTTAGAACCAAAATCTAAACATCATGGCAATTGATTCGTGCTATACCTATATAATTGTTGAAATATCACGTTTGAAATATTTTTTATTTAACAGAGTAAACTAATTGGAAGCTGTCAATCGTCGATCGAATTGGTTCGTCATTTGCACGGGTTGCTCACTGAGGATGGAAAATTCAACGCGCAGGTTACCAAGGCGAACGAAGTAGCGACGTTGACGAGCAGATACGAAAATCTGTTAATCCTCGCGAGAACACGAGAACAACAAATCAGAGAACTCAGGTAGGATCATTTACTTTAACACGTATAATTAACTACCTAATTACCGTTGCTATAATAGCCGTTGTCTTTAGACGTTATTGTATCAGTTTCAACAAAACCAATTGAACGTTAAACCAGAAATTTTTCGCGCGCAGGTCACCTAACTCTGACGTTTACACCTCTCCCTGTGATCAGTGAGTGTTCCCATTTCGCACTAACAGTTTCTCATTAACAGTTGTTAACGATCTCCGCTCATTCCATACCTGTTTTTCTCGTAGTAAACTCTGAACATTAGCATGCCGAAAAAGTTCACTTTCCAAAAATTTCGTCTAATCATAAGAAAATATAAATATAGATATGACGGTAAAAAATATGAAATTTTGTATATTACAGCGATAATGGTAGATTAACCTGTCCGTTATGTTCGCGCCGTAACTGGGCTCAATTGGAGAACGATCTCTGGAGATTAGAAAAATGGCTGGAATTCGCAGAAGGCACGCAAAGTGAACAACATTCGCCACCGAGCAACATAGAACAATTGGAGGATGTCATACAAGATCACAGAGAATTTGTACTCGATTTGGACAGTCATAAGAGTATTCTAGTCAGTCTGAACACTGTCGGCGCTCATTTATCCGATCACACGGAGGAACTGTGTCGAGCGATACAACTCAGAGACAGATTAACCGTCGCAAACACAAGATGGGAGAAGGTGTGCAACGTGACTACACATTGGCAGGAACAGCTGCAAGTTGCGTTGATGTCGAACCAGCAATTCCATCGTATTATAGAGGAACTGCTTACCTGGTTGGAGAAAACGGAAGTTAGTATACGAGCCAGCGAACCGGTCGACTTGACCGAGTCACCGGAAATTATGACTGCCAAGTACAATAAATTCAGGTATGTTTTAAGAATATTAGATTCCAATACCCGTAAAAAATCACATAACTGTAAGATGGTACATATGGTAAATGGATAAAAAGTAGTAAATGACACACCTAAATTGTGTCATGTTCCTTTCATTTTTCAGATTTTCTTTGCTTCGTATTATTACTTATTATCTCTATTTACAATTGTTCCAGCATCTACTAAATTAATCAAACAACAAAACAAATATTTCGTATTTCTCAATAATTACAAACTGTTGCAAACTATTAACGTTCGTATCGGAATAATTAGAGATGTAACTATTTCGCGTATTCTATCCGAGATGAGACTGCAGTTAAAACAAAATCTTTTTTTTTTCAGAGAACTGAGGAGCGATCTGGAACGATGCGAGCCCCGAGTTCTGTCGCTTCAAGAATCGGCTAATCAATTACTAGACGAGAAAGGCGAAACCAGATTACGCCTACAGGAATTGCGACTCAGATTGCAGTCCCTTCGCAGACTCACTGGTATTTACGCCTTGAAATTAGGGGCAGCTTTGGGAATGGACCCACGAGATATTGGACTCGCAGCCACAGCTTCTTCTCTTGCTTCCCTCTCTCACGATGTAAGCTTCGTCTTATATTTTTCTCACTTTCCTTAATTGAATATTCGAAACGAGACAAAATCCTTACTATAGAAGACTCTTGATATTTAATTTCTATAAAAACGAAGTAGCTTGTTAAAAAAATTTCCAGGGAACGTCGATGCTCTGAGGCTACTTGCTGGAACTCGATGGTTCTTGCTTCTTAAATGTTAGACCTCAGTGTAGTTATATGTGCACTTACGTCGTAGGATCACGTTAATCGATACTTGAAACACGGGGCACGGATTGCAATAAAAATCCAACGAATATCGAATACGAAATGATAGAATCATCCGAAACAGTTCTATGAATAGTCTATGTATGAAAGCATCGTTGATGATGTCTTTCATATCTTTTTCGATTGGATAAAAATAGATGTGATGAAAGAATTAAACATGATTCTACGTTTTTCTCTTCGTACTTCATGTTAATTCGCAGTTTATATTTTACACGATGAAGACTGTCAATGATATTTATCGTGTAAGATATATGCAAGGCAAATTAAAATAAATATCGTATAGTTACGCAATGTTGTTCCTGGTTGGAATTTTATTATTCCATGTCCCGTGACAGTAGCATTCACACGCACAGTACCTTATTGTTTGTGTTTTCTCTTTTACTGTATTGTAGCTACTCGACGAAGCTGCCTCTGGAACCGCTCAGCCCCACGACGCACCTGGCACAAAGTATGTTTTCTTCATTTTCTGTTTGAAGTTCTGAGTTATGTTCTCCAATACGATTTCTACGCATTTACGTGCGCATTACCATAAAGGTACCTTAATGTCTCGACATCGAACAGAAAAATTGGAGAACGTAAGCTCAGACAGATTTAACTTCCAATACTATTAGTGGCTGAAAAGATGACTTGCGATCTTTTTATGCTTCCCTTTCAATCTATAAATATAAACGACATAGACGACACTATTTCAATAACAAAAATACGCGTACTCTATTTTTAAGATTACACTATAAATCAATGAAATCTGCATTCCCTTAACTAGCCAACTCTTCAGCCACGAACGGTGGTCTGTTTAAATAAAGTATCATTTCCAAAACTCACTGATCGAAATCGTAATAAATATGAAATAAAACGCGCGTGTTCCAGTGGTGACGATGGCGAACGTACGGTATTATCTCGGGGATACCGTTTCCTGGGCCGAGTATTGCGAGTATCCTTGCCGATCCAGGCGCTGATGCTGCTGCTCCTCGGCGTTGCCTCGTTGGTACCATCCGCCGAAGAAGACTACAACTGCATGCTGTCGAACAACCTCGCCAGAAGCTTCACGCCAATGGTCGTCTACCCGAACGGGCCACCTCCTATCTAATGATAAAGAAACCTAATCTCGGACGCACCGATTTCGTAGGGCCCAGAAGAACGTTCAACCGAAATATTCAAAGAAATCGCGGGAAGCGGAAACGCGAGATCGCGCACGATTTGCGTACATATGTACCTACTTAACTAGTCTGTCATATGGCGATCCATTGATGCAATCGATAAGAGAGATCAATAATAGATCTGTTTTTTTTGTACGTCAAAATTTTCCTCGAGATGGTCGAACGTTTAAGTACAACTATAATGTTGGACTATTTTGATGAGAGAAAAGAAAAAAAATGGTCAGACACATTCTTCTATAAACGATGATTTTACACGTAATAGACTAATCTAGACTGAAAAGGCTCATGTTGAGATATACTAAACTGAAATCGAAATTTCTTGGCTTTAAATCTAGTTGGATTAAAGCAAGTATAGCGCCTTTGATCTGACCACGTCCCAATGAAAGACTACGTTTAAAGACAGTACGCGCAACGACGCTTGTTATTCGAAAATTTAATGGATAATTCAGTTGTTCTTTCGTTGGATCTTTTGATTTGCTCTTAATATAAAATTCGATGATTTTCATTCGTTTATTCATCGTTGGTATTAGAGGTACAAATTTGTATATTCTCCGTTTGTATAAAATTTGTAATATAATTGGACCTTCTCCTAGACAAACTTTAAATAGCGAATTGTAATTTTTTTTAAACTCGATTCCTATCTCTCGCTTCTAAAATTGTATAGATTATATTGAAGTAATACTTACGTTAAATACTATTTAACATATTGATGTCGACATACGTTAAAAATGTTAGTTAACGAATATATTCCATGATAGCGTGATATTACATACAATACCAGTTCGACTTTATTTTTTATACGTTGCATTTATAACTCGAAGGAAAGTAGGCAAAGAGCGAAGCTCGATTTTGTATATCGAGAACGAAACGTCCACTGACCGATATTTCAGAGCGTGATCGCGATTAACGCGATTAGTCATTGGTGCTAGCTCGAACGCTATAAAGAGAAACATAATAATTAATTATAATATATTATTATCATCGAGGTGTTTTTGAATTGTTCTCCTTTCCGTTCTTTTTTCTACGATTTCTTAGGGTAAACAATGGATAAGGCAAAAAGCGAAGAAGGGAAGGGTAGAAAAAAAGAAAAATGAAAAAAAAAGGACACAGACGTATCGCATAATAACCAAAATCGCATAATGAAATTACCGACGACACCTCGGACGAGGTGTATCATTTTCGAACGAGAACGACACACTTTTGGATACGGACAAAAGGATCATGAGTTTATTATACGAGGTACAAAATAAGAGAACGACTGTATTTAACGGCCCGCTTGTTTCGCTTCCTAATTTATCGATATCTTGCTTGCTGCGCGACCGAGCTTTGTTATGTATTTTTATAAGGACAGAGCTTTCCGAAGACGGTGTACATCTGTCGATGTAATAAATTAAAACCTATAGAGATTTCATTTCTTTCCTCCTTCTTTTACAAACACTATTTGTCTCCCTATTATGGGGTTAATCCGTTTTCAATGTCTACAAAGAATTCTATGTTGTTAACCATATACTATACAATTTTACGCATTCGCGAATAAAGCTTGCGAGGAAATTTACTATAGCGAAGAATTATTTAACGATAAACATTTAATATTTGTATCCTCCTAATATTTGTCTACCATGCAACTACATACATGTCGTATATACGTAAGATTGTCAGACGAGTGCGTAAAATTAGCATCGATCGAGAGTCTGCCAAATCGAAAACATCGTCAATTTATAAAGAAACTTCTGCAAATACCGCAGGGATGCTATTATCCGTAGATAAAGACGTTGTACACATCAATGCTTCTTCTTTGAAATCACGGCCAATGAATAATTCCAAAAAAAAAAAAAAAAAATAAAAAGGAAGAGAAAATGAAGAGAGGAACCAATAATAATAATAGCTATTCGTTAATGTAAAGAATTAATTTCTGCTCGAAAAAAGGAATAAAGTCATGTGCTTCGTGATTCATTAATAATTACATGATATTTATAACACGCATTTATTAACACTCCGATTATCACCTGACTCACCTTGAACCAGCGACGAGTCTAAGTAACAAAGCAAACATTCGCGATCACGTGTATCCTTCGCGTGAATTCAAGTACAGTTTGTTCGAAGGCATCGCGGTAATTAACAATGATCTCTGGGATGCAATTATCACGATTGAAAGAAAGCGCGAGTCTCGCGGGCGCCACAATTAACTTTATCAGTGGCGCCTGAAGAAGCGCCGTTAAAAGGAGCATAAATTGGAATATGAGCTCCGCTTATGTCTGGTGTTGACGATCCGCGTTAACTACCCTGCAAGTTCATTATACTCGAGACGTGTTTATACCGTAACAGAAATGGCTCAAACGTTTCGTAACGTCGTACAAATTTTTCTCTTCCAATGATAAGTAAAATACGCAACGTTATAGTAGTTTGAAAATTTCTTCTTTTATTATGTTAGTAACTTTCGAAAATTTGTCGAAGCGATCAAGTCAAGTGACGTATTCGCGAGGCATTTCTGATTTAAGGATCGAGTAGACTACGTACACTCGCTTAAAATACTCGCCGTCTGTAAAAATTATTCCATATTTTCTCCATCGCGATTATGTGAAGAAATATGCAGATCTTAATCTCATTGAGCATCTTATGCATACATACCACGATCATTTGCAATCGCTCAAGTTAATGACACTTTGTTTAGTCGCAAGGGTAGAAGAAATAAGATGTCTAATGTTTTGTACCATTTCAAGAAATAAATTATATACTGTGAATGATTTCCTTTAAACATTGACACGTACAAAAAGGAAAGCTTCTTTGTACACTATCGATCATAGGTTTGGCTATACTCGTTACTAAGAAGAATATTCTTAAATAATTACTATCATCCTAATTTCAATTTCTTATTTTTCATTAATTTTATATATATAAATACAAGAAGAAAGTGACAAAATAAATTAACAATTGGAATATCTCGTAAACCAAATTGTATCCTTATGACTATTTTGGACAATTTTGTCATTCTTGATACTAACTTCTCTATCTCTCCTGTTTGCATACGCACCAACGTATGCTTGTGTGTTATAACAAGTTGCAGTCGAGATCGAGATAATTCTCGCTAGTCGCATATCTGCATCTCAGGATCAATCTAATGAAGTCTATCCGCAGCTGCGTCGAATGCCGACAGGCTCGGGAGAGAGAGAAAAATGCAAAAAAACTGGACAGCATTTTGCGAACACTATCATTCAGGTTGTGTCCAGTGATAACGAAGGCGACGGTACTTTTAGTGTTGACGGAACGTTAGTTTACGTAAGAAGATTTTTACACTTAGCTTACTTATCGTTATACTACAAGCGAACAGAAGCGGTTCAATCGTCGCATCCTCTGAGTCGTTTTAATCTTTGGTCCTCAGGTAGGAAAAACAATTGGATAAAATAAAATCCGAATAGTAGGTATGTCGAATTTGGATGGAAGAAAAACGAAAAGCTTGAACAACATCCCTGAAGTGTTCAAACGGCGCGATCATGATAAGTCGAAAGTTTCGTCGAAAGTTTCTTTGGAGAACGTAACCAGCGAACGATTTAAGACTTTAAACGTGAGACGAGAGAACGCTTATCCTTTCACTGTTCCAAAACTCGAAGTCATAAAGCAAAGTGACAACGATGAATCGAGTAACACCGAGGATGAAGCGAACGAGGAGAAAGGATTGAAAAAGCCAGAAGTGCCGAAAATGGACGCCGAGGATCAAATAAAAAATACTTTTAAGGTAATTCCTTGTTACATCCTCCGATTGCTCCCAGATTTTTTTATTTCATTCCTTTCCGGCCAGCTCGATTTTTCAAATGTAAGTTTGAAGAAACAGAAACGGATTCTATCGATAATTGACAGTTTTCTGTCGCTCATTCTAATTACTCCGATGACCATCAGTTTTTGGAGAGGAACGTGGACCTTGATGGATATCTATGCAGATATGTAAGTTTATTTATACTCCGTCTAGACACTCTTATTAACTATTGCGGTGATAAACGATGCGAAAAATCTATGAATAGATCAGAAGAACTGTTAGTAATTTTTGTCAATTAAAACGATTCGCTGTAATAGTCTAAATCACGGGGAAATAAAATTGAAAGAAAAATTACTATAAAGTACACGTATAGAATTATGATTTTGAAATGTTCTAAGGTTTCCGGGATCGTTCGTGTTCCTCTTGGGTATTCTAATACACACGTGTTTTGCGATTATGAGGAATTTCCTGCACGATCGTGTGCTCGATATATCAAAAAGGAAAACTTGCCTGAATAAAACCTTTTGCAAGATCATCCAAATTTTATACACATACGTCTTCGGTATTTCCTGTAATATGCACTGGAGGGGTGGCTGGATTATTTTCGACCACTTCTTCTTTTACAATATTTGGTAAGATCGGTAATTCGTATTTTATTTTAATAGATAATTCTAAAAATCGCGTCCCGCGGATCGGTATCTCAAATAGATAAAAATTAATTAATCGATAAAAGATAGTAACGACGATAAAGATACGTTAATAAAAAGAATGACATTATACATTTTAGATCTGTACAGAAAAGGATAAAATAATTTATTTACATTTTAGAGGATCACATGGAGCACCTTATCACTAGCAAGTAGCTAGAATATATTGAGACGCGACAAAAATAGTCTGTTAATCGTGTTTGATACTTTCATTTCCTATGCTAATCTTTATGTTCATCATGAACGGTTTTAAAGATAGTGAGCGTCTCGTGCAAGTAGAAATACGATGATAAAGAGTACTGTCTCAAAATTGACGTTAAAGCATTAACGATAGCACGCTAATTTTCCAGATATAATTAATCGAAGCTATATTGTAACTTCTAATTATTACGACTTATTTCTAAACCGTAATCATTTAATCCAACTGACTAGGTTGTCCCAAAAGTTTCTTCTAGTTCTTGTTACTACAAAATGGATCATACGTAATTCAATAAAATAAAATAAAATAGAAAATCTTGTGCATCTATTATTTTCTTATAAAACCAAAACTGACTTTTGGGACGACCGAATATTTTTACAATAAAGTAATATTCCTGATTTCTTTTTATTAATATTCGTTAATTTTATCAATTTTCTTTAGGCTAACTGTAGCCGCTACTTTGGCGCCAATGATAATTTTGGCGATCTCTCGATCAATTCGTAACGTTATAGCCATCCCTTCGGTGATCAACGTCGACATACTCGCTTTTGTCTTTCGTTTTCCAACGAGGTATAAGCTGGTAAGTTAATTAAAAATATATTTAAATTGTAGAATTATTGATATATTTCGTGATAGGATACACGAAAGTTTTAGCAATCGTTACATGTGTACAAAGAAAATAAAACAAATTGTAATAGATGACCAGTTATGTAAATAAAAATCTTGATGAGGAATCCGAATTGCAGAGATTTCACGACTTTTCTTGCCACTTTGGGAAATATTTCAATCGCTGATAGATACGGATATCATGATTACGGATATCAGTGCAAAAGTCGATGAGAAAAATAAATGTTCATCAAGAGTTCTATTTCACAGATTGTATATCTTCTCAAAAGAGGAGACCTTATCAATTGGTAAAGTGATCGAACAAAATTTGCGATGCCGTATCACTTAAGTATGCAATTCGTATTGCAATCGACTGTCAAACGATTCTAAAGTTGAATTTTCATTGAGAATATTCCGTAAATGTCATTCGTACGATAAGATTCATGAATTGTAAGAATTACAAAAATACATATGAATAAAGCCCGTATTTTAATTATTCAAATGTATAACATGTGTTTGATTATTATATTAACGATGATAAATGATCTGATCTGATTCGATTGAATTATCTACTCACCGATCACATAACGATACAGAATAATAAATCATGATAATATGAAGTTTGCTATTAAAAAAATTGTCTCACTTATCAGGTTTGTAGTAAGCTTTGTTTCACAACGTACAACCTTTTAATATGGCGATAGAAAGCTATTATTAGACTATAAGAGTTATCATATTATCTGACAGGTACGTTATTTATTCATTGACGCCTGTGAATCGTGAAAATCGTGTGCATCTTCGTAGAACGAAAGATTTGCAACAAAGAATCTCACAGGCTTGAAACGGAGGAGTAAGACTCGTAATAATCGAGACAAAATATTATCAGCATGAAAGTTATTAAATACCGTTATCTGTTAAAATAACATTAAACTGATGTTTTACAACTTAATTAAACACGAAGAGCAACGTTGGCTTTAACACTAGATCCTGATCCTTGTAGTTGAGAATATTGATAATATATATTATAAATATATGCATTGATAGTCTGAGAACACCCATAATCATTTTTCGCAAAACAAAAGAAGAAACAAAGATCAATTAACAGTTTGGAGAACAACATTCTTACGTCTTACGTTCCAGGAGAAAATATAATTCCATCCATTGGATGAAACAAGAGAAAAAATAAAATAAGGCAAAGAACAAGAGCTAACTAGCAATTTAAAAAATAAGGATCATACTTGTACAATGACTATTAAAAGTACGACGATCCTAACGTATCTCTATGATTCACAATGGCGGTCAATATACAGAGTCGCAGGTGCCTGAGATCCGAGTAGACGCTGGAATATTTTTTTCTCGACGTTCAACAAGAGGCTGTCACGAAGGAAAAAAAAAGAATATGACAGGTCAAGGTAGATGGTCGTAATCCAAGCTTGATTGGTGTACAAAAAGGTGCCGATTAGCGATGCGTTCGACAAAAGCCCGATGAAACTGGCAGACAGGAAACGCCACTCAGAAAAATGAGGCTTCAAGGTGGTTCAGGCCTCTTCTCTTCGGCTACTATCTTGTTTCTTATCAGTTAACACCGGGTTTCCCGGATTTGTTAATTAGCGCCTGACTGTCGCGTATACGTCGATCACGATTTACGTGACTGCCATACTGCTGGCTGATAAAGTACACCGGTTCAGGTTCAATTAAAATTTCCTCCTTGCTACCAGTCCGCGATATCGTCTGATGACACTAACAGCCGCTAATTGCCGTTCAAGATACTTTGTCGAGGGCTAAACATGTATCTGAAATGTTTTGGTAAAGCGTTATTAATAATCGTGAACAGAAGGCGAATAAAGTAAGACGATCTTAAGTCGATGCTTAAATAGAATGTCATTTGATTGAAAAAATCATAAATGATCTTCGAATCACGTAGAAAAAAGGAAGAAGACTGGTTGAGGTGCTCTCAATTTATCTCATAATGGAGTGTACTCGTGTCTGCATAGGGAGAGTCATTAAGCAGCTCATGTACTTGACAAACGAATACTAAATTGGACTCAGACGATGATCAGGCCAGAACAAACGAACTTTCTCATTTTTCATTTAAAAGACATTATTTTCAAGCGTATGAAAGCGTAGAGAGCAGCTGAGGAAACATCATCGTTGATATTTATCTACATAATTTCTTATGAACTATTTCTAACATTTCCTTTGCTTTTTGATCGCAGATTACGATCAAATATAATCACAATGTAAGGGATGATCTATGATATTCTATATCGCGTAACCTGGCAGAATGCGAATAGTTAGACAATTACAGTCGATAAATTTGTTTATATTAAATACACGATTTCCAAAATAGCGCAGGATTATATCTGCGATTACAAGGTATTTGACACGATGCAAGGTATTTAGTGCCATATTTCTTCACCTTTACGTTATTTTTTACATTTTCGTGATCATTGTTCCCACTCGGAGACCTTGGAAAGGAAACGATGCCTTTGAACTTTCTTAGAACTGGTCGATGGTGGGTGTCGAAAGCTCGTACCCGCGTTCGTTCATCAAGCGTGCACGTAGCTTTACCGACCTATGGGTGGGGGGTTGTGAGAGAGATCGAGGAAGGAAGGGAAGAGAGCAGAGCAGAGCACCGTACTATTCTCTATGCCATGGCCCGTGTGACGAAGCTGTTCATGATAATGCGATAGTGTTGGTCTGTGCTTAGCACTTGATAAAAGATAGCGGTGACTGAACAGATGTCAGTACTCACCCGCAGCCCGACCTGTCGGTTGACGGTCTCACGTATCTCGCCCTGCGTGCATCCGTGCATCGTCCACGGCGAAGTATTACGCTCTTGCGATTGCGATCCTCGAGAAAGTGAACGATAACACGAAAGCTTGGAGACGCAAGCGAGACGTTTTGCGCGAACGAGATTGTGGAGAATCGAGAACATTGCCAAAATTATCGTTTCTTTTTTATCAGTTACGATAGGCATCGATGCTGGAATAGGCCAGGTGCGTTTCTGTGCGATGTCAAAGTTTCCGGAAGTCTGAAAATGTCGAGAGGAAACCACGACATCTATTTCGACTTTGTATCTACTGTTCGAGAAAATCGTTCCCTAGAGAATTTCGTGCAAGCAACAAACGAAGCTTCTTCGATAGGATGATCACTGCGATCCAGAGACAGTATTACTTTAAGAAGATCCGCTGCAAAGCTTGATCGTCAAGCCGGAAATCGTCCAGCAGAATCTCGACTAACCTCGAATACTCGTGTAGTTAGAAGCAATAATGTGGAGTTATGGCTAAGATACTCGACTCGACTCGAGACGAAGGATCAACAGTGAGATTAAACCTGAACATCGGTCGGTAAGGAATCGTCAACGTCGAAGACGTGATCGTTTGTCTGACTTCGTTTGAGATCGTTGAGCATCGTCTGGAGACTCGTCACGGGGAGTAGTCGCCGCCGTTTTGAATTGAACTTGACAACGATCGTGATTGAACGAGGCTCAATTGGAAGACCAAAGAACAGCTTTTCTCGTCGAATAATGAGAGGCTCTCGGTGGAATTCTTCGAAAGCTCGACCCGAAGGCGCGCACCACCAAAGAGAGCGTACCATCACAGCCTCGAATCATGCATGATGAGCGGTGCGACTAGGCTCGATCAGGATTGGATGAGAATGGTCGAGTTACGCGGTGGCACCGGTATGACGAGCGGGCTAAGCGGTCGGTCATCGAGTCGTTTTCATTACACGATACTCACTATTTTGGACACTGTGTTCTCGGCTACTGTGGCCGCCCCGGCGGTGGTTGGTTACTGGAGAGGTACCTGGGGCTTGAGCGACGTCTACGTCTATCCCGAGGATCCGGTTCTCAGCAGCTTGACCTCGATAGTGATCGGTTTCATAGGGTTGTTCGCGTTCAACGTTTCTCAGAATGTCCTGAACGAGCTTTTACACCCGGACAAACACAGATTGTCGTATTACGTCGGATCCAGACTTTACACGGCAGTATTCGGGTTTTGCTGCGTAAATGCATGGCGTGGCGCCTGGCAGGCCCTCGACCTGTACACGGAACACACAGCGAGCACCGTTTTCGCCACCACCGCCGTTAGCCTTCTAGCATTGGCGATCATGCGTGCCATCAGGAACATTTCCGCGCCACCGTTCTCCCTTTGCTTGGACTCGTGTCCCGGATACTTCGAAGTGCAAACCATGTTTCGCGTGAACGTAAGTAATTGATCGTTCGTACACCGTAGAAACGTAGAAACGTGAAGCTGAAAGAGGAAGAGTCCGATAGATCGCTTATAAATTCACGGAAAGCTGGATCTAAGTACGGATCGGTCGAGATCGAATCAAGTTTGTAGGAAGCTTTTAGAATAGAACTTTGATGAAATATCGTCTCACGAAAGACGAACTCGATTTTGTATTCCGTGTAGCAATATATTCCTCGATTATTAGTAGACTACGGACTTTTATGTAAATTCATATTTCTCAGAATACAATTAAGAAGGTAAAACCCTGGAAGAAAATTGTTTAACCTTCCAAGTATTATAAAAAGCAGTATACTTTGGATATTTCATGTATTTTCCCGTACTATGCGCACTCTGTGCAATTTTGCATCTTCAAATTTCTTATAATTGCATAAAAATCCGCTGTCTAATCGTTATCTTTCAAGCCTTTACGCAATAAGCGATGCAGAGTAATTATCGTAAATTACGAGGCAAACAAATTATACTTTCTGACAATTCTTCTTTCCTTTTCCACGTATCAATTGCTTCCTCCAATTCTTTTTGTATGAACAAGTGATGCAAATGATAATTTAAACCGCTATCAATTACGGCAAGGATACAAACAAGAACCGATGTGTCTTTCTCGATTCTCGAATTCTCAAAGCGGTCAATTTCTAAGAGCGAGATTGCAGAAAATTTTCTATTCTTCATATTCTACCATTCTGTTTCACCGATATTATTATGGGTGACGAGTAACGCGACTGAATGAAATTACCCGCAAGGCTACGAAATCTCATGAACCATTCGTGTCTTTTGAAAATATGAATATTCACAGCTACGCTATCAAACGTATAATATATTTCTATCGAGATTGACGCAAATGTTATAAAACACCATCATACACATGGTTTTTCCTTGCGATAAGCTTGAAAATCATAGTAATGTAACTAAAATTTTAATCTAAAATACAGACCATTATTTTGCTCGCTAAATATTATAACGAATATTAAACTTTGAACATTTTATTCTTGCATATGATGTTCGTTCTGAACATTTTCGCGCTTTCGAGTTACCTATAAATTTATAAAAATCGCTGGTTTGGTCATAACTTTATTCTCTGCTTCGACACGCTTGGAAAGATGTAATAAATCTTTTAGAATGCAAAACGCAGAATACTATTTTATGGAAAATAGCAATGGATTGTCTTACACTACTACGATTCTCAATCCTCCAAATATTGATCGGTTGGATCTTAAGTCGGTTATAAACGAATTAAAAAGATGGGAAAAATCGTCAAATAATCGACTCGTCTCGGCAGAAATGATCACGAACACCGATGCTTTTCATTGAAAACGAAAGGGGGCTAAATGTTAAGTAGGAAACGTAAGAGGTCTAGACAGCGTGTTTTGACGCATCGGTGAAGCTGGAGCCGTGCGATGCACGGCATCGATGCGATGTGCAAGGTATAAGCACAGTTTCCGGCTGACTCTCCCAATACTCGAACAGCATCGCGTCCGTGCAGTTTGCACACGCACGAGCACGGCCTGCAACCGCAATTTTCGATGTTTTAACCTTTCTCCTTCGATCGAACGAAACTCGAATGGAGAATCGAACGATAAGATACACAAATTACACGCTTCTGTCTATATTTCATATCTCTGACACGAGTGTCTCTTTATCTAAATTTTTCTAAAGGAATATTTATCTAAAGTTTGCTGAATGATGAATGGAGGATGAAAGAATGAGAATAGAACACAACTGGTTTTATAATTTAGAATTTTTAAGCGATATTGTATGTTGGATATTATGTATATATATTCTAAAAATTTGGGAGGAATTTTTAAACATTCTGATAGTTCTTCTTAGTTAGACAGTTCTTCTTAGATTTGGCTTTTGATCGATTCTTGTTTTATTTTATCCATATCTAGAAATGATTTATCGAAGATGATAATGAAGAAGAGATACAGCGGGATGATCTTGAATTAATTATCACTCAGTTGAGTCCTCTCCGTCACTTAAAAATCGAGGACAGAAGGGTGTCGCGAAAAGTCGACGGGTGATAATACACTCCGATGAAAGTTTACCTCACAAATGGTTCGTCGACCGGAAAATTCTTGCACTTTTGATTTATCGAAATGATTCTCTTTCTGAAAAATGAAAAATTTTTAGACCTTTATCAGATATTATTTGCATAGAAATCGTTTTTGATGCTTGAGTTTATATTGTTTTAAACGTCTCCTTCCACAATTTTCACTTCTCGTAATACTGCAATGTCATAGCAATATCCCCATCCCTTTTCGACGTGTCAGCAATTTAATGTTCAATGAATCAGTGAATTTAGGGAAGCGTGAGTTAGCGATCCGCGTGAAGAAATCATCATGTACGAACCATGTTTCTAGTTCACCTTACGGCGACCGAAACAGCGTTAGAATAATTTCTGGAAGATTAAAGGAAATAGGCGGGAAAATCTAGAAACATGAGGAATAAAATAATAATAAGCTTTCATCAAATAAATTTCGTTCACATTCGCGTTTGGAAATGGAATCGCAACCCTCTCGAGACTCATAATACGTCTCAAGGTAATTAGGTCATTTTTGCACAAACTTCTCCGAATTGTTATAATTTCCCCTCTCAGAATTGAGACTTCTTAAAACAAATGACTCCGTTAGAAGTATGACTATGTGAATTTGTTTTTGAAAAATCAGACATCTCATAATCATACGTCGTGGTACCAAAATTATGAAATCTTCAAAAGATGAAGTTGATCGGTTTTACATATTATTTTGTTTATTGTTAGAAAAAGATACTCGATTCTAAATATAGTATTTTTATATACTTATTATACTTATTTTTAACCTTATATATTTATCTTGTAGGATAAACTACGAACTCTATTTTTGCCATAAATAATCTTTGACGTAAGCGATACGCGATTAGCAACAGCTATGCGTTGTTTATCGTAGTTCCCGCTCTCTTCAAACATTTCCCGATTTCTCACCTGCAAATGATGTTTATCTATTATTTATGTTGTCTGATTGCAGAACACGAGAGACTGGTCGTTGTACTTATTGGATTGTGCCTTCAGCGTTGGAGTGGTTGGTACGTTGGTTGTGTTCGTTTGGAGAGGTGTTTGGATACTTTTCGACCTCTATCTTTTTCCCAAAGATCGAGAATATTCTGCGATCGGGTCGCTCGTGAGTATTATTATCGCTCCTTCTCTCTTTTTTATTTTAATAAATAATAAGCGATCTTAACCCTGTTACGATTCTCGAATTTTTATCTCAAGAAACAAATTTGGCACATTGCACATATGTATAAACAACGATGTTTTCATATGTTTCTAAAACTTAAGAAATTTCTTAACGATAGAAACGTAGCATTTTTATTACGAACAATAATTTCTTAGCGTAATCATTGTCGAAAAAAGTTAATCGCTTTTTCTTAAATTGACGAAAGTGAAAAAGCCCTTAATGTTTACAAATCGTAGTGTGATTATTTAACACAAATTGACATGGCTCGTTAATAAAGATTTGAAAAGAAAGTGAAGAAAACTCGATCTCATCTTGAAGATTGTGCACGTTACGATAGTCTATTCACCTCGGATCGCGTGAATCCGCGAAAATGCGGTGTGCGCACAAACATTCGATAAAGCAGTGTCCTATCGAACGAACGCGTGTCATCGGGTGTCATTAGCAATCACGTGTTGAACGACATTTTGAAACGTGCCACCTACGCAGAGCGCGGTGAGCGGCACGCCGTTGGTCCGATTGTATAATTGAATATTCGCCAATTGTATGATTGCGAGGGCACATGACAAAACTGTTCACGTATGTATGTGTTCGCAAAGACACTTTATTACGGACTGCATTTACTTGTCTGAATACGTTGCGGAGAGAACGCGGTCAACGAGAGGATTTGTTTAATTTTTCAATAATGACGATCGTTGATCTCCAGCCGGAGACCTATACTCGATGCGATTAAACCGTTTTGTACCCATCGAAATTGATATCGAAATTCCTATCGAAATTCTCCATTGAAACAGTTCTCTCAGGGTGCCTTTAGACAATCAACAATATTATCAAGATTCTCAAGGAAAATACGATTTATCAATAAATATTAACAATATGTAACGATAGTCTGAGCGCACCCTCGTAGTATCTTTAGTAGGTGGATGCGTGTTATGATGAAAGAAACATCTGAAGATCGGAATGCGTATATTTATAAAAATGTATATGTTTGATTACTCTGGATCCTCTTGTACAATAGTTTACTAACTAATAATATTAGTAGATTGATAGGTGACAAGTTGTGGGTTATAGATTTCTCAGTTATAATTCTATAATTTTACGTTAAACAAAGTAATTGGCTAAATTTAATGATATAAAAGAATCAAATAGAAAAGAATTTATCGATATTACTAATTTGTGTAAAATTTCATTCGTAATAGTTGAATTCTGTAAGAAACTTCTCCAGGACAACAGTCAGAACAGCGCATCCACTGTAGCCATAGTCTTATTACTCTTTGATTTTGCGCAATCGTGTCGCGTGCCATATTGTTCATCGATCACTCGTCGTTTAAGTTTCATTGTTCTTCTACACCGACGATCGTGAAATTCTTTCTACAACGTTGGCAAACACAAATGAGCTCACATAAATATTTCGACATTGTGAGCACAAGCTCACAACCCGTGGAATTATTCGGTTGCAAAATGATATTCAATTGGCGCCATGTATCCTCCGCGACAACAATAACATTCGACTGTTGCGACTTTTTCCCCGCTGGATGATTGGCGGAGAATAAAAAACGCGATCGCGGCGTGTTCGAAAGAAATCTGACGCGACATACGTCTGGCCGATGCGAACGATAAGATTTGTCTAGAAATCAGGTAATTGTACCAGTTCAATATATAGTATGGCATTGATGAAGGCATGAATTCGAGTTATCGAGAGAAAGATCGACGATGTAGGATAACTTGGAGTAAATAAAATCGAATTGCAATACTTTGGCTTTTAATTTATCGATTTCGATAATTCCAGATTCGTAGAGAAAATAAATAAATTTCACGGCGCCAGTCTTTTTCTTTATCGATACTGCTACTGGACGAATGATCGATTTTAAATTAGATCAATATCTGCGGTACGAAATCAGCATTAAGGTATTTTCACATTGTTCGGTTTTCGCTGTCCGATTTTCATCGTCCGGTTGAAAATGAATGTTGGCTGATTACCAGCCAGTATGAAGCTGTTGTTCTACACCGTCGTGCCGATTACGTGTGTAGTCGAGTGGCAATAAAATTATATAATAAAAACAAAATAATAAAATAGCACGGTGGCATAGAAAACGAGCATTATACCGGCCGATAATTGGCAAAAATTTATTTTCATCCGGACAATGTAAAAATGCCCTCGAATGTAAATATTCGTTGATTGATCGACGTTCCTTTGATACGATTATTCTCCTGATGCAACTGTTTCTTAGGAAGTTTGAGAAACAAATCTGAGTAGGAAAAATAAACCGTCTTGTTACGCTTATCGAAGGTTAACGCATCGGCTTAAAATGCAAAGATAAGAGTAGCTTATTGTTATTTTAAAAAAACGCTTATGCGCGATCATTGATAATATCACTATGGTATTTACTCGACGACGCTCGATATCAGTTTGATGACTGTTTCAATGAACCTTCCAAACATTGTCGGACGAAAGTTTGAGTAGATGAAGTCCATTTGAAAAATTTAGGAGAATTTCTCGAATAATGTGAAATTCTCGAATCGTGTTTGAAATCCTTACGAGAAATCTACCAGATACGATTTGCACGATGACGATGATAATGTAAATCCTCAAGAGGGTCGATGATTGCGCGAGGGTCATCCAATTCACGCATTTACTCGCTCGTAATGCCGCTTCGAAACCGTGAAACAGCGGCCAACTATTTGTCGTCGGTTGATTCGCTGAAAACTCTGATCAACGAGAACGAAAACGTCATTGACGAGCTCTTTTCTCGGCAAAGTCGATCGAGTGTATCAGACAAACAGAACAAAATCGACTGTAGGATTCGTCAACAGACGAATTGTAATTTTTCCTTATAAAAAGATAGATATAAGAAACAGAGGAAGATCAACCTAATCCTGTATAAGAATATCGACTTACGAGTTACATAAATCTTATTTCATTATATTCAGTGCCATTATATTTCTATATATAGAATTTCAAGATATAAGAAATAAGAAACGTACCAAAGAGAAGAGAAATCGAATACGCTAAAAAACATTCACAAAGGGAAGAAAAGACATAAAAATGGGTTTCGAAGATGTAACAACGAAATAAAAAAAGTAATACAAATAGAGGAGCTAAAAATATAAAAGACAACATTCGGCAATTGTTTCATCTAAAATAATTCTGAGTCACTTTGATCAAGGATATTATCAAATTGGTAAATCGGGACACCTAAAATGAATAATTTGCAACTGCCAATGGTTCTCTCTGTTTATTATATATTTAAACGATTGTCGGGTGCAATTGCAGGCCATCGGATACGTGATAGTGACGGTGACGTTTTCCTTGCAACCATTGATGCGATACGCTTGTGCTCGTCTTCAAGGCTGGGCCCGTTTAATAGCGGCCGATGGTTTCCTGCTGCTCAGCTTCCTGGGCACGGTGAATGTTTGGCGTGGCATCTGGAACGTATTGGATCTGTGGCTGGTCCCCGACAACCGAGAATTATCCTGTTGGATCACCCACGTTGGGTGCTTCGTATTCCTCGTACTTCTCAACTGTAGCAATTCCATCCTCGTTCGTGGTGTTTACATCGACGCCGAGGAGGATGACGGCAAATGCGTCGTATTTCCTTGCCACTATCTTCGATTATTCTTCAAGGTTAGCCCATAGATGGAGCCTGCTTAGTTTTGATCTTATTTAGACTTCAATTTTATTAAAGAAAAAAATTGCAAATTAAATATCGCTCGAATGTAATTTACATTCCTAATGCATTAATGATCGACTTATAATCAAAAGTCATATATACATATTGTATATATAGACATATCGAGATATATAGCGATATAGATTTCAATACATCGGTCTAAATGAACAATGATCGTCTGCTTGCAGGTCGAACGCGAGAAGAAGGAAGCGAGACGACGAAACCTGCTGGTTGCCTCGAAGGACTTTCGGCCTCGACCAGATGGAAATACCAAAGACACCGAAAATGGCGCGCTTCTATCGAACAGCACCGCCACGACTATCCTACCAACGAATCCTGAATCTCTCGTCTAATATAAAACACCGAGGAAACAAGACTCCAAGAATTCGACCGAATTCCCTTTCTGATACTCTCGCCGATCCTCGTGCAATATCAAAATACAGAAAGAAAAACCGGCTATGGAAGGAACATACTTTAAGAGGAATCGGTTTATACTATTTTGTGCTCTCGGCCAGTGATTGTATTAAGTGATAAGTTCAGGGTCACGGAAACTTTTCCAACACAAACAGAATACACGGGCTTCATATCGAAATCGTCGAGAAGTTTGTAAAGCATCAACGAGTAGACAGGTAGACGATGGAATAAACACAACGAATAGTGAAATAGCCGTATAGATCGACAGATAAACGTAGGTAGACACGCAGATAGATGCTTAGAACACCGATTTAAGTTAATCGAATAGGTAAATCGATACGGAAAAAAAGAGAATGGAATCGAGCAAGTTCGCACAATGAATTCAGCGAATGACTGTGAAAGAGTGACGATCATATGTATATAAGGAACTGTGTGCATGCATGTGCGTGTGGGTGTGTGTGTGAGTGACTGAGTGAGTGGGTAGGCGGATGTATAAGTACAAGAAACCGAATGTATATAATTCTGACTTCGTGCATGCTTCGAGTGCGGATCTCTGCGAGTGCATCCGGAGACGTCGACGAGACGAAACTGAACTTGCTTTGTTCACGACAGCGTACACACAGGCGTGTCGTTAAACGTAAGTTTTACGCGGTAGAAGGTACGTGTATACACACGTATAGAAACACGTACATGGCGATTACTACTCGACGATTCATTAAAAATTCAGAGCGATTACGTAGGACGAATCCGTGCGATTTGATTGAAACGCTGGTTCAGAGATCGAATCATCGTGCGTTTTTTCGTGATAATGTTATTGTGAGATCGATATGACACAGTGAAATATGAAAGATCGATGGACGATTAAACGAACGTGCTTGATCAGCGAATGTTTCAACTATCCGTGACCCGATTAATTTACTCAACCGATTTATTTCACGTGAAACGATTAGTTAATAAGGACTCGTGATTATTTGAAATAAATAACGAGAGAATATCACAAGATGAAAAGTGTTCGTCAGCGTCGATTCCATAGGATTTCTAGTCATCGTTAGTCGCCACTCTCATCGTCGATACTCCGTTCGATCGAGCATTATCGAATTTAACCTTTGTCCGAACGCTAATGATTATCAAGAGCGTACGCTTGTGATCCTAGCGTTAGATGAGACCTTGATGATGACAATGGTAATAGACTGGATACGATCATTATAAATGGGTTATAACCTTCTCCCCCGCATCCTGTACACCCCGCAGATTTTGCTCTTGTACATCAATTACGACGTCATGGCGTACTAATAATTAATTAACTGGAATAATGACGGGACAATGGGCGGCTGGCACATCGATGGGAAGTGGCTAGTTCGACGATAAGCGGCTGCCCTCCTGGCCTACATTTAATATTTTCACAATGAACAATGTGCCAGCCGTTGCACCGGAAGTCCGACGTCCCGCAGAAAACCGGAATCGATCGTTGTCGATTAAAAAAGCCAACGAATCAGAATGTTAATTATCGCTCGAACGCTCGAACATCGTTCTCTAAACGCGCATATTGCCAACGCAAGATTCTGCAGGCTGTTTCATATGACAGGAGCAACGATATACACACATATATTTATACGCTCGTATACGCGACTTTTACCACATTCGTTGAAATAAAAAAGAAAGAATTAAACTTACGAATCTTCAGCTTTATATTATTTATATCATTATTATAGTAGACTTTAACCCTTCCGTTATGGTATCCTTTAAACTGAAAACACTTTTACAGTGCTTACTTTACCTATACTATATAATCAATTGCAGCATCACATATACAGAGAGAAATACAAATTTTTATTAATAAATATGTAAATAATGTAAATAATGATATACTCATCGTAACGAAACAGTTGATAGAACAATTCCACCTCTTTCCATCGTTTTCAAATTGAATCACAACGCCAGCAAGTCGTGAGCCGATCTGCCAAGAAGACTATGCGTACGACTATGAATGGATGACTAAAGAAGAAAATACGCGAAGGGCGATTAAAAATATAGAAAAGGGTCCCCGAGAAAAGATGTGGACGGACGAAGGACGATACACATCGGTAACAACAATGATTAATGGTCGTGGTTGATCGATTTTCGATCGATCGCAATTGGATTCTACTCGACAGGGTGGGGAGTCTATTTGAGGCGTCGCGACGCCGTGGTGCAATGATCAGAATCAGTCGGTAGGTCGTATCACAGCGAAAGGTGAACAGAGTGCCCGTCATAAAGAACGAAAAGAAATCTTCGCCAAACAACGAGCGTGTTCTGTATGCTGATCGCGTACCGAGAACTTTTCGAATTTTCACAAATCGAAGAAGTGGAGCTAAGGTGACCCGATTTTTCCCCTTCGCCTGGTAAAATGGCAGCGGATGACCCTCTCTGCAATGAACCTCTACTTTCCGTTGAATTCGAGGTCTTTGGCAAGGTGCAGGGTAAGAGTGTAGTTTTATTGGCCAGGAGGTCGACGACTATTCGGTTAATGTTGTTTCATTTAAAACCAAACTTTCGTCGAATATTTCTCGCGTTGTTTTACTACGATTACGGGGACCACGGCTTGGGATGAATAAAACGTCAAGGTCGAAAGAAATGTGCGTTGGACGCAGTGATATGTCAATTGTAAGATAGCAGACGCTGCAACAATGGATAATTAATATGGAAAGGAGAACAAATTTGTGAATTTTCTTCGTATTCTTCGGTGCAATGAGACAATTAACAAACGAATTCGAAAGATTTCTGTTGCTTCAAATGGTGACAATTTGGTTCATTACTTTGCTGTTAATATTCTTAAGGAAGTTCAAGGTTGTATCTAGATTCTTGTAAAATTTGACTTGTCATTGCCTAATTCGGTTTCAATTGAATAATTGTCGATGAGACATCGGCAAATGAGGAACATTAGTGAGACGACAGTATAATAGAGCTAAAAATAATGGAATCTGTTTTTTTTTGTATTTTCATTCTTTCGCATCGTGTTATATAATTTAAACTGTGCATATTTTTCGTCAGGTGTCTATTTCCCAAAGTACGTGAGGGACATATGTCAGCAACTGGGGATTTGCGGCTGGGTGAAGAACACCAAGTCCGGCACGATACTTGGAAAAATGCAGGGACCACGTGCGCTCATCGATCAGATGTGAGTTGCGATTCCTTGTCACGAAGCTTTTGCACAAACCGTCGGTGGCGCCGATCGGTAAACAATGTGAAAGTTCATTTTTGTTCGAATTTATCTGTTCCTCTGATTACCAAGAAAGAGAGATAAAATAAGGCAAATTTGCAGAGAACATATTCCCCCTCTTAGCTTTCTTCGCTGCGCTCAGAAAGAAAACAAGTAGGAAGAAGGGAAAAACGAGCTTCGTTCCTTTCGTTTGTTCGTTAGTTCGTTCGAACAACTGAATAAATTTATCAAATTAACCCAGATATGCTTGTTATTCGAAATATGTAATCTCTCGTAACGTTACTTACATTTAACGTTATATTTTTGTTTAAACAGTTGGATTTACGAATGAATAATGACAATCAAATGTTATGCAAAAAGCTTCGTTGTAATATCATACATTCAATTTCCCAAAATCCCAAGTTTAAAGTTTAAATTTTCAAAAGAATGAAATTATTATTAATGAAAGACGTCGTAAACATGGAAAGAAATTCGTGAATGTCTGAATTAAACTTCCTTCCGTAGAACGTTTTGTGTATCAGGTGTAGAAGAATACGAACTCTTGATCTCCCCTTCTTTCGTCTTTTTCTTCCTTTCACCTTCCGATCTTCTTCTTCGTTCCGCCAATTGATGACACACGCGCGCTAACGTAAGCTCACGAATTCAGTGCTCCCGTAAAATCGCGTGACCTTAGCCGCAAATTGCCGAGTAACGGTCATTAGGTAGTTGGACCTGACTTTAATAATGATGTAATGAAATAATAGCGCGGACCGCGTCGTTGTCTCTTTCCTTCACGAGTTATCGCCGAATCGTTCTGGTTTCCGACTATTGTCAACCAACCGTTTCTATCGTGTACGATTCTTCGGCAAATAATATATTTTCGTTACATGGAGAACATGCGGCAGATATACATGAATTATTCTGCAAGCTATTTTATCAAACTTTTGGGATTTTTAATTGACATCCCACGTTCAATTCGATATCACGCCACATACCGTAAAAGTACATGCTGACTCAGATCTGAAGTATGTTCTCTCAGAACACTTAAAATTGGACGTATTAATCGTTTGATTCTGTTGATTTCACCGAAACAATCATAACTGAATGATACTTGCAATTCACTTACAAATTAGACCAACGATGACGAGAAATTATATCAGCGGTGATATCGTTCATCTTAATAAGGATATAAAAGAAGAGCAACGAATTCTTCGTAAGGAACGCCAGAGAAAGAATAAGATGAGAAGGATGTAATCGTTATTTAGAGAAGTGAGCCAGATCTACTGATCCATATATTTTGCCAATTGCGTAGAGAGAAAAGGAACTAGATACTAGAAAGATAAATTATATCTCTTGGACGAGCAACATTGCTGTTGTCGTACGAATAAATATAAACTTGAACGTAGACATTAACTAGACTTATATACTTTAAGAGACATGTCATGAGACTGATTTTTCGCGGTCGAATTTCCGTTGCTCGTGAACCTGAAGTCAAAGAAAATAGCTCGGTCGAGGACGAAACATTGATTTCTGGCTTCTCCCCAGAAGGAATTCGTCCAGGAACTTCGTTTCAAATACGTTGTTTCTTCGTTTGTCTTTGTTTGTCGTTATCTTTGTACGCCGCAAATGTTATTTATATAATAAGGAAATTCTTTTGCCAAGGGGGAAAAGAAAATTGATTCGAATAATAAAATTTCACTGAATTGACATCGTTGTGAGCTCATATTTTAATCGAAAACAAAAACATAAAGCTGTTCTTTCAATGAAACAAACTTTTGTTCAGTTTAAAAATAAGTTCAAAAATTCGTATAAATCTTTCACTGTGTAATCATTGTAAATGTTTCACAAGCGAAATGCTGAATTCAGAATATCGATGATAAATGGGATCGTCAATGCGCCAATGGCTCGTCACTGTTGTTGTCGCGAGACAGCTGATCGACTTTAAAGATCCTACTTCGATAGAGCCGCTTAAAATATCTGAACTCGGTCTGATTAGCCGCTAATTATAATTGCGAAGTGTGCGAAACTATACTCGTCGCTATCGAAGATAGTTGCGTATACAATTTGCACATTTAATTCACTCTTATTTGACGATTAATTTATTAATAAATGTTACGCGATCGTTAATTTGACAGACATCATTTACAAGAAATTTGCTCTACTATTTTGTCGATCTAAAATAGCTTGATGAAATTTCGCAAATTCAACATTCTATGAAACAGACGCGGAAATGAACACTGCAGTGATTTCAACGCGTGTAGAGAACGGATGATATTAAGGCTTTATTAATGAATAATCTAAACTTGCGTACGCTAATATTTCGTAAATACTTTGTACGATAAATTCAGAAGTTAAATTCAGTTGTCATAAATTTAATTCAATTCAATGCTTTTAATTAAAAAATTTAATTTTTACATAAACTTTTGTTTCGAAAATAGTAGGGCGAGACTCATTTTCTCTTCTCCTTTGACGAGAAGAATTGCATAGTGATAAAATCGTAATATTATTATAAAATACGATAAACATCATGAAACTAATAATAGACAATAAAACCAGAAATATCAAGCGGAAATACAATTGGATATCTGTCATCTGTTTGTAAATAAGTTGCAGCCAGAATTGCCAGATTGTAAATGTTAAGAGAAGAAATTGCGTAAATCTCCTCATTAGTAATTTAAACAGTAGTTTCTAATTGGATCACAAATTATGTAAATAATACATGATAAACCGTTTTCCTACTATAATCAGTTTTCTTATTTCAGGTCACAATGGCTAACGAATGTGGGAAGTCCAGGTAGTCAGATTGATCGCTGTGAATTTACAAATTGGGAAGGCATTAGTAGGCTACAATACAAGGGATTTGCAATACGTTTTTAATTAAACTGTTTCTTTTCAATGTCACGTTTCTTTGGAAGTTAAATCAAAAAAATGTACTTTAAGGCACGAAAAGTAACAAGCACCGGTATATTTTGAACAATTAAAAAGCTTAAATAATTAAATGATTCTTTATGAAAACATATAGTTGAAAGTATTGAAATTGTTCATAGATTAAAAGCTACACAACATTAGTGTATATAAATTACAAGATATTTTAATAATTGTAAGATGTATCATTCTAAATGATTAAATATCCAGTTATTTTTAACGAAAAACAAATTAAATAAAAATACACAGTTATAGAATATTTGTTCTTTAATTCATCATATGTGACATATAAACATACATGCATATTTATGTCACAGTTCGTTGTGATCAAATATCTCTGTGTTATATCTCAATGTTTCAAGCACCTCTGATGTAATGGGATGTTAATGATACATGTCAAATATATTTTATATTTACTTAAAACATCAGATTCAATACAACGGATTAAAAACAGAAAGCACAGATAAATTTATTATACTCATTCCCTACAACAAATTAATTTACTTAAATATCTTAATTTTACTTAAATATCGGAGTATCATGTCGTTCCCTCGTAAATAAACATCGCATCTAACATTAATTGCGCAAGATGATAATTAGAGTGTGTTTCGGGCAAATGTCTTGAGACTCGTTGTACCAATTCAATAGTGTCATCGTTCGAACAATTCGTATAAATTACGTCCGGCACATCCTAAAAATAGTAATCTCATTTGTACTAATATTAAGATTTATTAAGAATAAAATGTTCGAAATAAATTTTATGGCATGTAGATCTTACAAGACTTTCCAAGTACTTAGTAAGAGTTGGACTTATACGAGAAACTTCCTCTAAAAGATCAGGTGATTTTGAAAGATATGCCATCATTCTTCTTCCAGCAATTGGCAGAAGATCTTCTGCTAATTTTTCAACATCGTTTACAGCTGTAAAAACCTATCTCAAAATGACAAATGTTTCCTATTCTGTAGCGTGTTATTGAATATATTAAATTGTAATTCTGCTTATACTTACTTCCTCTGCTAGTCGGTCAAAACCAACCACATATAATTGACAAACTTGATGTATCCTCAGTTCATCGTTACTTATTTTCCAAATAGATGCTAATGTTTGACATTTACTCATCCATTGAATAGCTTGCATCGAACTACTCATTTTATCATCTGTTGTTTCTTGATGGATAAAATCCATTGATGCATCAATTATTCGGCATAAAAATGTGGTTCTTAAATTACCTCTTTTATCGTCTCTGTACCATGTTAGCATTACTTTGTCTGTCATTGATTGGAAGAAGTATGGCTGTACCTATATATTTAGAATTCAGTGTGCATAAAAATTATAAATATAGATGTAAATTTCATAAACGATACTTTTGATTTACTCACCACAGAATCAAACAAATTATTTAATGGTTTTAGAACTTTCAAATTAAAATGCGCTATCATATGTAAAACGTTAGCTAATTGTAGATGTAACATGATTAGATCGTACCAAGCCGGTGCTTGAGAAATAGCTAATGCAGCAAAGGGTTGTGGGCCGGAAGTGCATACTTCCCATAGTTCTTCTGATTTAATTACAATACTCTGTCCTACTTCGAGTATTTCAGACTAGTATGACATAAAATATATTTATATCGCTTTAATTAACTTTATGTTACACAAAGCATTGATCTATCAAAAACTTACATCGATGAATATTTCTAAAAATGTGACACAATCTTGTAGAAATATAACTGTTTGAGCATCAGATAAACCGATTTCCTGCATACACAATCTCTCTTTTGGCAGTTTTCCAAGTTTATTAATTAATTTTGCAACTGCTTCCATTCGTTTTTTTATATGAACTGACCATAATAAGCAACAAACACCTAACAAAGAAGTAATTTACTTAGAAAATAACAAAAACGTATAATATATAAAACGAATAATTTCCAGAATCCTTTCTCACCATGCCTCATACGTTTCATTGGTATTTGTCGTAAAACACATAATGCAGCTTCGAGCGACTTCAATTGCGAAATATCTTTATTCCACGACATAGCAAATTCCCAACAGATATTAGCTAGCAGAACACTAGTTGTTAAACTGTATGGAAAATGACTTTTTAATAATTTAATTCTTTCTGAAAATCAAAAAGATAAATGCATAATACAATCTAAAAGACCATTAAAAAATGTTAATATAAAGATGCTATATTTCTTTACCTAAAATACGTATATTAGCGTTTGTACTATCTTTCTCTACACTTTCTGTATCAAGAGATTCTGAAAGAGGCTTTTCTACATTAGATTGTGAAATATTATCGACGTTACAAATTTCGTCTGAAGAATTCAGTACTTCTAAAGAATCATTTGTTGGACGTGTGTGATCGAATTCCGTATCTGTTGTATCTACTAATTGAGAAGGATCAATACCCGTAGAAGTAATCCATTTTGCAACTATCTCCGATACAGAACCTAATTATAACGATATAAGACAAAAAATACGTTCTTTGACAGTACTATAACATGTAACTACAATGGTACAATACCTTTCCCTTTTGAGAGAACAGATCCTAAAGATATATCAAATTTTACAAATGGTAGTGCAAAAAATTGCGTTGTAGTATCTGATAGAGGTTCTTGGCTGAAATTAAAATTTTATAAGCATTGTGATACCTAAAAACAAATTTCATTACTAATTACCTTACAATAGCATCTAAAATCGCAATATCCTCAAGATTTCCAATAAGCAACGTAAATTGACAAGTATCTTTAGTAATATCTTCCCATTCATTTGTCAAGTTATATGCTTCATCGTCTGATTTTAAATTGTTAACAGAATCTTGATGCTGTTTTATCTCTTTCAAATCATTTTCATTTTTGACATCTTTTTCTTCTTGAACATTACTATCCTCAGTTTTGTTATTGCACTTTTCTCTATACTTTTCTACAGACATTGCAATAGCTCTGCACATCAAAGCAGCAGTAAGTGCATTAAATGGATTTGTTGAATCCAAAAGAATATTACGAACCTTTTTCCACCACAAAGATATTTCATTATATTCTGCACATATCTCTTTAACACCTATATAGGTATAGAAAGAAGGTTTATTTTATAACAACAAGTATTTAGGCTTATTAAAGATATATATTCTCCGAACTTACTGGCTATTGAGCAAATAGCATTTAAGAGCTGCGTAAATTGTTTTAGTTCTAGTTCTAAAGATACGTCCCGTTTTTTATTGAGCCAGTATATTAAAGCAAATTTCATGAAAACAAATGGTTGAATGTTACTATTCTTAGCGAATTCTTTCCATGTCTCGATTCTATCATACGAATATACGCAGCCTTTATACATTAATTGAGCTAAAAAAAAGTCTAATTATTAATAATAAAATATATATTGTTAAAATTATATACTAAAATACTTACAAATCTGATGTTCTTTTTCTGGTTTTATGTCTTTTTTAATATCTATAAATCCTGATGTTCCAAACTCGAAACAAGATAAAAAATCTAAAAATATTCTTCCATCCTCTTTAAATTTTACTCTACATTCTGTGTTAGAATCTGAACACGTGTAACTATTTACTTTATTAAACAATTCAAAAATTCTGTGCACTTCTTTTTCAGTAGTTAACAAAGTCAAAGGTAAACTTGTATTATTATCATCCATAGAAACATTATACTCTGGTGTATCAAACTGAGATTTAATATGCTTATAAAAGTTAATTATTTGCTGTAACTGTGTTGTTAATAAATAAAGTGTTTTTGTTGTAGGTTCCATTTCTTCTTTTTCTGTAATATAGAACTTATTGTGTTATATTATATTCTGTAATATAGAACTTATTGTGTTTATTATTTCAAATAACAGTTTGGCGGAATAAAACCTTGTATAGAACTATGTATTAATAATACATATGTACATACCATATTCATCTAGTTTTTTAATAAAACAATTTGTAGCTGCGAGTAAAGCATCAGGAATAATATTTTTATTTGACATTAACATTTCCAATGTTTGTACTTTTATTTCATTACTCTTCAAATCTGAACACACACTCTCAATTTCTGATATTAATTTTTCATGTTCAAAATCTTCTTCTCGTAAAAATGTTTTCAATTTTTTAAGTATATGTATATCACGCGCTCTCTTCCCATTTTTACTATTAAGAGCAAAGTGAAATGGTACTGTAATTTCCTTCAAACCTCCAAGTGGATCCATAAATACACACGAATATTGTGGTTTATTTTTTGATAGATGTACATTATCATTTACACCAAGAAGACCGTAATTGATATAAAGTAATCTGTACAATAACACTCATTCAAACCAATAATTTTACATCAGTTGCCAATAGAAATGTCTAAAAAGGAAAGTTACTCACCGTCCATGCTTACTAGCAGTAAATGTAGTAATTTTAGGACCTTGTTGAGTACTCCATATGTCTATTACACCTTTCTTTGGGGCATAAATAACTAAAAAGAAAGCAGAACGCAATTGCGGAATCTGTTTAAACTTACTAAATGCTTTGTGCATTCCAGAATGTCTTTCTTCCTCCACTTCAATCCAACCACATTGTGCATCTCTATAACCTTTCCACATTCTTGTAGCTATGCAATATCTGTTATCTACTAATAATACTCTGCCCATGGCATCTAATATTACTGACAGTGCTTTATTTGGACTGGATATTATTGAATAACCCTCTCTCATAACATCACTTAAGCCAAACCTACAAGTCATTGGTTCAACTGGTTCATGAGTACTAGTTTTTGATGCTTCGAGCGATGCCTGATGTTTTGAATTTCCCCAATTGAGAGGAAGCCAACTAAACAGAAAGAATAGTAAAGAAATAATATATAATTGCAAAACTCTCTCTATCTATAATGACATGGTTAACAATTAAAATTTCAATTATTAAAACATTGTATGTGACATCCAAGTAATGTACTTTAACTATATCTCTTCTTGCATATGATATATCCTTTTGACAATAAATTCATAACATGAATTTATTATGCAACACTTACGGAACAGCAGTTCCAATAGCATTTGCTAGTTTGCTGGCCATTGCTATTGCAACATCTGATAGAACTGGAGCTGAACCACCTTCTAAGGCATAATGAAAACCAACAAATGGACGTTTACCAGTTACAAGAACTAAATTATGCTGTGGTGCACTAGATCTATAAGATGCGTTATATCCACCACAAATTGAAGCTGTCATTAGATGATCAAAGCTATTTACAGAAGTAGTACCAATTACTTCTGAATCATTTACAATATCTTGGCTTTTATAACCCCATTTCTTATATGATAAATTTGTAATAGGTGGTAGGTCATCACAGTTTGCTTGAACTTTAAGTAAAAAAAAAAACATTATTATAAATATTAAATTTCAATAGAATAATAGCATAATTTTAATTTCTATACCTCTAGCTAAATAATTCCTACATGCTCTTAATGTGGAAAACAAGGGAAAACCTTGCAAGACGCACACAACACTATTATATGTCACATGAACTTCTTCAGCCAAACCAATATCACCTACGTGTTTTGGTGAACGAAAGGATTGACATTTTAATCCTACAACTGGTTCATTATGCAATTGTTCTCCAAATAATAATGCACCTGTCTAAATAAAAAATAAATAACTTTATATTCATCTCTATTATAATTTAGTCTAACTGTAAGGATTACATTTTCTGAATGATTATCACACATGTAGTTAAACTTGACTTACTTCTGTGTAAAACTTGATAAAACCAGTATTAAAACCAACTATAATACATGTCCAATCTGGGTTAGTGCCGCTGCTAGCTTTTCCCAATGACAATAATGGTAAACAGATTACAGATGTTATCCATTCACTAAAAAACACTTTCAATATATGGACATATTTTCAAAGAAATTTATCATAGTAAAAAGATATAAAAATTAATATAACATTATTATAACAAAGACTTACTTATCTTTTTTTGCAACTTCACCATACCATATCATATGAAATTTATTTTTTGCTTCATCTGGTTCTAATGAATCCCACCTTGCTAATATTAAATTATTATATTAATTATAAACAATTAAATATTCTAGGTTCAATATACTGTCATTCTTAAACAAGTTATGTATATATTACATAGTAGAAATATACTATTTAAAATTCAATAATATGAGACGTACAAATTAATATAATCATCTTTGTATTATTTGCCATAGCAAGAACATCTCCAGTTGATGATAATGATATAAAACAATCTTGTAGTGGTAATTCATCTTGTGGAATGTCATCTAGAAAATGTTGACACTGACATTTACCATTCCTTTAGGAGACAAAACAAAAGAATACAGTAACTCACGTCTTCTAGTAGAATCTCCAAAAAGTAATTCTTTAATATTGCTTGTATTGGTTAGATTTGCAATTCCCTTTATTTGACAAGACATATCTAATCAATTACATTAATATGCCTGTTTTGAATAATTTCAAACTTTGATCACTCTAATATTACAAATGCTACTCAGGTGATTAGAATATTGAAATTTTGATAGACACTTCACAATAAGATAATAAACCACAAACTGTCATATGCTTGCGAATAGGATAGTAATCGCAGAGATTCTTCATCTAAGACTTCACATTTCGTGGTAAATAAACATTCAATAAAATATTACCGTTCTTATTGCATTAATAATGCGTTACGAATATCAAAAAATCGAAAATACATAAACGTCAAAATGGATTGACAACTTTAGCTAAGAAGCAAAATGTAGATGCGCATTAACCATTCATATGAAACGTTATTCATACCAAATTTTAAGTCAAAATGGAGAACACGTGTTGCATGACATCACGTGACGTAATTTGTGACGTTTGGAAACAGTCGCTAGAGTTTTTCTGATTGGACAAAACAGATCGTTGGGACCAATGAAAATGTTCGTTTCTCCGCAATGGTCCGCGTAACGTGTTCAGCCATTTTGTTATTATTTTCGAAAATCTGTAGGTTGGATTTAAGGACAACGTAAAGCTGCCATTTTACACATTTCTCATTGAATGTGGGGGGAAAACGAAGAAATTCTGTATGAGATTTAAGAAACAAAGTTACGACGAAGAACGGCCTCGGTGGGTATTGTACATTTATGAGTGGAGCTCTCTTCACTGGCGATCGTCGCAAACGGAGCAGAGGCAGGAGTGACGAGCGAGAGAACGTACGAAAGATAGAGAGAGAAAGAGACGGTGAGGAACAGCGAGTCTGTGAAACGAGGAACGAAATTGGTCGCGCGCGGGAATCAGCGGTTGTGTGTTTGGCCTTTTTCTGATTGTGATTTACTGCGAGAGATTGTGATTACTCGTGTGAAACGTGTGTTTTTTACCTACGAATTGAGAATCTATGTGTGGGAGTTGATGCGGTATGTGCAAACGTCGTTTACGATAACTTTATTCGTTGAACAACGACGCAATGAGTAAAGTGCACCCGGATAACAAAAATCTACAAATTCCAATGATCTGTTATTAATATTTTACACCTCTATTACCATTTATTTCCGCTTGATTGAATGTATTAAACGAAATACATTTTACACTAAATTTTCAAACATTACGCACAATAAATTTTCACATAACCTTATTTGCGATTGTCAAATGTAGGTTAGGTCGAGCGGTCGCAGTGCGGTGACCTCCCTCGCTACACGTTAACAATGATTTCCTTTTTATTATTGCTTCTGTTTAGTTTCATTATTTACATTACGTTCTATTCTTTCAATATACTTGACTTGTTTATAAATAGAAATAACTGGTTTTCACATAGAAGCAAAACAATAGTACTTAATAATACAATTTTCTATAGGATTCTAATACTCTTGCCTGTAAAATTGTAACAACATATGACAAGCATTTTGTTAAAAATAATGAAATATTAAAAAAAGAAACACACTGTCTTTTCACGTACATTGTCTATTAACGGTAAATGTTAATATTGTTTATGTTGTTAAGTATACTTTTAAACTTAATACTAAAATTATTTTTTCAATTTGTACTAAGTTATGCTTTTTTAACTAGTCATTAATTTGCAGAATAGAATAGCCCCTTTTTGGAAACGTGATATCTTGTAATATTTGTGTGTTATTGATGCAGTATATATCTAGTTTTAATGAGTCAAATAAATATATCAAATTTAATTATTTTCAGATAGAGTGTATGAAAATTGGATAATCTACAATAAATAATGGCGACATTAGCAGAACAAGCATCTAAGCTTTTGGATTTCAATCAAAAGCTAGATATAACACTTCTTGATAACATAGTAGGTTGTATGTACACTGGGATAGGTGAGCAACAGAGAGTTGCACAAGAAGTATTAACTACACTTAAAGAACATCCAAACGCATGGACCCGTGTAGATACTATTCTAGAATATTCACAGGCAAGGATTCCTTTAATTAAGGATAATATTTCTTAAAAATATATAGAGAGTTATTTAATTTATGTATCACTATATGCGTACAGAACCAACAAACAAAGTATTATGCTTTACAAATATTAGAACAAGTTATAAAGACACGATGGAAAGTATTACCACGAAATCAGTGCGAGGGTATAAAGAAATATATTGTAGGTCTTATCATAAAGACAAGCAGTGATCCAGAAACAATGGAGGCTTCAAAAGTTTATCTTAATAAACTTAATATGATTTTAGTTCAGGTAAGTAATTAAAGTTGGAAGAATATAGGAACTATTTAAATTTCATTTTAATAAACCACTTCTATTACAGGTTTTAAAACGTGAATGGCCAAAAAATTGGGAATCCTTTATTGGTGACATTGTTGGAGCAAGTAAAACAAATGAAAGTCTTTGTCAAAACAATATGGCAATTTTAAAATTATTATCGGAAGAAGTATTTGACTTTTCTAGTGGACAAATGACACAAACAAAAGCAAAACATTTGAAAGATACAATGTGTAGTGAATTCTCACATATTTTTCATCTCTGTCAGTTTGTATTGGATAATTCACAAAATGTTCAATTGGTGGCAGTTACATTAGAAACTCTTTTAAGGTTTTTAAATTGGATTCCTTTGGGATATATTTTTGAAACAAAATTAATCAGCACTTTAGTATTCAAGGTAAATATAACATATTTTTTATTAATTTTTGTTATATAATATTATAATATTTTTATTATTTTCTTTACAGTTCTTAAATGTACCAATATTCAGAAACATTACATTAAAATGTTTAACTGAAATCGCTGGTGTTACAGTAACAACTTATGACGACGTATTCGTAATGTTGTTTGTTAACGTAATGCGACAGTTAGAACAGATTCTACCCCTTGATACAAATATACGCGAAGCATATGCAGCTGGTGGAGATCAAGAACAAAATTTCATTCAGAATTTAGCTATATTCCTTTGCACATACCTAAAAGAACATGGGCAATTTATAGAAAAAAAACAATTAAATGAATTACTACTCAAAGCATTACACTACCTTGTTTTAATTTCTGAGGTTGAAGAAGTTGAAATATTTAAGATCTGTTTGGAATATTGGAATGCACTAGCAATGGATTTATATAGAGCAAATCCTTTTGCTCCCCCCACGCCGTTATTTATGGTTAAAAATATGACTCTCCCATCTAGGAGATTATTCTATTGCCCGGTTTTAACTAAAGTACGATATATTATGATCAGCAGAATGGCTAAACCAGAAGAAGTTCTTGTTGTAGAAAATGAAAATGGGGAAGTTGTTAGGGAATTTATGAAAGACACTGATTCTATTAATTTATATAAAAATATGAGAGAAACTCTTGTGTATCTTACTCATCTTGACTATATGGATACTGAAAGAATAATGACAGAGAAGCTACAAAATCAAGTAAATGGATCAGAATGGTCTTGGAAAAATCTCAATGCGGTAAACATATGCTTAAGATGTTATTATAGCATTCATAATAAAAATACCAAGGTATACTAACAGTTTCAATTTTTTTATTAGTTATGCTGGGCAATAGGCAGCATTTCTGGTGCAATGCACGAAGAAGATGAAAAGCGGTTTTTGGTGACTGTTATCAAAGATCTTCTTGGTCTTTGTGAGCAAAAGAAAGGAAAAGATAATAAAGCTATTATTGCTAGTAATATTATGTATGTAGTTGGACAGTATCCAAGATTTCTCAGAGCGCATTGGAAATTTTTAAAGACTGTTGTAAATAAATTATTTGAATTTATGCATGGTAAGGATACTACATCGTATAACAATTCCACAACATTATAGACTCAATGCAAAGATATATTAAGTAATTTAAATACTCTTACAGAAACTCATGATGGTGTACAAGATATGGCCTGTGATACATTTATAAAAATAGCATTGAAATGTAGGCGACATTTTGTTACACCACAAACAGGAGAATTGGTACCATTTATTGAAGAAATCCTTTCTACTATTAGTAGTATCATTTGTGATCTTCAAACACAGCAGGTAAAATCACTGAAAACATACGAAGTAGTTATGTTATATATGTTACATGCAAAAATTTTTAATATATTTATCGATGATACGTATATTGAATACAGCTTTCTTTTTATTTTCATGTTCATGCTACAATATAGGTACATACATTTTACGAAGCAGTTGGATATATGATATTTGCACAAACAGACACAGTAATGCAAGAAGAATTAATAGAACGATATATGCTTTTACCAAATCAAGTGTGGGATGACATAATAAGTCAAGCATCTAAAGTAAATATTAAAAAATCAAAAACACTTTATAACTTAATGTATTTCTAATTAATTCTTGTTTAACTTAATAAAAATATTTCATTTAAGAATGTAGATGTATTAAAAGATCAAGAAGCTATCAAACAACTTACTAGTATTTTGAAAACAAATGTAAGGGCTTGTAAAGCACTTGGTCATCCTTATGTAATACAGTTAGGAAGAATATATTTAGATATGTTGAACGTTTATAAGGTATATTAATACCGTTTAATAATTTATTGACCACTTAAATATATATATATTAGCGTTTAACCATCTTTTCCAGGTTATGAGTGAGAATATAAGTGCTGCAATAGCTTTGAATGGTGAGGTAGTAATGGAGCAATCTTTAATTAAAAGTATGAGAGTAGTGAAAAAGGAAACATTAAAATTGATCTCAGAATGGGTCAGCAGAACAACTGATCGTCAAATGGTAGAATTTTATTAATCTAATGTTTATATCTTCTAAAGATTGTTAGTATCATCAGAACAATTTAACTTATTGTATATATCATGATCAGGTCTTAGATAGCTTTTTACCACCTTTATTGGATGCCGTCTTATTGGATTATCAAAAAACAAATGTTCATTGTGCTCGAGAACCAGAGGTTTTAAGTGCTATAGCCACTATCGTAAATAAATTAGAATGTTATATTACCAGTGAAATACCCAAAATATTTGATGCTGTGTTTGAATGTACTTTAGAAATGATAAATAAGGATTTTGAAGAATTTCCAGAACATAGAACGAATTTCTTTTTACTTTTACAGGTAACTATATGTATGATATTCATTACTTACGAATCGTTTTGTTATGTAATTTAAATATTACAGTTTGAACATTTTTATATTTTAGGAAGTGAATGTTTCTTGTTTCTCTGCATTTCTTGTAATTCCACCAGCACAATTTAAGCTTGTACTTGATTCTATAATCTGGGCTTTCAAGCATACAATGAGGAATGTTGCAGATATAGGGTTACAAATATTGTATCAACTTTTACAAAATATTGAAATTTCTGCTCCCGATGCTCAAAACTTCTATCAGACATACTTTACAGATATTCTGCAACATATATTCAGTGTAGTTACGGATTCATCACACATAGCAGGTATGTACATACAAACAATACCAATATGGTTATTAGTTTATTTTGATATAATTAATTTCGTTTTTGTTATGATCATTTAGGCCTTAATATGCATGCTACAATTCTGGCATACATGTTTTCATTGGTTGAACTTGGGCGAATCAAAGTTCCATTGGGACCTGTACCAGATAACACATTATATGTTCAAGAATTTGTTGCAAGATTGCTTAAAACAGCATTTCCACATTTAACTGATAATCAGATTAAAATAACTGTACAAGGTTTATTTAATCTTAATCAAGATATCCCAGCATTCAAAGAACATCTTAGAGATTTCCTCGTTGAAATTAGAGTGAGTGTTGCTATTTTATGCATGATATTTCCTGTTTATGATTCCTTATTTATATTCATACAATAATTGAGTACAAATATATAATTAGACAAATAAATTGTTTTCTAAAGGAATACACCGGTGAAGACGACTCAGACCTGTATCTCGAAGAGAGAGAAACTGCATTACGATTGGCACAAGAAGAAAAAAGGTTACAGCAAATGGCAGTACCAGGAATACTTAATCCTCACGAAATACCAGAAGAGATGCAGGACTGAATTACCAGTCATCTTCGTTAACTGCTTTCTGTACATCTCAATAAGAAACATTCTGTTATACAGACTATTCTATCCTTTGATCTGCGATGTTTCCCACATGTACCACAGCTGCCATCAAGATGGATATACATTATATACTTTTTAAAGCCAAGTTTACAATATAACATCCTTGTAAAGGAGGTAAGCCCGAAACGCGCTGATTGTCTGTTATACAATTTTAAAAGAATTGAAACTTCTGTTATGAGTAACAGGTGAATGCATGCTGGGCAATACTATTTTATGTAGCGAATAAAATAACATTTATACATTGATATTTAGTGGTCTTAACGAATATTTCTTTAATAAAGATGTTTCCCAAAAGTGTTATTTGGTACTGGTACAGTAATAATGCTATATACTAAAATATTGATTTACATTAAAATACGTCCTATATAAAGAAATTTAAAAATTATACTTAATTCTATATATGTTTTTTATCGATATCATTACATAAATTTTAATGTTAACTATTTAATAACATTTAATAAAATTAAATCTTAATCTTGTTATAATAAGGAGCAACTATGCGATATTTAATATTGGCGAATGTGCTACATTCTAAGGTATACATGTAAGTAAAATCATTTTCTAAACTAAATTGGATTTGAGAATTGATATTTAATTCATATTATGCATAAAATAGTATTGTTTAAGCAAATTTAGAGGATGTTACACGTATATGTGTGTGTTTGCATAAAGTTGTATGATAATGCTATTAATATTACCATATATAGATATATAGGTACATAGTATATAAATATATATGATCTGCAAATCATACAGAGAAATTTTGTAAATTAAAAACTACATGTCGTATATAGCATTTGTTTAAATTTCACTTTTCTGATATTCCCTACTCTTCAACGATAAATATGTTCTGGATGAACTAATTAATTTTTGTTGTATTTAACTATGATAAGTAAATGAAAAATATACATATATGTATATATATGTATATGTATATATATATATATACATACATATGTGTATATTTAAAAATTTTCTCTCAGTGCATAAATACTTGTTTCTTTTTTTTTGCTCTAGTACTTTAGCAATGAAAATAGTTTGTAGGTAGTTTAAATAACAGTGTCTGGGGGAAAGGTTTCTAACATTTATGTTTTGTTTATACAAAATTTTATTTATGGGTCTACTTCTACTTCATGGCTGTTACATTAACAAATTTTTAAATGCAACTTCTTTAAAAAAATGTTAACTACTGATAGTATTATATAAAATTGAAAACATTACAGTTTTGTTCACACTTAAATAACGAATAATATAAAGTATTTTTCTTATACATATAATGTTGCACCAAGAAAAGTTCTTCAAATGAATTATTAACTTACAAATATAACCGACTGTTACCATATCGTAGTAGTGAACGATTGGGATAAATGATCATTTTTAAATTTATTAAAAGATCGAATAAAATTCTCGAGGAAAAAAGAGAAATTTTCTTATCGCGCGCGCATACACGCGTTCGAGCTTGCCTCCACCACAGTAAATGCTACAGGTGCTTGGTCTTACAAATCATAAATAATCATAATGCATGGTAACAACTTAATAATGTAAAAATTGGTACATGACCTATAGAAACTGTGAAGGTAGAAAAAAATTCTAAATAAATTTCGTAAAAAAAAATACAAAAAAAAGAAAAAACCGTTTATGTGAAAATATGATACAAAAGTGAATGTAAAATGTTTGATTTTGTTCGCGAATTAAGAATTATTTCTTATGATATACGATTTAAAATTTTTATTACAAAATTGTTTCTGTCGAGGATAACACGATCATTATGAATATATTTACTGCTCATGCCGCACTTTTCTCCGAAATAAGCGAGAAAATGATAAAAGAGCGTCATGGCAAGAATATAATAAGTACATATACCGTTACTGCATTTGAATAAAAATGTAAACGATTTGTATCATATGAATGAATCGAACGGTAGCTCTACTTGGAACCCTGAAGCCATTACATTTGATACTATGCGACTCGGGTCTCAAGATAAGCCACTATTACTCCAGCAGAAGGATCGGGGAAAGAAAATCAATGCCACTTGATGTCATTCTTTATTAGTAGGCTGTATTTATTTGCAACCGGTATTGCAAGAAAACAAATAAAAAAAATTAACGGCATTTTCAAACGATTTGTGATATACCTTGTAAAGATTTATCACAAAAGAAATTATTTGTATGGATAGATGTAATAAGTTACAGATTGTATTTAGTCATACATAGTTGTATGTGATAAGATTACGTGTAATGAGGAAAGTGCTTAAAAGTCGTAAGATATCAAGGTAATAATGGTATCTAAAATAAAGCTGCAACTCAATGTTTTATAAACTGTTCGTTTGTTATACGAGAATCCTAAATTTAACAAGTTTTTACAGTATAAGTAATTTTGGACGTAAATAAGTACAGCTAAGGATTCAAAAAATGATATATCTTTTCTGTTATATATCAATATTCGGTCGATTAAGAAAGGTAATCTCAGACAAGAGTAAGGGAAAAGAACAATTTGTTATCTTTCTAAATTAGCCACAATAAGATTGAGAATTCGTGAATAATATTTGAAGGATGAATTAGACAATTGTAAGAAGTATAGTATGAAGTTTTATTGTGTGTGCTATACAAATTTATCATTCAGAGTTTTAAATATAAGAATTCTGTAATAAGGGTTTTTTAAGTGCTCGAAATGTTCGAGAAGATACGTTTCTTTTTGTGTTGATACACCACAAATAGAAGTAATTTAAAAAGAAACTTATGTTTATCATTACAGTATAGAGATAACACAATTTTATATCAGAAAGTAATTGATCGTAAGACAAGTCTCTTGTTCTCTCTCTAGAATTTCATTTGACCTGAAGAGGAATTAGAAACTAAATTTTGTAAGCTGTTGTACGATGACATTAATCTTATAAGTTGTCAAGGATCATGTGACATAGTTGTGAGTACTGAGTACGTAATTACAGAATGGTCCATCACGCGTGTTTGAATGAGTGGATGTATAAGTTAAGAGTTCTATCAGTTATTCATTATAACGACAAAAATATGTAAAGAGTTTAATAATACTTACTAATAAAATAAAGAATGCCACTATAACGATGCTTAATATTACCGGTAGGACTACGATATATGAATAGCTAAAATTTTTTTTCTCTAATATTGATTTTCAATATTGATTTTCTAATTTTTAAAGATATGAAATAGTAACCGTTATTTAGTCGAAGGCGTATAGGAAAATGTTGCGACTGAATTTATAAAAATTAGACAGTCTGGGTATTTTGCTTTTTATAGTAATATAGTTTTATAGCAATCGTATTTAATAGTTAAGCAGTAACCAGTTAAGATAATTTCATAACTGTTACTAATTATAAAATTTAAATTTTGTCTTAAGATGTGAATTTGGAACAGGTGTAATCGAAAATGTAAAAATATTTAGCAATTAGCAAATGACTATATGAATTTCAATAATTTCAAATTTCATTTTTAGTATCTGTAGCATTCAAAATTAAAGTTGCATATTATTTTACTTAAAATACATGGAACCTAATGTAAGCGCCATCTCTGTCAAAGGAAACGAACCTGTTTATCTTATTGCTCTATTGGTAACTTTGAAGAGCTTATCAATTCTTAGGAATCGATAACGTTGAAAAAGGGGTAGCATAGCATGTACTACTCTGATAGGGAGAGTTTGTCAATTGTTTGGTTTTGTTTCGGATTGTAAATATATACATAAACAAAAATGATTCTGTCTACTTTGCAATTTGCAGTAGGATCCTTAACAAGAAGTACGATATTGTCTAATGGGAAATTTACGGTATTGCCGTATTTGAAATTCACTAATGTTCGAGATGTTCACATAACCTCAAATACTATGAGGGAATTTCGAATTGGAAGTCAAAAAGTAAGATCTAGTGAAACAGGAAAACATGTAATTATGGAAGGAGAAAAAACAACCGATATAAGTAGTACAAGTGAATCGTAAATATTTAATTTCATATTGCATGTTGTAATATGTTGTATCTTCTTGTAGGTAGCTATGCATATTAGTCTAATATAATGTTTACAAAATGTCCATTTCAGGGCCTCGTTATTTCCTGATGCCTCTACACCATATAAGATGTTCGGTGGTGTAAAATACGATCACTTACACATTATTAATATTAAGTCAACTCCTAACAACACAATAATGTCCCTTACTGATTATAAAGGAAAGTTTTATTATAGAAATATTGTTTCGTCGATATCATTTGTACAATTCTATCGTAATCAATGATCTTTTTATAGGAAATGGAAAGATATTACATTCAGCTGGAATAGAAGGTTTTAAAAATACAAAGAAGGGTACTAACATCGCGGCTCAACAAGCTGCAATTACATTTGGAATGGTAAGAAAAATTTCTTGATATTATGTTTACACAAATTTTTGTAACTTTTTATGTTCTTTTAACGTGCTTTATATTTTCATAGCGTATTCTTAATAGTGGTATCAAAACAGTCAGATTGAGAGTACAGGGAATTGGACCTGGCAGAATGGTAGGTGAAATGCATAAATTAAATCTTTTTGTCAAAATATACAGAATGTTTTAAAAAGGTAGGGTCAACCTTTAACAACGTATAGTATCCTCCGAAAAAAGCAAAATGGCCTGTCCCAAATCTTTTGAACATTTTGCGTGTATATTCTTTCAACGACTATTTTTACATTCATTCAGGGTGCCCTAAAAGGACTTCAGCTAACAAACCTAGAAGTTGTTTCTGTCACAGACGACACTAGAGTATCGTGGAACCCTCAAAGGCCAAGGAAACAAAGAAGAATATAATTTATGACATATATTATGATGTATTCGGTAGATTAATTCTTATTAAAATGTAAATTTTATATATAATTACATGTTAATTATATTATTAAATTACAATACTCTCGTGGCAGTTTGATTATAATATATAATATCTTATCCGATATAATTGTAATACAAGTATTGACTAGATAAAGAGACGAATTTCATAAATTATTTATGCTTACAACAATGGCTTCGCTAAATTTAATTAATAACTTTATTCTATAAATCTATAGTCTTGCTGCAATCAACGAAATTTGTATTACAAATCACGTCTTATACTTTATATTAGTTTTTTACATCTATCTTTTAAAGTAAGTTTTTAATAATTTAACAATCTCCATTAAGACTAATTCAAGCATTGGTTTCTAGCTTCGAAATTTCTTCAACGAAAACAATACCTTACATATTTGACAAGATCGATCATCCTATGGTACTTGGCTCTTTCTCCTTAAATACACGAAGAGAAAATGCGTTTCGAAGTCTATACAGACAGTTTCGCGGAAAGTGAAGCGAATGGAAAGCTTCGAGTTTCGTTTCATCGTAGTACGTGTTGCGTGATCCAGGGTATGTATTCCGAGACTCTAGTGTATACACCCGGAAGTCGTGGTCGAGCGCAACCCACTCCCGATGAGACCACTCCCACCACCATTATGTTACCACCGGCTTGACTTCCGATCATCAAAGGTCCGCCACTATCAGCCTACGAGAAAATACAATTATATCGACATATATCTACAGGAAATACAAAATTTCTCACTTCCCAATTTCATTCTATGAAGTCAGGATAACATTTACCTATGCCCTCCATATAGACACTCGATATCTCCAACACAGAAAATCTTTTAATCGTTATGTTTAACAATTACGTGTCGCACGAGTAATTTTAATGCGTCGTCTTAGCATACGATAATCATCCATTGCATAAACACGGCCGACCAAACGTAAAGCGGCGCGATAACAGGGTCCTGTTCAACGAAGTAGAAGGTGGCCGTCAAATGACCCGCGAACAGAATCGTAAATCCGCGATGAAACGTATCGAGTTGGAAATAGCGGCGCGTACCACTTTTCCCGCAGTTACCCGTTCTGATAATTACGTCATACCAGACCGCAATATTTTGTCAACATATTTTTTGACGGTTTTCAATCCCTCACGTTCCCCTTTTCGCTGTCCCTCTGGCTGTTTTGTGGTCGAACGATTCAGTTCGGTGGCGGAGACTCGGCCCAATCTCTGCCTGTTAATTCAACCTGCGTACGCATCTATGCGAACAGCCGGATATTTATCGAAATTCGGTTGTTGGACAGGACGTGAATTTCGTATACGAACGAGCGACGCGCGACCCTCTGTTTAACCAGTTGCACGTGAATGACAGAAAGATCGATACACGCAGCTAGTTTTCTACGTATAAACTAGCGATAGATACGAGACGATTTCACTTACCCAGCAAGAGTCGCGGCCACCTTCTTCGTGGCCGGCGCACATTTGCTTCGGCTCGACGCGGGTCGACTTTCCCTGACTCGCGTACCACTCGCGACATACGTTGTTCTCGATCACGCGAACCTCCACTTTCTGCAACACGTCCGCTCGTTTATCTGCAAGACAAAATAGAACGAGCTTTTGATAAAGCGGCTACGTGGAATCGGTTTTAATCGGACACGATTGTCGAGTGCTTGAAATCTACGTTTATCTCTTTGCTTTCGGTTGGCTCTTTTCTCTTTGGGCTACGTGTACGTCACATAGTTTACTATTTATTGCTTTAATCATTGGAGATTTATCGCTTGGCAGAAGCTACATTGGTCGCCATACGTATCATATCGATCGTATATCTAATATTGCGAAGCTATATTCGAAGATCGAAAGGTAGGAAAACTGTCAGTGACACGAGACTGGTATCAGAGCTTAAAAAATATCGCGTATTTAAAAATGTTGGTTTACTTAAGTAACACGTAATCAGCGTAGAAAGTTTTCTATAAACGAGACGCGGTAATATGGATAGATATTTCAGAAATAATAATAGTAACCGAAAGTACGTAGAACGATTAAAGCTACGTAACATTTTCATACTTAGAGGGTAGTTGATGGTTCTTGGTAATCTTCGATAAATTACAACTAAAATTAAGAAACTAAATTAAACGTAATCTACGTCACGACCGTATCTTATATATCGAAATCAATTTTGTTCATTCTGCAAGTTTTAACGTAAGAAGTTTCAATATCGATAAAAATACCCAGCAAACCATCGGTATATTTTTCCACATTCCCTTTAGAAAATTTCCATTTTGCTGTGGAACGCGTATCGCGAACGTAGAAGCGTTCGAATCGAGCAAATTTCACCGAGGGCGCTTGTAGGTGAAAGTTCGACTCGATCTCTTAGCGCCATTAATTTAGGGCAGCGAGCAGGAACTTTGGTGAAACGCGATTTCGACCAAGGTAGAATTCGCTTACTTAGTCGTTCGTGGAAAACTTCGGTGGCGCACCTGTTCTACTTCCGTGCCTCTTACAATATCATTATCGAAAACAAATAGACTATGGCAACGTAACAAATTTTTGCTCCCTTTGTTCGTATTTAATGCGCCGATAAAATCATTGGTTCGCTGGAAAATCCACTTTGTAACAACCCGGTAGCAGAAGCAGCGATTTTCTCGCCAAGTTACAGTCGATTTTATATCCCATTAATCCGATGAAACGCCAAGTAATTAACGTCAACGACTCTCAGTTCTCGAGCGAATTACCGGGCAAAAGGAAGAGGCGAGGAAGAGGGGATGAAGTGGAATTATTTACTTACATTTGGACCTGTCTTCGCCGAACCAACCCCATCCAGCGGCCTTGGCGAGTTCCCCGCCGAAGGCGCTATACCCTGGTTTCCCTGTGGCCACAGGTAAACAGGCGGGTTTCACGCTCTCCGACCAAGCGATTGGCCTTGCGAGTTCCAGAAGGGCAATATCGTCCACGTATTTTCCGCACTTGTGGCCAGGGTGCAGGATAACGTTCGTCACTCTCTCTTCCTTCGACGCTGGTACTTCCGGCCCCTTCAGATTGTACTCGCCGAGGCTGATCCGTAATTGACCGGTGGGGATTATAGAACTCGCTCTGAATCAAGAGCAAAAGGTATTTGTCGTTCGTTAAATCGTCGATACAGACTGCCTTGAGAGTAATATTTATATAGTATATTTTATTTAGGAGAAAGGGAAATTTCATGGAGGTCTGAGAAAATGATGCTTCTATGAAAAATTGCAGATGCAACGACACGGAATATGCCGAGGTATGCCTAGTACTTGTTACGATATTTCTTAACGGAGAAACAAGTAGGTGAAATAAATCTTTGCTTCGGTTCCATGTCCTTCGTTCTATCCACAAAAATACGAACGTTGGCAGTGTGGTAACGACGAACAAGGATCGATGCAATAATTATTTAAATTATTCGAAATACCCGTGATACTTAGTAAATTATTTTCTAGCCGTTCTTAATCTCTTTAACGCTATGATAACTCGCAAGCGTTCCAAGGAAGCATATTTTGTCCCATATCTTATTGCAAAACGTACACGTTACGCGCCACTTCCTTAAACTCGCATCCTGCAAATCCTTACGCTTTAAAGCTTCCAAAGAACGTCCGTTTGAAAAACGACGAGTTATAACTTCCACTTTACACGCATTACGGATACATGTAGGCCAAGTAGGACAAATAGCTGGGTATTCTGCCCGTTTCCGGACCGCAAGGAGTCAAAGTCCAGTAACGATGCCGGCAAGTAATCATCGTGAAAGTTAAGTGCACGAGAAACCAGGAGGTATAAATGTGTGAAATAAAGGCAGCATTCTATATTCTTCGTTTTACGTTCTTTTCCACTAACGTTTCTTCCATTTCTTTCATTCCTCTCGATGTTTCTAAAGTAACGGAGAAACTCCTTCGTAGCCTTTGCTCGCGATTATTTAACCGAAAGTTTTGCTTCTCGCTGTAGCAACGCTTCGATATTGGTATTCGAACGGCCTTCGAATATAGCGGTTTCGCTTAATTAATTGGTCAACGCGGCTTCCGAATAATTAACGAAATTATGACAGTTTTCGTGCCACCCTCTGCTACAAACGAGAGAGCGCGTGAAGATGTCTCGTCCCAGTTTCTTCGTTGCCTTGATTCCACCGGCTCGCGGATGGTGCAATCACATTCGAGTCGTTTTCCAAGTTTCAAGGTTCGTCTCTTTTTCTTGTCAAAGACGAGACCCTCTGTTTTAATGGACCCTTCCATCTTCGTCGAGGCAGTCCCATTGTTCAGGCACCCGTTGTGGATTATACGATTTAGCACGGATGCATCATCGTAGTTACTCCCTGCCCTTATCATCGCACCCTTTCCAATTAAAATGCACCGCTGGCTAAACGCTGAATCGCGCCACCGGTTAAGGGGAGTGGCCTTTTTAACTGGCAACTCGGCCATTAATCGTACCGTTAATTCGCTTGTAAACTGGTGTGCGCGAGGAGAACGATTGCCGAGTATTTCGCGGTGAACTTTGTTTCTGTTCGTATCGATTTAGTCGATAACGCAAAACTTGCCATTTATTTTCTTTTTTACAGTTTTACTTGTAGCGTCGTCGGAATATTATTACACGATGTTCCGATGAATAATAACGATGAACAGATCTTTGTATCGTTACGTATTTGAAATTCTTCGGTCTGCCTGTGACCATTTTTTCCCATTTCTTGCTTTTCCCCCCTCTCGCGATAACTTAACAAATAATTCTCTTTCGCGCGTAGAACCGCATTAACGAAATTTATTTCGGCCGTTTCCGTGAACGATAAAGAAAACGCGGACAATGGTCGGAGTCGGATATATTTTCACGATCTCGCGCTAGCTGGTAACATTTTGTCATGCGTTTTGCATGGCCGCTAGCAATTACCGAGTGGTCTGTAATCTACACGCAATCATGGTTTACAACGCCGAAGCTCCGTTGGATTCTCTCTATGGCCACCCTGTCCAGTTTCAACCCCTTCCTCTCTCTCTCTCTCTCTCTCTCTCTCTCTCTCTCTCTGTCTGTTTCTCCGTGTCTCTCTGTATCGTTCTGTTTCTGTTATGTACTCGACGAAGACAAAGATAGAGAACGCCTACACGTTTCATCGCGCAACACCACTGTCTCGACGTTTAATTACACCTGCATGGACACTGTTCCACATAAATCTCCGCGCTGTATCCGTGAGAAAAAAGAATTACGAATATTTTCGAAATCCTCTCTCGATTTTAGCCAGTGATTGGAAGAGTTTGCAGGATCCTATTACGATGCTTCGTGTGCGATTCCCTTTAAATGAGAAGCGTGAAAATTACTTTTAAATTGAACCACTGACACATTCTCTCCCTTTTTGCGACCCTTTTCTCTTTTCATTTTAACATATAATACCGTGCTTTAAACATCGATTCTTAAAATCCGATCGAATCGATATCGACATCTACAATCTACGCGTATAGTCGTTATATTTCTATTCTTTGTATTTCATCGGCTGATATTTCAAATTCTATGATAAATTCTCGTCGCGATGTAATACGTATTTTCCGCGAAAACGATAATTCGCGAAATGTAGACCAAAATATATTCTACATGCCGATCAAACAAAGAGCGGTATATCATCGATAACTCATTGCATAATTAATCGCAGACAATTCCGCGAATATGGGGAAAAGGTCGTTGTTAACAACGCGAGCGATTCGATCGATCGTTTAAATAATCTCGTTTGGCCGATCAGTCTGTTAATCGTTCGACAAGAATTCTATTGAATCGTATAAGTGTACACCATCGAAACGATTCTTCGTAACGTTATTATTTTCCCTTAAACGTGTCCCGTTAATCGTTCGTATAAACGATAGGAACGTCGTGTTATGCAACCGTTGAAGGATTGATTCGCGTATCCACACAAACACACGCAAACACACATCTCCAGCCAGGACAGAAACGTTTTTCACTCTGGCATTTAATAAAAGGCCGCCTCTTGACTCTATTTGGCGACAGTGTTTACGCGAGTAAATAGCGGCACAGCAGTTTTTAACTTGACACAACGCTCTTTGCGTTTCCATTCGACTCGCTCGTTCGCCGGAAAAATACGCTCGAGGTTTCATTTAAAATGTAATCGTCGCTCCAATTAACATCGATATCGTGTCCCGCGTGCATATACGACCGCAGGGAACGACGGGACACCGGCAAACGACACACGGTTCCGTCGTTTTATATAATTTTAACGAAGTGATTGGCCGTTTATCCGGCCATTCGATAATCACAAAGCCAGACAGCAAGTCAGAGAAACACGTTTGTCCTGTTAACGGTCCTCGATATTTTACCACGTACGTATTATTTCCCCATACATATCTATATGCACGTACAAATGTACATTGCGGTTTGAAAGTATCCGGATATTTCCTTACTCTTCACCAGATCTATTTTGATTATAAAATTATCTGTATTATTAACAAATTCTTTATTCTCAGACTTTTTGTCGGTAGTGTCCGGAAAAAAATTTTTTTTTTTTTTTTTTACATGGAGGAAATCTTCATAGACACCTTAGCGCCGTCCTGTGTACGGGCACGAACACACAGGACAAGCACAAGGTAGTGCCGGATTCTTACCGGCTAAAACCTCCACGGACGGGGCACAGCATAGCAGTGATCGTCGGGCGTTGGTATAGTGATTTTTATCAAGCACTCGAACAAAGGTATCATCAAACACAACCACCACACCCACCACACCACCCACCACCCACCACCCACCACCAATCACACCACACACATACACATAAACGACACTTCTAGGAAAGATTTTCATTATCATTTTCTCACTTTCTTTACACAAATACATTATATTATTAATATTCACCAGGGTAAGGATTCGAACTCCCAAAGCATCGTTTACCGTTCGGAGCCTTAACGAACATAGCTAGGTGCCCCGCCTGTATATTCTGAGGCTATGTGGTATTTAAAGCGTAAGACAGGTTCAGAAGATTCTATTTAAACTAATGGAGAGACTTTCGACGTTAGTACAATCAATGATATTTAAATAGCAAATGTGTGTAATAGTAGTAAAATAAAAGTAGTAAGTGTCGCTAATTACTAATTCGTTATGTCGATTTGTACGCATTACTACGATACGTAATTGGGTGAAAATTTCCCTTCGACTCCGATTTATCTTTAATTCATCCGATCTTATCCCTTTTATATTACGATGATTCTGAACGTTTGTAATTTTTTTTCTCCCGAGAGAACGTTTCACGGGAAAGTGACATGATAAAAATAGGTGTAGCGCGACGTTGGAATTTCGTAGTATTCCCTTTCCTCTTTTCTTCCCTTTTATTCCCCCCTTTTTGTTTTCTTTTTTCCTGACACGTTACGTAATTTCTAGAGAGGCGCGCATTAAACTTTTTATCCTTTCGCCGAGCGTGATGATTTTTGCAAACTACAGAGCGTAATCGCCGCCGCGCGCAACACGCGGATTTCTAGGTTTTTAAATCTGGCACAGATTTGCATAGATTGCACGGATGGATTAAGTGGATTATGACGCAATAACTTGCGGAGCTTTTTTGAGGCAACTTTGTTCTTAAAAAATTGAACCACTCGGTTCAATTGAACTTTCAAGTGATATTTCCTTCCAATTTCTCTTTAGTTTCGCGCCTGGAAATATAGTGATATTTTTCGCTCATACGATTCGTTACTCACAGAAAGATACAAACGAGACGATTTTCATTGTCATTCGCGTTTTCCTCTATAATCATTTTCCAATTGCTCCAAATCCGATTATTCGTCGTTGGCCAATGTTCTTACGAGGATGAATGAAAAATTATCCAAAATGGAGCTATAAAATTTTATCTTGATGAAAACAGACGCCTTACGATAACATAATTTTTTAACATAATTCCTTCTGTTTCAACGCACTTGTTCTAAGTCGCACAAACGTTTTTATGTTCTCAGGAAAAACGTTTTCGACGAGATCAAGAAGCAACGGATCTCTTTGATCTCTTACAGCTTTTTAGAGCTCTCAAGGCTCTCGCTATCGCGACTTTATCAGGGCAGAGATTTATTTCGTATGAAAAGTACGAACCAAGGCTTATAAGCTTTCGTACGAGCACATTGAAACGCGAAGGACTATGTTAAAAAATTGTCTGTTGCTCTTATTGAAATTTCGAATAATTATTACTTCGTTCTCGTTATCTTTCATTGATCATTCTGTAAATTTGAAGAACCAATCGCACTCTATCGTATTTATGTATTACGGAATATCCGTTTTTACGATACTCGTGGCGAATGCATTCGTAACGATACATTTGCATGCTGAAAAATGAATACTGTTTCCGGTGGACGAGGTTTAACCGCCCGGCTATCGAATACCACCATTCATTCAATCGTCGAGATCGGATCGGAATAATTACAGCTACGGTTTGTTGGACAAGATGGTTGCTTGCGTTTCGCTGACATTTTAGTAGCGATATCAAAAACGGTAGAAAATTTTGGCACACACGGGCGCCACTGTGAATATCATTCCGCGATAAGATCTCTCTTTCTCTCTCTTTTCTCCCTCTCTTTCTCTCTCTCTTTCTCTCTTCTACCCTATAGCGGTGCTCGTAGATTCGATTACAGGGAACAATGGGCAGCTTTCCATGAAGAAACAGTCGGTTTTCTGCCATGAATATTTTCGATGGCAACCTGCATATTGATTACGGGAACACCGCGTACACCGGCATTATTGCAAAGAATGGGGGTATAAACTATCCGGTCGATCGATATTGTAATGCTTTGAAATTTAGGTACTCCTTTTTTCGTTGTTTTTTACGAACTGTCGGGGAAACGAGTTTCTAAATCGAATGGACCGAGCGATTTATTTTGAATTTATAAATAATCGAGCCATATTGTAAAAATATTCAGGGTATTGAATATTGGGTAGTCTTCTAGGCAACAGTGTTCTTTTAAAAGTAAAATTCGATGTTTGAAAAGAATGGAATTTTTATTTCTATAATCATCTTTCCTCGATAGTTCTTCGTCCTGTTTCCTTTCTCCGTGTTTTAATATTTGTATTATTTAAAACGAAGTCAATCCGACGATAATATCGACAATAATATCTTGAAGAATCCGATGAACGCAGAATTTCCGAACGATCGATGTATCATTCATTGAAATTAATTCTTACGTAATTAATTCATTTGCGCTAATTTAAAAATGTCAACTTTATATACTGCGAAATAAACTTCATTTGCTCATACATATAACATTAGGTATACGTATAAAACACTTGACATAATATTTGAATATAACAACGAAGCTTGTTTCATTGATAATCTGTCTATAAATAAGTGATTGCTTCAAAACAAATATAATACCACGAAACGGTGGAATGAAATGCACCGTATATTTGTTTCGTATTTGTATTTAAGTCATACATTTCAGTCAGTAGAAACGTGATATACAAACCCTGTTGCATAATATCTCACAATTTCATAATTAATAATTAACTAAATATCGAACCCATTAAATTATTTATTAAATTGTCGATTAATTAATAAATTCGTGTATGTATGTAGAATAGAGGATGCGTAGTATACTCACGAACACAAGCAATGGGCTGCAGTCAGGACGAATCTTGAATTAAGTATAGTACCGCCGCAAAAGTGTCCGCCTTTTCTGCTTATGCTCACCATCCAAGGGAATTCGTGAGGAATTGCATTTTGTCCTCCAACGAGTCTCGCCGTGCGTGTGACAATGTTTCCTTGACCGCAAGGGACATCGGCGACTGTTATTGCAAACATCGTATTGCTTCGTTAACATCCGATAGAAAACAACCGCAGTCGGATGGAAAAAAAGAAGAATATGGAACGGGAAGTTCGGTAAATTTTCTATGAAATGGTGATTAATAATTTAGTCATCTTGATTTCTTGAATTTTTGTCAAAAGTTAATGAACGATTTAAAAGCTATTCTTTGATATTTCAAAATCCAAGAACATGATGAACATTAGGTGACATTCTTTTATTTCAGTGATAAAAACCTTTTGTAATCGTTCCATCTTCCTATATTTCGTCCGAGTGCGTATAATTCGCGAAATTAGAAAGGGATAAAAAAGTCTAAACCTCATCTTCGTCGCAATTAAGTGGAATTACGAGAACAATTTACAATTAAAGGGAAAATGGTCTGAAAAAGTTGCCACCATCGAAGAACCAGAGTTCCCGGTTTCTCCGGTTTTTTCATTAATCGTGCTCGTACACGAGAGCGCCAGGAAAGTTCGTTTCGACTTTTATCAAAAATAATCACCCGGTAAGCGAGGTGTTCATTAACGCCGAACCAAATCCTGTTTCGGTCGCATCTTTTATGAAAATGGGGTGCGTTTACATAGTATGTAGGAAGAAAAAAGAATCGTTTAATTGGATCGTTGGATGGTCATTCGACTCTAAATAATTTCAGCAATTAAGCGATTCGAGAATTTATAAATCTCGTTTCTTTGAATTCGATGAAAATCCACGATGTATTGATTCTGTTCATTTTAAATTATTCTAATACGTGTTCTGTACCATTTAATTCAGCACTCTATTTACTGAAATATCCCTGAAAAATTTATGAGCTAAAAAAAGGACACAAATGAGCAATACCACGAAGAGAATATTTAAATACCTCTTTCCATATATAACACCGTGTGAAAATATCTCCTCGCGATACGACATAGCTGTCATCATAAAATCTCTATAAGGCATGGTCTGAGACTCGTATCCAAAATTTCCTTCAACAGCGATAGTAATAGCAGTGACGGATAATCACGCGTGAAACGAAAATTCTGCTAGAAATTCTGAATCTTAAACTTCGTACGCTCTACCGATCTCTTCCTACGCGCTCGTTTCTCCTAAAACTAATCTATAAAACGGCCAACATCTTCAAATCCTCTGACAGGATTTGGACGGCGGCAGGATCAGGTTAAAACCGCGAACGAGACGTGTCCATCTAGTGATGTACAAGCGTTTAATTGAAAGCTGAAGCAGCGCGTACAGCGGAATGTTAACCGATTCAAGAGGAACCAGCCGCTGACGGCACCGTTACTGGCATCGCGCGAATTTAATGCCCCGAGCAGATAGGGATAGATACGGCGGATCTGTCACCGCAATCCCTGCGACATCCCTCCGCTCCCTCCACCAGAATCGCTCCCTACCCTTCGCGTTTCCCCTCTCGTTTCACGCCTCGGCTGATTAATTGGACCTCTACGTCTGCACCACCGATCCCACCCACTCTGGTTTCGGGGTCTCCCTTCGACACTGCAGTTTCCAGCCCCCTTTCTCTGCTCGCGCTCCCTCTCTCGCGATGTCTCTTCTCTTGTCTGCGCGCCTCGATGTCACCCGAATTACGGGAAGAAGACAGAGAACGAAGGTTGCACAGAGGGTGGGGGTGGGTTGGGGTGGTAGTGGGCAGGGAACAGGCATAGAATTCGAAGTCACCTCTATTCGGAAACGCGTAATAGATATGTCAAAAGCAGGCTATGAACATGGTCATGATAATATGCTGATGCCTTCGCCCCCGCCATTGGCGACTTCCCCTTCGGCTCGTTTATCCACCTCCTCCTCTTCCCTGTCGCTGATTTCGTTCACAGTTTGGGCTAGGCCTCTTTTTTTCTCTTCCTCTTCTGCCCTTTCTATCCGACGATGGTCGAATGGACAGGTTGGAGATTCTTTCTCGAGTCTTTTGTGTGGATTCTGGCGGCTGCAGGTGGCAGCGGATGGGGTTATTTTAACGGCTGGAAAAACCCGGATCGCGGCGCGGAGGCTCGTGGGAAGAAAGGGAACCCTTTCGGTTTGCTTTGATTCGCTTCTTTTTCCCGGTTTCCCTTTCAAGTGGTTTCATGCTGATTTAAATTGTTGCCAATGCGTTTTGAATGGCTCGAGTGAGTTTGACAGCCATTCTTCCGGTAAATACGGTGCGGTTTCCATGAATAGGGTTGATTAGGAGAATATCGTAATACTTGGGACGATACTACGTGATATAGTATACTTACGATTATCTATAAATCGAACACACACATACATATATATATATATATATATATATATATATATATATATATATATTAAGGTTGAAAAGTTATTTTAGGGCAAATAAACGTAATGAATAATTTTATGGTTTTAACGATTATTTATTACGTATCCAACGGATAGAATAGCTTTCAAAAATATATTTGATGCTTCTTTGGTACTTTTTCAGACTACGCTCGATGGTTATTCCGTTTACCACTTTATCCGCGTCCTGTCCATATAACGTATTTTATTTGTCCCATAAATATGGAAAAACGTGCTGGTGACGTAAATGACGTGTATCACGATGGTGAACTCGGGCGGGTTAAAATTGGCTACATAAAAAGAGGAGTGTAAAAAAGATGAAAGAGATGGTCGTTTAACAGGCTGATTAGAACTTGTCACGTGACGGCCGATATTTTTAATCGATCGGAATATTTTTATCGGCGTTATACGAAATTTTCATGGGATCCTGTGGCTCGCGTTGTTCCGCTGATCACGAAATTCAATAGTATCTAGAAAACGCGAATGTCCAGTCGCATGAGATATGGCAATGTAAAGGATTAATTGAGGCTGTCTAGATCGATGGCAATTTATCTTGATAATTAATTTATCTTGCCACTCGATACATGTCGACATTATAACCGGACGGTTATGAAAATGATTTACGTAGTCGCAATGGAAATATTTCGCTAATATTATTTCCGATCCGCAAATCGAGAGAATCCTCGGAATTTCGAATCGCGAAAGTTGCTACGATCCTGCTTCGTAATGGATCATTCTCGTTTCGATATGCAACCGAATTCCGCACTATTATTCTTAATAACGTTACAATGCGTAATCGAAATTCATAATCGAACACAGGTGATTATACTTTGCGAATCTCTTTCTGTGTCTGTGTAAGTTTAAATACCATCGTACGATGTTTCTAAACACCTATAATTATTTAAATACCTAAATATTTAAATAAACGTATAATTACATTTTCTAATCTCCAATTTGTATTAGACTGGAATGCGTGAAATGCCTTTGAGTTCGTATAACACGTCATACGAATTCCAATTATTCGTGGTAACCGCTAATGAGGTTTTTATGTCTTCGTTACAAACTTTTTGCAACGTGATCGATACCCTGATCTATCAAATTTAAACTTCAAAGAAAGTACATCTCACTCACTATTACTCGTCGTTAAAATAATAATTCCTAAACTTCTCCCTGAAAAATACCGCGTGCATTTTCAAATTCTCTATCATCTTCTCACGTAGCAAAAGTATGTGCCAACGAAATCTGATTCTCCATTGTGATAAGATGACGAACGTTGGCAACGAGTCAGAGAGCAATTTTCAACTTGTTATCTCGCGGTCAAGGCCCCACGGAGTCCATTAATCATACGCGCCTCCTAATTACCGTCTCCGATCGTTTGAGATTGATTTCAGGAAAGATTTCAAAATGACGCACGTGACTTGACATACTACTCACCCCCCCCCAACTATTCACCATTACATCACGACAATATCACTGTTCGAATAAAAAATCGCTGAATTTTCGTTTCTCTAATTTAACGGCAATTACACGCGTGCCCATTATCGTGATTACCTTTCTGTGCGTACGGGCCATTAATTCGTCCCTGGCTATACATCGAATGTTATGCATCGAATGCATAAACCTGACGTTGCCAGTGTGTCGCGAGAAATTCGAAAATTGTAGGCCCGCGTGATAATAATTGAATTTCGAACGGCGTTGCCCCGGGCGCAACCTTCGTCAGGTTAAGAACCTCGGGAACGATCGTTGAGGATACATTGGCCTGTTCAAAATTTGTGGAACTAGAGAACTGGTCGAGGTCATACACCGTCTAAGTCAGCTGGCCTTCGACCGGGTTATACACCCATTTTTCTATTCAGCCCGTGTTTGCGTGCCTTCCGCATACGTAAGTCGCGAATAAGCGACGTTAGCGGGCAAAATATCCGCGTTCTATGCCCACTTCTTCGTGCTATCTTTCATGGAAAATAACAAAACATCGCGAGAAATATTAATATCGTAAATTTGTCGATTATCATGAATAATCGAAATTAGAGATTATAAATGAAATTATAGATTCTTTATGGATTGTTACGTATTGAAAGTTACAAAGTAAATTTTAATTTTACGTGTAACCGAGAGAATAGTTTATCGAAGATTATCGATGGTCTAACGTAGAATTCAAATTACTCGGAACAGCGTGTGTTTCAACGGTTGACGTGGTTCTGGTTATGAACGTCCGAGATTATGGAAATCGCCGTCTTTCAAAGAATTCCATGGTGGTAATATTTCAAGGCGAATGGATTTAAATTAGAATTCGATTCGTTTTAAGCAGCGGTCGCGCGTGACCGGGTTGCAACGGCGCAAGTGCATCGTTGCCTCCATTTGGTAATGAATGACTCTGAAAATCCAATGTTAAGCTTGTCATTTCGTGTAACTGCAATTTACGCTGCCCTGCCCCTTCGTTCACGCATAGGTTACCGATCGGGGGCTAATGTCGCGGAAAATTGTTACGTTTAATAAATATCGCTCGGATCGATACGGATTTTCGGAGCCTCGGTTATTTTTGATGTGTGCAACTTGATGAAGTCAATCGCAATTTCGTGTTTGCATAGAACTTGATTCGAATATTGTATCGCATATTTGGTGCTCGTGAAACATGCTCGATAAAAATGTAAACAGCGCGCAAAATCGAGCAAACAGATTTAAATGGACTTTATCTTGTCTGATTTGAACTTTTACATATGTGCTTTTCTTTTTTCAAATGTATTTACTTTTATGGGTTACGGTCCCTATGTTTCTCGGTCAATGGTGTTCAAATAGTGGTTTCCAAATACTTAAAAAGTCGATATAGTAACGGCGGACGTTGAATTCGGTTTATTAACTTCCCGCGTTCTGTCGTTATTCGCAAGCGTTTTCTTTTGCTTCCTATTCGCTTCTGTTTCTTATTTAATACCGTGTTTAGGAACCTTGCCAGCTACTTTTTATGTTTACCTACTTTTATAATTCGCTCTTTATATTATTATATTTTGTATTTTGCTTTTTATTTATTGCTCGATATTTATATCTTTCAAATATCACCGGGAATATTCAGTCGATAATTAATGAACAGAACCCATTTAACGCCCAATTAGTTGTAACGATTAGATATCAATTTTCAATATTGAAATTCGAACTAATAAATTGATAACAATCTCGCCCCGTCGTTACATACCTTTGTTAGAATCAACCTAATTATACCATAAATAAATCTAACGTAGTTGCTCGAAAAGAAAAGTTTCGCGGTAGCAACAAACACAAACTACTCACAATTATTGTATTCCTTGGAGATACAGTGGACAACGGTGACGAGAAACACGAGAGACGAAAAAATGACGGAAACGTTGCGCCGGACCATGTCTGTTCCGATTTTCGGTGATCGTTTGCCGGTGCACAATGAAAAAGTGTCGCAGTGTCCGGGTATCGGGGCTTCTTTATACGTGGTTCGTTACGATTGCATCTTTCTCGTCGTTCAGTTTCGTTCTTTGTCTCACCTTCCACCACCCCTTTGCTCGTCACCCGCCTTTCGGAGGCTCGAACATCGAGCAGCCGAGACTCGTGGCCGTCTATCGATACGATTGTCGCGGCGGAAATCCAATGATAATGCGAGTACGAAGCCGAGTCGGCCCCGATGTGATTTTCAAGGTGATTTCTTCGCATTTAATACGCCTGGCGACGTGTGTCTTTCGGCGACTGGTCGGTCAAGGGCCAAGGGACAGATGCGTATCGATCACGATGCCATTGAGTCCGCGATTTTATCATCCGTCAAGGACTCTCGATCGCGCTATATATTTTTCACGCGCGCTATCATTTATATATATATATATAGATTTTTTGGAATGGTATCTGTTTCGCGTGGAAAAAGTTGACACGTCTGTATATTTTTAGTATACGTATTTGTGAATTTTTTTCCCGGAATAGGAAATTTGTGTTGCTCTCTGAGCCGCAAAGTAACGAATGACACGATGAATTTATGAGTAGAGGATGTTTCATTGATTGTTACGAATGAAAGCTTTTTGCAGTTATGAAAGTTGCAGGTGTATAATTGAACGTACAATCGATCGTAAAATTCGTAGTGATTTTTAGTACATTTTTCTATTACGGTATGTGGAATCCGTAGGATGACATAAAAAGAGGAAAATGCTAGTGATATACCGATTGTGAGTCAAGGTTTATGACACTTGACTGGCATGTGTTTTAATATGTAGTAAGTAAATACAGAAACTCGTCTTCAAGTCTTTGTATTTAAACATGGGCTTTAAAGATTATGAATGGCCTGAGGGTTACCCCTCAAGTTATGGATTACATATATATATATATATATATGTTATAAATAGTGGTTTATTTACCTGTATACTGTAATAAAATTGTTTCACAAATAATTCGTCGCTTTAATAGGTAATTACGTAGAAGATACCTTCTCTCGAAACTCAAGAAGCGAGATTAGGATCGACGTGAAATATTAAGATCTACGAGTCTCACATTTGAAACAAAGTCGGCAAACTGATGCTCTTGACCATGTTTCTTCTAATTTTCCGCCACTCTCGAAAATGATCCCAATCTTAATGGTTTAAGATCTGTTACTACATCGACACGACCTCGTTATATGGCAGAATACAATCTTTTCCATAACCTTAGCTTATTCTTAGATAAAATTAATTAATTACCCGTTGTACCACTAGATGAATATTTAGATATCAAAAATGCCTTTGTCCCTTTTCTTCTGCCATTTATTTGCCCTTGTTAAACATTTTCTAGCCTCCGTGTTCAAACAACATAATACCAGCATTATGTTGTCCTAACGTTCGCGTAATCACATCAAAATTAAAGCTGTTCATGGCGGGTAATCGTATTTCGTGCACGCATACGTTCTCCACGACGTTGTTATCGCCGACAAACGACAATCGGATTATGTGCCTACGAATAATCACTGTGACAGGTGGTCAGGATAATCGGGGGCATGGAAGCTGTTGACCGCGTGCGTTTCGCTGTAGAACGATGCAACATTAGTAGATACAATCTCGTCATTAGATCCAAGCAAAATTTGGCCCATTTCTTGTCATGCTTGTACAAACGATAACGTATGTTCCATTCCGGACGATCGAATCGCATAACTATTCCCAATTGAAAATTTAATCAAATATATATTTGGTAATTAGTCGCGATTAATATTTTAATGGTTGGAATTACACCGTGGTACTCGTACTGGCCTTTTGTTAGATAAGGGGATAAAAGGGATTTCAAACTATCGTTTCTTTCGCTCACGAATCGGTTTTAATCAATCGCCAGCGAAATTGATTACTCCTTAAGGGAATTTTGCTGATTAATTAAGACGAATTTGACAAGTTTTCGGTATAACGAAGCTTCGCGATAGGAGAAATTAGAAGATAATCTTTCTTCGATTTATGACGAATTAATTTATGACGAATATCGACGTAAATCATTGGAAAAGTAATTTATCGAGTGTAATTCCATTTTTCACAATGGCGCCGGTCTCTTTTTATTTTCATTTCATTCATTCTCCAAATTTACCAAATTTCTCTAGTACATTTATCAAAAACTTCCTCACGATTTCCATACTTTATCCACCCAAAAATTCCACTAGAAATTATGAAAATGTTATCTCCGAACTTATTCGCCCTTAAATAATTGTCTTAAAATATTCTGAATATTTCCAACCATCAAAAACGCATCACATTTCCGTCTGCAGTTGGAATCGCGAAATCTTCGTCGCGGAAGCTAAAAAATGGGAAATTTCTAAAGCAGCCCCTGGTCTAGAACAACCCCTTTTCGTTGGCTCGGTAGTCACTTCTCAGGGTTCGTTTCACCACGAAGCAAACAGGCGAAATCCGCTGCGTGTGCGGTCACGCATGCACACGTGCATACAGCAGCCGGTACGCCACGGGGAATATGAAAGCGAGAGTCACTCGACTGTTACTCCATCCACGTTCCTCTGAACTTGACCCACTCTTTGTCTCTCGCGGAGCAACGTGTTTCAGTCGCGCCTACGACGTAACGTCGCCGTCCCTCTTCCCACTCGTCGGCACTTTAGCCGGGCCTCACCTTCGTCCCGAGCAGCCGCTCCAGCTCTACCTGCGCCCGACAGGTACATCACGAAATATTCCTGCAGCTGGTTTTAACCGGGTCAAGTTCGTTTTCAGACGCCGGAGATCGGACCCGACCATTCCCCACGGACGCGGAACTGATAACGAGTCGCTCCTCTTCGCCAGAGACTTATCGTCTCTTCTGGTTTACACCGCTATCATAGCGGTCCTATGAATCATTTTTCTTCGTTTATCTTTGTCTCCTTGCTTCCATGTAAATGCCGTAGTAATTCGTCTAATTGTTTTTTAAGCAATTTTAGCAGCGGTTCGACGGTGAATCTGTAGGGGTTGAAATAGGTTGATCAATCAACTGTTGAAGCTGATTCAGTTTTTAAATGTAGCACTTGTGAATTTGCGAATCTCAGGATTTTGGCCGTATCTTTCTAAGAGTTTTTGAAAATTCGTGGTCTCCTCGAAAGGAAGGAAATCTATACACGAGGTTTCACTGTTCTTTATTTTTTTTTGGCTTCTGCAATTCTTACAAGAAACTGTTCTGTTTTCAGCTTTTCTATTTTTTCAAAGTTCGAGAAACGTATATATATATATTTATTTATTTATTTATTTCTTACGTTGAAGAATTATTACGTGATTTTAGAAGAAGCTGGATTCAAGCGCTAAAATAGTTAAATACGATAGCGATATCTGAGATCATATTTGTTTTTATACGGTGTGTACGTGGCCAATGTTCGTTCGAACGACGTTTTTGGCGTTCAGTGCTAACTAATAGAAGGACAATGAAATATCTGAGAGGTTGTAATTTTAGTTCATGGCATTGCTTCGCCTATACACGCGGTGAGGTCGAAACCCTGTCTCTAGACGAGGAGTCACTGACATCGTGAGGTCGACGAAAACGAAATTTAGTTCGGTGCACTTGAGATAGAAACGACCTTCGTAGCCTCTGACAATAAGTCACTATACTATGTTTAATCATTCATTCCACTCGAAAGAAATAGTTATTCCGAAGTCGTTCTCATTGATGAATATTCTTATTTCGACTATAAAGACATTTTTGATTGAAACTTAGGCACGTTGAGTCACACAATGCAATTCTTTTCGAAACAAACAAATTAGACGTAACTGTTTTATTTTCTTTCAATTTTGTATTTCTTATACAACTTCTATCGAGTATCGGTGGACAAACTTTAAAACGATCAAAGTCTCCGGTTATATGAAATTTTCGGCTTGTTCACGGGTATTTCTGTAGCCAGGAAATTTCACTTTCCCTTAACGTTGTTTGATACGGTTACCGGACATACACGAGCAGAGAGAGAGAGAGAGAGAGAGAGAGAGAGAGAGAGAGGGAAAGAAAGAGAGTATGTGTGTGTGTGAGAGAGAGAGAGAGAGAGAGTCTTGGGTCAAACGGTGTTCCGGCAGAAATGGCGTCAAAACGCCGCCGGGAATCGCCTCTCGCGACGAGAATCGAATTGTAGAGAAGTCGAAAGCCTGCGAGGCCTCAACTACAGACTATCAATGGACTGCATAGAATGTTGCGAATCAAATTACACACGGTGTGGGAAATAGCGTGTACAACTTGCTTGGCTAGCCAATCACTGGCCGATTCATGGGAAAGAAAATCAAATTTTGTTGATGCCGAGTGTGGAACGACATCGTAATGTCACATCGGATAAATCTGCAAAATATTTTCACTTTTAAGCTAGTTTTTCGTCTCTCAGCTCAGATTTTTTAATTAGAATTTCAATTCTCTATCGATTTCAAACGACTCGGACTGTCCATAACAACGATCTTAATGACTTTTGTGATGTTCAAATGTCCCTGTCCCTACGATTTCAATGCCTTCAACTTTCGAATGTCTTTCACTATCAGTAACACGACCTCAAAGACCGCTGCAACTATCAAATGATCTTGACTTTCTATGACATGAGCTTGCTGATCTCCTGTGGACCTTGAACGATGCTGACCGCCAATGACGTAACCTTATTCTTCAACTAGTCTTGCCTGAAAATGATTATCATCTGATTATAAGCTTCCATTAACTTTGAAAAACTATACAAAAACGAGATAGACGCGAAAATAAAGTTCGCCCGCGACATTTTAAGATACAGTTTGCAGCTTCGTACGTGATATATTATCTATAGCATTTATTTGATATGCATATAACTTGATTGTCCCCAGTGATGGACGCGCGCGCTATTTTATTTCGCGGATTTCATTAAATCTTGTCGCATTTTCAGACGTGTTTTGTTCTCTCGCTAACCGGTTTACACGTCTGTTAAGCTTGTTATCGATCGAGTTCGAATTTTTGCAATCGTTTTCCCTCATTTCTTTCTACTTCTATTTTCTATATAACTCGTGAAAATGCTTGCCGACGAAAATATTTCGCGCGCTATATCATATGACACAGTATCGTTTCCATTTTATCACGTAGTTTCTTTTCAACATTTCAAAATTTACATAAATATACATAAATCATCGATAACTATGGTATCAGCAAATTCTATGGAAAAGTCCAGCAGAATTCTCTGCGTATGTATATTATATTTATCATCGAAAAATAACAACCTAAAGCTAAAGGGTAATTTATTTTATTTATTTATTTATTTATTTATTTGCGTACGTACAGCTTCATTTGCATATAAACAAATAGGCCGGAAGCGAGGAAAAATCGGTAGTTAGAAAGGAAACAGAAAAAAAGCGATAATCAAATGGAAGAAAAAATGGAAAAAATGGTCCGTGTTGTAACAATAATCGCCATCGATCAAATAAATTAGGATAACGAAGAGTACACTTACCATAATTCGAGAAATATCGTCATAGATCATACTCGTGTCAGTATTGTGAGATTACGATTCTTATTATCATCAAACTCATGTGGGAGTTGTCGTGCTAGATGTTGGTTGTATCGGCGTCGTTCTTCGTGAAACGACTCGCAATGTCATGTGCACGAAATGTCCCATGTGACAGAGTGACTGGTGACGAATCATTGCATACGAATGATAACGTGACATTGCTGCATCGACGTGATTACGACTTCGATATGTTGTCGGAATAAACTGGCAACCTGGTTTAAACACGACCTAGTCCTCCTGCCCTGGAAAGGTGTTCGTATCATTGTTGTCTGCGGCGTGTTATCAGCACGAAAGCCAATAGCGAGTCGAGACCGTGGAAACGTGTACTTAATCTATCACGAGCAATGTATTTCCCGATTATATCGACGACCAATTTATTACACCTTTCAGATACCCCTGCGTATACAGATGCATAGAAGGCTTTGGCGGATAGTCAATAGGAAATATAAAAATGGTAACGGTGATTTGCTTCAACTACGAGATGGAGATTCGTTTTGCTAACTGTTTTCAGGAATTATCTTCTTCCGAAGATTCTATAATTACGAGGATAATTAATTACACACGGTGTTTATAAATACGTGGGTGCAGTTAGGAAAATCGATTTTAGATGCAAACACAATGAAACGAGTGTATAGATTTTAGACGAGACATATCTCTAAGGAATGTTTTGTACACTTGCACTTCCCTACAGAGAAGAAATATTATTATTAGATGAAAGAGGATTCCTGATTACATTTTTCTATTTTATATATATTTCTATTCTGTACGAGATCTACAAATGATCTTTCTCGATTCTATCATTGTTTCGACCGTTCGCGGACAGACGCGTTCAACAGATATCACGTCAACGAGTGTCGTAAATTCTCCTTACGATTATATAATCGACGCCACGAACTGATCGATCCCCTATTTCTTTTACGATAATAGAGGTGGTCGAAATGATAGTACGCTGGATTAACACGTATAAATTATAGTTTGTTCAAACAACTTATTTACTGGAGAGATACAATCTGAGAAAGTATAAGAATCGATTGATCGACAAAATTACAAGGTCGAGAATGCGACGTAAGCGTGGACGACGACTGTTCGAAGAATGGTCTTTGACTTCGAGATATTGTAGAATAAGTGTCGCGACATGTTGACTATTCTAAAGACGTAGAATAATTAAGTTCAGTGACGATGCCGTGGCGGAGGAAAGCTAGCGATGGGTGTGCCTCGCGCACGAGATGAGCTGATTTGTTAAGGATCCTTTTGCTAGGAAAGTGACGGTAATAGACATTGTTTTTGATTGGTTAATAAAAAGGTTGATGGACTAGGAAAGGTCCTAACCGCCCTCGAGAGAAAGTTGCTAACGGAAGATACGGAACGCGAGGAGAACCAAGTTTCCGGTATCTTCCCGTAGTGGAGAATAAATGTAAAGAACAAAGACGCTCGTTTGGTCCGAAGGACCTCGACTATGAAAATGACAAGATTTATGTTGAGTCTCTGAGGCTGTTGGGGGTACGCAATGAGGGACCCTAAACATCTGGTTGCTGTCTCTCCCGCGGTGAGACATCATTTATTGAGAATCATTTATTTCAAATTAATGACATTTCTCTGCTACAGACATCTTCGATCGAAGCTATATAGATTTAAGTAAAAGATTCTCCTACTCTTCCGACAAATTCTATCTTTAATGAATTAAAAACTATTCGAAAATAATCACTTGTGTATATGCAAATTGATCACAGGATCAAAACTATGAAAGATATAGCATACTGTATGGTGATTCCTCTTTCATATTCCTATTCACTTTGAACTTTTACTTTCGAGCCTACCCGGCGTACCCTATCGGCACGTCCGTGTCCGTTAAATTCCAGGAGGCAAAGAATCCTGTCGCGGACGTCCCGGTTTCCAATAGTACAACGCGGGGCGGCGTCTTCCTCGCAGTGCGGATTGAAGAAACGGATATCGAAACGGAGCGAACTATCTCCTTGGCACGGAACTCGAAAGGAATTCATTCACGCTCGCTGGTCTCCATCGAATCGTGCTATTCCGTCAATTCGAACGGGAAGTCTCTTTGTGCTCGGCTTCATTGTTCGGTCATCGAACGCGTCCAAGTGTCGAAGTGGTCGCCGCCTCGGTCGGGTTACGTGGTATCAGTTATATAGAAACGAGTCGTGGAACTTTGTCAAATAACTTTAACGAGACACAAATAAATAAATCGAAGATCGTTGAACATTTCGAGCTCGTCTTTATCCGGACAAAGATTTATGCTGTTTTCTTTTGCACAGCCTCTTTGTACCGGGTTAGAATTTTTCTCCATTTCTTCGTTTGTCAGTATTTATTTTTCATTTCGTACCAGTGAAGACACTCGTGGTTATTTTCTAGTATTTTCTGTTGCGTTCGGATATTGTTAAATAGAATTGAACGCTGTTAATCCTTCCGCTTCGGCAGTCCAGACCGTCGAAGTACAGAAATGCCGCCAGAAATGTGCGTGGTTGCTGTATATACGTTTTGCCAAGTCTTAAATAACAATAATTGTTGTAAGAACCGTATATGAAATATCGAAGCACTGGCAATTGATTTAAGGGCGTGTCCTGAATTAGAATGTTTTAAAACAGCGCTTTTTGTGATTTTTTTTTAAAGGGAAAGAAAGAAACGAAGTTATTGAATTTTGAGGTATGGTTTTATATATATTTAACGAATATAAGAAAATTTTTTTTAAAGTAAATAAAGATTATAACAGATTTCTAACGCTATTTAATGGGCTGCAGTTCTCAATCGGTGGGAAAGATCCACCTCGTAATTCTTGAGTGAAACAAAGAACCAAAAAAGGATTAAATTATTATACATTTTTCTTCTCGATGGACTAAAAAAGTTCGTTAAAAAGTATATTTAATTTTTTATAGCATTAAATTGATTTAGAACAGATTAATTGTTATAGCACCATAAAGTTTATTTTTTCTTTTTACAAAACACATTTTTTCTTTAAACCCGCCAAAATTTTTAATTTCACGCTATTTTCTGCCTTTCTTTTAGTTCATCGAGAAGAAAAATATAGAATTTTTAATTTGGTCTTTTGTTTCAGTCAAGAAATACGAGATGGATCTTTCCCACCGATTGGAAACTGCAGCCCATTAAACAGGGTTGAGAAATCTGTTATAATTTTCTTTTACTTTAACAAAAATTTTTTGTATTCGTTAAATATATATAAAACCATACCTCAAAATTCAATAACTTCGTTTCTTTCTTTCCCTCCCCAAAAAAATCACAAAAAGACGCTGTTTTAGAACATTCCAATTCAGGACACCCCTTAACAGATTTTTCAGCACGAGCAGTATACGATCGTTTGGATGTTTGAAATATATTGCGTAAAACGTTATGATGTTTCAACAATGAGTAACTTTAAAGAAGTGATTAATCCAATATATCAATAAAATCAATAAAAAATGTTCTGCCGATAACGAAAAAATATATTATTGACTGCAGATGGTATTGGTGTATGGCCGATATATGGAGTGCCGAACCCATGTTATTTCGTTGATGTCGCCTATAAACGACGCTCGTATCCACAGGTCATCTCGCGGACGCTGCCTATAAGCGGCACCCGAAGCTGAAGGGTTGATATCTCGAACGCGATAATTTTGTAAATCGTAAGATTTATCGCTATAATGAGAAATTAGCTTTTCAAACTTTCGATCGTTTCGTTCATGAACCGAGGCTGATATTAGAAATTCGTTAATAATACTCTTTCTTTGTTCCCGATTGTAGCATCTATTTCTGTGAATTAAGGGGAAGAAAAGTTTGTTACTAGTTCTTCGACAGATACGAAGACTACTCCGAGAGAATTATGGACACGAGCGAAATCGATCGAGATGATCGGATTGGATACGCCATCGCCGACGATTGATTCTTCTTACAGGCGCACATTATCCAAGTATCCGAAATCGATGCTGTCTTCGGTGAGTTATGTTATTAGACCCGAAGCTATGAAATGTATCTACCGTTTGCGACCGATGGGTCTGAGGGGTCAGATCTATTGTTATCGTTTGAATATTCCTGATTCAAAGGTTGGAACATTGACGGAAGAGCAGGGAAATTTGAAGGTTCGGTGGATTCGCTGGGTAATATGAATTTCTTCAAAAGATGTACTTCATGCATGAGATGTTTAAAATTTATGAAGGTAAAAGCGGAAGAATTTTCAATCTTCGAGGCCTCGTTTCACCCTCTACGTACGAGATCGGTTTGAAAAAAAAAGAAAGAAAGGATCTTGCAATTTGAGACTTTACATTCTTTCACGGAACCGCTCTTTTCCCATATCGCTCCTTATAGATTATTTTATATTATATTAAAAGATCTTTGTATAAAAATCGCTTTCGTACTTTGTGGTGTATTTAGATCCAGTTCACTTGGTTTGTAACACGTTCGTTATAGTATTACGTTGCGTGATTCTTGTATAATACCGATTGACACCAAATTTGTATTATTACAAATGACGAATCGCGTTGTTCTACGATTGCCTAAACCAAAAGTACCGTATCGACGCGTGAAATTTCAAATTTCTTCCGTGTCCATCGCGAGTACGAAACGATCGAAAATCGTCACGTTTCCGGGCCAGCAAATTGCGATCGCACGGCCACCCTTTCAAACGGCGACACGCAGCCATATCGAAAGTAATAGTTGCGCGGTTTAGTTACCGTCATCGCTCGGCTATGACATTTATCGCGACCGAATAAAGCACCAACACTCGTACCATTCGTTCATTCATCGACATGGACGCAACCATGTCGAGAATTTTTTTTCACTTCTGCATCACGTTTACCATCGCCACGCCGGGAAATCGAATTGAAATTAAACGAACACTGCCACGACAAGGACAGGTTAGCGACGCACATATCCCACCCCCTGCCCCATTTTGTTTCACCTTTTTTCAACTCCTCTTTTCTCCGTTATTTTGTCCATTTTGTTTCATCCTACCTTTTGGTTGTCCGTTTGCTTTTTTCTTTCGACTTGTCTCTCTTTCTCCGTTTGAATCGCCGTTCGTTCACCCTTTTCATTCGCGTATGCACGCCTTCCATTACAATCGTTTTCACCAATTTTGTTCGGCGACTCGTATATTTACGAGTAATAGCAGCTCCGAGCTCTGTGTCTCTTTCTCTACTAGTAGATTACATGCCGATCTGCCGATGACACTCTCGCCTTAGGTAGAAATTGTTTGTAGGATCAGCTCGTGTTTCGTGGGATAAAGAGTGGATGCGAGTAACGAGAAAAACCGTACAGTGTTCAATTAATTCTCTCATCGATTTGTACGCTTTGAAAAATACGCTAGGGAACACGAAGTTTCCTACGCAACGCGATCAATATACACGTTACGATAAAAAGTGTCACTATACGTTCTTGTTCATCAGCCAACAATTACAGCTTAAGAAAATTACTTTAATTTAAGGAGGCAGATTGCATTTCTAATCCGACGGTCATACGATAACTTCGGGAAGAAATCGTGTAGAGTATTTTACTTCTTTATTAATTAATTAAGAAAACATGGGAAAATACGATTACATCGAATATTCAAACGATACTTTGCGTATTTCTCCAATGTAAAAGAAAAAAAAAAGAAATAATATTATCATTTCTCTCGTAAAAGTTCCTGTCGGATTTCTGTCACTCGCAGCCCACCTTTTAAAATCTTTGACCGAAAGACCCAATGTAAAGCAGTCATCTGTTGGAAAATTTTTCGTGCACCCAATGCGAACAATATCCCACAGTTGCCCCCTGTTCCGTAGAGAAATCATTCTTTTCGCACAGTTCGAGTAAATTAGTAAAGTTTGTAAGTTTGAACGGCCGCAATTTACCCTACGAGATTGCCGAGGTATAATTCGATATCCTTCGCGACACTGTTTCACTTCCGCCTCCTGCTTCAACCTGTTCGCTCAACATGCAAACTATTCAGAACAACACCAGCTCAACGAAGATTCTTGGTGGATTCTAGCGGACAAGCCAGGAAAATGGACGAATTAACATTTAAAGGACGATTTTAGCCGTGTAAAACCTGCCCTTTTTATCTCTGGCTGCATTTTCTCTGTGAATATCCAGCGATATTCGTCTCTCTCCGCGAAGATGAGAAGTTTCTAGGAAACACGTGGACCAGAAACCGGTTACACGATGGGTGCACGACGATGGCCGCTGGTACGCGAAGAATAGAGATTTTCCTGATTAGAGGGGCTGATCGGCTGAGCTTTCTTGGAAACGGAGGGCTAATGAAACGTTTGTAATCGTAACTGGGAGGAAACGAGCAGTTTGCGCGACGTGAACGTTCAGCGGTTGAACGCTGGAGGAATCCTCGAGTTTCTAACCGGTCTTGAATAATAAAAGAAAAAAGTTTTCAACGTGAATGTAATGAAGATGCAATGGGGCGAACGAAAACTCAATGCACGTACGACGACGTGGGTGAAACTTAAGTTTCTAAATTCGATTAGAAGCGTTGCATTGCTCTATTATTGCGTAGTCTTCGGAGGGTGTATTGTCGGATGAGTTGAGTTCACAGAGATGGGAAAAACTTTGAGTAATTAAAGTCTTTATGGATAATTATGGATAATCGTATAATATTGATGAATTTGAAACACAGTCAGCTGTTTGATATTAGAACATACAGTTTTAGGAAATGTCCTTCTTCCTATTTCTATATAGGGTTAAGCGTTTTGAAAAAAATATCCTTTCTTCGCGAAGTTGAGTGTTCGCTATTTCGTGAATACTTAACCTCGTTTATTTTTTTAGCGTTGCTTTACTTATATGCCGTGCATGGTCTTTAAAACACGTATTATGAGACGAGAAAAATAGTCAGATGACATAATTCAGGTCTTTAATAAAGAATTACAATTAGCTACGAGGCAGAGTGGAAAAGTTGGTTACATTCCCTTAGACATTTTTATTTGTAGGAGATATCACGATGAAGATTGGTGGCTTCAATGGTTATTACTTTTTCTCTAAAGTTTTATTAACAGGAACATTTCATTTGTTCTCAGTCGCGAAGGGTGCGTTGTCGGTTGGAAGTTGAATCCAAATTGAAAGCCGGCGTAGTGATTCGGTTTTTCTGGAGGGAAAAAAGTGTAACACCACTGAAACTCATTTCAGCGAGGTGTATGGTGATAATACGATATCGCGTTAGACGATCGCAAAATAACGCACTTCATTCGAGGACGGGCGCACGAATATTAAAGAAAACTTATCTGCACGGAAAACCGTCAACTTGGTCGACAAATGACAACGCACGTCACAGGGTAATTCTTCGAAACAAGCATGGAAAAGCTAACTATAACTGTCGAATTTAAAAATATAATCATAAATGCTGAGTACCTTTTTTTTAAGGCGAGTGCAACCAATTTTTCTACTTGGATTACAAGCTCTAGGAACAAAAGAGCTACAAGTAGATTTTTATTGTTGTTTCTTGTAGGGTCATATCATTGTGCCCTTCAATATAAATTTTGTTTTGTATTAAAAACTCTAGAAACAAAAGAGCCATAATTAGATTTTTATTGGTGTCTCTTGTAGGTCCATATCATTGTGACCTTTAATATAAATTTTGTTTTGTATTACAAGCTCTAGAAACAAAAGAGCTATAATTAGATTTTTATTGCTGTTTCTTGTAGGTTCATATCATTGTGCCCTTCAATATAAATTTTGTTTTAGATTACAAGCTCTAGAAACAAAAGAGCTATAATTAGATTTTTATTGCTGTTTCTTGTAGGTCCATATCATTGTGCCCTTCAATATAAATTTTGTTTTGGATTACAAGCTCTAGAAACAAAAGAGCTACAAGTAGATTTCTATTGCTGTTTCTTGTAGATCCATATCATTGTGCCCTTCAATATAAATTTTGTTTTGTATTAAAAACTCTAGAAACAAAAGAGCCATAATTAGATTTTTATTGGTGTCTCTTGTAGGTCCATATCATTGTGCCCTTCAATATAAATTTTGTTTTGTATTACAAGCTCTAGAAACAAAAGAGCTATAATTAGATTTTTATTGCTGTTTCTTGTAGGTCCATATCATTGTGCTCTTCAATATAAATTTTGTTTTGTATTACAAGCTCTAGAAACAAAAGAGCCATAATTAGATTTTTATTGGTGTCTCTTGTAGGTCCATATCATTGTGAGCTTTAATATAAATTTTATTTTAGATTACAAGCTCTAGAAACAAAAGAGCTATAATTAGATTTTTATTGCTGTTTCTTGTAGGTCCATATCATTGTGCCCTTCAATATAAATTTTGTTTTGTATTACAAGCTCTAGAAACAAAAGAGCCATAATTAGATTTTTATTGGTGTCTCTTGTAGGTCCATATCATTGTGAGCTTTAATATAAATTTTATTTTAGATTACAAGCTCTAGAAACAAAAGAGCCATAATTAGATTTTTATTGGTGTCTCTTGTAGATCCATATCATTGTGCCCTTCAATATAAATTTTGTTTTGGATTACAAGCTCTAGAAGCAAAAGAGCCATAATTAGATTTTTATTGGTGCCTCTTGTAGGTCCATATCATTGTGCCCTTCAATATAAATTTTGTTTTGGATTACAAGCTCTAGAAACAAAAGAGCTACAAGTAGATTTCTATTGCTGTTTCTTGTAGATCCATATCATTGTGCCCTTCAATATAAATTTTGTTTTGGATTACAAGCTCTAGAAACAAAAGAGCTACAAGTAGATTTCTATTGCTGTTTCTTGTAGATCCATATCATTGTGCCCTTCAATATAAATTTTGTTTTGGATTACAAGCTCTAGAAAGAAAAGAGCTACAAGTAGATTTCTATTGCTGTTTCTTGTAGCCTTCAGCTAGAGCTACAAAGTTAACTTTTTGGTAATGTTCTTTGCCATAAATATATGAAGGTGCTCCCTATCACTCTTCTTCCTATTGTATTGTAAACACTGTAGGAGTGAGGATCTGGATCAGCATACACTATACCTGTATTTATACTTATTCTCATACCTTTACTTATTTCAATATATATTTTTCTATTACAAATTCCTCCACTCGTTCTTCTATCAGTCAATCTCAACATTTAGCAAGGAAATTGGAGACAATGGAAAGTGTTTCCTTTTTTCACATAAAACACCTTTATTTATTAGTGGACCACCTTTAATCTCATCGTTGTGTTTCTTCACACCTTTCCTGAAAAAGATGTATCAACTTTTGATTATACTGTTTAACAATATCTAATCGAAAAATGCCAGATACAAGAATCTACAATCAAGCAACCCTTTTCCTTTTTCTTGCGTGCGTTCGGCCGTTCGCTGTACTGCGAATAGCCAGGCTCATTTTTCTTACTTAGCGTCGCGAGCTCTCATTCCGCGAAATTAACAAATTTATAAACGCTTCCAAACAAAGTCTCTAAACGAAGCATCCTTTATCTCGCGATATCGTAACTTAGGAACTTTTCCCGATTAAATTTCCCTTTCCCCAGGATCATAGTAATCTCTTTCGCGTATTAATCTGGACGCACAAAGAGGTAGGAGATCGATCGGTTTATAAAATTTTCGAAAACGTTGCAAACAACACCTGCGGAATACTCTTCTTCTTTTTCTTTCGCAATATCGTTCCGACTTCAAGGAAATCGTTTCGGAGACTTGAATGGAACACACAACTTGCATAATCTCCGGTAAGTTCATCTTTGCCGGATTTCTCTAACAATCATCCAAAAAGGTACAATTGTTTTATTTTCCCAATGCAACGAATATTTTACTATCGTTGTATATCAGATGAAAAGTCGAAAAGTTACCATTTGCAATTACATTAACACGAAACTATAATATTACAGAAAAATCTCATCGATAATAGCGTTCGAGGATCAAAAACGTTTATAATACGCTCATCAATATCTGGAAGATACTATTTCTGTTTTCTTTTCACGTGTCGTTTCATGTTACACGAACTGATGGTTCACCTCTTGGACAGAATCAACCTTACCGATATCGTTTCTAAGATTTCGACGGAACTCAGGCTGCACGTTTCCGGTAGGTCTATCTTGGGTGGATTTCTCTGATAGTCGCGTCCCGCAGGGACGAGAAAATAAATAAATGACGAGCGATTCCCGTGAGCCTGGTGAGCCGGCAAGAAGGAGCGGTTTCGGTGTAGATAGCGCGAGAATTATGGTTCCTCACGGGGGCTGTGATGAAGGTAGGCGGCAGCAAGGGTGCGCGGGGCAATTTTAAGCCCTCCTCTCGGTTTCTGGCCTTATAACTCTGTAATTTTTACCCTCGGAAAAGTTAAGAGTAATTTACTGGCTCCGAGTAGGCGTTATTCGACTCGACCCACCCCTCCGTGTACGCCTCCTATGCTGCCCCGTGAAATAGCTACATCGAAGATCCCTGGCCCTTGTTAATTGTCTGCCGTGGATGAGCTTGATCTTCCCGCGAAACTGCTAACCGGCAGGCTTGAGATAAATGTTAGTAATATCGTTACGAAAATAGGTAGTTACTTCTTTTCGGAGCCACGGGTAGACGTCCCCAGGGGTCTCATCCCCCGACTCGTTCAATCGTCCTTTCTTTGTTTGTCGGTAATAATGGGCGAAAGAACTTGGAAACGAGCTGATGAAAACGAGTTTCTCTTGTAGGAACAATGGGTCGGAACAAACGGAAGTGGTTGCGTTATAGAAATTAAGCTCCATATATCTTATTGTACGTATTAACGTTGAGGAATTTGATGTTCGTCTTCATGAAAATTGCATCAAGTACGTCAACGTTTCTTCCGAAAGGATGTGACTCTCTTGCAGATTCGTTGACAACGTTGTACGATGAAATAAAATATTATCCGCGGAGCATCGTCTCGTTGATAGCGTTTAATAATTAAGGAATTTATTTATTTGCAATAAGCGTAAAGTTGTTTGCTCGTAGGATCGATCGGATAGGAATTAAACACATTTCTATTCCCTGTTCTCCTCGGTTTACCTAGGAACTTCCAGTTCGTACGATTACCCTGTCAGCATAGAAACGCAAGTTGAAGCAACCGAAGGTACTCGCATAATGGTCGATCACGAGCAATTCCAGATATTGCGGGATGGTGTGTACGTGTTCGAGAATGCTACCGATCTGTGTGTACTCGATGGAGAAACGGGCCACGAAGGGACCAGCATGCATCGAATCCCGGTAGCATTATTTAGCCGGGAAAAGTGCTGCCGACGCCATTAATCCGATTGGACGAACCTTCACCCTTAGGCCTTAGGGATCCATTATGTATTAGAAGGATCGGCTTGCTCAGTAGCCGGTAAGATTAAAGTTGGAACGGGCAAGGAAATGCGCTGCTTCAACACCGAAAATCCCGAACATAATTTCCCCCGGTAGAGATTTTAATCCTTTAAGAAAATAAGGAATCTCGGTAGCCACGTAGCGACTTTGTGGATCCATATATATATCGATATAAATTATGAGGAGAAATTTTGATGCTAGAGAATTGCAATAATTAGGAGAATAAATCGCGTGAATTTTTTCATCGAATAAAATTTCTACCTTTAGAATTATGTTATATCATAAGAATAGTAATACGTATGATTCATTGAGAAAGGAAAGATTTCTTGAATGCGACAGATTCGACAGTTATGTTTACGAAATTGACATTCTTCTTTTTTTTCAATTTTTATGGACTGACTAACTTTAGAATGAAGATAACGTTAAAATGGAATATATCTCTGTGTCCAAAGTCGCACTTCTTCAGCTTCTGTTCGCTCCTTAAAAAGTTGATATTTCGTGGACACGCGAGGGTGGAAAGCTGTTTCGTGGATATTTCACGAGGCAAATGCCGTGACTTATTTTACGGCACGAAAGAAGCAAACGAACGTGAATTTCTGGTGGGCCGACATTCTTTCTTTCCTACTGCTTCTCTACGTTGAAACCTTTTCGTGGTAAAAGCAAAGAAACGCACGCCTGCTTGCGCAACCACGTCTTTTTGAGGTTTCGTCTCTATTAGCATGATTGTAACTGCGTATCAGGTTGCCTCGTTTTCGTGCCCCGTTCTCACCCTACCAATTCTACGAAATAATAATTTGACAATTTATTTAAATACATTTGTTCCAAACATAAAATATTAGAAGTATCTTTCGAGATACCTGTACCGGTTGATATAAATTTTGTCTCTTTAAATTTAACATCTCCTTTCAATTCTGCCTGCAAATTGTTCTGTGTAAAAATGACGTTGACTATTTTTGGTCGCTACGTGGGAAGAATGTGGAGCGATCAAAGGTTAAACGAAGCGTGCTGGAGGAAAGAAAAGTTTTAAAAATAAGAAAGCTCAAGTATGGAATAATGAAAAATAGAGTGATTCTCAAACACCGCATTCGAACGTGCCGCACCGACAAGAACCATTAGGAAGGAAATGACCGTGAAGCTAGGCACGTTGGTCGAAGGAAACTGCGTGGTTTCTTCGCGAAAGTAATTTGTCTGCTTTTCATCCCCTTTCCGTTTGCTCACGACGAACCTCTGTCCCTGAAAACTTTTCTATCGATGGAAATATTTACGTAACTGTTAGAAATTATAAGAGAAAATTATAATAAGCTAACATTTACATGGTGAAATTTATTTACAAAGTTTCTAAATTTTCGCTATCGAATTGGAATTATTAGGAAGAGGAATTTCAATGATACACACGAGAATCATTAGATCAACGCAGATATTGTAAATATCATTTATTGGACTTTTAGGCGTCATGGGGTACAACGATTACATCACGTTGCTTATTTATAACACCTAAGCAATTCGATAAAAATGAAAAGAAAGAAGAACTACGGGGAGACGTTTTCCGTTCGTTCGGGTAAAAATCGTGGAGAAATGAAGAAACTCGGGGGGCAGGGGACACTGGATTAATTTTCGTTCTCGCGTCTATAAAGTGTAATGATGCCGACTTCCGTGCGAATTAGGCGTGAACGGATGAATGAAGCTATAAACGCATCGCAGCCGGCACGCGTTGACAAAAATTAGGAACCACTGCGCTTACAAAAATGTACGCAACAACGCTATTTTTTTTTCTTTCTTCCTTCTTTTTCTTTTCTTTTCTTTTCTTTTTTTCTTTCTTCTTTCAGAGGAACTGGAACGATCGAAACGAGACGCTACATTCACTTCTTACCTAGCAATCGCGGAGAGATAAAAAACGAATAATCACGAAAGACAACGATGTTACATACGTTCGTGTTAATTTGTGTTTTTCTTTTTTTTGTTTCGTTTGTTTTTTCTTTACTACTGCAGTACAATCACCATACAACCATCGAAAAACGTATAATCTAGAACGTTGATCGGGAATAAGGAGGAGTTTCGTTTGATTTATTTATCGCTATGATTCTGTGTTTGAATTGAAATCGTCATCATCGTCGTCGTCATTATCGTCACACTTTTTTTTACGGCCACTCTCGATTGAAAACTAACCATCGATCGGTACACGACATCCAGGGGGAAGGCGAACGAGAACTTATGGCTAAATAAAACTTTATAAAAATATATCAACGAATAATAAATATATCTCTAACAGCGTCACTGTATAATTCGTCATGCATAGCCCTCGGTGTACGATAGCCTATGCATTTACAATCACTATATACACGCTATTTTTTTTTTTTTTCGTTTTAATGCTACTTACCTAAAATAATATACAACAATGTATCTTTTTCCTTAATGTTCCTATTTTCTTTTTTGTTTCTTACGGAATATTTCTCGTTTCGTTTCTTGCGTTTAATTCAATTCGTTACTTTGTTTTCTTATCCATACACGTAATTAATCGCATCATTTTCTTCCTTCTTTGACTCGACTTTCGCCGAGTTGTTTTCTTTGGTTCACGTTACGCTCTAACAATTACATTTGAACGAACGGTAATCATTTTCTATACTTCGACCATGTTCAGCCGTCGACGTTCTGCGAACCCGAATGTAAAAATTGGTCTCTTGATCAACGCGTGTACACCTCTCCCTTCATTCTATTCCTTTGTCCTTTGTCTTTTTCTCTTTGTCCTCTTTCATTCTCGCATGCCATCCGGTTTCTTTACAAATAAACTATACAAATATTTACACGTGCCCTCCGTAACGCATAATCTCGTGGAATATTCCATTTTATTAAGCTTAATCGAGAAAATCGCCGCGAGTCACGATTCTCGTGGTCGAAATCTCGCGACAATTTAGTTTACAAAGTTTTCCCCTACGCGATAACCGTATCCTCTTTCGAATTACTTTGGCCGCGCCGTTTCTCCATTTAAGGCCAGAGAAAGACATTGGCTACGTCGCGGTCGTAGATTCGAATCGCAGACTTCGAGGTATCGAACACACGTACGAAACTGTGAACTGTTCTTTTTAATTCCACTTCGGAATAGAAATTTCTTTCCCTCTTTTCCCTCTTTTTTTTCTCTCTAATAAATAAGAGATGAGAAAAGAAAAAAAAAAAAAGAAAAGAAAATAAATCTATAATGTACAGTGGAAGTTACGTCGATTCGATTTGTCAATCCCAATCGTCGTTTATCATCTAGAAAACCCTATGACAAGAACGCGGAGAAAAAGAAGAGAAGAGAGAAAAAAAAGAGAATACAAAAAGAATAAAAAACATGGAAAAAGAAAAAGAACGAATGTAGCAACGAGATCCATGATTAAGGAACGTCGAGGCCGGATTATCGTCGTCGCCGGAAGCTCTGCATCGTTCATCGACAACGACAGCGTCGATAAAAGGCTTTCTCGTTTAAGCGTGTTCACCCTTTCGATACATAATAAACAGGGTTTTCTCGTTGCATCGTCATCGAGTCTCGCCTTGAGTCAAGAACACGCTAATACAAAACGTTGCTTCGTATTTTTATCTGCAACGATGTATCCCATTCATCTTGCTCGCTCATTCTCTCCTTTGTAATTTATATATTTTCTATTTACAATCGTCGAAGATGGCGGAAATACTGACGGAACTTTGACTTCCTTCCCCCTTATTCTTATTCGTCTAACCAGGGAAGCTGATGTACAATTTTTTTATTCGAGTTCAGAGCCACTCCCTTCGCTCTTCGCAAGCAAACGGTATCGACGTACTCCCAGCGATGTCTCAGCGGCGATGCTCCTGCAGAATGACCAGGGCCAGACACATCGATAGGTAAGTGAGACTCGCTGACCGGAAGTGAGCGTGACTGTACTCGGAGGCGCGCGTCACGTTCAACAAAACGGAAGCGTCCGAGATCCCTTCCGACGAGCGAACCAGCACAAACCATTCGCCAGCGTGAGACCATTGAATCGTGTCGAAGCTCAGCACCGTTCTGTAACAGGACTCCGTGCCACCATCCTGAAACGCAAACAACGAGAAACGTGCGTCGTTAATGAATTCGATACCGGTGTTCCCGGAGTTTGTCAAGTATTCGTGACCTGATTCGTGCGGCGGTTTTAAAGGGTTCGCTAGGAACCACCGAGGGTTATAAAGGATAATTTATCTGGATGGAGTTGCGGACGATCGTTGCTACCGGCAAGTTTTCGAGAGGGGGAAGTTGATAGCGGAATAGGTCAAGGGTAGTTCGAGATTTTCCATTTTTCCCCCAATAAGTACCGCCACTGGTTTTTTTTCTTTTTCTTTTTTTTTTTTTTTTGATGGAGATACGTAGGCTAGGAGAGAAATTTCGGTTACGTATCTTCGTGTTCGATGAAATATTTTACTGCTTTTTTGTGGAAAAATGGAATGACAGAAGGTGGAGAGAAATTAGTTGTGTTCAAATAGACTATCATCCGTCCGACGATTAAATACAATTGTTTACGAAAATGTTTAAACATTCGTGCATACTTTTGTGAATATACCGTGTGTGCTATGCAAACGTTCAAATATTCTCGCGAACCATTGTGTATGTAATAATGACGTAAAGGTAATACGTACGATTAAGACGTAAGAATTTGTTTCTGTTAATTTACGGAGATAGAATTTTTTCAGGATTCTCGCGTCACAGATTCTTTTTTTATTTTATTTGGATGCACATTACGATCGATTCTCTCATTGAGAATTTTAAGTAAGTTTTTCTGGCGTGGTACTATGACACGATTAAAAAGTATAAAGCGTGTTTGATTCTAATTGAATCTAGTGCTTAATTCTAAAGGATATTGTCTTTTCAGCTTGCGGATCTGGCCCGACGCGTCAAGTAATTGAGTAACTAGAGGGTTTTGGTGGTTTCGCTGAATTTTGATATTTCTTCTTTGACTGTGGGTATCTTGAGGTCTCGATGTATTGTTTCATTGGTAACAAGGTGCATCTGTTAGGAATAATCGTGTCGCAGATCGAATCTTTATAGTTCGATATAATTGTTAAAATAAAATAAAGCGGGAGCGTAGATCTTGAAGCAAAGACGAAATCGGTGGAAACGCAAATTGAGATAAGAAGTTGATATTGAAGCAAGAGTTTCGGAGCCGTTCGATTTCCCGACCTTTTTATCACGCGGCGTTCATTAACTTGCAATTCGATAAAGTCGATCCTACGACCGTATTTCTTATCTGCCGCGATTCTGTTTAGCTACTTGAGATTAAAGTTTCGCGCGCAACTTGCACGAAAAAGCGAAAACTTCCTACATCGTGCCACGTTCTCGCTTCAATTGCCCATATCAATTCCGATTTCCATCGCTTTATCTTCTTTCTCTTCAACTTATATACCTCCTTCAGCTTCTCCTTTTTTTCCTAGCACGGTTCTTCTTCTTTCGTTCCTTCAGCTTTTTGTACGTCGCCGATAGAATCGATCGAATTAAATCGGCACGGTTTCTAGTGGTTGATCGATAGAGACGCGAAGAACACGAAGCTGAAAATAAAATTGAGCAACGGAAAATGTCAACTGGCCAGGAATAAAAATGACGCCTTTTATCGGATTAACTGCAACGCGTTACTGCGAGTTCCATTATCGCGTAATACAAAATGAGGCACGCGTCAAACGATTGCCTTGTTTTATTCAATCGCGTTAATTACTCTGATTATTTTTGCACGCGTTTAATCAACGGAAAAACGCACGGTTGATCGAACGTATCGATGTTAAGTTCCTCGTAATCCTTTTATGCACGAGCAAAGAGGGAATCGTTTCAGAAATAAACTTATGAAACGGCATGAAAGAAACGTGGATCTTGGAAATGATATTTAAGCTTGCACAACGAAATTAAATCGACAGAATCCCACGTAGAATCGCGTGGAACACGAAAAAAAAGGTATAATTATATTGCACGATGTTCCCTTTATCAATTCGTGTCCTTTCCGTTTGGTAAAGTACGTGCAACGAAGAAATACGTTTCCGTAATTGAATCGGATTCCGCTTGTCTCGGGGGTAACTTCTCTCGCAATTCGAACCAGACGTCGTCGTTCGTAGTCTCGCGAATTTTTCGCGTGCAACCAGTCGCAGTTTCTTGCTCCATTTAACTTTGCGTTTCATCCTCGTCCTTTCTCGGTTTCACCAACCCACCACCGATCGCCATCTCACACTCCTTGCGCTCTTTATTCTTCAGCTTTGCTCTTCTCCGTTACCATTCTTTGCCCTTAGCTTTCTTCTTTGTGTCGTTTCCCGAGACGAGTGCACGTCGACGCACGTCGATGTTTTACGCGATTTGTGCGTACCCTTTGAACAATTTACGATAAATTAAGTAGCTCGAGTACTACGTTCAGTTTCGATTTTAGCAATGTCATTTTCATTTCTCCATGTGTATACGTGTGTTATTTCGTCGTGCTTGCTCTGTGATCTATCACGAAGACATCTGTGGAGAATAGGTTGTAGATAGACGTTGAATATTTGAAAGCGTTGATGCAAGCGATCGAGATATATTTAATAAATAAATAAATAAATAGATTACAAACGCTCGTATAAAGACACTGTATAAATAACTCGATAAAAACTCGCCGGACACGCACTGATAATACACTGTAGTAGAAGCTGTGAAGGTAAACCAAAGGTAATTCCGCGTGCGGTCGCGTTCGTTTATTTATACTGATCGGGGAGTGTCGAAAAAGTCTCGAATTTGTTTACGTTCGACGATTGGCCGTAGCGACGACATTGCATTACACTACCTACATCCTAGCGGCCTTGACTCCAAGGCAAAACAACAGCAGGATTTTTAAACTATTCTTACACCCATGTGCCGCTACGCATCTATCACGAATGATAGATTCCATCGCGGTATAATTTTTCTATCTTATAGATGTTATTAATATTTTATCATAATTCTATATTACATAAGAAAGGCAGGAGAGTTATCGTTCGAAAATGGCAGAAAAATAGTTTTCGAGGATCAGAAATATCCGGAATACGCTCGTCAGCATCTAATCCAGCGAAGAGCACTCCATTCGGCACTTTTATTCTCCGTTGAAAACCGTATTCGCTGGAAACGGTGTAAACGATCGGAGATGCGAGAACAAGGTGGCAATACCGGGACCCTTTTATCTCGTATCGGCGTGGAAAACTTCTTTTCCCGGTGCTTGATGTACAAACAGCGTTCGACCGGAAACGGTGTCGCTTGCCTTCGTACGACGTCCTCGAGCGTTTCCCTCTCTGTCCAACTGATTCGTCGGTCGTGTGCAAAGAGTGCAAACACATGGAAGCGTCGCGACTCGTCGTTTCTGCGTCGCATCCTGCTACGAGTTCGTTCCTTTTGTTCGTCGTGTAGGGTCGATCCACGGGAAATTTCATCGAAACTTTGGCCCAGCAACTCAAAGCGAAATTTCTGCGGCATTCGTCGAAAGCACGACTGATAGTAGTTTGTACGTGATTTATCTGTCTATCTCTCTGACCAACCACTTCTCTATATCCCTTGTTATCCACGGCTGCAGTAGCGGTTATTAATTCGTGGAATTGCAGCTCCCCGACCAGGGTTACGGAGGGACCACGTTGCAGCGTGCAGGCGGAGAACGACGAAACTGAAAACGGGTGCACGTGTTGCGGTGAACGTAGTTATTTCGACCTAGATTCTGTTTTGAATACCTCGCACTGTGTCGATACCGGTTACCAACTATCCCAGTGTACTTCCGCCGACGAAGAATTAATAAGCTACCCCCTCAGGCGTGGTCCGCGTGCTACGTAATCACGTCGAGAAAGGAAGAAATTTCGTATCGCATGCAACAGCCTGACCGACGCGGTGTTCTCCTTCAAATAAATTGGAAAACACGTTAGCGAAATTTTTATGGCTGCTCCGTTACGCGGTGTACCTCGAATTGCTTCTTTTTATGAATCAGCTCTTCTCTATGAAATTCACGTATTACGAAACAATCCCGCAGTTTTATCGCTAGCTGTACTAAAGGGATAAAAATTGTATTATGCTTATAATATATTGTAGTATCTAGAACTATTTATTGATTTATTTACGATGAATGGATTGTACATGTTACGACCGTTCGCGGAGAGACGCGATCGCGAAGAAACCGCGTCAGCGAGAGGCGTAAATTCTCGCTACGATTCTGATAATCCACGCCACGAATCAGTCGTTCCCCTGTTTCCATTAAGATAGCAGAGGTGGTTAAACGATTGTAACACTGAATTAACAGGGTTAATATAATCTTCTATTTCCAACAATATTTAAAATTATAAAGAAGACGTCACAAATGATTTGGCAATGATACAGTTAGTTTATTACAGTAATTGGACCGATTTTATGATATTTCTCGATATAATAGTTAGACTAAGCGATCTGGATATTATTCGTTTAAACCTCTCGATGCGTTCCGATCGAGTCCTCGAATGATACTGATTGCCCTTCGATTCTTTGTTTTGTCTTCTCTTGAAGACCACCCCCACCACGCTAGGGTTACGCCACCGTTCGCACCTATGATCACATATGCCACCTTCTTTGTACAGGTGAATAATGACCGAATCGAAGTTTATAGAACTCGCTGCTTCACTGATTATGCGTTTGTCGCTACTTTGTATATATTTTGCCTATAGTAAGTCTCAGGGCGTAACAGTACAGATGTTGATTAGACAGGAAACGATGGTTGTTTAACGTGAACTAAATACATTACATACTATAATTTAGACAATTCAATAGTGTAGTATCGTGAACGAAAAAGGCCCGAGAGGCATCAAATAAGCCATAAACAGCGTCGTTCATCCCTCAGTTGCTTCCTTACGTAGAAAGGGTCTATGTGACTAAGGTCACCGGGTCCTCGCGGAACATGTGCGTGATGGGGCTAAGAAGAGACAAAGGAAGGTTACGAAAAGACAAAAGGAATGGACGAATTGGGGGTCGGAGTATTAATCGAGAGGTCAGAGAGTTGAGTCGTAGAGTCAGTGTTGGCCGAGGAGTCAGAGAGTTGAGTCGAGATTCAGTGTTGGCCGAGGAGTCAGAGAGTTGAGTCGAGATTCAGTGTTGGCCGAGGAGTCAGAGAGTTGAGTCGAAGAGTCAGTGTTGACCGAGGAGTCAGAGAGTTGAGTCGAAGAGTCAGTGTTGACCGAGGAGTCAGAGAGTTGAGTCGAAGAGTNCAGTGTTGGCCGAGGAGTCAGAGAGTTGAGTCGAAGAGTCAGTGTTGGCCGAGGAGTCAGAGAGTTGAGTCGAAGAGTCAGTGTTGGCCGAGGAGTCAGAGAGTTGAGTCGAAGAGTCAGTGTTGGCCGAGGAGTCAGAGAGTTGAATCGAAGAGTCAGTGTTGGCCGAGGAGTCAGAGAGTTGAGTCGAAGAGTCAGTGTTTGCCAAGGAGTCAGAGAGTTGAGTCGAGAGGTCGAGAGAGTACGAGGTGCGTTGTTGAGAGAGTGTTGCTGGCGTTATCGAGAGAGAATGGTCCGCGTGAGAGAGAGAGAGAGAGCGTTGGATCCGTGGTGACAAGGGTTGCGAACTAACTATCGAGTTGTCTAAATTATAGTACGTTATTATATTTAGTTCAAGTTAAACAACCATCGTTTCCTGTCTAATCAACATCTGTACAATCGATTTATCGTAAATAAATTACAGATAATTTCCACGATACTACAATAGTTAATTTGCAACTGTCGTCACCACGGATCCAACGCTCTGTCTCACGCGGACCACACTCTCTCGACAACGCAACTCGCACTCTCTGACTTCTCAATTAACGCTCTGGCTTCCTAAGTGACACTGACTCTTAATTCGTCTTTCTCCCTTAAGCATCCCTTTGTCTTTTCTCATAGCCTCACAACGTACGTGTTCCGCAATGATCGCGTAGGCCTTTTTTCCGTTTAATTATTCGACCGAAGGATCGACGACACATTGATCAGCTTGTCGGCAATTAGGCTTTCTCGCAACATTGATTATGGTTCACCCGATATTTCTTAAGCCTTTTGTCCACGATACTACAATAACGAAATATATTAGCGTTTAACGTTTTCCTTTGTAACGGAGAAAGAAAGGATACGAGCTGTGATTTGGAAAAGCTGCTTCTTTCTATCAAGAAAATGAATCGATATCGATAACGCGCGATATTTCGTAGGTAATTAACGAACGCGACAGAAACTAGAATTTAGCGTTTCGTGGGAAACATAACAATTTGAGCCTTCCTTGATATAAGATAGGAAATATGTTCCAGTTTTTAAATCGTCGTCTGTTTTCCAGGCAAACGGAGGAAGGCCATGATTAATCCCTCTTGGAGGAAACGATATTATCGTCGAACGCAGCACGGAATGACTGTTGGAGCGTAGACGAAGATCTCGTGCATGTCTCAAGAAGTGGAATAATGCAGGAACAAGCGAAACGGTAGGAGAGCTTAAACGCTTTAAAGGAAACGCTCTTCCTTCTTTCTTGTCCCTCTCCTTCTTCCTATTTCAACGAACGATCCCTCGCGATGAAATTTCTTCCCATAAAAGAGACGAAGAAACGAAAAGATCGACGATGAAATTAACAAAGATGATCGTTTCCTTCTATTTTTTTTTCTCCACTCGTTCAACGAATTAAGAACGCTGTCGCGTGGGACAAAAGGGATTAAAAGTTGGTAAAAACAAACGCAACACACGTGCATTAGTAAATCCCTCTAAAGCTATGCCAGATTCTTTCCTCTCCTCTCCTCTCCTCTCCTCTCCCCTTTCTCTACTAGCTACCGATCTCTCTGTCTCTGTTCTCGGTTCCATGCGTTTCACCGTTATTCCTGATTCCTCGGAAAAACAGTTAATCCATCTTTTGTACGGAGTATCTAGACTCTGTCTGTCGGTGAAAAATAAAACGAAAAGAGAGAGAGAGAGAGAGAGAGAGATAACGAAAGATTGAAAAAGGAGAAGAAAGGCGTGCAACGACGTCGCGCGGAAATGAAATAAGCGCCGGCACCACGTATGAATCGGGTATCCCGTTTCATTCTTTCGTTCTCTCATATTTTCACGGTATGCAACAAGCGTTCACTGTCTCACGGCTTCTCTTTCCTTTTATTCCCACCCTTTTGTCCCCTTTCTACCTATTTCGCCGAGAAGAAATCACGTTTCGGCCGGTTCTCGTTCGTCGTCCGCGATAAAAATATAATTCTCGCGTCCCGAGAGCTGCGAATTCCTTGTTATTCCCGTTTGTTGGTGTTATTGTTGGGAAATCAGGAATTGTCTGGTTGCCGAGGCACGCGGACTATCTTCAAAGTTAAATTGCACCGGATGCTCCTTCGTTGACCCGGTTGAAAAGCGAGCCTCGCTTCCTGGCGATCGTCGTTTGCGAGAATTCTTGCATTCTCGAACGCGAATCGAGATATTTTCCCCTCGTGTAAAACGAGTCGTTTCTGGTCCAGATGAATCCTCCCTCTTCGTTTTACTTGTTTCGAGGATCGAAACGCTGTTTCGGACGAACAACGCGGCGAGTCAGAGAAGTGGAAGTTGGTTTAGCAGGCTGAGTATTTAGTTTGAAAAATCGCTATTTGTTCGTTTTCCTGGCTGTTAGTAGATTTATTAACAAAGCCACGTAGGCAACGTTCGATAACGGATTAAAGGATTTACATACTGGAATTAAAGATTCCGCATGAGATTATGGAAAAAGCAGATGGATGGAAATACGTAAGAGTCCGGGGAATAGGCAAACGAAGAATTCTGAAATGGAAAGCAAGAACGAGGAGAAGGGTTGCGAGGAATAAAATCCTTAAATAAGAATTAGAAATTAAGCAGAGGTATGAACAAAAAAAAAAAAAAGGAAGATTTGCAAATACAAACTGGGAATTACGACAGAACTCGTGACAGAAAGGATTTATTAAGGGGGTTTGCAACTATGTCGGCTTGAAAAAATCGAAATCTCTATTGCATTTTTTTTTAAACTTGACACGCGTAGAATATTGCGGTAAAAGAGTATTTTGAAATTCTAAAAAATAGCGGAGTTATAACTCCGAATACGAGTGCATCCTTTTATTTTAGAGACAGATTAACTTAAAACTTTAAACGCATTTTTCACGAAACTATGTTTTTCGACCTTGCGCTTAGTAGATCTCCGAAACTCTTCATCCGATTAACTTGAAATTTTTGCACATCGCACTGCGTAACATTATGTACAATGTACGTTTGATATTACAATCCGTTGAATTTGCATAAACGTTCAGAGTTGATTGCTTTCAAGGAGAAATAAAATTTGATCTTTAACAAGCCGGTAGTTTCTTATTTTTCGAAATTGTAGAAAAATCGTACGCTACATTCGAAGATAATCTATTTCTGTGTAAGATCGCGCAACAATTTTTTCATTTTTACAATCGAGTTACGTTTGCCGTTGGTTGCAAGCAAACAACGTTCCGCTGGATACGAGGTTACATAATGTTGCACCACGCCTCCATTTTATAATTTTACGTAATAAAAAAAATATGAACGCAGAGCTAACACGCTGCTTAAAGTTTGCTATAAAAATCTTGATTCTTTATCAAATACTTGTACCTTATTCTTTTTTTAGGTTTCCGGGGTTGCATACACCTTTCAAGCGAATTAACAAAAATGTGCGTGAAATTGATTTATAAAACAAATAATCCACAAACAGAAACAGTAACGAGAAATATTAACACTAGAACTACCACAGCAGTCGAATCGACTGGTTTTACAATTTTATTTTAAAATTCCTACTTCGTGTTATATTTTTTTCTCCCAATGATGCAATGTCTTCCGCAACGATAACTAAAAGAATGATATAATGAATTTTATTTTCTGCTCCTACGTATTCAAATTTAAGGTAATTTTGTATCAAGGCTACCTATACCAATACCAGTGAAAATTACTGGTACTTGTCAAAGCGTAAAAGGGTCCTGTAATCTGTTATCATTCGATATGACGATATCAGTTGCCAGGAAAATTCCAGATCGATCGCTAGATCGCTAGATGCTAACCACAGCAGTCGAAATGACTGGTTCTACAATTTTATAAATGTGTCAACCCTCGTTTAGGGATCCCAGATGGATTAATAATAACAAAACTGTACTACGTAACATTGAATTCCTCCTGTGAGAAGATAATAAATCAATAAATATAAAAATATTCTATTATTACGTATTTTTTATTATTAAGTCACTATTCCTGGTCTCGATAGAAATAGCTTCGTGTTAACTATCGGTAGTTCTGGTGTTAATAATTTCTATCTTCAATTTTCCATGTACGAAGAGACTGAACGAAAATTAACTGAATCCACGAGGAACAAAAATTAAGAAACACATTCGAATGCGGAGGAAATAATCCACCATGCGTTAACGATATTATCATCTTCCATGTACATGTATTTTTTCCATGTACAATCAAATTGAGTAAAAAATGAATTCGTAAAAGACCAAGAAACGTACCTCGATAGCAAGCGCTTGAACACCATCTCTGGCCTCTGTACCAGGTACGTAAACGCTTTCCTCGGACATCCAAAGCACCTTGGTGTATCTCGGTTCTGCGCAAAATTCGACGACGATGTTGAGCGATTCACCCTCTTTGGCCGTGACTGTTTGACTAGGTGGATGAACCATGGGTCGACCTGGAACAAAAATTCGCAAACAATTCTGTTATCCGTGCGGTCATGGCAGCGTATACGCGTTTCTTTCGTCGGTCATAAATCCACCCTTCGGTTCCGCCAGCATGACCTAACCCCTCTTATCTTCTCTCTCTCTCTCTCTCTCTCTCTCGCTCGCTCTCATTCACTATAGAGCTTGCACAGAGCTTTATGTCTTGTTAACTGGGAAAATATCTCAGCATGTAGCTAAACGACGTAATCTTCCGTAATTCCTGTTAAATTATGTTGTCGTCGCCGCGTGTTCGGCGCGCCACCGTCATGTTTCTATCTTAAGTGGAACTTCATTAAGGTGATCGAATGAAACGGTGGGCACGCTGAAACATCGTAGCGTAGGATAACGGAGTTAGGCGAACGTAGTAACATAGCGAATTTAGTGGAAAATGAAAATATCGATATAGCTGTGGGAAATCCTTTTTAACGCGTATTTATTCGGCGAAGGTATTTCCAGTTTCCCCTACAACACGTTCGGTCGGCGAATTGTCAGACAATCGATATTTTACGTTTACGTGGCTGGTTATTAAAACAAGTGTTGGAACGCTGTGCATGAAGTCTGGCCACGCACAATATCGCGCGTAGTCGAATTTGGTTCTCGCCGGTTAATTTATTCCGCTTGGCAATCATGTCACAATGGCTGTTACAAACAATGAAAAGGTTGATATGTTTATCAAGTTTATACGCCGCTTTAATCACTGACTGTTGCAGTAATTTATCGCGGCAAGTATTCTCGTCCAGTGTAATCGATATCAAACGCACACATCCACCATCTCTTCTACAAGATACCATTCGTGACTAACCAACTACGCTGTAATTTTACAAATTTGCAAGTTTTTAATATTTTATATCGTTTTAACGTAATTCTCGTTTAATTTAAAAAATGCCTCTTCTCGTTTCGCCAGTGACTTTGCGAATTATGTCACGCGTCTATTAAACGACGTATGTGACCAGACGAAATAAACCATCTTTTGCATTTCCATACCGCCATTCTTTATCCATTTGATGAGACATCGGTGTCAGTTGCGCACGAAATTCGCTAAACGACCGACGGCGTCCATCGCGCCTTTATTTTCTCCTATTATTATTTATGGCCGTTTTTCCATGTTTACGACCCGGATCGGATCGAAACATCGGCTTTTCCGCGTCGATTCGCGGTAACGCCCGCGACGCTTTTGATTTACTCGTTTCCACGAGTTTCGCCGATCCCTGCGCAAACACGGCCTCCAGCCATCGAAACTAGACATTTACAGCGCGACAATGTGGCCGCAACCTATAGCGACTCGTTGCGCCAAGAGAAAGATAGACGCAAAGCGAGCAGATAGAGAGAATCGTAGCCGTGACTTCTCGATTTCAAAGCCTCGAGGCGATCGTGATTTCCGGGACAGTTTCGCTATCTAGCCTCGTCAAAGTATCCTGGTCCCTAGAGGCACCTGGTGGAAACGTGGCCCAACGTTTGCAGAAAGGAAATACATTTGGAAATCGTGAATCAATATGACCACGTTTCGGCTACCAGAATTCAACGCCAATCGTTGCTTCGTGTTTCAATTTCTTATTCGATACACTTACACGTGTCTTCGCTTCGCGACTAAAATAAAAGTTTATGCGAGAATCGAGCGACTTTCGAGACGGTGTTACGGTACAGAAAACGCGATACACGTGAGTAGTTGTTCTGTTTGGAGATCGCGAGAAGAAAGACGAACGAGGACTATGAGATGCCTACATCAGAATTTTCAGCAATATTGTTCTATCGTCGTTTGTGCTCGCGACAGGTACGCGGAAAATGTTACGTCGATGTAAAAAGCGCGGAGTATTGAACGTAAGAAAAAGGCGAAAAGGGAATAACCTGAATTTTAAGCCCGGTAGATTTCCATTTTAGAAACCATCGCATCGGACGACAAAAACAATTCATATAACTGAAGTTCGCATAATAATAGAAATGCATCGACTCTCTCGTTATCTATGATTTTTCGTTCGAATAATAGGACTTGCTATTTCAGATAACGGGATTCAATCTACAGGAGTTCGTTTAATCGGGCTCTGATTAGAATTTCGTTCCAGTAAACCGAGCACTCAAATTCCCGAGATACTCGAATTACATACTATACGAACCTTTAAATATTCCCTAACGTTCCTTCTCGCGATTATCATAAGGTTCGCCTTTCGAAAAATCTTCTTTCAGAGAATAGAAACCCTATTCGGTTCTGTAGTTTCGTAAACTATTATTGTGGTATGCAGAACTATTTATCGATTTATGTACGATGAATGGATTGTACAGATGTTGATTAGACAGGAAACGATGGTTGTTTAACTTGAACTAAATATAATAACGTACTATAATTTAGACAACTCGATAGTTAATTCGCAACCCTTGTCACCACGGATCCAACGCTCTCTCTCTCTCTCTCTCTCTCTCTCTCTCACGCGGACCATTCTCTCTCGATAACGCTAGCAACGCTCTCTCGACTTCTCAACTAACTCCCTGACTCCTCGACTAACACCGACTCTTAACCCCTTAACCTGCACCTACGGGCACAGCCCGTAGTAGATGGTCGAACCAAACGTGAATATTACGGGCATCGTACTACGCGAGTCGTGCGAATGACACGAAGGCTGCGCGAGCTTGTATACGTTTTCGGCCCAAAATTCTCGAACGTAAATCGTAGGTTAAGGGGTTAATTCGTCTTTCACCCTTAGCATCCCTTTGTCTCTTCTTAGCCTCACCAGGCACGTGTTCCTCATCCGCTCGTGGCTAGGGTCACGCAGGCCTTTTCTACGAAACTATTTAATCGAATTAATGACGACGATACATCGATGGGCCTGTCGGCACTGTTTATATCTCTTAGGGCTCCTTGTCCACGATACTACAGTTACAATTTTCACGCGTTCACTAGCTCGTTAGCAACTGCAGGTCCTCCACGGAGATTCAACGACCGAATCCAATAATCTGCGAAGGAGCAAACTTTTCGGTTTTACTCGAACGCTCTCCATTCACGGCGTCTTATCGACGTAGGAGAGACACTAGCCACGGCCAGCGGCTGTGCTCGATGTCCTGGCAGCAGCTTTGTTGCTGCACTTTGGCTAATTGAAGCGTGGATGCCGGCCGGTTAGCCGAAGCGAGCTCGTCTCTTTCGCTCTTTCGCCACCAATCCCCTCTTCTCACTCGTCCCTTTTCTCCCTCCTTTTAGCCGTTCTCATCTGCATGGATTTCCTGCTTCGTAAAGCAAGCTTTCTGACCCTGGTTGGCCTATCTGCAACGGTGAATAGAAGCGGAACAGTACACTGGGCCGTGGCTGCTCATGAATATTCCTACGACTGAAATTACTGGAATACCTTGGCTGCGCCTCTTGTTTCTGTGGCGAGGGTGAAAGCAGTCTGCCGTCTGTCCGACCGACTGTCTGTCTGTCAGTCTTCTTTTCCTGTCTCACCTGTGCGCCGTTTCGATACCTGCGTTCCACGTTCGATACGCCGCAAACTTTTCGATACGTCCGCGAGTCGGCATTCGACGTGTCTTTCTTTTTCTCGGTTCCTTTTCTTCGTTTCCTTCGATATGGATCGATCGATATACGGCAGTCGTTGAAGCTCGTTATAAAGTTTGATAGGAGTTGTCGTAATTGATAGTGCGTTTCGGATGGTCTTTGAACAATTGTTCTCAGTTGTATGTTGATTGGAAATTGAAAAGTTTGTTCTCGTTGACCTGTCAGAGTTGCCGCGGTTTTAGATTTCAGATGGAAAGTTCGTTTAAATACGCGCCAGGATGCAACTTTAACGCTGTGTGATCGGCAATGAGTTTTCAGCGTTAGAAATACACGGGAGGTTATAGCAGAGATGAAATTAGAGCGCGAAAGAAGAACGTTTGGTCGGTTGAAGTTTTACCACGTCCTGGGAATACTTGTGCTTTATATAGTTGCTGAGTCGCTTTGCGCATCGTTGGGTTGTTAAATCGCCCACGTTGCACATAAAAAGCCGGAAAATGTAATAAATAGATTGCAGATATTTACGAATTTATGGGAGATTTAAATACGCAGGAATGTACCGAACGTATGTAATATGCAGAAATATGGAATACCCAAAGTGGAGTACTCGTTATAATATTTAAAAGGTGAAACAAATCCCCGTTTTAGTTCTGTCGACAAACATATAAATTTGCATAAACATCGCAGAGTGCAATAATAAATAAATTTAATTATTATTCGCAAACGTATACCGTACTTACTCGATAACAGTTTAACCAAATGGTTTTGAACGGTAAAATCATACCATTTTTTTCACCTTTATTCTCCGAATCCATTGGTTGTGCCACAGTGCAACGGTTTATTCGTTTGTTAGCTACCACTCGGCTCCATTTGCTGCGAGCGCGTGTTCAATTATACAAATGAAATAACCGACCGATAGTTTCTGAACTTCAGCTTGACGGAACAAAGCTGGCTTAATTCCGCCATTAATTCTAATTGAAATGATTAATGAAATCAACGACGGCGAGTCGAAAACGCGGCGCGGCATCCGAATGGGATCACAGCTAATTTCAGGGCGATGCTCGAAAGCCCACAAAATGCGGTTTGCGTCGCTAGCTCGAACGTGTTCCGCGAAAATGTAAATGCGTTCGCGAAATTGCCATGTAAAATTCCCGTACGGTTCTCCACCCCTTTCACCTCCAACTTTGCCCTCGCGTTAGCGTTAATCTTCAAATTCGAAATACTCTTCGTTCTACTTCTTTCTCTCTTCTCTCTTCTATTTTTCTCCCCGCGTTGAAAAATTCTTGGATAGTCGCGAACTCGAAGGACGAGTACGTGGTGGAGAGAAAGAAAGAAGCTGAAAGAAACCTGCCGGTCGTTTCGGTGAATTTTTTATACGGGCCGCGTCGGCCCGTCAGCGCACGTGACACACATGCGACTCTATGCATTATGCAGAACGTTATTAAGAATGTGAAGAAACTGCAGATCCTCCGTGTTCTAATTATAATTTAAGCTTCTTCCGGCCATGAATAACTCAGCTGTGAGGAATAAATTGAAAGGGAGATGCGGAACCTCTTTAACTTAAGGATCCTGAATTAAAAACCACGCCGTTGGACACTTTTCCAACGTTTGTGCGTTTCGTGCTACTTCGTCGTGAACGGTATCGTTAAATATTTAACAGTTACCGCGTGAAACTATATCTCCAATTTTATCGACGTTTTATCGGTATCCGCGGATCTATTTCGATGGAAAGTTAATTATTGTATCAACGAGAGCCATCGTGCCATTAAAAGGAACATTTTGCAGCAACATAGAGTTGCAGATAGGATTCTATTTGCTAAATTACTTAGAAACTATATTCGAGCGAAAAATTGATCGAACTCTAGTGCGATTCTTATTTGATAGGACTGAAACTTTGTTCAAACTTCTCGAATTCTCATCCTCGATTCTTTCACGACATCTGTACGACACGCGCTTCTCGAATTTTCAATCACTCGCAATGTTATTCGTCGTAATACTTTCTTCGCTCAGCGACGAGTTTGTCGTCGGTGCTATTTTCTCAAAGATACTCGATCATTTTTTACAACAGTCCCTTTTACTTCTTACTTCTCAGCATAACGAGAATAAAATGACCATCGAGTTGAACGACCTTAGACGCCATGAAATCCTTGGGTTCGTACGGGTCGCTAGACAATGTGTCCTGTAAAAAGCAACACGAAGCTCGTTGCAAAGAGTGGGCCAACGCGAACGTTATTTCAACGAGTGAGACGCGCTCGATTATCAGTGGCTAGTGTCAAACGCTTACATAAAAACGAAACGTTGTTACACGCGGGAACAGAAAGGACGAAAAAACGCGTGTTCTCTGACGAGTTGGATGACGCGCATTTTCGGTTGGCGAAAGTCGTCGCTTTCTCGTCGAGCACAGAGGTTAATTATCGATCGTTTAACGGTATAAAAGTGAAAAAAAGCAGCGAGCGGAGCAACGGAATGAAAAGCCGGAGGGAAGGTATCGTCTCGTTCGTTGGAGCAAAAACGAATAGAAATCCTGGGCCGGTCGAATTCTGCGTCCGGGACGACTTCCGGGAGGAGTCGCGTTCCCGAAAAGTACCTCTTAGCATGTTAAATGAGCCGTGGGCAATGGCTACGACGGCCACGGTGATTCATTTCTGGTGGCATCGCGGAAAAACTTTCGACAAGAACGACCACCGTTACGGTAACGAACGAGTCGACGACTCGCGTGCTGGATACTTTGCTCCATCGAAACTTCGATCTATCTTAGCAAACTTCCCACCCTTTCTTTTCGCAATTCCGACGCGACATTTAAGTGTTGCGTATTCCAGCGAAGCTAACGATCGTCTGTCTTGCTTATCTTTTTTTTTTTTTTTTTATTAATCGATATATTTATCGACGAAATAAATTCGAAGGGAATAACGCGACGTTAGTGAAAATCATAGCGGTGCAAGCGAAGATTTCGAGCATTTGAGTATTTTAAAACTAGATTGACCGCGTAGTAGCGACACACGTATGTGAATGTGAGCGTGTGGAAGTATGTGTGTGCGCGGCGCCTCGAAAACAGCAAATGTATATCGACGAATATGCTGGGAATCGTTTATTAAATAAATCTAAAATTACTTTAATATGAATTCCAAGTGTAAGCTTAGTGTTCCTTTGCTTTTATTTCGGCAATTAAGATCCACAATTCTCAACAGACACGTTTCCTAATTAATTCAGTAACGATTTTATTTTTCGTCACGATACGTCTTCATGTATTGGAAAAATACGGTCTATTTTTTATAGTAATAAAGGTAGAAGAGGATTTGACGAACATTGGCGACTAACTGGATTTCGCTATTATGATTTTCAAGCCTCTAATTGTAAGAGTGAGTTACGATTGAGCGCAGGAAAATTAGGTCGTACAACGTACTTATGAGAGTTTATATGCTACAGTGTTAAATAACGTGGATGACATAAAAAGGTGTAATGAATCGCAAAATTTATTGGCTACGTTGTAGAAATGATTAACAGAGTTAGAGAAACCATAATCCATTTACAGAGATACAGGTAACAGGATTAAAACGAGCATATTTATTTTTGTTTGCGGAATTATGCGAGTTACAATTGTATATCGTACGGTGATATGATTAAACCGTTTTGTTGGTGTAGCTGCACGGGTATAACGGATTTCATATACAGCTAGTAAATCCGGGTCTTTTGAAACTGTAAATGTTTGGTGCAAAATAATTTGATTGAACGTTACGATGCTGATAAATTGAAAGATGCAATGCAAAATGTTAAATAAATATAAGTAAATAAATTCTTGAATGTGCTGCTCTCCCAAGAGTTTACTTTATCAAATTTCCTGTCGTATGTAGTTGTAGCCTTAAAGGCCAAATCAATTTTTTAACCAGATACGTGACAATTTATTTTTTGGTCTAATGCGAGAACGATGTCTCTTAACCGAAACGCGTTAGTCGACCGCATCGATCGAAAAATCGCGCGTTTAATTACTCCTCATAAATTCATCCAACTATTTCCTCTCGTCGTAAAGAGGTATGGATGGCGATAAAATCCCTGTCCTCGTTTCATATCATTACAGGTAATTTTGCAAATTGTACCGCATTTTTCCACCAGCGGATTCATCGTTAAATATCCTCAGATTAATTAGCCGTACACGTGCGCAATAATGTAATTTTTAAATTAGAAACCCGACCTGCAGGCATTACCGCTAATTAAACAGTGTTTGCCGGATCTGTAGCTATGCCTCTCTCATTAGCGACGTGTATTACAAGATACGAAAAGATTTTATCCTAACAGTTGCGTTTTACCGAAAATATTTCTGTCCACCGATCGTCTGACTATGCGTCGACCGTTTCTACTCGCTCACTTGGTTACTTGGCAGAAAAGGAGAAAGTTTACACTCGTCGCTTGGAATGCCAATCTTTCGAATATAATTCGTCTTTATTCAAGGGTTCTCTGTTGTTTACGCGCTGTTTCATGTTCGTTAAAAGTAAATTATATCACCCAATAGAAATTAATTTGTCTTTAAATTTGTTTGAGAATTTTTACGTTGAGCGAATGTCTGAGCATTCCTTTCACTCGATACTGATAACGCGCACAAAGCAAGTACTTAAAACTGAAAAGGTTAATACGTATACAATTATTCGTAAAATATTTGAACGTACTTCACTCGATTCCCATTTTATTTAAATACAGGAAATCTGTTTTCTTCTTATAAAAGCTTTAAATGTAAATATTTCAGGAAATTTCAACGATACTTTGTTTTTAAACAACTCTTAAAAGGTTTGAAAGCATTTTTCACAACCTATCGATACTATTTGATCGTAGAACGTTGCAGTCTGTGTCTACCCTGGAGAGTAAGGCTTGAGCAACGCTGGTTTGAGCGGACAGCGTCTGACGCGGCACTGTCCTGTTCCACTTTCGAAAGCGCTATTCGATTCAAAAGCAATCTATGCGTGAAATTGCCAACGAGAGGGCGAACGGGCGGACACACGGCCGAGCGGACAGACGATGAAACGAATTACTTGTACGCCGGCCTAGGCAGCCTGCGTAACAGCTTGCTAATTAATCGATTAATTTCCAATCTCGGGATCAAGAGCGTAAGTGCACTATCCTGCTCGCTTCTCACTTACTTTGTGTCATAATAGGCACGCGTCTTTGATCGCTGTAATTTCATAACATTTAAACGTTTACCCTAAATTTTCCATCGAGGAATTTCTAATCGATCTACGTTCTTGTTCATTTTACGCTACTTCTGAAAATTTCAGTAAACTTGCACAGTGATTGGAAAATTATTCGATTCCCCAGGAATCGACATGTATACAAATGATTTTGTAATAGAAATTCAAAATTTGAGAAAATGTCTTTGAATTTTCTATCTAATTCGCGTGAAACTTTTTCTAGTAGAATTTAGGATAGAGAACTGTGAAACGTGATTATTATATCGTATTATGGTTTTAGGATAAAGTGACAGTTCAATTACAGAATGATTTTTTTTTTTTAATTTTTATTTAAAACGCTAAGGTCTCAGCCTTGATCTTCTAATCGTCCGCTGTTTATTCTCAACTCTGAAATTCATTCGATTGCTCATTATTAACCGCTTCTGAACGTATCTTCCGCAACTACTCTCGCATTCGCACGTTGCTTCTTTGCGTGTCTCTTGTTCGATTCGGCTAAAGACGTTCTGCAGACGCTGCTAGAAATTCAGGCACGTTCGCGTTCCTCTTTCCTGCTCTAATATCAAACATACGTTCCACTTTTAACGTTTCGAACTCTATCATACACGGTCGCGCCAAGTTTCTCCTCGGTTCCTCTTGGTAGTCGTAGTTCAGTGACGCGAGAAATAGTAGTTCTTAGAATATTTACTTTATATTTGTAGTCAACATTTTTTACTCTCGTATTTATTCAACGTTTTATCCCGTTTCCATTTTAGTTCAGGAGTTCTCTGCATTTTGCATAACGCAACTTTTCTTTTTCACATATATCGAAATATCGTAGTAAGATAAATACCAAAGTATTTCTATAATTGATGCGTCGATCTAGCTGCGAGTAAATTATTAAATTGACAACAACGCGATAAATATCAAACTTGACATGTTTTTCCAAACATTCTTTAAGCTGTGCATCGTGCGTCGTTAAAAATAATCGTATTAAAATTCAACGCAGTTGCTTCCAGTTCCAGTTGGAAATGAGGTCGATCTCGTACACAAACAAGATTAACTGCACGACTCATTCCGCTAGAAAGAAAATATAATTTCCAACAAAGGATGGTCGTCGATTTCTTTCTACTTTCTTAGAAGATCAAGAGCGGAAAAGCTACCAACGATCCTCCATATTGCATCGTGTTCCTTCAATGGGAGAAAGGCAGGAAGGGAGAGGAAGAAACGGGGTGAAAGGGTGCACCGGGTTCGAGATTGCTCCACCGGGAAGAACGATATATCCCGGAAAGTTTTGACATTATCCGCGCTAGGATTCACTTGGTTACATGTACCTCGACGCGATAAGAATCAACGCCCATTCAAAACGCGCGATAACGTTCGCAGGACGACGCTATTGTTTCAAGGCGCGAGCCTAGACCGCAGTTATCTTCGCATTGTTCTCGATATTCATTAAAACATTTGCACCCTTAGCACAGAGACACAGACAGCTTCGTCCGTCGTTCCGACTCCCCTCGTCTGCGCGTCCACTTTTCAAAACAATCATCCAATTGTACGACTTTTCCTGAATATTCCGACCAGCATCTGCGAAACTGGAGTAAACAGTTGCGATACACTTGCGAATATTTAGCGATACGATTTTTGTTACACTTTGTTAGACATTCGGGAATTTGTTTGTGAATTTTCAACGAGAGACGTTGTAGAGGAATGGCAGTTAGTCGTTGAAGAGAGCGTACACAGTTGTTTCGTACAATGGTGTGCGTAATTCTCCGAAGGTTTGTAACTTTATTCGAAGAATACATTATTTTTGATATTGCAATCTTTTTACGTCTTCGCCGCTATCGGTAATTTCATTAAGCAGAACAGGAGTATACTGAACAGACCAAACGAAAGTTTCAACGAGTTTAACGTGTAAATATCTAAAATGAACAGTTTGTAAAAATACCAAAGCACGTGGTTTAGTGGATTTATACTCGACTGTACATCACGAAAGTTCAGTTTCCTGTGGAACGAGCGACCGATGTCTGCTTGGTCATCTTGCTGGGTAAACGCAGGAAGACAAATTTGACGCTAGCTGGTCCCTGGAGTTTTCAATTTATCCTGAGTTAACACCTAAGTTAAGCTCGCCTCGTCGGTATCGTCGTTTGGTCGGTTCTCCGAGAATTTTTGTTTTTCTTTCGTCAGGGAAACCGAAACGATATGCACGCGTACCCGCGACAAAGGAGGAAACTTACGTTGCGGGCAGTTATTCCCCACGGAGAAAAGGGTTAATTTGCAATTTTACCGGTGGAACAAGTTTGTTCGGCTTGCGGCCTCTTCTTCCCTTACAGTGACTCGTTTTAGACAAGTAGCTACATGCTCCTTCGCGTTGTATGCGGAGTATTAAGGAAAAGAAGCTCGTAACGTTGTTACCAAGCGTTAAGGAAACGAAGGTAGCTTGCGGCACGACTACAGCTTGTTACGTCGAATGAAAAATTCACGCGTCGCGAATGTACGCTGTGAAATTGAAATCATCGTTCTGTTATACGTAGCATGAAATCATCGTTCTGTTATACGTAGTATCGACAGTTACCCCTGCTTGACATTTTAATTCGAGTCGTCACTTATTATGGTATCGAAATATGTGTAATTTTATGTGCTAGACTAGATTTTAGTAGTATTGATACATGTTTGCGAGTATGAGTGTGTGTGCGCGGCACCTCTAAAACAGATAAATGTAAACTGTTAAGAGTCGATTAAGAGTCTAGTATGGAAGATGGTGAGACAAAGAAAGTTCTGAGACGCGTGCAAGTGCGTATCGATGAATATCTTTGAAATCGTTTATCAAATAAATATAGAACTATTTTAATATGAATTCTAATTGTAAATTTAATCTTCCTACACCATTTTTCCGGCAGTTAAGATCCATAATTGTCAACATATGGACGTTTCAGAAAGCTGGATGAAACGAGGAAATTTCAATAGAAAACATGTCTCGTATCACAGGGACACGGTTGAGATATACGTAATATCGTTAAGAAGAAGCTCAAAGTTTACGACGCGAAAGACGTCATATATAATTCTCCGTTGTGATCCTTACGCTGTTACTAACATGAAACAGTTTAATTAAAACCAAGTGCATAATCAGAAAAGGGAAGTACGTTGCCAAAGGTTCAAGAAACGACGCGGTATAATAACACGTTTAAAAGTAGCGCCAAGTACAGAGAATATATCGAAGAAGCGTTTACGACTGTGTCACGTCGGAGACACGATAAATCACGAAACCGATAGTCGCAGTTCGAACGTTTCACGAATAAGGCGAAGAAATTAAACTTTGTATATGATAATAGAATTTATTATGCAAATGCAACAGAGCGACGGTTCAAAGTGTTACAAGAGACTGGGTCAAAATATTTTAACAGACTGATTCGAGCGCTTATTTTGGAGGGTTTTTATACTGTGGTTTCTGGTCCCTCTTGTCGTCCGATGTGTGTCAGAGGCGCCAATTTCGTTACCATTTGATAATTGTGGCATGCAGAACTAGGATTTAGCCTATCTTATTATGGTTTCTAAATGCGTGGCCTTCTTGAGCGTGTGACAACTGCTTGGACAATTAAATATCACGCAACTGAGAACTGAAAGTTTCTTCGTCCAGAACCAATTTCGTTCTTCCCATTATTTATTTCTATTCGTCGAACGAACTCTTACCGTTCAACTCCTTTCAATTTTCTATGTTGCAACGATAATTGCAACGTACCTTTGTCGTCTCGACGATATTTTTTCTCCCCGTTACTCGGTATAAGAGCATCGCGTGGAATTCTCGTATTGTTTGACGTTCGACCGCGACCGAGTTCTTTCGTCGTCGTAGGATCCTCTTCATCCGCATCTTCCGTGCCGGAAGTTTGGGCGCGCTGGCGGAGAACGTTTTTTCCTCTTGGTTGCGCAGCTATCAATTCCACTTTCGTTCGCTTTCCGTCGGTTGTTACTCCGTACATTTACAAAAGGGCGTAGTTTCTCTCTTCCGCGTCGTTACTTCTCCCTTTTCTTCCTTCTCGTTCTTTGTTCTGCACTTTCTCGCTCTCTCTTTTTTCTCTCGTTCGTCCCTTTCCTTTTTTTCTTTCTTACACCGACGATTAATCGGAAGCTCGCAAGTCGGCCGAGTTTCAAACTGTAAACGGTAGAAGCACGTAACGAGGAAAAATACTCGCTGCGAGTTATCGGCGCGAGTCGACGGAATCTCTTGATTCTTCGTGTATTTGCTTTTTTAGTCGTTTCTATCTATCGCATTTTGGACGAATTTCGATACAGGAAAAGGATTGAAAAGCGAAGCAAAGAATCTGCAGCTCGAAAGACGCTTCGATGTCCCGAATCTGCATGTGGATTGCTTATTTCTTTTTTGTTATTTTAAAAGAAATACCTGTCACTTTTTAATCTTATCGAGATATGTATAATTTCGTGTGCTAGACTAGATTGGCCGCGTAGTAGTGACACACTTATATGAATATTAGTGTGTGGAAGTATGTGTGTGCGCGACGTTTCGTAAAGAAACGGACGAACGTAACTGTTCCGTTGGCAGTTTGGTATGGAAGATGGTGAGACGAAGAAAGTGCTGAGACTGTTAAGGTACAGACAGGATTCGGAAATTACAAACAGTTTACTTTATTTCACGCACAACAGCTTTACGTATACGTTACACTCTGAAAGCCTCGATAATCTACTCTCACGCACGCTTGTTGTCAACCGACTCTTCTAGATTCTTCTAGCGAATTCCAACCGAACTTTTGTCTCCACTGAGACCTGGACTTCCTCTGACGCTTACACGCACATTCACATGTACAATGTAAATGTATCATCTACCTAAGAGAGACGCGTGCAAATGTATATGGACGAAGATGCTGGAAATCGTTTATTAAATAAATCTAAAACTGTTGTAATATGAATTCCAAGTGTAAGCTTAGTGTTCCTTTACTTTTATTTCGACAATTAAGATTCACAATGCTCAACGAATTTCGTACAATATTCTCTGCGATATTCCTTGTGCTTTGATTTCTCCGACTGCTTTTCCAACACCGACAATCGAAACGACACCGATCGACGCACACAGTGCGACACGAATTTAGATCGAGTTAATCGTACGTTGTTCGAGAGGGTCGTGTGAATTTGAATTCGTTTTTAAGATTTATCCGCTGTAGATAGCGACAAGAGTAAAGTGGTATGGGGAATTTTCGTGCGCGATCGTAGTCCCGCTACGAATGAAATTTTAGTTTCGGCGTGCATTTAATATGATACGAGATTGCGTGTCTCGCGCAAGAATGATTCGTACCAAGGACGGATCTCTCTCGTTGCTTTTATTTTTAATCAGAGCGGTTCAACTTCGAGCAGAACGACGAGAAGATATTTTTGACGTGTTCATAACTGGATCTGAACATTAGCTTTCCCCGTTATTGTGATTAAGCAACTCAGAAATTTAACAGAAGTTAATTATAACGTTCTCTAAAAATACGCAAAGCGAAAGGGTAAACTAGTATCAGACTAAATATTTGAATATCAACAAGTATTAATATATCCGGCAGCAGATGCAATGTAGAATAATATTTGATTGTAGAATTATTATTTGATATTTAGAACGCGCAATAACATCGTATAATTGAATATCATTCTGTATTGATTAATTCCAATGAATTAAAATTTTCCTTTGATAGCGTTCCAATTATTATTCCATCGCGATCAATATTCATTTTATTTTTTCCAACAAACGATCATCGGCGACTGTGAGCGAACGATAGCCGTATTTCCCTTCAATTTTTCTCGCCTCGAAGTTAATCGTCGCGTATTACCAAGATATCAGGAAAACACATTGCTGTGTGTTATTTCTTTTTTCACAGAACCGGTATGTTAAAACAGATTGGAAATTACAAAAACATACGATTCGTGCTGAAAGTCGCAAGAATGCGGCGCGTATAATCGAATGGGGAAAAAAAGAGGAAATTTACTATCTTCTCGTAAAAATTGTTCGTATGCTAATGACGTATGCAAATGTAGAATAGCTTGGGAGCGATCGAAATACGCGGTGGACGAATTGACGAAGAAATACGTAGAGATAAAAAAAACCTTTCTCCTTTGCAAACGATGAATATCGTCGATCGATTCGACAGGCGCAAAAGATTTTCGAGATGGATAATCGAGAGACGAAAAGAAATTTGAAAAAATTCAACGTTCGTTCACGAGGGCGGTCGATTAATTCGGAAATCGCGTGGTCGTTTGCATATCTATCGAAACGTCGTCTCTCTCGTTCGGCTCACAATGCGAAAAGAAAGATGAAAGAGGTAGGCGTCGCGGCAGAGACACGAAGTGGCCGCAGTGCCTCTGGAAGAAGCCTTAACCGCATTTCCTGTCCCATTTTCGGTAGTGCCCCACATCGTCGAAAGCTACAAAAGCCGATTCCACGGAAATAAACCGCCAGAAGGCTGACTAAGCCGTCAGAAAGAAAGGAACGGAGTTAGGGGCGATGGCGGGGATGGCGGTGGTAGCAACGGCGTCTGCGGTGGCTCGAACTTTTTAACTTTACCACCGCAAATCTGACCTCCTTCTTTTCTCTTTCCCTATCCCTCTTTTCACCGCCACGCCGCCGTGAAAATCTAGCAGATATCAATCCGGAGCAGAACAGATCGCATCACGATCCTTCGGATATGTTAACGTCGACAGAAGGTCGAAAAGGGGAGGGGAGGGTGAAAAGGGTGGAAGGGAAAAGTCATCGAACGAATGACCGAGAAGTGGATGTTGGAAGGAAATGGCTTTGTCACGGGACATACAATAACGCGAGTTTCCAGGATCGTGGTCGATGCTACGTCACTGAGATTTTTCCACGTTCATTTCCGCGATCGGAATTCAGCTTTTCATTAGAATGAATTATAGAAGAGATGTCTGTATTTGTGGGTGAGAATTTTGGTCGATGGGCAGGATCGAAGTTTTTAATTAATATTTCCAGTAATGGAAAAATTGATTAAGCCAAGATGAAAGCAAACGTTTCCCGATCATTTTTCAAGTTTCAGTTACTTGCGATAACATGAAACTCGTAACGTCTAAAGTATTTTTTCCAAGTTTTAATTTAACAAAAAAATTACGAAACGGTCAGAAGCTCGTAAATAATTGTGAAATATGAAAGTAGTGGAAGATTTGTTAAAAAGGCCAGTAAAATGCTAGAAAGTATGTTACCATCGAGACGAAAGCTAATAACGAAATTTCAAACGAGAGAAAATTTAATCTCGAGGAAAAATTTATTCGAAATTACCATTTCCACAAATCCTTTCATTACGATATTTCCAGCATTCGCACGAAGTCATCTTAACGCTCGATGCGACGCTAACGCGTTAATTGACTTTTATGCGACGCGTACGCCGCTCGCGGAGGGTTTAAAGATAATTTCCCATTATTTCTCCTTTAGCGGATGCGCGCCATCCCCATGCATGCGGAATATATATACGGGGGGACGCGCATTAATGAACCGACGTAAATTCAACGGGCGCCAGGAATGCTGAAGCGAGAAGAGAGGCAAGAAGTTCTTTTTCGCAGAGACGGTGGGGTCATCGTTAAAAGGAAAAGGCGAAGGAGACGAAGAAAAAGGGAGGCGGCAGGAGGGGCGGATGAAAAAGAGGAAAAGTGGAAGCTGTCCTGTGGAATTCCATGCCGCGTGATTACCGTCGAATTAACGAGCGTCTCCGAGATTTATCTCGCAATTTGGATCGAATAGGGTCACGGCTCGTTGACTGCTTATCGTTCGATCGAACTTTTATGTCATCGATGTGCTTGGTCAGCCGGTCGAGCCAATCAGAAATACAGTGCTGTGCAAAATCTTACAGAATTCTACGGATTCTTCGAAAATCGCATGTTTCGTTATTTTCCAGTGAATCGAACGACACACTGTAATATACGGTCTATGGTACGTTCGATTCTTCTTACAAAATATTTCCTCGGAAGCGTATCGTCGATCGATCGGAATAATTTTTGGATAAATTCCTTTGTTCGTCGCTCTATGGAATATACTCCATAATATCGAGGCAAAGAAAATATCGATAGCCAAGACGTAACAGATAGTACTTTTTTCTTTTTTTTTCTTTTTTTCTTTTTCTTTTTTATTGACCTAACTACAACAAAATTGATGTCTGAGACTTTTGCGTTATACTGTACACCGTACATGTTCGAAGGCAAGAGACGTACGATTCGGTCGGTCTGGCTCTCGATTCGATATACTATTGAAGGAATTGGATTGGGGAATTGCAAGGTCGGTATACGCGAGTCTGCGTGTATTTCAAAAGTGATCCCTTGTGCGATAGAAGGTGGAATTTGAGGCTTATTTGAAATCTGATGCGAAGGATCGATGCGAATCGAGCGTTGCGTGTATAGCGTGTAGTCTTTCGAACTTGATGGTAAAGTTCTAGCAGTATCTCACACGCTCAGCAATTCCAATAACGTTACGAACCTAGAAACCTCTGAATTGACCTGTTTATACATTAGATGTTACCCGGTGGTTCTGCTTGATTTGTCGATTGAGTTTCTAGATCGGTTAATTAGCACGTTTGAAATGGAAATAGAACGCGTGGAACGGCAGCAAAGTCCGATGAATACGATCAAAAATTTAGGCAAATGGAGAAACTTGCACTGTGAATTTTTTCACCGTTCGACAGCAGAAATTTATCGAGATACCGTAAGATGCCTGTTGCTGGAACAATTGAATTTCCCCTTCTGTTTCTCGACTTTTGCGTAACGCGAATCGAGACAGAACTCGAAGCCTATTTCAAATATTGTCATAAGAATTCGGCAATAGCTCCGATATCGATGCCGGGATTCAGTCATTTGAAATTAAGTCCGTAAAAGAATTGAAAATTCCAAAAAGAATATACATCGAAAGTTTATCCGAACGTTCGAGTGGAATCCTAATAATTTAATGTCTCTTTAACATTCCGTTTCAGACTGGCTACTTTAATTCTACGGCAAAGCGTTGGAGAATTTCTGAAATTTAGGATGGAAAGAAATAAAAGTTATACCTTATAATTTGAAACGCGGCTACGTATACCCGATATTTCGCTGACTCGTCGGTTCTCAATCAGAAACCCGCGGTCCGTAAGAGAGGGACGGTGGAAGGAGTAGCATAAGAACGCTTTAAATTGCATCAAACTCGAGGAATTATGTAACGTTAAAACGATAATTGAAATTGGATACGATGGCAAGGGAAAAGGGGTGAGCGAGGTTTCGGTTAATAAAGCCAATTATGGGATGATTCGAAAGAGGTGGAAAGGAGATTCCTCGCGGCGGATATAGCGGAGCCAGGAATTTTCCGGCTTTCCTCTATTCACCAGGAGAAAAGGATAGAAATTGCTGCTAAAAATTCTGTTTCACCGGCTGATATTCCTTCCACCGCTTTAAACATTCATTTTCAAACGGTATTCGATGGTAAACAGCGATGTATGAAATTTCGGCTAACGTTGGGAAGCGGTGAAGCAAAAACGAGAGAAAAATGAAAATGAAAGAAATGTGTGTTCTACGCGACGAATACGTATCGATTTGATCGCACGATCGAACATCGATCCTGAATTTCGCTCGTAATATCCCCAGTCTCGGACACGGGCTAATAGCATTTACTTTCGGAAAGAAATTTAGTTTTACTTCCATGGAATCTGGGAAAAGCGTAAAAAGGAAAAACATTTCAAACATTCCGAGAACATCGTGTTCGATTTGCCGCGTTTTCGGCAAACTTCTATCGGAACGAATCGATCGCTTCTCAAGAGACTCGTTCCATCGATCTTCGCGTATGAAACGCGAATCATCGACGATTTATTTACGCTCGGATATTGCTGTTATACATAATTATAGCCGTTAATTAATCGAATAAACTGGACAAAGCTATATGACCGTGTGCAAATGAAACGGGACTATTTATACACGATTGAATTTATAATTAAATTTTTCCTGTGGCAAAGCGCGTATTAATGGACATCGGTTTCCACATCCGATTACCCATCTCGCTATCCTGTAAACAACGAAACTGTTCGAACCAGAGCCGATTCCGACGATCTCTGTTTCATTATAACACCGTGTATCGAATCGCTTTCGGGACGATCCGATCTGTTCAGTTTTGTTATCTTGTACGAGGATAAAGATTTCGTTGGACAGAGACGAACGAAGAGAAGGAAACAAGTCCCTCGGGGCGATATGTCGTTCTTCCGGCTATCGCGTCCAACTTTCTTCAGCAACTTTCCAGGGGAGGAGTAAGATGGTGGAGAAGAACCAGGGGATACAGGTGGGGCGAGCTAAGACGAATTATTGGAATGCCGCAAATATTTCTTCCGGGATTCCTTCCGCCTTCGGGGTCGGAACGTTTATCGTGGAAGAACGTTAATACGTTGTTGCGCAAGCGTCCATCGAGAACGTTAGAGTATTCGATGTTTGGTCAACGGGCCAGAACGATCGGCCGTTTCGAAACGGTGTTGAACGAATATAATGGACGTTTCAGAATATGGTCGTACAGCGTGAAATTGAATCGACGCGCCAAGTGACTTTTACTTGAGAGATAATTCTAACGTCTCTGTTCCTTTTTTAGATCGATGTATCGAGCGAGTGTCACGCTGCATGCATAGCTTTGATTCGTGAAATCTTAAACAAAATACATGGCAAGAAAATAAGAACACGAACGAATGATTCGCTGCGTATTAAATATTCCGACAAATTCTCACTTTTTCTTCTTGAAAATCTCAAACTAGACTCACATGGCAATTTAATAAAGTTTTCGTTGACGACGAGCTAAACGTGCGATTTCAAAGATAAAAGTTAGATAAACGACTAATGGAATGTTACATATTTCCGTTTTTCGCTTACCAAATATCCTATATATAACGAACTGCTTTCTGATTATTTGACGTTAATATCCGAGTATCCTGATTATTTGCATCTTCTAATTAGCTTTTAATATAAAAGTATGGAAGTTAATTCTTAGTTAATTCCTACATTCGCGGAGAAACGTTTCAGGATAGAATCCCCTTTACGATAATTGTTAGCTCGGAACGGCGGGCAGCATTGAAAATTATTTCACGTTTTATCCGATCGTTGCAACGGCTGAATTATCATCCTCGAAATACGATTATGGTTCCAGAGCGACGATGTTACGCGAATTTTTATGAGATTTCCACGATGTACCGAGGATACCAGTGTTTCGAATCAAACTACATTTTAAACGCTGATCTACATTCGCTGCACCACGTTCATCCTCCTGTATGTGTTTGTTTGTCTCATGATTAGAGTCGATGATGCATCGACGGGTAAATTTTTCGCGAAAAGCTTGTTACGCGTTCGCGATCGACTGGCTGTAGCTTGAAAATTATGTGACACTGATTATTCTGTTCGAAATGACTCTCATTTGTAACGTGGGAAATGTAGATTGCGAAATGATAGCAAAATCGGTACTGTACTTGAAAAATTGAGATAGATGGACGAATAGACCGATAAACCTGACGCGTGAACCGTAAAACGCTGTGGAAATTCAATCAGATATAAATTAAAGATATAAATTACTAAGCCGTTTTTTTTTTCTTTCAAATTCCTCGCGAAATCTCTGAGAAATGTAACGTTTTATTTAATAATATACGCACGGAGTTCAGTTAGAGACAAGACAAGAAACGAACGACTCCTCAAATAGTAATCAAATCGTCTCGTAAAACTCGTCTCAATATTCTCTGTTAATCGCTATCCTAATTATTTGAGAAGCTTTAAAGCTGCCGTACGAGAATATTGGAACGCATCAGCGTTTCACAGGGAGTTCTCTTTGACAAGTGGCGTTTCATCGGCGAGACGATGTAGTTTCTGGGGCGTAAGAAGCGGCAATTTGTCGACGAAGTTTCCGGTTGATCTGATGGTACGGCTGCTAATTAAGCAGCTGCGGGTGAGTGAATTAAAACGGGGTTCTCTTAGCAACCAACGACACCCGTTATCGTCTGGTAATTAATAAGACGGTCTTCACGTAATTATGTTTTTGTTTTCTCCGCCCGTTTTCATCTTTCTCTCACTCTCCATTTTTTTTCTTTCTCTCTCTCTCTCTCTTTCTTCTTTTAAGTCGACAAATTAACGCACGACCGCGCCGTTCGTAAACTAGGAATATCGGTTGGCACGGATCCCAGGTTTCTCTCGTTTCTCTTGTCTTGGAGAAATGTAGGCACAGAAGGGTGCACTCAACCGATGAATTTTCTGCACCGCGACCTATGATATTTCTTTCAGAAATTCTTTCAGCAATTTAATCGGCTCGAGTAGTTACGCGTGTCTCGTGGTCGATCGCAGTCCAGGGATTATCTAAGTTGTTTACGAAGAAAATCGTTTAACACTAGAACTATCACAGCAGTCGAATCGACTGGTTTTACAATTTTATTTTAAAATTCCTACTTCGTGTTATATTTTTTTCTCCCAATGATGCAATGTTTTCCGCAACGATAACTAAAAGAATGATATAATGAATTTTATTTTCTGCTCCTACGTATTCAAACTTAAGGTAATTTTGTATCAAGGCTACCTATACCAGTACCAGTGAAAATTACTGGTACTTGTCAAAGCGTAAAACCCCAATTATTCAGTTTCCTCGGTTTTTACAACTTGCCATACGTTTTTAAAATTTTTACGGCGTATCACTCGATATGACGATATCAGTTATCAGAAAAATTGCGGATCGATCGCTAGATCGCTAGATGCTAACGCTAGAAATACCACAGCAGTCGAAATGAGTGGTTCTACAATTTTATAAACGTGTCAACCCTCGTTCAGGGATCCCAGATGGAATTCCTTCCATAAGAAAGTAATAAATCAACAAATATAAAAATACTCTATTATTACGTATGTTTTAAAGACCAGTCATTTTCCCTGGTTTTGGTAGAAATAGCTTCCTGTCAACTATCGGTAGTTCTAGTGTTAACAAGATTTCCCTGAGGTTTTGAATAAATTTGAACTCGGACCAGTTCTTAAATCGCAGAGGATTAAAATATAGAATACCTAGAGTTACAAATTTTTGCCATTTTCCGAATTCAGAAAACCCGCATAAAAGACAAAGACGAATTAATCAGTTTCATTATCCTGGTAATTTTAGCGCAAACTGTATAGCAGCTGGAACGTTCACGGTACTCTAAAAACAAGTAACAAGCTCGTCGTACGCTACCTAGTTCACCACCGGACTTGCACAAACTGGATCTACCTTATCCCCGTCACTCAGGCCTGTAGTGGTGGTAAGTTTTAATGAAACGCGGCGTGGTTTACAGGCAGCATCGAGGCACGATGACGGCGTGACACGAGGCACGCGCGAAACTTCCGCCCGTTATCGCGAGACGGACATGCCAGCCTGTGAGTACACGCTTAACTTTAAATAAGAAAGTCTGACTGCAAGAGGCGCGGCGTGCTGTCCGATACAGTTTCCGCCCAACGGCGGAAGTATGTCGCCGAACGTGCATCGAGAAATATTATCGCGTCCAACTTAACGTTTCTCTCTGGCTTTCTACTTTATCTTTTCGTTCGACGTTCCATATTTTCCTTAGTCTTTTTCTCGACAGACCAAGAGAATTTAGAACAGACGTAGTCTGTTTGAACAAGTTTATTCCGTCGCAAGTTTACGAGAAAATTGCAGCAGTTTGCTGCATTAGACGTGTCTATCGAAATGTTTGCTTTTTAGCAATTTTCTATTTTATACGTATAATTCGTCGTTACTCGATCTATAATTTAAAGCAGCATCGTTGTCAGGATCGATATCAGGAGCAACATAAAAAGCAAATATTTGACAGAGTGAAATTAATCTATGATTAATTGAATGTTGCAAAGCCATAAACAATCGTTCAACATCTTCGTGGAATTCGTAAAGCTGGCTAAACGCGTCTAAAGCGAGATTTACGCGTGTCAAAGCGATCGAAACGGTGAAACGACCATGATCGTTTGAAGGGGTGGATTACTCTACCGGTCGGCGCGCGAATATTTCAACGTAATTTCGGCGCGGAGAGGTCGGCGCGAGAAATATAGCGGCGGGGAGGCGTCATATTTTCCATGAGATATGTGAATTATCCGCAGGATATTGAATCCACCGAACATCTAGAAAAGACCCGTATCTCATTTTGCTCGATGGCAGGTTTGGCGAGCTTAAATTTGCCGCCGTTAGAAGAGCGAACGTGTTTTTATTCGCGAAAATTATACGGAGAAGGGTAGGCAGTCGAGCCTCGTTGTTTGGCGGTGGCGGTGAATTATATTCGCGGCTGTTTCTTAGTAGCTGATGGAAGAGAAGATTAATAAGCGTAAGACGGTGGCGCGAAAATTGCCATGCGTCTTAGGCGCTGCTTGGTCGCGACGACGACGCTTTAATGAACAGCTGTAGGGTGCACGCGTGAGTAAAAACTCGTTGCACTGATGAGAGGCGTCGAGATGTGAGAGGGTGCAGGATGTGTAGACAATGGCGTGCTTTTGAGAAATTTCGGTGTAACCGGAGTCTTTGGTTTTGGCGGAAAGACTTCAAAGAGTACCGTGAAAGCCATTAATTTTAGGTGTTCGTAATTGCGGATGAGCTTGAGATTTGTTTGATTTCGAAACTGGCAATCTAGCGCGCGAGTATGGACTTTTTTTTTTTTTTCTTCGAGATCTCGTTTAATTTGAAATTTCTTTTCGTTTGAGTAAAAAGATATTCGGTTGAGTATCGAAGAAATATTCAAGAGTAATAGCGTAAGATAGGTGTTTGTGATTTCAAATTTGTTTAATTCAGCGAGCAATTTTCAGAGAATTGATCGTTTTCTTTTCAATTTACGGCGATGCCACGGTATAGAGGAACGTGTACGTATACGTTAATTATGTCGTTTGAAACATTTTGTGTAAGCGTTATTATAATATATCAATATTTGTCAGGTACCTATAGATTATTTCACATTTGACATATTAAATACAATAATATAATGTTTTGTTATCAATGCAGCAGCTTATGACGCGGGATTATTCGATCGTATAATCACACAGTAATAAACTGAAGCTGAAAAATTGATGTATCTACTCACGCAGCAGCTAATCGGATGGTTCAATTTCAGTATTGTTGCGCTGTGCATTTGTCATTTCGACTGATTGAGAGTGGCGTTTCATATTCAACGCGCCAGACACACGGCTTAAATATATACAAATGTTTCTATATATTCTCAATTTCTCGCGTAATAGATTGTTTATTATACATCGATTTCGCTTATCTGAAAACTTAAAATTTTAACGATACAATCGATATACAAATACGAGAAAAAGGACCAGACGCTGGGAAAAGAAAGAAATTAGAAACGACAGAAAATGGGAAACGGAAGCTATCTCGTTGGATTCGCCATAAAAAGAAAATTATAGCCTTATTAATCACTCCATTCCCAGCTGGCCGATGACGGAAGTTTCCTCGAAATCAAGGGCTTTCCAACCTCTGTTCCGATAGCTTAACCGGAAATTGATCGTCGTAAAACAGCATTAAGCGTGTCCTTTTCTCCCCTAGTCGTGATACCATTCTTTAGACGAATGGCGAGGATTAACCCGATCGCTATTAGCGTGTATCGTTCTTACTTCTTTCTTTCGACCATACCACTTCCGGAACACGCCCGAAGAAACGACGACAACCAAAGAAATCTAACGTTTCAGACTACCGCTATTATTCAAGCTCCTCGGACGAACGGTCGTTGTCATTAGTTTCTTGTCGACGTTTCGCGATCATCGTTGATCCAGCCGGAGCATAGCACGCGAAACGCGAGAAAAACCGTGTGCAAAAAGAGCCGCGCGATCGTTTCTCGCATTTCTACAGCGGTGTTTTTGCTCGCTCGTTCCGTTGTCACATCGACGTCTCGTCACGCCTTTTTTCGCAACGGTTAGCCTTCCGTTCCCATATCGAACGTTCACAGCCGATGAACAATAATCGCGTCTTCTTGATCATCGTGTAGTTTCTTTCTTCGCGATCAGACGCAACTACGACCCGACCGTGTGACGCGTTTGAGAAGTAGGAAACTCAAGGGGCAATCTGTGAGAAATGAAACCTACCGACGCCAGCCATTCCAAGTTCTAACGCCGTAATCTATTTTCCGAAAGGTTCTAGATCGCAGAGTTATTATTTTGGCGCTATCTGCTTCCGGAGAACAGCGTGCTTTGCCGGACATTTCAATTTTCGGAACGATCGAACGAAGGAAATGAGAAACGACTAGGGATACGCGGCGGGAAGGTCGATCGTCGGAAGAAACTTATTTCGAAGGGAAAATACAATTTGAATGCAGCGCGAAATGACACGACCAAACTCTATACCGCGAGATACCACCGACTTCTAACTCTCCCTCTTTCTTCGCGACTATTCTGTCTACACGTTCTGCTTCGTTCTTCGCTTCGTCTTCCGTCAACCATCTCGCTGGCCCCCTCCTCCTACGTTGCAACCTTTCCGCTATAACACGACACATGCATACGAAATGTAAAACGACTTCCGTCACTGCTAAAATATCGCGTCGTGTATGTATATATCCTTGAAGGATGGACGAGGAAAAGGTGGTTGGAGAAAGAAGGAAGGAAGAAAGGAAGGAAGGAAGGAAGGAAGGAAGGAAGGAAGGAAGGAAGGAAGTAGATTTAAAGCGTCGGTGATTGCTACGGGTCGTCGAGTCCTGGACGCATCCACGGCTTTCGGGCGATCGCGGCGATCGCGAAACGATGAATTTATAAGCCTGTGACTTCTGGCTGAAGAGAAGTCTGGCAGGAAACGTAGAAAACGGAAATGTGTAGGAGTTACTTTGTTGGTGATGGTAACGCGGTAATAACCAAAGATCGCCGATCCCTGCTTTGATCCTCGAATCTCGTTTCGTTCCGATAGTATACGATATTTCAGGATTTAAAACCCGATGCTCCTTATTTCCCCCTTTTTCGATTTTATCTCTCACGCCAGCGCAAAGAAATAGATACAGTGATGAATAGCAATCTCGTTCCGATTGGATTTTACAATCGCTATTTATATTACATCCGTTCAATGGGAGTGCTTTGTCGACGAGAAAAAAGGAATATCGATAAATGTTAAATTGTCTAGAGGAAACGTAACACGACGATGTCAACGCGCAGGCAGCAGCTGTGTAAAATTATTAGCCTGCACAGTTCTCTGCATCGTTGATCCGCTTACCGTTGTATCGACGTAATGTGATGTAATATGATCTCGATATAAGAAAATCGGATTCCGTTTGAACAGTTTAAAGGCGTCTGTTTCGTCGCAAGAGGTTAATACGCGATCTCTGTTCACGCGAAAGAATCGAATCGAGAATGCAGCCTTTTTACCGACGAGTTTTTCGTTTTATTAACACCGCTATTGTACGCAGTTGTCGATATTATTCGCCACGCCGGACGGAGCATTGTTTATTCGTACGTGCGACTGGGCATCACAGGACGGAACTAGGCTCGTGTCAGGAAGCGGAAACCAGAGGCATGGGAAGTTCGCTGTCCTACCCTCCGGACAGCCTGACGGGAACGAAAATGAACGAGCGTGTCGCAAGATCAATTTACAGCGGAATGAACGTGGTGAAAATGTGAAGAAAAACAGCGGCTGAATGAATTTTTACGAACCTGCCGGTTCGTACGTTCAATTACGAATTAGTCGGAGAGTTCTTTTTGCTCGCGCTACAACGTTGGCACGTTTCGACGCTCGGTTCTCGAATCTTTTGTGTCACATAGTTTACGCCGAACTAAATTTCCCTTGAACATACACGGCCTTTTAGCTTTTGAAACAGCGCGTAGTCGTGTCCGTATGACCCTATAAAGTGAAATATTCACGGTTGTACGTGAATTTTCACTTCCGCGTTCCGCCATTCTTATTTTTCTATTTTATTGCCAGTTAATTGAAATTCAGTTATTTCGTATCGTGCTTTTGAATTTCATTCATTATTATGCTCGTGATTGTGGATAGACATCGATTTTTCGTCAGATATTTAATTATTTTTAAAAATACACGTTAGAAATTAAAATACGAATCATTTTTCCTTCGCTTTGTAAATTTTCTCCTTCTTCTTTTTCTCCAAATACGTGTTATCGATGATATTAATTAAATCTCGTCCGACAAAAGGTCTCGGACGCTTATTCGATACGTTGGTTCTGTAGTCGATCGACGGGCCATAAATCAAGCAATTCAAACAAGTCAGGCTGTTCACCCTGAAAACAGGATTTGCTCGTGATTGGTCGCATCGTGAGATGCAGCCAAGGGACTAGAGAAAAGAGAGGGAAGAACAGCGAAAAGCTCGCTGAGATTACTGTCAAACGTGTCGACCGGTTTAGACGCGGAGAAATTGTCCTCCGAACAGTCTGACGTTTCATTTTCCGAACTGGCATACTACTCGCGCCATCGCTATTTGTATTCCGCGGTTTCGTCATGTGTCTTACCGCTGTTTAATTCTCTCATTTACCATACGCCGAAGTATCAACTTCAATTCGGTCTAAATTTCCTCTTCGACCGAACAAATTTTAAGCAAACGTTTTAAAGAACGTCTAGTCAACGATGGATCTGTAATTGGACGAAAGAAAGAAAAGAGAGAATAACTTGAGCTTGAATCAGCGATTTAACTTATTAAGAACTGACTAATCTATCTATGCGCGAGAGATAATTTACATGAATCGTACAATAGAATTAATTTTCCGGTTAAATTAGCGATAAAGTAATGAATTTAAAAAGACAACGAAGAAATAGACATTGGCAAGGATTTATGCGTATTACGATTCCTTTCGTGAACTTTTAAAGCAATGCTTCTGTTGACCGCTGACGAACGAAACTGACATTAGCTTCCGTGGCAAACGACTATCTATCAAGCAAGAAGCTTATTTACGACAGCCACTGTGTCGTTTTTCTTTCGTTCGCAACGATTCATTTTTGTCAAACCGAGTGCTTTCCATTTCCGGAGCTTGCGCTCTCGGTAGTCATTCGAAACCTATCAATGAGTCAACCCTTTCAGACCACCAATTCACGTGAGAAAGATGTCTCGATAAAAACATGAAATACCAATAATCATTTTTGGTCTCCCACTGTGTATTCGTCTACTTGAAATATTAATAATTACCTGTTAATAATTAACTGCTTTTTTTTTAACTGAGACCTATAAATGGAAGAGCAAGAAACCTGTTTCAGAAAACGAAGAAACTGGCAAAGATAAAATTGTACTTCTATAGCTACATTACCACTTCTCCGTCGGTGGAAAGATAGAAACGATATTAATATCGTATTTTTAAGAAACTAGAAAGTTAAAGGATTAGAAATTAGAATAACAAATTTAAAAGCTAATTGCATGTGTAAATGTCCCTTCTTCAGATACAACATGATTCAACGTAAATTCATCTAATATTAGTTTTCCAGTGCATCGAGAGCGTTAGTTGGCAGAACTAAACAGATGGATTGTGACGAATTAAATCGTAATAAATTGTCACATCGAATACGAGTGAAACGTACACCTCGATCGATCGTTAATTATTTTTAATATCAAAGGCAAATATGTAACAATAATCAACGTATTACGGGTTTTATTGGCGGAGTGATAAAAGGGTTTGGAACGCGACTGTTGCAACATTATTCTTCGGTCCCCATCGAAATTCCAAATTCCCCGGGTTCGATCTGCCGCGTGTCGCACCGCGGTTTAATAGACAGCCGGATAAAGAGAAAGAGAATGAACGAGAGAGGCGAGACGGACGAAGAGAGGGAATATCGAATCGCAACGCTGATCAAATTTTCCGCACCCAGATGAGCCATTTGATCAGGGAAAGCAACGTGGAGGCGACTCGCGGTAGACCACCGCGAACACAATCCGTCGCGTACAATGCGACGCGATGAGGTGGCTCTCCCGTTGGTCTGTTGGCATTATTAGCGAGCCGATATCGGCGAATGAAAATCTCCACGAGTTGCCATCCTCTGTGTGTTCGCTTGCAAGCGAACAGCAGGGAAAACGAGACGTAGTAAATCGGGAAGGCGTGGAGAGTGTATCAACCATGTTTGAAAGAAAATGGATGTTTCGGTATTTCCTATTGTACGTATACAGACTTTGATTAGTTGGGCTAGATTGTTATTACATTCTCGTTTGAGTATTGGAAATTCAGATGAATATTGTTATTACGATCGAACCGATACACGTACAAATTTATATTTTTGCGAACGGAATTGGAGAAGTTGATCTAGAAATATCTTTCGTACTTTGAATATTGTAACGAGTAGTTTGCCGCGCATTATTTGTATACTTTGTTCATTTTCCTACTTATTCTGTACTTAATTTTCCTATCGACAGCGATACAATTATTATTGGAATAATCGAGGTATAGATTTTCTTCCACGAATATTGATTTCCGGATATGTGTATTCGATTCGTAAGAGAAATAATACGAGGAATTTAAAGGAGCGTGTAGAAAATAAGAGTTACGTAAAATACCGCAATTTTATCGAAGAAAGTTGCCGATTTCATGAAAGACAAATTTAATTACATTGAAACGAGGAACATTGTACGTAGTATAGAAAATGAACTTTATAAAACGGGAAATTACTTCTTTTAGCGATATAAAAGGCTGATCGAACAACGTACCAATACATCCAACGTACAATAACATCGTCCAGTAAAGGGGAAATTATTTCACTCGAAGGGAACAAGACGCTTAATGAACAACGTTACATAATCGACGAATAAGTTACCATCAAAGTGTCATCAGCAGGAAGGTTACGTGGTGCAGGGCTCGAGAAAGTTTCACGAAGGAACGAAGTCACCGACTTTATTTTACGTAAATCTATCGGTCGAGCAACTTGTTTCGCTTCTCTGAAGTCTGTCAACGTGATACTCTTTCTTCGACGACGATAAACTTCCACGAGGAATGTCTCTTCTCGGAGAGTACGCGCCTCCTATTCCAACTAACCCCTCTGTAATTTGAAGTTTCGAGAATTTCAACGACAACCGACTTCAAAGAGCGTTTACTACCAAGGGATTTGTAAACTGATCGAATCGTGGTAGTGGTTGGTATACGCAGGAAAAATAATTGCCTCGTTCCTCGTGGATGAATCAATTTATAAAGAAATAAGGGGGAGATTCGTTTATTGAACATTTGGAAAATTTGATTTCTTTTTCTCTCGTTAGAGAGAAACAAGTTTCCTATAGCAAACGCGCGTTGAATATTAGAATGTGTTATAGTAAAACTGTTAGAAATTTAATATTTCACGTCATAAATCATCGGAATATTCGCTTAACTCTTTTATGACTTTCAACTAGGAAAGTGTATCGTAAAGGCTACAGGAAATACACGTTTGGCATCCCAAAAAGCTTATATAAATGTTAGGATAGTCCGATTCGTAGATACGACGTCGATTTGTATATAACCTGGTGAAATAAATCGAGACAGAGGGTAAGAACGTAAAGACAGCGTTCTAAGAGCTCGTTAATTCTACAGTCGATGGTTTTTATATAGCTAAAAAATAACGCGATTTTTCACCAAGAGACTTAATTATTCGAGTCAAGGTACCAGAGCTTCGTAATAAATTTTATTTCAAATTTCTCTCTGATTAAAATATGCCGACGAAAATTTCCAGTTATTCTACAACGCGGTGCCAAGCATCGAAATCCCAAATTACGATACATAACAATAGTAGCACCACCCTCTGCAAAGTATAATGAAAAAACTAATCCAATAATCTCTGAATTCGTACTCCATCGCCCGAACCTGCAAATTCAACCCGTCAAACCACCCTTCAACAAGAACATCATGACCAGGATCACGTAATTGGACCACCTTGCCACGTATCCGATTACCAGACTAATTTACGACCGGGTATTTTTCATTGCGACAACTCCGACTAGCCAGCAATCCGGATGACCGTCGTGGTAATAGAGCATCCTCTCGTGCACACCTATCCGGCTGAAATCAATGGGGTGTCTAACGACTGTCTGGGGGCCACTAACTGTAGCACGGCGACAGGCTCTTTCGGTAAGAAGAGAGGAAGCTGCAGTGAGACGGTTCCCTGATCAACGTTAGGCGGTTCACGCCAGTTCCGTGACGTATTTCAGAAAATAACGAGTGTACTGGCATAATGCGACGAAATCGCGGCAGTCGATAATTCGTTACGCTGCCGATGACATTTATAGGAACAATAATTGGTATATTTATGGCGAGCAGCGCGCCTCTGCCGCGGATAAATATTAAACGCCGTCATAATTTACATATCGTCCGCTGGCAATCGACGGCCTATTGTTCGCGGTAAAAATCGCGAAATTATTCGGTGAAACGCGCCCTCGTCTGGCTTCTGGCTTTATTGTCTCCCTCCCTTCGCGAACGCGACATGTGATTTCGCCTGGTTTCTTCTCTACTTCAAGCAGAGCTTCCATAGAAATCGTCTATACGTATGTTGTTCCTTAAAGCTCAAATTGTAGACGTTCACTGGGCCAACGATTCGTACAGAGATTGAATGTTAGAAACGAGACTTTAGGTTATCGTAAAGCAAAGAGTTTGTTTACGTTAATGGCTTTAACCTGCCATTAGAAACGAAGTACCAGAAATTGAGAAAAGCCAAAGATGGATCGGTCTGAATCGCATTGTTTACAGGTTTGGTATTTCACTTGTCATCTTTCAAAAATGTTTAGATAATCGATAGAAAACGAATTATTTCCGACTGTAGAGTCTGCTATTATTGACAGTCTACTAGAACCGTGCAGACAAGCATGAAAGTCTCTAAAACTGTACGATGTCGTGGCGTATCTCGCGCGGTATCGATTGATCGCGGAGTCTCTGGTTCGGCTGTCATGTCTGTTGGCTGTAATTTCGCAAATGGTCAAATACAGGTCGCGAACTCGTGACATAAGTGTTTAGGGGAACGACGTCGTGCGTTTGACACCTCGTACATGCTCATCTCCGTTTCACGATCATCCTAGCAAGCGGAGGTTAACGGAACAAGCATCCGAACAGCGTGTACGGACTACTTGAATGCGCGCGTTAAGCAATCAGCCCGCAGATTATTAAGCAGTAACTCGGGTTATTTAGGCAATCTCGGAGATGCCTCGCCCGGCTGCGGTATTATTTCGATGCTGAATACACGCTCATCCGGAAATATATTCGATGCCGTGCATACTACGGAATTAAGTTACTTTTGGATATAATGGCGTAGTATATACGATGCATTTATGCAAAAGAGAAGTTGGAACGAATGGTGCGTGAAAGAATGGTAGGTGGGTATGAATATTACGTCGTGTGAGAATATTCAAAACGTATAAGTAGTTCCTAACGTTAAAGGGACAAATTGTAACGAGATACGCAGTCGATAGAGAGTAAAAATGAATAGAAAGACGCAATGGTAAGCGTTTATACCTAGCGAGGAAATTCTTTCAATTCATCTTCGAGTTTCAATCCAGAGAGATTAGGATCACGGAAGAATCGTTTGGTGTCAATCGTTATCGTCTCGGTTGCAAACAGAAATTCGTTAAGAAATTATCACGACAACGCTTTCATATAAACGTTGACATTTAAAACGCAATGAAATCCTTGATATCCCGATGAAGCTTAATCAAGGCCGATCCTCGTGCTTCGTTATGGCGACAATCAACCCTTTCGTTCTCTGAAAAACGGACGGCAATCGCAGGATGTTTGTCAGACGCTTGAAAACGGAGCGTTCCCCTCAACGAGGCTAGCCGTGATAGAACAGAGACAGAGAGAGACAGACAGACAGACAGACAGACAGAGAGAGAGAGAGAGAGAGAGAGAGAGAGCCGGAAGAATCGAGATTACAAATTAATCCGATTATTCCCGATAAAACGAAACCAAACAGCGAAATCTCATTCGAGGTATCGTCCCGATTTTTTCCCACGGAACAATTCCACGGTCCTTGTTCTCCAATTATGCCTGTGTTCCTCCGGCAACGAGCCCGTTTCTTATTAAACTCCTGTCGATGAACCCCTCTTCAACCGTTCCCATCAACCTCTGTCTCCCTGTCCGCTTCCTGGCTATTTACCCTTCGGCAATATCGGGCCGTAGTTATACCACTCTCTGTTTAACTAAATGTTACGGAGCCACTCGATGAATCGTCCGGCGCTGCGTGTATTATCCAAGTGAGTAACCTAGATCATGGACTATCGAGCTCGTAACGTCAAGTACGCCAAAGGGTTCGGGGGCATCGTAAGCAACGTCCGAGCCGGTAGCTCGGATCGATATCGAGAAACACGGAACGGATAGGGGGTGAACGAGAGGGTGGCAAAGGGACGGGGGTAACCTCAAACTACCCGAGGCTAGTGGCACTCTGGTCACCAGCACGGAAAACGGTCCAATTACAGATGACGCCTTTGACCGGGGCCGCGTGTTTAACTACGCGCCGCAGGAAAGGGGAACAGCCTCGCCAAGGATCACCGTTAATGGATCGACCAGCAACGGGAAGATTGCCGTGCAGCTTCCTTACGCCGTGTGTACGCACGTGTAACCCGCGTGGCAAACTCGCGCAGGAATTTCACCTGGCGTTACGGTGCTTGCGCGTGTGCCGGCGATGTAACTCGGTTCTAGACTGCCGATACGTGGCTTGGGTTTCGATCATCAAAGTGGATAATGGATATACAGTGGCTGGAAAAAATGTTGCCACGATGTGGTCTTAATTAGTCTTATCGAAATATGTGTAATTTTATGTGCTAGACTAGATTTTAGTAGTATTGATACATGTTTGCGAATATGAGTGTGTGTGCGCGGCACCTCTAAAACAGATAAATGTAAACTGTTAAGAGTCGATTAAGAGTCTAGTATGGAAGATGGTGAGACAAAGAAAGTGCTGAGACGCGTGCAAGTGCGTATCGATGAATATCTTTGAAATCGTTTATCAAATAAATATAGAACTATTTTAATATAAATTCTAAGTGTGAATTTAGTCTTCCAACACCGCTATTTCGGCAGTTAAGATTCATAATTCTCAACAAGTCTGATTCAAGAAACATTGTAAATATACTGCGAAAGATGATGTGAAATTTATCTAGAAGAGCATTTCTATCAAAATCATCGATCTTGGAACCTGTATTAATTAATCGCGTTTTTATTGGTCGTAACAAACAGCATAAACTTTCACAGTTTCGGACTTTTTCTTCTAAACACGTTGCGTAGAATGTACGTGGAAAGTAGTTGAAAATTTGCAAAGCATTCGCTAAACCCGAGTTCTCGCGAATCAGAACTTTTGAATTATCATAATTAGTTCAACATTGTTGTAATTTAATTTGCATGTGAGGGATAATTGCTTCGTCTCCTTAGGGATAAAGATAAGTAGACACGGTGTTTTTGTTGAAGTTACGTTGCCGTAAGTAGGTGCTCTATCCACAATGAGGATTTGCACGGTGTGTTACGTTCCTGAGAAACACTGAAACGTTTTTAGTTGTTAGAAATTGCGTAGAACAGGTGCTGCGCTGTTATTTTGTTCAGAGCTCGAAAATGTAGAATAGCGGATTAACTCGTTACAAAGATTAATAAAAAGTTATTAGCAACAAAGAACGAACGAGTGCGGAACGTATCGCGTCTCTGCATGTTATCAATAGCTAAAGGTTGTTTTGCTAAAATAGGCTAAATTAAATATCATTATGAATTTGTAATTAAGTTCCATTACAGAATTAAGTTATACGGTATACAGCATATCGCATGGTTTCTGTACTTTTTCTGTCTTCCCTTTTTTCGAAATGTCACATTTTGTATATTCCGCTGGAATTATATTATCGCAAGATTACAGGTCACTAGCGGAAGATAGTATAAAAATAACATTTATGTTTGTTTTTATAAAACAACCGCTTTGAAATAACGAAATACACGTGAAAAAATAATCTTTGTGTCACGGCAAGGAGATGCTTATTTAAACAAAAATGCCCCGTCCACGAGATGCCAGGCATCGTTGTTTCGTCTGCGCCGCAAAGAGAAAATATATTTTTCGCACTAGCAAACATATTTGGCATCTCTCCGCTCTCTATCTCGCCAAATGAAATTATACGCAACCAGTTTAAAAACGTAACGTCGCGTTAAAAGGCCATGTCTACGCGTTATATAGTTACGTCACGGCTGAGAAAGACACGCACAAAACGTTTGTATCGTGGCTACATAACTGGGCCTGCGTTCTCTGCAATTCAGCCGCTCTTGTCGCGGTTGACCTAAAAATTTCAATTTCCATTTGTTCGAACGATTGCCATTCTACACTCACTGATGCATCGTTAATTAAGCTCCATGCGCCACAGGTATCGTTTTAAATATTCGATGGAAAAAGAAAAAAAAAAAACGCGAAATCGTTGTTCTTAAATCGGCCGAATTAACCAATTATTTCCAAAACTATGAATTGAGTTGAAAATATCAGGAAAGTTGTCGAACGATTCGAATCAGGAAACACGATGTAGCATCTAGTGGTAGTAAGTGGTAGTGTGGTGAAACACGTGACAGATCTACGTATTACGTACACTCAAGTGGAGTACACCAATCACTGAAGGAATAAGTAGTGTAAGTTGTCACTAGCCGAACAAGTAGAATATTCCGATGCCTCGCCGCGCAAGTAGAACAGATCGTAATTTGGCCAAGCAACTGGAATGTCTGGAATGCCTGACTGGACAGGTAGAATAGGAAATACATGGACAGACAAGTAGAACGGGCACTGACTGGTAGAGCAAGTAGAACGATATCTGACTGGTCAGTCGAGTATAATTAGAAGCGTTATGTGGATGTACGGAGTCGGTACGATGCTGTACGAGTAATATTAAGATTATCGTGCGAAAACTTACGAAAGCATACTACGTGACGCAAATAGTTTGAGTCGAGTGATAGAGAAATATGATGTATTATTATAACGTTTCTATACGAATGGCGTAACCATAATCGGATAAATGTTACGTGGTAAATTACGATTGGAATCCAGTGGTGTAAACCCAGTGCGTATCGTGTACGAGTGTTGCAAGCATTTTCTACGTTTTCCCCTTTTTCTCGTAGGAACTGACCGTATCGCCGCGACAAGAAAGAAAAGCACGGAAGATTCTTGCTTGCCTCCGCATTGGGAGAAATTCGAAGAAACTTAGTTTCGCCGTGAAGAAACGAGCCGCGTGAAAAACACATCGTAGATGTGGCTCGTACCTTGTCGCTCCTATGGGACCACTTCCGTATCCTTCTTGCCGGATAACCAGACGTACGCTCACCGGCGAAACAAATAGGTTGCGAACGTGTTGTACCTGCTGGTATGAAAAAGAACGAGACCAGTGAATTCTCATCCCGATGCAAACTCCCACAGCATATTTCGCAACGGTCCACGCGAAATTGGTTCACAATTAATGTTGGCTACATCCTCGTAGATAGACAATTTTCCCCGTGTTCATTTGCCCTTACGCCATGAAGTAATTTTTAGACGATAATGAAAAGTGTAATGCATATGTGGCGATCGAATAAGATTCAATTTAGAATTTTTAGTACATATTATTTTACGTTTACAAACTGAATTTTCTTTCTTTGTAAAGTTCGTATGTATCGATGGTTTATCGTATCTACGAATATTTTATCTATTATTTTATCTATTTTATCTATTAGGAAAGATTATGATTTTGATATATTCACGTCAAATGTTTCATAGAATATTGTAAATTTGACACAGATATTTAAGAACAAGCTGCCATTTCTAAGAAACTACTCTAAAATTTAAACAAATTTGATATCATTCGATTATTCTCAAATAAACGTACTCAAATAACCCACTTTCAGCACAATGATATCGGCTAACATTACAAAGCAGCGTTGGAGGTCGCATTTCACCAGCTGGACATTGTTGCAGAAGAACAATTAGCAGAGGTCAGTTAGCGAAACGCGCGCTACGGAAAACTTTTCATAACCGCGTGATATTTGGCCCAACCGCTCTGCCATCCTCAAACGCGAGTATAATTTCATGGCGAGATAGTTACATAGCTCAAAATACATCTTAACGACACTTTGGAAGTTTCGTATCTTTGACACTCTTTCCTAGGCGAGTTCACTCGCGCGCAAGATGCATACACGCCCGCTGTCGCGACACTTCACAAAGAGTACGCCAGCTAATTTAAAGTGCAAGAAACTGCGAACGCGATGAAACTACAAGGACCCTCCCGTCGGCTGATGTTTAACCAAAGTCTTCGCAGACGTCGTTGCTTGAGCGTATCTTTTCAAATGCGGGCCCTTTAGAGGACGCAGCCATCCAGAAGGAACGCGTCGCGAGCATCGACCGAGATTTTCCTTTTCCCAGACGTTTGGTAAATAATAAGTGCTAGCATCGCTCGAATACCGCAACCCTATCCATTCCGTTGTCCTTTCGTTTCTCGAGTGCACGTTCAAACCACCGGTTCTCTCTTCCACGTATTTCTACTTAGTACTCGTTACTCGCCGATGCAATTAGAACTTTCCTAGAGTCCGTTGTCTTCGAGATACGCTTGGTTTTTTGCATAATTAAATTTTGTCGCGCGCGCAGAAATTCGAAAGGCTACGACACTACTTAAGGGATTTTTTGAGTAGTTTTTCAGTCACGTTCCTGGGGCTAAATGCGTTCGCTGGCTTTTTCACGTGAAATGTTTCTCGAGAAAGAAAACCGGATGCTACGCGGTACAACAGCTATTACTGCCATCCAGAAGAAATTGTCTAGCATTTGGAATTTAGACACAAATTCCGTTCCAGGGTATTATTTGAATATTCTATTGATCTATCTTTTATCCTTACGCGCCATGTTCCTTTCGTTGTATTATTTCATTGGAAGAAGAATGGATCGATGGTTAGAGTATCTTTGGTATCGTTCTCGGACATTGATCGAGCTCGAAAAACGACATTGGTTCTTTGGTACGGACGAAACATTACACTGCTGTGTTCACGAACTATTGGATTCGAACTATGGCACGACAGTGGTTTAAAAGAATTCAACGTGGAAGGGGCCGTGTTCGATTTAACCGAGCCACGAGTCGAATCGGCAACGTAATCGGTGGAACGATGCAAAAAATTCAATATCCCAACAATAGAACGCGACGATCGATCGGTGTGTACATCGGAGGAAGTCGTGAGTCTAGTCGGATTTCCCTGTACAGGCGACGGTAACGCTTGTTTGCCGCTCGCCCAGGAAAAAGCAGCTCCGGAAGCAGAAAGTCACGATTTTCGTGTCCGCTATCGCCGACATTTGTCCGTCCATGAATCGTTCTCTCTTTTGTTTCACCGACAATGAGAAGCAGAACCGATTCGACGCTGACAATCGCGTCCATGATCAATAACCGTCACTCTTTCCATTATAATGGAGACGGAAATCAGTGAATCGGTTCATTCTGCGCGTTGTTCCGCGATTTCGATACAGGCAAAAACCGCGATCTCTGGCAGAAGACGAGGCCGATAACCCGGCAAATAGTAGCAGTCAGATTTTTCTCCCCTCGTTCATAAAAGAGCGCAAATATCTTAACCTATTCGCGATTCTATATTTTTTTACATTCAATTTTGCTGATACGTAGGCTCATTAACGAGGGTTGTCAGGGTCGTATCGTTGACATTCGCGATGAAGGAAGGTCGTTACGATGCTATTGTTTCGGTAGAGATATCGGTCAGCGTATGAAAAATTACCGTGTTCGTTCGTCTAGAATTTTATACTCGGCGTAATTATAGTTTGTACTCTAATATATCAGCGGAATTATATCATTCGGCGCAAATGGTCCGCAAACCGCGACAAATTTTAAGATAATCCGTTGTAACGCTAAATCACGTTAAGCTACCGTTATAATCTTTCCAATACGGTAAAACGTCTGTAACGTTTGAAAAGAAAAGCGCTGTGTAAAAATAACAGTACACGAAAGAACCACGTGTTCCGCTAACGTTACGTGTTTTATTTACGCGCAGGCGGTAATAAATGTACCTGCGACCTCGAGATTATCCCTCGACATACTGATCGCGAACACGATATCTCACTATGCTTTTATTACCTATTCCAGCGAAATAAAGATGGAGGCCGAGAAAAAATGCCTCTTTCTCCTTTCGAGACCCTATCAGAAGCTCAAGTTCACGGCACGTAGAAGAAATAAAGCGGGAGAGCGGTCGGCAATAAAAGCAACCTTTAAGGGTTGGCCGCCAGCTTGCCAAATAAATACATCCCCCAAACGTCACATACCGACGATATCTGGATCTTCCGAGGACGACCCGGATCCGCTGGAAACTCATTGTTTCAAAACGAGACTACGTGATGTGGTTTTTGACTGGATCACGGCTACTTTCACGATTGTCAGTTTGCCTTAAGTAGACTTTAATGTTTCCTCTTCACCCTTCTTCTTACCTTTCTCGTCCTTTCCTCAAACTTGTTCCAGTTAATTGCTCCTTGTTATCGGCCGAGTCATCGGTATACGTTAAATCTTCCCATTTCAGGTTCTACTTACTCGTTAAAACTTCGAGTTGTTACGATTTGGGCGTGTTCAAGGTTAGCGTTATCGAACGATGTAAAGGTAGAATCATCGGTGAACACTCCAGATATGCGGATACGTAATTCGGAGATTTTAGGAGGAATACTTTCAGATTATAATGTAACAGCCATTTTTAGACCGTTGCGTGATACTTGTAACGCTTGAAATCGCACAGCGATCAATATTGAATTTTGCCGAGGTCATTGGTAAGAAAGTTCGAAGACGTGGGGTAGTTGGTATCGGATTGCAAAATTTCCAAGTTGTTAACGTTCCATCTGAAATATTCAGAGTCGTAGTTCGATAGCTACGAAACGTCAAAGTTATTGATATCGTTTCCAAGTTTTTATGTGGCAAGTTCAAAGATTTCGGGATCGTTACAATTTTGTAACCAGTGAAATATCCATACGCGATAACATTGTAAAATTCGGGCAGAATTTGGAAATCAAGCGTATCTGCCTTCGCATATCGGCGTTCCGAATCGAATGGAAAATGTCGTGTCTGCCCCTGAAACTCGAATTCGAATATGGCGGTGTTCCGTGGTCGTTCTACTCTCCGGGGGATAACCTCGAGTTTATTTTTGAATCGTTTCGTTGTTTGCCCGTTGGAGATTTGCACGGGAAAAAATTTATTTTATCATGTATACCGGTTGGACATTCGATAGGGCGCGGCTAGTCACTCTGATCCACTTTTTCAACGGTATAAACCAACGGTGTCAAAGCCGTTGAGAATCCAGTAAATCGGATAACATTCAAATCGACGCGACGGCTAAAAGCACCGCGGTGAAACCATTATACGATATTGCATGGAAGAGGCATGAATTTGCGGACAGGCAAAAGGACCTTGGAATTATGAAATCATTCTGAAATGCGAATGGGGCTTGCCCGTATACATAAACGTGTCGGTAAATGCGTTCGATTTCTGTTACCAAATATTATCATCATAGATGACATCGTTTCATGGTTGAACGAGCATCGACGATAAAGCTAAGCATCAAACTGCTATTCGCGGTTAAAGCTCATCGAGAATATCGCGAATATATGATAGATTTGATATTCCACATGCACGGAAATAATCGCTGGATCATTTTAATCGATCGTTAAACGGAATTGGAACTATTACTCTGAAAATCGGGAAGAAAAATTCTGCAACGTCTGATTTGAAACGAGATACAGATTTAAATAACTTCTACTTCCAGTAGAATTTTGAATATTTCTCGTCATAAACCGTGTCATCGGCGCCAGAAATAAACGGCACCACCAATATCTATCTTTCGTTTTTCAAGAAACTGTTTTCAAGTAACGTATTGAGATATGTATAATTTTGTGTGCTGGACTAGATTGTGTAGTGACACACGTATGTGAATATGAGTGTGCGGAAGTATTTGCGTGCGTCTCGAAAAACAGATGAATGTAACTGTTCCGTTGGCAGTGTAGTATGGAAGAAAGTGCTGAGACCCGTGCAAACGTGTATCGACGAAGATCCTGGAAATCGCTTATTAAATAAATCTAAAGCTATTTCAATATGAATTCCAAGTGTACCCTTAGTGTCCCTTTACTTTTATTTCGGCAATTAAAATCCACAATTCTCAACATAACGATCTGACGAAGACTAAAAATCTAATTTGAAATTAAACCAAAAAATGATCCCAACCACAGAGATCGAAGGTTAAGCGCGAAAAGTAAGAACAATGAAAAGAAAGGACATTTGCAACTGTTAAGTGGATGATACGTTTGCACTGTACATGAGAATGTACGTGTGAGCGTCAGAGGGCGTCCAGGTCTTATGAGCGGTTCTAGTGCCCCTTTCGCCGTGCGCCAAGTACGGTTACCGTGAAGGTTTTAGTCGGTACGAATCCGGCATTACCCGGCACCCTCTCACCGGGTTTCCTCCACGAAAAAAAAAAGGTCTCGGTTGAGACAAAAGGCGATTGGAAGCCGTTTGAAGAATCTAGAATAGTCGGTTGACAAGAAGCGAGCGTGCGAGTAGATTATCGAGCCCTTCAGAGGCAACGTATATGTAACGTATATGTAAAAGTGTTGTGTGTGAAATAAAGTAAAACTGTTTGTATTTCCGAATCCTCTCTATACCCTAACAGCAGGGGTGTACGTCCCTCACCGTCTCTCAACCTAACCCTCTCGTAAGGGGTTTTTCAATTTCTTGTGCCGTGCTCCAGGCCTCTGAGATTACCGTTATCCGAACGATGCCGTTGGAACTCAACACCCGTGCAATATATCTAACTGGCCAGCAGTTCACCTTAGACCCCGTAACCGTACATAACCGGCAAGATCTCGCACGTACGCGCCACCGGTGAACTTAGTCGCCGGTTCTGCCGTCTGTGCGCCGTGCACACGTGCACGCCTAGGGGATGCACACAGGGGAAGATCTTTTATACTGGATTCAGGGGTTAACCGTACTCGCCCCGACCCTTTTACCTGCTCCGCATGGAAAATAGCTGGTTCTTTGTCCTTACGTTCACGGGCCAGCTACGTATCTCTACACCAACGATGCGATAGTGTGCAAGTGTACAAGATGTTCCATAAAGTGGGACGCATTTGGGAGACGGGAGACACGGCGAAAAAATAAGGCGTTCGCCACGAAACATGTAAAATTACATTTTGCCGGTGCGGCGAATAAGATTAGACGCGTAAAGCTGAGGAGATAACATAGAGATGCAGCGGCGCGTTTAAGACATTCGCGAGACTATTGCCGATGGCATTGTGCAATTTTGGCAACAGTGGAAACTCTTCAGGGTTCTTGAATTTGCTGCTGCCAGATATTTTGCTTATATCCGCGGAATTGTTGGAACTGTATAGTAGCGTTGAGCGCGCTGTAATCAGGTGGCGGTTCTTGAATTGTTACTTACAACAATTTGTAAGATACTTAAATCGTACATATTGGAAGCCGAAGAATGATTTCATGGCCAGAAGTGGTAAATTAGAAAAATTATAATCAACGACAATGTACGAATCGAATATTCCAGTAATGGGGAAGTCAGGACAGAATTTTGGTTATTCCGTTCCAATCAGTGTTCATTTAACCTGTTCTCATTTTCTTATTTCGACGTCCGCAGTGTTTGCAAAGGGTTATTTTACGAAGATCGATACAATAACTCGTAGTACACTTGCGAAAACATGGATATCAAATGTGGACGCGTTGAAATGTAACCCAGTTGGCTGTAAACTACACAGAATGGAAAAATATCATAAAATAAACGAGCGTATTCCTCGTCAAAGTACGATCGAAACAACGATTGTATCAGTGCCGGAGGAAGGTGATCCCTCGTGTGATCACGTCAACGAGTGTACGTGGTGGCGATAGTTATTTTATACGAGTCTCGAACGCCGGAAAGGAACGTTCATCCGATCGAGAGAACGTCGAAGGCGAATATACGCGGTTTTCTCAATCGCACAATTTGTGATCGCGATAATTTATATTGCACCCAGTAATTTTCAGACACATTTGCATCGATTGCCGCGTACTGAACTTTACGACTCATTGCCGCATTATATTGTACGTACGCGGTTAACCGATTTGGATATAAAGGACGAACTTGTTTTCCTGGTTTATGACGTCGTACTAGGTGTTTGTAGGTGTGTTCGGTGGTGAAATTAACAGAGACGAAGCATGTGTGGAGTTTATGGTTGAATATTCTTAGATCGGGGAGATTATTCGTTTCGTTTCACAGTTCGTCGAGGTAAAATACGAAAAAGGGAAATGATAATATTTATAATTGCGTTGATCGTTTCGTGATCTTGTGAATATTCTCTGTCCGAAATTTCGTGTTACGTGGATGAGGAAGTTATCGTCTTAAACAGGTGCTTGAATTAGTTTTGTTTCTGACATGTTTCGAAAGGTGAGAAAAGAAACAAGGCTTGCCAGAGGCTTAAAGAACGTAATTGTAGCTTATTTTGAAGATCGTGTTTGTTCGGAGGGCTGGAAAGCTAAAAATAGGTCAGCACATACATGTACGTAGACCGCAAGCTTCTTCAGGGCCACGTATTTTATTCTTCACGAAAGTCAACTGTTTTGCGATATTCAACTTCTGAACAAAAACAAGGCTGCGAAACCAGAAACGTGACTCGTGTGTAAGAAGCACGTCGGAAAGCGATATCCACATTTTATCTGGCATATTTCTCTGCTTCGCGAAGATGGGCTTTTTTCATGCTGATATAAATTGTTACATAATCTCGGGACGAATATTTCATACCTTTTCGAAAATCTACGACCACGGCAGAGACAATTTCTAAATAAATACGTATTGACAGTATAGGAATTAAAAGGCAGAACTAAACCAAACTCTTCGTGAAATCGCGATGGCAGAAAGGATTTATTTCGATCTTTCATTGTATTAGAACGTCCATTTTATTAGAAAATATTCAGTATTCCGTTTCAGTGTCGCTTTACCAAAACAAAACGAGTATATGAAATGAAACGAATATCAGTTTCGTATTTTGAAAACGTCTGCTACTGCTCCTCCTAGAGTCTTCCAAAGCAAATAAAGAAGATCGTATAACGAAACGTAGATGGTATACGGCCAAAAGCATAGTAGCGTTTAGAAGTGGCGAAGGTTAATTTTGTTTTTAAATTTCAGAGAGCTGGGCCACGTTATCAAAGTTGCACGATATTATCTTCAACTTCGTAATAAAGCACTCCCCAGCTGCGCTGCGCGATATCAAAGGATCTCTGGTAGAACGCCTAACGAATCTTAAGAGGGAATCTAAACCGGATACCTTCGACTTTTATTCATCTACGTCTTGCACGATTAATGACGCAAGCAACTTCGCCCTTCTGGCTGTACGCTTGTTAAACATCTCCACCCTTGCTCGGTCAATGAGAAAGCCGTTACGGTAATTGCTCGGTGTACTCTCGACTCGTCAGCGTAGAAAAGCCGAACATCACTGTCGGGCGAACGATCGATGCACGCGTGTACACCCATCCTCAAGTGGAAACCGACGATCGATCGATCGCGTGGATACGCGCCTCTGCGTGCATACGGAGAATTTTTCTGGCGTACGACGAGATTAATGAAACGGAACGATCTACGAGAAGAGGAACGTCATTACGCCGGTCAATATTTGATCGGTGCTCGTCAGGGCTCTCGAACGACAGACATCTTTCCTCGCGTGCACAACAATACCGCTAGGATTCTTCCACGCTTTCGCTTCCGGTGTAACGCGTTATCCGTATCGTGTATTGTACGTCTAAGAGTCTCGTTTCTGATGACCGAAATTGATCGTGCGGTGGGAAAATTCGATCACGAATTAAAAGAACTCTGACTATGAGAGGAGTAGTTACGGGCTTTGAATTTTTTAAGGTGTATATGTACATAAGTTTGGTAAATTTCACCTTTTTTTTTTTTTTTGGTAAATAATACCTATCTTTATATTCGTCCGTGTAGAAAGGAACGATTTTAATCTTCCGGGTTGGTATGAAACCAGATTAAAGATTACGTATCCATGCATGCGTATCTTCTACGCTTTGTCTTACTTATCATAGTTTCATTTTGTTTCATTATCGCATCGACAACAAACCGTGTATTCATAACGATAATTAGTTGCTAATTTCCGAGTCAAAGGGAGAAACTGTAATGAAACGTAATCTTGTTTCCTGGTAAGTAAACAAAATTCCATCCGTGGTAGGTTAATTAACAAACATCGCTAAATACGTTACGTTAAATTTCATTTAAACTAGAATCTTCTATTATGACATCTTTTTAGATAAGAGACTCGGGCTTTTTTTACCAGAGTATTAAGCAGAATTTCCTTTCCAGAGGAAAATACTGGGAAGTTTCAACCATTCTCTAGGAAGGTGGTTGTCACGCTGAAAATTCATCCTAAGACGCTATATTCGAGCGATCAACCGAGTCGACGATAAGCAAAAGGACTCGGTGGCCAAGCTACAATTCCATTACTCGCGTTGTCGCTACCGTTGGTCCACAATCGCGTTTCCAGTTGCTCGCCTCCGGCCGGCCCGGCGAGGTGGTTTCTTTTTTCAGTGCTCAACAGCAGCGGCACGAGCTGGCCGTTCCATCTCCACCCCTTCGATCGGTCGGACAGAAATTCTCCGACGACTTTCAGCTACGTCGGCGTTAATAGATCGTCGTCGAACACGCTGTCGCGTTATCTTCGATCACCGTTCTAATTTAACCGGCGAAAAATATAATTGAAATCGAGCCAAAGTTTCCCTCTCTCTCGCGTTTCTTTTTTTTTTCGTATATCCTTTCTCCGTCTCTCGTTCGTTCTTTCATCGTGATTACTTCGTCGTTACGTCTTTCTCGCTTTGCACGCTTATTTCCGCGGATTCAGCTCGCGAACCTTCGCTGGCGTCGTGTTAATTGAATTTCGGCGGGTTAATTAATTTGGTCTCGTTTCCCGTGCGAATTACACGATAACGAAGGACCGACGCGATATCCTTTCGTTGTCCGACGAATACGTTCGAATCGATAACAATCCAAGGAGTTCTTCGCTTTGAATCGCGCTCACTGCTTTTACACGTACAGTCCGTATGACTCATAGTTTCCGTTTCACGCGTTTTCCGGTTCGACGTTTCGCTAGCTGTTTCAACGAAACGTTTCCTCCCATCCCTTGCGACTCGTCACTCTTTTTTGTTCCATATTACACGGGCTCGTAACCGCTTCGCGCGTTTCAGGTTCAATTTTTCGATCGTCCGTCCCTTTTTTTTCTGCTTTCGATTCGAGTCGATGTTAACGCATGTTCCAGCGGCACCGGTCGTTTTATGAGGAATACGAAATTTCCTCAATTTAAATATTTACATTATAAGAGAAATCACCGGCGTGCAATATTCGATCGACTGCCGTGGAGAATGTCGATATGCGGTGATTGATCGAGCTGCGAAGTACCGTGCGTGATGCATTTTTACGTTCTTGATAATGCATTTTCGACCTTTGTGCGCAATTTCTCTGTGACGCTCTGTTTCACGAGAGAATGCACGGGCAAAGCGTTACAGAGATAATTATTACATAGGCGATGAATAACCAGGTAAAATATTATTTTCTTTGCTTCCCTCTATACGTTTATACAAAGATGCAATTAATAACTTTTTCTAGGTCAACAGATATTCACGCGTTAGTCGGTTTTAATAATAAACCAATCGACTACTACAGAAGCATCCTTTTAAAGGAACCAGAACCTACCTTCTCACCCCAAACAAGCTAACGAATGAGACCAGCGAGACACGCTCTCTTTCCCTACTGTTTCTCCTTGCCAATCTTACCCATCGTTTCATCGAAATCGATTTTATCCAATAAATTACATTTAGCCGGCGCATCGATTTCGAACGACTATAAGCAGATAAATATGGATGAGGCTACCACGTAGAGGAATAATTGTGGAAAATTGACCAAGCCACGGAACCGGCCAGCGGATCGGTCTTAATTGATAGACACGGCACTTCCGTCTGCTCTCCGCTTTAGAAGAGAAGATTGGGTTAGCTGCAATCGGTTCGCCGGACCATGCATTCGCTTATAATCCGATTTTCTCCGGGGGGTAAGCTGTCTGCGCGCGTGTACACGCGAATCTGGAGAGTAAACTCTCTGTCTTTCTGTCTCTCTCTCTCTCTGAATCTGCGCGCGCGATAGACACGATCCGTGTGTCACGATGCAAATGTTTGCTTATTCAGCAAGTCGAACTTACGCGAACGGCCATGGCGCGTTGTCGTCGTAGTAGTCCGTGCCACGAACACCCTCGAACGCTGATATCGCGGAGGGTAATCAGCTTACTGGGACTTGTGGGGCCGCGTACGAACGTCTTCGGCCGCATTGATTGCGAGTTTATGTCTCCCGGATGAATTCGCCACGGTTCGAGTGGCTCTTCGCGACGCTTCGAACGACGTCGTTGCTGTCACGGCGCCGCCACAGCAACCCTTTCCGCACGGTATGCGCCGTATTCCGTGGATACGGCTTCTTCCCTCACGCGGACGATAACCTGGGCGAACGTGCACCGACAGAGAACGAACGCGACATTCTGCGCGAAAGATAAGCTAATGTCGCGATACGCCAACCCTACGTCTCGCGTACTTTCGCATGGGAAAACTCGGTGATTCCGCGTGCTTCGCTGTGTTCAGGTTTTGTCGGTGGATGGGATAACAGACACGGGATTGTTACTTTTACGGGAAATAAACGTTCGATAGGGTCTTCTGTATGATTGGAAAAGTTGAATATTCGCGGTGTTGTAGTTGCAGGAGTCGAATTCTGAGGCAGAGAAATTGCCACGATGCGATGAAGTTATATTAGAATAATTACTTAAACGACGATTTAAAAGATTTTGATCGTCTTTCCCGTCTAAAATATTTACCTTCGCCATATCGAATACGCGTAACACCGTTCGTGTATGTTTCTCATCGACGATACGTTATGATATACCTTTGTCTTTTGAATGAAATTTAATAAATTGAATAAAAACCAGTCAGCTGTTATGGTCGATCGAAACAACGCGGAAAATAACAAATTACGTTCGAAATTCTTGATAAAATCACCTTGATAAGAAGCGCGTTCGATTCCGCTAAATTTGTCGATCGTTTTCCAGACGACGAGGAAAAAAAATATCGCGACAATTTCCGCGACATTTGTCCTCCTACGCGGAGGAGGAAGCGAAACGGCAGACGAGGGCGGCGCGCTTCTTCTCCGCGCGGAAACGAGCAGCTCTGGGAGAAAACAAAGGCGTCACCGCGGAAAACGTCGCGTCCATACATAGAGAAACACGGGAAACGCGGTGGCGCTGCCCACGGGAATCGGTGTCGCACTCGGAGATTAATGGCGCTTTCGTCCGAAACGCAATTTACCGTGCAATCGACACGGAACGATGATTCGCCACGCGGGAAACCATCTCTGCAACTTGCGCGTTGACGGAGAAAAAGAACCGGCGTTTCGGCAACCGACGATGAACCCACCGAGTCCAATATCGTCGACCGGTTAATCATTCTTTCGGCACGAGTTATACCAAATGAACTTAAAAGTAATGGCCGTGTGCTGTTGCTCGTTGGTTGGGTTCTGTGAATATGTTTAAAAGAGACGACTGGAAATTTTCATGCAGCCTAGCTGTGACTATTTCATCTCTTTGTTTTGATAATTAGAATCGTGTAGAAAGCCTAGACGAAGAGCACATGGATTTACGATTTTGATCGAGTTATGGAAGAACAAATTTAGATTCGCGTAACGATGAAATAAAATATGAAAGTGCTTGTTAGACAGGCATTCGATTATTCTCGTTTGGGTCTTGGAATCAGCAGGAACAAAGGTAAATACTAATGGTTTCTCGTCCCTTTTTTCCCTTCTCTTCTTTTATTCATCTCGTACTCTCCTCTTTCCTTCTATTCGCTCCCTTGCTTCCGATCCTCCGTTTTCTACCTCTCCACCGCTTCCCTCCTTCCATTCTCTCCTCTTCAAACAGTTTTTATATACATGACTAACAGCTCGAACTAACAAAGTGACAGGTAATATATCTTTTACATAATTTTTCATTCAAAAATAAGAAACCTGTGCAATGGCCATGACAAAATAAGCAACTGGAAATTAAACAATCACACAGCAGCCGCCTTTAAATATGACTAACAATATTTTCTTCGAAAACTGTTCCGATCATTTACATGGCGTTTAGACCGCGAAAAGAAGTAAAAAGTTCTAAAGTTAAACTAGCAAATTTAATGGAACTACATTGTCGAAATAAGAAACTTGTGTAGTCCTTAAGAAAGGGAACTGCGAGAAAGTTAGATCATAGCGTATTCAAAACAGCCAAGGAGCAAAGAAATTACGTTTCATTCGTAATATCCTTGGAAACACATGGACACATCGGGATCGGATTGTTCGTGGCGAGGACGAGAAGATCGGTGGAACAGATGTCTGCCACGATTTGCTGTTAATTTTGTCTGTGCCAACCTTCGTGAGCAATCGAAATAACAGACCGCTCTATTTCGTCCGTGTGTGCTCTCATAACAGGAAAGTGCCACGGGCCATCTTACATCTGGCTATCGAGCGCTTGCAAGCCTCGCGAGAAGTTCTGGTCAGCGTAGGCGATAAAACCAATCACGTGCAAAGCGGGGATTAACATCCGGACGAGGAGAAGCGGTTGAAATCCGATTGGAATTAGCCAAGTATTTGAATAATCGGATGGTACCGAAACAATCGTCTTGCAAGGTGATAAATTCGGTTTTAGGAGATCTCTGATAGGATAACTCAATATCGGATCGTTGTAGAATAAAGTCGTCCTCATTTACATTTAGAATATGCATTTTTGATATTTCTCGATACGACTTAAAATTAGATTTTAGATGATTGTATAGGAATATCTTCGATAATTTGTATTTTCAAATTTTCCAGATCTAATAGTTTCTTATACATGTAATAAATCTTAAACATACGATCTTATATCTATATGATAGTCTTATACCAATATGAGAAACTATAGTATGTTGTAAGATAATGTTCGTTTAGTATTTAGGACTGCGAATAAGCAGAATTTCGGAATCTTGTAAAATATTTCTAAAAATATACGCTTGAGATCGATTTACTGTCAAGACGAAATTCTAATGTAACTTACAAAATTTTATGCAATAATATACAATTTTATCGAGTATTTTCTATACAATACTCATCATGAAAAAAAAATCAGAGCAAGATTATTTTTTGTATCCATTGTAATAAAAGCAATGAAATATATTTCATACACTCAATATGAAACTCAATATTAAACAATACCGAGTCAGTGCTCCTCCGATAAAACAATTTTCGACCTACTTTCTACTCTGTTCATTGTTGTAAGATAAAAATGGCCCGTGTTTTCATGAAACTATATTTAGCGTACAAATATATCAATTTTTCAAAAGACACGCATCCATTAGTACGCTTTTACCGAAGCACATACATTTCCCAGTAACGGCCAACGTTATCAATTTCGAAACACCGTTCCACTAGTAAAATTATATATACGTATAAATTTGCTAGTAACCGTACCTGTATTTACCGCAACATATACATAATTGAATCATAAAATGACCGCTCTAAACATACCACATTCACCAAACGTCGTAATCATATCGTTAGTCTCATACCATTACGCTAATTGAACATATTACGCGTTCCTTTTCGGCATACACGTATTATCGCTATCGTTTTCTTTCAGAAAATAAACCGTTTCACTCGATACTAGGAAATTTATAGGATCTCAAATAAAATGACCACCACCATATTCTAACCACTTTTTTCGAGAAAATTTCATTACGTAAAAAAAAAAAAGAAAAAAGAAACAAATTCTATATTCTCAAAATCAATAAGAAATCACTGTGCAAACACATCGGTTCTAATTATACATTGATTAAACAGCATGAAACAGCAGGTGATACCAAATCATTGAACCGGATATTTTTCCTGATATTAACAAGTGAAATAGAAGGGCTAGGAAAAAGTAAGAAAAGATGGATGTCGGCTGGAACGAGCGATCCGACGGACAGCCATCGATAATAAGACGAAATATCAGCGGTTATTTTCGCAGCGTTAATTTTTCATCGCTTACATATAGCTGTGTTAGGCTAAGCATGAATTATGAACACATTACGGCCGGGATACAAATTGATTTATGGTCACGGCGTCGCGCCGTGCATACCTAATATCCCCCTGGCGATATTCTTCAGCCGTGGTGCAAGGCGGGTCAGGGAATACGATTAATCTGCATAGCAGATCGCGTCAGATTCGCTAATAGCGCTTTTATGATATTCCATCCTGAGCTCTACTGTCTCTGGCGTCTTGACAAGAACCATGGAAAAAAGAGGGCGCAAGAAAAAAGAGAGGAAGAGGATCCTGAGGCTACGTGAACGACTTCCACGATGGATTTCCCTGTCCTTCTGGGCGAAGATTTAAAAATTGTCTCGAGGTGGAGATTTGCTTGGATCGGAGCTTGCATTTTGATGAGCTCGGAGAGGAAAAAAGAAAAGGATCCCGTTAACCGAAATATTTCTTGAAACATAATTTATCGCGATACGTGCGCTGATGATAATGCAACTTACGTTAAGCAGTGAAAAATCTGCTATTGCGTCGAAAAAGAACGTCTCGTCGTCTCATTTCCATTAAAGTTGTAGATACAACTAAAATCGTGAAATAAATAATACAGAATTTAAATGGAAGAACCGAGTTACCTGGGTAATTAATAAAACGCATGCTTCGATAGTTCCACTATAGAAATTCCTCTCTTGAATAAATAGATGACCGATGTTTTTATACTCGTTGGATGGAATAATTGGCGAAAGAGTTACAAGTTTTTCAATTTGCTAATTTTTAGTAAAGATAACGAGAAAGCTACGAACTATTGTTACGAACATTATTTCATTTGCTATCGATTTAGAAATTGCAATACTTTAAACGGAGAGAAATCCTGCCAGCGAAACTCCATGGGGATAGAACGAAAATATTCTCGTAAATATACAGTGTGCCGGACTTTCCCTGACTCTCGTAAAAAGCGGAAAAAATGCCCACAATCGACGTAACGCTGAAGCGAATTCCTTTCTCGTACTGTTGTCTGCGAAAATCGTTATATTTCAGGAGAGACGAGTGGGCATGCAAAATTCCTGCGATCGAGCCCCGAAGTGTCTTCGTAAATATTGTGCCCGAGCTTTCACAGCTTTTCCTTCTTTTTTTCATAAAAAGGTAAAAAGCGATTCGACGCTGCTGCGATGACACCGATGAACGAATGTTTGTTCTTTTCCACTCATTCTAAAAGCGATTGCATTCTCGGGTTAAAATACAGGGACGAAGGGAACAACGATTTTCTACGATAACGTTCAAAATACTTTAAAGGATATTTATTTGAACGTAAAGAACCGAATATAAAGAAAATAAATTTTACCTTTTAACTGAAATCCCTTGTGTGAAAAATTCCACTGGAACCTGACGCCATTGTTATTTTATCGGGAAACGTAACAAAAATCCACTGTTTTTACGTCATCGATTATACGATTATATAATCTGCACAATCGATTCGAATAACTACTGTCTCTTGGCGATTCAGTCGATTGCCCGCAAATATTCACGTTATGGAGTTGATTTCTTAATGGATTTCCCGTTTCGACGAGACCGTCTCGTTAAAATTTCAGTTGCAGGGATCGAAGGTATTTTCGATAGACGGGCGCCAAAATACGCTATAACTCGACCGAATTTTGTTTAATCTTCCTCAATTCCGTTCATTAACGCATTCCGGATGCGCTCCACATGTTAATTACACGGCTATTAAATTGCCGCCGTGATCATTACCGGGGGTTGAACCAAACTGCCGATACAGTCGTTTCCGCGCACTGTACCATCGGTTAATAGGTGTCGTTGCATATTTTACTGGAAAAATTTATTCGCCTCTCGCGTTACGATACACGAGAGAATGCTACTACCTTTTTTCCATGGAGCAGCATCTCTTTTTGGCACCGATGAACGTTGAAAATGTTTTTCGATGGATATCTTATCCGAACGAACGATTTTTGGGTTGTCGACGTTTTTCGCCTATATTTTACGTTTTTATTTTCTTTTTCTTTTTTTTTTATCCAGCTTTATACCTGTTTTTCTTCCTTCTCTTCCCTTTTTGTATATAGAACGACAGCTACGAAAATTATGATAGAATCTCGAAAGCTCGTTCGCCGTTGAAAACAACTTTCACGAAGTCGAAAACAAAATTGATCAGTCTGTGTGAAACGGGCATGGAAGGAAACTTTTCGTTCCCGACCAACCGGTGGAACGAAAAGGAGCTAAGTGGAAAGCGGGAAGAAGGAGCAAGGAGGGGCCACGACAAGAGCAAAAGGGAGTTAATGCCCACTACATCTGTCAGCCCTCGAGACCGTATAGCGTTCCTATAGAAGTCACGCGACTCGGTGTACCGTGCAAATGTAGCTGTTCACCATGGACCAACGCGAAATTGAAATCTGTTTAGCAGATAATGCCTCTTTCTTTCCGTCCAGGTGAAGGTTTAAACCGCCGACAAATTGATAAATGGCCGATGATTCTAAGAGACAGTGTGGTACCGAGAAGCGAAATCTCTTTGCGAATGACTAATTGTTAGAAAATTGTTGTTCCACTAAAACTGTGTTTTCATTCAGTGCAGTAGATCGTTACATACACTATCCAATTTCTCAATTAAAATATCTCATTATAAATGAAAATTGTTGTCTAACTGAAAGTTATAGAAACGTCAAAGTTTGCTGCTTCGCTTGATGCAACTTGTTAATTATTTCAAGCGAACTGGAAGTGTATTCAACTCGAACGATTCTTAACTATTTCCAACAATAAAATTTCCCCCTTCGCGAGCATCTTCTTTCAACCTAGCGTCTGGAAATCAATCGAATATCTCGCGATCAACGCGCTAGAACGTTTCCATCGTCTTTTCCTGCCATTTTTAAATATCCTTCCCGGGCGAAAAACGTGGGAAGAACGAAGGGTAGATAGGAGAACGGAGAAAGTGGCGGGGGTGACTGAAAGAGAGACAGACGTGACAGGAATGACAAAAAAGGTAATCTCGGCTGACAGAAATCCAGTCACAGGGGAGATCGAAGACGCGACAGAGAGTCATTGACTCTGAGAACTCCCTATATTCTCTTCCGTCATCCCCTTGGGCAGCTGGATGATCAGATTCACCCTTCCACCGGTTATTTTTAAAGAACTTTCGTGTTTAAGTGGCAATGTACCACGATCAACGATCGTAATTCGCTTTAACGGTACTTCATGGCTCGATTATCGTCCTAATCAAACTTTCCTATTGTTTTTTTTTCTGGTTGGGTAGCAAGAGGATGAAGACGAAGAACCCCCCGTCCCCCCTCCCATATGACTCACGGGAATGCAATTGTGAAAAAACGAGGCACAGCTGGTTCACCATGGATCATAACGAAAGTTGCAAGCAGAGTTAAAAATATATTTGTCTTCAATTTTCTGGCTTTATTTGCGTTCTCGTTCCAGCAGCCACAGTTTATTATTGCATCGCTTGTTAAAAAGGATAGCTGTTTGTTCTTTCCCCCGAACGTTTCATTGCTCCGTTGTTTTTTCGTTTCGAGAAGATCTCAACCGAAAGATTCTTCCGTTTCGATCGAACGATTGTTAACTTTCGAGCAATGAACCTGCGTATTAAAGCAGTAATTCCGTCATGCGAAGTGGATTATGAAAGTTGGACACTTGAAAATTCCTGTGGCTACATGGTTGGAACCGTTCCGTACTTGTTCTACTCTGTGTCGTATTCTGTTCGTGTGTAATTACGATAGAATGTTTAAATAATCAAAATATGTATCGTAAAAAATTTGATTGGTTCTCGTATGTATTAGAAAATACATACCACTAGGAATATATACTAAATATATATATATATATATACTAAAATATATACTAGGAAGATATATACTAGGAATTTGTTCGAGATTATGTGAAAAAATTTCCAAGAATTATTATACATGTTAAAACAATAAGAGGTAACTTTCACGTTTCTTATTGCTTGTATCTGTCTCTGACAAAATACGAACACGTTCCTCTCTGCGTTCTACAATATTATCTTTCACATTCTAGTTCTCTTTCGTATTCCAGTCATGCATACGTTTCGTTGATATATTTGTACTACAAGATACATAAGAGACATATCGCTATCAAGTTTTATAAGCAAAATATGCAATTTCTAATAGCACATTATGAACTACCAAGTTTCCTTTATACCATTAATCAATTTTTCCCTTGCAACGTTTTACATGGGAAAAGTTACCATTATCCGCGTGAAATACAATTGTAAGAATTGTGATCGATCGAACAACGAATTCAACGTCACGTTTTCAGCATGCAATTTACTTTTTAATCATGATCGAACTAACCTTGCAGCCAGCAAGCGATTCCTCTGTGGATCGAGGATCAATAGACTACGCTTAATTCTCGAGCGTCGAGGAAAATGCGGCAAGGATGGACCGTCTATTGCCATTACGACGGGGCAATTGATCCTCGTGGTCCAAGGTTTTTATATTGTCTAACGCGACGCTGACAGAGTCGAGTCGTTCATCATCGAATCGCGATGAAGGGATACGCGGCCGCATACGTGTAACGTGGCTGGAAGAAAAATTCCTTCGACGGCCACTCAATCTTGTTTTTTCCGCTACGACGCCGCACCGCCTGCTGGCAAGTACCGTTCTTTTGGCGGTTCATCGAAACCTTCAAAACGATCGGAGAGGTTTTGACAGATCCGACAAAGCGAAAAATAGTAGATACATATATTTGCAATTGTGGAGATCTCCTGTGATATGTAAGAATTTTTAGATATACCGTGACTACAAAAAGTATTTGCACATTCCTCTATTGTCCAATGAAGCGTCTTTTTATTACATGCTATATTTCGTTTTCATATTACCCGCGTTTCGTAGTTGTATGAAAGTATCAGTAAATCATACGAAGTTTAGTACACTTGGACCTAATTAATTAACATGTAAATGATATAAGAGATACAACGATGCGCCAATATTTTCCGTGGCTGTAGTAATTGATGGATTTTTAAATCTTTAAATGTCTCTCCTATCGATTATAACGCGGCGTAATAATGAGATAAAAATCAATTAGCAAGTCGACGAAAAGAAGGAGACGAAGAAAGTACAGGAATATACCGAAGCACGGTAAAAGAAGATCGGTAAAAGCACGAAAAGGAGGGACATATCTGTAAAACTGCAAAATAAAATTTATGCATTACATATCGACAGTCCGGTTTTTATGTGTACGATTGTTCGTTGATGCCGATAGGGAGAGAATATGGCGAGAGAAAAAGCGAGTCCCTAGGTAGTGGAATATGTGCTCGTGTGTTTCAAAACTAGTTCTAGTTAGGAGACAATTTTTATAGAGAACAAGGGAATTTTACAGTAACGGTTGTGAGAATGAACATTCTAACTATAGAGTCCATCTTGTTTCAACACAGTAACCTCCATTCTATACAAAGCGCCAATGGCCAATACGATTTTTAAATGGATGAAATTGGAATGTAAAAATAGGATAACAAAATACCGATGAAAAAGTTTAAACAATTAGCAAACTTTAAATTCGAATCGTCGACGAATCACTAATTAACTGCAAAAGATACAAACTGCAAATATTGCTTGAATAAATAACAAGCAATTTATTATACTATCCTAATATTACACTGGATTATTAAATTGTGCTCAACCATTGCATAGACCATTGTAAATATGATATGAAAATTTAAGAAGTATTGAAAATATCCCACATTGTATGATAAATATTGGTTATATTTGCAATCGTAAGAATTATTAAACAATAAGAATTAATAGCGTCAATCAATAATCGAAACAATTGAATTTCGATAATAATCAACTCGGTAACAAAGAAATTCATATATTCTGTTACCAATATAGGGATTTTTATTTTGTATATACCTTTCTTAGTATGATGGAACAGAAAACTATGATTATTTAACTAGAACTATTTCTTAATGTATTAATGTACTACAACTAAAGCAACTAAATCGATACAACTAATCAATTTCTAACGACAACTCGCAACTCGCAACCCATGTCAATCAACGACAACCTCTTTTTCCACCAAAGCATCCATTTTTAACGGTTTTCATATTCCTACCACACACACGTTCTCACAGTCGTCGATGATCAAATCTAATCACGCCTTTTCAAATATTCACTTTTCTGAAGGGTCAGGGACATATCGCTGGGCCTAATGACCCATGGGAATTTCCTATCTCTTTTGGCCCGTCATTACTTTTACTTTCTATCTGCACCGTAGTTCGTACTCCTAGCAGATTCATCGATTTTTTTAAACGATCATTTCTTCTTTAAACGATACTACACTAATAACCTCATCATCAACATTTTTGGATTCATCGAATCATAATATCGACGACATACCTGAATCGATGACGCCGCTCTGCGCACTATAACCAATTTCTCCGTAGTAGTCGTATCGTAAACATCGCACTATTCAATCATTCTAGAACATAATTGAACAAACTGTGTGTGGATATTCGTGGGTATGTATGGTTTAGGGTTAGGTTAGATGCTGTGTGCTAATCTAGATTTTACCGTTTCTGTTGGCAGGTGTGCGTGGATGGCAATTGGTGTTTTTCTGCGTGCATTCTCGTATGTCCAACGGTGGTTAAGATTGGTCCCTAATGTATTACCACATGTGTTCGCGTATGTTTAATAATGGATTACTCTATGTATTCGCGTGAGTTTAACCATGAATCAACGCGTGCATTCGCGTATGTACTCGCGTGATTTCGCGTGCGATTACCCGTTTATTACTCCATAGATTGGCGAGGTTATGCGCATGCGTCCACGAGTGACATCTAGTCTGTTTGTGCAAGACCCCGCGAGTTTCTGGGCACGTTTCCTGCGCACTACGTAGTCTTATACGACTTTATACGCGTCGTGAACTTTTTCGTATATTTTTGTGCGTTTCCGTATGTTATTTTCGATATATTTACGCGTATGCTTCGAAATACATTTCCAGAATCCTTGAATTTTGTATGCCGTTCTCCGTGCGCGTATTACTGCGAGAGGTGAGTTAATTATTTCTAAATAAGTAAATTCCTGAATTTTTGCGTGCGATTGTTCGAACATTTGCGTGCTTTCATGTCTATTTCCATCTACCATCCCGGTTAAATTTCCGATTATATGTTTCTGAATTCTTGTACAACTGTTATGCATATGTATGCGATTACGTTATTGCAATATCGCTCATTTATGAAATTATATTCAGATTCATATGATATAAATTTCAATATTAATACATAGAAATCGATTTTTCGATATTGAGGTTAGAAAAATCTATTTCCTTGGTTATATTAGCTGTCATTGCAAAAATGGCGTCGTATTAAACTCTGAACAATGCTGTCGACATCAGATTAAAGAAAAGATGTTAATCTGGATCGTATCGTGCAAGAAATCTTTTCCATTTATCTCATTTTGGTTAGCTTCTATCGGTTTCGTTTTGGCGGCAATTGCGTGACATTTTCTCAATCCTCGGTATGCATTCGGCGTTGTCGTAAGTGCAATCGTTCGCGCTGAAACACCGTAAGGAAACTTGCTACAACAATCGACGAGAAGCCTGAGATTGCCGCGGGGGAAAATTGTTCACAGGCTTCGTGACGGTTTCCACGGAATATGTGGCGGGCGTGTACGTGGAAGCGGAATTCCATCAGCAACCACTGGAATCACGACACTTCGAGCGTGTCACCTTTGCGCGTTCAATTATAACGCCATAAGAAGCGTTCTAGCTGTCTACTATTATCAGACGCACGAATTAATAGGCTCGAATGCGATTTTCTGATATTCCTACTTGCACGACGTATATTCAATCGTATTTTTCATCGTTCGGCATTATTTTTTAAACACTTTGTTATTGTATTCAGGATTATTTTAGCTAGTGAAATATTACAAATTTGCTGTAGTATCAAATAATTTTAGAATTCCGATTACTGACGTGTGAAATTTACGTTCATTGTATATGTATTAGGGAAGTAGTGATACGTGGGCACTGAAATTCTATTATCTGTCGAATGTTGGATATTTTGGGTTAATTATTACAGAATGTTACAGAATGTCATGTTAGCGATTGTTGGAATTATAATTATCGATTATATTTATATACTCGCGAAAGAAAAATATTTGAGACGCAATTAGGAATTTTACACTTTACAATACTTAATTTATTCTCTTTTTAAATGATAATGTCAATACTTTTGGGATGATTCTATGTGTATTTTGCGAAGCAGTCAGACAATTTCTTGCTATGTAACGTATCAATCAGATCAATCTTCTTTTCTGTCTAGAAGCAATCGTTAGGTTTCAATAGTATAATAAACCATTTGCGAAACGTATCTCGAATGGTCCTCTAGAATTATAGATTCTCAGACCTCAATTTCCACGGCTAAAGAGGGCTGTCATTCCGTAACCATCGTGAACCCCTTTTTTCCGCAATTAAACATTCCGGAAAGGAAGAGCTGCAAATTTTATTAGCCTCTAAATTTCCTTACGGTTCTGAAAAAGACCCAGGCTCGTTTTATTTTATCGTCCAAGTATCTTCGAGACCGATTATTCCCTCTTCATCAGCGAATTTGTCTGCTGAAACGAGCAACGGCGATGCCTCTGATTTCCATTCAACCGGCCATAACTCCGAATCGACGAATAAAAAGCAACAGAAGAGAAGCTCGTCGAGACGAAGAAGCCGCAAGATTCAGCTTCCTTTAATCATATCGTTCGCGAGCGCGTTCACTAGCCGCGAAACAGACCACAAAAGGAGGCCTGGTTAATTTCCGCGCGGAGGGGAAAAACTGGATGGCGCGTAAGTGAAACTTCGACTTGTTGAAAAATTTGCAACGCGCCGTGAGCTATTGCCGTCGACGAGACGAGACTAAACCAAACGAGATGGGAGCAGAAGAGAACGAAAGAGGAGTGTGAGGACCTTTTCACGGCAGAACCGCTTCCTTTCCCTCTTGCTTCCTGCGCTTTGATCCCATAATCAGCCCTTTGTTCCTAGCCACTCTGATACGTTTCCCTTGTAAATGACTCGCTGATTCGACCGTTCCTTTTATTAACCATGCAAATATGAAATCGTTGTATCGGTCTTTGCCGTGCTTTATCAGACGTAGCCACGAAAGACGGTTGTTTAGGCGAACAGAAGTTCAACCCTCTTACGATCGTAGCTTGTTATAATGAAATTTTGGGTGAGAATGTTGCGGGACGGGTGGTTAATTAGAAATTTTACTTGACGATTCTCCGCCAACAATCGAGATTCAAGCGGTCGATTATTCTTTAATGAGAAAACACGAGGTCGATATTAAAGCAACAATTTTAGATAGGTATCTGAACAGGGCAGAAAGTGTTTGAGCAATTCAAATTTAGATTCGAACCACGAGATACCGAAAGACATTATTATACGGAGGATACCGAATAGGGAGCTTAGCGAATAGTCCTCTCGTTCTGTCTCTGGTTTCGTACCATGGCTTGGGCTTGTTACGCAAGAAAGGGGAAGGAAATTGTTAGCGTGTTAATTTAGTTCCGACGAGTCAAGTGTATTTGCGACGGTAATTTCATTAAAAAGAAGGCGTGCTCGAAGGTATGTCTTATTTTTTCCAAGTAATACCAATGTTGAATTGATGAAAAAAGAAATGGAAAAAAATATTACATCTTTTTTTAAAGGAAAAATGTATCGAACTCTTCGTTAATTCTCTTTGAAACAACGCAAGTCTGAAGGAAAGTAGAAAATCAAAAAGAGTCTCTAAATCATTTTTCCTTGCAACATGTTACGGTATATATACATAGATGGACTAACGTGGTGTAACGTCGATTGAAATTGCAAAGCATACACGTGAATTCAAAGCAAGGAAGTATACTATCCGCGACCAATGTTTGTGTTTCGGCGGTAACCTGACGGGATCCAGGTGAAGCAAGATAATCCTCGGTAAAAGCCACTTACGGAGCGGTGTATAGCACTTTAACTTGTTATTATATAAGTTCCCGTGGCGGCGCTTAAATAAGCTTGCGGCCCGGTGAAAAGGAGACGAAAAACGGTGCATGTCTTAGCTCGGCGCAGCGTGAACATTTAACGAACGCTTAACGAGCCGTACGTAACCGAAGAAATAACCTCGGTTGTCGAGCTAAGCAATCCAGTTATCGTCTTCTCTTTTCCCGAGAAACAGCCAGGATGAATTTCTGTCTAAAAGTACGTCAATCTACGCACAGATCTTCTTTTTTTCGTATCTTCTTTTCCTAAAGGTTCTCTCGAGTATTTTTGCCCAGTGTTCCTTACGAGGAATTCTTGTCTGTTTTTGGGGAACGTGAACGAAAGATGTAATTAATAGAGCAACGTTCCTCGCGTTTTAGAAATCGATACTAATGAATTAAAATTGTGGAGTACGTTTAAAGATACAATTTTATGTAAATCAGATATTCGTGAAGACAGTTGTGCAAGTTTTGCGCTCCGATTATTCGTTTTCGCAAGGAAATTGATGAATATTTCCAGGAAGAGGAAAATGAATATCGATTAAAAATTGTTTAGCGATTTCGTTTCACAAAGTACATCGAGAAACGAAGTTGGAAGTCAAGCATAAAGTTTCTGAATACTCGCGAACGAAGTTTTAAATCAGTTTCTGGAAATTAATCTTCGATTAAGATTAAACCTGCGATTCTCCGGTCTTCTGGAAATGATAAATATTAATTACATCTGTTGAATGAGCGAACATTAAGGTTTAAATTAAATGATCGTAGTGTCTCCACAAAGGTATTTCCACGAATCAAGTTTAGAGAAATTAGATCGAAAGTAGCAGAGAATAACGATGTTCGCGTAAAGCGGTCGAGAAACGTCATTTGGCTGAACTAATTCGAGTGGCCGTAAAGGGTTAATATAAACACTGATAATTTCGGATGAAAATGTTACAATAGCAAGACTAGGAAATTTTGACCAACGGAATTAAATTAAGAAATATTTAAGTTCATATAGTAGACAGTGACTGCTTCTTCTGCTTAAAATATTTCTTTGATACCGTTTACCGTTAATTAAAGTGCAAAGAAAATTTCGAGAAACAAATTTACAACGATATATCACAGTGAGTAAAATTCCTAGTTTCAATGATGTCGACTGTTTTCGGAAACTGCATCCTTTTCGAGTTTCATTTCACGGTACGAAACGAGCGTCCATAAATCAGCAAGTGTCTAACTTGATTTAATCAACGACGGGTTACTAATTTTCCTCGAATTACTCGTGAAAAGCGTTCAACTGCAAATTTCCCGAGAACCTTAATTAACAACAGGTTGTTTAATCTTTCGTGACTCGCGACGAAAATTCGTTATAATTCCCCTCTCTCTCCCTCTCTCTATTTCTCAACCTTTTTCTTTCATTCCTTTTCCTTTCCTCCCATTTTTCTTTCCTTTAAAAAGATTTTAATCCCGAAACTCCTGCTCGTCTAATGATAAACGACCACGACCATGTAAAACTGCGAAAGTGTGTCCCGTGCAGGCAGCAGTTCGCAATTTCGTGGGGAAATTATCGCGAACGTGTCGTAGAGTTCCAGAGAGCCAACTAACGTAAGAACCAGGAGCATAATGTAGTTTTATTGCGGCCACAATTCGGTCCAACACGAAACTTCTCCTTGCTCCTACGACTTCTTCTACGTTCTCGAATATTTTGCAACTATTTTTTCTCGAAACGTTTAACCGAACCATCTACCTAAAGAAGAGAAACGGTTTTTCCTCCGTAGGATCATAGAATTTTCTTACGATAACGAATTTGAAAAAACACGTTCGCTATGTTTTTCGGACGGAGGAAAAACGCGATTTTCTACGAACGAATAACTCGGGCAAAGTCAAGAACCGCGAACTTTCGAGAAATACATCGAACACCGATAAGAAATATTGACTGCAATATTTATAAAAGCGGATCTTGGAATCCAAGCGCATGTTATCCAAAGCATATTCGTTGCACGCTTCGTTCTACGCGCGTGGGTTTATGAAATAGGAATAAAAAGGAAAAAAAAAAAGAGAGAGAGAAAAAGTAAATAACGAATATATTATAAATTACAGTAATTTATCGCGCCGTTCGATATTTTTCTATTCGTTTATTTTTAATACATTTCTAATATTAATCTACTTTTCGCAAAGTTTACCAAAGCGTGTACACATCAAAGGGAAAAAATGAAATAAGCGAGAAACCTTGTTGGAAGTCAACACTGGGCGGTCATAAAAATCGGAACTTGACGTTTTATATAACCAACAAACTTCGCTGTATTTTCCCCGCGATATTCTTTTCATTCCACGTATTCCAAGAACGTACAAAATTCGCCGGTCTCTTCGATGTTTGCACAGAAAATCGATAATTTGCAGAAGGAATTAAAATGGTTCGTTCGGTTGTTTTTCCAACTCGCAACAAGAAGAGAAGCAAAGGAAGAAAAAAACAAGCAGAGAAATCGAGACAATTCGCGATAGGATGATTCCCGCGGCGTCCCCTTGTTCAATCCAGGGAAACGATTTTAAAATCCCGAGGATACCGTTCGACTGGCTGAGCCCCTTACACGCACGAGTTGCCTGAGCTGCAATCAATAAGAAGTCGAGATTGCTTCAGCGATTGCCTCGGGCTGGATAGCAAGCAAAGGCTTCCGTAGACCGTAGAATGAGAAAAGGCCAACGATTGCGGCTTGCAAAGAAGAATCTGCATTTATCATCGATGTGTAAGCAACGTGGACAAAGATAGTGCGCGGAATGCGCTCTGTGACGAGTATTAAAGAAACGTTCGATCGGTTTGGATCTAGTACGATACTTTAAATCGGAAATTTATGCGCAAATGCTGAAATTCAAACGTTGAAGTATTATACCTTTGGAACTTTTAATTAAATTTTTTCGGAAATTTAAATTTTCGGATTTTGAAATTTAAAAAGATTTAAAATCTTTCGGTATTTTGCTTGGAATTTACATTTGAAAACTTGAAAACTCTCTGGTATCGTAGTTAGTTAGGATATTAACAATATCATTTTTATCGTCGTCAAATCTTGCCTTTCTATTGCGTTAACGACTTTTGATTGACATTTAAAATCTACGAATTTAATAAATATCCTTCCATCGGACAAAACGTATGGCGATTACTTTTTAAAGAATTATTTACTTAGTCGCCTGATTCAAAGGTAGAATCTGACGTAAAATATTTGGCTAGAGGGAGAAACTCATTACTAAATGCTGTTGCTTTCAACTCTCTTACCAAGCCGACACTCGGCATACAAACTTATAATAGTCAATTCCATTAACGATTTGGTTTTGAATCAGATTCTAATACCCCGGGAAGCGTACACTGCTTTTCTACCCGGAGTGCTGGACGTTGACCCTTCATAATCTGTCAGAAACGACAAACGATCGGTTTCCGTTTCCAACTACTTTGCCTAGAGCTCGGTGTAAGAACGGAGAAGTTAAACGTTCTCAAAGTTTCCTGTCTTTTCGCTCCTCTTGCCCGATATCCGCTCGGTTCTCGTTCTTATAATCCCGCGTCATTTTCATTCGCGGCTATCCAACTCTCCGGACAAGGAGTCGCGAAGAACATTCTTATTAAGGTCGGATTATCGTGTTCTTCGGGTATACGATGCTTGAATCGCAATTCGTATGTTTGCGTTGCTGCTTCTTGTTATATCATCGACGTTTTATGGTCTTGGAAAAAGGAGACGTTGCGCTACCTTACAGATACTTTGTTTCCGATGGTCGTAAAAGTTGTATCCTCGAGATTAGATGCGAATTAAACTACAGAAATATCGAAAAGGATGCAAAAAGTGCAATAAAGTAGGTCGAGTTTGGATAAAGGAGAACGTTGATTCTTCTTTTAGACTTTATCGCGATATTTCATTCGTACATTATTTTTGTACGACTGATTGCTTGTTAATCACGAACTTGTTTATTTGATACCGCACTGGAAGTCGAATACGTGGAAAATCATCTTACACTTGGAGCAAATTCTTACATGCTTTTTCGTTATCTAGTCTACAACTGGAAAGCTCATTCGCTTGAAGAGAAAACGAAAAAATTTCAAACGAGAAAACCAGAAAAATAAATCCTAGAAAATCCTCTTTCTTTCTTCAGAAATAAACCACGAGATTTTAAACACTGCTATCCTTTGAAATATAAACTAACCGTATAACGTGAACAACTCAGAATCGTTCGACAATGTTAAAACCATGAAACTATAGTAGTTGCAAAATTTCCAACGTGTAGTCGAGAGATTCAGTTTCTCACCCCCTTAAAATGGGCCAGGATCATTTCGACAGGACATGGTGCGTACGAAACAGCCTTTACGACGCACCAATTTCCATTCCGCGTCATAAACTTGTTTTCCGCACCCTTACCAGGGGAAAACGGGTCTCCGAATGTACACGTGCGCATCCCACCTATGTTTCTACACATAGACACGCGTATTTCCAAGATCAAACAGAAGTCGCACGACGACGAAGGCCCTGCTGTTGCTACCATTGACTCGACTTTTCTCTTTCCCTCTCATCCGAGTCCACCCTTCGAGAAGTCGAATATCCGTCATTTCGAAGAAAGATACTATGGGGAAACGTGACCATTCGCGTGAAAACGACCAGAACGTCGATCTTCGGATTTATTCAAAATTCTCTATTTCTTTCAATGGGATTTTTAGATCGGACGTTTTCGGGATTACTTAAATTTTCTATTTTACAGTCTTTGGGCGAGGGATTTTTACAACTGCCTCGATTCTCGGATAAATGATTTTTCAACTACAAACTTTTGGAATTATTCAGATCCTTGTTTCTTTTAACGCGGTTTTTACATTGAGCGTTCTTGGAATTATTTGAAATAACGATTCCATTAGATGCAAAGGGTTTTAATTGCAAAGATTTGAAAATTTTGCACTCGAATTTGGCATTTTTAAAGCTCACAGATATGTTGGAATTAACTCGGTTCTTGTATGTATTTTCTCCAAGTAAGAGACATGGAGAATTTTTAATTTTTCAGGTTATTTAAATTCCCGCGTTATACGATCACTGTATTAAAAATTCTTGGAATTATATAAATTCTCGATCCCACTGTTCACTGATCAAGGATTCCTGCAATTACTACGAGGAATTTATGCTATACATAACTCGGAGAATTATCGCGGAGCAAAGTTAGCGGTATAACAGTGATAGAAACAAGGTAATTCCATTTGACGACCATCAAACGTCGACGATCTGTCGTAGCACGTTCAATTTCGTCCGCCGTCCATTCTCAAGTCCGTTTCACATCGATTTAATGACCGCGTTTATCCCGCTTTAATTAATTTTTCTTCTACGGGCAATTTATCCAGGTATTTAACGACGCGAGCTCGTCGATTGATTTCTCAAAGGAGCTGCTGCTCTTCTCGTCTTGAAAATTCGCTTATGTCGAGTGTAAGAATGCGTTCATGGAACAACAAACTCACCGCATATTGCATAGCGGAGGAAAGGACACGTTTTCCTCGGTGTTACACGCGATATATCGCCGGAGAAAGGAGGAAAGGAAAAACCATCGGTTGCAGCATCGTGAAGGACGATAATAATGTTACGAGAATGAAAAAAGTAAAAGAAGTGGAGAGAGAAAAAGGAAGGAAAAAATAAAAGAGGATGCAGAACGTGCGGTAGGAAATTCTAATTCTCTCGTCTCGCTTTTCCTACGTGGGTTACTCTTGTAAATATTCCAAAATACAGAAAAAATATACAACAGTCGCGAGTACACGAAAAAAAGCTTAATGAATATGAACAATTTAAAAGAGGCCGTTGGTTAATGGTTATTTACACCGCGGAGTAAAAAAGCCTCGCTGGTTTCCTCTGACGAGAGAAACGTTCGCGCGTTCACGGGAAAAATTTGGAAAAATAGGTAAACGATTAAGTTGAAAGGAGCGAAAACGAAAGGCAGGAAAAGTGGTCTACGAGAAAGTAATCGTTCAAATTGGCGGACTCAGTCTGCCGAGGATCAAACGTAATTTATCTAAAGTGCGTTCATAAGTCTTGCAATTAGGTGGTTGTCGAAGGGTGCACGCGAGCAATTATTGGAGAAAATTGGATAATTCCATCGAAGCGGTACGAAAGAGGGTTAGTCTCATGATAGTGACTAATGACTATAAGCTTTGAATTAGCCGCCTTCCTGGTAAATTAACCCACTCCTTCTTCCCACTGATTATCGACGGTTTCCGTTATTCAAGGTCGTCCTTTGTTTTATTTAAATTAAACTTAATCCAACACGATCTACCGCGTTTTATCAAATTAATCGTATTAAAGCAACGATGATATTATTTTTCACATAGGTAGGGAGGAGCAGTTTCATATTTCCTTAAAGAGGAAAGGAGTAAAGGTTCTCTTTAACCCGGTAACTAGGTCGTTCATTAGTCGAAAACTCCTATAATCGCAGACTTAAAAGTTAATCGCTAGAAATTAATTCGGTGAATTTCGATGCATTCCGATCATAGATATCGCATAACGATACGTTGGAAACATAATACGCCAAGAGAATAAGTTATTACACCGAGATATTATTAACAATTCGAGTAAGAAACCAATACATTTCCTTCATTTAACCTGATAATTAATCCACGCTTATTAGAACAAATACAATTAGTACATGAGTAGAATAAACCTACACTTATTGCCATAAGTAGCGACGGTCCATCACACGTCAGACAAGCGAGTCGCGAATGCCTTTAATCGGACATCAACGTGATCTTGAGAATTCCAGACTTTTAATCAAAATAGTAACAGTAATGGAAGGAAGAAGGACCATGAGACAATAAGAATAATCGTGCTGGTATATCGAGACTTACCAGTGACCTTGATGTGATAGGGTAATTGGGCACGCCAGGTGTCTTGCATTTTTCTGTCAGGTGCGACGCAGCGATACTCGCCAGCTTCCTGGTAAACGACTCGACTCAGAGCCAATGGACCGGGACCACCGACTGGATCCATTCCAGGACCATGTCCCCAACAACCACCGTCGCACTCCAGAGTCACCGCGCCCCCGATCTGAACTTCCATCTTTCGAGAATCGGTGGCCTCGCCGTTCAACGCTTCCGCTTCCGTTTCCATGTCTGGATCATCTAAACGATGATTCGAACGATGAATGTTAGCCAAGAGGGTGAAATAAAAGCAACGTAAAGACAGGTAGAGATAGATACAAACGTGCGTAAAGATTTATTTAATAAATGTACGAAATTAGACAGAGCACGATAACGTTTCGAATGTTCGAACCATCGAGTCTTCAAACTCGGTATACGCCAGCTTTCTTGATACGTTCGTTGCAAATTTCCCAGCCGTACAATTTAACGTGGAAAATATATCTTCCACGAAAGTGGCGTCTTTGGATATTCGCTACAGGGTGAAGGAAATTACAGATTTCAATTTTTCCAATGGCCTCGACATATCAGAGGCGAGCGCGTGCTCGCGATTCTCGGGCACGCGACTCGCATTCGTATCCAGAGGTATTTTAAAGCGATCCTGAAATCCGACCGGTCGTTGTCATCGATAAGAACGAGGTGGCCGCGCATCAGAAATCGCACGCACGTACCGGGGATAAAGTTCAAGGTAGAAGCGGCGTGCCCACGTGTGAGCTTCGGGAGAAAATCTTTTTGCCGGAGAACGAGGACAAGGGAGGATAGGACGGACACCGATGACGCTCGCATCGGTGTACCTTTCCTTTCCCAATTCTACCTACGGAATTATACGTGCGCGATCGTTTGCTCTGCTACGAGCTAACGCTGTGTCCACAATTACGAGGTGAAAGGGTGTCGAGGGGTTGGTGATGTCGCGGCCGGGCTATCTTCTCTCCGAGAGGAGAATTAGAACGTCGGTAGATAGGGTGGAATTGGTTGGAGGGAGAGGAAGAGGGAAACAAAAGGAAGAGAGGAAAGAAGGGCAAAGAGGCGGGCGAAACGGAAACGATGGTGGGGATAGTCGAAGGGGATGGAGAAAGAGAGCAGTCCTTTGAGTTAGCAAGCTGATCCTCTGGCTCATCCTATAACAAAACAAAGGGATCAAAGTGGTGGATGCGACGATAGGAGGCTTTTACACCCTCCCTCAAGCCCCGGTCGGCTCGCTGGCTATACCTCGTTTGTCTTGTAGTTTGTTCGGAATTTTACAGCAAACACAGTCGTGACGCTATAACAAACAGCGGGTACACTGCGAGAAGGGTGGGAGATTAAGGGGTGAAGGGAAGAGTTTCCACTTTTTCTTTGTTAGCCTCCTGAATGCACGCGCGTCCGCGAATACGCGAGTGTACGGAGAATCTCTGTCTTTTAATGGCGATTCTCGTTACCTACGAATTTGATCTATCACCGGAAATTCCGACTGACGCGCGCTTTGATCCTCGATGCGGGCAATTCCGTCGCGATTCGCCGCATCGATGTGATCCGTGCGTCGTGATCTCATGTGCGTTCAACCGATTCGTCGTTCATCGTCGAAAAATATAAAAATACTCGAACGCGTATCGTGCCACGCATCGACCTTTTATCTGCTGCCGAACAATTTTCGAGAGCAGTTTTCCCGGGATGTTTTCGAGCCTCGATGAAACGTAACTTTTTTACATTCTGGATTCGAAATCTACACAGGTAGATAGTTTGTTTTATATAAATACACCTCGTGCTACCTGACACGTTGCAATTGAAATATTATCGATAGTCGAAGCTCGTTCAAGAGATCTCTCGAACTAAAGCATTCTTTAACGTCTCTGTTTAACGATCAATCCGCAACTATCCGTCTTTCCAACTATACATGAACTTTGACGTTGTTGTTCGTTACGCTGTCGAGAGCTTAAGTGCTTCGGATGTCGATTGTAGGAAGCCCAATTGCTTTTGACTCTGCGTAATGTATTATGTTTCACGACTGATTGGTAACTGATAGGCCAACCAAACTGCTAACTAACCACTACCTTTACAAGGTATCTCGACCTTCTTCCTTTCGCTAACCGCGTCTTTTTCAGATACCTAGCGTATCCGATAACGGACAGAATTTTAGCTGTAGCACGAGCATCCCCCAAATCTAGAAATTTACAATGAAACGTACTATGTTTCTCAAATTTAGTCGAACGTTCGATTTCGATGTTTCGCTTTTCCTAAACACGAATCGGCAATCACGAAAAGCGACCGCCTAGCATCGAGAATCAATTTCCTAAACAACACAATTCGATCGATCCGAACGTTTCCGAAATCCACCGTTTGCTCTCTCCGCCACGCTGAAACGTACTACGTTATCTATGATTGCACGAAATTGGTGTTCGCCGTTTAAAATCCTGCTAGACGTTATCCACGGATAAGTAATCCGGCCAGGAGATTCGAACAGGACGCGGTTGCGCTGTAATCGATAATTCCTTACAGGGGATGGCTGGTTTATAGGTGCACTCGAGCCATCTAAATTGCGTAGAGATTAGGTGCTCGGAAACCCGTATCCAGGATCCCGTCGGTCGACGGTGCGAGCGGAAGCTGAAGCTGAAGAGGCGGAAAGGGGCAGAGGAAGTGGAAAAGGAGGAAACTCGAAGGTTCGAGGGGGACTCCGCCACCCTCTCCTCTCTTCCACGGGTTATAATGGCAAGATGGAAGGTCGTACGGGGTCCAAGGCTGGGTAGGAAATTTGCAAATTTTCACGACAGGGCACGGATAATTTCCGGTTGGCTCGGTGGTTTCCGTACTTGACAAATGACTGTGGTTTCCGGTTATCGGCTGCGACGACCAGCATCCCTCTTGCATTCCGAATTAGCGAGAATGTCTGTTGCTCTTTAGAAGAGGCGATACTCTTTTCCACGTTCGGTCTACGATTACCTACTCTTCTCCTTTGCATATCTATGGATCGCGATTTCCTCGAAGATATTTAATTCCCGAGTGAAACGTTTTTTTCCTCTTATTTGTTGCTTTATGGTTTTTAATGCTTTAAATATTCTAATCGATTTTCTTTGCGATTTGTCGCGAATCATTACATTCGAAAAATGTGTTTTCTCGATTTATACGGTACTTGGTAAAAGATAGTGTTTAATTTTATGTCGGTATAGATTTGTTGGATCGATCAAGTTTCAACGCGGTTCTTGCGATAGTCAAAAACGTTCTTTTCGACGAATAAAAGATTTCGTAGAAGACAAATATTTCGGTGCATAAACGATGAAGTAGCAACGTTTATCTCGTTCGATCGAGAACGAAACGAAACGAAATCGTAGTATAAAATGGTAAATTGTCTCTTCAGGAGCAGGCAATACGCGTAGACTGGAAAATGGATTTTCTGTCGAAATTTTAAGGCAATTTTGAATCGCCTTTACCACGGCCGTTTAATAACATAAATCTTCGCCGATGACGCAAACATATCGCATTTCGAAGACTCGGTGGATCGTTTCGACGAACGAGACTCCCGATTCAATCGCTCTCATAACTCAAACAGCCGTGCAACGCGGCCCGCGATTTCCATTAATTTCTAATATTACTGTACCCTTTATCGGCTCGTACAGCTGCTCTACTTATTCTATTTTTAACCTTTTCATTGTTATGGAAGGAAATGGTCGTTCCATAGCCCGCTCGATAAATCGATTCGTTAGTTATAGACACCGATAGATTTCAACGTATATTTAACGCGATTTTTAGCGTCTTTATTTAATTCAATATCGTAGCAATCGATAAATCAAATGGATAACATAAAGTCGTTTCGCGTCTTACTGTCTTATTTCTCGATCGAACTTGCATTTTCATAATGTTGTACGAAAACGAAAAGAGACTTTTCACTTTTAAAAGATGGTCCATTTTCTGCATTATCATCAGACTGGACTATCTTTGAAGCATCTCTCTCGATACATCGTACCAACTAACTACTTCGTGTAGCTTTTCGTTATATATATAACAAATGTAATCGAGACTTTATCTTACAATCAATCGTTCCTCGCGCTTGAAAATTGAATTTCCCGCTCTTTATTCGCGCGATAACACGGTTATCTTGCCAACACACTCCTCTCCATTTCGTCCAACAGAAAACGAAAAGAAGAACAGAATAATTGTGAAATTATCATCACATCCTGTATACAGTTTCGTGTTTCTAATTTGATATTAATCTGACTTCTAATTTCTCTAACGAACAAAGAACGCATTAATGCGCTTAATTGCCAAGAAACTCAACAGGTAACAGACGCGTATAACAAAGGAAACCTGAGTCTTCCTAAAGTATAATAAAATACGTAAGAGTCTCAAGCCAGTCCAACAGTTTTGACAGGAGTTTAGAAAGCACGCCAAGTCTTTGAATATATATGTCGGGTTTGTCATTATGATCAGGGGCGTGTAACGAATCTTCGCTTGGATTAGCCATTGTTGTCATGCAATACAGATGATCGTTACTGGTACCGAATATGATTATTACGGAATTTGACAAGCGATCGTGGCGATTAGATGCTCGAGATGTCGATGACAACGAATTTAGGTTCGATAACGTCGGCCAACGGGATGACGAATGCGATTTCTTCCACAGTCTAAGTCGAACTCAACTTACTGATCCACGATTCAGGTGTAACTCGACGTACTTGACCACGGTACAAGCAGAAATTATCTGACTGCCACTCAGACCTCTCTGTATCCCTCGGGTCAATCTTTGTTTTTAAGGAGAGCTATATAATTGCTCCATACTTCTGTTTGGTACACGTCCCTCCCGTGACCGCGACTACGTTCAGCGACACGTTATGTCACTCGGAGCCAAAACTCGCTGTTACGTCGGCTGACTCTCTACCTAGACAAGAAGGCAGCCAGATGTCCACACATCCTCCCTGCGTACCCTCAATAGCCTCAAGGACTCATCATAAATCCTTAAGATCCTTCAGACCAAACAAGCATCTTTTGTTCTGTACATTTATTGTCTACTACGAGGCCATACCAGAAAGTTGGTTTTTCTCACGTTCCGTATCTTTCGTTAGCAACTTTTTCTAGAGGGCGGCTAAGACCCTTCCTAGTCCACCAACCTTCTTATTAACCAATCAGAAGCAATGTCCATTATCCTCACTTTCCTAGAAAAAGTGTCCTTAACAAATCTGCTCATTTCGTGCGCTAGACACACCCAACACTAGCTTTCCTCCGCCACAGTATCGTCACTGAACATTGCTCATTCTAAATCTCTAGAATAGTCAACATCCCTTTACCGGGTTCCTTACCTCGGATCAGTCACTTACTTAACTTATACATACGCGCCAATCTTCGTAACTATCTTCTATATAAAGTTGTTGGAATAAAGTGTTAAGTTACACCTGTTAATTCAGCGTATATTCAATTAAACCGCCCCTATTATCTTAACCGAAATGAGGGGATAGATCACTTCGTGGCGTCGATTATCTCTAATCGTAACGGGAATTTACGACCCCCGTTGACGTGCTTTCTCGCGATCGCGTCTCTCCGCGAATGGTCGAATAAACACTCGTATTAAGGCATAAACAACTATTTCTCAATTTTGTCATTTAAGTACAGCTATAATAAAAAGTCTGGACTAAAGTATCCGGGACCTTTCCAAGCATTCGGAAAGAAAGGCCCGGATATCCTTTCATCTGCGACATATAAATTACGTTGATGGGAAAAATACTCACAGCGTACGTTTAGGAAATAACCGATGCTGGTGAATATGCCGAGCATGTGCCTGGTGTAACATTTGTACCAGCCGCTCTCGGCGCGGCTGATTTTTGTGAAGTTCAGCCATCCGTCGTCGCTCTGCTCGACGGGTGGTCCATTGTCTGAAACACAAACAGAGAGGCTGTATGGTACGGGAATTAACTCGGTGGAAACATCACGTCGTCCGACCGAGCCGGCGGCGATTCTACGCGCGCGCTTCTCGCGCGGAATCGCACCGTGCTCCTACCCGATTAACCCGCATCGCGTCGTTGGTACTACGCGGTCGACGCTGGCACGGTGCCAACACAGGCCCCGTTATTGTCTTTCGAAAAATCTCTGCACGCGTAGGATTACGCGCCAACGATTCGAAACCTGCAATGGGGTAAGGGGATGCTGTTTCGAGGGTTAAGTCGCTGGGAACAGGTAACCCGGTGTAATTTCACTATTTGCTATAGGAAGCCGCGGTAAATAGGAAAGTCTGTGCAGTTTTCATACTTTCAAAGCGAGTAAAAGAGAAACTTGCCTACCTTTCGTACTTTCGTAGCAACGAACTAATCTCAGGTAGTTGTAACATTTTCGGTGCGAGGTTTGGTAATCGAGCGAAATCTTATAATTTTGATATTTGAGTTGCTATATCGCAGCAAGCGTATCTCAGCGCTGTTTCGTTTTCAACATTGAACGTTTTCGTCCGGAATGCCGAAAAGAAATACGAAAGGATTAATGGAAAAGTTAGTTACAAAGATTGAGAGCAATTTCATGAATTTCTATGGAAGAAACGTATTCTCATAATATACTACGCCACGTCGGGTTAAAGATATACGTCGAATGGAATATCAAATTGGAATTAGTAGAAGCATAAGTCGTGGAGGATGAAAATTGACCGGAGTACCGATAAATCAAACTACCCAGCAATTCCGCCTATCAATAATCCCGATTAAAACGAACGGTCACGATAAATCTTCTGACGCTACAACCCTTTCGTGCAGCCGGAACTTAAAACTCAGCTATCGTATCGATCGTATTTTCGTTAATCAAATTAGTACACGCGACTCGGCTATCTTCCTCCTTGCAAGTAGGCGGAGCGGCGGTACGATAAGAAACAAAGAAAAGTGAACCGAGAGGATCTACCGCGGCTCGGCTTATTCGAGCGAACGAGTAAAACAAAGAAGCCGAGGAAAAGAAAAAGGAAGCAAGGAAAAAGAAGCGGCATGGGAATCCACTGGTATCCGTTTCGCCAAGTCGTTCGCGAAACTTTCATCCGGTCATAGGCATTTCGTTGGCTCGTTGTTTTTATCCCGCCCACGATGCGATTTGACGAAAAGCAGGATTCGACGCAGCTGTCGGATTTACTGCTGCTTCTCTGTGCTACGTCCTGAATGTGTAACAACGTCGACCAACAGAGGCACAGAGATGAAAAAGGAAGAAGAGTAAGTTCGCTAACGGCCCTGCTGAAAGAAACCGAATCGAACAGAGAAAGAGAAAGAGAAAGAGAGAGACGAGGAAAAAAACATCCTCGCGTGTATACTCCTCGGTCGACGAAGTTTTGCGACGAAACTTTTGTATGATCCGGTATAACAGTCTTTGGTGGTTGAAACTCGGATGGTTCAGAGGGCGGATCACCACCGACTGTCTCGTTAAACAGCGAGCTCGTGCCGTTGCCAAAACACGCTCGATTGTGTTAACGGGACCTATAGGCTGGGAAGGACTAGCAAGATGTCCTGCTATTTTGTATGAAATAAGAGCGGCCCGTGACTTGGCCCGCCAAGCACGATATATCCGGTAGGGTTATGCGGGATTCCGGCTATTTGGCTCAGAAACAAACGAACCGTGTTTGAAACCGAGACAACGTAGAGAGGAGAAGCTGCGGGAAACGGATAGAGTGGGATATTGGCGTGGAACGGTTGGACAGAGTATTTCGTATAACGTAGAGCGTTTGTTAATTTTCAGCTGGTCCAGACCACGACGTTGCCAACTTATCGAATACTTTGAAATAGTTTCGCTCGAATAATTAGTTTAATTGATAATGAAAGGTACGATGCACGGAGAGCGAAATTGCAATGTTTATACAAGGTGTTCCATAGTCGATGGTCGAATGAAGTAGGATAATTGGTAGAACGAGGTCAAGATTTGCGGATTGCTTGTTCGATTTGCTTGTTAGGTAAAAACGATTAAGATTCTCGAGATCTTTCGAGAGAAAAGAAATTAGGATTGTAAGATTTTGTTGGAGTAAAATGAAGTGGAAATAAGATTCGAATGGAACGGAGTTAAGTGAAATAAAAGGAGAATAAGATTTTTCACGAGTCGAACGAACGCCGGTGAGTAATTCTACTCGGCACGCTTTATAAAACGAGATATTCTCGTCTAAGCTCGAACAGCCGGCTATTAGTTGCTCGGAGGAAGCAACGCAGATTGCGTTTTTTGCACGCTGTTCGAATAAAAAGTAGAAGAGCGATCGCGAAAGGAAACGTTCCCGCGGAGACGAGTTTACGCGAGGTTTACTCGTTTCTTTGCAGCGTGCGATCATTTCTAAAAAAGTGTTGCTCGACTTTATCGTTCCGGGTACGTCAGTTAGCCGATCGAGAAACTTCGTGAACGTAAATACCGACCCGTTGCAGTGTCCTCGCTCGATCTAAGACTATTTGAAATAATTTCGTTAAAAAGAAAATCGTCCGTTGTTAACTTGCTAAAAGGAACATTTACCATCGATTGTAGCAATAAGAAACCTACATAGATCCTTGGAGAACTTCCTTAGACGAAAAAGTTGCAGAAAAATTACCCACAAGACTCGCGATATATAAAATTTGGATCTAAACTCACCTAAAATGAAACGCGAAAACATTTTCAGAGAAATCTATCTCGAGTCACTAAACTAGTCGAAAGTTCGCGTATTTTGTTGCTGTAGCCCTGTATACCATTGCTGCTTGAAAAAAAAAAAAAAAAAAAAAAACAGAAAAAAAAGATGAAAGATCTACGAAAATATAACTAATTTAAATAAATACGAATAAATCTCCCATAAATCTCGCGTATATAAAACTCGAATCTTCTCTTTAAGTTGGTCTGCGGTAGACGCGATTGTATCGCAAACGTGGTTTTTTTTTCGCTCGCAAAAAGGAAGCGAACATTTAGAATCCGTCAACGAGTTGCACGGTAGAGTTCGCAGGAAAAACCGAAACGAGGTTACGTATAACAGACATACATATATATTTGACTCTGGCTGGCATCGCATTATATGCTAGGTTCGTATGAACAATGATCGGATGGGGATCTACTTCCCCCGGAGCGGTTTCCCGCAGCTGACGCCCTCGTACGTTCTCCGGAACGTCCGTAGCTCGAATGTATCGTCGTGATAAATCGTTCGACGGGGCCGTGATAAATTTATCCTTCTTTTCATTTAAAATATCCTCGCCCTTAACCGGGCCACTTTATAGCGATCATTACATATTGATCGTATCGCCGATGGCAGAGAGCTGGCCGCTGCTTTTTCTTTTCCTTCTACGTCGATAAGTCTTTACGACGACAATGTCGGACGTCAGCATGGTTCTCTGATTATTCCAGGCACGAACAGAGCGGGCGATTTTATCGTGACGCTGAAATTTCGTAAACGGGCTCGACTCGCGCCAGGATAACGTGGACTACAGATATTTATCGATAAATTGAATTCCAGTTGGGGATACATACAGCCAGAGTGGATGGTAAGTGGTTGGAAAAATTGGTTGTATGTTGCGAATGGTAGGCGAAACGAGTGCGATTAAGGACTTGGAGAAAAATCGTATACGAGTTAAAGGAATAGTTGACAAATTAAATCGTTTACAGCGGTTATGTTAGTCGATATAGTACGAAAAATACACGGTATATCGAAAGGATATTAAACTTATCGCGTGACCTCCTTTCCAACCATATATCGCGCACCCTTCAATTATTTCCAGCTTATCAGACATCCGACTGCCGTCAGATTTATAACCTCGGGAAAAGAAAAAACAGAAAAGTGGAAGGAACAAGCAGAAAGATGGAGAAACAAAAACACGGAACGGCTAGGACGAATACGGAAGCCGATCTCGAGAACTATCAAAGAGCCAGTTGAACCGCTGGCCAAGCGTCGTAATATTACACGGTATGCCACGAGGAAAAACTGCAGTTATCCAGCTCCGTGCTATGATATATCGCTGGAAGACGAATGGTCAAAATATCTGCCGGAGTTTCAACAGTGATAAAGAGCTCTTTGAAGGAAAGCGAACGTGCTTGCCCGATACCTCCGGGCATCTGGATTGAGATTCGTTTAATAAGAGAGCACCCGTTCCAAAAAGAAATTGGGATCCACGGGAACGAGAACGAGGGATGGCGAAGGACGAGATCTGGAGAAGGGTGAGTTGAAACGCAAGGCTAAAAGCGAAGCAAGACGAGCTCACGGGGTGGAAAGGATGTGGTTGGAAGGAGGCATCGCCCGGAGCGGCTACGTGCTCCAAAGGATATTAAAGTATTTTAATTGCAGCGGATTTCGCGGAACGCTGGAAGGATTTATTCGAAATCACTCGATCGAGTCTATGAATAGGGATTAAGCTCTCGCTTCCAGCCTCCCACATCGTCCAACCCCTCGTCTTCCCCTCGTGAACCGATGCACACGGCAGGCCGGAATTCCGGACGTCAGGAATGGAAGGCAGAAATAATTGAACATTTAATGGGATAACCGGCGTTTATACCGGTCGTGACGTTGTCGAAACCGAAAGACTCGATTTGCAGAATGTTACCCTCTTGTTATTACTATGATTGCTGGGAGACTCGTCGTGGCTACCTGTTTCTGGCGAATCTCTTCCTTCGCCTTTGTTCTCTGGTTCTTGGTGGTGTCGCGCGGAACAGATCGACCGGATAAATTCGTTCAGTGTACGTTAAACGTCGAATTGTGGGGAGCGGAACGTCGAACGAGTGTTTGGTCGCTCGTATCACACGGAGCGTGCCACGAATTCGTGCGATTCTCGGATCATACGGATCGAAGCCACGAGTCTACGGTTTTAAACTAATTATCTACTGTCGAAGAATCGAGAAGATTGACATTTTTAAAGCACAGGATCGCTGGAATCAAGTTGGAGGTTCCGAACGTTTCGGTGACATCGCGTTACGTCGGGCACGATTAAACCTCGGATTCTTAAAGACAGCAATTTATGTTACAGCCATAAATTTCAGCCATTATTCTTTTAGAAAGGTCGACAAATCGAATCCACTTATCTGGACGATAATTCGCAGTTCGTTGTAAAGCGAGAAGAGAATCAGCTCGGTACGATGGAACGACGCAAGATATTTTTCGCGTACAATTTGTTACGGTCTCGTGAATTCTTCCGTTTCGGATACCGTTGAACAATAATCCTCTGCGTCAACCGTTCGCCGGTAACGGGTCGTTCATCATATTTCTTATCACTCTCACCTAGCTGATCACGGCAGAAAGTGACGGGTGCAGCTGCTCTCAGCATTTTGTGTAACTCAATAACGGGACTAACGAGGCTTGTACGATTAACTCGGCTCCCGATAAATTTCATCGCCCTTCCACTACGGCAAACGGAATTTCTCTTCGGAAGGCGAAACGTCGTCCTCGCTTTCCAAGATCGAAACATCGAAAACATTTTCGATATCGTTGCTATGTTGATTTTTTGATGATTTTGAAAAATATTTTCCTTACCCGAAGCGTGAAATATAAACTTTGGTTTTGCAAACAATGCTTTTTACCTAAAACTTATTATACAAATAAAAATCTGTTTGTAATTAGTAAAAGAAAAAAAAAAAGAAAAAGAAAATTGGGAAGTAGATATAAATTCGTATGGAATATGTACAAACACGTACGATGTGATTTATCGGGTCGATTTTACGATAGATATTTTCTAAAACGCGTGTAATTACTTCTTATCGAGCTCGTATAATCACAAATATTCGCCATAAATTAGTTATTGATTTCGGCATACGCTTCTGTTTCGTTACTCATTGTTCTACAGCGCAAATGGTAGATATTTCACCGTACGTTGGTACTATATTACCAGATAGGAGCTGATAACAATAATTTACGACGTACGGTACTATGCGAAAATCTTGAACAATCTACCAAATAGAAACATTTCTTTTTATTAACGAACATACAAATTTCCACGATGTGCGATTACCCGAAATGTTTTAAAAAACCGCAACATTCCCGCCATTTCTACTACTTCCAACTACTTAGAGGCTTGCAACGAGATTAAACATCGGCTCGATCGTAACTCGAATCGGTATTTCCGTAGCAGCTTCCTTCAAAAGGTTCGACCTACAAATTCGGAAAAAACCGTGGTTCCATAAAAAGTTCAGCGAACTCTCGGACCGAACCGCGTTTAACGAATGTAATAGTTTCGCCCGCTTAAACTGGCCGGTCTAATCAAGAAAGTGGTCTCGCCGTTGGTAACGCGGTACTCGCCACGAAAATCCTACTCCAGTTTCCTTTTTCGTGATCAAAGTTTCTCTGATTGACGACGAATAAAGGAAATTATACCGCGGCGAACTTTTATTTGCCACCGATTCGTAGCAAAAAGCAACATCGTTACCGATCCTCAAACTCGGTCTGTAAATCCTTTTCATGATTTCCACTGGTCGGATAAAAGGTGCAGAGGTAGACCAGTGGAAAAAGTCTGCTAACCGTTAGGCGAACGTGAACGAAAGAAAGAGGGATCGACGTCGAATTTTCTGGCCGCAAAAGAGATTCTATCGTAGAATTTAGGATGATGAATATCGTTCGGTGTCTAAACGCGTGCTTCGATAATCATTTTTTGAAGTGGAGAGACAACGTCGTTGAAGATTTTAGGGATATTTTTACATCATAAGGGAGGCAAAGTACGGGTGGATTTTCGGATTTGGATTATTTCACGGTTTAATGCGCAGGATAGAAGGTTCTTACTTTACGGCGTGGCACAGACACGGTTTCAAAGAAGCATATTTAATTTAACATACCGTTGCAGTCGGCTTCTAATTACATTAAAGGATCAGCTTAACGAGAACAAATGCGCACTCGGACTGCATGCTCGAATGCAACGTTTTTGAGCGAGGAAAAAAAGCTGCTGCGAAGAAAGCTCGAGGAAATTTCACGATCAAATCCACTTTTAAAATTCAACAAGAGCATCCTCCGTAGCTCCGTGGAAATCCTTCAACGTACTTGGAATTACCATACATTAAATCCTTCAACTTCTCCGACCATCTTCGCGTATCTTTTTATTTCTATTTCCTACGAAAAATTAGCAAATAAATCGAGGAGCCAAGAATCGAAGAAACCGTGTTTTAGGAAGAAAACGTTATTCCTACGGAACAATTGACCTCGTATCACTTATCCTTGGCTTCGAATCGAGCAATCAAGTTGCAAATCATGCTGTTCGTGCGAATCGCTATCACCGATGGCGGTGCAGCTACGAATTCGTGCCTAACACGCGCGTTCATCACACGCGGCACAGAACGAATCTACCTACCAGCGGTGCTTCTCTGTGTAACGACGTAGCATGCCGACTCGGGGCGAAAAGTACGTCCATTAAAACAAACGTTAATTCCCATGGTAGGACGCGTAACGACTCGCACCGCGGCCGTTACCTAAAGCTGCACGTACCTGTACCTACGTACGTTTCGTGCTACTGAAACAGGCGTACGGCCATGAGGATACATAACGCGGAATTTGGGTTAACTCTTGGACTACGCTTTGAACAAGAAACACAGGCGAATATTTGCCATCGTTACTTTCTTCCTTTTGAATTAGTCCGACCAATTTCGACGGCCAAGCTTTCTGACTTTTCTACGGAATAATTTTTAAAAACTACGTATCCGTAAAGTATTTTTATTCGAGCGTCTGACGTGTCCGCTCTTATTCTACGTTATGATACGAATTACTCTGAAAAATACCGCGGATCAAGGTTTCGGATTTTACAGAATAGAGACAATTCTTAAAAAAATAATATTTGAAAAGTATTTTCATTCGCGTGTCTGATGCGTTCGGTCGTATTCTACTTTATGGTATTTCTTTTGCCGACCTTGCATCTGTTCGAACGAATTGACAGAAGGCTGAGATGATAAGAAATAAAGCCCGAAATTCCAGTCAGGATCGAATGATATATAGCTCGGACTTGGTTCAACCCCTGCTGATAATAAGAAAAGAAGAACGCCATATATCGTCACTGGCTACATAGCTGGCATTTTCATCGATAGACGCTACTAGGTATATTACATATTAATTTATAACCTCGCTATATAGTGCAAACCGGTTGTATTACTTCGTTACAGAGTCTTTTGAGAAGCAATGTATTTTTATTATATTTTACTGTGAGATCTAACAAAAAAAGGTCGACACAAGAGCCAACCTACTTACATACAAAGTAACTGCTTCACCTTCGACACGAACGTTTTATCCTCTCTATCTGAAATCGTTCAAGAAGCTTTACTTTTACTCGTTGCCCCAACTAAAATGTTGTTACATCGGGGTGTATCGGAATTGAAGGACCTCCGGAAGAACTCAAAGACGCTACCACGAGGAAAGAGAGACAGTGTCCGGGTAGACTAAAGGGAGAATTATAGAAGGCTTTAAATATTTATCAAGTCGTGGGCCAGTCTACCGTCGGCGAGCTTTGACAAAGAACAAGAGGCTGCTAATGAATCCAGTCGGCTGGGAGTAATTCACCGTCCCCGTTTCTCCTCCTCGAAGCAAATGGAATTTAAGGGAGGAGGCGAGAGAACTTTTCCATTTGCCAATCTTCTTCGATCCACGTGCTTAAAAAGAAGACTCATATCGATCGATTTCCACTTCTTTATCCTCGAATTATTCGTTCATAACCGTTCGATCTGTGGTTAGGAAATACAAATACAAGGTATCGCGGAAATCTATCTCTTTCGCTTTCGTTTCTATTCTATGGGTTTTTCTTTTTTTTTTTTTTTTTTTTTGATCGAGAGGTTCGTTTCCGCCGGAAGGGAGCCGACCACTTCACCGTCGAGCTATCGATTACGGTCAGAGGGAAAAAAACGCGACGAACGAATTCGAACGAGCCAACGACGTTCCACGTTCGTACAAGGAGATTTCCAATTATCGGGAATAAGTCGGTGGAACGCTTCGAAAGCGAAATCTCAATGGAGTCCCATTGATTTCTGCGAGGATAGGTGGATGAAAGGAAGAAAAAAGAAGAAAGAAGAAAGAAAAAAGGAATGAAGAAAAAGCACGACGAGAAAGAAGAAGTAGAAGAAGAAGAAGAAGAAGAAGAAGAAGTAGCTATGCGCGCGTGACTGACGAAAGGCCACGGAAGAGCAGAGAAGCCGTCTCGAAGCGTAGAATTTTTAATCTTGACGAAGCATTCACAACACGCCGGATTAGAGGAACGAGAAAGAAGCACGCCATCGGGTTGCTTTCGCTACTCCACCAATGATAATATCTGTCACGCATACTTATCCACGATGAGGGGATTCGCTCGCCTGGAATAGGGTAGGATTATTTATAGTCCTGCCTTGACTTCACCAACTCGCCACACTTTTCCTCGGATCGCCGCGGTATACACTAATATGATTATACGATTTATCGTTTTGTTTTCTGATCAATGCGAACAGACTGATAGTCTGGACGTTGATAGGAAATGGGAACACTTGAGCCGGGATAGGAGTTGGCCAGATAATTCCGTCTTGGAATAGAAGATGAAAATATGGCGGTTATTCGAGATTTTGTTTCTCTTGTTTTTATCCCTTTTTCTTTTTTTTTTTCAAGAGGTAGCCACGTTGCGAATTAGAAGGAAGAAACGTAGGTTGCTTTCGAAAGAGATACTTTGCATTTTTATTAGAGACAGTTGCAAGATGTGAATATTCCGGTATAATATTTCTAAATATATTTTTCCATGTTTTCCGTATCCTTTTTATGTCGGTGTTTTAGGTAGATTGTACGTATAGCTAACGAAACATGAAATTCTTCGTTACTATTGTCACTTACCACGTTGCCAAATCGGTGTGCTAGCCGGATTGCTGTCCACTTCGCATTTCAGGCTGACGGACATCCCCTCGACGATCGGAATTCCAAAACCAGGTAAACGCGTTATCGCGAACGACGGAGTATCTGAAACAGGTATTAAGCAATTACTGTCAGCCCCAATATCGATAGTCGTGTGTCGATCACGCGTCAGTAGGAGAAAGGAAGAACCTCTATCTTTACGATTCTTGCCTCGAATTTTCCCTAATTCTACGATTTCTCTACACCGAGCGAATATATCAAAGACGTGGAATAAAAATCCCAGCGAAAGATTTCTCTGTAGATAAAATATGGCAAGAAAAAGCGCGAAAACTGATTGTTCGAATATACGTGGAATTTTTAATTCTTTTCGGTAAAAAGAGTTTGGTACGACGAGGCTAATGTTTCACAGAGTACGAACCGGAAAAAGAGTTTGGAATGTTCGAGGCCGTAAGGTATTTATATTTGTACAGCGGACTGTGTCGTTATTATTGTTTATTAAAGCGCGCAGAGAAACTGGAGCGGTAGGTAGGTCGATAAGACCAGAGCTTAGCGTCTTAATACAAATTGTATAGTAACGAGGTATCGGAAAATTTCGTGTTAGGTTGCCTGGGACGTAGGCTCAAGCAACAAGATTTGAAATGCGTTCTCTATACAAATAAATTCAACTTAGTCGAGTACAGGAAAAAGTCGATTAAGGGTAAACCGCGTTATGAAGATTCTCGTGTCGCGGCTGGTAACACAGCGAGGAGAAACTGTTAACGTTATTTGCTCTCGAGTCCAAGTTACGATATTGCTCGCTTATTTTATTCGTAGCGTTTATATCGTTGTATAAGGAAAATATTTAAGCTCGACTCTTAAATCTTCTCTGAAATGATAAATCTCGCGATATAGAACGTCTCGAATATTCTTCGCGTAATAAAAATACTCCTGCTTAATGTGAAAAGTAATTCTCCATACTGGAGACATTTTTCATACAACCACGATTATTCTTCGAACAGTGGTCTCTGGTTGATTCGGCGCTGGAAATCGGTCAGACCGACAAAGGACAACAAAAAGCCCGAGAGGCAAAAAGAGGAATATCGAGCGGAACGAAAGCAAAAATCGCGCGACTTCGTAATAACCGAAACGAGCGACGGGGAGGAAACGAGCCGCTCCATTGCGGACATCAAACCTACTAATCGGCAAAACGGAACTGCGCCTCTGACGAACGAGCTACCCCTTCGCCCCGTTTTGTGGGCGACGACCATGGCGCGCTACTAGCGTTCCTTCCGCGTCATTAACGACCGACCTCGAACTAGGTGACAGAATCGGGCCGTATCCAGAACGTGGATGCACACATGCGCGTAAGCACGCGTGCTACATAAAGGACACGTACATACGCATGATACACACATATAGATACGTACACGTACGTATACGCGATAGAATCGAAAGCGTTCGACGAACGAACGAACAAGCCAGCGGCGAGCGAGCGAGCGAGTGAGCGCGTTTCGAGGCCGCGAGTAATTAACGAACAGCATAGGACAGTGAAAATTTTACGACCCACGGGTCGCGTGTACTCGTTAAAATCAACCCTGTCTTTATTTCGCTTCGTTCCCCTATTTTTTCCTTCTGTCCGTCTTTCTCGCGCTCGATGACCGGTCGGACGGATGACGATGGTCGTCCCATCCACGGCGGGGAACAAGCTGGCGCCTTCTCGCGTGAAATCAAAGCTTGCCGTGGCGCCGTCCGAACGTTCGGTCGCGCGCTATATCGCGCTGTTCGTTCGGTTCGTTAATATTTCAGTAGCGCGCCGACGCGAGGATGCCGAGCAAAAGGGTGTCGAGGTCGCGAGATAAATTGGTGGTTGGGAAGGAAGAAGAGGCGACGTGCTGGGTTTAGAGGGACCGGTCGTAAGAGCAATGGAGACGAATCGCGTTGAAAAGGGCGAGAAGAGAATCCCAAATACATTGATGCGGGCTGGAAGTAGCAAAGAGGGAGGAAAAGAGGAAAAAAGAAGCGAGAAGCTTTCCCTCCGACTACCGGATGGCTCCAAGTTATTCACTCGGCTATAATAGCGCGGTGCTGAGACAATGCAAGCTTAATGAAAGCCACCCCCGCTTCTTTTCATCGCGTCTCTCTCTTTCTACCGGTTTCGTTGCTATCTTTGTTCGTCCTCCTTGTCCCTCTTTCCGGCTATTCCGTTCCCACCGTTTCTCCGTCCCTGTCGGTTTTCCCTGTACGTCTCGTGGGTCTTGCTCGACGCCAACGGGGATAACGCCACCGCCGCCGCCGCCACCGCCGCCGCCGCCGCCGCCGCCACGGCCGCTCTGTAGACTCGGCGCAGTGGCGTAAACACCAAACAAAGCAAACAATGAGACACAGAAGTGTCCCACAGACCTCGATCGCTTAATGAGAACTTTAAAGCGCCTCCGCAAACTACCAGTCTGCCTGTTTTAGACAGGATCAAAGGCAGGCGTATGTCTGAGTACACGATGTATTCGGAAATGTCTGCCGACGCGATAGGGTTACGTTCTATTTATCGTGATAACGGAGAACGGAAGCTTTTTCAAGATCGAACGCGAAACGTCTTTTCTAATCGAGTCTCGCTATAATTAAAACGCTAGTGGCGATTAGATGTTCCTAACACGCGTACATCCGATGGAAATATTTCGAAATTGAAAATATCCTTCGACCGAACGAAATTCCACATCGCCGTTTAAACAGAACAATTAAACGTTCCCCAACGAACGTACCTCTTCATTAAATAATGGTCACACGTTCCCAGAATTGACCCAGGTATTTCTAAAACAGCCAGTGTGTACAAACACGGAGCCCGCAAATACACGCTCGCAGCGGTTCCCTTACGTGTTCTCTCTCGCATCGTTCTCTCGTTTGCCGTGTGCCCGATAAATCGCACGTCCGGGACTCGTTCGAACGCGAAATTCCTGCTCTATTTCTCCCTGTGCCCTGTGTAATTCCCTTTACGCGGGTCGTGAATTAACGCCAGACGAAAACGACGGCAGATTGTTGTCCCGATGGTGGCCGGCTGTCGGTGTTTGTACCGGCTGGAAGAACTCGACGAGAAAGGGTGAAAGAAGGAGACGAGCGTCTTCAAAGAAATTTTTCCTGTCGTATGCCATGGCTGCTGGAATGCTCGTAAACCTTATACGGGCCGTTAAGCAAACCTATACACCAAGGGGTATTTGCGAGTGTACACCACCAGTCGTTCCGGCGAGAGTTGCGTAAAGCAACGTGAAAAAGAACGTACGAGTACGAGTTCGACCCACGGTTCCACCAGCCGCTTGTAATTTGTATCGCGAGATAGCTGTTGCCAGCGACCGTGTTGCGGTCAAAGGGAATTCCTCTGGTCTGGAATTTTAAATCGAAAAAAAAAAAGAAGAAAAAAGGGAATGGAAAGGAAACAACATGAAAATGGGGAAAAAAGAGAGAACGGATCGGAACGAATCAAACGTGACCGATTGTTTTGCCTGTGGCTTCCGGTGTTTTATGATACGACTGTGAAGAGGGATCGTTTTTTCCCGAGCTCCGGGAATTTACAGTCAACTTTTTAATCAGTGTGTAACGTGAAAGCAGCTGTTTTAACTAATTCCGTTTCATGGAAATTTTATTATTCTTTCCGTCGCGATAGTGATTTGCGAGGGAATAGAGAACGATGGAGTGAATATTTAGTTGGCCGATCGATCGAATACCTATATTTTTTCCGAATAAACGGGAAAAAATGTGGCAGAATTGACAACTTTGCGACCATCGTCACGTAACGATACCGACTTCGCTATTAACGAAACAATAGGCGAGCGCAAATATTTGGCCGTCACACGTCCACCACGGTGAACGCAGAAAGCTCGCATACGCGGATGGAAACTATCGTGAAAACTCGTTTATGCAGGAAAAATCGTGACGCGGCTGTTAAATGATTCTTTGATGATCGAACGCTTTGCTGTATGGTATGCTGAAGTATTGCTGTGCGAATTAAGCATGCAACGTGTTGCCACTGCTATCGAATTTACTACGTTTTTTAACGACGTTGCTCGATAGACGTTCAAAAAGTTGTACCAATTGATAGTTATCGATTTCGATCAAATTTCTAGAAAAAAGAAATACCTGCCTTTGGTAATATATTTGTTTCATACAGAATTGTACAAATATCAGAACGATTTCACGCGCTATAGCGTTGTTGTCGTAGTTGATGTTGTTTGTTTATTTAGATCCAGGAGGTGTGTTCGATCCAATCAAGTCGACCAAATGAAAACCAATGTTTTCCGCATGGTGGAACTATCGACAAGGAAATCGATCGATCAATCGGAGAGTGAGTCAGTCAGTTAACACCCGGTAATCACCACGCATCGTCAAATTTGTTTCAAAGAGGTACGCAATGTGGTGTTAACACAGATCGAGCGATTCCTCTGGAAAAATGACATTGCGTCGTTGAAAAATTGCAATACCCGCGAGCAGAGAAATAACAACTAAATTACTCTGTTTTTCTATCGGTCTTTCATACAACTAAATCCGAAACCGTAAATACATATACAGCTTGATGATGAAACTAACGATATTCGACGATAATTGACATCGAAATGAAACAAAATTTTGCAGATATCCGGACAACCATTAGTAAAATATGTAATGGGTCAGAGAAAAAGCCGCGTTAACTCCATCGTTCATTGTATAATTGTTCGCGATTACATTCGTCTCTTATATATTGGTGTATATTTCGATGAAACTTATTCCAGCGGAAAACAATTCTATTATACAGAATATTTCGTGAAATGTAGGACGATTTAATCAAAAAACGATGCAGGCTGCATAAAGCTATATTCTCAACCTCGTAAATGACATACCGATTCTGTCAGACGTTTTAGAAAATAACCACGTTTTAGTAAAAAAGTTGCACATCTCTACCCACGAAGACTCGTAAGAGTATATTCCATATCGATGAATTCGAAAAACGCTATCAACTGCGTTCTAATTCCACCAAGATACGAACATTTCTTCAGCTCGTTCTATCTTAGGACGGACCAAAAATGAAAATAGAACGAAGAATACGCTTTTACACTCTAAATTCGTCGCTTTGGGTCGCTCAATTTTCATTTCCAGAGCATCTCGAACAGGAAGCGAGTAATTACGCGTTGCCGGCTGATTCTGTGAAAGGAATGCATTTTCGTCGTTCACTGTGAAACAAGGAACGCGATGACGGCTCGCAGTATTCGTCTCGTAAACAAGTTTAAGTTCCGCTATATTGGATCACCGGTCATCGTGCCGGAGATGTAAGCGTCTGAAACGCGTGCTTGGCTGGAAACGTTGGTCGATTGTTACGGATGCGCCCAGTGTCCCGAGCATCGCCAGCACTTTGTCCAGTGTGCATGCAACTTCATTTCCAACTACTCGTTTCGCGAGGAAACGCGAGGGTCCGGCGCGAATTAATAGAACATGCGAGCGGACTGGAATGTTTCGCAAGGTACTTCATGGTTAAAACGTTGCCACGGTCCCGCGTGTTTTAAGGGTCGGAATGTGGCACGGATGAAAATGACGTCCGACAGTTTACGGGTGGTTAGTCACGTTACAGTTTAATTAGGTAAAAGGTTATGATAGTAGTAAAGGAGAAAAGGAGAGGCTCGCTAGTGGCTTCGTCGGAGAGACTTGGCAATGTTCGAGGACCACGGCAAAGACAACGATAAGAAATTTCATCAGAACGATGTTTCAGACGGTGTTTAGAGGTTTGACAAAGCTGAAACTTTGTGGCAGAATAAATAGCGATTAGGGTTCGTTCCCAAGAAAGGGATAAAATTTAATTGTATGGCAACGTAACAATTTTACAAAACTCTCGAAGGATGTTTCGTCGAATAATTCTCGACGCCGAAGGAGAATTCACGAAAAAATCACGTTCCTTCATCCTCGAGCTTGCGAAGCTTCAGTTCTTTAAGTAGTTCGCAAACTAACTATTTCTCGTACGTGTCTGCAAATCTCTCCGAGCCTTTATTTTCCTCTCAAAGTAAAAGCCACACGTACGACGCACACGATGCGATGCGATGTTCTTCCGCGCTCTGAAAAAACAAACACGACGTTCCTAGCACGTATCTACGTACAAGTCGCGGGAAATATGAAATGGCGAGATGATAAGGGATCGACGGAAACGCGATAAAGCGGCGAATACTTGGTTGGTTTAAGGACGAGAGGATTCGAATCACCGATCCTGCAAACGTAAGTGACTTGGACAGAGTAGTAAATTGTAATCGTAAGTTCATGCAGTTTCTCGATCTCGAAGTTTGTAGTTACTCTCCGAGGTATTACCCAGGGAACCGTGGTAGCCTCGCTACCTGGCTAAGCATTCTCCTGTTTCTACCTAATTACCAAGTATCAAGTAAGCTTCATAAAGCTGCTATTAATCTTGTTCAAGCGCGCGGCAACGCCGAAATCCATAGGGTATCGCGGCAACGTCCTGCACGTTCGCACGATCTGCTGCATGATAACGTCGCGTTTGACGTGCAAGCAATTTACAAGTAAATTTCCAAATCTTTGAATTTAAACGAGCATCAAGATCTCGCGATATCCGCGAGAGAATTAAGAGAATACTTTGATGGGCCAATTTGTCAACTAACATCGCAAACTTTACTTCTCAAGCAGTTGCTCGAAAGATTCGAAAATAGGATTTAAGTCGAGGATTTGCTTTGCACGTAAAGCGCAAGTTCGTTGATTGTATTTCCTAAAGCTGTTATCGAAAGACGTCGATAATTGGAGAAGATACCTGTTACTAACGAGCGACTCGTCAACCACGGTAGAACGAATCAGTTTCTGGTCAGACACGGTCATTAAAAGTCTACGGTATTTCAACGTTCACTCCTATCGTAGAACGACCGGAAGCTATACGAGAGTAGCATGAAAAGCAGTATGAAAAAGTGCACCATCATAATTTCCACGCATCTACTTCTCCTACATTTTCCTTACATTTTAAAATCCACTGGCTCTTACAACTTCGTCTTACCCATTTCTTTCACTCACGATCAACTGCACTGATTTTGCCCTGCAAACGAGCGACGCGAAAGGAAAAGGGAGACAAGATTTCCCGGACCGTTTCTCCGTTGCTGTCAGCGGCACTGGTAGACACCCGATAACAAACCCACATTCCCGCGACCAAGCGTAGGTCGCATCTGCATTCATCGCGTAGATTCGGCGGCCCCGTAACAATTTTCATTAAACGACCTCAATAGGCAAGTTATACAGATGAATGTAGCGTTCATCAGGGCTGGTGGAACGTCGCTATCGAGGCGGGGCGGCGCGTGTTTCGCCAGGACAAACCGGAAACGGCGACGATATTATACAGCCGGGTCGCCCGGAGTCGAACGAAGGAGGCGCGCCGCTGTTTCACAAATTTGCAACTTACTTTCGGTTTCGGGCGGTCCGTGCGGCAGGACGGTCGCCATATTTTAGACTCGAGTTTTCCCTGTATCTGTGTTAGTCAAATACGACGAAACTGGTGCGCGTACAAGAGCTGGGATTAAAATCAGTCGGTTAACTGGCGTCCTTTGGCAAATAGAACGGAGACGAGATAGAAAAGGAACAGGGAGGCTTTAGAATCGTTAGAATACGTGGAAAAGTAGAACAGAGAATTTCTTACACATCTAACAGTTATGTACAATCGTGAAAAGATACTCGTGCTGTTCAAAACGTTTCACGTGTACGAATAAGGTCGCACTGCGTCACGTGCCATCTTCTGAGCGACGAACAATGCTCGTAAATGAGATTATCTTGGCAGACGCGTGTCTCAAGTATCGAGATACGTCGGGTTAGAAAATGCATTTACAGAATAAAGAATTTACTTGGACGGTACATTCCTCGGACGACAAACGCGGACGAGTCGTTGCGGTATAGAAGAGAGAGAAAGTAGAAGTTGGACGAAACGAAGGGAATAGAAAGAAGAAAGAGAAGCTGAAGAATGGAAGAAGAAACGATCGAGAGAGTGGAAAGGATAAATGGAAAGCAGATTGGAAGAGATAGAAGCGAAGCGAGTTCGGCAATTCAGCAATTGGCACAAAGCAAATCGCGGCCTAATTAGAAGATAACATCGGTACTCGTGGCGGGTTCGCGACGCGTGCGAATGCCTCGCGTGATTTGCGAGACTGTCACGGGATAATCAACGAACGGGTCTGCCGCGATCACGTTTGCCTCCACCGGGTGCACCCGGTTGCCGTGGAAATAGCTTCTCGAAACGTCGCGATAATTAACCGGCTCGTCGACAGAGTCCAGAGAAGGCGTGATTCGGCTGGAACGAGACAGATATATGTACACGAACGCGCAGCCATACACGCACAAAGGTAGACAAGGGTAGAAATGGAACAGCGTTCGTCGGAGGAACGATTCAAAGGATATAGACCGCGTTGTATAATTCATAGAGCGCGGGGCAAGCGAGAAAGATAGAAACGGAAAAATATAGAAAGAGAGAAGGAAAGGGAGAGAGGGCGCGATGAAAGGCAGAAAAAAGAGCAGCGTTTCGTGGAAAAAGGTTGAAATCCATTGGCGTGGGCCAACGGGGATATAAGACTATCGAAAAACGATTAATCCCTGAAGAGGATCACCGCACCGGATGAAAAGCGATATTACCCTGGGGGCCTCTAATTCAGCCTAATTGCTCGTTTATGCGAATCCTTGAAATATTCATGAAGCTTTATGAGAATTTTTCATCCCGCAGCTCACGCTGCTTCTTTCGAACTGTTACCGAAAGGGGGAGGAGGGCTGCACGTGTTTCCGCCACGAGGCGCGACGCGATCGATCTTCCGTCGATACCAAAGGTACACCGACAGTTTTGTCGAGGCGATGCGTTTGTGAGAAAGACACAGGCCGCTGACTTTATATCGAGGAACTCGTTTTAGAAACGGCACGCTGTTTCATCCTGCTGGCAGAGATTAAACGGACCAACTTAATGGGACACAGGTGACGCTTCCTTCGAACCAGTAAGATGAAAACTAAACACTTGCGATGGATTTTAGGTGGATTCCGCTTGAAGTTTCGAGCGTGGAATTGGCACGGTTACCTTGTAACAGGTTTTTCTCAGTCGATGTAGAGATACGGATGAATTACGTGCGAGTAATTATAGCTTAAGTATACAGACTGCGAACCTGGTATATTTGGACTGTCTATATCTTGTTAAATAATCGCGATCGACTGTTATTTTCGCTTAAATATACCAAGTACGTGAGAACGAGGTCGTAGGTAGATGAAGACGAGAAACGAAGAAAGTATGGGAAAAGAACAGTCTGGAGGAGCGCGGGGACGAATCGTCGAAAGCGAAGATACGGAGGAACAACAAACTGAAAATGTCGAGAGAAATTGGAAAGTTCGTGAAAAAGAAGATCGCGTCGGCGGCGTAACTGGCACACCGCGATTCCAGCGAAAGACGTTTTTTCATCGTCAGTTCATCGACTGAGAAAGGAAGAGGAAGGGTACTTATGTTCAACCACGGTACCAGGGAAGGATAGTAAAAACCACAGTTAGTTAGTTGCGGACTCCTTCCCTCGAAACAAATTGCGTTTAAAGAGGAACAACGCCGACGGACTTTCGCAGTTAAATCTCATCGGGTAGCTTTGAGCAAGTTTTTGTGGCCAATAAAACATCAGGAGGGGTTGAGTAACGTTTTCTACCCAAGTATCTTGCAGGAAATCAAATTGTCCGAGAGCGTTTCGCAAGTGTCGCGATATTTCCTGCGTGCGCCACCGACCTTGTACCGGATCAAACGGATTGGATTTTCAATTGCTTTCAGAAACGTTCCGACGATTGTGACCGTAGAACACCGCCTCGAGCCATCTACCTTTGGAAAGCATAGCACAGTTGCGTTTCAATTAATCGACTAATGAAATAGTTGCGAGAAAAAAAGAAAACAGACAGAAAGAAAAGAGGAGAGTGGAATGGGAGGAGGAGGAAGAGGAGGAGGGGGGGAGAAAGGATATAAAAGTAGCGGAAATCAAAGAGTAGCAAGCAAGCGAACCTTTCAACGTTTCTGGGACGATACAGTAGCGGACAGTTCGCCTCGAGCGAGTTTACATCGCGTCGTTTCAATTTCCGAATGGGCTGATCAGAAGGAAGAAAGGCACATGCGAACGAACGAACGAACGAACGAACGAACGAGCAGTAGAAACGGAGCACGAGAAGAGCAACGGGTTGGGAAAGAAGATCGTCAGAGTATTGCTTCGACGAACGGTCGGCCGCATCGAGGACAGTCGTTCATTTCGCGCGTACGCTAGCTCTTCCGGCGTTGAAAATTACGCAACTACTGGAAAGGGACGCCGGTGGCAAAGAGTGGTCTATGGAAAACCGGGAAAATGAGGGAAAAAGCGAGCGCGATAGTTCGACATCGTCCGAAGGAAAAAAGGAAACGAGGAAACAGGAAGGAAGCAGTGGAACTGATACAACGTTACGCGACGATACAACGAAATAAGCGGAGAGAAGAGATGGAAACCGACGTGGCATGCGTATATCAAGCTTTGCTTGCTTGCCGTGGGCCAGTTCGTGCGGAAAAAACGTTTGCCGGCGACCGAGCATAAATAACCGGTCATCTCCGGGAAAAAAAAGCTTGATCGATCTGTTCAGGTTATTAATAAGTTGTCGAGCAGCATGGAATACGGTTTAATGTCCGTTTGATGTTTAATCGTTACGTAATTCGTGTCGTTATTATCGTCGTATTCGATATGATTTCTTGGGAAGATAACGAATGGAACGAAAGAGAGCAAGATCGGCAGCCGGAGAACCAAGTTTATATTTCTCGTGTATCGTAAAAGTTACGCAATTAGTCTGCTAATGCGCACGCCTCTTTAAACGAACGACGTTACCGTGTATCGTAATTTGCGCGCAAAATAGCGAGAAACGTATATTTCGAAAAATATCGAACTGTTTGCGAGAAATCAGTGGAAGAATGCGAACATCGAAGCCTGGACAGGAAATTAATTAGACTTTAAGTTGATTGGCTTAAGACTGGAAATTAACTGAGAAGTTGACTGCTAAGGAGCTTCACGGGTCTTCGTTTTTGTCTATGTTACACGTAGATCGAGAAAAGCCTGAAAATTTGTTTTTCCGGGTTTGATTAAGTGCTTCTTTAAATCACCTCTTTTTTTCAACGACGCTAACTAGCATGCTCTCGAGGAAAGACAAAAGAGTCGCGAAACTTTTAGTATCCGCATCTTTCTAGGGCCATCAAGTTTATAAATCTAGGTAATTAACTCTGCAGGAAGAAGTGTCCGTTTCTATCAAGCAAATGCCTGGAGGAGCAAAGTTTCCTTACAGATCTCTGGACATTGTTTAAGAAACATTTTCCTCCGGTAAAACATTCGCCATTGCCTTTTGCTTAATTATACGCTTCATTTAACCTTTTGACAAGATCAGAGAAAGCAAATGTTCCCTTTTAGAACTTCCAAACTGAGAAATTTCAATAAAACAGATACTTCGGAAACTCGAGCTTTCTTGGAAATATTTCACATCGTTCTCTAAAGGTAATGTGAATTCCAAATCGTATTTTTCAACTTGCTTTTAATTTAGTAACAAAGTTAAAGTCCGCCGTTATTAAACAAATTTCTATAATTTATAAAACACGGGCTTAAATTCTTCGAAATTATTAAACGCTAGCAAATATCTCTCTCGGTATAAACAAATTTTGAATAATATACGGAACATCGGCAAACTTTCTGTCTCATTAAAATATCTCTAATCTACGGAACACCGATAAACGTTTCTGCTATCATAAAACAGATTAACTTAATCTTTATTCGTTCGGTGAACAAAAGCTTTCGTATGAGAAATTTAAGCGTTTCCTAGTTGGAGTAACAGCTAAAAATTGTCTAACAATTTCAAGTTGTTACTTGGTATTCGTTACGCTACGCCGCAGAGGCAGCGCAAAGTCGCGTTTCCAGGACAAAAGCGTGAAACGTTATAGCGACGAGACGCGATTGTGCTTCAAAGCCACGACCTGTCTCGTTCCGCGTGAATGTTTTTGCTTTTGGCGCGTATCATCGTAATCCTGGGCTTACGACACGGCATTTACCGTCCGTGGCTGATTGTCCTTACAAACAGTGGCTTTGAGCATCGAAAATTGAACGATGAAAGCTGAATTTCTCCCCTTCTACCGTCCTCATTTTCTTCCATTTGCTTCAACTTTGATTTCGTTTAAATTTGCGTTAGCTTTAATTCTTTGGTTGCGAACAAACTTACTCGATAGAGTTCTCTGTTGAGGTCAGTGTAGTTGAAACTCGATGCTCTAGACGTTAATCGCAGTTTCCTTTACCTTATAGAAACATCTTTTCTTCATCTTTAAGATTCTTACAGTTCGTCGAATCTTTGGATCATTTAGTTTCTCAGTATATTTTTTCTTTATTTGCAATTCGCTGTATTTTACTATTACTCTATCCTATTCTTCTGATTTAATTCTCCGGTATTACATCTGTACAAAATGTTGTTGACGCAAGTGTAGAAGAACGAACCTCCCGACGATAAAAATAAACGATGATAAAATTTACGTAATTGAACGATTTAATTGTATCGAAATTCATTCTAAACAAGTTGAGCGCTATTATCGAGCTACTAGAAAAAAATCGCATACAAATATTTCTTACGAAATAACTAAAATAAAACAGACAGAGTATGCGATATTCCGCTAGAGCCTGTTGCAGAATTTAAGAGATAACCTTGCAGAAGTACCACCCGATGCTCGACAATTTTACGCTTACCATTTACACCAGTAAAGCTAAATGTAAACTTAGATAGTTCTTCGAGAAAATCTTCTCTCTACGTGCTGTTCGTCGAACAGGTCTTCGAAACGACTGCACGTAAACCGTCGTAAAGAAACTGTGTGCACGCACGCGACTGCCAAGAAACACCGTTGTCATCGTGGTGTCGCCGGTTAAACCCGTCGTTACGTCCGAGGTTCTTGCGAACGAGCAACGATCTAAGGCAGCTACATCGAAAGACTAGCCGAGGAAAGTAACCCTTCGTCGTAACTCGTGCCGGCCGTTTCGGTTCACGGCGAACGACGATTTACATCGGCCGTAACCGCGAGAAAGGATTCCGGGAAATTGGATGTTACTTGGACATCTAGTCCGCCGTTTTCTTTCCTACACTTTCTCGGACAAGCTTATGGCCCAAGTCTGACTTTTCTGGCGGTTTCGAATGATCTCGTCTGGATAAAGAAAAAATCGAGGGACGTTGAAACTTACCAGACGGCGTGGTAAGCTTACGGTGTATCGAGAGATAAGCTGGTATTTATTTAGGTTTGCGGAGTTGGTTCACTGATAGCAGGTTGTTGGATAGCTGGATGGAAGAAGAGAGGATATGTTTCTGGAATATCGATCGAACGGAGCAAATACTTTTGGAAATTAGGATTCGATAAGAGTGACCCTGCGAGATTGGATTTAGTCTGACTTGTTAGGGTTTCTATGGTATTGATATCGTATTATGTTTCTTTCCGTGAGTTCTCTTGCCAGGTATCAGATTCTGGGTCCGAGATCGTCGATAGACTCGTCTTACGGACATCTGTCCTTCGCAATAATCGCAAGATCATCCATTCTATATATTCAAACGTGAATAAATTGAAACGAGACTAAAATCATATTACATGTAATAGATCGTTGGAGATTAAATGGGATTTTCGTTTGCAATTATCTACGTCTTTTTACGTCGCTACCTGGTAGCAAATACAGATCACGCTTGTAGAGATTGAAATTAAATCGGAAGAAATGAAACTACGTATCTGAAAGATACGTAGAGAGTAAACGAAGGCCAAAGGGATAATTACGAATTCTCGCGTAAATTACTTTGCGCAAAAACTTGATAGAAAATCTACATATCGTGCTAACGAAACGGCGAATTTTGCTCTTTGAAAGCCGAAAACGAGTGTCAACGCGAACGTTACATCGTGATGCAAGCGCACGACAAGGATTTTAACATTTTGCGGCAATTCCACTGACAAAGGAAGCACACGGTGCCTTCCCTCGTCAGCGATTCCGCGCGCGAAGGTGCCATAGCGCGGGAATTTGAAATTCAGATTAATACGGAACGCGTTCATCGTTAACACTGCAAAGGTCTGCCTGGCTATGCATTACCATACATGCGCACCCTCGCTCATCCAGATACGAACGCGCACCCTAACACAGACAATATTCCAGCTTCCTTGTATCTTGCGCGCATATGATTCCGCCATGGTGTTTACCTGTTTCACGGCTGGTTGGAGAAATTCGGAAACCAGCGCGAGGATGTGGATTTCAATGAAGATGCGACACGTTGCCAGCGCTAAGATCGTTCACCGAGTGTTTTCGCAATAAATCGTTGCGTTCGTGAAGCGTAAGTCGCGAGCGAGAGAACGTTGACGCTTCCTTCGTTTGATTGCACGTTGCTTCATTTTGCGTCGAGCTCGTGCTCCAGACCAAGAGGATAACGATCGAATTACCACGAATTGCGTCGAGTTACCGCCACGAGTTGCTGCAAGTCGAACACTTCGATTAGTTGGTTTCGCAGGTTTCTCTGCGGTGCAATTCGTAAGATAGGAGCGACCTATTTTCTTGTTAAAAATCAAAATTTAGTCGAATATTTGGAGGAACGTTAAAGCGAAAACTCGAGAATGCTTTGCAACTCAGCCGTGTGAGAGCCTCGAGGAAGCTGTCGATAGTCTATGATAATCTTAGAATGCTCTGAATATTTACGTCGTCGAGATCGTTGATTTACGTACGTTTTAAACTCTTTTTATAACATTCTTAGCGATTATAGGGTAGAGAATATTTTTCTATGCGTTTCTATGACAGTTTATGAGAAGTCCGAAGCTGTTTGAAAACATATCAATTAGATAAAAAATAAATTAAAATACGAAACCGTTCTATCCGATAGACAACCTTGTATCTTCCAACAGAATTTATCAGTAGAACAAGCAAATTTAGTTCTCCAAATAAAAGCAGCATCATCGACGGGAATGCGTCGCTTCTTCGAAGTTTAGGAACTGGATCGCGATTCTACCGAAAGCAAATATTTTTCCTTGCATCTCACGCGTGGGACAACTTCAGCGAATAAAATTTCACATAAAAGTGAATATTCCCGTATAACACGGAAGCGTCCTCTAAATTCTCGATGCAGGACCGGCTCGAATTGAAAGGCGTCCGCTTCCTAATGGTTCTCTGGGCGTCTTGTGGAAATATGCGAGTCTAATCCCCGCAGCGACCGTGGAAATCCGTTAAGCGGGATTCGCGAGCCTTCGCAGTCGGCGTTTCTGCTGTTCGACGATCTGGCATTCGCGACGAGAAGGACGCGTAGAAGAAGATGATGACACCACGGACTATCAGCGTCACGAGAGTACAGTTTAAATTAAGAAATAGAGAGCGAACCATTAAATATCAGAGAAACGTCGCTCGCTAGGCGAAACGCGGTTTAAGAATGGATTTTGTTCGAAAAATAACGAAATTAAAAATAGAAACTGTAATTATCGAGACAAGATAAGATAATTTGACTGGTTCAGCGAATAATTTAATTTTGATTAAATACGAAGAAAGAGTTCGTGAACTGAGCGTGCGACCCCGAGTATCGTAAACGAGCTAAGAAAAACATAGCCTCTTCCTGGCACGATTTGCATGTATTAAATTCCAGTTTGTATATAAAATCGGGAAAGAAGGTGGTTGGTCGAATTCGTTCGATCTTCAAGCCGGACCAAGCTGCAAAGAAAAATCCCGTAACGCGAGATTGTCCCGTGGAAGGGGATAGGAAGTTCCTTTTCGATGATCACAGAGCCTCGTCTTCCGTGGCACCGCTTTGGAATACTAATATTAAACTTCGCCCGTTAGCGACGTCAAAGACTTTTTGCATAGAGCAAAGTCTGCACGTGAGAGAAATAAAAATGCAGATACCTGTATACACGGAAATCGAGGGATACGTCGTCGACTACGTAATTGGGAACGATCCCTCGATATCGTCAGACGATTGTACACCTTGCGGAGCGTAGATCGCAGTTGAATTTCATCGATTCTTCTAATTTCCACTCAAATATTTTTACAATAAAAGGTAAAAATAATAAACGGAAAAGTCTTCGCTAATAAAATTTGTTTAAATATACGCACACGTATAGATGAATGAAAGATCTTACAGTTTCGCGTACGTGTTATGTTGGATGAAATTCGCTTTCCAGAGAAATCGATTTAACATTAAAATGTCGGCTTTTACCTCGTCAAGTATCACAGAACACGTTATTCTTCATGAATTAGCGTTAGAACGGAGAAATTCGATTAGCTGTCCAGTCGACCGCGTTTAATCGTGCGGTTACATGGTGTCTTTCTTCTGACTAACCCTCGGTCTGCCTTATCCACCGGTAAACTTTACCCCTCGGCACTACCCGTTCCCTAGTTTCCGTCGTGCACGAACGAAACGGGGTTAATTCGTCGGAAAACTCGATGAGCCGGCGATCTTAAATCTCGTATGCACCGACCAGACGAGAGAAAACAATGGAGGATCAAATTTTATGGGGTCGTTCCGACTAAATTAACGCGTGCCACCGTGTCGAAATATTCCACAGGGATTACGTATTGACGAGGTACACTCGTGTCCCCATTTTTCCCCTCGTTCGGTTAACTGCATCGTACACCACCATTGAAACACCATTCCCCTTAATTTTGCTCTCTATTATCGACGAAAGAGTCCTGAAACGTTGTTTCCACCGCTGTGGCACGGACGTAACAACGAAGCCAATTATTCGCTCGCAACTGATTCGACGAGATCGACTTACGACGAAAATTCTGAAACGATGTTTTTGAACGGGGTTCAACTAAAATAACATTTCCGCTAAAATAAAATTCTCCTTTGAAAAAAATTGCCGCTGTATCGATAAACCGTATTTTCCGTTAAACAAAGATTGTTTTTCAATCATCGAACTCGTCGAGAGATTTAGACGTTCTGGTTTACCTTACGCTCTCCGGTTGCTCTTTCTGATTGCACGAATGAAAAATACGAAGAGGCGAGCGCGAGCTCAGCTTATACAAACGAGCTTACGGCTTAAGCATTCCGACTGGCGAGTGAGAAAACCGAAAAGAAAGAGTCCAAAAGAAAAGAAAAAAAAAAAGGAGAAGAGTACGTAACAGACGATGAAAGAAGAAAGTACAAGGAAACGAAGCAGAAGCAGGATTCCGCCTATAACGAGCATCGCGTACGAGGACACGAATGATTGTTAAAATACACTGCCCGAAGGGGTGCGTGTGTGTACCGATAGAACGCAACCGGAAATGTTTCGAATGTTTTACTCCGGAACGCGCCCTTTCTGTCGCTTATTTTTCCTCGCCAGCATCCACGCAACTGCTTCGTTAGAGAACCCTCTGTTTTTCTCCGACCTCTTTTTCTCTTTTATTTCTTTCTTCTTCCGTTTTTTTCTTGTTTTCTTTTTTTTCTTCTTTTGTTTTTTTAATCATTACCCTGCGTCCTTGTTGCGCGAGCACGGCAGAAAGATATTAGTTATCGAATTCCGATAATAACGCGTCAAAGATGACGAGTCTGGTGTAAATAAGCCAGGAAATTGTTATTCGCCGGGGTTGAAATTGAAAGTTACGTGCGGAGGCAGACGCGAACGCACAGCCAGACGCCAGGATAACAATGATTCTCATCGAACGTCTCGCCGTTCTCCGGCCTGACTTCTTACCCGTGCAATATCGTGGCAAGTTTTCTTGCCAACCTGAAACCCGCTAACCCTTTCAGCGTACGAAGCAAGGGCGAGCACAACCTCCAAGAGGGAAGTTAGTTTATGGAGGAACTTGGGTATATATGGAGTGTCTTCGAGGGATGCTGGTGTACGAGACGATGTATAGGGCGTTTCTATGGAAAAGGAAGGTTGCTTCGTATTTGCCTCTTGGCCCCGGTTCATTATACCATAGAGTATTTGCATTTTAATTACATAAAACACAGATTGGAGAGAGATACTTGTTTTAGTGATTTATCGTTTATTTATTTGAAGATACTTTATTGTACGTAGGAGGTACGACAATATCGCGGAGAAGAAGAACGAGTAATTAAAAGAATGTTATTTCGTCACTCGATAAAATTCTTCTACGTACGTCTCGAAGAAAATTCGAAGAAGATCGTCGTTTCTTAACGTTGCGAAATCATCTTGTCTACCTTGAAATATTTATCACCTAATTCTACTGTGAGCGAGTTAACGGTTAAAATGGAAAACAACGAATAGAAGCTTCTATGGACACGAACGAGTAAAATAGAAAATCAACCGTCTTCTTTCTCCTTTCTAAAGAAACGAACCTTTTGATGGGAGAAAATACGTGGAAAAGGTTGAACGTGGCTCAACGAGGAGAAGCCAGATCGAAAGGAAACAGAACGACGCGTAGACGGAAAAATATCGTTTTCTCAAGGTTGCGGAAAGGAAGAAAGTCGAAGACACTGGGTGAAAAAGCGAAATAAAGCGGCGAGATGCGCTGTACGAAGGCGAAACTATGACTCGTGAGGCTCGGCAGAGGAAAGATGAATACAGCCACGAAGGAGATGTTTGTACAACCCAATTTTTCGCTCGATTGCCGTCCTCTACGCGATTTCCCATCTTTCTGCCCCTTGCCCTTCCTGCCCAGCCTTCGGCATAATATTTCCCCTAGCTTGCCGCGTATCTGGTGGCGCGTTAGACTCTTAGAAGGAACGCTCTCGTATCTTCCTGCCTCGTTCCGTATTCCGTGTATATATCCGGCTCCTGGAATTTCATTTTGATTCAAAGTTGAAGACGCCTCGTTCGACCCGTATTTACCCGCGGTAAAGTTTCATCGAGGCATGTAAATAATGTGTCGGCCAGGGTTCGGGCCACGTTGAAATCGAAAAACGACCGGCAACGCGTTACCAGGGGTCACTGAAAAAGGGAACACACCGTAGAAAATAGGGAAGAAGAGGGGGGAAAAATAGAGAAGAAAGAGAAAAAGAAAGGAAGCGAAAGGTGGAGGCGGATGGTGATGCCGGCGAAGGAAAAAAGAAAGCAGCCGGCGTGTGTGTAATTCCAGAGGAAAAGGTGCGCGAGAGAAAGGCTTGCGGCGTTGTTTGTTGCCTCATTGCCCGCGGTTAACTGCCAGCAACAAAAACGTTCTACCGTCGGCCAACGTTACGTCCTATTACCGAGCCTCGTGTCCCACGCTTCTCCGCGTCCCTTTCTTCTTCGTCGCGTTCCACCCTCTACCCTTTCGCCTCGTCATCGTGACGAAACGCTCGTTTATAAAACTCCTACGAGAACATATTCCGCGCGAATTTGCATGGAAAGTATTTCGCCCGGTAATCGCGTTACATCGGCGCACACACGCGCACACACACACACACACACACACACTCACTCGTACGTACATACGTACGTGCATACGCGAGCAGGAAAATCCTCGCGATCGTCCGTCTTGAAAATATGTTGGAACGATGTTAAGATGGAGGTGAAATATGCTTTATGGGGAGGATTTTTCGGTCGATAGGGATATAAAGATGATATTCGAAGTTTTCCATACGTTTGCTAAGATAAATACGTTGCGTGGCCGTGCCGTTTAACAAGTTCGCTAAAATTATCGAATATCTGTCGGATAGTCGGTGGAAATCGGCCAAGTCGATTAAGCGCGTAGAAGTTATGAAACTCGCTTGCGCGATATTGTAACGTACTGTGCGGAGTATATCGCGGCTAATAAGTGATAAACCTTGTACTGGAACCTGACTGTCTGCAAAACGCAACTCAACTACTACCTTCGGTACCCTGTGTAATAAGCGTAAAACGTAGTTCGTTATTAATAGATCAACTTCCGTGTACCTGTACAATTAAAACTTTCCTCCGCACGGAAAGTTACCCGTTTTTCTATCTCGTTTACTAAACTCGACTTTTTTCCCCGTCAATCTACGTCTATAATCTATAATCTAATCTATATCTAGGGTGTATCTAAGGGAGTGTTCGTTTTAAGTTTCGAACGCCGGGGAACGCAGACCGCAGAGATCTAAATTAATTCTGTTAATTTTATCGCGAAAGCCGGATCGTCTCGAAGGTGGAAAAAGGGAGGGAGAGAGGAGGGGGAGGGGAGAAAAAGTCTCGACGGGAACGGGATTACCTTAGCATACCTAACTCCACTCTCCTACTTTCGCCCCTTTCGACCGGCTCGTTCCGCTTCCGACTCTCTGTTTCTCATCCTTATTCTCGCTTAGGATCTTCGATCTCGGCCTCCATTGAAAATTCATTTCATCCGTCGGATCCCATGGCCAATCTTCCTTTCCATTTAATCCGAGATGCCGACTAAGATATCCTCTTTGCTGATAGTCAAAGTGAGGATCTCACGAAGACGTTCCAAGTCCGGAAGTTAACTTGTTCGGGAAAGGAGGAACCGAAGTGGCAGCTGACTGCATTAGCTTGGTTAAGTGGCGGCGGTATTCATCTCAGGAAACGTTTACGATTCTATGAAATAGATCTCGTAGTCGATGGAACTCGATCGGACATTTTTTTCATTCCCAGTACCCGGTCCTGTACATTACGAGGGTTTCCCGTGATTTTTACGAGGCGACGAGTCGACCGCGAACCTCTGCCAAGCTGGGAAACGTGCGAAATCGCTGACAGATTTGCGAAGAAGGGACGCGCAAATTCGACCCGCCAAGTTACAAATTTTTTGCCTGCTTTGGATGAAATTCAAAACTATCCTCGCCTCTCTGTCAAAAATTTTGGGCGCTTCAACGTAAGACGTACGAGACCGAGTTCTTCGTTCCGTAAGAAACGTTTAAAAACTAGTTTCCGGCGAGAAAGTTGCCCGCGATATTTCAAAACTTTCAGATGTCCTAAAATTCTGAGACTCTGGAATCGGAAGCCGCGATTTCTCAGCGTAATAAAATCGACAAACATTTTTCGATCGATCGAATCTCTGTCACGTTGCTTCGACCGACGACAGCTCTCCACCCGCCTCGCCATTATTACTTGCACTTTCCTATCGAGCAAACAGCCCGGGTTCGCGTCGGCAATCGGCCGCTAGCAACGACGACGACCGAGACAAAAGCGTCGGATGGAGATAAAAGCTATGCGTCGACGGGGTTAAACGAAAGCAAAAGAGGAAATAAAAAGTGGAGAGAGCTGGAAAAGAGTAAATAAAAGGCGACGAAGGATCGGACGATCCATGGACGTAACGGGTATTGGCCTCTTTTGGCGCGCAGACAACTCTCGCTAATCCCCCTTTATCCAAGGCTAGCGTAACTTCGCGTTCCATTCGGCGAATATCTTACGAGCACCGGCAACCATCCAAGCCGTCTGCTTTTTCCACCCTGCGGCTCTCTCCAACCCTCCTACGAACAGTGGTGCGCGACTTTTCAGCGAGGAGGAAATCTTGGCCAAGTTGAAAATCGAATCGTGATTCGTCGATGCGGAGGGTAACTGAGAAAGAAGGTGGACGATCTCCAAATAGGTCGGCAAACGAGTCGACTTCGTTTCCGATTTAAGGATTGATGAGGTGCGGAGCTCGCTTTTGAGCCGCGTAACTTTCTGCTCCTCTTTCGTCTCTCCGCAAGGTACGTAAGAGGGCTGAAGGAATTGGTGGACGAAGGAGCGAAAGAGAAAAAGAACGACAGCGAGGGAAATTCCCGTGCAACGCCTTGTCGAACCGTAAAATCGTTCGATATCGCGACGGCGGTGGTGAAATTTTTGTCGTGCCGCAGCGTATCGAGCGACGCGGGTACCGGAGTGTTCGCGAGCATTGGGACGCCTTGGAATATAGGTCGTATCGAGAATCTCTCGTCGACTTCGTAACGAGAGTAACGAAGGGCAGCGGAAAATGGGCCATGCATACCGCGGTTCCTTTCCAATTTTACGAGACGGCCAGCACGCGGAATTCTATTATTCCCGTGAACCTTGAGAACGAGCCGTCTACAAACGCCTCCATTCTTTCACGATGAAATCCGATGAAATCACGATGAATTTTTTCGTATCGAGCTTCCATGTTTAGCGAGCTTCCTCTCTAGGCAAAACGAACGGAAATTTGTAATAATCGAAGATTCCTTTGTACGAAACGATCGCATCGATTGGGAATCGAAGGAAAGACGGATTTTGTGATAAATTATTGAAACGTTCGATGGAGTTTCTTATTAAAAGTGGGTTTTGTCGGAGAACAGGCTGTCAATTATGAATAGGGAATGGACTTCTTGAACTGACCGAAGTTTCTTCTGAAATATAATATCTTCAATTATGCAAGAGGCATACGGCTAATTCCAAAGTCGGATTATCTGAAATTTCTTGCTAAACACCACGGTATAATCAGCTCGCGAGTAAAAAATTCCCAAGTTTCGCGCGATTAGTCACCGCGATGCAAACTATTCGCGCATGAAAATTCGGATCATTTTCCTCGACAGTCTCAGCACTCTCTTTGACTCGCGTAGCCACATATATCTACCTGAATCTTGGACCGATGAGAAAAAATTTGCAACAAGGCAACGAGCTTCTCTTCGCAAGATTGCGTTTATAGTAGAATTCGTTTGCGCGACGTTGCTCGATCGAAATTCGATATTGAATAATCAACATTTCCGTCCTTCGTCATTACCATAGTTTATTTAATGGCAGTAAAACAAGTCTGCATTACCAATGTTAAATTTGCCAGCTGTATGTACCTTTCCCTCGGCTACTCTTATACGTACATACTTCATACAAATTTATTCTACGTTTTATAGCCTACCTTATGCATATTTATAGGTCAAAACTTAAACACGCTGCTCAAGTTCAACGATGTAACTCTTCAACAAATGGATACTCGATCTTCCTTTTTATCTGCCGAATACAGGACATTATCGGTAATTGATAAAACAAGACGCGGCAGACTTAACGTATCAATCTCTCTGTCAATTCGCGAGAAACGAGCGATTAAAATTTTCTATACGATCGACGAGGTTTTACGAAAAAGAGGAACGAACCAATAAACAAATTCGACAGCGGTTTATGATATAGATTATAACATCTTAGTTATTTATTTGCGATCTCGATTTTGTCGAATTCGTGTCGCGACTGCTGTTAGCAGCGAACACCAATATATCGAATCACTCGCAACCGGCATATCAAGCGAACCTAACCTAAACCTCAAACTGCCTCCAAAGACTCCCCAATCTCGATTCGCAAACTGTTCGTCGTCAATCGCGCAAACGAAGGGTGCCGTGGTCGGTGGATCGTCGAAGAGGGCCGTGCGTTTCCCTAAATGGAGCGACGGAAGACGCCTCCGCAGTTTAGTTGGATCGTTCGTCGCATGGAAACTCGCGGGGTTTCTCGACCGATCGCGTACCCTGTAAATCAATTACAAGTAGCTCCGCTTGGCCTGTACCCAGTGAAATGGCACGTAGTAGTCCCAGCGAAGCTAGTCGAGTTTCGGGAACGGTGACGTGATCGGCAAACTCATGCACGCGCGTTCCACGGTCTTAGTTCGCGATTGCGAAGCGCCGAGGACGATGGAAAGTGCAGGATGAAAAGGGGATGGCGAGAGGAGAAACGGCGAGATGGAAAGGCAAGAGGAGACGCGAGGATGGCAGCGAAGGACCGGTTCGTGGATGCACCGTCGATAATAGAAAGCGCGCCGCAGCCGAGCTTCCGCTGTTCCTGATCGATGCCGCATGCCTTCGCCAGCGGCTCAGTTCCTTCCGATGGGTCACGTTTATAGGAACTCGTCACGCGGACGGATGAAAGCAGATCGTTAACGACGGTAACGAGGCTCGTTTCGTAATCCGACGACGACCGTCTGTGGCTTCGCCAGTTCGTAACCGACATCCGTTCACCCCCAACGACAATTAGTTAAATTACTGCCTAGTGAAAATCATTGACGTCCTTGCGGCCGATTAGCCTCGTTAGATCCTTTCCCTTCTCCCGTTAGCCAGCGTAGAAATTCCACGTGGCACGTGGGTGTGTTCGGTTCAATTCGATTTCACAGCGGATAGGAGGGTGGAAAGGCGGGAATGAAGGTGGTATGATAGGTTTGTCTGTCGTTCGGACCGAACGTGTCACGGAGGGGAGAATCGTTTGTAACGCGTTCCGACGAAGAATTACGTCGGGCGGAGGAGACGGAGCGGTTTAAACGGCAGGATCGTTCGAATATCCTTTCTTCGGGACTGGTGGTTTTCGCCTAACCTTCTCGTTATCGGTTCTTTGACTACGTCGATTCGGGTCTTGTCAAGGTTGTAACGCGTTCTTACAATGGTTCGTTATTGCAACTGTGGAACGGTTCAGGAGGGAAGAACCGGAGAACGAAACGAGAATTGGTGGTCCAGTTTTTACTTAAGGGGTTCGAGACGAAGCGCTACGAGAAAGATTCGTACAACAATCTGGGGAAATTCGATCGGACGGGAATCGAATTTCTTCCAGCTGCTTTTTTATCAAAAATCCTTGTTAAGAATCTTCGAGAATCGTTCGTTGGTCAAATATTTAATCCTTTAAACGACAATTGAACGACGGACTGGGATAATTCTTCTAGAATCTCTAGTAATCCAACATTTCGTGTTCTTCTCGGGTCGATTAAAATTTTAATCTTTATTTTCATCGTATTAGATCATTTTTCGTTGGTTCTTTTCGTCGAACACGAAAGTTAAATCGATAGCCTGCGAACGAGGAAAGAGAATGGTGTCACGAGATCGACCGTGCTAATACGTATAATATACTCGATATAAACGAGAGCGTATACGGGCCGTGCAACCATCTCGAGATGGTCGAGCGTGGAATGCCAGTATGGGGGTGTGGCAAAGCACCTGTTATTTTCGCCCCATTATTCCCCGACCTATTGTTAAGCGATGGTGGTTTGATCTCGAAGGAAAATAGCCTTTAACGTTCCGAGTTATAATCTGAATTCCGTATCTCGTTCAATCGCTTCATCTACTCTCGCGCGTCCTACATTCCATCGAAGAAACAAGCCACCGATTACAAAGACTATTGTCGACGAAATTCCGGTCATAAGACGTTCTCTGTACATAGAAAACAATCGCCACTGTTTCCCTAATATTCCCTGTTGTGCCGTTAGCTTCTGTAGCGATTAGGTTAATTGCGATTCTCGCGAAAGGTTCGAGATTAGACACGCGTGTTTCGTTTCGTTTTCAACGAGAGTCGCGTTACGGACTCGCTAAATATTAATCGAGGAACTTAACAAATTGGCTGATAGTTTCGAAAAGTTTTGAAACCGCATCGAGATCAACGAAATAATCATTTCGTGTTCTTTGTTCCTTCCCGAGATTCTGTTGTTGCAGCGTTCAGAATCCAAGTTCGCGCGCTGCATCACCCCAAGGGCCTGTCGCTCCTGATGCGAACCAGTTACTTATTCTCTTTACCTTCTCCGTCTCGAGAAACTATCCAGTCAGAAACTTTGAGTGTCCACTCCCGACGACTTGCCTAACTTCGACCATTTTTCCAGTAAGCAAGTCTGTAATGAAATTTCACCGAGCAAATTCTCCAAAATTCTTCAATAGTACGTGTCTATCCTGGCTTTTTGCGAACCTGATTTTTTTCCAAGACACTCGACCGCGTTAAGTTAGAACTCGAGCTGGCCGAGCGATAGATCCGCCGTAGAGATATATTAAATTTATAAACGTCGAATTAATAGAGAAAGGTTGCAGACGTTCGTTAGAAACGAACCTAATATTACCAGCAAAGGGAATTTAATTACCGAAGCTGGAAATTAACCTGTCTCGTTATTCCTATTTCCAGTGCTGCACTTTTCCGCGCGTTTATTAAACCGGAACGAATACATATGCGTCTCATAATTCATTTCGTGCTTTCTGTCGCTTCTCTTGCCAAATCCGATCGGAAATTCCTTATCGGAAGAGACGAGAACCGACAATAAATACTCCACGCTCTACCTGATCCTGCTAATTTGCTAACGTGCGTTCGCTAGAATCGATGTTCGTCGGAAGCTGAAATCGTCCGACTCGGTGAAATAATTCGGCAACGATTCGTGCATCTTGCATTTCGCTGGAACGAACCACCACGGAATAGAATTCGCTAGGAACTCGCGTCATCGTTGCGGATCCTCGTGAACTACGCGCTCAATTTGAATATGATTGATCGAGAGTACTCCTAAGTAGGACGTGAATGGGTCTACTCGTACGAGAGGGAAGCAAGGAACTAGCGATAAGGTGAGGGTAGCCGTGCCTGCGTTGGTGCACGAAGGGGGAAACGAAGCTTAAGGAGACGAAGCGTGACAGTGACGCGTCCCACGGTGCTATCGGTGATACCGGAGACTCTCACTTAAACCCGATGATAACGTCGTTATGTCGGCTAGGGAGTCTCAAGTCGTACGACGACAAATCGAGGGAAAGTGATGATGATAAATGTCGAGGATCATGCGTGAACTTGAACGAACGAATACGAACGAGCGCTAAAGTCGTGGACGAGATTCTTCGAGGATCTCGCGAGTATCGGATAAAAAACTACTTGAAAATGCACCGTGAAAGTGAGTCTCGGCAATCGAACGGAAACGAATTGAAGTTATTTAACTCTTCGCTAATGGAATTCTATTTGCCCGTGAAAAAAGAAAGTCTGTTTACAACGATATAAAAGCTAGCGACTAATTAATACAAACAGGAACTTTTTTAATATCGGTGTAACAGCGTAGTAAACAGACAAGTATAATTTTCCAATGTTTTAGGAAACAATTTAGAAGAGTTAGTTTTTATAAAAGTAAATTCAGATTTCTGTTAGATGATCTCCTCTTGGATTATTTCGGTATGAAAGAAAGAATTTCGATGTTACAAAGGCAAAAGACGTATCTTTCGCGATGATTTTCTATTATTCGGAAATCTAGGCGTGGTAAAGTAAAGGATCAATGTCTTTGGGTCGTGTAATTGCAACGAGAACGACTAAATGAAACGCGGCCACTTTTAATTAAGCCTTAGCTTTATTCCTCGAAACGTTGCTTCATTCCTACTGGATACAACACCGCGTCTTTATTTCTTACTTAACTCCGTACTTTCGCCGGTCTTCGCAACGAAGGCTTAGAAATGCGAAGGCAAAACTTTCCGGGGAAGTTCGAAACTCCCGAAAATTGCTAAACTGTGTTGAAAATGTATGTAATCAAACGGTACATTGTGCGTTATTTCCCGAACGAAAGAATCTCCTCTTTCCATTCTGATTCGTCTTTCTTCTATTCTTTACTTTCTGACTTACGCTCTTTTACAAATTTTTATTTCTTCCATCTATACAGCCTCTCCAGTTACTTTTCAAATATACTTTTCGACTTACCCAACGGTATTATCTCCCATTTCTATCGTCGCTTAATATCTACAATTATTCCCATTATTACACCATTATTATACCATTGTCCGGGTTTTCAATTTTATTATCGATCTACGTAATTTTCTCAATGATAACTCTAAAAATAGGAAAGAAGAAAAAAGGAACACCGACGAAATAAACAAACTAAGAACCCAGTGGACCGCAGTTTCTTCTACAAAATGTGATGTCAAATTTGCAAGTAAGTAATCACTGACGAGCCGTACTTTGGCTCGCGAAGAAAGCAAACTTGCGCGCTAGGGAAAGGGAAAAAAGGCCTCCCTAAAGTTTCCTATTGCTCGTGAAGCTAAATTGTTATAGTTAAAGGAAGTCTCTGTACCTAAGCCGAAGAAACCTATCTTGGATTTACGGCCCCTCAGACGATGAAACGCGCGAGAAGGAAAGGAATGAAACCTAGCGAACTCTAATTCACCCTACCCTGTTCGCTATAATTTCGTCCAATTGAGATATATGCAGAACGACTGCTACTTTTATCTCTCTTTTTCGTAGGTCCCGTCGATGGCTAAGGGTGCTGTTTCCAGAGGAAACATTGGATATACAGGGTGAGTCTCGTATGATGTACCTCTTGAATTTTCTTACGATTTATTGGCTTCCACGAAGTCGTTTTACTTTTCGTTCCTTACAGAAACATACGACGAAGAGGAAACTTTTTGGAAAGTAAATTACGGTAGATTTTTCGAGGGTGCGCAACTTGTAGAACAAGTTTCCTCGATACTTAGGATACAGGTCGTGAATTATAGTTCTTTCGTAACGCCATATCGTTAGATTTAGTTCTTTGATCGATGAAACAGGTGTGTTCAAATTCTTTGATATCCTTTGTTATAATCTGCACCGGTCAAAGGAAAGACGAAAATAAGTAACAGAGAATGAACGAAATTGAAAAACGAAACGTCCAAGTAACGGACACTCGTTTCAGTATCACGGACATCTCGTTCTTCGTTGTCTCTCTTATTTATGAAAGGGCCTGTACCACGCAGACTCGCGTGCGCGTGGCGTTGAAAGCTGCTGAAAAGCCGTTTCGAAAAGGAGCGAGAGGGAGTAGAGAGGATGGGCTGTGGCGTGGTATGAGAAAAAGCGTGTGCAGCGGGTTCAATTTCGTCCCTTTGCAAGAAGAGATATCGACGTCATTCATAGCGAGGCTTTTCGCGCCCTCTCACCGTAAGGGGAACGTAATTATAGGTATCCCTTTCATCCGACTACGGAATAGATAGATCCAGCCGGCCAACTAATCCAGCTAATCCCTCTTCTAGGCTTTCAACAGGCCCTTCGCGCGGCTTCGATCCCATCAGACGATGCTTATCATTTCGTAGCTGGTTTTATTAAATGCACGCCCGTCGCAACACCCTCGGTGGCCTGTTCTCTGTCAACGTCTAATCTGCTCAAATTATGTCATCAGGACTTTACCAACGAACGAAATTCACCGACGGAACGCATAGATCGTGTATGCAACGCGTACCTTTGATATTCCTGGTGGACGAAACGAATTTCGGAAGCGTCGGTGGTAAAGCGAAATTGGTAGAAGTTAAGGTAGGTTCTGTTTGAGTTACTTTGTATACTTTAGATTTATTCGATAGATTTTCCACCAGTGAATATTTCATCTTGCTCGCAGTGGTTGCGGGAAAATTATTCCGCTTGAGACTGCTACTACGATTATTTCATGAGCAGTAGACATCACGATTTCACACCTGTCAGGTATAATTGTTTTTGCTTCGAGATTATCATTTGTCATTTCGTTGGTAGTATCTGGTAGACGTCGGTGTAGGGTAGATTTTAATTGAGTTCGAGTTTAAATTCGAATTAAAGTTTCAAGTTTCAGATTCAAACTCTCCATTGAAATTTCAAATTTAAACGATCGAAAATTGTAAGTTGCCAGGAGAGTAAATGACGAGAATTCGGACGATAGTATTCAGTATTTAAATAAGAGCGAGAGTGTTTTCCGGTTCGATGACAATCAGTATCCCTAATTATCAAACGAGAACCGCAGCGTTGTATTCGGAAACAATACCGCGAGCAATGCGCGATGCACCTGTAGGCACGTATACACGCGTACTCTTACCTGACCGAATCTGAACTAAATAACCACGAAATACGGTCAGTAAAATCAACAACCTGTTGATATTCGGCGTATTTAAGAAACAGCTTGTACGTCCCCGATGGATCGTGTTGCCTTTTATCGTCGAATTATCGCGACAAAAATAAGTCGAATATATTTCCAGTATCGAAACGAACTCTCTGTCGAATCTGATACTGTCGAAAATTTAGATGTCATTACTTGAAATATCTTGTGTTTAAATAAACGAATAGCAACAAGTTTATCGAAGCAAGGAGAAACTTTAAATTCCCCAATTCTTAATTAAAAATTAATATTTTCGATGAAAATCGGAGTAGGAAAACAAACGTAAAAATGGCATATGCTTTTCGTATGAAAAAGGTCGTTGAAATTCGTCCGGGACAGTCGTTTTGGAATCTCGCTTGAAACGTATCAGACGGGAGAATGGAAAACCGCGACGAAGAACGAAAAGAACACGCAACGTATTTAATTATACGAATAACATCAGCACGCTATAGAGAAAGAGGGATTTCTTGAATTCCTCCGTGTTTCGTGCTTCGGACTAGAGTTCCTTTTTCTTCGTGAACCGAAATATTGTAATGCGCGTTTCAAAATAACGAGAAAGAGAGGGAGAGAAAATGGAGAAAACGCAGAGAAAGTAATTACTTCTCCGTGAAAATGCGAGTGCTAATTTTATGGCGGAGGAAAAAAGGACAGCGCGAGAGAAACAGAGATAGATAGCACGAGATGGATGGAAGTTGAGGGATCTTTTAGCAGGAATTAAACGCGTGCACGTGTTTGAAACGGGCCTGAGTGCTCTCGTACACGATGAAGATATCTCTGTTTTGATGAGAAAGTCATTCTGCGCGCATTCGCGTTTCATATAACCGGAAATCATGACGAGGCTCTCTGTATCGCAATTTGCGTTCCGCATTACGTGCCGCAGAGTACTCTATGAGACTTTACCGTCCTATCCACCGGATCCTATCAATGGGAAATTCCGTAATAATATTGCGAAACTTCACCCCTGAAGTTCATGCAAATACCAGCTGTTTACATCCTTCGAAATGTTTATCCCTCCACCTCTGGAAAAAGATAGTTTCCGACGTGCAAACACGACACCTTGGTGAATTCCTGAAATTTATTTCTCGCGAATGATACAAGTGGGAAACTTGTACCTGCGTACGACGTCTACTTTTCTCAATAAATTCCACTTAAAATGGAGGACGCAGGTTTGAAACTTGCAGGAAGAATTTACTAGATCTTCCGTTATTAGTCCAACTTACTTTCGAGTAGTGTAACGGAAAATAGTTCTCGTTGCGAACGTAACCTTTTTCTTTTCCTTTTCAGTATCAGCTTACGTTTCAGCAGGATTTTCTTCTATTTGAAGAATAACGCACCATATCGCAAGTACGGTAGTACCTACTTCGAACAGACATTTTCCTTTGTCCTCTTTTTCTCTTTCCCTCTCTAAAAAAGAAGCAAATATTTTAAAAAATCTATTTTCGGAGATTCGACGCAACATCGATAGTTAATTAAACGAAAGAAAGTACGAAACCGTGGATGTAAAAAATTGGAAGTCCTCGAATCAAGCAAACCACCCTGCGTGAATCTCGAGACGTCGCGTCTCGAGCGAAGAAGGAAACTCGAAGAGAAACAGTTGATTTCTTCGCCCCCAACGCTATCGATCCCTTTTTCATTCCTTTAATAAACGTTTAATACAGACAAGCCATGGAATTTATTTGAAAAGGGATTTATCCCGTGTATTTCGTTGCGGTAACGTACAAAGGAACACCACAAGTGGCAATTAGTATGCCGACATTTCGAGCGGCATAGATAACTAAGAATGTTATTATCTGCTACCAAAAGGAATATCTCGATACCAATTTACACAAAGCCAGTCGATGGGTGGCGGAATCGTGAAGCACAATACTTCCATTCATCCCTTTGAGGAATCGCTGCTAAACGAGCGACCAGACAAAAGGGGAACAATAAAACCGACAACTTTTTTTTTTTCTCTATCCTTCTTTGCACCTGTCCCTTTGTTACCAGTCGGACTCGTTTCGCTTGACACGAAATTTCACTTAGGCACGATCTTCCCTCGGTAAACAGTTTTTACTTCCATTCGATCCTAATGACTTCTTTTAATTCCATCAGCAAGAGAAACAGCGCGAGATTCGCTTTTCAGCTGAACATGAAAGGGTTCGGTCGCTTTTGAAACAAATGATAGCTGTCAGTGTAGAGCTGCGAGATATTACCAATTCGCGAGATGTTGGTTTTTAATACGAACCATTCATTATCCGTTTCATGGTTCGTTGAACTTGTGCTATTTTCAAACAGACAAACACTGCGTCATAAAATCTTTCTCCGGGGTTTTATGTCCAAACTTTAAAAAATTGTACGATTCCCATAGGGATTATTTTACAAATAATCTTTGTCGCCGACGTTTGAATACGCAACATTTGTCCCTTCGAAATATACTTCTTTCACGCGTTTTCCTCACGTTCCCTTCAAATAATTCATTTCGTATAAACGTCATCTCAAAGGAGACAACGATTCGTAGGTAATTGTAGGTACCGTTATAATGTAATCGTCTTAACGCACAAACAGAGTCAACGAAACTGATGAGCTAAAATTCCACAAACGTCTAATTAATGGCTAACATCGTCCAACGAGTGTCGGGTGACAGACGAAAGACGAGATCGGTCGGTGCAACAGTGAGAATCGGATAATATGAGCAGTGAACGAGGCAAGGTGTTTACGAGAGCGTGCGGCATGTAAATACGTGCACAATGGGCAAAGTGGGTCACGTTACGTGTTTCAAGGTGCGTCGTAAAGGCATCGAATGTCTTCTAAAACGTCTTCGGCGTCCGTTCTGTTGGAAAATTCGCCCGGTCGGATGTCGACGAGCGTTGCAACGGCATTTCCGTTGCCCTCTCTAATCTCCTCTTCCTCTTCTTCCCTACATCTCCTACAGCGACATCCGGAAACGCAGGTACCATGCGAATATAAATTCGCGGAAAAACGCGAAGAAAAGGACAGGTCCACCCGTAGGAACGGTGCTTTGCTATCGGAAGAAATCGCTCGAGAAACACCCGCATCTCCTTCCGGAATCTCGAAGGTGTGCACAGAGCTGTTCGCCTAGAAAATATGCATCTTCACGGCGCTTCGGCTTCGCTGCACGCGCCCGCATCATCTTTGACGCTGCAAGCGTTTCCTCTAGCTCGGAAAATATCTACTGCCGCGTTCCCGAATTTTTTCCGCTCCCAATTGCCCGGAAACAATTCGCCCCGGTAAAACATGGAACGCGACCATATGTGTCACACTCGAGGAAACGAAACTTATCTAAGAATCGTCGTTTCTTATTTTCTCCTCTTGTTTTTCTTTTATATTTGGATTACGAGTGATTTTATGGGGCGTTGAGTATTGAAATGTTGAATCGCGCAACGTATCGTATCGAGGGAAATAAAAGAAGATCGATTCCTTGTATTTGAAACAGCGTGAAATATAGGGTAGCGTAGTTGCGTTAAAATAAAACAGTGCAGAATGTTTGGAAACGACATAAAGAAAGAAATAAGTTGTAGAGAAATTCTTCAACGAATAATCTCTTTTTCATTCTCTCTTCCTTTTCGCCATTTTCTCGTTTACTAGCACGCTATTCTATCGTTACCAAATCGTTACAACTATTTCAGATTGCATTCTTTTGATTTTTGACATGATGGAAGAATTTACAAAGCATCCTCTTTTATTAGACGAGTCTCGTACAATAGAAGAGGATAATTCGATACTCTTGCGATGATATTCCGTGATCGATTCTGTTAAATTTGACAAGGGTTTTGCTGTATTTCGCCATCTTCCTTGATAGATATTATTATGTTTGACGAGGGCTGCGTCGTACTTCATGATCATTTTCAAGAGTAGCCTTCGCAGAGAAGGTGAAGTAGTTTAATGGTGGTGAATTCCCCGTATTTCGGCTAGGTAAATGACGTAGACCTGCGCTGAACAATCTCCATTAGGGAAAATGTAATTTACTAACCCATCGACTTTCTACAAATTCCTTAAATCTCAATTAAGCTTCAAACTACCTCGGATCGTACACCTATCGTTCGTGTCAGTATCTTCTAGGTTTACCCACCAGTATTCCGAATTTCTTTATTATACAATATGAATATTTAACAAATCGTTTTTCTATTCCAGCGAAGAACTCTGACATAGTTGCAGATCTCTTGAAAAGTTTGCCAACGATATTTGGATGAAATATTGGTCCTTTTTTAGTGCAGGAAACGAGGAACCGAACACGCGTTTATTTCACGTTGAAGATGAACCGCCGAGGAGAGTTTCCTGTAGTCCTTATTTTCCGTATTTAGGAACTTCTCCAGTGTTTTTCAAAGAGCGTCGAACTGCAAGAACAGACTGATTGAAGTTCCTCGAGCAATTCTTCAGTGGATACCAGAGGATTCTGCTCGAATGTCGTTCGTAACGGATCCTCACGAAACTTTCCGCCTTGCTGGCCGTAATTCTCAAATCGAAACTTTTAGAGTCATCCAACATCGGACTGATAATTGTTCTCTTTCTGTACAGTTTGTGTGTGTCTTTCCTCGAGCTCGTGCGAACTTTACGACGATCGAATTCGACCGAGTAAACGTCGGAACGGTACGTCTTGTAACCTGGTTCTCGCCCATGAAACGATATTTTTGTTGGAATATTATAGTTTGTGAAAATATCGACCTATTATGGAAATTAATTTGATATCTTTAGACGTTTCGAAAAAGATATACATTTAAGAAGGAATAAAGGAACTGGAACGACCCCCGTTCCTCATGACTGATTTCGATATTAACGATCCCTTTTTCTGTTCCCATATTTTTTTCCTTTCTGGCCCCGTGAAGAATCGAACGACCACGGTCAAGTTTCCGTTTCACGAACTCGTAACTGACCACCGGCTTCCTTCCCACCCACTGGAGAACAAGCGTGGAAGAATTAAGGGGACGAAGTGACGTCGAGACACAATGGGTTCTCGTTGCGGCCAGAGGATTCTGAGAAAAAGGAAACTTCACGGGAACCAGAAATGACGGAATAGTTCGCGGTAAGCGTATAATTTGCAGGAGAAAATTGTGCCACGATTAATGGAGCAGAAAGAAAACGGCTGCAAAAATGTAGAAAAATTGATACTACTTGGTAATAACTCCACCGTAGATTAAACGATAACGAGTACACGATGAAAATATAAATTAATTGCATTGAAGAGAAGATCAGCACGGACTTTTCATCTTATGGGTTATTTCGTGTCCTGTGTTCTCAAGTAATTACGTTTTACTACGATCTTTATGATTTAAAATAATAAATTTGGGAATTATATTTTAATTCATCGTTGAAAGTGGTAAAGTAAATACATTTATATAGATATAAAATGATTTTCTTTCGTTGCATCGTTATGTAAAGATCTATGTATATCTAATATAGAAATAATGATTGTTAATATCAGTGCAGGAATAATAAAAGAATATAAACATTTATAAAGTATAACTAAAATTTCCAAACAGAGATATCATTTTATTTCAAATATAATTTAACCAAACAATGTCTTATTGTTTTTTTCTACACACTAAATTGTATCATTTGTTCAAATGAAGTTGATATACGCAAATTTTCCAGGTACAGTATTGTGCATACTTGGTTAAAAATCATGGTATGAAAAATGTTCATTGTTACAATATTTGCTGAAAGTAGAGTTTTCCAGGAAACCGTTTGTTTGTATATGTACATACGCCTTTCATCAAGGAGAAGGTGAAATCTCTAAAAATTTCTAAAGAATAATACAGTCCAAGAGTCTCATAATTCATTGAAAGAGAAAATTTCTACGGCGGACTATGTTTCAATTTCGCGCGCAGCTGTGATTGGAAGAATAATCGTAACTCGTTAAATGGCGCCAGCCAATTAGAAATCGAGTAGGCTGGACTGCGACGTCAATCGTCACTTCCCGTTGGAATATCGTAGCGTTAAGACATGTCAACAAAGTTTCATCTACGTTACACGGCGTTACTCGATTGCGCAGTTATTTCTTGCTGATTATACATCGCTATTAGGTTTGTTTCATTAATATAGATTTATAGAATAATTTATTGTACGTTATATAGTAAAATCAATTAGTTTTAATTCTTTCCTGTTCTCTCTCGTCGTTCGTCTACGTTACTTTTATTTACGTCGTTTACTTACGATATTACGAGATTCTAAGACACACGTCATTGTTACGTTATTGCTGTATTTTGATGTAAATGGTATTAGTTTATACGTTTACTATTTATTTTAAACCTTTGGTTTTCTTTTGTACAGATCGTTGTTAAACCACAGAAATGATTTCGAAAGAATAGGACGTTACGGTGATTAATGATCCATTCGGTGAGAATTAAAAGCAGATAACCTGATTTGGCAGATTTGATTTGCTGTAACAAGGGCTGATGTATGTATTGTACTTTTATTGAACTATAAACTGCGCATTTAACACACGATTGACAAATAACGCGTAATACAGAATTAATACGTAATGCAACTATGTTATAAATAATTCTATAGTTTATTGACGATGTTAAAATGGACGTAGACTTTGTAACATTTAAACAAGGAATTGAAGTAGCTTTTACATTTTACTGTACTTCGAACGCGATCTCTCTGCAATAACCTTAAACAGAATTTGTTTTTCGTGATGAAATACATTTCGATTGTAGGTTAGTCTGAGGTAGGTCTCTTTTGCGTATCGTTATCAGTTCCTTTAGGGATGTTTATGTAAGAAATTTTAATCTGTTGTAAGTTGTAAGCATTCTCGAGTATATACATATCTAGTAAACAAGACAAATCATTATTACAAATACATTATCGAAACCTGACAGCGAGCATTTACAACATAGGTGCACAATATTGCAAATAGGTTATATTGCATTCAGAATATTCCAATATTTACTGATGAAAAATGAATATTAGCTAATTGATAATTTAATAAATAGAATAGAAGTATTGTTTTAAACTAACGTTCATTAGGAAACAAGGGGAAAACAAAATATTTTCCTTTTTTGCTACTCTCCGTACTAACGCACTTCGTTCTTTTTTTTCAGAAAACTTTTGTGACCGCCTGCAATGCGGTTGATAAAATCAGCGTTTGCTGCGTAGGATGTAGGATCTTGAATATTTTTCAAGGTACAATAGCTCTAATTAAATCTAATTACAATTGTCATACGCGAAACTAGATTTCGTCGATTATTTTCTTTTCTTTTTTTTCTTTTTTTATTTGAATTTGTTTTTCTTCCTTTACGTACACATTTCTCTGTTTAAATATTCACTTCGGTATTAGAGTCAGTGTTTGTCTCAAGAGGATTCAACCTCTCCAAAGCACCAATGATGTAAATGTCTTTTTATATTCTTTCTTACGTTTTGAATGAAATTATTATCCATTAAAAACTAAAATTCTCTTAATATTATATTTTTAATATTATATTTCAGAGAGATGCTAGAGATTTTAAAATTTTATATTGGAGAATTACAATTTTTATGATTATCAAACTTTAATCTTCGGTATTATGTATTATTCAAATTCTACATTCAATACGATATAACAAACAGTGCAAAAACGATAACAATAATAAATTCACGAAATTGTATACTTTTTAAATAACGAGTATTGTCTTTAAAAATATATTACAGTATTGCACATTTTTTACAGATTTCCGAGGCCTCCACTGATGACGACTTTCACGATACATCATTCTTCTGGGATATTATAGCATCGATGACAACATTTTCTACATGTAACGGTGAGTTTTGTGCATTCTTGTTACTCTGATCACTCGATCATATCATAGGATGGAAAGTTAAAATCGGCTGGTTGTATTAGGTGTAATTTTTGACGAGTATAATGATCGCGGGTGTTTACTATACCCGTGAATAACAATATTTCTTTTCCTATGTTTTATATCATATTAATTCAGGGAAAACCTTGCATATGGCGTAATGGATACTAACAATATGACGTTGATGATAATAATATTAATATAATATTAAATGTTATAATTAATATGAACGATATAATGTTGATAATTAGTTTGAATAAGTGGCTGTAAAAGCAGAACATATCCAATATGAATACATATTTGCAAAAGCCAAACATCAATAAAATGTGAATAGGCACTTGTATAAATAACAAACATTGAAATAACTTCAATTAAATGCTTTGTAGTAGAGTCGAATATCCTACGACTTCGTTGTAGTGAAATTTGAAATTATTGTAACGATAATGTAAATTATAGTTGATAATCTTTTGTCTCATTTTCGGTCTCATAATGATATGTCGGACAATTCAATTATTTACTTTTTATTTATAATGTGATAGAGTATTTTGACATGAAGATATTAAAGATCGATTCTTTTTATATTCAGTTTAAGAATTAAAGTTGTAATGATAGTCCTCGGTCGCGCTTACTATAATTATTTTTCGAATTAGTGTTGCGTTGATGCATAATAGTGATTGTTGCGTTTATAAAATGTCGCCCAATATTTTTGCACCGAGATTGTGGAAATATGATTCCGTCCTTGGATCACCTGATGCTTCGAAAAGATTTCCCTTTAGGTTCCTTCGTTTTAGGTATTTACGTAGGTTGGGTTCGTGAAAACTTAGATTTTTAATGAGCATGTGAAATTAAATCAACGGTTAGGCAGAATGTCTATTCTGATTAACTAACTAACTAAAAATGCAATATTAGTCAGTGCTTAAATTTATGTATATACATCAATATTTATGTATGCGAGAAAATTAAGTGGGTGCATAATTAAATATAGTGTATAAATAAATGAAATAAATGTAATTTTTTGTAAGACACGTTTCTCCCCTTTTTTCTTTTCAACTATCAATTATTTTACATCTTTATAGCGATGAAAGAATAAAATATTGATACAAGTACGAAACAGCGTCTCACATAGAGTTACAAAATTAATGGTTTGAAATTGAATGTAAATTTCAAAAAGGGAATGTATGCAAACTGTAATAATAAAATGATAACGGTGTTGCAAAGCTTCCAAGATGCGAAACAAAAAATACATTGCGTGATAAATCTATTCTCTACCTCATCCATAATTCCGCTCCAACAATTTCATCGAGTTTGTACTATCGTGTACCGGTTTGAGAATGTAATTTGGAAATTCCAGGGAAAAGATCATGTCATCGCGAAATATCTGAGACATTGGACGTGTGAAATTCAATTCCTTTGAACGACCCGCGTGATTTTACGTGTAACAACAAGTCAGCTCCCCGGAGGGATGTATAACCGCTTTCGGAAACTCGAACTAACAGGGATCTCGCCGGTTTCTCGAGGAAGGCAACAGCAAGAAGTTGACCAAGAGAAAATAAAGCGTACACGTTGGACGTTACCGTACGCGGTTAACGGTGTTCCCTTCTTGCTCGGCTTTGTTATCCCCCGTTGCTTCATTCCTCAGGGTGAGATAGGATGCGAAATCTCTTTTCTAGTGCGGTAGATTTTACGAGACGTCTCGAAGAAACTAGTTTCCTTCTCTGGTTGCATCAACGACTCTAATTTGTTCGCGATAAACGGTGGCCCACGGAGTTTTGAAGCCAGTGGAAAATTTACTCAAACAATAAACGACTATGACCAGGGCTATGACCCGATGAATTCTGGTCCGTTGGAAAATTTTCAGTAATTTGCCGTGGGATTAATAATCTAAAAAATAGGGCGCGCGCATGGAGCATCAGTGGAAGTTCTCTTATTTCTCTCAACGTGTCCTGTGTTTTCCGGATTATTCACTTTGTTACTTTTTGTAGAACTTAATACTCTGATTAACTCTCATGGGAGATTATAGTAACTGTTTATAATAGTAGAATCCCTTGATACAGTTCAATCGACTAAAACTTTCCTCTCTTCGGTTGCAACCACAAATGATCTAATTCGATAAAATATCTGTAATTACTTACTTTAATAATACTTTAATTTCCAATTACTATCGAATATTCCTAACTGAATTCTTTTATTATTAATAATATTAGCCACAAAGTAGTGGTGAGACAAGCAGGGTTATCACGAACGATAGTTTAAATTAATCGCATAATTTGTTTTACTTGAAATTTCCCCATACACATTCCTTCTCTAATGTTAATTCCAAGTTCTTAGAAATAAATAAGATCGCAGCGTGAAATAACAGCAAAGAAATGTAACTTAATTAAATTACTGCTTTCCTACACGTGGCATCCTCGTCGTTCAGACAACAATACTCGTCCCAGTTCTAATACCACGGAAATCCCGTTAGCTGCTACGTTTCTGTCCACCCTCCTCCCATCAAGCGGAGAGCAGGCCAAGGGGAAAAACGATCCGCGGAATTATAACACTTCCTTGCCGCTCGACTCGAATTAAGCCCATTTTTAAAACGCACCCAGCGACCGGCCGGGGCTTCTTTAGCCGCCAGGACCCCGTATCGCGATTTCTTCTACCTAATATTTCAACAGGAATTGTGCTGGCTACGAAGTCTACGAAAATTAGATCTCGACCGTGGCCACTGGCAATTTCAACGCGGCATCAACTAAATAATACGCTCGTAACTTTTCCCGGATCTCTTCTTCTGTATCCTTTCCTCCCTTTCTCCTCGTTACACCCTTAATAACGACGATGTGTGCTGGACAACGAGAGGAAGATGGGGAAGGGGATAAATAGGATTCGTTTCGTTCGAGACGAGACATCGGGGATTATACCGTGATAGCGAAAGTATAGAATGAGATTGGTGACCTAATTGCGTGGGTGCTCGCTGTGTCGAGGGCTGCGTTCCAGATAGACTGAAACAACGACGTGGGTGAATACCATCGTAAAAGTTGATTTTTTCTTCTTCTCTGTATATGAATCATGATGTATTTGGAGGGTTTTGCTTGGATAGGAGAATATACGTATACAGTATGGAAGACAAAGTTAGTTTGAAGGTAGATAGGTCCTTGTGACAGATTGGACTGAACAATGTTGAGTGTTAGTGTTAATAAATTCTAATTGTTTAGCGTGCTAAGTCCATATTATCCTGATAAGTTGTAGCAGTCACAGAAATAGGGTACAACTTCCTACAATACCAGGAGCGGAATACAAATTGCTTAGATATTCAGATTTGTGCCGTGTATAGTACTAAATAGCAATATTGATCTTTCGGTGATATAGCAACATAGGACGTATAATAATATACATTCTGGTGTAGTTTGCCAAGTTATTTTAATTTAATTTATCTTCAAGTAAATGGGAGTAACGCGTTAGAATACCGCGCATTACATAGCGCGAATACTTTGCAAAAGATTTAGCATAGAATTTTCAGAAGAGCCGAAAGAAACCGAGAAAGAGTCAAGTACAAGACAAAAGTTGTTTGGAATAGACGTGCAACACATTTTATAGAAGAAATGGAAGTTATTGTATTTAGAGGTAAATGTACGCGGGTAATAAAGTAGCAGATTGTCTGGATGATCTTCTCTAACGCACGAATGTACTTAACCTGGTCAGGAAACCAGGTAACAAAAGCATATTCTAAACGTTGTATAACCATCAAACGATATAGCAATTTAATGGAAAAGTCGTTGCTGAAAAACATCGTTTCATCAATCCGGAGGTTATTGAATTTGAGCATGAAAAAACTAGACGTTTCATCTGAAAACACCAAATTGACCTGTAGATTTCCTCTTCCATGTTATTACTTGAAACAGCGTCGAGATGGAGAAAGATTCTTTTTATTGTTCACGAAAGAAGAAAGATTTTCTATTATTTCACAAAGCATCAGAAAATTCCCTACCTCGAACTTGCGAGAGTTTAAGTTTTACGGCGTAGAAAGAGCAGGTCACGGGTGGTGAGCGTTGCGAGTTTCTGGAGAAAAGTGGAAAGGTCGAAGACCAGACGAGACGAGCAAATGACGAGACAGCTTACGGTGAAACGCTCGAAATTATACGATAGTTTCAGGGTAGGCTAAGGTGATGAGTTCGAGACGAGACAGCGACAATAACTCTGGGGCTACATAAAGACAGTTTAAAACAAGATATCACAGTGTGTTCATCGTGCTCATGTTGACGATCTTGCCGATGAAATCTTACAGTCCTTCTTGAACCGTTTCATTTGTCGTTGAAATTTTACGGGAAACTCATTTATGATGGCGACAAATACAACACTGCTGAATTCATAAATTCAAAGTAGTAGTAGGGTATTGTACAATACAAATGAGAATGAAACAATTTTTGTCGGACAAGCGAGAGTATCCTGAAGCGAATCTCAACGTTGCTTAAGTATATAAGAATAGGAAGGTTCTTTAAGTATCTGAACTTTTTACGGTTGATATTTCTCTAAATTTATGTATAAAAAGTCATTTAAAATCTCTAGCAAGTCTATCATCAAATTTTCCATATATTTTAAAACAGTTTGCAACAATCTAACGGCACACGACCAAATCATTTATCAAACCAGGCCTCACAACACCAGACACGAGACCAATAGAATCCCACAAAAAAGTATTCGATTAATACCCTAAACGTTCGAACAGCTTTAAACACGACAACCTTCGTGTCAAGTTTTTCCATGTTTCGCTGTGTTCGCACGTTTCACGCAATTTCACCCTCGTCTTTTTCAAGGGGGACTCTAACCTTAACCTCGCTCGAATAAATAACCGAGACGAGAAACAAAAAGCAAAAGAAGAAAAAGAAAAGAAAAAGGAGGAAGAGAAAAAAATGTTGAAACATTACTCACATTGGACGTCGAGCAGGATACTCGCGTTCATAGGTATGGTGAGGGTGACGTGACGGGCGACGCAGGCGATAGTTGCGTTATGGTGTCCCCTCAGGACCTTAAGGTGAGCCCCGCTGCGTCTACCGGACGTGGAGGGCAACACGGTCAGATTGTCCGGCGGTTGCTCCGGTCCGTCCAAAGTGGCCTGAGACAGAGTCATCCCCCATGCTAAATCGGGCGGTGGATTTCCACCCTCAGCGGCACACTCTAACGTCAATTCGGAGCCCTCCTTTACAGGGACGAACTGGTTGCCCGGGTCCAACCGACGACCATCTATCAGCAGGTACGTCCCACGGGGTGCCTCTGCAACAAATCCAACGACCCGATAAGTTCACCGATTCGTGACCTCGTAACGATGAAAAATCTTGTCGGATATATTTCAGCTGGTACTGCTGAATTTATTTATGGAGAATTTTGTTTAGATTAATTTTGTTTCGATATTCGACTCCAAAGTTGTGTCGAATACGGCGAAGGCTTATAAGTCTCATAAATGACAATTCCTAAAATAACAAATTGTAATGGTTACTCCGCGATGAATCGGCTAAGCGCTCTTCGCTGATTTACGTCATTCTTCTCTACGGTTTTTCTTTTAACGAGCTTTTCTCTAAACGAATGTTCTCTAAACTGAATTTTGATTCCAGTATACATTCGGCGATGTGATACGATGGAAATCTGAAGCAAAATTCTCTGCTTCTCGTCGTTGGCGTAGTTGTATTATAAAGTACATTGAATGAGAATATTACAAGTCCATTTTCCGTTTATTGAAATTAATAACAACAAACTCATCGGAGATTTAAATACAGGAACGTACGTAACCTTATTCCTTTTTAATAAAAGCAGGATACAAGACCCATCATTCAAATATATTACAGAGCTAATGAAACATTGAAGTAGAATTAAAATTCAGATCGTAACGACTGAATATTTCACGGTGTTACGATATTTTCAACGGAAAATCACGAAGGTGCTGTAACCAATGATTTTCTGCATCATTGTTATTCACAACGAGGATTTCGATCGAACAATACTATGTTTTTCGAGCCGCCTGATGTGCCGTTGCAAAAACTGGAAACAAGGAAATGTAAATTTATCCGAGTTGAGACCGGGGATGAGGGAGGAGGGGAGGAGAGAAGAGAATAGCAGTAATAAGAATCATGTTTTCCATCCAAATTGATCGTGTTTATGTAGTCGAAGAGTGTGCCAAGCGTTTCAACAAGATTTCTGCCGTTCCAGAGTTTCGTTTCCCAGCCGATAAGATCCAGTCACGTTCATTAAATCGCATCGTGCTCTCGATCTTGCCAAAAATTGCCGCACGGAACGCTCCACGAAATGGATCATGGAAAGGAAAACGCGTGCAGATTTTTCGCTGCATCGAAATTGCGATCTCTGACACGTGTCCCGATTTCGCGTAATAAAATACGCGTTCGCTGGAAATAACAACGCAATGTTTCGTACATTATATCTATGGTCTTTGTATCTCGTTTCCTTACAGCTGTTTTTGACACTGCTATTTTTTTTTTTTTTTTTTTTTTTTTTACAGAACATATCGAAGTAAAATCGATCGTTCGCAGAGAACTCGTATCTCAATTTTAATATAAATACGAATAAAAAAGCCATTAAACTTGAAGCATTAAATTCGATAAAACGAGGTGAGTTGCAGATAATCAGAAAATCTGTCCTTCAACTCGATCGAGTTACCGAATCATCTGGTAAACAGGGGTGAAATTATATGAAATATTTTCCACGAAAGGGTTCGAGAGAAAAGAGAGAAAGATGAGAATGGAAAAAAGATACGTGAACATTTAGCGATCGTACTTTGTGTCAGATATTTTCCAATTTTTCCGATAGGATGTATCGGGGCTGAAGAAGCGGTTCATTATTCACGGGTCCCTTCACTTCAAAAGAGAATCCAGGGTGAAACAAAAACTACGACAGGGGCAGCGCAAGAATCCTTGCCGCTACTGCTTCCCATTCGCGTCCTCCATCCACAATTTCATCGGAATTTTCGCGATGCCAGGGAATATATGGTAGATACGAAGCGGGAAAGGGGCGAGGAAGAGGGCGGAAGCATCGAAGTTTTGCGTTTCATTCGACGAACTGAAAAAGGTGCGCCTGTCCGCTCGATAAATCTGCACGCGTAGTTTGAAATTTTATTCTCCCGTTTTCCATGAAAACGCTACGGTCTCGCGATGCATCCGATCGGACTGGTTCTCAATGCCCGTTGAAATACTGTGGCGAAATTAATATAAAATCGCCAGACAAACGCGAACGGCAACGAGGTCTCTATTATTTCACCAACGATTTTACAAAACGATAGAATCGACCATGATGAAAATTAACCTCAATCGTGTCACGTTGAGATTATTATTAATGATTTCTACTGAAATCTGATCGAATTTCCTACGATTTTAATATCGATTTCGAAAGATATTGTCATCTATAATTATTCGTACAGTTCAAATATAGGAGATTTCTTTAATAATAAGTTAACATTTGCCGACATAGAGATCCTCAAAATTATCACGAATTTTTAGAAATCTCAAATTCAATTGATTATACGATTTCGATCGATTGTACGCGTATTTATAGAATATATTTGCTTTCGACCGTGAGATTCGCTCTTTCACCGTCCAATTTTACTCGATCGTCCGATTTCCTTCGTTTCCGGAACGGAAGCGGGAAATACACGAGATCTTTTGGTTCCTTCTTCGGAATGAATAAACGACCTCCTTAATTCAGCGTTCTCTAAGTGAAAAGATGGATCGACTCTGGCTTATAACCGGAAGATCGTATCGTCAGATGTGAAAGCGGACGGTGGAATCTGAGAAAAATCCAGACACACTTTGCATACACTTTTCGCTTCAATTTTCAGTCTAAAAATCACGAACTTGCTCCGTTGGAAAGGTTCCAGATCTGTGTAATGCGATCGCGAATCGAGGAGAGGAAAGGATTCGGAAGGAAAAGAGGGTTCCTTGGTACGCTGGTTATATAATATATTCCCCCGTGAACATACGCTTCTTCCTCCAACTTTTCAACCAACATCTCGCCATTCTTAACCAAACTTTTGGAATCTCGATCGTTTCTTAATTTGATTATGACTACTCGATGTCCCATCTTCCGTACGACGTTTGCGTTTCGGTAATCAGAGTCGTTTTGTTGGTAATATTCGATTACGTGGATGCACCGTGAACGCAACGAATTAGTTAGCTCGTGAGAAATTGGTCCAATATACTCCGTGGTTTATTTCCACTGTCACCCTTTTCCTAATTTTTGCCGGCCTTTCCGAACGTTACTTTCCACTTTTGTGCATGTTTATCTCTACCCAACGATCTATCCGAACTTGCGCTCGTCTTTATTTCCTTTATCGTTAATTGCCATTAGGTAAAAGCTGTATGAAGAAACGGCGACAAATTTTCCTTTGAAGCCTGCTTTCTCGAAGAAATGTCCGATATTCTTGCCGACTTTTGAGTTATCAAGTCCATCGAACAACCCACTCAGAATAAGACAGTTTTTCGCTTTTGCATGAAAACCGTGCAACTTGTTTCGAGTACTCGTTGGGCAATCATGGGAAAGACGAACGAACGATTCGGAAATCGAATGAAATCGAATCGATCGAATCACATTTTGCGTTCGATGGGAGAAAAGAAAAAAATCACATTCTGTTTTCTACACGGTAGCGCGGAAAAATCTGCTGGAAAACGCATGTGAGGATCGTACGGAGTATTGCGGAGAAGTGATATTAACGAATGCAGCGCGGTGTACTTTTTGCTCGTTAACTCGAATTGGCCCAAGAGAGACGATTCGATCCTTCGTTCGGCTCGAAGCAAACGCATCGCGAATTTTTAACGTAATAAAGTGGAAATAAAGTGGTTTGGTCGGCGACTAACAGAAGGCTTGCCCCGTCTATCCAGGTCACTGAATTAATACCGGTTTATCTAGCGGCGCGCCGTGGCATCGCGTGTTCCCAACTCTCCGAGAGAAAAGGAAAGACCAGCTCTCTCGATCAAAAGGGATTTAATCGCAACGCGAATCGAATTATATTATACTCCCGGAACCCTTGCATCCAACGCGCGTTTCCATTACCGTTTCACATGGATAACGATTCGTATTTGATTTCTATCTCCGTGGAATTTCATTGGCAAACATGCAGACGCGAAGCTTATAAAACACCTGAATCGTCGACGATCGTACGGTTGGAGAGGCGGAGTTGAAAAGGCGATAGAAGCTCCTCGATTACCCTTCTGTTTTGTGAATTCAATTGGCCGCGAAAGGTGTCCGATTTCGAAGATTGCCTCACCACCTATTATGTGATATTTTTAACAATCGTGAAACGTGTCGGTAATTCTAGTTGTCGGTGAAAAAGTAGCTGCCGTGAATTATTTGCGGTGAATTCGCGAGCAATGGATTATAGGAGCGAATTATTTTAGATTTCAAATCGGATTCGAAGATCGAGCGAAAGTAAATAAACGAATGCGCTTTAGCGAGATTTATTTTAATCGAAATAAGATTACTAACGGTTAGGAAGATCGCACGAACTTCGATAATAAAAAAGATTTTTATTCTTGAAATAAAATAATAGTCGCAGGACACCCGTTGTGTTATCGTCATATTACGATATGAGAACAATGACAGCCTGTAGAGTCATCTCGCTGCACTCATGTTTATTATACATAAATTATTTAATTCTTATATATTGAAGATATTCTTGAAATGTTTCATATCCGATAGTTAACTCTGTATATACGTAATTGGCCAGGTGTCTGCAGAGAAAGTGCCGTTCCCCTTCGAAATTCCAGGCCAATAATAGGTGCAAGGGTGCGCGTTTAAGCCAGGAAGAAAGCGTGCCGGCCGCGTTAATACAGAAACATAACGCTAAAAACAATTTGGAACGGTACCGAGCTGCGTTTCGCACATATGGTGCCACGTCTGGCCGAACCAGGAATTTCCCAGATATCTATGGTTCGTAAAATTTCACAATATCGCCGGCACCGACCTCCTTCGACGATCGATTTCTCCGCGAATATCAGAAAGAACGCTTGTGTTGAAGTTAGGGAGTGAAAAGGAAAGAGGGCAAAAAGAAAAGTGAAAAAAGAAGCGGAGAGAAAAGTTGCCGAAGCGACGAAGAAACATTGATTTTTATGCGAAGCGAATGGTTCCGAAGGAATTTTTTTGTATAACAGGCAAATAGGATTTAATAATCGTGTTAAGCAAAAGTTACGGGGAAAAATTGAGACGAAATAACATTTTTTTTTTTTTTTAAGTAGCGAATCTCAACGAGAATCTGAGAATTTGCAGATACATCGATAATGTAAAAGTAAAAAATGAATTATTTTACTCGACGGTAGTAGGGGAACGTAATTATAATACAAGGGAACTGCAATAACAAGATATCACTGGAGAAGTTTGTATTGAATTACAATGAAGTATACTTCATCGGTAGTTTCTCGTGATAACGCAAAGCACTGGAGGTCTGACGAATTTCTCAACGGAACTACTGAAAGTGACGTTTGACTACATAGATAGATACTTGACTGAGATTTAACCTCGACAGATATTACGCGAATACTCCTGTACAACATACGATACTGCTTCGCCATCGAAGTAATCTTTACAAAATTGAAAGTTTAAACTGTGTAGGAGATCACGGGATTCATTTAGCAGCGCGCTTAAAAATTGTCACTTTTTTTCTGAATTTAATCAAGCGACACTTCTCTCCCAGCGACTCTGCTCCATCCGACCGGCAAGAAATTGTTCTCGCGCGATGTCGCGTCTTTCATTGCGATTATCCGGTGCGACTTTCATTAACAGGATGCTCGTAATGTTCCGCGTATGAATCGGGTGTCGTTCGCGTTTATTGCGCCACGTGTCGTTTAGCTTTCGCTATCGCAGGCCATCATTGCCTGAAAAGATTCATTGTCATTCATTAAGGAGACTTGACGCTCGTGAAGCCGGTAATGTCTGGCTGGAACTCCAACTTGGGGAAACTTTAACGTTATTTTATTAAAATTCGAAAGTCCGTGGGAAAAAAATTTCGCCCGGATTCAACTCCCGGCCGGATAACACCGGAAACTGTATTTATGGTGCCTACTAAAAATTCGTCGAGTCGGTTAATTATAGTTGAGGGGTATTTTAAAAATCGTCTACAGAGGATAGACTTGCCGAGGATGTTACAGAGTTGCTGACAGCGAAACTCTGAGGAAGCGTTAAATATTCAGATCCAGTCACCGCTCTCAAGGAGAGGACGTATGTTTGCGAGTCTTTTAATCCGCGAAAAATATTTACGTTACTTAAGTGCAGACACTTCCAAAATTTTCTTTTTAAACAGCTCTTTTCAGTTCACGCTTTACTGATTTATCAGGTTGCGGGAATAAGATTACTTTTTTTATACTTTGCGAGAAATTGCTTTAGTTACTTGTTGATATTTTATTAAGCGTCAAGAAAAACAGATTCGGTAATGCAATTTATAAACTTCAGAATGTAATTCGCGCTATTAGCTGGTATATACATTAGACCTACTTTACTTACCTGAACGCGAATGGCTTTCTACGACTCTTGTTCAACTACCGTCACCGCCCATGTCACTGTCTGACCGCGTACCGTCTTAAGCTACTTGTTGTATCATATATCAGCCCATACTACTGTTCTCTCGATATAACGTCTATACTACTTGCTCGTACAGTATGCGATTTACGATATTTTCTTGATCAGGAACCATCCCCGTTCTACTTATCTGATTCAGAAGGGTTCCTATATTGCTTACATAGCAAGGGACGATTTCTATAATACTACTTGCACGACCAGAGATACGATTCCTATATCCGTTCAAAGACGGCTCCATTCCACTTGTACGATTACACATCGACTCGTACCACCCTGTCTAATCTGAAACGAGCTCCGCGCTACGCAAGGAGAATTATACAACGTTCCCCTAACTCTCCCAGACTATTTACGTAAGCTACACACGAGACGAAATCAATGGACTTTCCCTATATCTTGCAAGCAAAGCGTAAAGGAAAACAAGAATATCGCCGTTTCGTTGGCAAATTTGATAGCAGGGCGAAACGATTCGAGACGATCGATCGCGAGGATCGATGGCGGTGGTTCAACGAACACGACGTGTCCAGACAACCCAATCGGGTCAGGAATTTCGCAGGCTTCGACATCTTTTCCGATAATCATTCGGCTCGCTCCGGGCAAGCAATAAATAGGCAAGATTTTGAATCGTTGCCTGAAGACGGCTCGTGGGAAAAGTTCGCGAGTCTGCACGCATCAGCGCGTTCGATCGACTTCGTCGTTCCTGTTCGTCGGTGTATCTGGCGCGGAAAGATTAGCCTGTACTCCTTTTACCTTCCCCTCTGCACACCGCGAGAACGAAAGTTCGCTTATTCCGTCTGCCGGCCTATCCTGAATCGTTTCTCTCGACTTCGACCCGGAATTTACCATCTCTCGATTTTCTCGACGAAAAGGAAATCGTTTTTATTAACATACGTTAACGCGGTTTTCAAATACCGCAAAATTCAAGTCAAGTAGAAAAGAAGTATCATTCCCAGAGAAAGTATAAATCGATTTCTGACGGAGCGCAAAAAGAGAGCAAGAGAATTCGTATCGATTTCGTGGATCGACTCCTAAGTTCTTTCCCTTCCGTTCGGCTTACGCTTGTTTTGTGGATAGACGAAATAGAAAGTAAATATCGGATTCTCGATGACGCAGCTCCTTTGAGGAATATCTTGGATGCTTTGGATTAAAGATTTGTTTTCGTTTCGGGGGAATATCATGGAGCTTGTAAGGAAATGTATATACACAGATGGAGAAAATTTTTGATACGCCTTGATTTTCTTTTGATTCATATCGATAATCAATTATAATTTAGTAATTCTGCTTCATTCGATACATTATGGAAAAATGAAGAACGAACGTACATTTCGTAGATAATTTACAAAGTCTGAAACATCGGGTTTTGTTTAAAATTTCAGATGTGTTAAAATAATAAGAAATTATCTTTAATGAAATAATATAAAACATTTTACGAAAATTAAAATTCATAGAAAATCTTGTTTTAATTTCTTAAGACGTTAGATGAAAGGAGAATTGTAGATCAGAGATAAATAATAAAAGTTCGAAATCTGTTTTCTGTCGTCATCTTTTCACCAAGGAGAGCGCTATACAACAGAGATACAGATTTTCAACCGGAATTTAGGAAACGGAAAGGATAAAGCGCACTATTAATAAAGCACTGTATTATGAAGGATGGTAAATTAAACGTAGAATGTTGGTTGGCAATTGCCGCGGTTGGCAGGTAATTGTGAAATACCTACGAGTGGGTGCGCGAGGCGAGCGTGCTAGGGTCGTGTTTGCATGCGATTGCTCGGTGTTTGGTCGTGTTGAGCGCCACCGAAAAGAATACCTCGTTGCGTTTCACGGTGCGCAACAAAGGCGCAACAGGTGCACGCAGCACACTGAAAAGAGAGGACGCTCGAAAGAAAACCTGCACGAGACGATAATTGTTTTTTTCCGACGGTGCGTCGAGCGTAATTCGTCGTCGCGTTCCGAAATTGTAAAGATCGTCGTGCCACCGACCGCGACGTTCGGACGACGAAACGAAAAGGGAGGGAAAAGGGAAAGCAGCGGATCTTGGAACGACGTTTAAACTGCCTTAAAAATGAAGCATTTCGTGACACTCCTGAATTTGCTGTCGGGGATGCACGTGAAATTTAATGCGCTGACGAAAAGATGGTATAAATTGCGTTGTTCGATCCACGAGAGAAAAGTTGAAAGAGAAAGAAGGAGCCTTGGTTAGACAGCGCATGATATTACGATGCAAGAACGATCAGTCGCGAGTGACGCTGTTATTGTCAGAAATCATTTGCATAGCCGTCTCGTTCAAAGACTTTAAAATCAATTTATCATAGCTTGCGACAGTGACATTATTGTATTCAATATTTCACGAAGGATATAGCCACGGGATATTACGTATTAAACTGCAATTCCAAGTCGCCAGTGCATAAACAGCTTAAATAATGTCCGATGCGATTCACCCTGACAAAGTTCCATGTCCGGAAACTACTAAAATATCAATAATTCTAAACTGCTCGTACCGCGGGATGGATATCGAAATAATATCGTCAGAATGTGTAATATCGTGCACCGGTACTACTTCCGGTCCCAGTCGTATAGAAAATTCAATTGTGTACTTTATCTTCGTTCTACTTAATAGCGCAGCAGAATCGTCGATGTTTGACGAAGACAAATGTTTAATCACAGACAACATACCCAAAACCACTTCACCAACACACCGGGTCGACGGTATCGCCCGACTCTATTTCGATCAATGCTACTTACCTACCAAACACTGACCTGCTCTACTTTCCAGATGTCTGACCGTGCACGAGCCTATTTTACTTTCCACGTGCCTACCCATATACTCGAGCTACTCCACTTCCAACACGTTGCCTGCGCGCTAGTCTATTCTACTTTCGCATTCTCCCCTATAGATCGGTCTATTATATCTCGTCCGGTGGTCCGACCAGTCTAAGCCTATTTTACTTAATACGTTACCCTATCATTACGGTGTTTCTCGCCGTGCTGTGATTAAATACCGGTATACGATAACTGCGTCTATTTATCGCGACGTTGCAAACGTGATATTTATGGTTTAGCCTTGCGATATTTTGAAACGTTCACGGTATACGCGTCGAATATCAATCTGCTTTCTACCTTCATATAATACACGTAATTCCAATTTACGTGGAAAGGTAAATTTTGTTAGAATTTCCTACCTATAGAATTTTAACTAAACATATACAAATGTGTAGATTACACAAGGACTCGGAAAAGGAAAGTAGGTGTCCGTGAAACAGTTTCGCGTATGGATTTTGGACAGGTTTTTCAAATTACCGTACGTATTCAGGGATAAAGAAGTGGCAAAGTTGAAAAATTCGAATTTATACGCGCGGAAATGTTGCAAAAGAAACTGTTTAAACGCTAAAGTAGTTTTTCCAGCCGGCACTCTGCGAAATAAACGGCATCGTTTTACGAATGCGCATATACTTTAAATTCGAGCAGGGTCGCGTACGGTCACGCGTCTCCAGCAATTTCTGTTCGCGCTTTGCACGCTGCAATGAAGTGCTTTTAATTATGAAAGTATCCACTCGTTCGGGTGAAAACGAAGGAAACGTAAGCGTTACGGCAGCAATATAATCTGCCGTAAATTAGATCCAATAGCGTTGTACGTTGTACGTTCGGTTATACGAGAACCATCTATGATTCTTCAAACGTCAACTATGATTCGTTTATTCTTCAAGAGTATATAGAGCGTTTCACTGTTGGTGTATGTTAATGCACGGAACAATTTAAACAGAGGGAGTTAATGGAATTCCTGATTAGAAGTAAGCAGAATAAGTAAATGCGCGAACAGACAACTGGTAAGGTAGAGTAGGTCAACGTTTACTCGGTGATGCTGATAACAGAATGCATCGATATGGGATGAAACGCGTTAAAGGAGGCTTGTAAATTCTGGTTTTATGCAAAATATACAAATTTCTGGAAATAGTTGCAACGATAACAGAAAGTAGAACAACTCCCACGGGACAAGCGTTTTCCCGGGAGTCGTTTAAATTCAAATATCATCAATTACCTAGAGGAAAACTGCTCGTCAAAGAGTTCGATCTCCCGACGATATTTCAACGCGAATACCGCGAATTACGGTGAACCGTGGCACGGGGTTTGCCTCGATGTTTATCCAAACAGTCTTAAATTTCCTAGGCGTCTGTACAAACGCTAAGGCGAGGGTTCCTTTAAAATGCAAATATTCTCGGAGAACGAAGCGCCGTAAGAAACGTTACTTTTTATAAAGCCGATATTTTCGACTCAGACCGGAGGATAAATTGTACGCTTTTGAATGGCCACGATATAAAGTCCACGCACCTGCTGGGAAACCACCCTTACCCATTTCACCGAGCATTAAATTATCTCGAGACCGAGGCGAATTAACGCGCGCCAAAACGAATTCCAACTTTTGTTCGTTCGATCGGTGCCTTAAATCTTGCAATTGCCGCGTTGGACCACCGGCGAGCGATAAATTCCTTGGCGTTTCGAGAATTAATCCACGAGGGTGAATCACGGGCCGATCCACCCCAAGCTGGGAGACCCTGTATCGCCCTGATTAAACGAACTGCAACCGTACCGCAACCGCAGCACCGTAAAGTAAACTGTCGGAAAACTCGCGCAACGATCCAACGTAAGTTGGAAGGTGTCGCGGCCAACTCGCGCATAGTCGTCTCGCGAATGCAAACTGATAGCGAGCGAGTATATCGACGCGAGATGACTTATTCAGTTGCCAGACCGCTGACGCGGCTGGAATTCGCATACGAAAGTGGGATAGATGGTACCGATGGTTCTCGAATACCGGAGGCCGCGTACGGCGTGAACACGCTCGTCTTTTTCCGCTTTTCACCGACTGCCAGCTGTGCTCGTGCGAGAGACGCGCAGCATCGCGTATCTCGTACGGAAAATCTCGGATTCCTGGACGGATCGGCACGGATAAGGGGTGAGACCAAAGAAGCAGGAGGGGACGAAGGATTGGAAAAAGAAGAGGATGGGACGAGGAAGCAACAACACAGCGAAATTTCAGCCTGCAGCGAGGGCGACTGGCAACCGGCTCGACGAGCAAACAGGCAGTCAGGTAAGGCAGCCAGACACCAGCGATGGATGAGATGCTAACGAGACGCGAAACGATCGACTATTCTCTCTAAGGAAGAGAGAGAGAGAAGGGTAGTCGGGCGTGAAATGGTTTTCCTTTAGCACTCTCGACTCGCTGCGCCGCGCCTCGCTGCCAGCCAACGGTCCGAGTTTATCCCCCGTGCCAAATACGTGAGACGCGTACTTTGCCGTGTTTCCTCGCCGCGATACTAACCGATCCTCCAAGAATTATTGCTTTCTTTGTATCCACCGCCTCTGGGAGAACTGCTGGCTCAAAGGGGCCTGCTTGCGGTTCTTCAAGAATACCTGTTTTCTTTGAAGTTCCTCAAACCGCTGGCTGATGCAAGTCTCGACATGGACGAACAACACGCTTGCCCTTCTGGGAACGTTCAATGTTAATGACCCGAGGTCTTTTTGCGGCGGTTACACTTTGATTTCCATTGCTTTAATAGTTACTTTGAAATATCTTTCGTGATTCTCTATCTGTTATGGCAACGATCGATCAGTTCGAAAGTATGTTGTTACAGTTTGATCTTGCATTTGCCAGTTTATCAAGAGAAAAACGACTGCATGAAATGGAAGCGTGTGAAATATACCGACGTGCATTCCGACGAGCTTCCCAATATAATCTCTTGGCAAAATTCATCGGTCTCGACTGTCCACCATGCCAAAATCTCGAGTGACCAGGCATCTTTCATTCGCGACATAATCTCAAACACTTCTCCTCCCGACTCTATCACTCTATACATCGGACTAAGTATCTTTCTTTTGCTCATCTATCGTCTCAGTTCGAGGACTCTTTTGTCTGTCTCGGCAAAAATTCTACCACCTCAACAAAGTATTACTCCCTATTTTCTCGGTAAAAATCTCTTTTTCCGATGTCGCGTATCTCCTTTGATTAATTATACTCCATGAAGCGTGTTTGCTATTGTATGCACGCTCTATCAAAGAATCATACTACAAGAGCTCGGTTCGATACAATTCCAAGTGCCAACGGCTCGAACGCGAAGAGAGAAAAGGAAAAAAAGAAGAAAAGGAAGGAAGAACCGTGGACAAAGCGAGCGCAACGCATTGCACGATATCAAACAACGGTGATTTGCAGTCCGTTGCAAAAGACACGGTTATTGCGCGAGTACCCTCGGGTGAAGTATAGATGAAGTTTCCTCCCGCGGGATCGCAGGACTGCTTGCATTCAACGATTCAGCCGTAAACTTTGATCAGCCATGCATTGCACGCGGCTAATCCGCTAATCTCTCACGTACACGCGATAAAACGAGCGCGAGACCGTGAAGTGCGCGAAGGAAACGGCAAGAAAGCGGAAATCGTAGCTTTGAATGCGAATCCGGCACTGCCGACTCTTTCTCGAATGCGATCAAACTGCCTTGAATCGAGCAAGTAACGAGGCATATCGTTTGTGATTGGTTTTAATTGCGTGAAAACGAGAGCAAGAATCGATACCGTGTTCCGTTTACGGAAAGTTCTTTTTTTTTTATTATTTTATTTGGATGCACATTACAATCAATTCTCTCATTGAGAATTTTAAGTAAGATTTTCTGACGTGGTACTATAACGTGATTAAAAGTATAAAGTGTGTTTGATTCTAATTGAATCTAGTGCTTAATTCTAAAGGATATTGTCTTTTTAGTGGTTGTTAATTCTTATGCTATAACTATTGCTAAATTTCGATATTTCTTCTTTCACTGTGGGTATCTCGAGGCCACGATGTATCGTTTCATTGGTAACATACCAAGGTGCATCTATTAGGGATGTTAGAGTTTTCGATTGGAAGCGTTGAAGAATTTCTATGTTGGAATTACTTGCTGTTCCCCATAGTTGAATTCCGTATTTTAATATGGCCTTATAAAGCGTAATTTTGCTCTGCGTGCTTAAGTTGGAACGTAGGAAAGTTCTGATCGCGAGAAGAGGAAGAATAGTTACTTACTGGGAAAGTAACGGATAGAAATGCAATAAAATTAACAGCAGGCAGTGATAAAAGCAAACCAATAATAGAAAATAATCGATATTAAAGTAATCGGTAAGAGTACGTAATTGATAAAAAAATTTCGAGAAAGTGAGCTGTATTTATATGTGAATATAAATACGCTATCCATGAAAGCTTCAAGAACAATAAAGACGAAATCGTACGCGTGTACATTTTTCGTATTCGAGTAATTCTTAATGACAAACACAAACATTGATTCGATCAAAAGTTATACATAAAAGATGAAACGACATTCGTTCTGTTTCTGTCATGCACAAAATCTTGAATTAAAAATAAGTCGCTCAACCGGACTACCGACCAGACGCGAAGCTAAGCATTTTCTTCTTACGATCTGTATCGACGCATCTCCTCGTTCATCCTCTGCAACAACAACCGCTTCGTCTAGAATACGCGAAAAGGTGTGTGTGTGAGAGAGAGAGAGAGAGAGAGAGAGAGAGAAAAGAAAGGGAGACAAGAAACTCGACTGTTCGCGAATCACTCGTTATAGATCTGGTTGCTGGTGTCAATTTTTCAAGGCTTCATATCACGCGTCGCCTGGTTCGAGACAGCAGCTATATTTATCACTCTCCGACTATTCGTTCGCCGCTGATGCATCTCTTTGGGAGCGATCTTATTGATGAAGCGCCGCGCCAATGTCGAAGAAAAATCGACGATCGACCTCTCTCGTCCAGCGGAATCGTGCGTCCGGGCAGCGGATCGAAAAAGAGACGAAAAAGGAGCCTGTGATTTATATCATAATCCCATGGTCGGTGTCTCCTTTCGAACGGAAGGTGACGTCTACGTCGGCAGGCTTGAAAATTAACACCGTCGTGTACCGGCGGAAAGGGACAGCGACGCTTCCATTATCCAGTAATATTATTTACTTGCTTCCAATTTCCTGGTCAATTGATTCGGCGGTCTCCGGTGAAACGTGATTTACCACACCGCCGATTGGATGGCTTCGCGTCCACGTTACGTGGCTCGAGTTACAATTGCAAAATGATACACGCGCACGCATTCCCGAACTAGAATTACCCGTGCGAAAGTATTCGCGGTATTCGGCCGGGGAATTGAGTTTATAATGCGGATGAAATTCTTAGATTAACGTTTAAATCGTTTTACGTGTTTGATACAGGATTTAAAAACGGAGACGGTTCGAATTTTGAATATTTCGAAATTCCGCGTAGAAGAGAATCGAGTTACCGTAATTTTATAACGCAAAATTCTGCTCTCGTACATTTGCTTCCTGGTAAATTGGAAGTTTTTAACATCGTTCAAAGAGATGGTATTATTTCGCGTTATTATTGTAGAAAGTTATCAAAGTTGTATGATTAAATTTTAATGCTAACGAGTGCAGTTGTTTAATTTCGCATAGCAGAATTTACGAAGTCACGTCACGCGAGAACGTCTGTTCCGTGCCATCGATTTTGAAAATCTCCGGCACGCTTTCGAGTCGCATGAGAGTTCGCCGGCGTACATCAACGCTGGGTTATAAACAGCAAATCGGTCAGAAGAATAACACCGTCTGAATGAAAACCGACTGCAACTTCCGCAACGAAATGGGATACGTGAATGGCGAGGCGAAACTCGCCAGCGTCGACGTAATAACTTGGCCGTGGAATCGAAACGGCTGGGAAAAACTACGTGTTCGTTTCGTATTTTGTCGGCGTGTCGAGGAGGGATGATCGAGCGCGCTATCGGCAGGTGAACTAGAAGCAAAATTCACGGGGCTTCTCTTCTCTCTTATCTCGTAGATTCTTACGATCCTCCTCTGCTCGACGATGAAGAACGCTCGACAGAAATCGAATTCGTGACAACGTCGAAGCAGGGCCAATTTTCGGAAAATTCATTAGCCGTGTTCGATCAAAACCGCACGCTCGTGGCCCAGGCGGAAACTTAGCGGTTCGCCGGAAAAATAGCCCTCTGTTGAGCAAAGTTCTGATTAAAAGTTATGAACGGGACCGAGAACCGGTCGTGTGCACTTTATTTACGGGCTCTCGCGTAATTGGATTTCATTTTGCCCGAGAAACTTGAATTCCCGATCCTTTGTGCCCAGCGATCATCTGCCCTGAGAAGCTTAATTCGACGTTGAATCTAATTAACCATCATCGAACAACCGCGGAAAAATCGCGGGTTAATTAAAACAGTTTCGAGCTCGGTGAATCGTTGCTAGGTATTTGCTGCGAGAAGCGGGGCAAAATGGACGATCGATTGCTCTGACGTCTAGTAGTCTGTCTATTCGTGGAAAAGAGATTAACGTAAAATAGATTCGACGACATAGAGAAGAACGCTAACGTGGAATTTCTCTGATGTTCGTTTAACTATTTTAATTACGCAGAGGGAAAACGGCTTTGAATTTGATGCACGTGTCAGCGTCAGCGCGTTGTTCGTTCATCTCTGACTTTCGATAAGAATTTACCTTATCGGACGTCTAAACAGCATGGCGAATCCATGGAGCGAAATTCATCGTTGATAATTGATTTAAATTAATCGGAACGATAAAATCTTTTCTTCGATCATCGTGCGGTAATACGCAGATATACGGCAATATTTTCCACTATCGTTTCACACTGTCTTTTATATTTCTTATGCAAGTACTACGACAATACATAGTCTGACACTTTTGCATACCTGGTCACGGTTCTAAAATGAACGAAGAGAATATCCGCATCTACCTTTTCCATTACCTTGCCAAATTACACGTACAGCTGACCGTAAGTCGAGACAAATGTCCACCTTGCGTAATCTGACAGTAACGCAATCTCGATCCGATGTAAGATCGCCTAGACGAAGATTGCTCCCCTTGATCCTAGTTGAGAACACCTTATCGTTACGCGAATCTGTTTTATGACTTTCGACAACGAACCACCCATTACATAGCCCATTTCCTATTCACCCTCGCCCCTATTTAGCTGCCCGCTTAACGGCGACTCCTCACGAGGCTCTTTGTATTCGTGAATATATTTATGTACATGCGCTTGTGTTGCTTGTCAGTCTTTCTCGTTTGACCGCCGCGTTATGGCGAAAAAGTTCATTGCCAGACGCTACTTTCTTATGAGGGGAGCGAGGTTGCGCGATATCCGAGAAGAGAGTAGAGAGAAGACGAGGAAATTGGCGCGCTTCGTTATACGAAATCGCCTGTATAAAACGGACATCATCGCCGTGGGCGGGTATCAGCGTTGTAGAAAACCGGTTACCGTCGTAGGTGTGGCTCGTGCTGCCAGATATTTGGCGTTCTAAGCGCCGCGTCTGTCCCGCCTCTTTAAAATTGAACGTGGCAACGCGAAACCACTATTCCTTTTATGAACACGAACCGACTTACCGGGGCAGCAGAATGCATCGCAAGAAAACGTTCTAATTAACATAAACGCGGCGTCGAGAGATTGCAGCGTTCCGAAAGAAGAAGAAGATTTTTGTTTGTTTCTCCGGCGACAAAAGCGTACGCGTTTCGTAGATGTGAAACTCATGGAGGAAAATCAATGTAGTCACGCTACGATATTTAGTCGGATACGAACTGGGCTCCAAGTGTATTATTAGTCGGTGGTCGAGGCAAGTTCGAATTTTCGATTAGGGTCTTTGGGAATTTGAACTCTGAACCCGGTAGTGATTGAATGTCGGAATGGAGAGAACGGAATATAGAGTTATGGAGTTTCCTGTTGTTCTCTATCTCCCCGTTCTCGCAAGAAATTCACAATCGCGGTAGCAAATACAGAGCTCGCTTCGATGGTCGAAACACAAATTACTGAGAACTCGAGCATTTGCGATCGCGACGCTGGATACCGGCTAAGTAGCTTTGTTAACTGCTTTAACTGAATGCTTTGTTAACTTTCTACTTTGACGCTCTCCATTCGTAATCCTTACACGAATAAAGTCTGTTTTCTTAAGATACTTTCTCTTGGTTCGAGAGAATATCGCAGAGAGTAATATTATGCGTATAAAATATAAAACATGTTGGAGCTGTTTCGAAATTAACAAGAAGTCAGGAATCTACGAAACAAGAAAATTCAAAGGCTAGACAGCCGCAAATCTAGATCGTCAAATATTGCTTAAACGAAAGAAGAAAAGTAAATCGAAATCTCTGACGTCTTCAGCGAGCGGAATTTCCTTCACACAGACGTCCGGAAAAATTATTCTCTCCGAGGATAGCAGCACGGATACAGGCGATTCGTGCAAAATGTATCTTGACCAAATGGAGCTGTGCGGCAGGCTGCCGCAGCGTAGATTATAATCGCGGGAATTGCGGCCAGGCTTGGTCATTAAATCGCGTAGAACACCAGAGATTGTTTCGTCGCTGTTTGCACGGCAACTGAACAAGCAATGAAACGACTGACCGGAGATAGTCAACTAATTATAGCGTTCCTCACGGACCAGAAAACAGAACAATGCTCCGTATATCGGCAGTCTGATCGCGCTTCCAGGCTACATTAAAGGATTTGCACCGTGAGACCAGTTAATTAACTAGCGTGCAATATCAGTCACGGAGATTAAAGTCGATCGACGATCTTCGCGACGCAACGCCTCGCCGATGAAAGCTACTGTTTCGGTCAATAGACAACGCCACTTTCGATTCTCTGGTCGATTTACAGATTGGTTTCGCTATGTTTGCATTATCATTCGTCTGAAAATATTTCACGAATGTCGATAGATAGACAGAAGACAAGTGCGATGTCATTGTTCTTCGTAATATGCAATACCAAAGGGATAAAATCTAAAATATCTCTATATGTTAAAGATCAAAAAAGCACGAAAAGCGTAAATTATAAAAATATTGAAAAGAAGAGATTAGACGTCGAAAAATATGTATTTCTTATATTACACGCGACGAAATTGAAAATTAATGTCTGTCGCGAAAGGGTCGAAAACATCGAATCCTCCCTAAGTACTTTTATCACATTATCGTGCGTCGTAATTAAAAAACAAGAAAATTCAATTCACCAGCGAAAAAGAATCTTCGTCCACGCAAATACTTGTACCGCTATCACTGCAACTTACGTTCGGTTCCGTCGGCTTGGAAGGCAATCAGTGCCGCAGACGACCGGAAACGCGCAGCTTCTCCGACAAGCGTGTATCGTTGACCGGCGTTAAATGCCCGGAGAACGATAACGTCGTGCAACGGAGGAGAGTTGTCGGTTCGAACGACAGCCCTTCAAGTGTACCGTCGACCGGAAGCTCCAGGTTATTGACTCGCTACTCGACTTCGTAGGCGTGCAACACACGCTCATGGGGGAAACCTGGGGTGCGGTGTGTGTCGACGAGGAAACAGAGACAGGATCGAGAGACCGTGTAAGAGAAGCGACTCGAAAAGTGCTGTATATACGAGATATGGTAACAGGTAGAGGAGAGACGGCTCTTGAAAATGGCAATTTCTTGTTTCCACCGAGCATTGAATACGCATGGTCGCGCGGTTCGCTTGAAAAAACAACCTCGTTGGAGATAATTAACTTTGTGCTGAATTCCTTCGCGATGGTTTCGCGATGGACGAGATTACAACGTCTTCTAACGGGTCCCGTGTTTTTTCTGGGAAAAGGCTGGAGATATTCTTTAGACACGATATTAACTGACACTCGTATGTGGATTATTAAACGTAATATGGCGAAATTGAAGTTGTGAGAGTTTCTTGGACGATAGATGTGTCCGATATAAATCTTAGACGTAGTTGAACGTCTGGTAATAATTATATCGATTGCACGTAAAGTAGGAGCTATAGAACATGGGTGAGTAATCTGGTTTACGCTGATTCAAGTTGATCCTTGATCTATAAACGAGTTTTGCCTTACAATTTTTATAAACCCGTTATATCTATATAACGATGTATCGTTGAGATACGCATAGTAATCAAATGATCGATTTAATCCGAATAATTAATTCAAAGTGCACGACGAGCGAGAAACAGACAGAATCGCACGGCCTGATAAACACGATAGCCGCTGATTGGAGAAACGGCACATCGATGTGGTGAAATTAAGCGGAAAATTATTACCTAGCGCTGTTGCACCTGTGCGTGCCTTGGGCGCAAGGCTTCTAAAGGATCTGTCAGCGCCGAAAACTGGAAACCCTAGTGGTAAACGCGAAATCAAGTTACCAGCGAACAGAGGGTGCTAGCGCTTCGTCGTAAAGCGATGCTGTAACCGTATTCGAGATCAAATGCGATAGTCAAATAGAGTTTTTTTGTCAGATCGTAGCGCGAGCAGAAGCCGTACAAACAGAATCTATCGGCTAATAACCAAGAACGATCGATCGAACGTCGGTTTCGAATGTACGCGCGCGATTTTCGATAGTCGATGCCGCGATTAACCGCGTCGAAACAGCGCCGCCCGGAAATACGACGGGTATTCGATGTTTGGCGACTCCTGCGGTCATCACCGGCCGATGAAATTAAATTACTTCGGCCGCCGGCCAAGCGAAACACCAACCTCGCTTCTCCTCGCCGTTGCAAACCCGATTTTGCACTTAAATCGCTTGTAATCGACGGTTTTTGGCTTTGCGTTTAACATTCCCGATCGAGAAAGATCTTGAACACGTTCGTAGATCGTTCGATATCGTCTACCTCGCGACAGGAATTCGCAGACTGTGTGATTAAGCGAGGAAAAATTGCTTTTGAAGCTTGGAATTTTTATTCCGTTGCCTTTGATCGTTGTATGCGTCGTATATGTTATATGCGTTGTATGCGTTGAGATGCGTCGCTTAAAATTTGAATAATTGAAAAAACAAAATTTCGCTTTTTATGTCTTCAAAAGCCTTCCTGTGTCTTTAATATACAGGTCGTGTCATTCGCGAGGACGTAAAGCGTAATAGAAAATATTTTATTGAGACTAACGCTATCATGGACGAAAAGAAATGTAAAATATGGAAAATCGTGGCGAAGACAGAAATTGTAAACGATCGATCGCGGGGCCATTGGTGCTGGAGAATGTTCCATTAATTACGCGGAAACCTTCAGCTAATCAATGGGTAGTTAGTGGCCAATGGTTGGCTCGCATCAATAATCACTGGGCGACGTGGTAGTATAGTACTGGGCTTTGATGCGCTAATTTACACCACCTGCATTAATGCCCTTGTCCCACTGGTCCGGAACGACGATTGTCTAAGTGCGTGTACGATCCCAGGACAGGTATGCGCAAGGCGCCGCGAACAAGACGATATATTAAGGTAAGCCAAGCCGTACAAGCATCGATGTTCATCCCTTAATTGACAATTCACGTCTACATATTTATTTCTGTCTGAATCAACAAGAATCATTGATTTAGATTCCGCTAGCGATGCTACTCTCGATGCAGAATGTATTATAGTAAGAAAAACGTTACAAACAGGAACAAACAGTAGGATAATTTTGCAGATGTACACCAACGAACGTGATCGCCCAAAGATAATCGATTCATTCGGTAGAGCAAGCACGTACAAGTCGGCCGTCGTACAACGAAATATATAGTTTGCAAACTTTGTACCAAGCTGTCGATATTTGCGAGGATTGATAACATTTCTTCGTAAGATTAATGTCAGACAAAAGCAAACGCCGCCGTGGAAGCAAAATGGTATAGCGGAAGTCCATGGTCTCTGGCTGGAAAGAGAATGTAGAATTAACTGACGAACAAAGTAGAATCTTTTCGTACCATCGCCTGTTTAATATCTGATGCTCCGAGTGTAACGAGCACACAAAAGAACAAACCTCTCTTGGTTACCTCGCAAATCCGTCTACTCTGCAAGGAAAAGCGCAATCACGCTAACAGCGCGCGATTAACCGGGGAACAATGGCGAGGTCCGAGGCTTCCGAAAATTCGCGGCAACGACACAATGAGCGACTCCCATCCGCGGCACTGGTTCTCCGTATCTGACTGTTATACTTTTCAGTCTGTTATAAATACACCGTGTAAACGTCTCGGTGACACCGGTCTCGTTCCTCCGTCGCGCTTCCGCGGCTTCCGCTTTCGAGCGGTGACAACGGTGGAAACAATGAAGCAACCCTCGCGGCCCGTCCCACCGCGCAAACTTTAGCTTTTGTCCCAACGCACCGGGAACAAGCGACGGGACGAAAAAGAAGCCCTCCTCTGCTCGGTTTACGGCCGAAACAATACTTTTATCTTTCGAAATTCGTCGGCGACGGCCTCGAGACAGTGCCGGTCGCTGCCTAATTAGATTCCCCGACGAAAGGGCCAACTATTTAGCCACTGTCGCTAATAAAGTTCTAAACGGCGAGACAAAGAACGTGGCATAATAAGATTAGCAAATTACATCGCGGTACGCGTTTAATTAATTCCCAGAACCGAGTAGATTTTCCTTCTTCCTCGTTCGATAGGCATTTATGCGATTGCGATTCTTTTTTCCCTTTCTTTTTTTTTTTTTTTTTTTTATCGATGATGACGATGTAGCCTGGATGAAAACACCTTTGGTGGTGATACGATTTAGAGTTGGAAGAAGAATACCGGAAAGTGTCTTTGCGCGTGGTAATCTTGGGGAAGGAAGGATTGTCTTATGCTGTTAATTATTTCTCTATATTAACGTGCTTTTTTCTTTAACGATGTTTTGATTATCCAATGAAATCGACGTTAGTGGCGAATCGCTAAATCGCTAAATCGAACAAACAGAATAAACAAATGATAGTACGGTCAAGTATTTCCTGTTTGCTTTCACGACTTATAACCAAGACTGTATTTCCTTGAAAGATAAAGAAGGATGTACGCCGTGAAAGAAGCAGTTTCTAATTCATACGGTCGGCATGCGGCTTAGGTAGCGTGCCGTGCAACCGGCTCACAGATCCGATTTCTCGACATCCTTTTGCGAAAGTTTAAATAATACCAGCTTTGTACGTGGAATACCATCCACTCCATCGGCGTTTTATTGTCGTCAGCTCGTCTCGCGAAAATCTACAAAGAAACTCTCCAAACGGTAGAGAATATAAAGAAGCAGAGGAAGAAGAAGAGAGAGAAAAAGAGTTGGTCGGCAAGAGGAAGGAGAGGTGAAACTTATAAAGAGCGTTTCCGTTGACGTCCACGTGAATCGAGCCATTATCATGCAAACCTTAGGAAGTCGAACGTTACCCGGACAGAGGGAAACGAAGAGAGAAAAACGATATTGCCGCGAGTGTTGGCGTAGTGCGGTGAAGGTGGAGGAGGAGTAGGAGGCGGAACGAAAGCGGAATGCCACGAATTTCGTTAGCGTGGTTTCGACGATGGAGTTGGACTGGCGCGGCGCAGCGGTCCGTGCGAGGCCGTATCTGCCCAGTCTGCTCTGATAAAGGAGAAAGCCCCGATATTGGTCAGACAGTGGAATGCCTGCACATTCGTGTCGGACAACAAGATTTCTCTCTGTACCTTATATCAGTCTCGTCAGCCTTATGGACCGAGGTTGCTGGATGGAACGGAAGGAAACGAGAAGAGATGGGGCAGCAAGAGGGACGAGGAGGACAAAGGCAGTACGACAGATCGAGGGCGAGGTTAAAAGGAAAGTCGAAGGGATCGAACGATTGCGATTGGAACAAGTACCGTTAAGCGGCAATGGTCTGCCTGTTGTCACGATCAGACGTTCTCCGCAACACGAGAACCGTAGTACACGCGTGCCCCCCCTCGCATCGACTGTCCTGGCTGAAGAACAAGCCGGCAAATTGAATTTCGGCTCGAACAGCAGGGGAAAAATGTCGAAGAATCTAACGTCGGCGGAAGAGAAGCAAGCACAGGTGTCCAACGAGCGTGGAGAAACTAAAGGAGGGATCGTGGGATTGAGCCAAAAAAGAAAGCGTGACGCAAGATTCTCTCGGTGCGAAAATTAGACATCGGTCTCCTCGTGATTCGACTACTTCACTGGTGCGAAGAATGCAAAAACAAGGAGAGTGTGTTATCGAGCGCGGCTAAACGAATTCGTTGTGGAAAATCACCGATAAAGGGCAGAGGAGGATTTCGATTTGCAAAACGCCGCGACGCTTCTCCTGTCTATTGGTCGGCTCGAGTACAGAGAATTCGGCGGAGCAGCCGCATAAAACGTGCATCATTCTTAACTTTTTCTTCGCCGCGAATTCGCTTACGGCAACCCCGAGGGCGCTAAGCAAATCTATCCCCATCAAACGCAGAACGACGTTACCATTTCCAACCAACGTCTTCCAATCTCTTCTCCTCCTTTCATCCCCGCGCTACGATGAGTCGCTGGAATTTCACGAACACCGACGAAATCGATAATTATGACTCGACGAACGCGTTACAAGCATATTATCGGTCGTCTTTTCATCGAACGCTATATGCTTCTATTTCGATATGCTTTGTTCGAGGCTTGTTTGCTAGCTTGCAATATTCGAAAATTGCCTTTCGAATACAGTCTTAATGGTATTGCATCAGCTTTGTTAATGGTAATGGAGAAATTGAAACGTTTAATCGTTTTTATCGTTGGTACGTAATTTCTTCGCGTGAAATCTATGTGTATAGAATCTTTAGTCGAATATCGATTAATTTCTATCGACTCTGTTGTTAACCTTTTGATGTTACACATATCCCATATTTGTTATTTTTTGGCAAGTTAACATTCGTGTTTCTATACACTTGGGAATTGGTTCTTGTACGTATTCATCGTCCAAATGTTGATTTATCATTCGCTATAATTCAGTATTCAGTTAATTATTTTAGTACGGAAATTGCGAATCTTTTCACGCGAATATTTTGAATAATATGCGAATATTTTCCATAAAATGTAAGAAAAATTGTTCCAGCGCCATGAAAGAGCTCAAGTTGTCTAATAAGCTATAAACCCCGGTACGTCGCGTAAAGTCTTGCTAGGAAATCGTTGACAAGTCGGCTGGTTCGAAACTCAAGCAGACTAGCGCGCGAAATTAAACATCGCCGCGAGGGGTTGCGCGGATGACAAATAAACGAGGCGAGAAGCGCGACGGTCAGACTGAAAAGAGCAGCTCCGGGGTTGGCCAGGACACGTCTAGCGGCTAGCTGGAAATAAAGGAAGGGCTGTACTTCGCGCGAGCAACGGGCGAGATATTAAAAACAAAAGTGGTCCGCAGGAGGGTGGCGTAGACGACCGCGTGGCGGCTGGTTCATTTGAAACGTGATTCGAGCGGGTCGGCGTAGAGGGTTGAAGCGTGTCGCGCGGCAGTCGCCGACGCCGCTTGCAACGATTGTTTCGTCCCGTGCATACCATTGTTTCGTCGCGTGTATGTACGTTTTGCCGCAGAGACGAGCGCAACCGATGCGTCCGTCAACCAGAAAAAAGAGCAAATTAAAAAGAATACCAGGAACGAGAGGAAGAGAAAGGAAGGGAAGAACGTTTACGACAGATGCATATTCATGCGGCGCGAGGATGCCACCGTGGTCCAAGCGACTTGATTTAATATGCATAAAATCTTTACATTTCTGGGACTTGGAGTAGCATTTTGTAGAGACCAAGAAATAATTTGACACGGGAATGGTGGTCTTTGTGAAAGGAGATTTGGTAATCTGCTTTCTCTGGAGTCGGTTACGGACGACGAATCGGTAAAATGGCTTTTGATACGTTGTAACTCGTCGAAAGCTTTTGTCCGACACGCGATATCGTTCTCGGTCTGTTTCTGAGTTCGATCGATATTTCTGTCGAGATTTTTTCCTTTCTCCCTCGGGACTTTCTTATTTTTTTATTACTCTCTGTCGTTCTCTTTTAATTGTAATATTCTTGATAACTCGCTGAAAGCTCGTTACGACTGTTGGAAATAATTTTTCTCGTATAGCAAGAGAAGCACGATGCGCGAATATAAAAATTTCCTAATAAAGAGAATCGACAAACAGCATTGACCTTAATCCTCGATAATTAATTTCTAGCTACTCGCTCGTTATACGGCAGTACCGTTTCGTCAATATTTGCTAATACTATTAACTAGATATAACTATCGTGTTCAATATTCATAATCGTAACTTACCGAGGACGACGAGCTTCACAGGTCTGCCGGAAAGTATCTTCCCCTGATCGTCCTCCAGCGTGCAACCCCATATACCGTCGTCTTCTAATCTAACGTTGTCTATATGCAACGCCTCCGTGATAGAGTCACCGATATATCTATGTCCAGTCCCACTCATCTCCGTTCTCGTGTTGATTGTAATCATATCTACCGGACTTCCCTCGTGCAGCCATCTCGCTGGTCGTATTCTGTAGCTCCTAACAAGACAATTCGTACCAATTAGAGCATTAATTCCGAACGACAATACCGCGCGAATTCGTTGCTGGGACGATATCGACTTCGACTACTTGCTCTCGCTACTTTAAATCGAATCTTCCCATTTGCGGGGAAACAGCTACGCGTGCAGAACTGTGTCAGCAATTACGACGAATCTGTTTCGTTGCGTCCCCAGTTACTTTTAAGACACGCGAATCGAACGTTATTTTTTTTTTTTTTTTTTTTGTAGGAAATGTTGGTCTTTCCGACATATTTCGAATTTATCGATCAAAACTGACAGAATGTCATCTATCTGGTTAATAACCGTGCTAGATACGTCTGCGCTAGAATCATTTCTACATTTCGAACAGCTATTTTTCAACAGAATCGTTCTAGCAAAGCCGTACTCGTCTTCTAACAATATTTTTTTTACAATGGAATTTTAATTATCAAATTTTAGTTTGCTAAACAGCGATCCCTAGTTTAAACAGCTTCTTTTTCAAACGCGAACGCGATAAATTTCAAATGAACACACTATCCATCCGACTAAACCAGCTATTTTCACGCCAAATAAATCACTTTCTCTTGAACGAGGAGAAAGAAATCCTTCTCGGGAAAGAAGCGAATAAACCAAGCCACATTTTCTACGATATAAATTTATCTTTAGACGGAGGTACGTAACAGAGAAAAAGGACGAATCTCGTGATAGTCGCTCGTGCGCGTTTCATTCGTCGATGAAGAAGGTTAAATTACCTGACCCCGGGCAATAGCAGCCTCGAGTAATTTTCTAGCTCGCATGGCAATATGACCTTGCTGTGAGGTTTCACCACCAGTTCCAAGGGTGGCTTTGACGGAGCGGCAGCTGTATCTAAGGAGACTGGAACATCGGTCGTAGCGGAAGAACTGGTAGACCATAAGTCCTCTTCGGGGGCTAAAAGGGCCGCGGGCTGCGCCACCTCGTCCGACAGAGAAATCAACGTCGAGCTGGACGCCGTTGTACTGGTGGTGCTCGTCGTGGTTCTTCTAGCACGCCGTCCTCCCTCCTGCCTGCCGCGAAGGGTGAAAACACCGGCCTCGTTCACCGACCCTGTAATGACAAAGGATAGTATCGTCATCTCGCTGTTCCGTTGTCTCGGCGAATAATTCGAGTTTACGCACAACGAGTTTACCTTTGAATTGAACAGCTCGAAAATACATACGAAAATAAAATTACTTTGTTCGTCAGATATTTAACAGATTCGAGTTAACAGTTTTTTTTTTTTTCTTTTTTTAGCATCACTCGCGAACGAGAATTCTAGATGGTAAATTTCAAATAAAATATTTTACTACTACGCTATTTTACTGGAATTTTAGTTTCTCTATATTCGTACGCATTGATTTTAAGTTTGAAATACGAGATTCTTAGGAAACTCCACGGTCGATGTACTTTATTCCATCAAATTTTTTATATTTGGCGGTCCTAACGGAATCCCGAAACTCGACAGAACCGTAAAATAAATAGCGTTCCACGCAAACGAAGGCACTTCTTAACTAAATGGTGTTTCCATCGGTCGGTCGATTCTCCCGAAAACAGTCTATCAGCTTCGGTCGACCAAGGCTACCGAGGAAAACTAATTATGTCTTCGATGGACCGCAAATAGCTATAACTATCTGGCGTAACTGAGGTACCTTGTCGACCCGTGTCTCTACTCGTACTCTCCTCACGACCTCGTATATTACGGAACAAGCTAATGTTTATTACTCGCCAAACGATGACGGAGCCGAAACGCGAAACGTCTCTGTCGTTTTATCGCTTTTTGCAGAACCATTATCGCACGTACGCGCTTGTTCGATTTCAATTTCTAGTCATCGAACTTCATCGACGCTCCAATTGGTCGAAGCCGAATCAAACGAACTAAGAAATATTCTTCAAATCCGATTGTCCGTAACGAGCAAAACGAATAATTCAGCGAGTAATATACAATATATAAATTTGACTCTGAGACATACGAAAAATGGTATAAACAGAACAAAAGACGCGGAGTGAGAAGAAGACGAATCCGGTAAGAGCAAACGATTCGTCAATGCGTTCGTTAACGTTTCCGGGTATATTGGCGACCGGTTATACACCGACACCGAGTGGATGTTGTTGAGCGTTGATGCATGCATTATTCAGACTGTGTATCCATTCATTATTCATGTCATGATCAATGGATGTCAACAGACCGCGATCTGTATCTGAACGCATCAGCCTGACAGAAAGTGAAAGCACTCGCTGTCGTTCGGATGGGTCCGCGACACGAAGGGGCTATCGATGCCGATCAGATTTTATGAAACGAAGGAACCTCACACGAACACGCTTGTCTTCGTTACAATAATGCGTTATTATCGCCTGGATGGTTCTGTTTGGTCACCGATACCGTTGACAAGATAATCAGCCAATTGTAGCGTTAGTTGATAATACGCCTCTGATGTCGAACGTCAAGTTTGAATATAGAAATTATATAGATTGCATAGATCTATTATGTAATCATAAACACGATGATGAGTCGATGAAATTTATGCTGTGCCGAGAATTCGCTCCTACGATGCCGCTATAATATAACATAGCGATATAATATAATCTGGGAAATTCAGCGTTGAGTTTCTCGGAATTTCTCTGTAACGAAAGTCAATAATTTCTGCATCGTGGAAATCGGAATTAGATCGATCGTTGGCCGTCGGAAACAACACAATATCGGGATATATCGATATTCGAAAACTTTCAAATAGAAAGAATCGTTCTTCGAAAAGGCAGTCCTCTTTGTTATGCAGATCGATAATGGTAAATTTCAGAAGCGGCGGAACAAAAAGATGACAAACGCGTAATCGTAAAGATCGATATCAATGCGTTGCGCGTTGAAGAAAGTGTTATCGATAAATTCCAAGGATATGAGGTATCCGCGTTTCGCGCGAGTTCCGCGTGTCGAGAAAAGCGATATCGATAAATATCGATTGAATTTCCACTGGATGTCGATAAATTCGCTCATCCTCTGAAAATCAACACCAATAAATTCCGGGTCGTGGAAATCGGCACCGATAAATTCTGGGTCGTAAAAATCGATGCCGATAAATTTCCCCGTTTGGTAAAACCCTCCGGAGCATCGGTAAATTTCGGGTCGTGATAACCGATCGCCGAATAAATTGCGAATCATGGAGATCGATAACATTGAATATGTTTTCGGCATGATCGACGATGATTTTTGGGTCGTGGTAATTTCCTACGATGACAAATTCTCCGTGCTTGGAAACCAAGGACCGAGATAAATTCTGGGTCGTGGCACGCGGCATCGATAAACCTCGCGTCCGTTCGACTCGAATCTTTCATTAATCAACCCGTGTTACAACCTAGTTACGCTAACATATACACACAGCACGTAACCGAATACGTGGGAAACACTTCGGCAAGAATGAACTGGACGTTTAAAAACTAAAACGTAAATTCGTATTGACGCATAGTGGATACGGAATGTATTATATTTCCCCTGTAGTTTACACGCTGATTAATTAAATCCTGGAATATTAAATTTTCTATCGCTTGATATTATCCTTTCGTCGTTAGAGGAGTTTAATATTCGAGGCCGAGGAACTCGATGCCGATAACTGCGTAAGCAGAGTCTAGTAGAAACCGACTCGCTAAAAAATATGAAATTGAATTACAGGGAATTTCGTCTCGCGATATTTCTGACAGTATGAATTATAAATTCATGTATCGTACAGTTCGATCGTTCGAACATCTCACAGAGATACATTGGACGTAAGTTACCAAACAACTTACTGGTGCAGGTTGCGTTCTACGTTTCTCGTGCAATACGTTTCTCAAGCATTTAGCACCTTTACGCAGACACTGCGCATCGTACGAGCCTCGTATGTTTGCGTGAAATAACATGGACTAATTACCTAATTAATGTTGCTACCTACCGAGCTAAAATTGAAGTACCGAGAGACACCTCACGTTGCCCCATTTTCACTAATAAAAAACCATACGCCATATTTCTGCCGATCTAGAATCTTCGTCGCGAGTATCTACTCTACGTAAAATGTCCATCCTTCACTGTCCAGTGTCAAACTGTTGACATACTTATTCGCGTAGCTTATTAAAACGTTAAATCCCTTCGCAAAATGTTCTCAAACGTATTAAGTCGCACCTGAAACGCTCGACAGTTGATATTCCGTAGCGTGCGACATCCTCCGACGTTTACAACCTCGTAAAATCCTTAAGAACTCCGGTCGGCAACGGTTGAAACAACCGTGGCTGCTTACAACAAGCAAGCAAGCCCTCGGCGCTGTATGAAATCGCAAAGACGTAGGATAACCACCGACGAAACGACCTATTTCTGCGCGTGTCTCTTCGTTGCTCGTTGCTCGCAAGCAACCGCGATAAGCGACACCAACCTTGGCGAACACAGGTAAGAAAAGGGGAACGCCAGCTAGCGCGGCGCGGGCGTGAAAGGCGAAAGAACAAACGGAGAGACACGACGCCACGTGACGTGCTTATGTCGGCGCGTTTGCATGTATGCATGCGAGTCGCGACAATACGAGGTTGTAAAACGGTTAAGAGGATTTGTCACCTCGTGTCACTGGATAAACTCCTTTTCCTTCGCTCGCGAAACTCTGCTGTGTCGCTACTTTGGTTGACATCTTGGAGGACACGAACGCGAGCGACTCGCTGTCTCTCTTCTCGCCTCTCCTTTATTTCCTCTCCTCTTTCTCTCTTCCTCTCTTGCATCTTTCTCTCTTTTACGTACGTTAAAGAGAATCCAAACTCCGCGTCCTGATTCCCTTTGTTCGTGGCGCATCAAACGTGAAATATGCGAATTCGCCCGGGGAATTCCGGTAATTTGCGAAGAGGAATCGGGGAAACTCGGCTTCGTCTTTAATCCCCCCCGAAATACTAGATTTGTCGAACGTTGCACGAAGCAGCGGAGCGAAGGGAACGGGGCGCGCAGGGGTACGGAGGAAACTTAGTCTCGCAAAACGCATGTGATACCGTGGAAAGTTGGCTGGAAGTTCTTCCTACCATCCCCCTGCACGGCGAACTCTCCAACCCCCGACCATCCTCCGGCTATAGGATTTCGCTTCGTCGCGCTATTAATCGCTACTTATTTCCAGGCTTAATGGTGCCGTAAAGAAAATCGTCGGAGGATACTGTTATCCGAAGGGGTGAATTTGTTGCGCCAGTTCCGCGGAACGTCGGAAGTGCACAGCTGTAGGGTACAATGGTTTTAATGGGTGCATTGTGTCTGTTTCGTCGAGTACTTGACTCCGACAGAAATGGTATAATTGAGCGCGACCGGTATTTATCGCTGCGTTTTGTCTGGTTTGTTGAAAGATATGGATTTAAATTGCACCGACGGTATAAAAGGTTTCCAACTCTTTGTTTTCTAATGGATATCGAATGACGGAGAGACTAGGTAGGAAGGCTACGAAAGTAATCAATCACCTACGAGGGTAAATCGAGCAGCGATATTAAAACCAGGTCTGAGTGTTTGTGTATCTTTGGAAACAAATTCATTTTCCGCCAACGAACTGTCAAAATGATAGAGAGCATCGTCGTCCGATAAAACTGACGGACGTATTTGTCGAAGGTGTTTTGACGCTTCGCCGAAAATACGTTCAGCCTTTTAAAAGCGCACCTTGGCCAAACAAAACGAACAGATCCGTATAATAATCTTTTTGAACGATGTAGTTGGGCAGAAAGGAATCGATCGTGGCGAACTAACGTGTTTTCCTTCCGGATCGAACGACTCTCTGTGGTCACGACAACCGCGCGTGAAAAAAATGTCATCGAGCGTGCACAGGGCGAATATCAAATAGAACGTTGCAACAACAACGTTCGTAACTCTTGGCAAATATTTTCTGTTGTGTTCCTCGGATGCTATTACACCGGCGTATCTGCACGTATTTACGAATCTGTTCAAACGCTTTCCAGTAAACCGACTGTTGGTAGTTTGGAAAATATCAGAAAACGTTGCCGAAAATTTCCAGCGCTCACGAATGGATGAAGGGAGAAGCGAGGTATAAACGAGTCTATGGTCACAAGAAAGTACCAAGCGAAGTAAGAGAAGAAAAGAGAAGAAGGTATAAACGATGCAACGTCAGCTTTGTGTATATGAAACGGTAAAGATCATAGACCGCGTCTCTGGAGCACGTCTAACAGAGAAATAAGAGATACAAGGCGAAAGAGAAAGGAGGAAAAATGGTGAAACCAGAAAGAAAAAGAAGAAAGAGAGAGAGAGAGAAAGAGAGAGAGAGACGGAAGAGCGAGAAAAATGGAAGCAGTAGGAAAGAAAGAATTCAACGGTATGGATATATATCGGCGAGGGAATTTATCTTTGGCGGAATTCACAGCACGAACGTCTTTGATGGCAACCGGAGTGATTCTCGCCCAGGCCACACCTCCTTCTATCTCTACAATCCCCCCTCCCCCTGGTTCTCCTCTCGTTCCGATCCTCTAATCTCTCTTCACCCTTTACTCCGATCCTCGGTGTCATCCTGTACTAAGCCCTCTGTAATACCCTCTGCTACGGAAACAGTTACGGACCGGTATTCGTTCCGGTCCTTGCCCGGTAATTCCAATCACTACGACGCTCTCGTTAACTCGAATCGACGAGCAAATACCGACGCGGCAAGAACAACACACGAGATTTCGACCCCGGCAGCACCCCCAACCTCCTCGTGGATTATACGAAATATTCTTTCAGCTCTCTTGTCCTGTTTTCCATCGGGAAACAGATTAATGTCGGCGGCAGGGAAAATACAAGGGGATACGTTGTACTGTTTATAATCCACGAATGCGAGAACCGAATTAATCCCTAATTACGAACGTCGTTGGATAACTCATTGAACACGGATATACAGATATAATTTGTTCATATAGTATAATTGTACGCACGGATCCCGATATTAATTTGTCGGTATCTGATTTCGCCAATTAGCTTTGCGTACGAAAGAATCGTAACGAAACGAGACGTAAATTTATTTTTCACGATGGAACGAAGGATCGTTTATTCCTTTGTCCAGTCTACGGCGTATAACGGTCGATCGAAGATTAAATTTATACAAAAGAAACTATTATCTTAGATAAAAGAATACGCGACGCGGGGAAACATAGCTTTGTGACTCTGCTCGCTTTCTTCAACGTCCTTTAAACGTTTCCACAATGGCCAAACAATTTCAATGGATGAATTTCCGTTTATGCATTGAAATAATCTAGAAGCAGGCAAACCAAGCTTCGTATAACCGGCCGCGTAAGTTTTAATTTTATTTCATGTCGAATCGATTTCAATTCCACCTTTTCGTTGTACAATGTCTGCCGCTAATTTTCCGTGGGCTTGTCTCCTCTCACCGAAAGCCAATCGAATTTACGATTACTCGCGTGTCTCTATCGAGTCGCGTTTCACTTTTTCTATACCGCGTCTTAAAAACGAGTTATAACGTTATTTCTATTTATCGTTAACCGCGCGTAACAATAGGTTAAGAGAATGAAAAATGAAATGCCGAAAACTGTATAGAATTAAAACACGAGCATCAACGCGCGAAGAAGAGAAACAAAAGTTGTATTCTGGCGTCCGATTGGTTTTGTTCGAAGAACGCGTGGAATCAGGTGCGGCTAACTAGAAATCGTTACGATCCATCGAACGGTTACGATTACGGTCGACGTTCATAAACATCGAAGAGTATGTCGGATCCATTTGTTTTTAAGCACTACCGATACGTTATGAACTTTTTCTCTCTCTCACACCTACACTTCCAGCTGTTATTGCTTATACAACTGCGTAAATATCTTCTTTTTCTTTTTTTTTTTTGTCCTGTAGTAACTGTTAATGTTTTGCTCATTTTTTAACACCTGGGAATAATCTACAAAACGGGCGATTTGCATAGGAACGATTGTGTTAGCCTGTGACGAATACTTTCGTGGGTTATGGACGTTAAACAGGAGTTAAAGAATTGGATTTTTATATTGGAACTGGAGATTTCCTTTTGTTATGTTTTCGAGATTGTACAGATTTCAGATGACAAAATAATATCGTCATTTCAAATGTCACGGAGGCATGGCAGGAAAACAGTTCCGCAGCGATATAAATTCATGTTGCGACTGAATCGACGCGCACAACGCAACTCGCATTTCCCGATGTCTGTTTTTAATCGGAGGCCAAATATCAGATTGTAATTGACGCGACGCGTGATTTATATTCCTCTACGGGAGATGTAAGAGTCGGTGGAAGTTATAATTGGAACGAGTAAAAGGTATAACAGCGAGAATATCTCGTAATAAAGGCGGTTAGACGAATTTGTTGCGAGGATAATCTTTTTCGGCACGAGATTTCTCTCGTAAATAATGCAAATAAAAAGCGACGACAGAAAGGAAACTCCTACCGCGCTTCTATATTTTCAAACTTATCCTCGAAAACAAATTAAACCTGTCGCGTTTGTCATAAAAGAGTCGGGAGAACCGTTTCTATTCAACGCCCAATTTCAGAACTACGAATGCAGCGCGATGGAGTTAAATTTCTAAATATCTGAATTTCCAAATGTTCAATTTCTCTAATATCCAAAAATGCTCAAACTTTCGAGTTTATTTAATATTAAAACTTTCGTAATTCGTAAAATACACCAACTTCGTTCGTCGTCAAACCCTAGCAAAAGCTCTCGATCATCCCTTTCGGATTCAATGGAGCCTATTAATCCACCGCAAATCCCTCGAGGGACGATCGAAAATTAGGATTTCTACGGCGTGCCACTTGTATTCTTATCAAGCGACGGCGAAAGAGGGCGAGATTCTTTGACGTGGTGGCGACGGCGGTGACGGCGACGCGACAACGGATATTATATGTACAGAGCGGTGAAACCCTTGGCCGCACGGAGTTCCATTAACAGCGGCGTTGTCCATCCGGAGCCGGCGGATTGCTCGGGATTCTAATCTGACCGCATAGCATGCCTTCTAATATAGATAGGCTTGATTAATTCCGCGGCAACGCAGTAATGCGTCGTGTGATCCGCGCGCGCTTCCCGATCCGTACGACTACGACAGCAGATTACGTTGTGGCGTAAACGAGCCGAGATTTCGAGTGAAACCGCGAGCTCAAAGGAACACGATCGCCGGCTCGCCGGGCTATGCGAATTAAATTGGAGAACCCTCGTATCCAGACGGCGTCGTCCATTGGCGGCGTCGTAAAAATCCTCACGACAACCCCCGGGAAACCGGATGCACGCTCGACCCCGCCATTATCGAGTGCCGCTCTGTGCAAGCGGTACAGTGTCTGCGCGCACTGATTGCAGAGTTAGCGGCGGTAAACAGGCTCGATAGAATGGACGGGTGGATCGATGGCTTCGGTGCTTCGATTGCGATCCTTTTGTGTGGATTACGTCAGTGTGAATACTGGTTGAGGGAAACTGATCGATTAAACGGATAACGTAAAAGGATAATTTCGGAGTTTTTCCGTTTTGCGACTCGAGATACGCTCGATATTTCATTCTATAAATTACTTTCGGAATTGTTTTAAAGGTTCGCATTTAATGTACGCGCGACCGATGCTATCGCGTGTAATTTGATGGAGGAACGCAAAGAGACTGGATGTAAAAAGGACAGGGAACTACCCATATCGCGTTACTTACCTAAAATTGGCTGCCCGCGCAACATCGGAAAATAATTCAAAAGGCAGCCAGTGGAACCACGAATATTCATCCCGATTCCCTTCGGCTGAGCCTGGAATCTCCGCTAAACCAGGGGAAACGTTCCGTTTCTATTTAAAAAAATATCCGACGATTTTTATGATAGCATCCTCCCGCATTCACTGGCGGAAAGTTACGCGAGTAATTTCAGGCTGGCCGCGTGCCACGATCGCATGGCAGTAGGAAAACCTTCGTTCAAACAAACTGCTCGCCTATACACACATAGGCCGGATCCGGTTTTCCAGCCACAGATATCGAGTGATTGATACACTTTCCACTGCGCAGCTTACGGATCTTGCAAGTTTTCTGAAGCTTCGCCAAGAGGCGAGACCCGGATGTCGAATGTGCCGAGTCCGGCGTACGATGCCAAACCGGAAATCGCCACCCACCCGTTTTCCATAGGTCGAAAAAGAAGCTGACCCGCGCGAGCGGCGAGTGGCACGAGTCCACCTCCTCTGTCTTTAATCGTTATCGTTCCGTATCGAACATTTTGCATAACCGATACTCGCGACGTGGTCGTGCCAGAACGAAGCCAGATTCGCGGAAACGAATCGACGAAGCTCCGCGACTTCTTTTGCTTTCGGAGTCACATCCGTTCAGACGATATCGAATGTACGCGAGCCTGTGCAAGAGCTGATGAAATAAAAAAATGACGTATACCGAGCGTTTTTGTAGCCACAGACCCAAAGCTGCAGCTCTAAAACAGCGTTATAAATTTTGACGCTGCGATCTGGTTGATAGGAATCGACGAAGATACGCGGAAGCTGTGTGGATCGATGTACAGCTGTATATCTCGAGCGGCGATGACGATCTCCGACGGTTATCGAACGCCAAGGCTTTGCAAGTGGAATGTGGTGGGTTTAAGAAGTTTTATTTAGCAATCTTAATCTCACGAGAAATCTCATTTGCTTACGAGTGAGCTGCTCGATCGCCTCGTTTAGTCACGGACTTCCGATACTAGTGAAAGATTAATTAAAGCTCAGGCAACGCGTAATGCCGGAGCATTGCTTTCCACTTAAGTTCACCGTTTCCGTAACATCGTCCATCGCGGTTCCATCAACCAGGAACTTCGCCACCTGCCGCTTAATAACGGACACTGCTTGTTCGTTGCTAGAGCGACGGGAGCGATATAGCGAGGTCGTAAAATCAGTCAAGAGTTAAACTTTGCGTGTTTCGACGGCCGAAACAACAAGTAATTTTAGATGGTTTGGCAAGCATAAGATATCGAGTCTTGTCCGATGGATCGTACAATATGAACTCGTGAGACGCGGACAACACTGTTGCTAAACAAGCGATAAGTAAAATAGAAAATTACTTCTTTGCAAAGTAGAACGATTACGAATTACTTGAAATCTCTTCTTCTACGATTCGTCGTTAAATTGTTGACGATGGGAGAAATTGTTTTCGAAAAACTAACGTGTGCTACTGACGCGTGACGCGTAACATCCCTAGACGACTAGACGCTTTATTTTACGATATTACCATATCCGCACCGTCGAAGTTGCAACCGCGTTGCAACCAGCAAATATAAAAGCGGACGTGATTCATCGACATGGAATCTTTCGGACGACAGCCAGCGAGTTACCTGGAACCCTCGGCTCGTTTCTTTCGTTGGAGGGTACTCGACGTCTTCGTTAGCGGTAATTTCTATCTGCGAGGAGGAGGACGGCCCCGGAAGAGATTGACGTGGTCGTCGGTCGTTATTCTCTCTTTCGGGCAGCGTCGATGGTTCGCGCGCACCGTTCGATCCACTAAATCACCGGTACCACGAGCGAGCGACGTTATTAATGAGGCACTAATAGCGGCCGTACGAGGGCCATGTTTCGTATTCCCGCTCGACCCACTCTCATCGTTCGCCACTTAGCGATAATTGTTATCGTGGTGAGGACCGGGCTTCCGGTACAAATCGGCCGCTATGAAAATCGATCATCGTCTCCGCTCGAGGCTCGACCTCCGTTGGAATTTCGGACTTGATTTACACTCTTCGTCCCGAGTTCACGCGTACCTATCATCCACGGTGACTGACTTTTATTCGATTTCGCGTGTTACATTAGAGAAATCCTTGGAAATTTGTAGTCCACTAATTGAAGACGAGGATAATTCGCTTCTCTGGCAAGAAACCATCCCGTTTTAGCTTTCTGATCGTACGCGGCATTTATTCTATTTATAGAACGAGATGTACTGTTCTATGTCTGACTGCTTTCGCTTCACTTGCCTAATCATACTCGGCATCTACTCTAATTGTCTCAATTTCGATCGTATTCTATTTGTCGACCCAATAAAGGTTCGTTCTGCTTGTTTGGCCGGTAGGGACTCGTTCTATTATACTTGCACTGACAAATGTTGTTCTATTTATCTATTCGGGGATCTTTCTCCTATATAAATACACAGATAAGATTACACGTCTATTCGTCGGAAATTATTACCAAAGACATTGCGATGCGTTGGATTTTTAATTATCAGAAGCGAAGAAAGCTGATTTTTCAATGTTGTTTATTCGAATGTTGCAACCGGCTGACAAACCATTGATCGTAACTGATCTACGATCGTCACTCGACGTTACTGTGTAACGTTTCGGATGAATGTCGGTAATAGAAAGAGGCAATTTCTTTGATCTCGATTGTTCGGGACGAATCGGAGCGGTTGCGGTAATGGATAGAATTAGTGCCATTTGCTGTGAAGCGTGCGACGCTACGACTACGGCAGGACGATGCTTAGCTGCGGATACCAGCACTGTTTATTTCGCCCACGACCGAATAAATTGTCCTGGCTTTCGATGCATCGTTCGAAGGCAGAGACTCGTACTTCTTTCGTATTTGATACTTTGTGCGGTCTTGGTAGATCGAACGTAGATCGGATAAAAGAATTTGTCGTTCAAAGTTTCCGCCAGAACGCATCTTCTTAATCGTTGGTTCGAACTTGAATAGTTACGATCGTTGAGCTTGTCTTGCGAGCTACTTTAAGCTTTTGAGAAATATCGTGTCCAGGAATCGCGTAAGGAAACATCGTCGAATGAACGAAAGAATAGCTAAGGATAGCTTCCACCTTCCACTTAAAATAACCGGTGCGAAGATACTGTGCAAAGATTTCTTTCTGGAATATACGCGCGATGGTTTGGTACATATTTCTGCGATTCCTAACGCAAAGGGAATGGGAGTCGTCTCTACGGTAACTCTCGAGACATTAAATTTTACCAAAAGAAAAGCTCTTTTACCTTATCTTCCTCCTCTCTCGTCGCGTTTAACATTTCAGACTTTTTGAAACATAAAGTATAGCCATGATATACGCACTCTCTTGCTTCGTGCCCAGATACAGCTAACGTATTAGCGAGGCTCGTGCACTGCCCAAGGTTTTCTCAATGTGTCTGGTTTCTGTCACTGTGGACCTTTGCTTTCGCTTTTGCAAGCCTCTTCCTACCGTGTCTTTTAAAACTACGTCAGAAAATAATGTGCACGTTCTTACGATACCGCGCTTCTTGCGAGGCTACATTTCTAATCTCGAGCTTTCAAGATAATGGCTGCGACATCGAATTTACGAGCTCATCGAGCTTAATTACGTTTCCTTGCGGATACAACGGAAGTTGCGTCGCAGGTATACTCCTATAGAGGAGCACGGTTTTCTTTCAAACGATCAGCGATGGCAGCACGCGAACCACGATACTCGTAAATTTTGAAATCGCTCGATGATCGAGAAGCTGTCTGAAAAATGCAACGCTTCCCCTGCGGCGAACTTTCACACCGGTGGAAGGGAACGTGGAGCGAAAGAGTGAGAAGAACTGCAGGGGAAAGGAGGAAGTAGCGCACCGACGAATTTACGGGCATCCGGCAGGACCTTAAGGAAATGCAGAAAGTACATAAAACGACGCGTTCTCCCTGGCAGAGATACTTTTATCGCTTACACATTTAGCGCCGCCAAGGGAATTTCTCGACGAACGACTCGCCACATTGGAAAAAGAAGGGGCTATGAACGACGAGATAGTCGATGGATCCTTCACGCCGCAGAGAGTAATATCTGGCTCACACCCCGTAAACCGGAGGAATAACAAATTTTACACGAGGTTTCTATATCGGTGTGACCTAATAGAATCGACGTACCGTTAACGTACAATTGAACGCGTCGCGCGTTCTTAAATGCAGCTGTGAAAATTTAAAGATGAAATCGTGTCGTAAACAAGCAAACGAAGGTATATCGTAGCCAGAAGCTTTCGAAAATTCTTGTAAACGGACTTGAAGTTTGATACGTCTATCGAAGAAACAAGCTAAAGTTTCAGAGTGATTAGTCGCATTCGGTGATAGAGGTCTGTGTATACGAAAGATTTTTGTACGACGAAAGCTTTCACTTGATCCTCGACGTCGAACGTAAATCATGGTACAAACAGGTAAGATCACTTTCCCTTACGGGCGCACGGAATGCTAACCGTTCAGATTTTACGAGCCAGACTGTCGTAAAGTGACTATTACCTTTCTTCAGACGTGTACCGGTTAGAAAGCGTAACAATCCAACGATTTGCCAATCTCGATAGATGATCTTATTAAGTATGTTTTTTTTTGTAAATGATCGATCGTAACTAACTAAAGATAAATTGCACAGGTACAGTACCGACTTTAGTTGTTGGATCAGCAGAGATTTTAGTTATAAAAGCTAGCCATCGTTATCGCGCTGTACTAAAACAAGAAACGATATTTTTATCGTATTACTCGTTGGAATGGTAATTTAACTCTAAATTACGTTTCGTTACATCCAGATTTAAATTACATTTAATTTTTAAATTGCGCTACAATTCAAATGAAATGATTAAACAACGACTGTTTGCTCGAATAAATTATTGCGCGTAATTAGCAGCAGTACGCCTTTGCAAGCTTTCGAGCGAAATAAAATCCTCAATATCAAAACCAACTGAAATAACTCTTCTTCGCGACCACGATCGCGATACATCACGGACACGAACATAGCTTATTCTTCGTTGTAACGGACCGAAACGATTCTCTTCTCGGGTTTAACGATTATTTCGCGATCGGTCCTTTCGATGAATCGAAGCGAAGTGAACCGACGCAGCGCGGAAATGAGAGCATTCAGGAAACTAGGCGTCCCGGATGCGTTCCAGCCGTGGTGAAACGTCAATTCGTTGGTCGTTTCGCGAATGTTTCAAGTTGCTTTTGTTGGCCACGTCGAGCAAAAACGGGGAACGGGCCTGTCTATCGCGAAACTTGATTTCGAGACGCGCAGCCGGCGATTTCATTCGCCGCTGTCAGACGTTGTGTTCCGGCCGGTCCATGGGAAATTCTGCCTCGTTACCAATCGGAATAACAAGCCGGAAAATGGATAAAATCGTCGGGGAGGCTCGAACGGAGGCTCGACTAACGGTTGCCGCTCTCGAGAAAACTGAAGCGCCAAGAAATAACGAGATCGAGTCTGCCACGCGAGTCTGCCTCGTTAGAAAGCCTATGGAAGAACGCCAAGTCTCTTTCGACACTTATTTGTCAGACGATTGCCTCGTCTTCTCCTCCACCCTCTCTACCGCTGTTGGAAATTTCGAGAATCAAGATCGATTTTCTTTGATTCGTTCGTTTCCAAGGGTCGCTTTGATTGGGAACGTAATTAATACGTAATCCACTATATCGATGGATTAGCATGGTGATTCCTTTAATTCCACCTGCTTGAAATATTCCGCGCGTTCGTTGTTTTGAAATTGATCGAAATATCGGGGTGGAAAATTTCTCTGCTTTTAGCAAGTTTATTTCAAACATCGGCTCGATCGAACAAATAATGGAACTTGTTGATATTGTCCTGAAATTCATGTAGGTAAACAGAGGTGAACCGTGGCAATTAGATTTTAAAACGGAAACATGTGGTTCATTTTGGGAAAAGAGTTGAAATTTACCGCCCTTTCGGCAGCTCTGACAAAATGGAAAAATATATTCTGTTCGGCGCATCTTTCATAGAAAACATTTTTTCCTTTTTTTCTTTTTTCCTTTTTTTCGTTAAACGCCAAAGGCGGTGAATATATTTCACGCAAACAAAACGAAATGGGACACTTTAACCCGCCGACTGGCGAATTTGCGTGCGAAAAAAGAGGGGTTTTCGGCCGGATAGAGGACCGGCGCGGCCGAAAAATATCACGAGACGTTTATCAACGCGTCGATTCACGGGATCCGTTAGCGATAATTGATTATAAAAAGGGAGGGCCGACGATAACCGTTTCCGACGCTCTTTAAATCGAGATTTTATGGCAGTTACATGCCTGATTTTCGGAGATAAAATTCCCGCGCACGTTTTCGCTCTGGCCACCAGAATCGTGCAGTAAATCGTGCCGGACACTTTTAAGCCCTTGACACGTCCATTACGCGATTATTCCTAGCGCTATCGCAAACGGCGATATCCACCGTCGGATTTTATGATTGTAACCGGCATTCCTGCCCAAGTGAACGCGGCTACGCGGTGGGAAACTATGGCGAGAAAAAAAGAGACTAGCCCCGACAAAATGGAACGTCGATAGTATGCAAAGGTAAATATGAACTATCTAGTCGTCGAGTAAACATTCGTTGAACAAAGAGATCGAACAAAGAGATCGTCAGATCGTCGAGAACGTAATCTAGTGTAGATTTCATGGAAACGAATGTCGGAAAAAATCGAAAGAGAAATATCTAGAATCTAGAATTATGAATGAAAAAGAAGAATGTTGGAAGGAGATTGATCCTTTAGTTACCGTAACAAGTAGTACGAAATACAATTAGATTTGTCTGTATTTCTTGTTTGGTGAAGGAGCATCGAACAAATAAAGACACCTATTCAAATAAATTCCATTTTGGAAATTCGTCGATGGAAATGGGCGTTGGGAGAAATCTAGAAGACGAAGGCCTACGGAGGATTACACTTTCGAAAATCCCACGCGTGCCGTTATGAAACGTGCAACGAGAAGATAATAAAAGTAAAGGAGATAGAACTTTACGAAGCGGTAAATCCAAAGATCGCGACGTGTTTCCTAACGTATGGAAAACCAAACGCCGTATCATTTGTTTCCTTTGATACTTTATTTCTCACACGATCGCTGAAAATAGTAGAGGCGTTTTAAAAACGGTGGATTCGGCAAAGCAGCGATTAGATCGGAGAAACGGAAAGAACGAACGTGTACTCTTGTCTGTAAAAGGGAATTTCACATTTTTCTGGTAGATATCGTTGGTGAGAAGCTCTTGCAATTAACTCGCTACTGGCAGAAAGTCTGATGTAAAAATAAAAGCCACTAGGCGACGAGGAAGAAGATGTAACGAGGTAAAACTTAATTGGCGAGAACTGCTGGAAAAGTTTCCAGGCCCTTGTTCTTGCGTTGCCCGGCTACCGATGGATTAAACGCCAAAAATCATTCCATCAACGACGGCCGACAGCGTTTCGGAAAGTTCGGTTTCAAGTTTCTAATTCTTTCTCGTAAATCAACGTCTTGGCCTGCAGAGAGATAGAGGCGGCTGAAGCGTGGAAAACAACCGTTACAGCGTATTCTAGCAACTAAAAGCAAGCATTCCGGCCTCCGACGCTGTTAATTTCCTGAAATGACTTTATCGATACGCGCCAGTTCTGCCACTGGGTCGTGAACCACGTTAACCGTGCACTTCTCCGATCGTTTAACGAAAAATCTTTCTGAAATTGCACTGCCAGACAAATGACGCCGGAGTGGATATCATTTTCGAACGGTGTGATTTCTCTGATGAAAATTCAAATATTCATCTCCGTCTTATACAGGTAACTTCGATAGCGTAAGATTTAGACGTAAGATTTAAACATAATGCGGCGCGAGCTGGAGAGACTGTGTCGCCTACAAAGTTGCCAAGAATTACTGGATGCTTGTTACTAAAACTTTAACGTGCACGTTAGCTCTGAAACACACCTTCTTACCCTCTACCGTTCCCATGATATTAATCCACGCAGGTGCAACGAGTATATTACGAAGCTAGACGAGCTAGAGCACCTTAAACATGCATGAAAACCCAAGAATAAGCTGTTGTTTCACGATGTCACTGGGGAAGACTACCGAGATCCAGTCGACCGCGCTTAGGCTATTCTGGATACCCTAATAACCAGTAATTGAGTTCTCGTTATTGAAATTCACGGTCATTTTCACGGTTATTGGAATTCACGTCACAAGGGGTCATGGAAGTTTCCATATTAGAACCGAACGAACGTCATTAACGTTCGTGGAATATCATCGAGATCGTATCATTACATTATCTAAGATTATTCAAAAGAGTTCACGAGGAGTCATCAAGATTGCATTATTGGAACTTAAATTGATTTCCAGGTCACACGAGGTCATCGAGATGATCCCACCATCGATACTTACGATTTAAATACGGTAGATATTCACTGAGTTTGGTGATAAACGTTGTAATATCATATTATAGTTTGGAAATGATCTATGCCACCTAGTTAATTAATTCTACAAATATCGTGGATAACGAAACGGACGGTATTAACGATAATTTGTAATACGATAATTGTTGAACTACTTGCAATTGCGAACTGCGTTGCGAATTGTTGATTGAATAACGAGTGAAACGAAGCATCGCGTGCAGATATTGGCACGAGCAACAAGAGCACCGCGAAGAGCTGGTTGCGATGAAGAGGAGCAAGCCATGAGAGAAAACGGTGGCAACTGATAGGAACGTTATGCCATTTAACGTCGCCTTTCGCTCGACTTTGACACGTGATCGCAATCGCGCTGCGTGACATGCATCAATTTTCAACGTCGCGACGCCTCTTTGCTTGCGTATACACGCGCAATTTCGCGAACAACGTCTGCAACTTGCAAACAACTTAATTCGCCATTATCAAACGACAACGTCGATCACGCGTCCCATTATCAGCGTTAAACTTTATTTTCGACTCTGTTGAGCAGCACATAAAACTTTGCGAGCGTTGATCGTTGAATTAATACGATGCTGCTGCATAAATAAATTTACTATACATATGCGGTTCTCGCGCGTACAAACAAAGCTTATTTATCTTCGTGATATAAAACGTAACACAAAACTGCAAACTACTTCGACGTTTTATAGTCGACAGCTGGAACAGACTGATTCTGTCACGGAAACACGACGATTCTATTTTTAAAATTCTTGTGCCTGAGATTTAAATGGCTTCTTCGTTAATCCATTCGCCGATCCATCGATTTGCCGTGACTACAAATTGTTCGCTCAGCCTCTTCCTCTGTCCGCGGTTCCTAGTTTCCGGGAATGGCGATAAAATTCAGAGATACGCCGGTACATCCATTATTCAGAAAGCGGGGAACACGATGAGACGAGCTTACGCTTCCACTTCATTTTTCCTGTTCGTTTTTTAAATAAAGTTATCGGCTTCGAACTCGACGAATCGCATAACGTCAAGTGAATTATGGGCCTCGGTGCGAGGGTCGCGTGCGCGAAAGAGGGTGCGTTGACAAAGCGATTTGCCTCTTGTTACCTTCGTCACGTAGAGAACAGAGTCACTCTGTAAATTGTTGGGAGGTTGAAGGAGACTAGTAAATATATAGCTACAACGCGACGAGCTCACTTGGACCTTCGATTTTCTAACTTTGTTTCGACTATGTTTTATCGTCTCTCGTGTATTGCGAAAAGTATATCGTTCAGCCGGCGATAATCTAGTAAGCAAGAGAAGAGTCTCTAATTCGAGACTTCAATAGTTTAAAAATATTACAGGGTAGAGATAGAGGAGTAGAAAAATATATGTCGATAGTTAGCAAAGATTGAACATACAAATGACAATAAATTGTAGTATCCGAGATACAAAGTCCAACTAGGATTTAATTGTCGAAAGTAGTCTGTCCGTGAGTAGAAAATCCAATTTCGAATTCAGCCTCGGTAATCCAATTTTAACCGCTCTTTCTCTCCGCGCGTGAAAATGAAATTTCCAACTATCTGTCCATCTATCAAGCGTCATCGAGCAACCATCGAGTTCTTGCAACTTGCAATTGTTAGATTCTGCGACAGCCATACACTGTTCATCGATCGATCGATGGAACGAGCATCCATCGTTCGTGAAAATGTTAATCCAGAGACGAGTGGTCTTCATGGAAACGCGTAAACGGTCTACGGATTCGAGTGAAAAATCGTCGTTGAGCTGCCCACTCCACTGGTCGTCGAAGCAGTAACTCGACTAGATACGCGATTCTATCGAACCCCCATTTCGTTGTATACCGACAGACAGTAAACCCTAGACCGTCTATCCGTCGGTTTATTAGAAAAATTAAGCAAACAACCAGCGAGAGCGAACGAATGAGCCGCGACTATTCCGCTGGTAATAAACATTATTGCCAGGGGAATCGCAATGCGCAATTGGGAGATGCCAGGTCGGACGAAATGGGAATCAGCCTGCACGATTTTAAGGGGGAAAACAAAAACCGGTTCAGACTGCTGCCCGGTTTTTATTCAGACAGCAATAACACCTTCGGTCTCGATGCGTATCGAAAAACGCTAAATATCCGCGTTCTCGTGGCTTCGTTTTATATCAATCGTTTCATTTCACGATACATCGTGAGACCGGGAATGGCAAGAGGGTAGCTCGATCTTAACAGACTCTTGGATCGTTGATGGCACGACAAACTGACTAGATGTAATTACTTTATGGAACAATTTCTGGTTGATTTACGAGATTGCCCGAGTACTCGAAGATTGTGTCTTTTTATGGTTTATTTTTTTCCTTTCGCGTTTCGTTCCCTCGGTGAAATCTTTGGTTGGAAATATACATACGTACGAATGGTAGGGTAGTTTTCGTTAGAATCAGTTTACGATTATGAAGGAAATAATCGGCTGGAAATTGTTGGGACGACGATCAAAAATGATTTAGAAAACGTTAGATCTCCCGACAAAATCTACTTTATATCGTCGGTGGAATCATCCTGGTATAAAAGCAGAAAACAATTGCAAGATGTAAAATATCTATCAGCTTTACGAATCCACTAGCATGTTGCAACAAAGCGAACGAATAGGTCGTAAGTATCCGGACCACAGCACCGATCGCATTGTAACATCGTATCGAGTTCCGGGCCGATTCAATGTCGATAAATTCGCCGAGCGAATTAATCCCTGTCGTGGCTGGTAAATAGAAATCGGCTTCGTAAGGGCGGTCGTTTTGTTTCAGACCTTCGTGTTGTAACCGGGTTCTGGCCCCGTGTAATCGGTTGAAAAATGCGCGCGAGGGGGAAAAGCGATTTTTCGATATTCGAGCAACGTCGAAATTTCGACGCACTGCCGCGTGCCCCCAGCTGAAATTTGAATATTCGCGAGAGAGGCCGCCCGCCCGGAAATGTATTTATTAAACAAATACGAGCCGCGCGGATTCGTGCGTGCGAGAAATATAAATATGTAAATACCCTCTGGTCGGCGCACGTATCTCGCTCGCTTTTAAGTATTCCTTTTTTTTTTTTTTTTTTCTTTGCTTCCTCCAGTATACGAAGATAACTGCGCGCGTAGATCGTAAGCTTCCAACTGAAATTCTTCGATAGATTTGTATATCGCTCGCGATATTCTTACTTGCTCCGTGGAAATTTTTCGGTGATAAAAGTTTTCGTATAAATACGCCAGACTTGGTATCGAAGGATATGAAAGCTACATAACGCGATTATTTGACGCTTTGTTTCGATGCATTTTTATTTAACGGGGCAGAGTGACATAAAGTTTCTGTATCTTTACTGTTGAGAATTATGGATCTTAACTGCCGAAATAATGGTGTAGGAACACTAAATTTACACTTAGAATTCATATTAAAATAGTTATATATTTATTTGATAAACGATTTCAAAGATATTCATCGATACACACTTGCACGCGTCTCAGAACTTTCTTTGTCTCACCATCTTCCATATTAGACTCTTAACCGACTCTTAACAGTTTACATTCATCTGTTTTCAAGGCGGTACGCACACACACTCATATTCACAAACATGTATCAATACTATTGTGACATTATACGTATATAACAACACAGAAGACAGGTATTGCCTAGAATAAGATATACCGTGATATATTCAACGTAGAGATTGTTCATTTCGTCCAACGATCGTTAACGTATATCGCGATGAAACATGCGTTCGATATGTTTTTACCTTCTTTTATCAAAGATTTCGAATGGGCGAACGTGAAAAACGATTAACGCGACGAGAGGCACGTTGGATGATTTTTTCGTGAATTCGATTTCATTCGTAAGAGACGAACGACGACAGGTGGTGGTAAAATGCATCGCTACGTTGATCGTGTACAGTTCTCCGCGTTTTGTCGCAACGTTTATTTGTCCACTTCTGAAAGGCATGGGCGCGCGGTAAATCAATCTCCAGACCGTGACATAAATCTTTCTAACGATCGTTCGTGTGCAACGAGCCGCGGTCAATCTAATAGCGTGCGATCGATATTCAAGTTTGAAAAAAAGCCCGTACCTCGAAAGACCGCGGAATTGGCGCCACTTTTTCTCTAGGTTACGTAAACTCTCGGAGTTTCTTCCTTTTTCTCTTTTACCTTCTTCGAAACTTGGCCAACTTACTCAAACCCCATGCCTGGCAGATTTTTGACGTCCGAAAGTTCAGCTTAAATGCATTCGAAATAGCGAGTTACAGGGTAAACCTCTTACTTCGTTCTTTGGATGCTTCGAAACTTTGGATTTTCTAAGCAGAGAGGGTTGGTCGCGTGTGACAAGGTTAATCCAACCTTAATGGCGCTAGAATCTGTGTCGAAGTTATAAGTTCACCCGGTAAAACCTAAAATAACGGGTATAGCAGATTCTAAAAATAAAATGGCCATACCGTAACTGCCACTTACTGCTTTATGGCACCCTACTTGAAGTCTGAATGGTTCAAGGCTATAAAAAATAAGGTTAAAGGGTAACGTTGCTTAAAGAGCGCTTCTTACGTCGCACGAATTACTTGATTCGAGGTAATCCAATACAGAGAGAAAAAGATCTTCGTCCGATATTCCTTCTGCCGGAAAAATAATAAAACCATCTCGCTCAAAGCTGTTAAAAATCTTTCTCAACTTAACGTCGTTACAACGATCTGCCAAAGGTGAATCGAGTGCCAGTAAAAATTGCGGACACGGTTCCGAGGCGATCAGGACACGTCGCGACAGAAACGTCCATGTAGCTTTTTTCCGAAGGGTCGAAAGCTTTGAGATCTTTAACGACCGAGCGTCGTGCCATGGCGGCGGCTCTTTGTGTACTCGCGTCACGGTAATTCTTCACTGTCTTCAGGAAACGTTTCCCATGCAGCCGGCTCGTTATACGAGACACCGTTCGAGCACCCACGCTCGAGCTGGCCTGTTACATCATATTCACGATTTACTATCCTCTCTTTGTCTGCGTTGAAAATGGCCGAGGGAATCGCGCCGCGTAACCCGGTCCTGTTTGTATTTTTCATCGCCGGGAACATCGATCCTCCGTGGCAACATTAAAACAACCGAAAAACGAAGGAAGAGAGCAAGTAGAGAACGATAAAATAAAACAAGCGAACAAAGCGAAAGGAAAAATGGAACGGAAAAATAGAGGGAAAGGAGATTTGTTTGTCAGCGATCGAACGATTTTTCAGAATGCAATTAAAAAGCGAAGGGGCGAAGCGTACAGAAAAAATTCGAAGGGCCGTAACAGTGTTTTCGAAGTTTTTAAAAGCCAGTGAAACGTATGTCCGCCGCGTTTATTTTACAACGAAATTGTTGCTTGTCCCTGAGGGATTCCGCGAATCGCCCTGAATGCGACCATGGAAAAATATTTCCATCGGCCAACGTTTTTTAAATACATCATGAAACTTTCCCCTCCCCCTTATATTAACCACGCGACAATATAAAAACGCATTTCTTCACGATTAAACGTATTTGTCTGGCAAACCATCGTACGCGCGTAATGTAACGAGATGCTTCAAAGCTTTCTCGGTAATTTCATAAGAGAAATCAAATTTATTTCGTGAACGCAATCTTCGTTCGACGCACTTTCTATTATTCGCCATTTACGTTGAATAAATAGAAGGAACGAAGAAAAGACGCGAATAGAAGAAAAACGCGTAAAAATAAATTAGGCCGAAAGATTGGACGATTTACAGTTTGCGAGCACGAAACCGCCGAGAAACGTCCACTCGTCGATGCGAATCCACTCTACAAGGTGCTCGTGTTACACTTGCAAAAAACGTGCTCCCTCGAGTAACGCGGCACGTCGTTCCCTTTACGTATTTTCCCTTTGCATATCCAGGGACGGGCTTAAACGGTCCCCGGAAGTTTCCCGGAGACTTCGTCACCTCATTTTCATTCGTTCGCGGAAACAGTGTCGCGCAAATAGGTGGCAGCGCTCTGCCACTCCGGTTCCTCGCTGCCGTCGCAGATAATTACCGTGGTAGCCGGCTCGCAAACAAATTACAGGTGAGCCACTCGCAAGAGCCCATCTCTTGATACCACTGTCGACAAAAGGTCGCATAATACAGCTATACGTAACTTTAAAATACTCTCGACAAGAAAATACTGGAAATGTAAGAATGAATATCAAATTTTTTCTTCGGCTATGTATAAATTTGGCGTTATTAAATTCTCGCAAATGTATAAAACAAACTCTTGAATGTAGTTTCAGTCTTTACGTTAGTGATATACGGTATACCGTGTCCGTCTCGGAACAACGAATAGACTGGATTCTATTCAATGTCGCAATTACCGACGAAGATATCTGAACGCTCTTGTTACTTGTAAAAGTCGTAATTCTTGGAGATTTCTTTCAATATGCTACGCGTAAGAACGCATAGGAAGACAGTGAAAACTTCTCTTTAATTGTCACGTTTTATCTACGAGTTAAGTTTATAATATTATTTCCGAATATTTGTATACAATTGCGCTTCTCTACGATGTCTATACTACTCACTGATTTAACAGAAAAGCGTTTTTATTATTTCGTATATTATTATTTCCCTCGTATTATTTTCCGCGGACAGATGCAAGCGTAAAGTTCGATAAAACAATAAAAAGTTGGATAAAAATTTCGACAATTCTCGAGCGTACCCATAACCGCTTCGCTTCGCTTGACCCATTCAAGGCCAACTACTGCCACGATCTATACTCTACACTCACGCGTTCAGCCAACATCAAAACGCAAAACAAACTCTGTGACGCGCATCGCTCAGCATTTTTGTAGGATATTTTTACAGGAGATTCGGAAACTCGGCTTACCATGAGCGTTGTGGCTGCGGTCGACAGCGCGGCCTCGGTCGGCCGCGTTTGCTTGAAAGCTGCCGAAGTTTGTCGGCAAACTTGGCAGACCATCGCGTGGCTGTCCGTCGCCTTTGAACCGTGAAAATCGCGCGAACAATGGAACCGCGAACTAGTCGGAAACGGAGCAGAAAGAGAAGGAAACAGACGCAACCGAGGACTAAACAGGGAAAGAGAACGAACGACACGGAAACTGACGAAACCGAGCTGGAGACACGCTGGAAAATGAACGAAAACTGGAATTCCCGGGGAACTTTGCCTCTTTCTACGCGGCGATATACTTTCCACGGAGTTTAACCCGCTGCTCGCCGTGCGACGAACTCGTAATTCCGCCACGGCGTATGTCAGACCGTTGATCCACCTCGACCCACTTCGACTTTGGTCCCTTCTGTATTTACGACCTCGTCAACCGACCGGGCGAAACTTGTAAGCGGCTCTGGAGATTACGATTTTTCCACGTCTCCGTATCCCTTTGTCCGGGCTCCTCGAAAAACGAAAAACCATCGTCTATTGTCGGGATGATCCCGCCGCGGCTGCAAGTTTCATCGGTGGAAAGTGTTATTGTTAGAGAACACCGATCCTCTAGCATTACTGACCGCGTTTCTGCTGATCTTCCTGGATTCCTGAAAGGAGTTTGTGAATCGTAGGATGTGCCGGAGAAGCAGCTTTGGGAAATGTACTACTCGTCAGGCTAGAAAATCGATGGACCAAATCGAACGTTGAGTTTTGAATTCCCTTTGGTTTGCCGATTATACAAACCCGATAAGTAAACGGATCTTTCAAGAAGGCGGTACGCGAAGATGGTCTTCTGGATGAAACGTTAGGGATTGAAAGCAAATGGAATGAAAGTCGGGACAAATGAATCGTCGTTAGCCTGATCGGATCGATCCAAGCCGATACAAACATTTTCCTAACGACGTCGGAACGATAAAAAAAGAAAAGAAAAAAAAATCCGGTAAAGTAGTAGCTATCGCAACGAAATCATTCTCACGGTACGTTAACTTGGAAATTGCACTCGCAAACTTTCCAACTTGAAATCGTAAATCTAAATCCGGACAAAACTACGATATACTGCATCTCATCCAAACCATTCAGACGCGCCATTATTCGATACCGAACGCAGCTAAAACCGAGAGCGTCACTCGCACAAACGAAACGCGGCAATAAATCGCGAATTTCCAACGCATTCCACGGCTGTCGGCCATTTCGAAGATCAATTTCAGGAAGCACGCGAGAATGGGAACGGAAAGGTATACGAGTGTAGCGTACTGGATAAGCATTAACTCGCTCCGGTCTCGCCTTCTCGTCTATGTGGTTACTTTTGTTTCAGGAATCTCAGGTCTCAGGCGGAGAGAAAGCTGAAAGGTGACTCCGGTTCCGAGACACGCGTAATCTTATTTGCACGTTTCTAGGGCTTCTCCGTGTCTGAATTTTCCTCACCGCAACCAACCCTAAGCAGAATCAAGCACTCTGTCTGTAATGCATCACAGTTGGCTTTAATCGCGAGACACATACGCGAATCAGCGACGGAAAATTTGAGCCACTTAGGTTTCCGCGTGGCTTCTTGCCCGCTTTTTCGTAAAATTTGCTGATTGGGATGAAGCTTCAATGGCGTTACATATCGATAGCTACATGTCGATAATGATATTGGTAGTAATCTCTTGTTTTCAATGCGATTTAAGAGATCGACCGATGCAGAAAAACATGGTACACGGTATCGTATTTACGCGTCACTGAGTAATTTATACAAGCGATACATCTCCTATCATAGGTATCCTCGTATCGTTGAAAAGAACTAAGTTTGTCGATATCGAACGATAATGTCAAGATACGTCGTTTCGTACAATGTCGATAATTAAAATAAATAACGACGTCGAAAGGTCCTCGGCTTTTAACGACACTTGTCTCAACAGGCGCGACTAAATCACGCGTGATCGATGAAATTGCCAGGCACATATCCCCGTTAATTAAAAATTGCTCGATTTACAAACTCGAAAAATCGTTGGTCTAGGCTTTGCTATAAAATCAGGCACATCGTGTACGAGGCCTACCAAGATATAGATAAATACATGTGTGTGCATATATATATACGTGTTCGACGAGTTTCGCGAGGACGGGCAAGTTTCCCTTTGAGGTTGGTCGAAGCTCGCAAAATGATGCTCGAAACAAACAAAGGCAGACTTTTTCCCGGCTGTGGACAGGTGGCGAAGTGGCGCGCGGCTGATTAGCGACCCAATTACCTAATGTAACGAGCACAGGAGGGAACACGGTGCACCGGAGTTGGACGCTTGACAGGCTGACGATTAAAAATGAACGCTAGGCCAGGCCCGTTCTCCGGGTGTCTCTTTGAAATTGCGCGCGATCCACGCCAACAAAGAGGGGAAATGAAAGTTCAACTTAATTATTTTCGCATTAGCTGCAAGTAACCGCGGTATCTGGTGCGACACAAAGGGCAGCCGAGCCTGGCGGCATAGCGTCGTCGTCGAACGAAATTCCCAGAGCTTTTAGCGGCCATCGGATTAATCCGCTCGAGGCCGATATTTTCCCCCGAAAAACGATCACCGCGACGTGAAACGCCGCGGCAAAGCTTCGTAGAGGGGTGACTCGCAAAACGGGAAAAGGAAACGGAGGAGAAGAAGCGGAGGTGCTCGCGAAGAAGGAGCATTGTGTAACTCACTTTCGAGTAATAAACGCCCGCAGCGGCGGAAGTTTCGCGGCGAGAGCCGCCTTCAGAATTTGCCGCGGTTAACTTTCGGCGAGCTCAAATAATTGCGTTCGTTCGAACGGCAAACGTTGCCCGCGCCGTGGAAATAATTCGATAAATGCGGGAGAAACCGTGTCCCGAGGAGTAGGGTGCAGGAGTTGGTCTTTAATGATAGCGAGCGCTGCTGGTACAACGACGTTAAACCTTATATTAAGTACCGGAATTTTTAATTGCTTATCGCACTTAAATATTGGAGTTGTTGAACATCGAAAAACGGAATTTCAAAATATTATCGATCAAAGTATCTAGAAATTTAAGCCAGAATAGTAATAATAATGATCGAAAAGCTAGCGCAACAAATAAACAATTATCTTTAATCGTGAGAAGCGACGTTTATCTCGCGGAACGTAACAGTTTCCGAACGTTAAAGGGCTGTATTCTGTAGTATCACGAAGCGTCAAACCGTAACAAAGATCTTAATCAACGTCGCGCAAACAATTCCTGAACGATTTAAGCTAAATCGGATAAACGCTCGTGGTTACGCTTAGCCACTTCGGCGTAGATAGCACGTCGAAAAAGAAGATTCCTTCGGGGAAGGGAACAAAGAATCGCGGAAGAAGGGTGTCCGGGAAAGCGAGCGGAAGAGCGAGCGGAAGAGCGAGCGTCCCGAGACGAGGCAACGCAAGGGAAGAGAAGACAGACGCGGCAGGAAGCAGGAGAAAATTTAATAACAATTTCTCAAAATGAGAATTAGCCGCTTTCAAGCATCGTGCGGCTCCGAAGCCGGCTCCCAACGGATTTTCCCCCCTCGGCGTCTATCCTCGCCGCAACGGGCCGGCCTGCATTTTATTTAATATTAGCCCTGTTACCGGGTTAAATTGTCGGGCGGAGAGCCGAGGCCCTGGAATTTGCATCTTAATCGGACCCTATTACGGTAACGTCGTTGCAACGGTTCCAGTTTTAGGTTGGCCGTGGCCGGCATCGCGCCTGACCACTCGACGAAACACGCAACCCAGCCGCGCGCGCCCGTTGCAAATCCAAAAGCGGTTTTGATGCAGCGAGCCGCTGGCTGCTGCTCGAATCGTTGCGTCGTTGATCGCCTCGTACCGGATAATCGAACCGATTCACTCACGTGAATACGCCCACCTGATTGACTCCCATTGTTACCGATCATTCATCGCTTCCGCCACCAATTGCGCCCGTCTCTCGAAACTTTCCTACTCTCTCGCGCGTTCCATACCTGTCTCCTGCCTCTACTCGACTCTCTCTTACTCCACCGTAACATGTTTGTCGCGATTCGAATTCAGATTCTTTCGCCTTCCTTTTTTCATTCTTTCGTTCTTTTTTTTTTTTTTTTTTTTTCTTTTGACAACGCTATCTAGCTTTTCTATCTCGTCCGTTGAGCTTCTTTTCACTTTCCATTATTACTTTTCCTTTGTTTTTCTTCGAAGAAAAAAAGCGGATCGAAGCGTGAGCGTGTTATAGCCGCGACGGATCGATTCGATTTCGATGCGTCGAATTTAGTCGCAGATAAAGAGGATTTTTTGAAACGATATTTTGAATTTGACGAGTTGAATTTAAGGAGGATTAAGGAGTTTTTAGAATTTGACGGTAGCTTCGACTTTGGATAAAGTGTGAATTAAATGGAGCAAATCGATCGTTTGATCATTCTCGCGATCTTGGTACACTTGGTGCATTTGGGAGTGAGAGTTTTATTAAAAATATATTTCACTACAAACCGTGTTGTTCTCCAATTTCCGTATTCGGTTACCTGGTATTTTTGCTAATATCGTTCTAAAAACATTGGAGCAGATATTACCTTTATCGAAACAAAAGCTATTTTCTTATTCGCCATAACCGGCTCGAATTTTTATTAATTTCTCGTTCAATTTATTTAGCAAACTGGCAACACACACGCTGGGTAATTGCTCGGCTTCGAGAGTCCAACGTAATATTAAACGTTTATTCCATCAGACATGCAAACAAAATTTATTTAAGGGTGCAATCTCGTTGTCATCGATAACATTTCGTATTCGTGTGCTCGGATTAATTTTTTAAATTTCTCGTTTCACCCTCGCTGTTTACGTCGAACAACCGAGTACATTTAATTATCAATTCCGTATAATTTCATCGATATTATACGTACATTAACCCACCAATTTACGATACAATTAATTTTCGTCTGTATTAACGCTATTTAAAGAACGAACTGCAAAGATCCAATCTCCTTGAACATTTAGCTGGAACGAGTTTCACACCCACCCGTACGCCCTAACGTTTCTCTGTCATTCTGTCTCTCGGAAATGCACAGGAATCTCGCAAACACTCACGGAATCCCAACTTTCAAACGTAAAAGTCCCACTCGACGTTTAAAAACCCTTTCTCGGTTCAACGCGAGACATTTCACCGAAACGCCTGCACGCTGCAGCTCTCTTACGTACGAATTACCTAATTACGTAGACGACGATTCCGCACAAATGGACTTTTATCGAAGAGCTAATCCTCATGCATCGCCCGAAGCTATGGCTCTTTGCCCCAAGGTTAACACTAGAACTACCGCAGCAGTCGAATCGACTGGTTTTACAATTTTATTTTAAAATTCTTACTTCATGTTATATCTTTTTCCGCAATGACTTTCGCAACGATAACTAAAAGAATAATATAATGAATTTTATTTTCTTTTTCTACGTATTCAAACTTAAGGTAATTTTGTATCAAGGCTACTTATACCAATACCAGTGAAAATGACTGGTATTTTATCGAACCCCAATTAACCAGTGTCCTCGTTTTGTACAACTTCCCATACGTTTTTCAAATTTTTACCACGTATCATTCGATATGACGATATCAGTTATCAGGAAAATTCCAGATCGCTAGATGCTAACACTAGAAATACTACACCAGTGTAAATGACTGGTTCTACAATTTTATAAATGTGTCAACCCTCGTTTAGGGATCCCAGATGGATTAATAATGCCAAAAATGTACTACATAAAATGGAATTGCTTTTGTAAGAAAGTAATAAATCAATAAATATCAAAATATTCTATTATTACGTATTTTTCAAAGACCAGTCATTTTCACTGGTTTTGGTAGAAATAGCTTCGTGTTAACTATCGGTGTCGCCGACAGATCGCCTGACACGAGCGGCAAAATATATACAAAGTAGCGACAAACGCACAATCAGTGAAGCAGCGAGTTCTATAAACTTCGATTCGGCCATTATTCACCTGTACAAAGAAGGTGGCGTATGTGATCATAGGTGCGAACGGTGGCGTAACCCTAGCGTGGTGGGGGTGGTCTCCAAGAGAAGACAAAACAAAGAATCGAAGGGCAATCAGTATCATTCGAGGACTCGATCGGAACGCATCGAGAGGTTTAAACGAATAATATCCAGATCGCTTAGTCTAACTATTATATCGAGAAATATCATAAAATCGGGCCAATTACTGTAATAAACTAACTGTATCATTGTCAAATCATTTGTGACGTGTTCTTTATAATTTTAAATATTGTTGCAAACAGAAGATTATATTAACTCTGTTAATTCAGTGTTACAATCGTTTCACCACCTCTGCTATCTTAATGGAAACAGGGGAACGACTGATTCGTGGCGTGGATTATCAGAATCGTAGCGAGAATTTACGCCTCTCGCTGACGCGTTTTCTTCGCGATCGCGTCACTCCGCGAACGGTCGTAACAGCGACTTCCATGCTCCGTGTTACCCTTCGTGTCGGCAACAATCGCTACAACATACAGCGTGCGCCACGCACGTTCACCGCGAGAAGAAGACAAATTAACGAGACAGCGAAAAGATGGAAGAGACGGCAACTCACGCGTGATCACGAGTGTCCTCGCGTGCGCATACGTGCACATGAAATTCTCGCCGGGAATTACTTCGTCTCCACGAGCATAATTGCTCGGCGAACGCAGGAGCGTCGCGTTGAATGCTAAAAAGAATCAGTTGGCGAACGTTTGATTTCTTCGACCATTTGCATGCCAAATGCGCCGGTTATTCCTGGCTGGATTATTCGCCAGTCTTTTGATTAACCGTTCGCGCAGCGAGAAGCGTCGTTAAGGGCGGATTTATTCGATCAGAATGATACATCTCGTATGGTCTAATAGGAAATATATGGAGTTGGAAATTATCGTTGCAATTTTAAATAAGCATCGGTTACACGGAATGCTCGACTCCGCGTACTCTAGCGGCTGATGCTTTGAACTGCGATTTATCTTGATATAATGATAAATGCTTTAATAGATCAGGATCGGATGCAGGATGCATCGTCGATCCTCGTGCTGCTAATAAGAAAATTCGTCTCAAGTGGTAGTTTTTAGGACAATTGGGGAATCGTTATAATTTTTCTGACAGCGTTGAGATCATAGTGGGCTTACTCGTTTAGCAAGTTACGATTAATCTATATTCGTTTAAACTCGAACGTATTAGAGTTTGTTCTATCGTATCGTCGTGTGGATTTCTGAAAGAAAGATATCTGGGAGGTTACTGACACAATCCCGCGGAAATCGTTTACGTCGAGACTAAGAGCTGGCTAGATGAGTATTAAGTATGGCGATGAACTCGCGAGTATCCTAGCGAAATTCCGCGTGCCGCAAACGAGAAGAGGCGGAGAAGCGGCGACTGAAATCCGTGTAAAATCGATCGCGTTGAGGGTATAATGGGGGCGAGCCACTCCGTCCGGAATGGAGCAGATTATTCTTGTTTACAGGGCCACCGCTTTTACGCGGCCGCCATACGAATTACGATGACGCTAGTAACGATGCCATCGCCTTCCGGGAGTATCAAAGATTTTTCAAGATTCTTAGCTCGTTGAGAAGTCGAGCGAGGATGGCTGTACGCTTAAAAGTCTCTCTCCTCTAGTCGATTGAAATTTATGGGCCGAGTTTTTAGCCAAGGAATCTCGAATTAGAGGATTATTCGTCTGACTTGCTCCGACCAAAGACCTGTTGAAGTATTCGATCGCCCTGCTTTGTTCGAACCGATGTTACCTCGGAAGCAAAATTTGTATTTGCACGATCCTTGAAAAACCGTGATCGTTACCGAACCGACAAAAAATATTCCTGCTTTTTTATGTCTACTCATCTATTTACTAGAATTATATAGAGCATTTTGGTCATTGAAATAAGTCTTTTTGCAAAATGTAGAATGGCAATCGTGTTCATCTGGCGCGATAATACTCTGACGAAACCGTACAATTGCACGAGTAGAAAGCAGATTAATTAACGCGACGGATTCGATTCCCAAGGGATTCAAAGAAAGGAAAAGGAAGTTGGATACTGTTCTTGTAAGTCTGAGGAAGTTAAGTCCTGGAAATAATATTACCAGGCGAGTTATCTTCGGGTCGAAACGCTGGAAAGGAAGTTGCCGTTGTCCCTGGCGAGAAATTAACGAATTTATCCGCGTTCGGCGGAATTCATCGGTGTACTGCTTTTCGTTGTAACAGGTTGCAAAGGAAAACGTTCTATCTGTCTGGTCCCGAACGACTTGCGCAATTCCGGCGTCTAAGTATTAAGCAAGTAAGCCTGTTCCCAACCGTTTTACCCCGCAGGCATTCGTATCGGAGAATTCTCTTGCGGAAAAGTCCCCTTTGGCCAGCCAGCAGTATTCAGCGATGCAGGTATTCGAGCACGGAAGACGAGAGGATAGGAAATTCCAAAGCTCGTTCCGGCTTCGTTCTTTTAACGCGTCGCGTGGGATCGCGCGTCTGTGAAATCGCGAAAGGAATTCCAGATCATCGCGTGTCTAGGCGAATCCCTTTTGCCGCTCCTTTACAAATCCTTCGAATTTATGCCCACAATCAAATATTAAATTTCATCGATCGATCTACGCGTTTCCAATTTCCAATGTATTTAGAACGTAATGGGGAAAAATGCTTCGATGTTTGACGAGTGAGGCGTAAATGATTGCCAAGATATTTCTCATGGAACGGGTAGCAATATTTGTGAAAAATCCTACGATGCGAAGTTAAACGTCTCTTTTAGCGTAGGATGAGCCGAAAAGTAGGATACGTTTCCGATTCATGTTTACCGTGTGTGTGTGTGAAATTTTTGTAATTGCCAATTTATAGATACATTCGTGCAATTCGTTTAATTTACACGTTCGTTGGAGGTGAAAACAGTCGGTGTTTTCGAGTCATTAATTTCGCAAGTAAAACTACGGATCGTATCTTCATTATCGCGTTGCATCGAGCAATTAATTGCAATAATCTCGCTAATAAACCCGATAAACGAACTTCCACTTACATAAATTAGTCGATGCAACTTATTCAATCAATAATCCAATTTATCGGCGATTGTATTGGACGAAATTTCTGCTAATAAGACCAAAGACAGCTAGGTTAACATTAACGAAATAATTTCCATCGGATCTGCTTGTTCATTCAATCGATAGAAACATTTACGCTTCGAACATCGACCTAACCGAGAATTGCCCGTAACTTGACCGCTTCTAAGCGTGACTTTTAGGCTAATGGCTTCCAGCTCTAGGCAACTCTGATTGACAACTGATTGCTAACTAACTGACTAACAAACTGACCACCAACTTGCCAAGGAATCACGGCCTGCCTTTCACCGTTTCCCTTAGCACGACTTTCCCAGTGCTGTGCGACACTGTTCGCCCTTTGTTCTGCGGTGAACGGAAGTTGGAAACAATGCTGAGTTTCACGCAGTTTCTGACTTCCCACTTAGATTCACCGATTCCCGACCACCATTAAACAAAACGTTTTTATTCTACGCTTGGGAAATTGTAAGTTTTACAAATTCCACGAACTTGTAAACTTTAAGCGATAAATTCTACTCCTTTCTTTTTTTTTCTCGTAGAATCATCTTCGCTTGTTGAACAGAAGGAAGACAGAGGATCCGTAATCTTTTCACCTTGCGATTAAATTTCTATGCGTTCGTTTTACCGCAGTTTATCCCAATTAATTCTCCAAGCGGTATTTAAATCTCAAAGTCGTGATAAGCGCTCGAGTATGTTTTTTTCTTCTTTTTTTTTTTTTTTTTAAATGCTTTAACCGTTTGTATCGGTATTAGGAAACTGACCATCTTGGATCGACATTTTGGTTTGAACAAAGCCATCCAATTAACCGCAATATGTCGGTCAGGTCTCGCAAGGTGAAACCAATCGGTGGCATATAATATAATATAACAGACGGCGCGGCGATACACGCGTCGGCCGCATGCGGTAACGAACAATGTCTCGGAGGGCCACGTTGTCTCATTAATCAGGGCAATCTCTCGGCACAATATTGAAAATTCCATTGTACAGCCGTGCGGCGTCGCGCAGCCTCGGTCGACGACGCAACGCGATTTCAAGTATTTGCAAAAGGAGCAACCGGATATCCCTCGTCTCTGGCCTTTTCGTGCCGCTAGAGAGGCACTCAAATACCTGCACATACACACACACACATCGATGTGTACGCGTAGACGCATCGGTGTACCGTCTCCTTTGTTCGCGTCTCTTCTTATCCTCTCCCCTTTATTCCCAACGCTCTTTGCTCGTCTTGGAAGGCAGAACGAAAGACGCTATATCTACGTAGCCTTCTCTTTCACACTAACCTTCAAGGCTCGTTCGTCGCTCATAATGGGTCACTCTTGGAACGACGTAATTGCTATCAATTTATATCGAGGGCGTAGAAAGAGCGCTAGGAAGATACAGGTGGCAACACCCGGCTCCTGATAATCCCTTAAACGCGACTCAAAGATCGATGAAACGCCCACCGATCTTCCGTTTGCTGAGCGAAACAGTTAGCTACGGAGCCGGTCAGTCTGCAGGGATTCGATTTGTCAACGACCGCTGCCAACGAACGGCTATTAATTACGGCATAATGCGACTAGAATGAATCGGTACGAGTGCAGTATCGTTTTTAGAAATGTAATATTGTAGCGATTAGCGAAGGTGATTATTCTTTGAGCTGTAACGACGGAAGGAAGAGAAGGAGGTTGAGTGCGCGCGGTTGACGAGCGATTAGGGAGTTATACCTTTTGTGCCAACAGCTTTATGCGTAATATAACCAGCAGTAATGCCAAACTGTCTGACTAGTAAATTTTAGATTTCGCGAGCATTATAGGTTATTATGTAGCAACTATTCGCCGAACTTCCTCGATAATAACGTGGCAATGTTGCAAAGCAATTAGGAACTCGGTGTAACAATTGCGGGATTTGCGACAATCTCCTTAGAGCTGGCTCGAAACGCTCTGACAATTCAAAAGCTTGTAAAACGATACGCAACGCACCGTGCAAAGCTTATGTCGTTCGTTCCGCTCCAATTATCAAAAGCGCAATGCATTTGCACGTGACGAACGAAGAGAATGGCAACGGGCGCCTCTCGACATCGCATCGGAAACGTACACGGCATCCGTAATTCCGGGGTCTAACGTGCCACACAGGCGTCGCTGATATTTCCATCGCGCGACAGAAGGAGTATACATTAAACGTGTGTTATGCAAATTTTTCGACCCATTAAACGTCCGTTTCGACGTCGCCGCTGCTCCTCCGCCGACCCGTCATTTCGCATCTCGCCATTAGTTACGGGGGTCTCGAATGGCATCGCATGAGCACGTCCGATAATGCCACCATTACCCTCACTCGTAACATTTCCTCGCGTCCTGTATCGCCCTATCCTGCCGATTATTATCGGATCCAACCACGTACTGTCACACATTTTTCGCCGTTTCCAGCAAGCGTCCTCGCGAACGATTCGAATACACAAATATTCAAAGATTCAAGGATTCAAAGATTCAAGGATTCAAAGATTCAAATATTCAAAGAATCAAGTACACAAAGATACAAACATTCAAAGATTCAATGAAAGGCATCAAGTATCCAAAGTTTCAACTATATAAAGTATCAAAAATTCAAATATTCAAATATTCAAATGTTCAAATATTCAAAGTTTCAAAGCTTCAAATATTCAAAGTTTAGAGTATTGAAATATTCAAATGTTCAAATATTCAAATCGTCAAATTTTCAAATATTCAAATATTCAAAGTTTCGAATATTCAATTATTCAAATATTCAAAGATTTAAATATTCAAATATTCTAAGTTTCGAATATTCAAAGTTTCAAATATTCAAAGATTTAAATATTCAAAGTTTCAAATATACAAATACTCAAAGTTTTAAATATACACAGATTTAAATATTCAAGGATTCAAATATTCAATTGTTCAAATATTCAAAGCTTCAAATACTCAAATATTCAAATATTCTAATGTTCAAACATTNTTCAAATATTCAAAGTTTCAAATGTTCAGTCATTCAAAGTTTCAAAGCTTCAAATATTCAAAGTTTCGAATATTCACATATTCAAATGTTCAAAGATTCAAAGATTCAAATATTCAAATATTCAGATATTCAAATATTTAATATTTCAAATATTCAAATATTCAAAGCTTCAAATATTCAAATATTCTAATGTTCAAATATTCAAAGTTTCGAATATTCAAAGTTTCAAATATTCAAATGTTCAAACATTCAAAGATTCAAAGCTTCAAGTATTCAAAGTTTCAAATATTCAAATATTCAAAGATTCAAATTTTCAACTTTTCAAATATTCATATATTCAAAGTTTCAAATATTCAAATATTGAAAGTTTCAAGTATTCAAAGTTTCAAATATTCAAATGATCAGTCATTCAAAGTTTCAAAGCTTCAAATATTCAAGGTTACAAATACTCGAATATTCGAATATTCAAATATTCAAGGATTCAAATATTCAAAGTTTCAAATATTCGAATATCCAAATATTCAAAGATTTAAATAGTCAATCATTCAAAGATTCAAATATTGTAAGATTCAAATATTCAAATATTCAAGGATTTAAATATTCAAATATTGAAAGTTTCAAGTATTCAAATATTCTAATGTTCAAATATTCAAGGATTCAAAGTTTCAAATATTCCAATATTCAAAGTTTCAAATATTCAGTCATTCAAAGTTTCAAAGCTTCAAATATTCAAAGTTTAGAGTATTGAAATATTCTAATGTTCAAATATTCAAAGTTTCAAATATTCAAACATTCAAAGTTTCAAAGCTTCAAATACTCCAATATTCGAATATTCAAATATTCAAAGATTTATATAGTCAATCATTCAAAGATTCAAATATTCTAAGATTCAAATATTCAAATATTCAAAGATTCAAAGTTTGAAAGCTTCAAATATTCATAGCTTCAAATATTCAAATATTCTAATGTTCAAATGTTCAATGTTTTAAATATTCAAATATTCAAAGATTCAAATATTCAACTTTTCAAATATTCATATATTGAAAGTTTCAAATATTTAAAGTTTCAAATATTCAAATATTCAAACATTCAAAGTTTGAAAGCTTCAAATATTCATAGCTTCAAATATTCAAATATTCTAATGTTCAAATATTCAAAGTTTCAAATATTCAAACATTCAAAGATTCAAATATTCAAGGATTCAAATATTCAAAGTTTCAAATATTCGAATATCCAGATATTCAAGGATTCAAATATTCAAAGTTTCAAATATTCGAATATCCAAATATTCAAAGATTTAAATAGTCAATCATTCAAAGATTCAAATATTCAAGGATTCAAATATTCAAAGTTTCAAATATTCCAATATTCAAAGTTTCAAATATTCCAATATTCAAAGTTTCAAATATTCAGTCATTCAAAGTTTCAAAGCTTCAAATATTCAAAGTTTAGAGTATTGAAATATTCAAATGTTCAAATATTCAAATCTTCAAATTTTCAAATATTCAAATATTCAAAGTTTCGAATATTCAATTATTCAAATATTCAAAGATTTAAATATTCAAATATTCTAAGTTTCGAATATTCAAAGTTTCAAATATTCAAACATTCAAAGTTTCAAAGCTTCAAATATTCAAAGTTTCAAATATTCGAATATTCAAAGTTTCAAATATTCAAACATTCAAAGTTTCAAAGCTTCAAATATTCAAAGTTTCGAATATTCACATATTCAAATGTTCAAAGATTCAAAGATTCAAATATTCAAATATTCAGATATTCAAATATTTAATATTTCAAATATTCAAATATTCAAAGCTTCAAATATTCAAATATTCTAATGTTCAAATGTTCAAAGTTTCAAATATTCAAAGATTCAAATATTAAAATATTCAAATATTCAATGTTTGGAATATTCAAAGTTTCAAGGTTTCAAATATTTAAATATACGAATATTCAAAGTTTCACTTATTCAAATATTCAAATATTCAAATATTCTAATATTCAAATGTTCAAAGATTCAAATATTTAAAGTTTCAAATATTCAAAGATTTAAATATTCAAATAATCGAGGATTTAAATATTCTAATTCTCAAAGTCTCAAATATTCAAATATTCAATGTTTCAAATATTTAAATGTTCAAAGTTTCACTTATTCAAATATTTAAATATTTAAATATGCCAAGTTTCAAATATTCAAATATTCAAATATTTAAATATTCAAATTTTCAAATTTTCAAATATTCAAATATTCAAAGTTCCAAATATTTAAAAATTCAAATATTCTAATATTCAAAGTTTCAAATATTCAAATATTCAACTGTTCAAATATTCAAAGTTTCAAAGTCTCAAATATTTAATGTTTCAAATGTTCATATATTCAATTATTCAAATATTCAAATATTCAAATATTCAATTATTTAAAGTTTCAAATATTCAAATATTCAAAAATTCAAATATTCAAATATTCAAATATTGAAATTTGTAAAGTTTCAAATATTCAAATATTCAAGGATTCAAAGATTCTTCTACATTTCTAGTGCATCGCTGGGAAACTTTTTCCAACGAATACATTACACGTTTATATCTTTCGTAGTTTCGCGGATTTAACGGACCATACTGCATATAAATATATTAGTTTCGTTCTTTCGTCTCTCGTTCTCCTCCTGCTTATAGAAACCGTATGGCATACGTGGTTCTCGTCAATTAAACAAATTACCCATTTCTGGGAACAAATGATTTATCACTTTACACGGGTCTAATAAATTTCCCGTTAATTCTCGAGCAGAAACGTTTCTGCGGTAGCAAAAAAGAATCGCGAACCCGATGCTCCCCCGACCATTCTCGCGCTCTCTGTCTCTTCTCGCCCTTTTTATTTTTCATTTTCTGTCTTTCGTTCGGTGGTTTTTTCGACGCCGGATAAAATCGTTCGACGAATTTGCAAACTAAAGAAAGAAACGATGATCGTTTCGGAGCTTTTTTAACGAGATAGATATGGCCGCCTTTGCAGCACGACAAACCGTTACCAGCCAGCCGCAGGATCGTTCTCTTGAAACAATTGAGCCTCTCTTAATTTATCACCTCGCCAGAATGCAACGAATTCCACGGGAAATAAATTATCGTAGATGGCCGGGGCCCGGGAATTCGGGAAGGCAAGTAATTCACCGACGAATTTGTTCTGCCGCTACCTATCTAACCCTTGGTTCCCTCTTGGTTCCTACTTTGCCTTCTCGTCGAGTTGCCACACACTCCGAGAAAATAACGTGCTCGCGTTAAATCATATTTATAACTACGATACTCTTTAAAAACGTTCCTTAATCTTGCGCCTGTAATCTGCCGGAAATAAGATACATCGGGAGAATAAATAAAATATTAAGCCAACTGTGGAATTTCATTTGCAACTGTTGGCTCAACGTATCGCGTCATATTTACGTCCACTGAAACTATATAAAGTTTCCTACTTTAAGAAATATCCTTTCTAGTCACACCAATGTTTCGTGTCTCCTGATATCCGAAAGATAACGATACGCAACGGGGTATTATTCCAGTTTGAGTGAAACAATTCGGCTTGGGAAGGATTATATCGTGTTGGCAACTAAGTGATTGCAGATTTTGTCATTAGGTGGTAATGACAAAAGCCGTAATCACTTAGTCGTCAACCCAATAGAACGAGGAGTATCGGTTAAGTGGGGTTTGTTTCGGATTTTTGGAATGAAATTTCGAGGGTGGAACGTCGACGTGCTCGATAAGGAATCTGATGATAAATAAGAATAAAGCGTCGGGGTATGATAGTGTTTGGAAAAGGAGAATCTGGGTCAAGGGGATGAGCATAAAGTATTATAGAGAAAGTTATAAGTTAAGCTTATTACTCTACAGTATAATGTAATCCTTAATTGCAAAATGTACCTTGTTACACTTTATCGGCTTCTTAATCAGCTTTCCCTCAATGTTCCGTATACTTATCGTCCGAAGATTCTTTAGTTTGCTATCACGCTTAATCACTTTAAATTGTATTATGTGTATCGATATAACAGACGATTGTATGGAAGGTGGAAGAAGTGCATGAAAAATGCACTTTCTTTCCGGAAGTCGAACAACTATCTATTAGGTGATCATCATTTCTATTATTAAGTTCGTGCATAATTCAATAAACTAATATAAAACAAAAAACATTGTGCATCTATTATTTCCTTATAAAAGGAAAGAAACGTTTCAGAAAACCTGATAGATTACAAAGTAGTCGCTGTTCCATTCATAGATGACGACAACGTTATATTTGAGAAACTCGGAAAGCTTGAAAAAGGATTATGAAACATCGATGGAACGAAACGTATTCCGTGCCAATTAAACCAACTCTGATCCTCAAACCGTCAAACTTGAAAATGGCACGAGCAATGGAAACAGCAGGAAAACTGGACACAGATTGGCACCGACGTATTAAGAAAAAAAAAACCACGCATATATGAGATATTTTATCTTTACGCAGATGTTTTATTACAAAGTTCGTGTTTAAAGGTCGTGCTTACCGAAGTTCTCGTTCAGTGTATCGTCCGTGTATTTCTTTTAAATACAAAATTCGCATCGTTTCCATGCGAAACTAAACGAGAAGCCGCCAGTTATCTTTGCTGTAACTTTGTAATAAAGCATTTACGACCCTACCTTTAACATGGAGTTCTTATTTTCAATCGTAGAACATACCGATACCGTTTGGCGGCGAAAAATGGAACATCTTGCAGATGATTATAACGAGTTACGCGTTATTATTTTTCTATCCGAATGAAAATCGATATGAATTTTATCGAGAATACCTATACGCGTATCGTTGGTAACATTAAACCAAGGGAATAAAAAATTCGTCGTTTCGACGGGTTTGACAATTTCAAAGTAGAAACGTCGAAGCTTCTATACTACGTAATATCGAGGAATTTCAATATACAAAATCTTCAGGCGGAATTTTTTAAAACAACTATCGCGAGGAAGGATGTTCTTAGCTTTGGTCGAAGATCAAACGTTATCACCCAGTCATCGAGTCAACGAATCGAGTCCTTTAAGCCTGACTGGCGAAGCGACAAAATCTACGGTATTACAACTGATCCGCTTATCATTCCCGGATCTCCCTTCCTCCGTACTCTCTCCGGGCTTCGTTTCTAGATCCGAAGGTTCTATTCTATTCGCACTTTAGCCCCTTCGTTCCTATTTGTTCTCTCGTTCATAATGCGCGCGAACGAACAGAACGGAGCAATGCACAAGAGACTGACGGGCAAAGAGAGAGAGAGAGAGAGCATAGTGAGGAGGGGAACAAGAGAAGGAAAAAGGAAGAGAAAGAGACTCGCCTCTCGGCCGTAAAAGGTTTATTGGAAAAATGAAATGACGTCGGGCAATCACGACTCATCGCTACGATATAAGCATTTTATCCTTTCGATAAAGTGTGCTGGCGCAAAGGAAAGACAGAAAGGTAGAACAACTATAGCAGCGTCGCGCGGAGGGATTACTCGTAACTTTCGTAATACGTAATATCGCGTCTTGCCGTGTAAGAGTTGTCGCGCGAGCGAATGAAAATCGTGTAATATCGTTAAAGTTTATGCATCGTAGAGAAGGTCACGCGATTCCATGTCAGTCTCAGTTTCCCGCCTTTTCATACCGACGACGAATGCTGGAAAGAACGCGCTCGTATTCAACGATGTTAAATATCAAAGATCGTACTTTGGCGAAGTGCTTGGATCGGTCATACGGTAAAATTCCTTTATATCGTTACGGTCACCAGACAAGTTAATAATCTGGCTGGGAAAATAAAGTAGATATTTGCGCGATACTTGCGAACAAATTGGCGATAAATTTCCGCGAGATTCGACCATGTATTTTTAAACACGGTAGTCGGTCCGCCTCTAACAAGGCAAAGCGTCCCGTACGTTTCATAATCGCCGTAACAAAACTCATAGCTTGCTATAATGTCGCTGCGCGTATCTAATTTTTATGGTACAACCACGCAAGACGTGCTCCAACGATGCGACGACGAACGCGTCAAAATCGCGGAAACTGTTGTCAGCACTGGCGTTCCTGTCGACATCTCCGATGACACGTAATTTCTGAGACTGATTTCCGTGCGTCTGTAATTCAATGTAATAAGCTCATCGGCCGGCCCTGATACTGCATGCGATATCGTAACGGGACCGACACGACGCCTATATCGGCTAAATACGTAGCGTATTTAGCCGCGGCCTACGTGCGCATCCGATTCCGCGGCAAGTAATCGATGGTCCTACACGGTGCGTGACGATTCAATTACGAACCGACGACGCAGACTTGCCGGAATTAACCGTGGATAAAGCCGAATCGAATTGTCACGATCGAGTGTCACAAACAGGTAGCCGAAACAGGCTCACCTGTGCGCAAAGCCCGAGGCGTACACCGAGGCCGCAACCCGTGACAGCTTTGACAAGGGTATAAATATCTCGCGTGCAAATCCGGCGTGCCGTAAATCTTTAAGTAGTCGAGCGTGGAGAAAATGGCGGGGGCTGCGAAGAAAAGGACGGTGACCAGATTTATCGAATATAACCGGCAACATGGAGCAACGGAACGCATTTATTTCGCTCTGGGGGCCGACACACGCGCACGATAAGTACGTTCTCCAGGATTTATTCTGCGTGGATATCCATCGATTTCGAAATTATACGACTCGCGACCCCCTCGGCGCGCACTCGCGCGTGCATGAACCAACAGGATCGGGAATAAATTCCTGGTTCTGCGGGAGTTGAGTGTGTTTCGCTTGGTGTCTGTGATGCGCCAGCCTGATCGTAGTTTCTCGCGACACCATTATATCGCCCATCACACCTATCACACCGTTTTATCGCCCATGGCGTGACAGTTCCTACCGATCGAAACGTTTCGGTGAAAATCGTGATCGGTGAAGATCGAAATCCTCTGTCGTGATTTTATTATCGATACAGCGATTAAATACAGTCGAATAAAACGTACGATCGCATCGACAGTGGTTGGCCATTTTACTGCATCGACGTTGGTGCTGCTTGAAATATTCTCTGCGAATAGAAATAACGAATGCGAAGGAAACGCAAAGATCGAACGAAACCGTTGGAGCATCGAACGGTTCTTTGTCATCGAACGGCCGCAAGAAACACCGAAGATTCCGATAGTAAAAGATAGTAAAGACTTTATCGGTGGACGGCGGATTGTTTCCGAAATTTCAATCGTACTTTTCGAGCATCCGCGGCTTTCAAGCATTCGTAGCATCGCGTTTCTGTGTCCGTGTATCGCATCGTGTTTCGAACTTGTTCGATCGAAACGGTCGAGGGAAATGAAAAAGAGGAAAAGAAACGCGCCCCCTTTACTGGTGCATCCTTCGTCGGAACCAGTTCCGATCGGCACCGAGCGTATCTCCTAACCCATAATTTCCAATGCATTCTCTAACCTACTTATTAAATGCCACGAGTGCACGTGCGGACCCGCTCTTCCCTTCGCTATAACTTTCCCCATCCTGACTTTTATATCTTCCCAACTGGAATTCCGTGTCTAACTTTTAAATTAGGATAACCATCGTTCTCAAGCCAACAACTACGTCTTGCCGTATGTCGCGAAATAAATAAAGACGAAGTATTAAAAGGCAACCGACGATGAAAAATAACCGGCAGTGGAAAATGAGAATTTTATCGTAGTCGATGCGATATTTCTCCATCGAATATCTTTATCAAATATTTTGCGATTCTGTTGCGATCGATAGGTGGACATCCGTTGTATCGTAATTACCCTTGTTATTAAATTTATTTAAAGAAAGTTATTAAATTTACCAAAGTTAATCCACTCGCGGTACTCGATAACCAACGATTAATCTTATTTCTTGCGAATTATTTAGACATTTGGAAAGACGAAGTATCCGTGCCATAACTAGTCGTTAATTTATTCCAAATTGGACGCGTAAAATCGGAAATCGATTCTCGAACGATTAACGGCCGGCATTGGAAGCTCCTCAAGACGATATTAACGGAACAGAGGCGAGTAGAATTTTACCGAATAATCAGGCGCCCGTTGGCACACAAGCGCGCAATTAACGCGAGCGTACGATCGAGCACGATACGTGCTACTATTTTGCGGTATAATTGCAACTCGCTCGACGGTTATTTATCCTAGTTTACGTCAACCATACTATACGCAGAAACAAACAATCCGTTATGCGATTCGCTAGACTAATATTTAATCGTGCACCCATCGAACGGTGTAGTCGGCATTTGCATCGCGAAAGCGTATTTTGTTTCTTGTAATTCATCGTCGCTTGCTTCCATCGATGAAGAACAATCGAGTGATCAGGAAACAGAGAAGCGATCCGACGCTAGTTACCGGTCGGATTTTCGTTTGAACAGAATCGGTCGTCGGCAACGATCGCGTCGATCGAGTGCCTGCAAACGATAAAAGGACGATAATCCGTGAAACGTACGATTGCATCGCCGTTTTGACGAGCTACCGACAGCGACATTGTATTTTCAATCGGCCACACGCGCGCTACTTCGATTGCTCGAAACGCTCTTGCATACTGATAATGCGATATAACTTTGTTCGAATATTTGGAATGTAGTTAATCCGATACTATTTTGATAGAAAGCATTGCTGCGGCCTGTGGTATTATGCAACGTTGTTCTGTCCGCGGGCAATATGGAACATCGGTGTAACTTTGTTGGGATATTAATTCAGTGAAAAATAGCATTAAAAACGAAAGACACGATTCGTGGCACGCAACGTTATTTTAAAATTGTCCGCGTTCTTGTTGATGTCGATCCCTGAAACATTTTATTTCGAGCGAAAAGAGGAAAAAGAAAATAGAACTGTTAAAGTCTCGCGTAAAATAATTCGTTAGGACCGTGAAGGAAAGCTAAAGTTATACGGAACTACATCGCCTGTTGGATTAAAATAATCAAGCCATCGGCTCCGTCCGTTTTCATATTCCTACGAACGTACGCTATTATCAAGATCACCGGTGAAAACGCTGGCGGAACAAAAGCGTATTTTCGTAAGAGCGTTCCACCGTGCCGGCAAATAAGCTGTCAAATAAAACTCAAATACCCGATACGACGCGCGCCGATCGCGCAGCCGAGCTGCATAAAGGAGATCAAAAGCTGCCGTGACACTTCCGGCCCTTGCATTCACCGTAAACGCGAACAGCTCGCGAAACCGTGCTCTCGCGGTCGAATTCCAGCCGGATCGACCGTCTTCGCTGTACGTATTTTATCGCGCGTATTCTCGTGGAAACAGGCGACGATCGCGTGGAACTCGTCGCGTATGCCTCGCGACACGAAAAGCTCGTCGAAACTTTGTCCGAAATTTCCGCTGGTATTCTTGAATCGGTCGACGCGATCGATATAAATTTCCTCTATTTGTAAAGCGTAAAGCACACGAATGAAACGTAGGTGGACGCGAGCAACCTCGTCCTTTAAAGCCCCTTCCCATTTGACGCGACCGCGTTGCTTTAATTAAATTCCCGTCGATCTCGCGCGTTTCTCGTGCGGCCAAGTCGGAATTCTCATTCTCCGCTGCCGCGGAGAAAAAAAACGGCGACCAGAAAGGTTGGGTCGAAGAAAGAAGTCGAAGAATACTCGTTGGAAACGCGGTACAAAGGATATTCACGCCCCGAAAATGTACGTACGCGATAACGCGGCAATGTGCGTGTTGGTTACGTACTTGTGCACGTACGTAGTGTCTGTATCGACGTACAACAATTGCACGACCTCGATTAAATGCAACGGAATGGAGATTAGAGACTAAGGTAGGATAAGATACAAATGTAAGTACGGTCAACGTAGAATAAGGATTGCTGCGGTCTCGGATATTATCGACATTCTAGAGGTGTACAAGATCGAGGATGTCTCATGCATCTTGGAATTCTCGGGTTTCAGCGGTGTCGGAGGATACGTTGTTACACTGGAAACCATCGAAGCAAGAAAACTTGCAGGCATACAGATTCTCTTGCTGTGGAGTAATTGCTCGAACTATGTATACGTACAGCGGGACTATAGAAGTTGAGGCTGAATTTGCAATTTATCGCGGTAAAATTCTCATGGTAAAAAGTTTGAAATAAAAATAGTTACGTGCAAATGGTTTCGTATTTCCTCGTACGAACAATTACACATAAAAGCTTCGTCCTTTGCGTTCTCGTGAAAAATCCAATCGAGTAAATTTGATCGCTTTAATAACCACGGCGATCCAGCCCTTCTATCGGCGGTATCCAACTATCGTCGGTTTTTACAGCGAAACTTTTTCCTACCCCGGTGGCGGACAATCGTCGGATCGTCAATGAAGTGAACCAAAGAGGAACCGGAGGAGCAGCTTGTCGACGAGAGAACGGCACCTCTCAAATATCGCAATATCCGGCCATATCTGATCGAAGTTTCTATTTTCCCAAAGTCGCGCTCCATCAAAGTTTCGTCGAGCGTACATCGTGAACGAGAGAGAAGGACGAATAGAGAGAGAGAGAGAGAGAGAGAGAGAGAGAGAGAGAGTGAGAGGGAGCCGGAGATGGCGAGGGTGGCCGAGACGAAGAGAAGTTTGTAGGTCAACGGTGTAATAGACCGCACGGAGATAGGAGGACAGAAGAAACGCGAGATTGGAGGAAAGCAGAAGAATCGGTTTCGGAGCGTGACTGTAAATTAGAATCCTCATGCCATAAAGTAAGAAAGGCTGGAGTGGCAATGGTTTGGCCACGGGTTGATACAGAAAATGCCGGTGGTCGAACAGAAAGGGGCAACGACGACGGTTGTCTGGCAGCGAGGAGGACGAGCCAGGGGGGTTGGGGCTCGTTCTAACGGCACAGATTGTTAGTGGACATTCAGAACTTTCCACTCGTGACTATTGCTTCCCCTTGGAAGTTTTCTCGATGTTTTCGAGCCGGCGTCGCGATGGGAACCACCTCGAACCTCTTTCTTTCCTTTCCACTGATATATAGCCGCCTTCCTCTTCGACCCGTAGTCTCTGATCGCGCTATCGAATCGCAGCTCGTGTACCTCCTATTGATTTCTGGATTCTTCCAATGTTCCATCTAACCAACGGTAACTTGGACCTTTCGTTCATTCGGAATTCCGATAATAATCGATCGCGATAGTTTGTCCGTAAGTAATTCGACTTTTTCTCCTACAACCGCGATCTGCGTATTTGTATTCGATCGATGGATCCTGTTTTTGTCTCACAACCGTTTATGCGCTGTTTGATTTTTCGAGCTAAGTAAACACGCGATGCAAGTTTAAACGTGGAATAATTAGTCATTCAGTTGTCCCCCTTTTCATCTCTCAGCGCTGCGTTTCTGTTTCTTTATACAATTTCCCGAATCTATAAAAAAAGTTATTAATTATACGAGTACGTCTTCCAATTTTCCACCCTACTTACCTGTTAAAGCAACGAAGAACGTCGAGATTCTTCCAATTAAAAGTTGTACAATTTTGAACAACTCGGACGACACCTGGCTGATTTTTTACTCGCCCGCCCTCTCTCGTATTGCCTGGTGTTTTTCATTAAAAACTGAAGTACAACAGTTCGGAATCGAACGTATCGATGGCGCAAACATTCCACCCAGCCAATAGAACATAACAAATTTAATTAAACACGCAACTGCATCGCACAGATTCGAGAAAAAATGAGGTAACTCAAGGCCCAGAATGCTACGAAAGTCCGAATTTTCCACTACGTAATTATTCGCCAAACTTTCTGTATATAATTTACCAATTTATAGGATCGTTGCTGGGCTCAGGGTGTTATTAAATTTTGCGTTAGACGAGGTGAAATTAGACGTAATTCCGCGGGAAAGTATACGTAATGAAGCGGTTCAACGAGGATCGAGAAACGTGGCACATCGTCGTGCATCTCGAGCAGAAAACACGCTCGGTGAACGGTTAATTCCAGTGTCAATAAAGCAGAATCATCCAATTACAGACGCCGCTCGGGCAGCATCGTCGACCGGCATGGTCGATTTCTAAATCGGAAAGTAGGAATACAAGTTGGGCGAGGAAAGGAGAAGGAAAAGTGGAAAGGAGGAGAACCAGGCGGAAAAGAGTTCGAGGGCGGCTAATGCCAAAATTAAAGCCAATGAACCGATTCGCAGGGGGAACGAAAACAGTTCGATAAGGTCGCTTTTCTGCTTGGAAACTTTCCGTGATCTCTTAATTAAAGTCGGATCGATATTGCTCGATATGACGAGAATCGCATGGGGAAAAGAGATTGTATCGTTAACTTTTCAGAAATCGCGGTTGCTTTGATAAATACATGCGAAATCTTGTGATAAATATTCTTAAACGGTCGCGAAATATACCCTTAGCCTGTATATGGTTTGCGAATACGAGATATTTCTATATCCGAAAAGAGAAACGAGAAAGAAAGAGGAGAAAGAAACACGGCAGAGAGAATAATTACTCTTGTGCCATTTAACAGAATTATGTGCTAAAATTAGTCAGATGTTAAAAACGGAGGAAGGATGTTTAATGTCGGCGCGATTAACGCGAAATTGAAGAGATTCCGAACTGCAATTTTTTTGATTGCTCGTCCAAGGGTTTGATCCAGAGACTGGCAAAAAATTATCGCAAGACCACAGCGCCGTCGACATAATTAAACGTTTATATATATTAAATGGTGAGAACAAGCGAATACATACGCACGCTGATCGCGATACAGAACGATCGCTCAGCTGAACGCGATAATTACGATACAACGAAGCGTTACTCGTACTAGGAAACGAGGAGGGAAGAAAAAGTGGAGGCACAGATCGACTAAACGGTGGAGATGGAAACGAATATTAACAACCGGTGTATCCTGTACACAATATTAATGTACTCGGTCGCGAACGACATAGAAATACATCAAAGAGAGCCGCGCATAAATGCACTCGAAATCAAAGAGACGAATCCGAGAATGGAAAATCGCTATACAGTAACGTCTATCAGCGGAAAACGAGATACCGTACAAGCGTAATTGATTGCAACGAAAGCTGAAAAACGGCGTGGCACGGAGCACGCGAGAATCAATTAAATATTTCCGTCGATGAGACGGTCGAGCGAGTCGGCAGAGGCGTGCATGCTCGAAAGGTCAAAAGTGATCGGCTGATCGATCCCAATTAAGTTCCCATAAAAGATTCCATCGAACCTTGAGGATTCCAGGCTCCTCATCTAGCGGAGGCTGCCTTCCAACGAACTTGGTCGCTAATTGTAAGTTACCTCGTTATCGTGGATTTCGTGGATCGTCGAAGCGACACTATATCACGATTCGGCATGTACGATCAAACACGCGGCTTCCTTTCCTCCTTTCGATTCTGTTGAGGTTATTAGATGTATGAACGGAGGAACGCGTGGATAAATTGTAAAGTAGAAAATATATTTTAATACAGAAGTGTAAGTACAAGTAGGAATATAATTTGAGCAGGTCCCGATCCACACGCTAGCAGTGTTACCCCATAACTGAAAACCCCGAAATCATCGTCGCCTGTCTAGTGTCTATGGTCTGTCTTCGTCCCAGTCTATTGTCTATACGCTGTCGATGGCTTCAGTGCTTGAGAAAACTAAAAAGACCAGATGTAGAGTTTTCTTAGAAGTGGTGTTGCGAATTATCGACTAAAGAGCAACCGGTCAGGTCAAACCGATCGGTCGATATCGCGTACCTCGATACCATACGGTACGATGGTTGATTATGAACTGTCCTCCTACGTTGCTGATTCTCCCTTCCAGCCGTTGGGTTTCGTCTGTCCATCGTACCCTCCGGCTGGTCCTTTTCTGGGCTTTTTTACCTGGCCTCGGAGTCATTAAGTTTACAACTCTGGGAGGACATATAATTCGGAATTTCCTAAAGAAGGGAATGGGTCTGTCCGTGCCATAAACGGACGGCCACTCAAAATTCCGAACAAGTGGTGACCACTTCAGCAGATTCAAACATCGTCCCCTGTGTTTCGTTGAAGGTGTTGAGAATTGTGGATCTTAACCCTTTCGCTTCGAGTGTCGCTTTTATAGGTAGCGACCACGCGACGACTCCTGAGTCCGGCACCCCATATATCCGGCATCCAAATGATGCATATACAAGTGCTAACTGTAGTCAATAATATATTTTCTCGTTATCGGCAGAACATTTTCCGTTGATTTTATTGACATATTGGATTAATCGCTTCTTAAAGTTACTCGTTGTTGAAACAACATCAAAACGTTTCACGCAAAATATTCCAAACATCCAAACGATCGTATACTGTTTCATGCCAAAAAAATCTATTAAATCCATTGGCAGTGAAACGGTATTTCATATACGGTTTTTACAAGAATTATTGTTACTTAATACTTAGGGAAACGTATATACAGCAACCACGCACGCTGTGCGTATTTCTGGCGTGCGTTTTCGTTCAGTGACGGTACTTCGATGGACTGGACTGCAGAAGCGTTAAGCGAAGGGTTAATCGCCGAAATAAACGTATAGGAACACTTAGATTATACTTAGAATCGATATCAAAATAGTTTCAGATTTATTTAATATGTGATTTGCAAGATATTCGTCGATATATATTTGCACGCGTCTCAGCACTCTCTTTGTCTCACCATCTTCTTTACCGCGCTATCAACGGAACAGTAGCATTCTTCTGTTTTACGAGACTCTGTGCACGCACATACTCGCACACACTCATACTCATATATGTGTGTCACTACTACGCAGCTAATCCAGTTTAGCACACAAAATTACACATATCTCGATAGAAGGCAAAAAGTTGTACAGGTGCAGGGGAATGGTTTCTTTTGAGGAGAATAAGGAGACACGCATGGAGCGAAAAGGGAGGCCCGAACGCGTTATGCAAATCTTGGGCAGAGGTAGTAAAACGGAGACGTAAAGACCCGTTTGGTCCCTTATTCTTCCGGTCGGCAACTCTCATAAATTCGGTCTCGTCCTCTATCAACGAGATCCCTGCCTCTTACGCTGCGTTTTCCTTCGTATCTGTTTTACGCGAGCCATTGTCAGCCGGTCCTAAGGTATAACCTTTAACCTTTACCTCCCTTGTTTCTCTACGTCGCGCCACGTTGTCCGCTACGAAAACGTATCCTATATACGACTCGAATATCGCATCAGGTATAGGTCGAAGACGTGAGTAGGAATATTGTAAAAACCTGTCGCGTATCCATATCTTTTTAAAAGAACAGCAGGCTGCCCTATTAAATTTACTCGTTACGCTTTTTATCACGTACGATATTACAAAAATTCTTTCATCCATATCTTCTATCCTCTATCTTTTTTTAACAGTTTTCCTTCGATTGGTCGTTGGACTCTGTCGATACGCGTTCATTTAAAATCTCGCGCAAACAAACGATCGATACACCGCCGATATCGTTGGTCGGCAAACGATCGGGGCCCGGAAGTATGCGACATTCGATTATCGCGTTATTCAAATACCCAACTAAATCCATTAATGTTCGCGCTAATTAATTTATACTTCCGCCGCGGTTTAAGCTTTTAATAATTTATCCAATGCTGATTCACGACGATAATGCAAGTTTGGTAACGTATGGACGGCCCACGCACCGCTCCCCTCCCCGTTCGTCCACTCTACTATCCTGGTCCTCCGTAATTTTCATCGGGATTTTCCTCGTGCAAACATTTAAGTAACCTAATTGATGAAACTGATGCCAGGAGGCCGGGAGAGCGTTGCGAGCCGGGATAATGCAAGCTCTAAATCGGCCGTCGAGAAAAATGGCGTTTGAAAAATGGCTACTGTGAAATCCCAAAACGATACAAACGATCGAGGGATAATATTTCTTGCGTCGCTAGTGGATTATCGCAGTTGCAATGTCGATGGAATTCCTTTAATCTTACGTACGTATGTAAATAAGATTTTCGAATGTCATAAATCGACCTTTGTACGAGCAAACGATCCGCAGCTGCTTTTTAAAGAGAAGAAGGAAAAAATATTAGAGTGGAAATTCACGTGTCATACGAATAGACATTTTCTCGATAATATTTCTTTCACGAACGTTCCATAGCATTCTTCTAATTGAATCGAGCGACTCGTTGCATAAATTGTTTTGCACGTACAATCGCGATAAAGCGTGAATATTTCGCGAGAGACGCCGTGTTCCGTAAGCGAAAAATTAGTCGAACGCATTATACAAATATTTAAATGTTCAACGGCAGCTGTCAATAACGTATTTATTTGGTAATATTTACGGTTTTCCACTACGTCCTTATACACACGTACGCGTTCTACGTGATTTCGGTTTTTATTATAAAATCAATCATAAATATCGTCCTTGACAAAATATTGGATCATCGCCAACGAATGGAATTCGTTCAGCTCTGGGAACGCATCTTTGCACAGCCGAAAAAGCTGACTCTCGACTTTGACTAAAATAATTACGCGATTTCCAAGAATCCTTCGTCGTCCTCCGCCTTTTCCCAAGATTGTTTGCCCTGCTTTAAACAACATACGTCCAACCGAACGAATATATCGAAGATTTCCCGAAACGTTTCCAATTACCGATCCTCCAAATTCTTTACGTTCGACCGTAATAAATTACCTTTGGTTTTATATAGAAAAAACGGGATTGAATAGCAGTTCTACGCGTAAATTAGATCACGAACAAATATACTAAAAAATAATTCTTAAACGTGCAATTCGTTTGAAATCGTTGCGATATGTAAAACGTACGAAGCGACTTGATAACGCAATGTAAGCAGCTTTTTCTCTTAATTCTCCGTACGATTATTCCATTCTACGATTACACGCACTCTCCGCACATTCCTTAATTTCACGCTCTTTTTCGCTCACTTGGCAAATATTACGCAGATATTCCTAGAAATCGATCACGTTCGCGTAAAACCTGACGCCTCGATGTAACCTTCTTTCATCCTCCAATCTCAACATCTTGATTCTTCGACGCTTCTCCAACATCGTTAGAAAGATTCGCGTGAAATTCCCACTTCAATGGTGGATACATTCGCTCCGAAGCGATCGTTGCTTCTGACATTGGAATATTAAAATATTAAAATTGGAATATAAAATTTGGAATATAAAAATTTAAAAGATTCTTTTAACTTTTGCCCGTGTTCCCGTAGAAGCTAAAAGTTTATGATTCTCAAACTAATTACCGATAGTTCGCTGCCCTCTGTTGATTATCGTTAAACGCGAAAGAACTCGCGCGCTCAAAGCGACTTTTCGACGCGCGGACCCGCGAATCAGAGGTGGCAAACTCGAAATTACTAGAAATTTCGAGGCCGCTTTGACGAAGGGACAGTTGCTTTTCGTGGATGCGTGTGCATTCGTGTGCCAACGCGTCCAAACGTCGATGCAATTAGGAAACAACTGCGTTGGCGGCCAGCCACCCGGTTCGTTGGATAATTGGTTTCCTCTTACCTCGTTGTCTCGATTGCCGCTCAAACGATGTTCGCGAACTGCTAATTGGCACCGCGTGTATTCCCTGCCTATCTTTCCCTCTTTCGACCTTTTCTTTCCTCTTTCTTCTTTTGTACAGTTGCGCTCGTCGTGCACGCGGCGCGGTAGATTAACAAGAACGCTGGACGAACGATGAGAAAAGAGAGAAAGATGGATTGTCTGATCGATTAACTTGCCAACGATTGAAGCGATTTCCTTCGTAAAAGCTTCGTGTATATCCGCGACCATGCGCGAATGATTCAACCGCTAAAGAAAATAACTCGAACTCTGTCCGTGAAATAGACTTCCTTTTTTCTTTGTTTCTTCGATTCTTCGTTTTTTCGTCTTTTCGCAGGAAAGCTTGGGAAATAGCTGGAGTCAAGAGTCAAAACGACGAGCAGCCACGCGTTCATTTCTATCCGCTCTTTTTGCGACATCGTCGCAAAGATAGATTGAAAATTACGAACGAAGATAACTCGTGCGAATCTGTTCGTTAACCATACTTCTTTCATTCGTCTGGTATTTCGTCGCGTTCCACGTTCCTCCGCTGCTACAGATAGCTTCTCTACAAACAAATTTCTCCATTACTCGAGGCAAAGAGGAGACAGTATTATTTGGTTGCGCGTGAATTCAATAACCTATAGTTGAACCTATCGAAAACGAGTTCACGTGGAACGAGCGCAATCAGTTTGGAAAATTCCTCTTTTTCGATAGTAAACCTGCTGCGTTCGGCTCGTGCGAATACCACGCGCGCTTCTCCCTATATTAACCCATATTTTCGACGCTAACAATCGTTCGCTTTTCAATGGCGTTCGCGACCGCCACGGCTGACTTGCAGCACTTTGAAAAAATCTACGCGCTGACGAAAATGCAAGCAAACGCGGCGAGGGTGTCGATAAACGGTCCATTAGTCGGATCGAAAATGGCCATTTGCCGACCACGTTACGTAAAACATAATACGTTGACTGTGTGCGCGCGTGTTGAACGGTGAATTTCGCAAAAAGTTTCCACGCTGGAGCATCGATGGAGCGGCGAGTTGGCGTGATCGCCTGCTGTCTTCGCAAAATACAATGTACCTTGTCGCTATAAATATCCAGCCTAAATATTTGCGCATCAATATCGGCCGTGATATTTATTAGCCTGTGTAAAAGCTGATGGGCTTGGATTTTACGGAAACGCGAACCGGTTACGGCCGAATGCGCATCTAGCGGGACGCCAGCGAATCTATAGAGATGCACGGTAAGAGGGAAAAGTAAGAAGTAGCTCGGCCAGGCGGTGCGCTATGGCTGCAAGACGGGCCGCGATAAAGGAATTTATGTCCACGCGAGATTTACGTCCCCTTATGCTTTTACAAGATACGCGACGTTGGAGGTTACGGTCCCCGGCACCGCACGATACGCCGCTTTGTACGATGCTGGTAGAGTTTGTATGCGGCGTACGTGTGCCCGGGTTGCTAGCCGGCGTTGGTCACCGACGGTAGAGAACGGGTTTGAGGCAAATACGAGGGCAGAAAGGCAAAGAGAGACGAGAAAAAGGCGAAGGAAACGGCGAAGATATAGGAGATTGGGGACTCCGGGGAAGCGAGTCGAGAAAGCGGAAGAAACGCGGTGGAGGGAAAAAAGCTGGAAGAAAGCGGAGGATGAGAGAAAGATAGGGGAAGGGAACGCAGATGAAAGAGGGCGAGGAGAAGAAAAGAGAAATATAGAAAAAGAGAAGATGCATGAGAATAGAAAATAGTGGCAAGAAGAGAATAGGGAAAAACATGGAGGAGGATCGAAAGTAAGAGAATGTAGGGCGAACGTATATAGAACGCAGAAGAAAAGAGAAGTATGGAGGAAGCGGGGATCTATAAGAACGGAGAGCGATGGGAAGAAAAGGAAATGGTATTTCGAAAGTATATCCCAGTCGGTGCGAAGACCTCGCGATTTCCAAAGGTCCGACTGCAATTTTTTCGTATAAATTTCAAAGGATTCCCCAAGGCGGAAACGGAACCATGAGCACGAGAAAGCGCAAGACAAACGCGCACGTATCCCACGGGAGAGCATAAATGTAAGAAAAGGGAACGAAAGAATAATTCGAGTCTGAGACCGGATGATAGTTCCGCGATATCGTACGGTCACCTTTGCATAAGCCTGCTTTATGCTTTTATCGAAGACAATCTCGAAAAGGTTCGGCCTCCTTTTGTAGAAGCATCGGTCGCGATTCACCTGCTGCAACCCGTGTCTTCTAAAGCCCTTCTTTCGTCGACTGTGTGTAGCCCTTTCGAGATGCCTGGCAAGAACGCGCCAACCCTTAACCGAGTTTACTTCCATCCGACACCACTTCCACGAAACCCCACCGCCTCTTTCTTTCCCGCCACTTCACACATGCTATTCTCGCTCGATTTTCCTTGAGCACCGTTGGCCCCGTGATGGCTCTCCAACGTCTACCCACCCTCCATCGCACAATCCAATTGAATTTGTAGAGGCGCACGCATAAACGGTGTTTATATTCGACGGTGCAGATAAAAAAGATGACGCGCGCGATTCAGCGGACATGGTCGATGCTTCGGCTGTTAATTTTCGCGATAATCTCGAGTAACGGAGGACTCGTCAGGACGCTGGAAAGCTCGCGATCTCAGTCGAAATGCATCGATAGAAATTTGTACTGTAAATCTTCGCAAGGATATAGAGATAGGGCTACGTTGGAGGTATACTAACAGTCGTGCAAAACTATGCGAACATTCCCACTTTGAAATTACGATAAAATATTTATATACAGTGAGCGTGAAAAGCATTTCCACGGCGTTGTATTTGTTATACATGAAATATATATAGGTACTAAATTATAATTATTTACTATTTTACTTAATTAAAATTATAATTAGGTTCAAGCATAGCAGAAAATGTAAGGGATATCACCTTATGTGTTGTTCCACCTTCTGCCAACTACATTTATAACACGCGCCATCGATTGATTTATATTCGAACAAGAGCTCTGAATCGCTTTTACAAGCATTCGAAACGCAAACATAACGAAGCACGCGAAAGAGAAAAATGGCGCGATCGATTATCGGTGCTGTTAAGCTTCGGGAACGGGAAGTAACGAGAAAGTCGGTGCCAGGCCGATAATCACGGTAGCACTTAAACGGTAGTTGCATAAGCCTAGCGAGCGAAGAGTTGGCGCGAAACGAGAGCGGGTCTCGATCGACGATGAGAAACGAAATATTTCTGGACGGAGCCGCGTCTCCGCCACCAGCGACGTAGACAACAAGGGAAACCGTTAGACCGCAGAAAGCGTAGTAAGTCTTTGATAAGCAACAGTCACCGTGGAAAGGAAGAAGAGGAGTGCGCCCTATTGAATGGCGCGCGATAAAAGAGTGCGGCGACTCGCTTGAATGCGGCCAAAGTTAGCGGAACGCCGCGAGAACGCGAACGGAGACGAAAAAGAACGAAGAGAGGAGCCTACGAAGAACAAGAATGGAGAGAGATACGGAACGAGAAACGGGAGAGGGAAGAACGCGAGAAGTTCCATCGCAACGGAACAACGCTTGCAAGCAGCGTGTAACGTGTAGCCGGAACGAGTAAACAAAAAGAAATCTCTCACGAGTAAGCTTCATTAAACAGACGCCGGGGGGAGGAGGGTGTTATAGGCGGAAAGCGAGATGCGAATGGTAGAATGGGGGTGGTAAAGAGGATCGTAGTACCACGATGCAATGGGAAATAAAAAATGGCGTAAAGAAGAGGATAGCAAGAAAAAAGAAAGACGAAAACGATAAGGAAGGCAGTGGGAAAGAGAAACGAGAGAGAGAGAGAGAGAGAGAGAGAGAGAAGGTAGGGCGAAGGGGCTGGCATAAACTGTCCCCTTTGTGCGGGAAATTGCGTTTTAATTCCCGCATTCAGGGTTCCCCGGTACCAGCCGGCAGTGCTCGTATACACGCCATACACGACTTTCATGCATTTTACATGGTCAGCACCTGCCTGCACATTGCGCCGCGCTGTGTGTAAAGAGTCGTCGAGAGAGCACGATGGCCACAGCTCGAAAGAGCCGCTTATCAACGGTCAGGAACCTCTTTTGGACTTTTACCACGTCGATTTGCTAGTCATGGCCAATTGGCTGAACAATAAGCATTACGGTGGAAAGTACGATTGCCGAGCGTGAAAGGTTCGTGATAAAGCCACCAACGGCTGCGTGTAATTAACAGTGGATGCTCTTGAATAACCGTGCGACGATTCGGCAAACGACGAGAAAAAATCGGGACGTTGTGATCGGCACGAGGTAATAAAACTTCCACGGAAAGATTGTGAATAGGTGATCGTAGAGATTCACGTACTTTGGAAAAGAATAGAATTTTATTTCAGAAATTGTCGCATTCCAAATACGATAAGTTTCGGGGCGTGGGATTCATAAATCTATCAGGTTACCGCGTTATAACCCTTGCTAAACGTGTAAAATCCTCTTTGATCGTCGTGAACATCAAAATTACTCGGGTATAAATCAAAAACGCGAACATAAAGAAACGGAAGGGAGTAAGGGTCTGGAAAAAATTTGTCGTCGTTGTAGCGTAACCCCGTACCGTACTCGTGTTCCCCCTTGATTGCGCGAAACTGTAGCACATCCAATCTCGCGGCGAAAATCCTTTCATGCGGCGGTTCTGATGCAAGAAGAGGCGGTAGCAAAAATTTATCGGCGCGTTCGAGCTAAATGGGTCCCTCGGTAGATGAGGCCTCGTTTATTAGTAATCGTGCAAATCTTTCGAGAGCACTCGGCGAGAGGGTCAACCGGCCAGAAACCGTACGCGGTTCGCAGAGGGGTGAAAAAGTGAGAAAGAGAAGGCTAAGCAGAAGGACAGAACTGAACAAACCGTAGATAAGGGTTGCTGGTGATTGCCCCATAAAATATGTATGCTACGAGCGTCGACCTTTTTCTTTTCTTCCCCCCGTACACTCCTGCGCACTCGCCCACCTCCGCGAATTTTCTTGCTTTTTATACGCAGCACGGACGTCTTCGATCCCTGGAGCAACGAGCGACACCGATGTCGAGACATAGTGGATTCATGCGAGTCTCTACGTACATGCGAGACTTTACGTGCCTTATATGGGGTGTCTCGCGTTGTTAGAATCAACGTTGGAGACTTGGACGGGAAATTGCTAGTAAAATCGGAGAATTCTCTGCTTTAAATAACCGAGCGTAGCAGTAACGTTGAGAAATGGCAAAGTACCCTAACAAGAATAAAGATAAAACACGGAAGAGCGAAAGAAGTATCGTAGAATATTCAAGGAAGTAGTATATAGTCTGTAGTTGGACACATTTTTCGAACAATGCCGACACGCTATACAGCATTTTTCTACAACTTTCATCGCTTTCACGGGAAACATTTTTCGCGCAAACGAAGAATTTTTTACTTACGTAATAAAAAAAAGCGTTCGAATTACAATGCTGTTCTCATCCCTTTCAAGAGCAACGTGAAATCTTCCATGTAATATGCAAGACCCTTTCATTTCGCTATGAATTTTAACAAGAACGTACTCCATGAATCTTAATGTATTCGTGGCGAATCTTTCGAGATAAAATTAACGGAACACCCTGTATGTACCAGTATGAGTTCTCCCACATGCTGCTCTCTCTCTCTCTCTCTCTCTCTCTCTCTCTCTCACACACACACACATACACACGCACACATCCTTTGCCTACGACTACACTGTTTGTTTCTGTCTGTCGAACTTTGGACCTTTCTCCACCGAGTCGCCTATCCCTCCTTTTTTTTTTCTCTCCTCCTTCTTTGTCATCGTATATCGGCCCCATGACGCTCTTTGCCAGAAGGGCTCTAAAGGGAGAAGACCCGCACCGATGCCAATATTCCCCTGCCGATGAAAACAGAAACTCAATGGAACCGTGGCAATCTCTCGCCTCCCTTTGCTCGCCCAGATGCAAATTCGGATATGCGTCTTCGGAGAGTCTGTCTGCCGCAACGACGGATAGGTGTCGGCGAACGCCGAAGAATATTTTCGCATCGCGGATTCGCGTTTTACCCTCCTCTCTTTTTCCCATCCAATGTGTCCAATCCTCGGAAATTGACGAATGGAAAATCGCAACACGATTGCGCGGTTCTCTTAGAAGGAACGAATATCTGTCCCGTTGAAAGACGCGCCTAGGAGATTATCTAGGAATTAAGGGAGCGTGAAATTTCAACAAAAATGTCACGACGAACGGTCACGGGGTCGCTCAACGATTTTCCATAAAACGGAAAATTACAAACGAATCCATGCAAATTACAATTCGAATATACAATGCGCATGCAAAATGTTTCATAATAACGCTCGTTAATTTCTTTTTAACGAGTCGTGTATGCAGAGTATCAGATGCATACGTTGCTCTTTATGCGCAAGAAGCAAACAAACGTTCGCGAATAATGGAATTGTTTTCTGCTTATTTATTACGATATATTTCTCCCTTTAGACTGGCTAGTAACTCGACTAACCGAATGGTATAACAGGGCGCGTAGCACGAGCATGTTAAAATGTCGTGTTACGCGATAACGTACATGCTTGCTCGTGCTATAACAGCTTAAGCTTCCGTATCTAATCGTGCTTCGAAAAGTTGACCGATATTACGAAGCTCGAACGTGTAAAGCACGTGACGGAAACACGCGGCGCGATTATCGAAAGATGGAGGGAAAATGTGGCAAGTCTTTAAGGAAACATCGATGCACGTTGTTCAAAGCAGCATCCAACTTCCCACGCGTGCAATTAAATTACGTTCGAGAACGATCAGCTCGTACAATCAAAACTAATACGCGTAGAAATCGGACTTCCGTTTCGGAAATATTTTCGATGCAACCGAGCCGGGCTTGCTTCAACGGCGTACGAATTCAACGAGGAAATTTTCCGAAGCGGTATACGAGTATCTGAAATTTAAATGCCCGCGAATTTGTTGGTTTCGCGAAAGACCCATACGAAACGTCGACAAAGAAAAACGAAGAGAGTAACAGGGAGAGAGACGAAGAAAAGAAAAGGGAAAGATGGAAAAAAATGCGAATAGCTAGCGAGCATTGACTGTACATTATAAATTCAAGTTTGCATACTGAGTTTCGTTCGTAACGTTATTCCTCGATGCGCCGCACGAAATATCCGTTTTATACAAAAGAAGAAGACCGGAGTAAACCGTAGGTAATAGAATAAACACGCGAATCGATGCACGATGTTGAAACACGGCGCACACGGATTCGCTTGTTTGCCAACGTTTTCGCGCTTGTCTTTCGCGAACGTTCACGAAAATACAGTTTATTAACTCGATCCTTTGATGGACCGAACATTTTCCCGGGCGAACTTCGAACGCTGTACGAGATATTTTTAATCCACGAAATTTCTAGCTAACACGAAACCGAGTCTGCTCATCGGTTCCTAAAGAAAGATAAACGGCAAGCTTGTCGATGGTGGATGATAGGAGCGCGAGAACCGGCACTGTTTCCTCGGAGAACGTTAAAAATTGCGAAATAGAGAAAATGGACCGGGTAACGCGAGCACGAACTCGAAGAACCCGAATGAAAATGGTACGGGAAGCGATAGATAAAAGAAGAAACGTGTTGCGCTGCTTTCATAATCAGTAAAAATAGCATCGTGCAAAGCAGTGTCAAATGTAATCCAGATGAACTGTGCTGGCTAGCGTTCGTTCAACCCTCTGATGGTATAGAATGCGTCGAACTCGCAATAACGCAAATATCATGATGAATATATTCAAAGCAATACGTTCATCGAGGATGGAAAAACAGGAGGGAAACGAACGAGACATCTTCGTTGGTGACACAAATAAAAAGTCTCGAATATGGAGAAAATTCGCATAAATCCTGATTATTCGCAGCTTTTCGGATTTCTCATTCCATACCGACATTTCCACTTCCTTTACGAAAATTCTTCGAGCGGTTGCCTCGAGGTATAACGATCAAACCGAAGTGGTTGGTCGAAGTTCTCCAGGCGGATTTATAGCTCACCTTAAGAAACAACGACCGTCGCCCATTTGTTCCTCCGGCAAAGATCGTTATCCCTCGAACAGGCTCCGATAATTTCAAAAAAAAACTGATGATATATCGCCGATCATTAATTCGAGTACCGACCGTCCCCAGCCAAAGTAGCAGGTATTTCTTTTTCTCCTACGCGGCATACGTCCTTGCCCCCACGGCTGACGATTAGAATACGAGCCGTGTCACGCGACAGTCGACGCCATCGCATCCCTCTTACCGCATTCCCGAACGTTCAACCTCTAAACCCTACACTCCAAGGTATTCTTACGGGTGCTCGTGCTTTTCCCTTTTCACGCACAGTCTGCGGGGCGACACGTGACTGAAAACGCCCGTAGTGTCGGTCGAATCGATCGAAAAGGTATCGTCCATCGACGTGACGCAAAGAGAAATTTTTCAGCGGCGTCGACGATCGTTTCTCCGTTTTCTGTGAACCATTCGCACCGCCCCCTGTCCTCGGGGTGCTACGCGAACTTTATAACGCGAGAGGAAGTCAACGATGGGCGGTGGGTAGCGTCGCGCCGCTTGCGTTTCCGTCGTTGAGCATTCCGCCACGTATTTCCTCCACGTATTTCGCCTGTTTGTTGTATGGCTCGTTCGTCACGAGGGCAAACCACCGTCGACCGTGTGACGACTTCGTTCCGCATGGAAATACGATGCCACAACGAACTGCGTGTTTAAGAAATCTTCCGGTTACGTGCCCTCGTGACAGTCAGAAGTCGATGACCGATAGTTACGTATGGACGTGTACGGTCGTCGTTAGCAGTTGGAGCGGCTCGAAGTGTGTTTGGGGAGGTAGTTTCAAGTTGTTCGAAGGGTTGGAATATATATATATATATATATATATATATATATATATATATATATATAGCGTATAGTCGTCGTCTAGTTTCGACGTGTAATGGGCGCCAATGGGTTAGGTGTGTTCAATTCTCTGTCGAAGTAAATTCGACTGTCTGATTACCTTCGCATCTTTTAATATCGACGAATAAGATACAGCGAATATATTAATGCGAGTATCTTACGATTAACGTCGATATAAAAGTCATAGTTTTATACGTAGTTGGTATATAATAAAGTGAAAAATAAAAAAAATGCTTTGTCGAGGGATCGAAATTTTATTGTAAGATATAGCGCGAGGTATTGGAGAAGATTTGATTCTCGTATTTTTCTCAAGATCCGGTCGTAAATCAAAACGCTGAATCGTGCCAAGTAGAAGCAACGGCGTAAAAATAATTTTAGCACGGTGGGTAAGATTCAGCTCCTCCGAAAACGCTTAAGCCGTAGTTAATCGCTTAATCCATCGACATAGATCTCTTTGTGCGCGCACAATAGGTCAGGATTGATTCCAGTAGACCGTGACTACTTACGCGCCACTTGCGACGAATATTTCCACGGTGAAAGCCCCTCGTTTGATTCGTATCTCCGATCGTTATCGGACTCCATGTCTAAAAATTATTTTTAACGAGACGATGCATTTGGTTGAAATCGTTCGACCATTCGCAACTGTACATCACGCGAAAACAAGTTTTTACTTGAAAGTTGCCGAAGATACTACGCGATAACACGTTTGTCACGTCTCTGGAAAAGAAAATATTTGCATATTTCAACATTTATCAACGCGACACAGTTCACCGAACATACACATAAATATTGAATTCACGACACTGGCGAATAATTGCGCCCTGTACGAGTGTTATCTGCCGCCAATAACATCCAACTTTAATAGTACTACCCTCGGAACGACTTACAACTACCCTCTCGTTGCCACAGCACTTCTGCTCTCCTGCACGTGGCTACTTACACGAGCATATCGACCGTAGGAGTTATCTTGTGACGTAATTATAACTTGTAGTTTCTAGTACTTTAGTTCACGGAGGTTAGTGCAAGTAGGAACAGGAGAAACAGGGGAAGAACAGCGCCGCAGTCTGAGAGATCGTCATTTGCCTGCCTCCGCTGAACAGAGATAGCGCGAAAGAGCGGGACAAACGGACGAGTAAAATGACAGATAAAGGACGAGAGAGAGAGAGAGAGAGAGCATGAGAGGAAAATGACAAGGAGGAGTGAGAATATCGCGGTGTTTGTAACATAGAAGATAAACGAAGAAAAAGTAGAGACGATGGAAAGAACAGATAAAAGTAGAGGAATGAAAAAGAGAAGGAAGGAAGACAGAGCTAGAAATTGAAAAAAAGAAGGAAACCAAGGGCAGAAGGAAAAGGACAGCAGAGATTCGAATGTGATTTCGTGGTTTCGAACTCTCCCAAAAACAAAACGGTCATCCACTTCTGTTGCTAGTGTACCGTCGTTTTTGTCTACGATTAACTGCGAGCAAAGGCACAAACGCGAGTACCGTATGATCGTGGATACTATATTTCACGATGATTATTCATTTTAATTACTGCGTCGAAGCGGTTTCGTCTTCCTGTGCGACTAGGAATCGCGCATATAATTGCTGGTTAGAGACAACACCACCAGTCGTGTCCCCTTTGAAACACAAAGCATCGGTGCAACGTTGGATATCAAATATTTGATCCTACCTTTGGGCACAGATAGTCGAGCGAAGAGGAAAAACACTAACATGGCAGCGCTCGAAAGAGATGGAAACGGTGGTATTTCATTTTCGGCAACATATTTGCCCTTTGAACGTCATTGAACCGCGAAACCTTTATCACAGAAGCGTTTCCACACGGTGTAACCCTCGTCTCGACACTTGCAGCGTTGTTTGCTCGCTGTAAAACGACGATCAACACTTTACACTACGCTTTTTCTTTTTGCTTCGAATCACTCGGAGATATGCGACGAAGGAGCAATTAGCGATTATTCACGCTTTCACCAATTACGGCCGTAGACATATCGAAAAAACAAGTGTCGCGACTCCCTTTCTCTATATTCTGTCCCCTGTTTCTCCCTTCTGTTGCAGCCAACGATTTCACGGCTTTTAGTTTACAAGACACTTGACTGGCTGCGGAAACGCAGAAGCGTTGCGGGAAGGCGAAAACAGATCGTAGAAAGTTCCTCGCAATTTTACAGTTCACAGATTGAACGAAAACGAAACTAAATTATCTTATTTCCAGCTCTTAATACGGTAACTTCTAATTACAACTTTTGTCATCCACTTTTTTTGGCGATATCTTAGAAGACGCGATCGGAGAAAGTACAAATCGAACGTTATTTATCTACGTTAATACGGCAATAAAACATCTTGTTACGTTAATATGTATATATTGAGCTACATTGTACGTAACAAGTTACGCTATACTAATTGACCCTCTTATACGATATGTACTTCGATGCTTGTCCGAGCAAATATCGTCTCGTTCGACTTGACAAACCACCTATTACCCGCGCCGCTTGTCCGCTCAATAGTTCCATTTTATTCGACGAAACAACCTACTGGCCGTGTCTGACCAGATACGACGCTATTCTACTTGCCGCGCTAGGACGAATCTATCTTACTTATCTGGTAAGACAGAAGTCCAGGCAAAGGTACAAAACATCAAGTCCAATTCTACTGCTTGTCGGATGAGACTCTTAATGCTTCGCTGACCATCCTAGAGTAACAATTTCCTAGCTGATATTATTCATCTTGTAACGCTGTAATGGGAAGAAGGAGAAAAAAGAAATAGACGAAGGAAAACGGAAAGAAGACGCGTTTGTTTCAAAATCTAAATACTAACGTAGTTATAGCTGGATTAAAAAATGGTGTTAGGTCAGGTCAGAAGGTAGTTCGATGATTCAAGAATGGGAAGAAGGGGGAAAAAGAAAAAGACAAAGGAAAACGGAAAGAAGATACGTTTGTTTCAAAATCTACTAGTGTAGTTATAGCTGAATTAAAAAACGATGTTAGGTCAGGTTAGAAGGTAGTCTGATGATTCAGCAATTGTCTGCGTTGATGCGAATCTCTTTGATAACAAGTGCCAGTAACGGTAAGAGGAGCGAGCTAACGTTTAATATCGTATGACCGATAATTAATTGAGCTCGATGTACTTTGTTCGTAACTCTGTAATTCCATGGAATTCAAAGAATAGTTAAACAGTGAGGTTAAATTTCGGTGTCAATCGAGAACGAACATATACGATTGGAAGTGTTGGAAAGACGTGAAAATTAGTTGACCAGAAGAGGGAAACTTGTTTATCCCGACTAGAAGCAAATCGCGCAGCTATCAATTCAATTTGGTTTCCGGTTGCTGCAACGCGAGCATGGTGTCGTCTTACAGGGCAAAACAGCCGCCCGTGTATTCGTAATTTTCGTAACACAATACGCAGCACGGTGTGCACTTGGTGCGGGCAAGCGAAAGCACGCGTGCGTTAGTTTACGTGTATCCACGATTGACAAATTTTCAACGAGAGAGCGGCAACACGTCTCCTATTAATCCGCCGCTATCGTTTATAATATGGCGTTGTTGCGAACTTTCTGAAACAGCCTGATTAATTTAACTCGAGCTTATGAAATTGCACCCAAAGCGAGCTTCATTCGCGCATATGCCGGAACGTTCTACGAACCCAAGCAACGAGTACAACTTGTGACAGAAACGCATGGCCGCCCAGCTGGGGAAACACACTTCCGGTTAAACGTCGTGGATCTTTTCTCTTTTTCTTTCTTTTTTTTTTCCTCTTGGTAAATCCACGGCATAACCGGATGCCTGTCAAGATTTATCGCTCCTGTAAAAAGACACGAAAGGGGAAAAAATGCTTTTCAACACCCTGACCTTGCTTTTCCCCTTTTACTCTCGTTTCCTCCCAAGGGACCAGCGGCCGGGTTTATCGAACCACACGAAGAATAATGAATCACATGCGGTACTATATCACCTGTTCCGGCTGGTTTGCGGTTGACAACTTCAAGTCAATCTAGAGCGAAAGGCAACGTATACGTCCTACGTTTCTAAGTTATTAATTACTCGTACTAAAAAAAAAAAAAACGAAATAGTTTGGTACGATCGATCTAGATTTCGATTTTTGATAGAAATGAAAATCGATCGATTTCAGCCACTGTGTAACGTTCCCGAGTAAATGCAAATGCGATAATTACAATTCAATCGAGCAAAATCGAAAGGATTAATAAACGACAGTCCATCTGATACGAGGGAAATTCTAACAATGTTTCCCCTGTACAGCTTCAATTTTAATACCTACCCGATCATTTGTGACGTTCATCAGACTGTGTTTGAATATTATAATGTAATTATTATGAAATTATACAATGACAGCGTAATAATCTTCGAGAGAATAATGCGAAAGCTTTTGTAATTGTCACGTCGCTTATTTGACGACTGCCCCTGCGTGGAGTAATTTGCGACAATCTCGTTAATAAATAATTAGAATTATCGTATCGTATAATACGGGATATTAATCGCATGTCGTCATTATTTATTGCGATCTTACCGAAATTCGCACTTTCGGAGCTAACGTTCAGCAGAGAGACGAGAGGAGGGAGAGAGAGAAAAACGAAAAAAAAGATTATAGCAACGGTGAAGAACAGAAAACGAATAGTACAAAGCGTAAATAACACAGTGCTGAACTTTCTAATTAATAATACCGTGAACGATTAATTATAGAGGGGAAAAACTTTCGAACAAACACGCCGACCGCTTTTTAACGCGGCTGTTGTGGCCGGTGGTTTGGTACAATTTCCGCGTAATTACTGAAGTAATACCAAAACAACTCTCGTTAAAACTATTCTGGCCGAAGTAGGACGATGTCAAGTGGAAGCGGAGGTGAAGGTTTTAGAAAGCTACCAAACGAATAGTAGCGAATACCGTTTCAATTATTACCCGTGTTATTATTCCGAAACGGCTTAAACTATTTCAACTTTTTGTTAAACGAAACGGAACAACATAGTATACGTATACGATGAATCGACTTTCCGATAAAATTCAAGAGTTTGAAAATTCCGCCTTCCGTTTCCCTCGTACAATTCTTGGCGAACGATACACGCGACGCGTTCTCCCTCCGGTTGCCGGTTCAACTTTGACTTCATCTAGAACGCTTCGTTCCCTTCAGGCGCGTTATCAAACTTCACCCAGATTCCACGGTTGTTCACAGCTGCGGATCCATCGCGAACCGGCTACAGAGCTCTTTACGAATTTACAGCTCGCTCTGGCCGAGTTTCATCTGAATTTGCAACTTGAAGCACAACGGTCAACCGACTTCTCACGAGAGACACGACTGTGTACCGACACAATTATGAATCGTATCACGTTTCATGATCAACCGTAACCTTAATTGGATCGCGTGGACAACGACGATTACGTAACTATTCGGAGGGGATCGTGGTACGTTTACGAGGCAGCTAAATCGAATAAATCATCGATCATTGGTCCCGGGATAGCTTCAGCCGCCACCAAGTTGATGACAACGAAATCCTTTCGTCGACGACAAAGGGAATATGGAACGACGTATCATCGAACGTGGAATTATCGACGTGATGGCAGGCTGCGTGAATTTCCTCGACAAGCAACACGTATCGATATTGACGTTGGCATCGACCGACGAAAGCGGCGGAACAAATGAAAACGTTAATTCGAAACCAGGTTGACCAGACATCGAGCTGAACGAGAACGATCGAAAGCTTTGAGCCAGCTCGAGTGCAATAAGAGCCCTGCTGCGCCAATGAAATCTAACGAGCCGCGGTTAATTTTTCTAATTTACGAGAGCTTTCGCTGAATACCCGAATGACCAGGTTTCACGAGCACTCGCGAGAATTTGATAGTTCCGCCGAACGTTTCTCGTCTGATGAATTGAATTCTCTAAACGATGAAATCACCGGAACGAAATTAATTGCTCGTTCCAACTTATAGCTTTCTATTCATACCGAGTAGAGTTAGGCTAGTTTATATTTCAGAAAAAAAACGTGCAGATTTACCAACTTGTTAAAATAATTGCCCTCACTGTCTCGGTGGTGTCACATTATTGTTATCATCTTCTCGGTGTAATATTAAAATAGAATACATCGAGCTTGTAAGAAGACGAAGGATAATTTTTCAAAGGATTTTTATAGATTTACAAACTTTGGTCATCGATAATCGTAGTGTTAACTGTAGCGGAAGAATAACGATAGGTATCGTCCTATCTTAAGATATTTTCCTCGCGATAATAAATGACGAAGGATATCCGGTTAAAACATACAAGTTATTTCATCCAACACCCCATAAATCGTATCTTTTTGATCGGCCTATCGCACGAGTGTTCGTAATTCCGCAATAGCCGATCGTTACTCGATACTATCCTCTTCTTCGAAGCCTTGAAGCGCCCTCGAAATGTTCATCGAAAAATCCTCGACCGCGTAACCCACATGCGTCAATCGTTTCCTGTATGCCGCTGCGAGTTCGAGTTCGCGTCACGAAAAAGATCAGCGATTATCGATCACTCTTGGAATTTTCAAACGGATCTGCGTATACGGTCGACCAACAAGTTTTACGATTTCCAACCGACAAATTAACGCACTCGCCGTCAATAATTTCCGGAACATGGGAAAAGAAAGAATTTGAACAGTTTGCCCTTAAACACAACGTTATCGTGAGAATTTAAAAACTCTACCTCCCTTAGATATTCAGGCGAAAAATTTTCCTTTTCTCAGAGTCGAAATATTGATAATAAACGGTCGCAAGATTCAAGGTACCAGCGAGTCGCTTGTTTTCCTCGAAGAAACGGAACTCTTTCGTCCTTTGTCGAGAACAGGCTGAAAACTTCTTTCGAATACGCGGACGCTGCGGGCTAACCGAAAGAACATACCAAGAACCGGAGGATTACGGAGGCACGCGGGCTCGAGGTTGGCCAAAAGCTTTTGTCTAGAATTGCTTGAAAACCGGCAATGAGAGTCCTCCGAAACCCTCCCCCTATCCAGACCAATTACCTTCTTTCCTTTCGTTCTTTTCTCCAGTCCTCTCTTTGCCCTTTTTTTCCCCTCGAGGTGTCGCGAACCTCATCCCGCGACAGAAATTTCGTTCGCGTTCAATTTTAGCCACGGGATAAGGAATAAATGCCAAAGTCGTCCGTCTCTCCCGTTCTTCTCTCGCCCTCTGTTCCTCCTCTCTTCCTACTTACCGTTTCCCGTCCCTTGCCGGTCCCTTTGCCTTCCACGCTTACTCCTACGCCCTTTTCTCTTTGCCAGGACTAGGCTCGTGACACCTTGAAGTATCACGCGGAATTAAAAGAAGACGAGCAGACGTTTTCGTTTCACGCTTCGCAACATATATGGTTTCGAGGAAATCGAAAAGCAGCTTACCGTAAAACGTACTGATCCGTGAAAGCGTTAGGACGTGTAGGCTTTTGCAATTTTATACGCGTCGTTTCGTACGCTTTAGTTTTAGAATTATCGAGTTAATTAATCTGCTGCACCATTGATCCTTTTAGTTTGCACAGGCTTAAGAGATTACGTTGGAATTAATGATTCTTCGAATGTCACGTATACCTATATCCAGTCACGTATACCTATTTGTATGCCACACGGCACCTCTAAATCGTAATCATCGAATTCTGGATAAACCCTCGACGTTTAAGAATTCAAGCAACCAGCGAACGCGCTACTCAAACAGACGCAGCCTACGAAATTAAGCCTGGCTATGGTTCTCTGTTTAATGTCGCCTCTTCAACCATCCTACGATTAGTACGGCCGACGAAAGTGTACAGTCTGCATGAAGGAAATGGAAATAGGAAGACTATGATAAAGATGAAAGTTCCTATGGACGTATTTTACTAAAATCATGCAGATTTTCAAAAATCTGCGTTGCCAGTTTATAGAATTTTCATGAAAAGGTAAAACATTTCAGATATTTTGATAGCTTTACGGTTAATTGGAACACAGGGAAACGACAATATCTATCGTCGAACGTATTATCATCGAATACACGATAGTGATAACTCGTGATAGTTCTTCTTCTGCCAAAATTGATACTACGAATCGTACGCTAGCAGGAATACGAATTACCACGCGAGAAAACGTGGCACGAGTTCGTCCGGAGTTGTTATAAATTCCAGCTGCGAGTCGAGAACTTTTAATTCCGCGTGATGTACAGCTGTACCGTACGTACTCTCACTTCGGACCACCGACTGATCGATAACGAGAGTGAAATTGAAATTGGCCGACGCCATATCGGCCGCTGGAAATCCATCGCCCTGGAAATTATACGCCGAGTTAAATATGATTTTTTGACTTCGTTTGCTCCAGTTAAATATTGTATACGCGCTACAGCGAATGATTTTCCATAATCGAAGGACAAAACGCTGTTTAAGATATTTCAGTAAACTATATTCCCGTTATGCGTTAGTGGGACTTTTTCAAATCAAAGTGTCGTTTGTGAAACGTTCGATACGTAAAATTTGCATAGAGTTTTAAACAGAGTCTAGCGAATCGTTGTACTATCGAAGTCACGGTGTCAACAAGCGTGCAAAGTAGTAGCGAGAGAGCAGAGAGTTACAACAGCAATGCGCGTAGTCTGCAACATAGAGCAGAGAGTTAGATGGTACAACATACACAACACACGTATGAACTCGCTACAACAGAAACACACAGATATCGGTAAACCACAACAGTCAGCAATCATCTGCAGTCGCTCATTTTACACGCTCCTAAATCCATTCACACTTGGATGGCCTCTCGAATCGAAGAGAGAAATTTAAACGACACCATCGTTCGATCTGTAATCTTAAAATACTTAAATCGTTTTTGTACGCGATGAAAAAATTCATTTCGCAATCATTCTCTTCGCAATCGTGTTTCGTTTCAAATTCTCTCCTGAATCGATCGTGCCGCCACGATCATCCTTTCGACCGATCTTTTATCCGGAACAATACACACAAGAGATAGGGTACTTTATTCGAGCGATTGAACGATTCAAGCGTTTTCTGCAGGTAGCTGTCGCTACCGTAATCGAAGGATGGAGAGTTGGCGAGAGGGAAAGAGGGTGTCGCGAGGTCGCGCAAAAGCGTTGGCCCAATTTACCACCGCAGCCAATTAGCCCGACATTCGGTTCTGTGCCCGTATTCAAGACGACCCTTACGTTATTCCAGCCATTTGGAATTGCAACACGCAGCGCAGTAATTCCTTCCACGAGCGCGTTCTATGTACACGACGTACGTATATATACGTAGGGACCGGCAACTTCATGCGCTCTGTTATTACGTTGGCCACACATAGATGCACACACAGGGCGAATGGCAGGGGTGCTTAAAGTTGGACGTTTTGGTAATTCGACGCCACTCGTACACGGGTACGGCCGTGTAACCGGCGGCCAGGCCGGCTGCTACAAGCGACAATTAGAATCTGTTTGCATAATCAAGATAATAATGGAAATTCTGAATGGCGCGCGGGGGATTATTTTGGTCCGCCGCGGTATATGTATATACAACAGTATAGGCGAAAAGGAAGCAATACCGTGTTATTACGCTGTCAGGAAACGAAACCGAATTCGTATCAACTGGAATTGCTTACTATTTTGCGCGGGAACTCTTGCATCTCCGATCTAATAACCCACATCGCGATACATTTCTCGCGGAATAAAAGAGAGAAAGTTGATCGTTTAACAAGTATTACACGGTATACCCTGAGAAAATCGTATTACCAACGAAATGCTCAGGATTTTCAACGACATCTCATCGACTAAATTATCATTCTAGGATTTCTATTCCGTATATTCCATTCCCAAGATGTTTACCTGGAAACGGAAAAATCCGTTGCGCCTTAGTAGTGCCGTAACAGGATAATTTTTCACCGAATGTTATTAGCACGGAAGGACCCTATGTGGACGATGAAATGTCCTTAGATAACGTCTAACTAACGATCGTACGACCGATCATCACCCTCTGAGCGACCAGGCAAAGCGCTTAGGCACAGGAAAAAAGTCAGTCGATATCCTCCGGTCCAATCGGCTGGTCCGATTTCATTACAACCCTCGACCGTATGCCTATTCTCGGCGAAAGCCCTGTACGAATCCCGGCAGCGCGATTGATCACCCATAACAGGTTCACCGATGGAAAGAAAGAAAAAGGAATACGGGCCGAGCGAAAGGCGAACCGTCGTCCTGTTGGAAAGTTGAAAATAATAAATTGTTGCCATTAGCAGCGAACGCGGGGCTCTAACTGTCCGTCCAGATGGCAACTGTACAACGGAGAGAGGCGAGGCTTTCGAACCAATTTATCCCTTTGGCCGGTGAATTCCCCGTGGCTGTCATCGGTGATAATTCTTGTCCGGCCAGCGTTTCAACTATCCGACCGGAGCGTGCGATATCTGTACCGAATGTAGAGTAACTACTGGCGGTGAAATAATTTCGTGACACGAGCAGGCGTCGTGGTAATAAAAAAGAGACAAAAAAAGGGAAAAGAGTGGAAGAGAAGAAAATAAAGCAACGACGCGACGCAAAAGGATGAAAGAGGGTGAGAAAAGGGTGCGTTCGTGAGCGGAAACGAGAAAAATTATCGCACGACGCGTTCCACCCCTGTTGGGACGAACGCTTTTCCGGCAAAGTTAGCTCGTCAAAGGTATCGGTGCGAAGGATCGCGTTACTTTGCTCCTCGAAGGTAATGCTTGATCGATTACGACGCTCTTTCCGTGTTCATGGAATTAAACGGTGTAACGAAAGAGCGTGCGTTTGATTGGATTCGTAAGAAGGACCGAAGGTAACTATGAAAATCGACGGACGACGTGTCGTTTATGCAAACTTTAACCGAAGACATTCCGGTTGGTTTCGCGAGAACGTTTTCTTCTCGTCGACTCCGAGATATCGAGTTTTACGAATCGACCAACTCCTGAAGTTTATTCCGACCTCGATCGAGATAAGTTTATTCTGTTCGGCACGGATCAAGTCGAATACAATACCATTCGCGGATACCAGTTTGACGTGTCTTCTTACCAACGAGGAAGTTTGGTCAGACTCGAATCGACAGACGACAAGAGTCAGCGGAAAAGTCAGATAGATGTACTTCGAACTTGTTTCTATTCGGCCTTTACCACTCTTTGCGACTAAGAAATATCTTTCTAAATTCTTTGGAAATATTTTTTTGATCGATTTAAATAATCGATAAAAGGCAGGGACAGTCGTCGTTCTTATACCGCGCGTACGCTCTAAACACGCGCGACGTTTCGAACAAACTTTCGAACGCTCGGTGATACAGTTTCACGAAGACCGAAAGAATTCCGTTCGAACGGTACGATCCTCGGAGTTTGGTTCCGTTTCGCGTACAAAGAAGAAGAAAAGCGATCTATGAAGAGGCAGTGGATACGCGAGTTCCTTCCGTTCGTGTCTTTGAAAATGGCACCACGGGTTGTTGCGCGTGTCGTAGAACGGATCCGGATGCAATGCCGTGTGAAATAAAGTAGGCGTGAAATAGACGCGTTCTTGACGCGGATTCCTCTTTCCTCTCGTTTCCGTAACGTGTAAGAGCGCAAATGTGTCCTCGCGTGAGAGTGTAAGTACTCGGCTCGCAGCACGAGCACGGAAAGAACCTCGACGCAATCGTGTGACGAAATGCCGGCAGAGCGGCCGGATGCCATTTTACGAGAATTAATGTAAACACAGAGAAATACTCGAGCGTGGTAAATTGACGCGAACAAATTAGATCTCTCGTCATGAAATTAACACCCGTCGTGGAACGGAGCGTCACGTCGTTCCGATCGTGACACGTAATTATTCCTCGCTTTTTCGTTTTACTCTGTATTTTCTCTCTCTCTCTCTCTCTCTCTCTCTCTCGTTTCCGTTTTTCTCTCTTTGTAATCAATTTTCCGAATTATCAAACCGCGTTCATCCCTATCGTCGTATAATATTTCAAAAGGAATAATATCAATGATTTCGTACGTTGTTGGTCTTCGTGGTGCGTGTTTGTTCCACGATAGAAATGATTTTTACGAAAGCATTTTGGCAACCTGTTGTTCCTACTATGTACCGAAATAGTTTCGTTATTAAGGTATTAAAAGAGCTTGCATGGCGTTTGGGATTTTAGTAATTATGACTAGTTTATGAACGTGAAACGTATCACATCGTTACAGAGCATTATGCTATTTAATATACCATTACCGTGATACACTATTAAAACATATTACATCGTTTAACAGCTGCAATTACATTCGGTATTGTTCTATCTAAATTCTCTCTGTACGTGCGTTACTCCCTTTCGCTTAGGATACTTTATCAACTATCGTTCAACGAGATCTATACCCAAAATCTTTCTCTCTCGAAATTACCATCGAGTGGCTGATCCAAACGAGTCTCGCGAGTTAGAGAAGGCGGATGATTTTCGGAACTGCTCGATGCTAGTCTGCGATACGTCGAAGCAAATTAATTCCCGGAACAAGAAAAGAGAAACGATGATATAACGCGAGTGGAAAAACAAGGTGCAGGTTTAGAAGAGGAAAAGTATACGAAAAGACGTCTGCACTTAATTTCGTAGCGCTAATAAGGTTACGCTGAAACAGTGCTTCGTATAGCCGTGCTTTCGCTTTCGCGTGTAAGTTAATACACGTTAAAAGCAGAAACGCTTTCCGTAGCTGCAGAAACAAAGATAAGTATATTAAACGGATTTCAAGTGCTTTCTGTTGCTGCGGCAACAAAGATAAGTGCATTAAACGGATTTAGTTTCGAGGCCTGGGAGAAGATGACGAGCCACTTTGTTAATTGAGTTTTGCCCTTACGATACCGGCTGTATACTTCTCCTCCTCGGGGGGTATTAAATAGCGCGGGCTGCATTAGCCCCGACTATCGACGATACTTCCGGTATATCGTGCGAACCGAAGAATATTAATTACTCGATTCGCCCCAACCAGAACCACCGACTTATTTCCCAATTACGATTCGGATAATTAGAACTCTTCCAACGAACGCGGTGGCAGACAGAAATTGATCGATCTCGCGCTGAGAAATCGTTAATATGGATTTTTAATTCCTGTCGTAATATAAAGGCTGTCGTAATAGGACTCGTTCGAAAAGGAAAAATCCGTGCAGAAGAGAAAGGTTTATATGTAACTAAGTGATTGCGGATTTTGTAATTAGGTGGTAATAACCGAATAGTTCGTTAAAGTGCGTATAAATAATCTATGTGATCGAAATTAATATAATAGGTACCAAGTGTGCACTCATTCTTCCTATGATTTTTCGTCCATTACGGTAGGAATTCAACCGACAGAAGTTCGTTTGATCTCGTTCATTCGAGAACGATTAAAATTCCGTTGAAATAAATGAAAGCCCTGTAAATGAAACGAAGGACTTGTAAAAAACGAACGCAGATTATGCGAAAATATGACAGAGATTTAACTGGTTTGCGCGTTTTAACTTTACGTACGAAATCATACATTGTCCTGTTCGTTAATTATACTCTAACGTACGAATTTTTCGTTTGCAGGCCAAGTCAAAAGTGGCCTCGTTCGATCATTATCGATGGATAATGGCTAGCGAGCCTGAACGATATCCTTTTCTCCGCCGGTGTGTAAAAGGAGGACCACCTTGCGTCTATGAAATCAGCACAGCACCGTAATTATCTCGACTTCCGTGAACTCTGCAAACTTCGGTATTACGAGATTCAAATCGAATTGCAGAAACTCGACAGAATGTCGCTTCTCTGCATCTGCTACCGACAATGCTCACCGCTCGAGCGCGAATCAACGTAAAACGGCGACGTCTCGCCAAGAAGCGAGTTCGCAACTTCCCGACCTCCTTACCGTATTTCATCGGATTCTTTCGTCGCGCGACACTCTCTCCCTTCTGTGTTGCTGGCATCGTGCTCGACGTTCCCGCGTCTCCCTCTCGTCGATATGATTTCGTAATCTGCGCCAAGTCGCCGGCGACAGCCGCGAAACGAAATACCGCGAACCGGCCCCGAAGTAAAACACGTCGAAACATTCGAATGCCAATAGCGAACTCTCGCTTTTTTCCCCCCGAATCTACGAGATTTATCGCGCGACAGCCGCTCTTGTTTACGAACGAACGGTCAAACGAAGAGCAAAAGCTTTTCCCTGCGAACAGGGGGTGAAACTGATACGAGAAGTCGAAGAGTAAAACGTTAATTGCGAATACGTATCAAGAGGTAATGGGTTCATGGCAACGCAGAATTTTTAATCTCTATCTCCCTTTTACAGAGACGATTGTAGAAAAAAGACGAGTCCCTGCAGGCCAGCCCCACTAGCCATTGGCCTGTGCAACCGAATGGCTCGTGGATAGTTAAATTCGTTTTCATTTCGTTCCGTTTCGTCTCGTTTATTTTTCCCTCGATTTCACCGTGGTTGGTTTTTCGAGCTGACGTTAAAAGGCGCTGGCTAGGCGGCTGCTAGCCGATCGGACATTTTATAGCATGCGTTTTAATGCGAATGCAATTTTACAGCAGTCCTTTGAGCAAGATACGCGAATGCGTCTACGATGGTGCTGTGTTAACGGCGATTTGGTTTTTTAATTCCTCGCTGTATAATAGCCTACCTTGTATAATATTAGCGCAGATTATAGTATTCCGTGCGCTATTTCACGAAGGTACGCGTCTTAATTCTATCAAAATTTGATTCGGGCCCTGAATCTTATTACATAGGAGACTTTTAAATCCGTCGTGCCTTACACTCGATACAGCGTTACAGCAGGGAATAGCTCGCTTGGAACGTCAACCGACCCTAACTAACCCTACTAATTCCTGGAACTGACTTTGTGAAATCTGGTATTTCGTATTAAAAATAAACAAATGTATCCTCGACGCAGAGATACCTAGTCGATATCTTCTGAAGATATATCTTCCTCGATGATCGATAGAAAAACTGATCAAAGTCCTGTTCCACGACCATTTAGCGAAACGATGCTCTTGCGAACGGCTGCGAAAGGCCAATGGCCTATGCGATACCAAACTGCATTAGGAAAAAATATCGGTGCAATGGATCAGTTAGGGAAAAATCGGATGAAAAAGTTGCGGTCACGTCGCGAGTTGGGAATTAACGAATGACCGCGAATCGGTCGAACAAAGAGGCAAGCTATTACGCGTTTGTCGTACAGCGGCGAAGACAGCCAGAGTGCACGGTCTCGCGCGTCGAATTAATTAAACTGAACGCATTGTCCCCGCAGGCCATTTACCCGGAATATCTATAAAGCAGCTTCGTGCCTCGAAGGGACTCATTACGAAAATTGATACAGATCTCCGGCAACCGACGCAACCGGTTCATCAAGAGAACTCTGATTAAACAGACGATTCCAACCAATAGGGAGAAGACGATAGAAGAGTACCAGATAGACTAAAAACAAATTGAAACTGAGAAAGGGTAGTAACAAAGAGAGATAGACGAGGGTTGTAAGAGAGAAGGGAAAGGGAAACAAGCAGCCGGACAGAGAGGAAATAACATTGGAAAGGGAATTCAGAACAGAACCAACGGTGATCCTCCACTTTTCGCAATTTCTGGTCAACCTGGCCGAAAAGGAGAGACACCTTACAACACCTTACCTACTCGATTCTGGTCCATAGCCGCGCACAGTAGTTACCAAACCGATGGAGGAGAGGATAAAACGAAGCTGGGACCGGCGAACTAATCAGACTCGGCCAACCGTAGTCGTTTCCCCGGAGAAGCGGATGCTTCCTCTCGGCGGACAGGATAATTTAAACTTTCCTACACGATGCACCGCGTCCGCGTATCTCGATCACTCCGCTAAACAGAATTAGATACGAGCATCAAATTCAAACGTTAACCATCTCGCCGTCTTGTCTCGCCACAGTATGCGCACCCTCTCCTCTCTGCTGTCTGATCCTCGATGGATCGTTTTGTCTGCGTCCTGCAAACGGAGTTTCCAACGACATTCGGTCTCCGTTTCGTCTATGCTCGCGTGAAATTCGCATAACTCCTGCATATGTTTTCAAGATAAAAGCTCTCGACGTGGACGCCTGAAATACGACGATGAAAAAGCCACCGATGGAACTGTCCCGCACGTGTGCGGAGACAATTTAAACTTTCCTTTCCAGCACGAATATCATTCGAGGGTTAATTACCGGTTGGATATGGCGAGCTGATCAGCTTCGTTCCGTGTCGTGCGTTCCTATATAGACCCGGGATTGCATTCCCGGAATCTGTTTCCAACTCTAATCAATGATTCTTAAGCTACGAATGAGGTTAACGATTTCTGATTTCGTTGCTCTTCTTTCTTCTTTTAGAAGTTCGGATAAAGAGAAACGGAATGTACAACGCAGTACGTGTTGGGTCTTGTTTCGCGTACGGAGTATGAAAGAATGTGCCCGTGTGTTAAATCTCCTTTGGTGACAAAGGAAGAGAAGAAGTGCACAGTATCAATAAATAAACGCAAGTTGATTCGTGCGACAGATCGTAGTCTAACATTTTATCTGGTTTTACCGTGAGCTACAAATTCGGATAAAGCATATGTAGCTACAGCGCTCTATATCCTTAGCCGCTCTCGTCCTTTCTCGTTTCGAATTCCGCCATTGCCCGCGTTTTTTCTCGTTCGATTTCCACCGCATTGCTTCTGTTTTCCACCGTTCCACCACCACCGTTCCTTCAGTTTTTCCCCAAATATTTTTCATACTCTGGTCCACCGCGTTCATATCGGCCACCGATATAGGTAAAACCACGCGGTCAAACCGCGATTATATCGACCGTAAACGCAAAAAAAAAAAACGAAGAAACGCCGACCCAGAATCCGGACCGAAACGCGTATATATAAATCGCGATCGAATATCGATCGCCGAGGTATGCGGTACGTACACGTATACCTGTGGAGAGCACGAGTCGGATGGGCACATGCGATTCGCTGTACGCGGAACGTGGATTTTCATCGAGGCCGGACTCCGAAGCTCTCCATCGACGGATCCGATCGAACTTTCGTTCCGTCTTCCCGTTAAACCTCTTCCATCGAACTCTGTCGGTTCGTTTAACGTATAAACCTTTCCTTCCAACCCATCCTCCACTCAGAAGACACCGAATGTTCAATTAAGGCGATCCCTTTCGAACGAGCCGGATTGAAGAGGATCGGAATCAACGTTAAAACTCAACGTCGAAAAGGTTTGGCGAAGCGCACGCGCGTCCTTTAGGGTGCTCGCGTGAAACAGAGAAGTGAAAAATTCACAGATGACACGAAAACCGAGGCAATTTAACTTTCACGACGAAGTCGAAAGTGTGGTGCGCGCGTGCTTGAGCCCCGGCGAAGCTTTTGACGAAAGCCACCGGGTATCGGCGGTCAGGGGAAAAGGACTTTACCGGAACTGCCGCTAACGGAATACATTACTTCTTAATCCGTTTCTGGCGAAAATGTGCCCAGGGAAAACGAACCGGAACGTTTGATGGCCCGACCGGGTTTAACGGTGATCAAAAAATATTCCAATTTCTACGGTAAAATATATTTTCAACGTCCTCCTCCGAGGGCTTCGATACGAAACATCGAAGAGAGTCTTTTTTCCATCCGGGCTGATTATTCATTTTTCCACTTTCACCGAAAGCTTGCGAGAAAGTTGATTCGTTGAAACACGTAACAGTCGTTAACGATCGATTAAAGTTGCTTTGATTAACCAAATATCGCGCGATTGGAAGATCGTTTTGTAATATTCTCGGTACAAAGCGGACAAGTTGTTCGATTTTCAAACATTCTTCTCTCTTTTTTTCGCTTTCTCTTTTTTTCTTTTTTTCGTTTCGTTGGAACCAGCAATAAAACCGAATCCGCGTAGCGCGGTTAACGTCAAAAACTACACTACATTGTACGCGACCTACATTGTATACGTAACTATGGTCCGGAAAGGACATAACGCTCGAATCTCGTAACATGTATGCGCATACGACAGGAAACTTTCCGCGCGACAACCTGTATAAAAAATCATCGTCTCGTCTTCCTTTCATTTTCATCTTCCGGATACATGGGTGCGATAGACCGGGACGATATCTGGAATTTGTGCGAGAATTTCTGTCGCGTCCGTGAAGCACGTGGATCTACGATAGTGCGCGTCGACGTTACGTTGCTGGAATCGAGGCTGGCACGGTAGCACGAGGAAATGAGAATTTTCGAATTTAGGAAATCGTAAACCACGGAAATTTCGTTATCCAGCTGCAACAGAGTGCGCGTATCACGCGGGTTAAAAGTATCGGCGCGGGGTGAAGTGAAACGAGTCAACGATTTACGAGGCTGACAGTCGTGCTTTAACATCTTTATTTCGCTGCCACCCTCGCTGAAAATTTATCGCCGGTGCGTTCATCTTTCCGTGGTCCGCGCAGTTACAAAATACCCTCGTTAATCGAGAGGCTTACGTCAATTACGTTAATGAGCGCCGCGAAACGAGCGCGAACGGCCAAGTTGCCATTACTCGAAAAATTAACGCTTGAACCGGCCCGGGGCTCTTGCAACGCGCTACGAATCCGTTTAAAGGTTCCAATTTTCCGTTTCGAGCTTAATTCTGATCACTCGAATCACAGCCAATCGAATGATTCAGCCGCCTTGTCCCCTTTGCCGTCCGATCTTCCCTAAATCGGCGTATGAAATTGCCACGTTTTTACGAATATCTTTTGTCGCTCTTTCGAAACGTTTGCGAAACGAAAGGAAGATGCAGTAAACCCGAGTAAGTACAACGTGGGACATACGTTCTACTGCATCCTAGAAACCTGAGTTACGCAAACCGCATGGATTGTACCGGTTCAGCTGTAAATCTTTACATATTTTATAACTGTTAGTTTTCCTGTACGTGTGTAAGCAAGAAATACGTGTATTGCATCCGAAAAAAAGAAGAAGAAAAGAATGTTTCAACCCCGTTCTATCGCGTTATAAAAGACCGTCTTATACGAAAGTCCACGGTACCAACGAACATCGACGGAGTTGTCAACGGCCCGTAAACGACTAAATAAACTCACCACCGCTCCTCGGTGTGTCAGTGGGGCCAGACCGTTGTCGCAATCCTGAAACAAAGAAAAACATTGCCACGTTACTTTACGAACAATGTATCGTGTATAGATAAAACCGTGAAAATAAATTCTTCTCTCGAAAATGGTTTCCGCGGGAAAGGAAAATTCAGCGAGATCTTTCGAAATCTATGGTCGAGGCCTTTCCTCTCCCTTCCTTGTAACGTAATAGCTAGATTAATTTTCAGAAATATTCGAAAATTACCGCGAAACTTGGCCGACCGTGGCAACCGCTCGAGCAAAACGTACCCAATGGATGCTCGCTCGTAAGCTGATGCGCTGCCGCATTTTAATGAGTCTCATTTTTTTAATAATTAACACCGGTTCCGGCTGGAACCGGATCGCTTTTCTACATCCTCCTGGCTACAACGAAAATTCCCTACAATTCGTCGGCAAGGTGAAACGACGGCTCAACGATGAATCTTGAGATTCTCTTACGCGAATTCCTGTCGAGAAAAAGGACGAAAATAATAAGGAACAACTGCAGAAGGAATATTATCGGATTTATGACACAGAAGATGGTCTACGGCTCGCGTTTGCCTGGGTTTATGACACGGTCGCGAATCTTCCGTTAGTTTCGAGCCGAGGAATTTTCGTTTTGACAGCTGACAGCCGGTAAAAAGAAGGATGGTGTTCGAAGGGGAAGCAGAAAGCGAGCCGCGTTGGTTTCATTCCGGACTGCTATAGGTGATGGACGTTTTCGAATATTAGGCTCAGCCGGAAGGAACTCGTCGATGATACATTCATCGAAGGTATATTAATCGAACGTAGCAGTTATCTGGCAAGTGAGAAATTCGGTGTAACGGTTTCGTTCCCATTAAGAATTAATTGACGCTTTCTAAGATCGATACATTTCCGTTTATTAATATCTTTTTATTTAGGTGAATCAGTTAAGATCAATGAGCGACTATATTTTATATTTTGAGTATATACGCTCTAGGGCAACGAACATTTAATTGATCGAAAAAGAGCAAAAATTAGGTCAGCAACGGTGTTAAAATAATTAGAGAAACGCAAGTTGCGCGTCGATAGAAATTGAAGCGTTAATTCTGTGTCACGAACAACGAAGAAATACGACAGGAACTAATACGAAACTATTACATATTTTAACGAGATGTGAAACCCGTCAAACGCACGGTATCTCTGGCGTAACAAGCGAAATTCACGTGGCAAACTCTGGCCGAAGAAAATCGTAAAGAATTGGCGTTGGAGGGGGTGAGTGGAGGGCGCGCGAGGTGTTCCAGCTGACTTTTCTCACTCGAATCTTCGATGTTTCTCGTTCGTCGAACATAAACGGCAAAGTTAACGTACTTACAGCTCCCTATCGGAGCCAGATCCCCATCGTGTGCGCCGGTTTTATATCTCCTTCCTTTGCCACCCTCTCCAACGCTCCACCCAGTCCTCGACGACCTTCGCCGCCGCCTGTATAAGCGCGACCCCCCCCCCGCCCCCGTAACTTTCGCATTCAAACTTTATCTACGGTACTTTTTGAGCGCAACGTCAACTCTACATCCCGCATGCCAGTCCCCTCAAACTCGCTGAATTACAAATCGAACGTGGCACCCTGTGTACGAAGAAGGAAAAAGGGGAATAAAAGCGTCGCGAGCAGCGGCGGAACGAAAGAAAACTGAGAGATGGAAGGAAAGATGGAAGGAAGGGAAGAAAGAGGAGAAGCTAGAGAAGAGGAGAACGAAGAAGAGGAATAGAAGCTCGGTTTGGGGATTGAGAAGGAGGCAGAAACGAGGGTATTTCAATCTCGTTCGTTGCCTCTACGCCACTCCGACGCATCGAGTTCGAAAACTTTCGCTTCTCGGCTCGTCCAGCTGACTGAGTTTTTCGAAGTGGTAAAGAAACCGGATCCTGGTTCAGAGATCGTGCACATTCTCACTGCTCACCTACACGCCACGCCCCCCTTCCCGTATCTTCCTTCCTCTTTTGCACGGTTGCTCTCGAAAAAGCGGGAATGGCCTTCCGCTCGGCAGTTTGTTTAACGAAGCGACCCGGTAACGGTGGATATTCTTTTTGCCAGCAGATAGGAGAGAGAAACTTTACTCGCTCTTAATTCTGTTTACAGTAGCGACGAAAGCTCGTCAGAAGTTTAGAGAGCGGGATAGATTAACGAGCGTGGTCATAAATCCTCGAATTCCGGGGTCGAAAGGCAGCCAGAGCTGCGTCCACCACGCTGAAAATAACCGTTTACTTTGCCCGTTATCTCGATCGTAGAATGGAACTCTCACTTGCTGTAATTGCATTCCAACCATTGGTCATTGTCGTCCTGATAAACCTTACCTTCTTTCCATTCTTCCTTAGATCATAGAGTTAAAAACCGAGCAACGACCGTTCGTAATGGTATAAATTGACGTGTCTCGAATTTTCTTCGATCTTAGAAATTGGTCATCGCAGAATCTCGCAAACCGAGCATTCTGCGCTCAGTTCGTTCCCTCGTCATCTTCCTTCTTTCTCTTGGCTTTGCTTTCATACGTCTTCTACGCCACTTGCATTTTCATCTTCTTCCGCTACAAATTAATGGTTTCATCCTCCGACCAATCGCTTTCTACGTAGCATACATTAAATTTGTCTAAATTTAAATTCGCGAATGACCATTCGTCGTGATGACGAGCGGACGGTAATGGATACGTCGTGAGATTATTTTTATATAATAAAGCAGTGTCTTTACGCGGCTCACTTAACGGCGTTCCTCGACGAACGATTTGGCAGGATGGTCCCCGAAAAGTCGTAAAAGTCAACGAGGACGAGAACGATTCGGTGGCAGAACTAGCGCGAAAAAACGAGTGAACCTCGTCATCGAGGCCATATATGGCGACAGCCGATGGTTGGTCGTTCGTATAGGTGAACGCAACACCGGTTGGCGACGGGTTCTTACATCCGAACGACAATATGTATCGCACGTGTGTGTGGGTCGGGTTGTAAGTTCAACAGAGGAGGATACCGGCAAACGAGAAAGATAAGAGGAACGTGGGTAGACTCGCTACTTCTCGCTGCCGATAAGAGATCACACCTAACTTAACCTAGTCTTTGACCTAGGACGAACGACCGGCAGCAACCCTTACCAACGACCTACCGTTCGGTTGAACTGGTTACGCTCCTAATATCTTTCTACTTTTTGTTAAACAATAGCGTTAACACTGGAACTACCACACCAGTTAAATTGACTGGTTTTACAATTTTAAAATTCCTACTTCACGTTATATTTTTTTCCCTCAATGATGTAGCAACTTTCGCAACGATAACTAAAAGAATAATGTAATGAGTTTTATTCTGTTTTTTATGTATTCAAACTGAAAATAATGTTGCACCAAGGCTACTTATACCAGTACCAGTCGAAATGTCTGGTACTTGTCAAAGCGTAAAAGGGTCCTGCAATCTGTTCATCGAACCCCAATTAACCAGTTTCCTCGTTTTGTACAACTTGCCACGCGTTTTGAACATTTTTACCGCGTATCATTCGATATGACGATATCAATTATCAGGAAAATTCCGGATCGATCGCTAGATCGCTAAATGCTAACACTAGAAATACCAAAGTCGTCAAAATGACTGGTTCTACAATTTTATAAATGTGTCTATCCTCGTTTAGGGATGATGGTTCCAGATGGATTAACAATACTAAAAATGTACTACATAACATGGAATTCCTTCTGTAAGAGAGTAGTAAGTCGATAAATATAAAAATATTCTATTATTACGTATTTTTTAAAGACCAGCCATTTTGGCTGATTCTGATAGAAATAGCTTCGTGTTAACTATCGGTAGTTCTAGTGTTAAACAATGGAAAAAATACAATAGAACGTGTCATACAGACTGGAAACGAATTTTGCGAATATTAACGCGCTAACGGAAGACGCTACGTAATTTCTATAAAGTCGAGAACAGAGATAGATAAGTTTATATTAGGGTGGTTTATATTAGGGTGTTTAAAATATTTCTTACATGTGGTCGATGTGCGTGTTTGCTTTCTATTATCGATTTTTAGAGGATCGATAACGCTAAGAGGCAGGAACGCGTGATTTACGTAAACGGTCCACTAATTACCCGGAGCACCATGTGAATAATCTGATGATCAGTGGCAAACAAATTGCAGGCGAACACGCGCTACTTAATCCGCCGTATTCCATGATTTTCCAAGAGATCATCTGCTACGTAAAGAAACAATCGTGTTTGAACCCCGTTTGTTTCGCAACGAAAAGTGAAACTCCTCGACGCAGCGTCTAACCGCTTCGAAATGATAAAACGCGTTATACGAAAAAGTAGAAGAAGAAAAAGAGTTAGGAAAAGAGGGAAGGGGAGATCTAATTTGGCGAATAGAATAGGACAATAGGCGATGCATCGAAACAGCCGTCGCTATTTAGGTATATTTCGGTGTAATTACTGGTTAATTCGTTTCACGACAAATTTGCTTAACCGCGATCGGCCGCGAATTCACGAATTGCGAAGCAAGACAAAGAGAAAGAGTGTGTGAGAGAGAGAGAGGGTGTATAATGGGGAGGTATAGAGGTAGTTCGGATCGAATGTAATTTACAAAGCGAACGAATTCCTGGCTGTTCCGCGGCGAGTGAATCGTGAAAACACTCTCGGAACCATTTTTATTGAAATATATTTAAAGCATGCGCGGAAAAAAGGTACGTCTCCCCTTTTGAAACTGTAGTTACGGAATCAACGACAGAGGGCGCGGGAAGAGGAGAACGAATGGAAAAGCAAGAAAAAAGAGAAACAAAAAAAAAGGTTGAAAAAAAAAAAAACTAGAACGATCGCTGCAAGCTGTTGGCACAGGCCCCATGCACACTGCAACGTGCACGTATGTGTGTATAGATTATCTAAATGGATCGTTCCTATGTGCCGGTACACGGCCGCGCATCCTACCCTGGTTCTTTTAGCTCGTTGCTTTTAATGACGACGTTACGAGTGGCTTCGGTGCTCGCCATTATTCGAATAATTTACGGCAAATGTTTATCTAAGATAATTGTCCGAGCAAAGTCTCTTCGATGGTACACAGGTAGGTATCCAGGTAACAGGCTTGTTCGTTTACATAATAAATTATTTATCGTAAACGAGGATGTAACTGGGCATCGATGTTTGCTGAAAGCCAGCCGATCGAACGACCTTTTCGACGAAACTATACATTTGGGTTAAAAATTATTCGCTACGTGTAACAATCTGTTTTACATAGTTTCACGTTTCGTTAGCCGTGGCGTAATTGGGGAAAAAATATCTCTGACGATTCGTTGGAATAACCGATAACGTTTCAACGACTTTTCTGGCTTCTGTACGTGCTGCAACATTTGGACGCAGCGAAAAGCGAAACAATTCTTTTTAGAAAAATGAAACTATCGAACGCACGGAAGCAATGTATCGGTACCGCCACTGGCCACCCAAATAAAATTGCGCAAAACTGTTACGAGCCCTTCAAATTTGCCCGCGGCATCTGAAATTCAATGGTGTCTTTGGCATTTGTCAACGGAAGGGAAAGAAAACCGATCTGCTTGGGACTTTGCATTGGGTTACAACGGAACGCGCGATGAACCAGATCGAATCAGGTATATAGAGTATCAAAGGAAACGAGATCGAAAAACGAAGACCGAAAGAGAATTAATATCTCGTTGCGTTTGCCGTTCGATCCTGACTCGGAGACAATGCGCACGCGGGGAACGAACCTACAGGATTATTTATCTTGAACCAGCGAAATTTCTATGTGCAACGTCAAACGCACTCGCAAACGCTGACCCGTTTACATTGTCGTAAAATCAATTCTCTGCTCGGCGCACGTAATAACATTATACGAACCACGACCGAGTTGATCTTTTATTAAAATATCGTCGAAATGGCAGGGTCGAGTAAATAGACGAGGATTATTAAAGCACGTTTGGTCTGGCAAGTCAGTTAATAGCACGCGATTGTGAAATCCATCGGCGAGCTGGAGCTCAATCGGGTCGTAATATCGATGATAAGATAACCGAAGCTATCTGGCGTTTCAATTTTCTAATTCTCTGAAACGGCGATTGAAAGTTCCCTGCGAAAGCAAAGCTATTCGTCACCGCGTATCTACCATTATCACGAACCCTTCGATGGACTTCTTGGATATCCACGACCGATTTATCACTATATCGCTATCACGGTATCGGCAACGGGGTAAAAAGTTGAATCTATAGCCAAGAAGACAATTCTTTGTCAGCTTGCAGCGAGCGATGTTTCAAGATGCAATAACGAAAACAGCTAGACGTAACTGAAATCTAAGAAGATCAATGCCGTCCATCGGTTTTACTCGTTGTCGCTTCGAAATATAAAAGTCAAGGTTCGCTTAAACTTGTATTGCGTCTGCGATGAATCAGTCTTTGCCATAAATAAAGAACGATAACTTCCGCGTAGAAAGCTTATGTAACCATCGTACAACCTTCTTGCTCAACGACGAGACATCTTATCGAGACATTTTCGTATCCTGATAGTCCTCGTTACGAACTACTCGTTTCCTTTTTCTTCGTATGAAAACCAATATCGTTTTGCACGGTGTTCTCTGCGATACTCCTTCCGCGTGATCTCGATAACAATAAGGATAAAATTCCCCTACACTATCCGCATTAACTGATCCATCTTGTGACACATCGAACAATCGCAGCGAAAACTTCTCAATCCATCGTGCCGATGAAAAATCAAACGATCCACGCGGCAAAGAGTTCTTCGTAGAACCGTCGCACCTGTACGCTTCTGCGCATTTTCACCTGCCATCTGATTCAACAGAAACGATTCTCTAAATCGTTGCTGCGTCGACTGACAGTGTAACTCGTGCTGCGATAAAGTTCCTGTTGATGCGAAGTATTTTTGAACATATCGGCCGAGCGTCACGCGTTCGCCCAACGAAACGGACAAAGCAGACGTGTTTTACGTAGCCGCGCGGAAAGTAACGATCGTTCGTCGCTGTATTCAGCAATTTCGCGTACGTTCCGCGCGACCCAGCACCACTAGCCGCGTGTATACGCTGGCTCACGTGCAACAGCAAGGTGCCAGCTCGGTGTATCGCTGAAAATACGAAAATTCATTGGAAATTCCCGTGACGCGTTGCAGCATGCGGGATGTTTTCGAGCGTGACGATAGCTCGGGCAGAATCGACTTGACCAGGAGCGCAACACACGCGACAGCCAACGCAGGGAATTAACTAAAGCGCGGGATGGAACGAAATGATCGTCATCAGGGTGGATAGAAAAAAAAAGAGAGAAAGAGAGGTAGAATGAGTGAAAATAAGAGAGAGGAACGGGTGGAACGATTTCGCGAGGCGAAAAACTTGGCCACCTGCGAAAACGAAGATGCTTACGGTTAAAGGAACGACCGGCCGTTTGAGGTAATCGCGTCGAGGCGATACCAATACGTTTCCCCTGAAAACTTCTTATCGCCGCGAACGATGTTTCCTTCTACCGTTTCCATATATCTTACGTAGACGAAATGTACTCGTCGACACACTGAGCAGGATAAAGAAGGATAAAGGTTAATGCAGACTGTGGAAAGTGTGTACGATTTACCTCGTTGTTAAAAACAAAAAGAAATACAAAGGAGAGAGAAGAGGAAAGAGACAAATGGAAGGAGAAAAAAAATAGCAAGTGAAAAAGAGCGAGGAATCGAAAGAAAAGGAAGAAAGATGGTGATCCGAGAAAAAGCAGTGTAAAGGAAGAAGGGAGGAAAATAAACGAAAAGAAAGAAAAGAGGGAGGAAGAAGAAGAGAGAAGAATGTGAAGGCAGAGAGAGAGAGAGAGAGAGAGAGAGAGAGGAAAGACCGAGAAAGGAGAAAGAAACGGAGCAAGGGAAAGCAAAAAATAGGATGTCGTTCGAAATAATCTTCTTTTTCAAGATTCGTCCATCGAAAATTAACGAAATGGTTTTCGGATCAAATTCGAACGCTCGATCCGAAGAAACGAACGAGCACATTGCGAGCGGATCGTACTAAAAATTAAATCGGCGCTTAAAACAAAGCACGGCCGCGGATATCGCTGCTAATGAATATGCAAGAGGGCACGGGCTTTTCATAAGCATTCCAGGACCCGGGGATTTCAAACGGTGCTGTCCGGTCGACGCGCGCCTTGCACGCGATAGTAAATCGTTAAACTAAAATTTAATCTCCCGATACACGTGTGCTCCGTCCTCCGTGCGGACAGTATGCGGCAAATCTCAGTGAAACAGCCGTCGTGTACGTCGTCTAAAGAAAAATTTATAGCTCCAGCTGCGACGCTTTCTGTTCACGGGATTTAATCGCGAATTCCTGATGACCGATCCGTCCGAATAGACGACGATTAATCGCGCCATCCTGACATCGTTTACGGAAATTACTCGATTTCAATTCGACGGTAATTGCAAAATTACCATCCGCTTGTAAACCTAAAATGTATAAATCCGTCGGATAAATTGGTACGAACTGTTGGAAATTTTCGTTATAATTTCTTGAAAACAGGAACGCCAGTGAATAAAAAGAAACGAAACGCTTTATACCGCGATAAATACAGTTGTGGTGTACGGTACGAGACGTTGAAAAGCTACGTCGATCGATACTTACGTGGTAACGAAACTGAGAAATTGGCAAAAATTGGAGTTGATCGGTTTGCCCTCTAAAAGGCTCGTATACTCGTACATATAAAACACTCGATGTTTGCTTAACTTTAGAAAGTGATTACGAAGAAACCATAACTTTCGCGTATTTTCAATAACGTAGGTCGATTGGGTCCACGAATCGAACGATCGTCTTTGTCTTTAACAGGTTGCAACTAAATATTTCAAGTTCCATCGTATATCACCGAGTCTTCCCGATGATCATTTTCCAGTAACGTTTTCTCCATCTGGACGAAACGTGTCGTTCGTCATGGACAAAAACTGGAACGATCTGGTGCTGGCCGTGTTGGAGGCGAAAGGAAGGCGAAAGGATGAGAAAAATCGCGGAGCTCGGAGCCGTGTCGACAACTGCGTTACGCGATCAATCGGAAAAACAGTGGGACGAAAGAGTTGGCCAGAGGGAAGCGGGACCGACTTAGTCGGCTACGTTGGCTGGCACGGGAATTTTTTTCTCCTCGGCACCGTTTCACACCGACGACGCGTCGTCGGTTACGATTCCGCGACGAGTCTACTCACGGGGCGAATGTCAAATCGTTACGCGAAACTTTGCCATTGCAACAGGATTACCTCTAGCCCCTGTTCCTAGCCGGGCAAGTCGAAAGCTGTGTTAGACGAACGGAATATAAATGAGCGTAACCCGAAGACGAACTGGATCGATCGCGTGCACGTGATAAGGCGGGGCGAAGACGCAACGAGACAGCTTCCTTCGAGGTTCTTCAAGCCCGAGAACACGTGCGGAACATTTCAAGCGGCGATTTTGATATCGAGGATCTGCCGCAAAATTCGATACGAGTCCACTATCCTTCCTCTCGACTCTGTATATCTGTTGTGTGCGTCTGTGTGTATATATGCACACGTATACGTTTGTACGTGCGTATACACGAACGTAGACGCGAAACGAACACGCTAGTGTACACGAGATCGAACCGTGACATTATCGAGGACATCGGGGATTCTTTTTACAATCCTGCCTGCTTTCGACCATCAATTTTTGATCGGCGGTGTATTCATCAAGGATGGCTTCGATAGGACGCGAAATCTGCAGAGAATAAAGATTTTCTGCGCTCGATGCAACTTTCGAGAGCACGTAGAAGGCAGAGGGAAAGGGATGGGGATAGAAGGTGGGCGGAAACGGGTGGCCAGAAAGATCGAAGAGGGATTAATATCACGCATCGTTTAGATCGTATTTTCTGGGAATAAGTGGAACGTACGGGCCGTGTCCGTTTCGTTTGACCTATCTTCCAACCTGCAGTTCTTCGTTCGCTACGTTCGTTCCGTTGCCCGTTTGGCCGCACATCCGCGTACAACAGCAGCCCACCCCAAAGCTGCGAACAAAGCAACGCCGCAATATCGTACGTGATTTAAGAAAACTTTTCTCCGAAATTGTTTTTGTCATAACCTTTTGGAGTGGTTCCAGCGGAGCGCGGTGCCTAAGATAAGAATTTTCCTCGCAGTTGCTCGCTGTCACGACGGCCAATATCCAGAATAGAGGGCAAAGACAAAGAACGAAATCGAAGCAGCCGATAGCAAAGCAGGCGAAGGAGACAAAGGAGGTGATTAAAGGCATTCGACGTACGTGTACTCGTTTCGACGTTCTTCTGCTTCGAGTAACGAACGATTTAGTTCGACTTAGATTCGAACAACGAACGATCCTTCGGTCCGCGTCTCTCCCTTTAGTAGCCTCGTCGCGTTAACATACCGCGTGACTACTCCATGTTTTTCAATTAAGGAGAGAAAAAGAATTTAGCTTTGGCGACAGCGGAACAGTCCGGATACGCTGTACGAGTTTTAATTGGAAAAATAAAGAACAGTCTCGCCTCGGATCCATTTATTTACAAATTCTCGCTGCTCGGAAGTTTTAAGCTTTCGAGCCGGTTACAGCCATTATCGTCGCGACGCGATAAGGGAGAAAAATTAATTTCAAAGTACGTGGAGGAGCACATTCTCGTAGAGTAGACGTCTAAATGTTTAAGAGGGGACCCGTCAACGTTGTAGAAGTCATTGAGACAGCACCGTTGAAGGGTATGCCGTTAATTAATGATTCGAATCTCATTTATCATTACGGTCAGGTCGCTGGAACGAGCAACTGTCTGGCATTACGGCGTTCTTCTACACCCTACTTCCTATACTTTCGTCTTCTTCCTTCTCCTTAGAAAACTATACACCAGATACACCGGAGCCTCCGTTCGCTGCTACTGCCTTTCTTCCGCACCATCTTTCCTTCCTCTCACCTTTCTTTAATTAAATAACTTCAAGACACTATCCGTTACTTCATCTACCCACTCGACCGTTCGTCCGCCAGCAGTCTACTTTTCAGGTCTGAACACGGGATGCCCATTAAGGTGAATTCAGGGAATTCGATATTCCCGATATCCGGTTGCTTATCCCCCTAAACCGCCGTTTCCTCCTGTTTCTCGGATTTTCGCGAGAAACAGCTTCCCGTTTCTACTTTCTTGGGAAAAAGGAACAGAACCTGAAGACGGCTACGCGTTCATCCTCCGCGTCGAATTTCTTTTTTTCTTCTTTTGGCGAAAACGTTTGTTCGCTCGTCCCTTCGTTCGTTCGCGCCAAACGAACAAAAACATTCGCTCGTTTGCTATAAAAATTCGGTCCCAGCAATCTGTCGGCAAACTCATCCGCAACGATCGAAGAATCATTTTTACACCGCTTATAGAGCAGCAATGTTCGGTTGTTCGGTTGGACGAACGATCGTTAAACAACGGAAGAATATTTTTTATACTTTAATTTTAACTGGAAGCGAAAGAAGAAGGAACATTCGCCGCCTCGCTTCGTCCAAGCGCGCTCCTATTTCCTACGTTCGTTTATTCGTTCGTCTATTTGGTGGAGAGCAAATGATCCGATCGGCTACGATTGATTGATACGAGCTCGTTGATATTTCGACGCGATACATTTACGCGTATAGCGTGCCACGATAGGTTGATACATCGGTCGGTATGCATGGCACGGCACGGCAAATACAGCAGCGATGTTCGACGCGAATTCCCCGCGATTCCACACGGTTTTTCAACTTGTTATTTATTGCGACGCCAGTTGTTTTCCTTGCCTGGCTTCCTGGACTGTACGATGTCCTCGATATTCCGGAAAGGAGATTCGGAATCACGATGAAACGTGACGGATGATAGTGGAAGGAAGGAAGAAACGAAGGGAGAATCGAGACGAAGGGGAAGCCCATTGTCGGTATATCGCCGGAGCTGTCTTGTCAGCCCATCCATTATTCAAGTCGCGCGACTTACGGGTGCACCATACCATGCTATGCCACACACGAGTTCTCATTAATTCTTCTTTATATGTTTGCTTAATACTGGCAATCCTTCCACCGGATTGCACCTCGTTCAACTTGCGCGACACGTCATGCCAAAAAGCTCGAGCGATCAACAGCGTTGACCTCGATATCGATCTTTGAGAATCTTCTTTATAAATTGTAAATTGCGAAGAATTACGCTTTCAACATACGATAGGTCGTTCTTGTTCGAAGCTTTCGCAATTTCAATTTCGTGTCGAAGAAGAGCTAACGTCATACCGAGATAGACGCGTCGATTACACGCTGTCATCGGCAAAGAAGCCATTGAAGAATCATACTCGTTAATCTGGTTTGTTAAGGCTTCTAAATTTTAATATTATCGTCTATTGTTAACACTTAATCGCTCGGAAATTAGATGATCTAAAACGAAGTTGATGGGTTTAATTTCTGTGTGATGTGGATGGAGTTTCGCGCGTATTTAAGCGATATCCAGACGCTTGGGCAAATGAAGAGCGGAACTATCCTCTAACTAGCTAGCAGGGCGCGGTCAAATTGACACACCTCGTTCTTTCATCCTATTACGTCTCATTAAACGTGATAATTGTAACATACGACGTATCACCCAATTTTCCTCCGCTTGCAGAAACACGAAACTACAATTAAAAAGATTAATAACTATTACAAACGACGATAAGAGACAAAAACGCGATAAACGATTTAAAAATTCAACGCTCAGTTCCATATTACCGATATTAGCTTCCCGTTTAGTCGTCTCTTGAAATAATAAAAATACAAACTGATACTTAAGAAGCATAAATGAATGGACGCGTAATTTTCATGTCGCGTGTCTCCGTAAGAAGATCGAGACTAACTTGAGCGAACAGACCATTAAAACGACCTAGATCGATAGTCTATGTATCGATTCTGTAGATGCTACCAATAGTCTCCGGATGCTGCGCTGAAAGCTCGAAATTTGGTCGCAATAGCGTGTACGAGAGAAATTCCATCGCAGCGAAGTCGATCGGGGCGCATACTTTCGTCGGACGAGGAATTTTGAAAGGCGACGCGATGCCATGGCACACACGCTCTCCGCCACGAAACCGCTTTCTACATGCGGCAACAACACGCACGGAACACCGTATCTATAGCGAAATCAATGATCGACGGGGCTGATGTACATTGGACATCGAGTTGCATAACCACAATCGAAATTTCGAACCGTCCGCATCGATGCGGAGGACCGCGGATCCCGTGAATTTCCGCGCGACCGGCATTCGAAACGAGAATCCGCGAGAATATCATATTTTAGCTGGGAGAAGCCGACGCTGATTCGCCCAAAGTCCGAACCAGACACGTTACCGCCGTCTATACACACAATTCTCATCTATAGAACGCGGCATTCCAAGTCTTGGATTATTTTTGGTCGTTCGACAATTTTCTACTATTTCATTCTCGGTGCCGTCTTAACGCGAAAGACGAAGAACAAACCATTGTTCGTCGAGTAAAAAGCTACTCGAATCCTTAGAGACGCGTGGTTAGAGATTTATAAGATTTCAGAGACGAATCATCGACTTTGAACATTTTCGTATTCATAGTAACGTTAAATGTCGATAAACGGGTGATTTTATTGAAATATGTGTAATTTTATGTGCTAGATTAGATTAGTCTATTGGTCATAATACATGTATGTGAATATGAGTGTGTGTGCGTGCCGCCTCGAAAACAGGTGAATAAAAATAGGTTAAGAGTCAGTTACGAGTCTGGTATGGAAGATGGTGAAACGAAGAAAGCGCTGAGACGCGTGCAAGTGTGTATCGATGAATATCTATGAAATCGTTTGCCAAATAAATATATTACTATTTTAATATAAACTATAAGTGTAAATTTAGTGTTCCTACACCATTATTTCGGCAGTTAAGTATCCGTAATTCTCAACAGATTTAAAAACGTTCAGAATTCTAGACACGTCTTGAACGAACGAACTGTAAGTGGCTGGACGATGAAAAGAACGACCATCGTGGAGAAGATGGAAAGCGTCGCGGCTATACGAGGATACTCGATAAATTAGCGGAGGGCACGCAGCTGCAAGAATACATTTGTTTCGTTAATACATCGGGTCGGGTTGCAATTAATAAATGATACCGGTTTCTTATCCGCGCTGAAACTATATCATCCATTGTACACCTCTCTTCCATCCATCGTCTTAATTACCGCGCTGTCGTGCCACGTCCCCCACGTGTCCCCCAGCACCTAGCAAGCTTCGTCGCGAGAACTAGATCGTGCAGATTAAGTCGTCAACGGGTTACGCGTGGCCGTTAGCGAATCGCGAATTTGGAGAACTGTAGGCTAAAGAGCTTAGAAGAGCCATGACCAGGATAAATAGAAGGCAGTGTCTTTCCAGTAGCAAAAAGCGAAGCTACTGTAGGAACGTTCCAAGGTTTTGTTCCGTGAACATGCAGCCCCTGTTCCGGTAAAAAATCCAATCGATACGGCCTCTGTATTCCTTGGATAGTATCGAAGAAGCTTTTTGTGTAATTATTCCGCCGGATATCGTATAGTTTCATGGTTCTTCTATGTAATCGAATTTCTGTCATTTTCTAAGCGATCAAGATCGGTATCGATAACACACGAGAGGTAATTAGGTTAACTCGGTCCATTGGAAAGTAATGGAGGGTGTGTTGCGGCATTGTTTTCCATTTGGTTCGTAGATTGGATGTCGATCGAAAGAGTTATTAAAGATATTTCATAGCGAAGAATTGAAAGAATGGTTTAAGAAGTAGCCACGATTTCCTGGTTCGTCTTCGGGTTATAAATATCGTTGGAAAGAAGTTGATCGCCTTACTTATGTTTTTCTCGGGCTTCTTACTCGGCCGCGTTGCCTGGGCTCTCCGTTGACGATATATCAAGCGCAAAAAGTTCGTGACAAGCTGAAAGGGGAATCGCATTTCCGTCGACAATAGCGCGCCGAACGCGATTCATTTCTCCATCAATATGATTGGGTAGTTGATCCTGATGGATGATCAGCATCCGTCACTCCTCTCGGTCGGCTATACTTGATTCACTTTCCGCCTGATCGGCGAAGAAATGCAAATTTGTCAATGATACGACACCGACAGATTCCACGTTACACCGTGGCCGTGGTATCATCCGGTAAGCTGTGTCCCGTTGCAAAAAAGCGAATCTGTTCCTCGAACGTTCTCGTTCACCGAAGCAATTGCGATTCCATGCAAAATGTAATTTATTTCGTTCATTACGAAACGAAATGATCCCGCGAAACGAGATGATCTGTTCGTCCGATCGGAATTACGATCGTGGAAAAAGCGAAGCGGAACGAACTCGTTGGACGTTATAACAGCCGCCTATCAACCGGTCCGACTCTCGCCGCGCTTTTTAATATTAATTCACGATACGCCGTGCTAATTTATTCCCACGAGGCTTTGATCGCTTCGCGCGCAAATGACCAGCCACGGCACGCCTACGTTTCGCATACGTGCGTATGTAGTTGCCATCCATATTACTCGTCCATACAGGCGAGGCCCCGTTTGCAACGTTAGTTTTCGCTAATGTCTGTCCTTTGATAAATTCCGCACGGTGAAACACATCCGGAATTCAGTAGCCTGCGCCATGTGCACGCGTTCCTCGTTCCAGCCGCGCTACTAATTTTCCTCCTTCCTTCCTCAGCCCGTCATCAGCCCTCGTTCCTCCGTCTCTCCTCTTCTTTCTCTCTCTCTCTCTCTCGCTCTCTCTCTCTCTCTCTCACACACACACACAGGTTCTCTCTTTCTCTCGATAGTCATTATTATAACCGAGAGCACGTTAAAACGCTTCCCCATTTAATTCCTGTACGTAGCTCGCGGATGGAAATTTCTTAATTAACGATTAGTAATTGGAGCCACTTCTTTGGCCAATCTCTCGTCAATTTTTCTCCGGCTTAATTAACTTTCCTTTCAGCTCTATGTCGGCTCTCCTGCGATTGAAGAACGGCGGGGGACGAAGGGAAAAAGAGAGAGCCGGGCGCCGGGTGAGACGAAGAATGGCGGTCGCTTAAACGTTTCGATATGCATGTCTCGCGCGTTCTGAACGACTACGCTGGGACGAGTCGTTCTCGTGCTTAACAACTTCGAATATGTTGACTCTAAGTTGACTCGCCGTTGCTACTTTACCGGTGTGGCGCGACGCTGGCATAAGCCGAGCTCGAAGGGCAAATATAAGCGTGGCACCGAGCGCACAGGTCGAAGGTGAGAGGGAAAGATGGCCAGGGTAGGGGGCTTGGAAGGGAACGTTACTTCGTTAGCAGTTACGTCATAGCTTGCGTAACACGGCTAATCGCTTCCAGGTTTACGCGCTTATTACGAGGGTAGAGCAGGTCGCTTGTGAGGGTGAATCGATGTAAAGCTCGGACTACGCCAACCGATAAATCAGTTCACTAAATTGAAGCGCGTGTTACGTAAAATATCGACGAGCTGGTCGAACCGTAATCCACGCGCGCTTTTATCCACGAAGAAATCGATACGTCGCTCTCTCCGAAATCTAACGTCGACCATACACGATGGACCATTGCCGTTGAAAATTTTATGGCGATCGTATCTTTGGAAATCGAGAGGATTTTCGACCTGACATGTTCGACGTATTTAGAATTATCTTATGAAATACGAATTCGTGGTAATTTAAATCGTGAACTCGATACCAAAGTTCTAGCTACAAATTCCTGTACAACGTGTATAGGACTTTCCAAAGAGGGTGAAAAATTGTTTCGTCATAGCCCCTGATCCAGATGTCGAGTCATTCGATCCTTTCGTTAAATCGTGTTTTTCTTCTTCGTTGCCACAAATTCTAAACTTAGATCTAAATCATTTGCTCCGAGTAAAATACCTACGAAAAGAACGCGCAACCCGATATGAAACTGCTGTATTTTTACAATAAACCTGAAGGCAATACGACACGTAAACTACGCAAGAAATAATTGAAAAGCGTTTCATCGTGCGCAAACTTTCTCGTCTGCGATACGTAACTCGACCGGCTGTCACTTCCATTAAAACAACGGGAGAGTCCATATACCTGTTCGCAATGTGTTACGATTCCGACGACAGCAATTCGCAGCGACGAATTTCATGAAATCCACCGTTGCATTCGCCGTCGCACACAATTTACACGGTAACGAAAACCCTGTTCGTGCGACAAAAACCATTTCGCTCCGTTTCCTTCGATTTCACGAGGGGAAAAAACCAACCCCCAATCGTTCATGCAAATCCCAATCGTCCTGGAATCTAGCAACTTGCAGCACGAAAGCTCGAATGCAACAGGCTTAAAACGCCTCGAAAGCGGCCTCGATTAACGACAACGAACGAAACGTGGTCGATTAAAGCTCGAAGGATAGTATCGTTCGGTTCCATCGGAGAAGAAGAAGACATCGCGTCCACGTGATTACCAACCGAACGTCCTCCCTCTTTCTCCACCTGCTTGCCTCCATCTCTCTGTCCGGAGGATCCAGCAGATTATTCGCGATAATGGCGCGTCGTAACTATATTTCACGGTGACCCTATATCAAGCGAAACTGCATATGCAAGTACGATCGTAGATAACGAGCCGCGGCTTTGTCCGGACCCTGTCACGTGTGCGGCTCTGATTTTGAGAAGCGTGTGAACGCCGGAAATTACGCCAACCCGGTTGTATACGCGACGTCGATCTCACGGCACTGATAAGCCGTTTTTCACGAGCCGACTTCAATCTAAATTACAGACAACACTCGGTATCGATCCAAGCTCTCGGTGACTTCCCCTCGCGGAGTGCTCATCGAATACGATTCCGCGGCGTAACCGGCACACCAGTTAACCTACTTTCGTTAAATTTCGCGCCATGTCTGTCATCCCGCTCTAATCGAGCCCGCCGTTGTTGCGAGCGTAGGAAAGCGCGATAGTTGCGAATAGAAACCGACCGGGTAGAGATGCCACGGGTTAATTCGGTCGCGTCTGCTCGTCTGATCGTAGATCCTGGACGCGCTTCGGCCATAAACCGGACCAGACGATCTCGTTGTTTTCGACAACGTAAATTTTCATATATTTTCGAAGATCGAGGTGCGATCTGATCGACGTTGCAAACACGAGATTGCCCTGAATCGATCACTGTAATTATATTAGTAGATTCAAACGTTTCTTCGGTCATTACGATTAGACTGCGAACGTAGAAAGTTCGAATGCCAGAAATATACAAATGAACGTGATATCGTAAGACGCGAAATACATAAAACATCCAAAGTACCGGTTATTATAAATTTACGTAGATGTTCGCACATCGATCCTACTAATAAAGAGTCTGTCGTTGAAAAATTAGAGTGTTAATGATCTGGTGAAATTCGACCATACGTATTTCTGTTGCCAATAGGTAAACGTAAAAAAAATAACTCGTCGATTAAGCGCAAACGGTCAACGAATTTCATAATACATGGAAGAACGTGGTATCCTTTGGTTAGAGAGGCGCAATAGCGGTGCCGCTTGTTGTTACGAAAATGGCTTAAGCCGGCGTTAATTAAGGGAGGCTTTAGCTCGTACTGACTATAATCACCCGCGGCAGGCGTCGCCATGGTGACTACAGAATGCGTAGGAAATAGCTACGGGATGAGAAAACGAATGAACCCAAGAAAGGGATAGGAGTGTGTGGTGTACGACTGTTTTTGCACTACGGCCGCAGGATCGTCGGTCATTTATTACCAGAATTGCCGGAAAACGATAGAAACCAGAGTTCTCTACGATAAGCAAATCGATAAGTTAAATAATTTGCTAACGAAGGATTATTTCGATCGTTTAAGCTTCAACGTCTTAAAATTCGATCTTGAAATTAACAATGATAATAAATGCACGAAATAATCGTTGTTGCATATTGCGAGGCATCGTTGATCTTTGGTATAGCAGCGAAAGGATGAGATTTAACGAGAAAAAATATCAAAAACGAAGAGTTTTGCTGATCTTGAGCAAGATCTTGCTAAAGTAACCGAAGACGTTTGTAATGACGCGTTCGAAAGAAAAATCGAATTTGCGTTAGCTGGATATATTCTAAATTACAGGAAATTGTATCGCGTACGCATGTTTTACAATTAAAGAATCTGTCGTCGAGGTAACTAATTGTCGAAAGAGTTTAAAAGTAGCGAGTCGAAACTTTCCACGAGATACGGTCGCAAACAATCAAACGTTCGCAACGTATTTAACTACGGTAGCTAAATGTACTTTGTGCTGTACTCGAAGTAAAGTTAAAGATTAATGAATACGGCAGAAGAAGAAACTGTAAGCTTCCCGGGATTACGAAAAATAAACAACATTCCGGTCTAACGTTTACGTAATCTCTTTAAATTAAAGAACGAACATTCTCCGTTCTTAAAAATGATACCGAAAGAAAAAACCTGTTTCCTTCTTAATTCTCGAACAATCGGATAAGAATTAATAGTGGAACAGCCAGTACGATTCTTTCAAATAACGCGACTCGGCACGGAAACTCGACTGTGACGTCGTTCGTGTACACAATTCACGGCGAATTTCGCGATGAGAAGCTGAATTCGCCAAGTCGTCGCTTAAGAGGAAATCGGATCGCGAAGCACGCGCTCGTAAAATAAGACGTTAGAACGATATTGCATACGTGTAACCCGATTATCAAGAGAACGGAGAAATGGTAAACCGATTTCACACCGATGAACGCGAATAATTAGTCGAAGCAACTTACATAAGTCGAAAGTTACGATTATGTTCCACGGATTTCTCCGAATCCAGATCCCTTTGTCCCGATCAAATCGAAGTTAGAACCGATAGAACGTTCCACGATACACGTTCATACTTTGGGGTGACTGCGTCGCGACGGAACGAAAAATTATATAAAGTAAATTTTATCCATAACTGTGATTAAACGTAAATTGGCTTTCGAATCTTAACTACGGAGCATTAAACTCTCGCTAAGACAATAGAGCGTGGTACGAAAGGAAGATACTAGGTATTACTTGCACCGAGGATATTTACTAAGAAAGTAATTTTAGAAGAACACCGTCTCCGAGTTAATGAATTCGAAAGTACAAGAACGTCGCAGAAATTCAACTTTCCTAATTGAATTCGCTTTATTCGCAGTTACCCTTCAACGTCTATTCGACTATATTATCCTCATCGGCTGTCAACGCGTGCACGTTCCCAGAAACCAATAAGCGCCTGAAATGCAAATAATGGCTGTCAACCCGATAGAACTCGACGAGACACGAAAAACTCCGTCCTTGATCGTGCCGAAATAATTGAGCATCGGTCGACATTATCGGCTGGCCGTTAGAATAGAGAGGATCGAATGGAGGATGGTTACACGGAGGGAAGCCGATTAATGCAAATGTCTAACCTATTGTGGTGTATGGCATAGGCCGAACTAACCGGGGAGAATGATCGGTGCGTAGCGGGGTAGCAGGTACAGTACGCTACATGGTTGGATAAGGAAGGAAGACGGAAGATACGGAATAATAGAGAGAGAGAGAAAGGAAAATAGAATAGATAGAGAGCAGTACAGAGAGAGAGAGAGAGAGAGAGAGAGAGATGGAGAGTTGAAACAGGCGACAGAGAGGCAAGGGGTTAGAGAGGTCTATTCTGAATTACCCTGGACCAAACTGGACCTGCTCCACGACGGCTCGACCGCAACGCTTCAATTTAGAATGCTAATCAGCCAACCCGCCCTTCAATCCCCTTCTCTCCGCCCCGTGTCTCTCGCTTCTCGTACCGACAGTTTAATGTCTATACGTGTATCCGTCCCTTAATCCGCCGTCAGTTTTGGAGTCTGGGACCAACTATCTTTCACAGAAAGCCAGCAGCAGTATGTCAATGTCTGCCGGTTCAAGACTGCTCTCATCGTCGAGGGATTCCTCGGCACGACAACGCGACGTTACGTTCTTCGAGGTTACGAGAGAGAACGGAAACCAGGAGCAGGTTGATATGGGAAGACGATCACAGTGCTAGAAGGGAATATGGTGGGGCGCAGAGGAGGATGAAGAGAAATCCTTGCATCGTCGAGGATGCACCGTGCGCGAGCTTCCTTTGATCCTGTGACGGAAGGACGAGTACCATCGAGCATCGTCTCGAGGACCATTCGGTTACGGCCGAGTTCCTTCAGGCCGATCCTTCGAAGCACAAAAAGATGTGTGGGAATGACAGCGATGCGATCTCTTGTCCGATACTCTGTACTCTCTCACTCTCTCCCTCTCTCTCTCTCTACGGATACCGCATAAACGTTACGATGAAATATCGAATTCGCGACTGCTCTGCCGGACGATCACACGAGCGTATGTACGAAAGAGCGCGTGTCGTTGCACGGGGGGACGTACCGAAACTCAAAGTTGTACGATTTATTTGATCTTCAAAGTAAGAAAGATGGTCGCGAATATCGAGAGAGTTTAAATGCAACGCTTCGCCAGTTGCCGGCAAGTTTAGGAAACTCGTCTGACACATCTGGGCTCTAGCGAGTAGTTACCGCGGAAGAAGAAGCGTAAGGTATCCGTACATTGAAATCCGTACGATTAATTCTGTCCCCTTAATGAGAACCGAGACCTACCTTTTCACTTTTCACCCTTCTTTCTCCGTCGCTCATCTTCCACCATCCTCTTTCGCTTCGAGGAGACGACCAGAGAAATCTCCATACTTGGAGCGTCTCTGTTCGAGAAGCGACGACCGGAAGACGGAATTTCAATTAAACATTTATCTCTCGGAAAAGTCCGCGCGAGACGCCTTGCGTAACTTGGGTCGCGCAACCCACCTGAACCTATCGAATCGTTTATTTATTCACCGATAGAAACATCTGTCCGTAGAACGGAGGGCCGTGTCACGATATATACCCTCCGGTGCCCTGTAATTGGTGGACTTGTTAATTATCTGATAACGACGATTCCGCTCCCGTGATCAGTCGAAAGATTTCACCGGCGAACAACGCGCGCACCCTCGCACACACGCGCGCACACCGTGGCGAAAACAACAAAGCGAATAATTAATGCAACGAACGCAGCCGTGCAACTCTTGTACCGGTCTAATTTGCATTTACAAGACAGACACACGTTGTAGCGTATCAACACTTTGATTAACAAAAGTCGACGTCCGAACGTGACGAGCGACCTCGAAAAAGAATGCGGTTAATTAACAGCGGGATTCCAGGGAGTTGGGAGGAAAAAAGCTAAAGCGCGTGTTCATAAAAACCCCCGGCCAACTTTGATCGAGTTCAGGTATCCCGTTTGATCTTCACGAGATACGACCGAAGCAACCAAGTATATTATTTATGATTTTGTTGCAACGTTTATGGCGTTCCCGGAATGAAACGCACGGATTTGCCGAGACCGTGAGAAGCACGGTGCACCGTTACCGAACTGGCTGCGATATTACGCGTAACGAACGCTTGGCTGAATGCATAATGCGTAATATCGCGGCGAATAACGTCGACAAAAGTGCAGACAAAACAACGATAGGTAAGTCCACAAACATACACGGCTTAACTTTTTGATACGGTTTGTCTGTAAGCGTTGCAAAGAACGTTCGGATGCAAGAAGGTTGCGTAGAAAGTTTGTAGCATTTCTGAAAATTGACGTTAAGTTCTATCGTGGATTTGCTGAAAACGTTGAAAGGTCTTCGCCTTAAACCGAAGAACATTGAACCTTGACTGGAACGTTCTACCGTATCCCATGCGCTGTGTTCACCGTGCTATCTCTATACGTTTTCTATAGTGGGAAAACTGAATACACCAGAAGCTGGCAAACGCACCTTGAAAGAGTTCGCTCCCAAATAAGAGGAAATTTTTCGGAAAACCAATCACGAAGCTACCCGATAGATGGAAAAAATTCGCTGAGAAAAAATATTGCGTAGAATGCTGATTCCATAAAAATACATGCATTGGCTTTGGATTTTTCTCGAATTTCGCCGCCAACTTTCCGAGCAACCCGTATTAGTAACTTTTCGGAAGTTGAGTTCGAAGCTGAAACGAATCGTCGTGTGTATCCATATATATATATATATATATATATGTACGTATGTGTGTATGTATGTAAGTCGAAGGCTGATAAACGAAACGAAGCAACGGTTGCTCGACCAAATTCAATGATCGACTAATTTCTAAGTTCGATGATTGCATTTGTGGATAATAACAAACTACATTCAGCAAATTCGGACGACATTCTACCTACGGCTAGTTGGATGTACGAACAAAGACTATAATTCGGAAAATTTCGTTAGTCCGTGTACGTTCGAACGCGTTCACCATGGCGGATTCATCGTCCGTGTGTTACCGTGTGTTACCGTGTGTTAACTGGATGCGATCTGAACATCGGCAGTTGGCCAGAATAAAATGGTGCCGCTGCGTTGGAAAGTATGCGTGCACAGCTGAATCGGCGTGTAATTAAAATTTAATCGCGCAACCTGCCGCGAATATGTGGCTTACGCGCTTGTTGCGCGACCGTGTAATTTGCACGATCGACAGGTGGCGATGACTATTTCAAATCTGCCAAGCGGAACTACAGTGATTGCAAACATGGTCACGTTCTTGCCCGGAGCTATATATCAATCCAGAAAGACGTGCTAATCACGACCCGTCCTCGTTCGCGACAACCGCGATCCCGTCGCTCTTGCAGCTTCCAATTTTCATTCAAATGCACCAGCTGTGCTCCGTGCACGTTTCGTACAGCCGGATGTGCCCACGGAATAAAGCTTAATATTTTGACGTTGCCTGCCGGTGAAACGCGCCGGAATGTGTCCACAGAGGCATCGCCGGTAAGCTGACAGGTAATACATATTCTGTCCGCTTTGATTAAATCGAAAGAATTGTTCCCCACCCGATTTCAAATTTCTCGTTTCTATCGGATTTTTAATCCGACCGCTGCCAAACCGTCCGTATTTCCATCGGTCTTGTTATACTCTGGAAGCATCTGTAGCGCGTACTAATCGAACGATGGATATAAAGTCTTGGTCGCGTGCACACAGTCCAAGCGTTGTTCCACTCGCGTATAGAGAAACGTATCCCGAGCGAAGCATCTCTGAAACTACAGAACGCGTATGCTACTGTTTCATCCGGAATGTTTAATGTTCCGTGAGTCTGTATACGAGCCGGGAACAATAGTTGCCTCGAACGAGTAGCAACAAGAAACGAGAGAAATAAAGGGCGGCAAGGGTGGGAACGACTGCGCGAAAGAACACGGAGAAAGAAGAAAGAGAAACATCGAACCGACGGGATTCGGGGCAGAAACTAGTGCGCGGCGGAGGAATCGGTACATGGTGTAGCCCGGCGCGTGCATGAATTACGGGAATACGTATTCAAAGCCAGTCCACTCGGAATGACCGCTCGAAATTCAGAAATTCAGGAGCAGCAGCACGCTATCGGTCGGACACCGTCTCTCTCTTCCGCGCTGTGCCGCGCCGGACCGCGCCACGCGAACTCTGTGTGCTCGTGGTTCCTACTTCCGTTGGTACGGACACATTTGATATACGGGTCGGTGTATGCATCACACGGTAGTGGTGCGGGGGCGTATATAGATTACCGAAGGTGCAAGAGAGGCACAATAGAGTGTAATCAACGCCGAGAGCGGCGCGGCGCGGCGCTGTCCGCGTTAATATTAAATCGCGGCTCTTGCGGTTGTCTCGAGTGCTTATCTCGGATCTTCCTCCGCCTCTTCGTCATATAGTTGCCGACATCGGTGGCTGTTGATACCCTCTCGAGCCACCAACCACCCTAAACTCGCCCTATCGTATACCTATACCTTCCGCTAACTTTCTCTTCTTCTCTCCTCTCACTCTCTCTCTCTCTCTCTCTCTTTCTCTGTCCATGCATATCTCGTCTCCGGTATACCATGGGCAAGGACGAATTAGGAAGAGGGAACGATGGAGAACAATGGAGAAGCGAGAGGATGATAAACCAGACGATGCGTAAAAGAATAATAAAGAGACGGGAGAAAGGGTGGATGAGAAAGGAAATCCAAGTAAGTGATAAAGGGGAGGAAGAGAAGAACGATGGTCCAGAATGAAAAATCTTCGATATTGCACGTTTGGAACAACGACTACCAGGATCCTGTATGATTTTCCCATCGGTTCTCTCTACCCGAGAACCGATCCTGTCCCTTATTTCTAACCCCATCCTCCTAACAGGTATTTCTCAACCCCTGCTCGTCCTCCCTGTCTTCTATCTTCTCGCAAAGCCACGACGCCGCGACACCGCGATACCATCTCGAGTCTCTGCTTACAGATTATCTGAACCGCTTACCATCCAGAGAGGATAATCGAGCCAGCTTATAGGGAGCTTCCGTGGCCGTTTAATAGAGTCCACGCGGTTGATGATCACCGCTATTCCGTGAATGGCTGCCGCTTTATTGCGCGCCACTTTTTTCGGTCGCGACGACCAAGGCGTCTCCATCTTTAACTCGCGCTTCCGGCGTATGACAATTTCTGTGTTACGAGATTCCAAGTAACATGGCAATATTACAGATAGAAAGCAATTATAGATAGGAAGGCTCACAAAATAGATCCAATCGCGTAGCTCGCGGCACTTTTTGTCGACGAATTCGACTAAATCGAACTCTAGAATAGGCGTCTAGAAGGTGTCGAAAAGTTTCCTCTGTACTAGCGTTTAAACGTCGACTTGTACCTAGTAGTAGAGGAAAAAAAGAGCCGATTCTCCTTTTCAACCTGGATCATCGTGTCCATGGTTCTTGAAACTTCAGGCTAGGATCATAGCGGAATCACGCTCGGACGAAATGTTGTTCGAAGGAATGAAATACCCGGGGGGGTACGATACAGCTGCTCTGGTTTGATTGCTCCGGATTGCTTCTGACTAGTGAGAAAATACGACTATTGGCGTTAAGGATACAAGAGACATTATCGCAAACGTTAGGACGTAGAAAGTAAAACGATGGAACAACTGGAAGATTCGTATAGCGTTAATCGTGACGGGTGGAACAACGACATCGTTCGTAATTAAATCTTGTAACTCGGTCGCGCGGTACAACCACCGGACAAGCTCGACGCGACATGACTTCGCGCATTGTTGGAACTTTAACGATATTTGTTGCGCGAAATTGGCGCAAACGCAACGCGTAATTAGAAATCGATACGCGTAGCCGTGAATTACGTTAAGCGGGAAACGATGAACGCCCCCCGGAGCCTTAACAGCGATCGTTCAGTGTCATGTAACGGCTGACAAGTAGGTCAGCCGGTGCTCGCGTATCGCGGCTGACGACACAACGCCAGTCGATCGAGTGAATTTTTAGTTGAATTTTTATGCGGCCACTCACCACCGTATTCCATTTTACAATCTCGTCGCTACAAAAATGGATAGTTATCTAGTTTCGAGTTTTGCTGCGCGACATACTTTATACGACCTCTAACGACGACAAACAGACGCGTTTTCAACGGGAGTAGATTTTGAAGACGCGTTCGGCGCAACGTATATTCGAGAAGACGTTCTTTCACAGAACGTCTTGCCTTGCATTTCCGAGCGTGTAGTAACGAGAATTCTCGTACTTGCTTTTCAGAATGCCATTATGTCGCTCTTTTGTGGAGGACAGTTCTTTCGGATGCTAAATATATGGTAGCTTAAAAGAGCGACGATTACAAAATCAAAATCGTAAAAGTTTTTACGACAAAACCGTAACGCTAGTTATGGAACGGCACCAGCGTGACGATGTAATCGCGATGTTTAAAGAATAGTTGGTAACGTTACAGGAAACGATGAAATTCCACTTAATAACCTCGCGTCTTCCGTTTCGTGCGTTACTGGTAGCATCGTGATACCGCGCGATTATTATCTCTCGCGTTGTGGCAAAAATGTGTCTGCTTTCATCAGAACTCGCGAAGGGAATCGAGCAGCTCCGTTGGTACGTAATAACGGTATTCATTGTTGGGTGTTCGTAGTCGAGAACACCCCGTGTTATCTTGGATAACGTCAGTTTTCGTTATCTCTGAAGATGGCTGGCGCCGTTAGAGGGAAGAAGATGATTCGCTCGAAGGGGGAAGAAAATTTAATTTCTCTTGATACGCCCACCTTGTGTCTCGCCCAAGCTTTCGAAATATCTCGACTGGATCCGACTCTACCACGTTGATACGTATCGAGCAAAGATCCACCGAACTCTGTCGCTTCTCCCGGTTTCCCAATTATTTAATCGCTCCTCCGAAATAACCTTGCGTCGCTGTTAGCGATGTTCGCGGTAGAAAGTTACGCAAAAGACGGTTTAAAAGTGAGAAAACTCGACGCTGGAAGTAACAGATTTAAACAATTTACGACGATACATTTTTGGGAATTTGAACCGCTTTTCTTCTTATCGCGTTACATATTTTTTGTACGTATAAGCCTTTCGTTACTCTTAATCAACTCATGGTTCTAGCGTCGAGGAAGTTACGTTAGAAGGCGCGTTAAAATTTCGATCAAGCAAGATCGCATCGACGATTTACAGTTTATCGATGCGCTCAAACGTAACGTGCAACCGAGCGAGCTACGAGAGTTCCTTGGAATTTTCGGTTTCCTTACGACGACCACGCGTCGACTTCCTCGCTACCGCCAAGTACGACTACAGAATGCAACGTGTTACTGGATGCTACGACCATACGCCGAATCGAAAGTCGTCGAGATTCCTCTTTCGTTCGCTCGTACCATATATACAAGATAGGTTTCGCTATCCAGAAGTAATATCAAAGTTCAAAGCAAGGTGGCGGAATTGCTAAGCGAGCACCAGGCCTCGCGCTATTCCGTCGCTATCTGAACGTGATATTGCAACTGTATCCCGTGTACATGTGCTGTCGCTACTGTATTTTAATACGGGTTCCTCCTACCCCCGTCTCCACCATTTTTCCTTTTTTTTTTTCTTTCTCTCTATTCGTTTGCCTTTAAGCATTCCCGGTACGTGACAATAACGATGGTGCAGCGAGTCGAAACCGTTCTTGCTGATTAAAATTCTGACGCTCTGAAAAATACATTATAATTGCACCTTAATTGCGACACGCGAGTTTGAATGGAAGCGAAAGAGTGAGAGAGAGAGAAACAGATGATGAAATACCATTCCGTCGGAGTGTTTCATTTGAACTCTTCGTTCAAGATGTTGTTTCGAGTACAAATATACGACGGAAAGGGACAAAAAGGAGTTGTTTTAAGAAAAGCAACGACATGGCGGGTTAGATGAGAATCGTGTAAAGCGCTGGGATTTAACGCGAACGCGTAATTTCTTCTCGTGTAAAGTTTCCAGGAATAATCCGTGGACAGAAGGGCTATTTCAGCTGGCGTGTGTGGCCTTTGTGTCCTAGAATTTCGTTTGGCATCGAATTTCGTTTTCCAGCGCTTACCAACCGGCTCCGGTATTGGTCGGACGTCTCTCAGTCAAGAGCGTTTTGGTGTTCTCGTCACGCTTTAAGCCTGTGCCTTATCGCCATAAATCCATGTGGCAAATGGCCGAGAAGCGGTTCGAATAGGGATTTCTTTCATACGTTTTTTCTCACAGGCCATTTTACAAAACTAATCTACACGATTCGGTTCATACGTATGTAGCTAGTAAAAACGTTCTCCGATATTAGATTTAGGAAGGAACAAGCTTCTCGTATAACTCAGAAACCGTTGAATAAATTGGAAAAATCTAATAATCTCTGAAGTATCTTCTCGATAAGCTCGGCCAACATGTCCAACGCGTGCAACATTAACATCGAGACATCGCTCAACACCTTCGAACGTTATTAACGCTATCTCTAGCAAACGTGATAAACAGCCATTGATAATACTCGATGAACACGTAATCGTGAATCCCGTTAAATCCGAATCAAACTATCTCTTACGGTATTAAGATACGTAATAGCATAGCCATAACTTCAAACCACATTTAATGCTCGCAAACGTAACCGAAACCGCATCGCTACCGATTAACGTCAATCGACGATGTTTCGCGATCGCGAATAACCGTGACCACGTGCGATTTCTTTCTCTGATCGTGGATTTCTTTTATCAGATATTCGTATTAGACACACTGCTCGTTGTATAATATGAGCGGCCATATGACAATTCGTTGCGTGGGATTGAACAACTTCGATGGAAGTTTCTAGAAACGGACGAGCCTCTTACGCGCGTAACCGTAACCGCTTACAAATGCTTAAAGCAGCTGCTCCAGGGAACTTCGGTCGACACCGGGAAACAAACTGACGTGCTGACTGAACATTAGAAACTCAGCCAAGCAATCAACATTTCCGAGATACTCTTACAACTACGACGATTAATGCACGCATTCGGGGAATTCCATATACAGATGTAGCCGCGAACGTAATCGCGTTAATTCGCGCAGCAAATGTAACTCATCCCAGGAGAGCGAATTTCCACGCACGGCATTCAATTACGCCCGCCACGATGGCTCCCTGCGCCGATCAACATTCTCTAAATTTGTATAAGCGTGGAAAAAGATAGAATTTCGATTCGTCGTTGGTAATTTCATTCTTCGATTCCAGCTTTTTCATTCCAGTCTTCTATTTTCCTTTCCCCTTTATTCCTTCTCTTTCTCCGTTTTATGTGCCGCGCGAGAATTTTTCTAACGTTCTTAAAAACGTTAAAGAATCCGTTGTGTGAAAAGTAAGATAGCTTGTTGCCTTCTTTTCGTTCAAAAAAAAAAAAAAAAAAAAAAAAAAAGAGGAAAGAAAGTTTCACAGCGCTCTGCTTTTTCCGCCTGTTTTCTTATACATACCGAGACGATGTACGACCACCTGAGTAGAGGACTCGAGTGTATAATTCTTTCACAGCTCCCAAGGGAAGAAGGAGCGCGATTCGTGACACAGTCGGCCCACCATAAACAAGGATCAGTGACATATGGATACCATAGACGAACAACGGACCGACCGATGCACGCACCTCTGTTGCTGACAGCGAGAAGTGCAGATGAAATTATTGGGTAGGAAACGCCCACGATATTATAAACGGATGATGTTTACCGTTCTATCTCTCTGGAGTTTATCGCTTCCTGTCGCGTATACGAACTATCCCGTGTCCTATCTACCACAAAAAAAAGGAGAAACTTTTTCAAAAAATAATCTCACGGCAAAAAGAAATTTTAGTATCTTTGTCGCCGTACTTTAGCACTTTTTAGAACTTTCGACCGTGTCAATTCATCTTTGCTAGATCGCTTTGTTTCTGATCAACTATAACGTGGTCCGTATGGAATGTTCGACGATTCTTTCGTCAACGCGGATTTCTTACGGAAGAACGAATATTACTGTGAGTTTCGTTTCTCCTTTGTAACTCGCCTGGTCGGTCAAAAATCCGGCTGATTTCGTTCGCAAATTTTCGCGAAGCTAGAAGGGAGAAGAGAAAAGCCATTTAATCTTTGGCAACTACTAAAAGCTTTTCAGTCTCTCTCCCAATTTCATTAAACAGAGCCAGCATTAAATTCGAAATCCGAAAAAGCATCTTTCTCTGTTGCCGCGGCTCGGAAACTTGGATCTTCTTTCTGAGTAAACTTCGATGTGGCTTTGTAAGCGTGCCAATGTTAGAAATAAAAGAGGAGAAGAGAAAAAAGAAAGAAGGAAGAGAGAAGGAAGGTACGGCCGAAACCTCGTACACTCTATAAGTGGGTACACGTGCAGCGTCGCAGTTTCCTCGCACAGGATAAGGAGTCCACCTCGAAACGAGAGAAACGACTCAGAACTTTATCAAAGAAGTACGTGATCCTTGCACTTAACGACCGTCGCCGTCTTCGTTCGGTACGCGGTGTTTCAGCAGGCGCCGAGGGCCACGAGATAAGGTTTACGTGGACAGGGATTTCTCAAATTGGTTTTGTTAGAAGCCGGATCACCTTCGTCTCTTCGACAGCCTCTCACACAAACGCTTTCTTCGACGAGTAAACGAAAAACAACCACGAGAATGCTCTGTGTGGCTACCCGAGTCTTATCCTGCTTGCAGAAGAAATTAACGTTCCGAAGCAAATGATCGATCGATCGTTTCTTTATCACTTTGCGGTTAATCTCGCAGAATAGCGCGAGATAGATGTCTCCGTACGACTGTCGTTGTATCATTTCGCTTTTAGCAACGTAACGTATAAAGAACGTTGTTCTAGTCTGAACGACGAAATTGCAGTCAATATAATAAACGTATAGGTTTATAGAGAAAGTGAGATATAAACAGAGAAAGACTGGCGTAGAAAGAAAGAGAGAGAGGTCCTGAACAACCGACGACTCGCACACTAAAACGCTTAAAAAAGTGTCTCATCGAGTTGCTCGATATCGTTGCAAGCTGATATATCTCGAACCAAAGTAACGATTATACTTTTACCTCGAAAAAGATCAACGTTGATGTTATCAAAGAGGTCTGTGCGCTTTCGATAAACGCAAAAACAAAAGCTCCAAAATTGCTCAATTTGTCTAATTGGTCTGCTTCAGCGTTAAGGCGATAGCGATAGGGAAATTCGCCCGAGAGAGAAATTTGATACGATCGGTTTTTCTAACAGCAGAGAAACGGCGTAAACGTAAACGTTCGACCAGAATAAGCTGTCGCATTCTACTTGGCCGTACGCTAATCCCGAAGCTGGAGTATCAGCCCGATCATCGAAACGTTCTCTCTCTCTCTCTCTCTCTCTCTCTCTCTCTCTCTCTCTCCCTTGGCGGTATAACAATGAGAGCAGAGCATGGTCGGCAAAATCTCTGAAAACCAACGTTGCAACCGCGCGTATACCGAAAATGGCGAGTGTAACAAGAAGTACAACGAATGTCGCTCGCCGCTAATAACTCCGACGCTGCACAGGCCACAAAAAGGCCGCTTTCGAGCCGCGGGATATTTTGGCTCGTGACTGCGACCAACCCCGAAATTACTGCCGGCGCTGATCGTTCCTCGTATCACAGTCACGCTAGATGCCGGCTGGATTATAAACACACGTATAGAACACGAGAACGCAGGCCACGGGGAAAACAGTGATACATAGCCGGTGCGTGAAACCAGCCAGCGCACGCTCCGGCTACCGTGTGTTGACTTGGTGCAAGGGCGACGCGTGTAACGACGGTACAATGAAACCCGCCAGGTAAAAAAGAGGGAAAATGGGTAAGGGAAGGCGCAGAGAGGCAGGTGTACTGGAAAACGAGAAATATCTGTCGATCGAATTCGATAAAAAGAAAAAACAAGGGAAAAAAGTAAGAGGAAGGGAAATAGGAGAGAAAATGGTAATAAAAACGGGGGCAATCCTATTTTACGAGATTCATGGTAAGGATGTGTCTGTGCCGTAGGACGCCGAGAAAGTACTCCATAAAGCATTCCCGTTAGTACAATAGCCGATAGAAGTTTCACAAAGCGTGCCGCTTAATGGAATTAGAAGCGCCAAAGATTTAAATACCCCGAGCCTCCAAACAGACTGGTTAACCCGTTGACGTGCAAATTCTCTTCGTTCTGCTACTAGAAAGCAATCGAATAACCTTCTTTCCTGTTCTTCGTATCATCGTTTTTAATGTACGATAAATTAACGACAACGTAAGACAAGGTATGGTAAATTTGTATAAAGATAAATTATTTTTCTTGCAATAATACATTTAAGCGATCGTGTCACGGTAGTACGTGGAATGCGATTCATTCGAGATACGACCGAATCGAAAAGGCAACTGCACGTTTACGGTAAACTCTTGACAGTTTCTCTAACGGAACTTCCGCATCGATGAAGATTGTACTTTTGGCAAAGGGAATTTCTTATTTTTACTTCCACTTTCTTGATAGTCGGAAACTCGACTACACTCCCCACGGTACATTTCACAGAATTAAAAGAAACCCAAATATCTTTGTTCCGAATGTGCTTTCGGCCAACTTCTTCCTTCTATATCGTTCTTTTCTTTCGTGTTAAAAGGACGAAATTAAGGCAACAAGATGCTCTGCTGGTTTCTCTCTCTCCCTCTCTCTCTCTCTCTCTCTCTCTCTCTCTCTCTCTCTCTTCCATATACTTTTCTTGCTAATTGTAGAAATTTGATTACAAATGGGAACAAGTTCTCGTGAAATCGTCGTCTAACAACGTTTATAACGGCGAGTCCTTGTTACCGGAAGATGACTGAAACGAGACTCGCTGCTGGAACCAAAAAGTCGATGGAAAGTGCAAAGGGTCTGGTATAGAACGTGTATGCAAGTTGGTAAGTGGAGGCACTCTTGCTCCAACTTGGCATACGGCCAGCTTTTCCTCTCTGCGACTTCGAATGTGCTTGCGAGAACAAATCCGTTCGTTCGTAGTTAGAGGAAACTACCCCATCGAATCATCGCTGCACTTTGATTGATCGTGATTTCGCTCTTTTTCATGTAGCTACCATCGTATCGTTCTATTTTCGGAAAATACCGCGTTTCGTATTTCGCTTGCTTATTCTCCGAGCTTTAGAATTCGAAACTTTAGATCGCGACACGTCGATTAACCGGCGATGTTTTGTAATTATTTTGCAAGCAGTTTGATCGATGCCACCAGTTCGTGATAAATTAACACTTTTCTTCTCTTTTTTTTTTTCTTCTTTTTTTGAAAGTTAATAGTCCGCCGTATTAAACCATCTACGCTAAATTAAACGTCTAAGATTTTCTGAATGATAAACGCGTATAGATAAAGCCTGATCCGGTAACAAACGACGAGAGCTCGGCAAAGCCAAATACAATAAACTCTTGGTGAATTGATCGCGTTCTATTTCAAGGCTGCAGAGGAGGAGAATATTACTTCGCTCGCGCGGAACGTTCTAATCTAGCTCGTAGCAATTTCCAAAATCGCGAGTGCCTCTCTGTCAGATAACTTTCTGCATATATTTACAGACGCTGCCTGTTAAACTGCGCAAACCTCTCGAACCCCGCGACTAAGAGCTTTGATATAGCTGACGACAATTGGTGTCGCAAGTTACACAGGCCACAGGCGATGTTCCTCGAACTGGCTCCGGTTACTGCGTCCCTCTCTCGTTTCATATCCATAGCGGAGAAGCGGATCCACTTTTCCCTGCAGTTCCACTTTCTTAATCCCGATTACCAACCTCCTTTCCGCGATAACGTACGGCCAAAGTGAAACAAAACTTTCGTCGTCGTGGAACAAACGATCGCGAAGACGTAAAATCGCGGCGGTGGCGTACGCTGGCAAAAGTCAAACGATCGTTCCTCGTTCTACGGCCATTGAAATTTAAGAAAGCATAGCTACCTGCCAGCCATCCCGTTTCGACGCAAAACCAGGGAATTGCACCCAAGACAAATCCAATTTCTATAATACGCAGCAGCGTTACCGATCAAAGTTATTTCGCCAGTGTCTGTTCAAGTTGCCCCGGGATTTCGTTTCGTTTTCCTGACGAGAAGGCAGGTGCCCCCTTATCTCAAGAGGACGCGAGTCTTGCGGGATATTCCCCGGAGAAATTGTCGCAGCCTTATTCCCCAGTGCCTTATACCTTCCGACTATCATCCGATCGCAGCCTTCCAATTCTGTACGTAGACGAATCTCATTGTCTACTCCGCCTTCCCATCGTGATGTTTCCACCCCATCCTCGGCAACCTAGCTGACAGCGAGACGAAAGGAACTTCGATCCTTCTACGATTCCTCCTGCTCCTCTCGAGGACGCAGCAGCCCCGCCACACGAACCTGTTTTTCCTCGTGAAAAGCTTTTCAGCCTCCCCTGCTCGTACGAACCGACGATTCCATCGACTCGATACAGTCGATATTATCCAGTCAATATGCGAGGAATTTTGCGACAACGATAACGATTTACTTTGTAAAAGTTGACGCGTGTCGTTGGAAACTTCTTCTTCTATAGACGAGCTTCTTCGTCTCTTGTCTGGAAGTATGGAAAGGAAAACGCAGGATCGTGTGTACCGGTCGAACGCAAACATTCGATAGGATAAGTTTAACGCGTCGAGAGGAATCGAGCGACGCTGCGAAAATCCATGAAAATAGAGAGGCTCGTGGAAAATCGAGGACACGTGGGTCAATTTCCGGATAGAGAACGTCGTACGCTGCGAGCGTAATGATCTTGATTTCAAAGGCAGATCGTGGCAGAGGAACGAACGTGTAACTCGTCGAGTTTCGTTTGTTCCACTGGCCGTCAATTTCTAACAAAAACCGCGCCACCGCTGCGAAAAACTCGAAACGAACGATAGAATCTATTTTGCCTTCTGTTATCGTTTATTTTACTTTATTCCTTTTATCTTTATCGGGCATTTTCGCACAGACATAATCGCACATAAGGCATAAAAACGCGGATAGGAAAAAATGGAGGAAAAAGTATCATTTACGAGAGAACGACGAAGCATTTGATTCTATTGAACCGCGATAACCAATTAAACGTAAAATATTTACGAGTCGGTGATAAACGTGGGAAAGGGAAAACGCGCGGGATGGGCGTCTTCTGGCGAAATATATTAAAAAAATACCCCGCGGCAGCTGCGTCGTGTGATACACCAAAAAATATTTTCATCCATCCATATAAATCGCGGCGGTTAGTTTTTTCCCGATTTTATTAGCTGGACGTTCCGTAAATAATGGAAACGAGCCAGTCGTATATAATTGTGCACGTTATCTATAACTGCGCACAGTTGCGAATATATTCGAGAGGAAATTTCGAAAAAAAAAATAATAATAATAAAAGAATATACAGGAATATAATTGGATGAAATGTGAAGCTCGAAATCGAACAAATTGCCTGTGTAATATCTCTGTACTCTTTACCTTTAATATTATAGAACGCAAGTTAGATCATAGAACCTGATACAATATCGTGCAAAACCATATACACACGCGAATTCAAGAATCATCGCTGGCGATTTTTACGCTCTTGGCTTTCTTTTCTTCTCGTGGGATCATTCTATATCATCCTATATATGCATTTTATGACACTTACTTCGTGACTCTATTACGAAACTATAGAAACACGTCCCTATGAATGGCACTGCAACACTGTGTGCAAGTATTTCATAAACGCGTTAGTTCTTGTTGTGAGATCATCGTCGCGAAAGGTCACTGTCAAGTAGCCTAAGACTTGGTCGCGATAGTACTACATACATATGTATTTTTCCTACGATTCGATTGACCGTTCAAACGCTGCATTGAAACGGAACGAAGCAAAAAGAAGACAAGAAAAAGAGCGAAGACAACCGAGGAGAGGATAGAGATAGATCGTCGACCATCGTTTTTCAACGACGACAAGCTTTTTCGCGGCGTCGACAACTGACGACCAGGAACCCAGACACGTGAGATTCTCGGCGAAACGAGAACCGCGAGAAAGATCCTCTCTTTCTCTCCGCCTCTCTCTCTCTCTCTCTCTCTCTCTCTCTCTCTCATTCTCTCGTGGGATAGGTGGATACGACACGATGGATGACAGAAGATGGAAAAAAATTAAGAGGGCGGAGAGAGAGAGAGAGAGAGAGAGAGCAGGAGAAAAAGAGAAAAAGAAAAAAAGAAAGCGTCGGTAGCAGGCCGAGTCTAAGTGATTGCCGGAAGTGACATCGGCGGACGGGTAAACGCTTTATCGCAGAGCTAACGAGGCAGTCCGCGCGACTTTACCGCGCTCGGTTTCGCGCTGTGTGCCTCAATGGAAACGGGATCAGGATAGGTGCCCACCTCCCCAAATAAATCCTCTTTTTACGACAGAGATTTATGAAAGCCATTCCCTACTCCCCGGTTCCTTTCCCTTCCCTGTCTTTTCTCGCCTCCGGCCTACTCCCCATCTTTCTCTTCTTGCACCAGTGGAATCGAAGGGGAGCAGGAGGAGGATAAAGTAGAAAAAGAAGGAAGGGATTGCAGCAGCTCTTCTCGCTAGGCGTAAGGATGGGCTCGAGCTCCGAACGTTGGAAACCCAACCGGAGGCTGAGTATCCCGGATTCCGGGCAGTTTCAGGCAAAATGAGGTAATTAGGATGCAGACGAGAAACGATGTCTCCCACCTCCGTCACATCCTCTCTCTTTCTCACCCTCGTCTCGCTTCGTACCACCCTCTATCTCTTCGTGTGCGCGTGTATATCTCCTCTCTCTCTCTCTCTCTCTCTCTCTCTCTCTCTCTCTCTCTCTATCTCTATCTCTCTTTCATCTTACGCGGACGTCGTCTTTGTCGTCTCTCTACCTCTCCGCCGTCTAGCTCTCGCAGGCGCACGCCAACAGCACGAGTACAGCGCAGTGGTAAATCAAAACCGTCGCGCTAAGAAGTCTTTAAACGTCTCGCGTATATGCAAATTACGCTACTGCACCGGCAAAGTGCGAAAGGAAATTTGAAAAATCGCGCTTCCGCTATTGCTGCTGGGAACAAGAAGAACGAGCTGTATGAGAAACGCGAGCGGCCACTTTCCACGGGATATTTGCATCGACGATGAAACAGCGATTCTTCGTACAACCTCGCGTAGACGAAGGTAGTCGAAACATAGCGACGGAATTGCGGAGCAAATCGACCGTATAGATCTGTCCAGCGTGTCGCGGCCGAGATCTCGACGACTGCGAAGCCGACCGACCGATGACTAATCTCGCTGCACGATTCGTCGAAACGATTAACTTAACGCGCTGAAGCGTGCACCGCCGCTCCCTTCCGTTCATTCAGCCAACGATTTATACCACTTTCGTTCAGTGACAATTTTCTCTCATCTACCGTAGAATCGTCGCAGTCTACAACTAGGACGTACGGTAGAACCGTGGATTCGTCGACTCTGTGCGTGGAACCGTGGGCCACGGAGGAAATATGATGAAACGAAATGCATACCTCCGTCGCCGTTTCTTCCCGACAAACATTTTCAAGAATCCAATCCCCGGGTCCTCGTACAAAACTGGATAGACAAACTCCGTGGGATACCTGTTATCCGTAGTAGCCAAACACGTAGTGACCTCGCTCGGCGCCAGAGACGGAGAGAAATTCAGCCTGATCTCCCTGGAGACGCAGAGGCCAGAAGCCACGAACGGGATGAAGAAAAATAGATAAGAAAAAGAAGACGAAGGAGAAGCAGGGGAAACAGAGGGAAGAGGAAAGGGAAAGTCGGTAAATGGAGGAGAAAAGAAGGAATAAGGAGAGAGAGCGAGGAAAAAATATTGAATGAGGGAACTCTAATTCTCGCGTCTTCTAACCACTTCCTCTCCACCTTTTGCTGGTCGACGATGCTTAACGGCGCTCGAGTGTGCTACGAGCACCAGAAAGGGTACTTTGGTTGGGAACGCGGCCACGGTTGGCTTCGTTGTCACAGCATATCCGATGCAAATGTAACGATGAAAAAGTCGCTCGTAACGAACGTCACCGGTAACAATCGATTCGAGTATCGAAGTTACGATACATATCTGACAGGGATGAAACAACAGGGCGACCAGAGGTACATGGCGCGTTACCATGCGCACACTGACCAGATGATGGCAGAGAAGTGCGACGGCTTCATTAACAGCAATTTATCACTGGATCGGCGGGGGCCAGCGGCAGGCGCCACCATTAACCCCCTAAGGTCGTTAGGTTGCGGTTTGACATGAGAACATGCCCATAACACTGTTCGGTTATACGTACCTAACGTGTACCACCTATCTGGCCGGTGGTAAAGCACAGATCCATTGGCCTCTGCCTCTAGAACGCGTACAACAGCCGGATGAGAGCGGAGAAGGAACAGCTGTAGAGCGAAGGGATGCGAATAGGATTGAACGAAGATGGAGAGAATGGAAAGCAGACAGAATGAGTAAACGAACATTGTAAAGGGTGAGAGTGGGAGGGAGAGAGAGAGAGAGAGAGAGAGAGAGACAAAGGATAGACTCGCTGCTACGTCACAAGCTAACCATTAGCGGTCGTACGGGCTCGTGTTTAGACACCCCGTTATTGAATTGGTTACCTACGCCCCCTTATCCTGCATATCGAACCCGATGTTACACGTTCCGTCGCTAACGTTAAAATCGACAAAGCTAGCGAACCCAAGGACAGCGATTTTCAATGTTATTAGACACCGTGTGCCGAGGTTCGTTTAACCGAAAGTCGTTTCAAGTTGTCGATCCTTCCCTGGTCCAGTTTCGCGCGTTACACGCCAACGCGATTAAACGATTCCTTGCGAGAGGTCATTATCACCGAAGCGATTGTCCTTCGTAGTACTTTTAGGTCAAGAGCATAAGAGCGTTCCGTATCGCTTATGGAACGCGACACGCTCGGTGAAATATTCGATCGCGCGTACAACCGTTTAGCGTACACGCGTTGTTCCCGTGGCACGAAGCTCGACACGGGCCTAAGTTTATTATCGCAGAACCAAGGGTCGAACGAAATCTCTCAAGTATTTAGGGGTATTACCGATAAGTACTACTGGCTATAGGTATGCTTGGGTATTCCGGAATGGTATTTGCGATATTACTCGGAAGCTGGAATAATAGGCAGGAATTCTATGCGCGAATCGTGGAATATATTCGGAATCTCGAGCGAAGAATGACGCGCTGGGAAAAAAGAAGGGGATTCTAAATAAAAGGAGTCGGGTTTATTTATAACGAACAGAACGTAGCGCGTAACGGAGCGCATAAATAGCGTGTTTTATAGACGTAAGAATATAGGTCTCGATCGAAGCAACAAGCTGTTTCGAAACGCGATATATGTACTTTGTGCCGAATTCACCGCGCCAACTTGCCATCAACGCGATGGAACGCGACGTTTCCATAGAATATACTTTCATATCGTTCTCCAGCCGACGCGTACATCGATGAAACTGTTTTAATTAAAACGGTCTATCTGCCTCCACTCGTGTAAGATTTAATCAGGCCATAGACTGGAATCGGGCACGTGTGTAATTTAAGTTCCACCGTATCAGCGCCAGCGGAACCCGCCTTTGCATTCGACTAATCCGCGTGAAAGCAAGGATTTTGGGGCTTACGTAAGCGGGACTTCTCAAAATGAACAAGTCGCGTTCAAAGGTTCGAACTCCCTCTACACACTCGCGTGAATATTCATTAAACACGAGATACGTAGAACGAAGGCGGAAAACGGAAGGGAGACGTAAAAACAACAGAGCGGAAACTCGCGTCGATAGTTCGAACAGTTTCATCGGAGAGAAAGAACGAGCCCGTTCTCCGTTTCTTCAATTATGGAATAATTAACTAAAGATACTTTGAAAGCAAATTGCCTTATGTACTTGAAAGCGGCAGACCGGTCTTTCCTCTTTTAACCGCTTCTCCTTCCAACTTTCCTGGTAACTGCTAGCCTTACAACTTCTACCTACGTTTCCAGCGCCCATGCACGGAGAGTCGAAGCACCCACTTCTCTCCCCTTCGCTTCTTACGCGCGTAGATTATTAATTTCGTTAATTTCCCCTTGGTTTTCAGAATTCGTCCGTTCGTTAGACCACTGCCCTTTGCATCAACCCTACGCGGAACATTTTTACACCGTGTAACAAGTGGCTGCCGGCTAAAAGAAACCCTTTCGCTCCAGTTACTCGCGGCTCTCGACTTCTTTCGATTCAACCGCGTCTTTATTCGCACGAACGATCAACGTATCTGTGTAAAAATAATACTCGAAACAACCTATGTACCGTCGTAAACTGTCCGCCGTAAGTGGAAGAATTTTCGAAAAGTTTAGACTCTGTAAAAAACGAACTCCTCGTGTATCGTTCGTCGGACGATCCATCGTACGTACGTGTTGTCGAACAACAGCGAAGCGGAACAATCGATAAACCTGAAAGCTCGATGACGCGTGCTAGCAAATTCTTCGAGCACCGCGGTTCTAACTTTAATTAACGTCTGCTCCGAATACCAGGCGAATTGAAATTCACGTACGACACTTACAAATTCGATGGTTCGCTGGAGTGTTATGTGCGTCCGCGATCCTCGCACTCTCGCCGTCGTCGTCGTCGTCGTCGTCGTCGTCGTCGTCGTCGTCGTCGGGTAAGTTTCAACGAGGAGCGCGACTTTACGCGTTCATATTGAAAAAAGTCAACAACGCAACGCGGCGGCGAGAAAATGTGACGGAACGAAGTGAATATTGGCTATCTCCCCGAGCTTCGACGTCATTAAAACTTTTAGATTGCATAAGAATGGCTTTCCATTCCCGTCTCTAACACTCTTCAGAAGACGTCATGTCGGGCAAGAAATTCTTGCTCGGTCAAGCAGTAATTACCAGACTCGATGATAAATTAAATGGGGAAAAAAAGATGCTTCCTCTTATTTTTTTCTTTTTCTTCTTTTCCTGTTCTCTCTTATCTTTGTGTTTTCTCTTTCTGTCTGCCGCTCTATTCTCGCGAGAGATCTATGTACATCCCCTTCTCTGTCGTTTGTATAAGTAGATTACTAGCATTACAGAGTAATATAACTCCGTTCTTCTCAATAATACGAAAACTTTCCACTCGTCATGGACAAGCAAACGGGGGATTTCGTTATAGACAGAGTCGAGGAACTTTTTAACACTTAAAAGGATCTTGGAAATATATCGCGTAGAAATTGCTATTCCAGGCGCTCGGATAAAAGGCTTGCGAAAGGTTATTACGTCTGAGTGCACGACTTAAGGGAAAACAAAGCAGTCGGAATAGAAACATCTTTCCGCGAGATCGATAACAATTATGGGGATGATGAAATAAATCTGACAATTTTCGAGCATTAAAATTACAGACGAGTCGGATACACGACGACGTCGAGTGGTATCTTGCACGGAGATTCGTATTAATTTTATAAACTCGCGCGTGTCAGTTCGCGCTTAACGATCATGTCCGCAACTACCACGCTTTATATAGAAGCGACTAAAAAAAAGTCTGAATTTACGGTAAAACCCGAAAGTAATGCCCAGTGTATTATTATCAACATCTGCTTTTCGATTGTCTTTCGAATTGAGAATTACATCCCGAGATAATAATCGATCGTATATCATTTTCTATCGCTGTAGTTCAACTACGAAACTGGTATAGCTGCTATAGTTAAAACTTTTAAGATCCAAGAAATTGATTTGTCGTTTATACGAAAATTTTAAGGGGAATTAATTTTCCACGGAAACGTTCCTTCCGCTGTCGTGCGAGATACTCGAAAAGGAAACGATGTCGTGGAGAAAAAAGCGTAAAAGTCACAACCGTGTTTAAGGGAAACGCGTGAAATGCAAATTAATTGGCGAGCAGTTCAGAGTATTATCCAGCCGTAAGAGAAGCATTGTATTAGCATCCTTTTCTTTTCGGTAGAGCCTTTGTATCGATACAGACTCGCGTGCCTCGATCCAAATACAAAAGAGCAACTCAATGGAGGCAGGATAGAAGCTAAAGAGAAAAAAAAGAAGAGAGCTGGATGGATACTAGGTCATCCTTTGGCGCGATGATGTTACACCGGTACATTCCGCTTACGAATACGTCTTTTAGAGAAAGAAGAAAGAAATGAAAAGGAGAAAGAAAAGGCAGAAAATAGTTGGGGAAAAAACGCTCGTGACCCAGCGGGCGTGAATGTTATCGTTTCCGGTGTAGAAGCAGACTGCGTCGCGTAACATCTTGTCCCGTGTGAAATGTCAGCTTTCGCGCTGAATAGCATAGCCGACGACGAATTGACATAGTTGGCGAACGTTAAACTAATTTTTCGTCTCCCGGCTTGCGGAACAATCGTCGCCGACTGCAATTTCGACGAGAAACGCGTTTGTGCGTGGCAACTGAGCGGCGAAGGTAGAAGTTGCGGGAGTCGCCAGTAGTATAATTCCATCGCCTTTATCCCTACGTTCTAGGCTCGGCTCAATTTTCATCATCAAAGTTACGCACGTACGTACATAACGCTTTTGAACACGAGAACGGGAAATGGGGGAAGATGAAATCTCGGTCGTTAATTAGTACCCTGCGACCGGGGAGAAACGTCGAAACTGAATGGGTAATTCGTGCGCAAAGAAACGCAACGATTTCTAGAAATAGAAGGTGGGCTAGCGCGTGTTCGATAAAGCTGCAAAGAGAAGTACGAATCTTTTAATGAACATCGTTCGTATTATATTTCGTCTCTTCTCGAGAAGACTCTTCTCCGCCTCTCTTCCTTTTCTTCTTCCCCTTTTCTTTCTCTGTCGGCGTTCCTTCTCGTTTCTTTTACCACGACACGACACGCGATCGCTAGCAAGAAGCACGACGGGAAACAGAATTACACGGACGAATTCTAGCATAAATAGTATTTGCTAACGAGTTGCCCTGTTGCAAGCCGCATCCGCTAACGCTACTCCGGCCGCAGAGGGATGGCCCAAGAAATTAAGAGGGACCACTTTGGTTTCGGTCCTCCGAGGTTTAAGGCGAGTTTATGCTCCAATTACCTCGTTTGCAGTATTAATTCGCGCCTCTATACCTTCCTCTCTTCCTTCTGCTGGCCCGGTTTAAACGGCGAAACAGGGCGAACAGAGGAATAAGGAAACGACGGACCAAGACAATAAGAGAGAAATAGAGGCGAATCGAAGGAGAAGAACCTTTGCAAATGTGTCTCGGAAACTACAAGCCGCGCGAGGATTACGGATTGGACTCGGGGCACGAGCATCGACTTGCACGAGCTCGTGCAAGGATCACAAGTTAGGAAGTCGTAACCGGTTCGGGATTAAGCTTGTCTCGGGCAATACCTTCGGGTGAATGCGAAATATATCCGGACTATGTGTGGATCAGGCTTTGGTTCCGCTTCGCGTAGCTAGGCTATACGTTCACCAGGACACCATTTCGAACCGTGCAATGAACTTTTACCGTGCGCTAAACGCTGCAATCCTTTAATGTGACGTACGTGTTACGGAATACGAAGGATAGAGAGAGAGAGAGAGAGAGAGAGAGAGGAGAGTGGAGAGTGGAGGCGAGAAAGAGTCTTTCGCGAACGTATAAGTTTCGCGTACTTGAAGCTGCTGTTTTAAACTAACTTTGAAGAACGGTAATAACCACGGCCATAACCCGGAATTACGAATAAATTCGTTTCAGAATAGTTAAAGTAAAAAGGTATTAGTCAAGGTAAATACGATGCGCGTATATGTATTATTTACTCGACGATTTATTTAGTTAATCTTCTGCACGGGTCGTATAAAATCAGGCAATTTTTAATGTTACGCGTATAAAATTAAACGGATAAATTTGGCAAGTAAACGCCGTCGTTGATCGTACAATGTTATTAATAACATTGACGTATCGCGTCGCGTATGCCGTAAGAGAGAGATAATCTTGAAAATACATCTAACTAGGAAGCGTCTATTTAGAGTCAGGAACGCTCGCTCCGGAGTAACCGGGCATACGATGAAACAAGGAAAAAGTTAATTTTTCTGGAAAGTTTGACCGTGGCCTGTGTATATACAAAGTCGTTGGCGTGCACGATTTCAAAGTGTTCGCGTTTCTCTCTTCCGGTTTCTTTCGCCGAGAGAATCAAACTATCCCGGGGGATACACGGTTACTTGTGATTCTATGCGAAGCACATTTCCGAGAAGTTCCACGCAGGTTAGGCTGAGCTATCTATGGTGCTACGTATTCTCGGCATTCACCGTTTAATCAGCAAGCAACTTGGCTGCTCCATAGAAAGCAAGTTTGGTTAGCGAGGAACGGTAGCCCGGACACTAGGCAAGATAGTCTGGCACGCGTATCGATCTTCGACGTTCGGCCAAACTTATCAAAACCGACGCTACTATAGTTGCGTAGTAAAGCGCGGTAGCTTCTCCGCGCGATATTTCTTCGCGGAGACGAGCGTCGGAACGCTTCGAGCGGCATAAGTTTAAATTCTTAAATTCATAGATTCTCCATCGACTCGTCTTTCGTGCAACTCCGACGCAACTCCTAAACGAACCTTAACAAGAGTCGAGTTCGCCACGTTTCGAAAGAGATCAGCGCCAGCTCTTCTCCGGTGCTACGCGCCGTCTAATAAGTATACACTTTGTACCGATCGAAAACTTCCTTAAGGATTGCTTCGCGTGGCAAAAGTTGGCTGGAAACTGGGAGCAGAGGGTTGCGCGATCGTGAATTCTCTCGAGGCGCTAAACTAGACCGGAGCATAAAGGTCCTAGGTTTGCCAGAGAACGTTAGATCACAGAAGTGGATATAATCGTGAGTAAATGGTCCGTAAGTAACAGTCGAGGAAAACGTTTGAACGACCCTCATCCTCTTACCATTCTCCGACCACCTTTGGACTGTCGACGGATAGATACATGCAGTCCCCGTTACCACCATTCCCGACACGCTCGCTAACGCTGTATCTTGATTATATTCCATTTAGGGTACGGCCTTGCCGCCCGTGCACTCGGCCAACTCGCGAAGTATTTCCACATCGAGATATCTCGTTTGTCACAGGGGTTACCGTGAACCGACGAATTTCTTGCTCTAAATATAGTCCAGCAGAAGCGACAAGTTGCTGGAACGTCGTTACCGGCCAGTCTTCCAGTAACCACTGCGAGAAACGTATTCAGAAAGTGTATGTACGCGCACCAGTTAACCCGTGTCACGGTTAAAACCGTATGCCGACGTTAGAGCGAGTTGAAGCCCTTTGATGGTACGCGAATGACCATTTAGAGTTTTCGTTTGTAGATGGATTTTTAAAAGGATAATTAAGCTACGGATGTGTATGCTTCAACGAGAACGTTTTCCTTCCTATTTTCAGGTATCTTGCGTCTTCGAATGCAAACGTTGGATTTACGACAACTCAGGGATCGGAAAACGAGTGTTAGTATAGTTACGAGTCAAATTTTAATCCGTTAACACACATGGAGCGATAGAATGTACATTGAAAAATCAAAAATTAGTTGCACATAGGTAGGAATTCTTCGAAGATCGACACACATCGAACGAGAAACGTCGTAAATCGTTATAAACGTTAATTTTTCCTCTTATCGTCTCAAATATGATTTTATACTTTAGATAATCCTATTGGTTCGTTTCTCGAAACGTTCAAACAAAGAGAATCGAAAGTCTAACGAAAGATAATAAAAGATTCGCCGTTGCTGACTACGTTGTTACGGTCTCCGCTGTACGCAGCGCACTTACGAAACGTTTAAAGACCGATGTATTTTCCTGCGTATCGTTTCCCATTACCCATTCTGTTTCGTTTATCCGGACCGGAATCTGTCTTCGCGAGGGACGAACGTTTCATCGAGTATCGTATCGTCGGTTGACTTCGCTCGATTTACTTCGAGTATTCGTTTTCTGTTAACGGGCCAAAGACATAATGTGTTTGCGGAACATAAAACCTTTGGGAAATCAACGAGAATATCGTACAGGCTCGTTCAACGAATTCTCCCTTTCTCTGTCCCTCTCATTTCTGCAAACGCACAATCGCGTTCCTTAGATTCGAGAATCACCAAATTGCTTGATACGCGAACCGTTAGGTTTCTCACGAATCGGCACGTTCTCGATTATAATCGGACGTTTATCGAGCACGATTCCAACGCTAATCCAATCGTCGCGTCTGTTTCGCATTGCAAATACGAGAGCGCGAGCGAGACGACGAAGAGATAGAGACGTGGACCAGCTACCCGTAATGAAATTACATGTACAGGAAAGATGTAGCATCTCCAGCAGAGTCGATATTAGATCCTCTTGTACTCCATGACGTTATTGTAAAAGTAACGCAGAAAAGTCAGCTGTACCAGCTGCGCGAGCTGATCCGATGAAATTTAATCACATCTCGCCGACGTTACGATATAGTATCCATAAATCTTGGAATCGACGTACCCTCGTACTGAAAATGTCTCTGAAAGGTATTTCCCGGTGTCGCAGCTTTTCCAACATTAAAACTCCTTATCCCTGGCACGACTTATCCTCGCTCGCAGTAACACCACCGACGTCGATTTCTTCAACACCCTTTTTCCCTCCTTCTTCGCCCGTTCTCCTCTGCCTCTGCCACCTCTGCTTCCTCTCACTCTCTCTCTCTCTCTCTCTCCCTCTCTCTCTCTCACACACACTTTTTCTCTCTTCCTTTTTCTTCCTACATCCTCTTCACCGTCAACCCCACGATCTCACCCCTTGCTCACGACCTCCGCCGCTCTCCCTCGCCAATCGACCTTTCTCCCCACTTTACATTCCACTCCGCTAGATTTATTTGTCGATACATATTGCGCTTGCGAGGACTGACAGTAATCTCCGACCCGGTGGCGATTCGTTCCAAGTTCACGAGTTGAGCAATTGACGAGCGCGACAATACGATGCGACGCGACATGCCGTTCGATTCCATCGAGTTGTCCAACATCGATCCACCTAGCGCTTCTCGATTTTCACTGTTCCCGATTTTCTATTCGTCGACTAGCTGCGTGATCTGCAAAGGTGTTTATATAACCGACGGGTTAAAGAACCGTATACATCGAGACACCGGTGAAATTAACTTTTTACAAGCTAGACTTTCTCCGTTTACGTGTTCCAAAGCGTGTAGAAGCGCAAAGTGCTTTCAAGGGTGCACACCCTCATCAGACCGAGTCAATGCGTCGAGAGCCACTCCAACGAACACGCCGATTTTCAACCAGCAACTATGCGGAAGAGAATAAACAGCTAGGGAGAAAAACGAGAAGCCTCGACTTATATCGCTCTTAACGATTTATCTCGTTCTAAGCAACGATGGACCGCGGGACGCAAATACAACCGGCGTTAAAACACGAGCTGCTTATCGCTGTCGTTGCTCTTACTAGTCGATCTTAAGAAGAGGTTCGTATTCACGAAATCCTATCAACGGCGTTAACTCGGTGTCGAGACCGCGACGTCTCTTATTCGATCCAACGACAAAATCGATAACTTGGCTTTAATAGCTCTGACAAATCCAAACGCTGTTTGCGGCTTCGAAACACGGTAGAACCGTAGAACGCATTCTAAACACAGCTTCCTATTACTCACATGTCACGTCCACGTTGACCAGAACTGTTCGCTAACAGTTGACGAGCTGCTTGCGTATTGATTCCGAACAAGTGTAGAATCGTGAGTACGTGCTAGAGAAATAGGTTCTGAAAGGAGCATTATTAGAAGGAGTATTAGCCTTCTTTCGGCTTAACTGCTTAACCTTAGCTACATTTTGCTTTCGAACGATCTCTACCTCTCGAGAACACGCTGTTGTAGGACAAGCGGAGCACGTTCTTGCTGCGAAACGATGCAACCAGAAAATCCTATCGCTCTGACGACCCAACGGTCGCCGCACAATAGTCGCGATGCAATTGATTCGCTCGGCCGAAGTGTCGGTTCTATTAATATCGCTGACATTATCGTCGTCGCGGTACATACGTTATGCACGCCGTCAGTGAGCAATATCAGCCAGAAACTGGTTGTCACGCACGTATAGGCGTAATACGGCATGAACGTAGATCAACGCTTAACGAAACATCCCGACGTCCAAGAGCAAGCGCCGGCCGGAATTAACATACGGGTAAACATAGGTAATACGAGGCGGATGCCGGAATATGGCTCGAGGCGGATAGACGTAACCAGTATTGCTATCTCTAACCGGCATCTCGATATTACGCCTCTCCGCATTTCGGGAGTTGCACCATAACCTACCCCAAAACGATGGAAATGGGTCGGGGATGGTACCTTTAGCACGGCTATACCGGACCGATCTCGACGATCAGAAGTCGAAAGCTCGGGCGTGGACAAATTGGGAACGATACGAGAGAGATATCCTGGGTCAGACGCATGCGAATCAAACGATTTGCCAAGATACAATGTGCTTTGTATGGAAACGTACCTCGGTGATGCCAGAAGGTTCTTTTATTTTGTGCACGAGCTTGCGATCGATTTGCCACGTATCTACGAACTAATCTCGTAGTAACTTGAAACCAGTGTATTTTTGATTCGACTATAAAGATAGCTTTTTCTTTTCAACGTTAAGAATAAAAAGTGTACCATTAACCCTCGAAATCATAACGATCCAGTATGTACGTAACATATAATTCATCTTTAAAATTTATCTGTTTCTATTTAAACGAAACCGATAACCACGTCGTGTAATAACGTTATCTGTTTTTTGGAAATACGTACAAAGCCACTCTTAACGTAAGTCGACTCGGCACAAAGTGCAATAAAATTATAGCGAAATTTCGTAGCGTTTCGTTTTATGAAAAACGCGCGTTTTATAGGCTGCACGAAGACTCTATAAACGTCCTTCTTTTTTCAAATATTTCGCGCGATACGATCGTTCGTATTAAGCTAATAGGAGAGGAATTCAAGGTACGCGTTTAACTCTGTGATAAAACTCGTTTCTCTAAAATTCTCCGACCTCGATCTTTTATAGCCGATCTCCGACCAACGAACCTCGTAATATACGAATATGAGTTTTATCTGAAGACAACGTCGTCGGTCGAGCAACACGGACGATGCGTTCGTAGAAAGTGGAAATCGAAATGTCGGTTCGCGTGTGTCCACGCGGGTACAACGACTCCGCATACCGTGGACGGTAAAAATGGACAAAGGTAACCATAGTACGCGATAGTTGCGGCCAATGCTCCCTCTCTGTGTGTCGACTGTATCGTTGATGCGGTAACTTCGGTCATTACATCGGTGATGCCGTGCACCGAAGTGCAGGTTATTCCCGTTGCAAGTGGCCACCGCAATCGCCAGAGACAGAGGAGGGAACAACCCGAGCAAGGACAAGAGTTTGCATTGTCCTATCTGCGTAGTTTATACGTGTCATATGCGGTACAACCGGTAGATACGCGTGTATGTGCAAGGAATCGTTCTCTGCCGTGTCGTGTTTCGAATACACACGCCTCGCGAACATCGCATCACGAATCTAAAAAACTTAATATCCACCGTTGCGCTACCGGCGTGTCCCGACTTAAAAGCAGATTTGTTTTCTCATTCTCGGGCATATTTTTCTCGCTTCCGTGTGAGTCCTGTAACTCTCTCTCTCTCTCTCTCTCTCTTTTTCTCTCTTTTGAGACGTATACACACGTGACACGTTGTTCAGGTTTCGCCTGGACGAGCTCCTAAAGCCACAACTGTTCTGCAGAAGCCATAAACCATCTAGGAAATAGGCAATCGGGGTAGTTGGAAAGTAAAAACGAGAGATGTTGGTGTTTTAATTTCCTCGTTGTTTGTTAAGAATTATTTAGTTTAAGAATTACCAGGATGCTCGGATAATTTGCGACGAGAAAGATTTAATGGAAAAGTAAAACTACGTTCAATTGGAAATCACAGGATGATAGAAGGTGTGCGTGTAATCTAAGGCTTGTGCATATCACCGCATGAATACTAAGGGCAAAAAGCTTGCGCGGAATTTTCTAAAGATACATATATGTGCGTATATATCTACAGGATTTATCTTGCAGAATGCTAATTTTAATTTGTCAGAGTGTGATTCGAAAAAAATACGAGCTTAAGTTTAAATGTAGTAATATCGTGCTTAACATCGCGCTCGTTACTTTACGCTGACATATTTTTTACGGTAACGCCAGAAATTATTTCAAATAAATGATTTAAACATGTTAGTAACGCGAATTCTGTGGAATATTTCTGGCTGAGTTTACTGCTCGCGTAAAAATGTCGTGTTAAGGATAAAATAGAAAAATATTAGAACAGGTATGAGGAGAAAAAATTTGAAAAATCTCGTGTTCTCCACCAGATATATAAATATATGCACGTATATATTCGTAGCCGCGCAGGATTTTTGTGAAATCATGAAAAAGTTGTCGCGGAAGGTGGCAATTAAAGCATCTTGTACAGAGTGTCGAGCTTTAGTTCGGACTTTGTTTGCGTAAATAACGTTTACTAAATGAAATGCTAACGAGTAAACACTTAGCTACTCTGGAGCCAGGTCCAGCGAAGTTAATGAAGAAAATTCAGGGTAACGTAATTCAATTATTCGCAATCACGACACAGTGTGTAGTACGTTTACCGCGACAATTATAACAAAATCAATTTAACGGCAACCGGTAAATAACGTTTGGTTGTTAGCATGACACGGGCAAAGCCTGAAAATATCCTTCATACGTAAAACGTTTAATATCGAGCTACGGAATGTCGGTTTCCCTCCTTCGAATTACGCTTTCACGTTCCATTTATCGATATCATCGATCGACCGACTTAATTTCATCGCGCGACTTTACCAAAACAACGTGTTCTTCCGTCATTCGATCAAATTCATCCAATCTTGATTAAACATTTACACGCGTTACGATAGAAATCTCCGATTTTACGGAATCATCGACGTTGCTGGCGAGCGTGGAAAGCTGGAAAATCCGCCGACGCGATCACCACAGACTCTATAAAATCGTTAAAACTAAGAGCTCTTCGCGTATATGCGTGTGACGATAAAACTTAACGAAGGAAGCGATAAACCGATCGTTTTAACCCATTCAAAGCTGGTAATGGACGTCGTACGAAGAGATTCGCGTTACGCGAAAAGTCGAAGGAACAAGGTTGTAGAAAGCATCGTGTACAATTAAAAAATGATTTCAAGCTAAAGGAGACCAAGAGGAATGGATTGAGCGTGTGCTTCAAAATTCGCAAAATTGTCATCAAAAAATTCCCTCTGCGTCGTAGTTAACGGTTTAGCAAACAATGGAAATATTTGAGAATGGAGCTACAGTATCCGCTGTGGACATAATAGCGTAAGCAACAAACGCGAGAACTCGACGAGAGCCAAGTATCAAACTTTATGCTTTCAGTCAACGAGAATAAGTGTATCCCTTCCGAGCGCGGAAAGGATGTGTAGCTTAGTTGCGACGAATAAATGCATCACCGTATAAGCCAGGACGCAATATTTTTTTCCCTTTCGTGGTTCTTCCGTGTGAATCACCGACGGCAAAAGAGAGAAAGACAGACAGACAGAGAGAAAAAGAGGCAAATGGAGAAACCGTGAAAGGGTGAGAGAGATGGGTGAACGGTTGAAAAAAGGTAACGCACGAAACGTAGCCTTTGGGGGGGGGGGCGGGAGGGGGAGGAAGAGTGAGGAGGAAAAAGGGGATAGAAGGGAGTAAAGGGAGACGTTTCGAGCGGTGGTTCTCGTTGAATTTAGAAATCCACGCGCAAGCCCATTTTCCGAGGGAAAGGCCACTTCCTGCGGCATGTCGGTGCAGCCGTATTTTATCCGTTTGCGGCGGACCCGGTTCAGTCCGCTGCCCCCTGTTCCCCGTGCCCCAGGTTTATAATAGCTTTGCGATGCGAAGATCGCGGACAAAAGCCGGACGAAAGGTAGAAAAATTCCGCCGCGGTGCTGACTGAGTTCCGGCTCTGTCCATTCGACAAACGAACTGCACGTATCGTACGCACAATAGACCAGGTCCGCGAGATCGTGCGGTTCTATTCGATACGGAATCGACCAACCTTGGATAAATTTGTTTTCTTCCTTCTTTCTCTTCTCGCTTCATCTTTTTTTATTTTTATTTTCTTTTACAACGTACAACCAACCAGTCGCCATCCGTCTGTCTTTCGGAGGAATTAACCAGAGATTTGTTGGAGAAGACTCGCCCCTGGAGGAGATCCTCGTTCCGGGACATTAACTTACGTCACGGAATTAGGTAACGTACAGTTGCCGGATAAAGCGAACGTCGCGAGAGATGGTCAATTCTTCCCGAGATACGTTGATATCGGGAGATTAGCGACTTGAAGATTTTGGTAAATCAAGTAGCGGAAGACTAACGAGTTGAGTGTATCAAACAGCGAGAAAGGAACGATTCGATAAAGGGGTATTTTAGTCGAATGACTGTTCGATCGTTCATCGTGGCCGTTACTTCAGGGATTAACCTTTCCCTGGTTTCACGAGTTAATTGAGAACGTATCGAAGTACACGGGCTTCGATCGACCCAAGAATCTCTTCCGTGTAATTAACCGAACAATAAATCGGAACGAATTATGTATTCGATATTTATGCCGACCCGTCCGCGCCACGAGCGAATTTAATCTAAAGTTTCGAGCGTCCGATTAAGCCAGGTTTTGTCAGTGGGAGGAAACGACGCAGAATTCCGTTGTAATAAATTGCGCGAGGGCAGCGAAAGTTTATCAATAAGGGACGACAGAAAGTGTGTCATTGACAAATATCTGGACAGCCGGGCGGGCGACCGGTTGTGTAAAAAAGGAGGAAAAAATAGCATGGGAGAGAAAAAAACAGAACGTCCAGTGAATTATTTTCACTTGCATCGAGCTTAATGGACGCCTGCATTTTATTTTATTTTTTGTTCCGCTTTTTTTCCAGAAGATACGAAATCACGAACGAGCGATTGGGTCGTACTCCGACGCGAGAGTACGCATGAATCGTCGATCGATTTAAAGCGCTGTCATAGCTGGGAAATGTTCAAGCGTAAAACGAAAGAGGAAATTACCGTTTCCAGTTCTATGCGCGTTTCAAGCTTGCATGTGGCGTACATCGCGACCGGTCAAGCAGAAAAGGAGTGGAAAATCTATGTTTCACGGATCGATCGATCCACGACAGTCCTCATTAACGATGTAAGCTTGTTGTCCTATATTTGAAATATCAAGAAGCCCGAAACTCCAAAAAAGATTTTACATCCCCGTTGCGGACCGAAGCGAATTCATTCGACGAAATGGAACATCGAAGTCGATTGCTGTATCGAATTGACCTTTAATTAAATTGAATCGCTAATACTCGTTTGTCGGGCAATCGGCTGTCAAAAAGATGACCGAAGAACACACATCGTTCGATCGAACGCTCTACTTCTGTTGACGTTAAAGCCATTGAAACAAAATCATAAACTATAGTCCCTGTAGCGTGAGTCTATTCCAACTTGCAAGTGCTTCGGTTGAAGTTCAACGATAGAGCAAAGACAGAGTACACAAAGCTAACGAATAGATAATTGGTGTAACCCATTAAAGACGACGGTCCAAAGGCAGTACAAGAGAGGAAGATTCTGGTCTTTCTTCGTGCATCTATAAAACGTAATACGATAAATCTTTCTCGGTATAATTATGACTTTAACTAATTCGAAATACGAATCGTATTCGTGAAAAATTCGTTCTGTTTGCAACTATAAAACCAAGCGGAAAGGTACGAGAAGACTTTGTGTCGCGCAATGTCGCCTTGCGGTTTGCTCCGTGTTTAGAAAAGAATATGCACAGCTTGATGAAAACTTAAGTACAGATTTCGTTAAAGAGGACGAACCTGGGAGTAACAGCCGTACCGTGTCGGTAGAAAACTGCAGCCGCTCAGCTATCTTTTCTTCAAAAGAATTTCCCCGTTTTCCTTCGTGCGAGTAACGAAAAAAAATCTCCGCCACGCGTGCAGCGCATTATACCCTTGACAGATTTTTCCAGTTAACCCTTCAGCTCTCTAGCCCGTTGCGCTCCCTTGAAATACGAAACGCGAACCCAGGCGGATCAAGTTTAACCTGCGTTTTTACTCTTGCTAGATAAACTGTGACCGTCTTCGAGTCAGAAAATTGCATTCAAAAGTTATATGTAGATATTTTGTAAACACGGCCAGTAGCCCGCGATACGTTTCCATGTAAGTTCATATAAGAGAAATAAAAGAGCAGCGAATAAAAGACAGCTCGCGCTCCGGTTAAAGTCGCGAAATTTTCTCTTCCAACTTATCGACCTTTCGAAAACAATATCATGGCACGCACGAATGCAACGTGTATTTTACGCAGGAAATGCGAAACGTTTAACGCCGCAACAACGTGTTATGATTGCTAAATTATTTCGGCGAAACGGATCGGTAGAGACCGTGCGCGAAGCATTTCCTCGCCACGTCGTGTCGAAATTTAACGATATCGATTAACTACCTTGTTTGCGTGATTTAATTACGCCTGATTCTTCGAAACTACTGAAGAGATTTGCGATGCTACATTAACAACGATCGAACAGCTTAAGCATAATTATCATCGAGAAGTCGCACAAATTACCCATAGAGTACATCTGACCGTCATTGAACGCATTCATATTCGTGCAGCATTTACAGGCGACGATATTTAGCCAATATCATTCTTCGTAAATGGTAATAAACGTTCAGAAGTTGATACACAAAAGAGCATCGAGTAAAACTGTTTCATTTAAATAAAAGATATCGTGCTGTTATTCGCGAAACACGCTGTATCTCACATTCCTTGAAACGACGTTTCACTATTTCAATTAATACATTTTGTACGAGATTTCGTAAACATTGTCCTCCTATCTTCGCCCGATTTAATATTTACTCAAATTCGGCACCGTGATGCAACCTACGACCATACCACAGACACTATCAAAGGAGAAGCGAAAGCGTTAACCAGTTCCCATCTTAATCATCGATACAATATACTCTCTGTGCGTGTGTGTGTGTGCGCGTGTGTGTGTGCGTGTGTGCGTACGTTTGTGTGTGTGTGTGTGACACCTAGTCCAATTGAATGCGACCTCAGCGAATTCAAATATCTCCATCCAAGCTTTAGACAGCTCGGTATGGTGGTCCTTATGATCTCAGGAAGAGGATCAGGACTGTTAGTCCTGTCCGGATGTTCTGACGTTGACGTACCGCTACCTTGATACCGAGTCGAACGTAGCAGCGAGAGCACACTGAGTCACCAGGCCCTGAGAAGGATGGTAAGGAAGGCTATAACATCGGCTGAGATTGGCTTTGGCATGTTGGTACGTCGCTTCTCATTTGAATTTAGATTCATCTCGCTCTTCCCCTACTGCACTCTCTCTCTCTCTCTCTCTCCCTCTCTCTCTCTCCCTCTCTCTCTCTCCCTCTCACTCTCTCTTTCTATCTATCTATCTATCTATCTATCTATCTATCTATCTATCTATCTATCTAGCTATCTATCTATCTAGCTATCTATCTACCTGCCTACCTATATATATGTGTGTATATATATATATCTGTTTGCTATCATCTCCTTCTCACCCTCTCAAAGTTCTCTGCATTCGTTCCACCTCCTTCTACTTTCGCCGTGCTAGAGCATCCTTCGACACTCCACGCGTCTACGAGCACGAGAAGAACCCCTGAGGTTCTCTGTACTATCTTGGCCCGAAGCGCTTTTCATGCAAGAAAACCAAAACGCACACCCCCTCCCATATAATCCAGGGAATTTGAGAAATACGTGCCCGAAGTTCGAGGCTTTCTCCGTCGCCTCAATTTGCTCGGCAAATGAATGTCACGGCTTCCATGTCATTAGAATGTTAACTCGATTTTCGTGGAATACGCCGAAAGATCTGGAATTGGAAACAACGCGTGGCCGAGAATTCTCGTCCACCTACCACCTACCGCTCTCTATCTTGTGCCACCCCCGCCATCGAGTCTGGAGAACGCATTTCGTCGAAAGTACGCAGACCCTTGCGAGCGAGAGATCTTAAATTCGCGTACTACGCGAAAGTATCCTCGAGGGACAACGACGCGCTCGATCAAAGTGAATCGAATATCCGAAAGCAGCAACACGGCGGCCTCGGTCTCGTGCTGCCGTCGAGAGCGAGTCCTATGTGTCGTGCATTACGGTCGCGTCACGCGACCAGCAAACTGCTGAGCGTAAGACAGCTAGACGTTCATGATGACGTGAATGAACCGGATGATCGCTGCGCGCTCTACAAATCCATAAATCGGCGAACAGACCTTTTGTAGCGGAGACGGAACGCCTCCATGAACGATTGACACATCGAGCTTGATATTTTTCCACGACGCGACGTCGCGAATAAATGCGAAGAGTACAGGGACGAAAAGGGTGCCGCGATCTCGGACGCAACGCCAGGAAAAATATCAGCAATTTTACAAATCTGTCTGTACTATCGAGGCGAGTCGAACAAGGGAAGTAGAAAGTAGAGAAATATTGGCAAATAGCGAGGGAAACAAGAAAAGTGAACGCGTACAGGCGAAGAATAGTGGAAGGGTGGAGAAAAAAAGAAAGAGAGAGAGTGAGAGAAGGAGGAGAAGGGTATGTTGGTTGGTTCGACGGTTGGAAAGGTCGGACATCTACGGCCGAGGATAGAAGAGGAGTTTGAACTGTAGAGAATAAGCTCGGCGGTGGCACTGGCATTCGTTGGACGAAGGGATTGGCGGGGATTCGACGGGGGTAGATCGGCGGCGAAGGGGTCGACAACAGAGGGTGCGGGTTGGTGCGGATTCGCGCGCGGCTTCGTGTGGGATCGACTACGGAGGCAGGGCGGAGGATGCCGTGAGTTATCGCAGCAACTATCTGCTCAACTGGGCGGATTTATTTCTATAGGTACAATCTGCTGCGCAAAATAAAGTATTTTGAAAATAAGAAGAAGGAGGAGACGATAGAGCACCGAGATATCATTCGCCATTTGTTCCACAACGGACGTGCGTCTAACTGAGCACGTCTAGCCTCTTCGGATATTTCCACGTGCGCGTCGAATATTCATACGATGCTCCTTCCGACACGATACGGTCTTCGTTTTTTGATAAGGTCATTCGCAGTTACAACGTTCTTGCGAATTGCATGTCCAATTAACGTGTATCTCGGTGGTATTCAGCGCGCACGAATACGAGCGACCGTGAACGAACGTTAAAAAATTAACTTTTATTCGTTGAAGTGTTGTAACCGTTGAATAAAGAGTAGAAAAGTCTTGATAGAATGGAACAGAGCGCAATTTAATTAGCGTTCCAATCAAGACGATCGAATTGTATCGGAAATTTAGGCACGCGCGTTAGAATTCACAGTTGAATGTGAAAAGCTTCGCGACAGCGTGAAACGTGTTGAAATTAAACACACACGTACGTAATGGGTGTGGGCACGCGGGAAATAAATTGCGTGGATAATTCAAACAATCGGACGATTAATACTGACCGTGCCGCTTCGTAAAAGAACGTATTACGGTCGAAATTATTTCAGCGTTGGAATGTATTCAAAATATTATTACGGTACAGCGACTTCTATTTAATAATTATTCATCTGTGCTTCTGCAAGCAAAATCGGGCACTCAATTACGCGAATGAATAAAATTTTAGTACGCGATAGACATACAGTTAAAGAGCGTCGTGACAAAGTTTTCCCTAATACGAACTCTTTAACGCGATAAAATATCAGCAAACGTGATTTGAACAGGGTAAATTTATTCGTCGAAAAATTTAAACTACTTGTTGAAAAAGAAGGTATCGATACTGCATTATTATATTATATTATATTTTCTGACTAAAATAACGTTTTACAAATCGTGCAAATGATTCAAATATCGTACATAAAATCTCCCTTTGAATTGCATTTCGTGAAATTTCAGCGACACTCGATGAAGCGACTTAAAACAGTTTCGTTTATGTAGATTCGTCCGCACCGAACCAAGCCGCGCCGCAATTTGGTAATTCTATCTGCTTGATTATTTCAAGGAGTATGTTTATTCGTGCAATTGCCCCGGTGGAATTTGCGATCGAAGAGCGCAATTATTATGTGAGAGAGGCGCGATATTTGGAAGACACAGGAGAGAGGTTCGGAAGATTCGATTTGCATCAAATCGCAGTAAGTTTCACCGCGAACACGAGAAGTCACTGTGTGCCGTCTCTAAATTGCATTACCACCCGCCACTATTCCGGATATTTTCCCTTCCAAGCGTTCACAACCGACAACATACTTATTAATTTAAAATTCAAAGTATGTAATTTGCCGACGCCTAATACTTCGATAGATTCTCGAACGAAAATATCGCGCGGTTTGTAAAGTACTGTAGCACACAAAAGTCTTAGATTTTGGATCGTTTATGTATCGAGCGAAAATATTTCCCTTATGATATTCTTACGGATACTTGATATCGCTTAAACTTTGTCGTTATTTCTTCTGGAGAAACATTTAAAGCGAAAATGAATCACCTCGAAACATGTTCGATTATTTATACGAATTAATATTTCAAGTAATATTTCTCTCAACGTCGCTGTTGAATAATGATGTAATAAATTCAGTTTTCAATATTTCAGAAAAAATTGACGCCCATTTTTTACTGTCTTCTCTGCAAGTTTATTCGGAATGATGGCGTGCGTGTTTTATCAAATTTGGTGCAGGGCTCTATTTGCTGCAGCATTTTTAAAAACTTTGTAAACTAAGAAATAGCACGAAGGTTGTATCTAAATATTCCACGCAACAGTACCTAGAAATATTTCCTAGAGATATGTTTAGTTTTCATGATAAAAATAGCGACGTGGACCGTCAAAAGATTTTTGCACATTATTGTACGTGAATAAAAATAAAAGTATCGACAAACATTTTCTCCGCTAGACTATTTTTTCCAAATCTTCGTCGTAGGTACCATCCTATTTGGTATGTTGTGCGAGGTAATCGTGCGCATGTTCTACTACGTAGACACGTAGCGGGCGCACGTTTCTCGGCAGCTTCATTTCAACGGCGAAGGAAACAAATGCCGCGGGACGTGTCAAAATTTTAACCAAGCTGCATAAAAATATAATCTCAAGGGAAGAAGTTCCACGACAAGTGCAATTACCGTGAAAAGAACGAAGCGCGTTCGCCAGAGAAGCGTCGCGATATATGTAATTCAGACTTTAGAACGTAACACGAACGATCGTGCGAGAAAAAAATCATGTCGGTGAAAGAACGACGAAAGAAAAGAATACGATAGGACGTCCTAAAACTGATATAAAAATTTCGAGAATATTATGTCGACTCGCGGGATAGGAATACAGAAATCTACGTGATACGACGACGACACAGACTTTCGACCCTTCGGATGAAATTCGACGAGTATATCGGTACTCGAGCTCCGAGACAGATTTATTCGGCGGTCATGGAGATACCATGGCCGACCAATCGCGATCCCATTGCTTGCCCACAGATACAAATCGTGATTCTTCCTTCCTGTGGTTGCCGAATCGGAGTTACGTACGAAGGAGAAAATAGCAAGTTCTCGGGGTTAAAATAGCATGAACGAGAGAGAGACGAGAACGAGACGCGTTCTCGGGATCTCTCGAACGTAGATAAAGCGCCGAGGGAAACGGCCACTCCAGATAACGGGAATCTCCCACGTGTTCGTATATTCACGGGCCAAGTGAAACAATTTTTGGAACGGAAGAATTAATTACTTCGAATTAGAGCCGCCGCAACGCGGAGGCTTGAACGCGTTTGTATGCATAAATACGTGTCTCGCGATGATTAATCGCGCGAGTTTAACGCCATGGAATTCGTCATCTCGATATTAGCCGGAATAATTTTGATATAAATTTCGTCCCGGTGCACGGTTGTAAAAAATGAGCCCGTAGAAATAGGAAAAGTTCGAAGAAAATGGTTGAAACGGAAGAGACGTTGCGCTGTATTTTTTGCAATTTCTAATTTTAATTCGTAAAAGTAAATATCCGTTGGAAGGAAACGAATCTAAACCAAGACATTCTTCTTTTATTTCGCTTCTTCTCTATCCTCTTGTTTTCCCGAGCGAAACTCCTTCTATCCGCGGCAAGTCGAAACTTTCTCGTTGGCCTTAGAATAATGGAAACGCGAAAGAACTTCGAAGAATACAAAACACGGGCAGACGAGCAAGTCTAACGGATATCATCGGTCCTTGATTTCTACGAGTTTTTATCCATCGGAAGAATTTCTTCGTGCTGCCTTACCGATTTCGGTGGACGAGGAAATTACGTCGGTCATTGTCTTCCGTGTTCCGTCGAAAGTCACGATAATTGCGAATCGAAAAAACTTGGATGCCTTCGAGGAACACGTTTTCCTTTTGTTTGCTCTCGCTGTCCTATAAACGCCGTCGCGATCGACGAACAAATGACAAATGACCAATTTAATTTCGCGAGAGGAGATTCGCTGCCGGCTACGACATTACCTAGCCCCGTCAGAGAAAAAACAAGTAGAGTCTCCTTCTTTGGAAAGAAACAGAACGTCGTCGTCGTCGTCGTCCAGCGATGTTCGCGACAAACTAATTTCTTAAGGCGATGCACTTGGACGATTAACTCTAGATATAGATAGATAGAAGCGGCGAAAGACAGAAGTGGAGCGTACAAAGAAAGTTAGCGAAGACGATCCATCAATGACCTCATGACGCTTCAAAATTACGAAGCACCGTCGTTGCACGAAACAACGTTGAGCGACGTTCGTCCCCTACGACCCGACGCTGTGGATCAGTCAGTAATTGATCGGACGCCGAAGGAGTAAACACTCGGTCGTTGATTGATGAACTAATCAACCCTGCTAAACTATCGTAGATTCTCCGTCCCGTCTCGCAATTCCCTCCCTCCCTCCCTCCCTCCCTCCCTCCCTGCCTATCTGCCACCCTGCCGCTTGTACAAATCAAATTTTCCTGCCGCTTATTCCGAACAAACAGAATTTCAAAAGTCACCAGAGTGTTACGTAACTACTTCGACAATTCTATGTACTTACGTTTAACTTTCGTTCTATTTGCCACGCTATTTGATTAACGCGAACTCGCGTTATAGAAAGTCGAATATATCGATTGCTTGATGGATACAAACTTTCATGGCTGAAGGATATGTGTTTTCATGGGAAAATAACGACGACAGCCGAGCAAAACGTTTAGATGGAGATCTAATATCCGCGTCCGCTTGTACGGCAAACGATTTTATTTGGTAGGAAGATAAAGAACGGAAAGGTCGTATAATTCCTGAATTATTCCGTTGGACTTTTCATCGGATTTTTGTATTCCGTCGTGTTGAAGCACAGAACGAAAGTATCACGGAAAATTTCAATTAATTTCTGAGAAGACGGAAACGAGTCCAATTAAGTACCACTAGCGGAAGGAAAGACACGAGACAGAATTCTTGCACGTTATTACCATGGCCTAGAAGTCTGCCGGTCCTTATTACCGTGCCTCGTAATTCTTTCACGAATGCGATGCTGGAAATGCTTTAATAACACTCGAATCGAATCTTCCGTAAGGTAACGCGCGTTGACTTTTCCAGAGAGAAAATAAGAGAGGCAACCACCGTAGCGCTGGCAAAACGTAGCTAGTCCTTTAAAAAATTCATCGTCGCGTCTTTGCGATGCGATAACCGAACGAACGGCGTTCGTTGCATTCAGATATATACGGTGCACATATAGTAGAAAATTAACGAGATTGTAGCGTTTCGCGAACGAAGAATCGTATCCTGTTCGAATCGCGTAAAAATAATCTTACGGTTCAGGTATCGTTAACAAATCGGATAAACGATTGGACAATCGTTGTTCGTGTAAAAACGCTGAGCAATAATTTCTTTGCGAATAAATTTTAATTTTCATTGGTAGAAGAGGTCGAATCAACTGCATTATCCAAAGTAACGTGAAAATAAATTAATATCGAAAGCTCGGATAATATCAAATTGATATTAAAGTAACATTACTGTTTAATCAATATCGGTGATATCGAATTCACAATATCATCTACTATATGCGCACGCTGCTCGGCTAATTATGCGTTTTACGATGTAATACGAGAGACTAAACACGATGATTGTGCGAAAGAGAGTGTATAGAGCTTCTGTCCCGTAGTAGTTCATGGGGCACGTCCTGTGCGATCGGCAAACGGAGGGGCCAACCTATAGAAAATGTCTTATTATTTTTCGATAAGTCCGTTATCGGGACGGTTTTATTGCTTTTTCTTTAACCCCGAGTTACATCCGGGCGTTGAGACCGTGTTATGGGAGGAGGGGGGGGCGGGGGTGGGAAAGGAGGGCAAAAGAAAAAGAAGAAACGAAAAGCTGGGAAAAAGGGGGAAGCGAAAATCCGTAATTACGACAAATCACTTGGTCGACGAGAGAATTCTCTATTTCCGTGGGACAATATTGCCCGCCGTTGCGTCCGCAAAACGAAAAGTTTCCACTTGTTTGTTCTGCTCTCCTGCAAATTACTGGGACAATTTCTAAAACCAGCGAAACAAAAATGGCGAAGAAGTACGCGCATAGACGAAAACTATAAGCTATTTCGCCGCAGGCTTTACAAACGTTTCTAATTAATATTTTCACGGATAAAAACGTATCCTCATTTGCGACTTCTCTAGCCAAGTTACGTACGCGAGTACTTACACGGTACACGGCGTGTACAGGTCTATGAACGCGCAACGAATTAATTTCAAACTTTTGCTTAAACGAATAAACATATATACCTGCGAGACGAAACTCGAATCGTGCATTGTGCGCTTACTTCGACACGCAAAAGTGTTTTAAAATGGTAAATCAATTAAAACGGAAAACTATTTTGCTTCGGCTTGCGCCGCAACTCGATTTCCACCAACGGTTAACGAAACAATTGTAATCCGACCGTGGATGCGGAATAGTAAATTGTCGGATGCGAAACAAAGGAAAATATAGTTCGAAGAAAATGTAGAAATAGGAAAAATTCGAAATTTCTAACGCGCGATAAACAACGACGCGTTCAAACAAAAATATTCAAACACGTTGGCAAGTTTCATTACTTGCCCCAACATTAATTCGGAAGCATACATTAAAATTGCATTAGGAGCAGAAATGGCGCTGCAGAGTTCCCATAACTCATACAGCACACGCATAACAAGAACATGCAAAACGACTCGATTCTCGTCTTCGTCCGTCCGCACGCTGTTGTTCGCGCCGCACAACTTCTTCCTCTCGTCGGCCGCTTCACACAGCGCGTCGCTCTGATTAATTTCTTGATTCGAACCGCTATCTTAGAGACCGGTTTCAGAACGAAACATTACGTTCGTCTCAGCCGCGCGTCACGCTCTCCATTTATGCATTTATTCGTTCTCCCGTCCTTTCGTCGATGTATTCCAAGCGAAGACACGAACGAATAAGGAAGATTACGGCTATCGTTTGGCGATTATGAAAATGACGGCATTAACAGGTTTCCGGTGTGGCGGCAGTTAAAGTCCCTGACGGTATAACGTGGCGGTAATTTGAATTTACGATGAATCGAGTTATCCATCTTCAAAGATGATATTAATTTTCACGCCGAAGGGATCGCGATTCGATTCATATTAATGACACGCAACGATGTACTCGTCCCTCGATTTATCACCGAACGTTACGAAACGTTCGGGTTTTGGCCTGCGATTACCATCCACTCGAGACGAAACTCGTAGGTGGATGGATTTACGTGACTGGTAATTCGTACGCGGTCGAAGGGAACGGAAACGGGATACGCACAGGGTGACACTGAAAAGCGTGGCGCGGAACTTGCGGTATAAGGCGGTCGCGTTTAACGCGATACGATCGCCGTATAAACGAACCGTGTAATTGCAAACGTGTCCCCGTGACGTGAAATCGGATGAAACGGGAAAGCTCCCACGAACGCGGCAACGGCGTGACGAGCGTCAGTTAAAAACTGCTGCTTACGGGAAGAAATCAGATTAGCGTTAGTAGTTGGATGTCGAGGGGAGAGACAGGCATTTTCTAAATGCAAATTAGTCGGTTTGGCGACATGGTTACGCGGGAGACGCGACGCGAACACAACACCAACGACGAGCAACGACTACGACGAGGTAGACTACAGTGACGACAAAATGCCGTTACTATGTCAGCGTGCGTCTCTTTGATACCGTACTCGCGGATGACGCGAAACAAACCTCTTCACCGTGAATATCCATTAACTTTTTACCGATGATAACGCAATTATTTCTAACACGATCGAATTTGTCGTTCGAGCTGCTACACTAGCGAGCACGTTTTCGACGAACGATCCATCCGCGTCTGAAACTTCCCGAATGCTTAAACTTTCATTATTTCCCTATCGGTTCCCTTACGAGATACAATCGACAGAACAGTTTCGCGATTGCAAGCGGAAAAGAGAAATACGAGAGGTAGATGGAGAGATCTATAAAGTAACACGAAGAAGGAAAGTGAAAGAGAGAGAGAGAGAGAGAGAGAAAGTGAATGAACGGTAAGTCTGCAATTACAATTAGGATAAATACCTTTAACTGGCAAACGCTAACCCTATCGTACCGACTGTCTGTCCCTTTTGTAGACCTTCTCGCGACGAAACGAACGAATCGACCGTTTTCCGCAATCCAATAAATTCCTTTCCCAATGCGACTATCCACTCGCGCGTACGAGTAATTTGGGGTGAAATTGTTCCCTGTTCCCCTTTTCGACGGCGATGCCGAATTTATAGGTAGTTCGTATTCTAATTAAAGAACGCGAGTACCGATCTAAACGTCAGTGAAAGCTTTCCATCTCCTGTAAAACTGTTCCATGTTAGAGAAGCGTTATTTATTGCTTTGCCATTAAGTAGCTGATTCAAGATGTAAGGTAAAGAACGTCAAAGTTGTTTCGATAACTGTAACATAGATACCGTGTATTAGCTCGGAAAATGAGAAACGTTGCTCGCGCGAAGCAGTAGAAAAGCTTGATTTCTTCCATCAACGATACGAAACAATATCGAAAAATTGGTTCTATGTAATAATCGTAAGAACGTAGGTTTTTTAAGACTAATAAGAGTTTTACATCGAGCTTGAACTTTCCAAAAGTCTCACAGGGATGCCAAAGGTCTAACAGGTTCGTAAGTAAGGGAATTCGAGAGAATTTCTGCAATTCCGAGACTCTTAAAAGCTCTAGACCATCTCGCAAATCTGACGATATCAGAGATCGCGTAACTCACTAGGATCTCGGGACTCCCCGCACCTCCAAGATCCCTTGGGATCTTTGGACGTTCAGGACATCTGCGATTCAGAAACCCCTTGGGTTCCTCCGACTAAAATCAACCGAGACTCTTCACAGTCTCTGGTGTCTAATATAATAAACCGCGTAGAATATTACCGGCCACGACCAGATGCTTGCGCGATTACGCGTATGTACTTCTCTCTCCATGCGGAGATAACACCGACGAATCGATGCTCGTACGGTTAGAATCCATTGTAAAACAAAAATCGTATGCTCGGCAACGAAATGGCATATGGCAGAAATCTGTCTGTTTTAGAAAGTACTTTGAAGCGACGCAGATGCGAGATACGATGGAGAGCAATCGAGGAGACTGTGGATGCAGAGAAGGAAAAAAAAAAAAGCAGAAGCTGTGTCGGAGCAAATTGTATCGCGACTCCGGTGTTTGGCAACACGTGACGGTGACGCGAGCTTTCCAATTAATCAAAAATAAACGATGCGAACGGCCGACCGTCGAGAATCGGTAGCGAGTACAAATGTTATTTATCGTCAAGTACGTAGCCGCTAAATGTAGCCGAGGGTGTTATTTAAACGATTGTGCAAACGTCATCGTATCGGGTGCATTATGCGTGGCGTTTCATCGGAAATTCGTTACAGTTTCGCAGCTCGATCGTGTCGCGCTATGCGCCGCGACCCGTCGTTTATTTTCCTCTCAAGGAAAATACTCGGCCGCGGAACATCGAGTGAAAGTTATATCCTGGATCGCGCGAATGCGCGTACACGTTCGCACGCGGTCGCGCACTTTCGTGCAAAATTGATTCGCCCCTGGTCGTGTTAAAATTCACGATCAGATGGAACGACCAGCTCGACGCAATAACGAGTTAACGCGATAACGAATACACAGAGTGTCCGGCGAATAACGGCGAGTGCAGCGTCAGATTGAAAACGATCTTCGATCGGTGAACGAATACGCAAACGATCACGACGAATGAAACGGGTAATCGAACCGTGGAGAAGGCTACGGCTTGATCGATGTCCGGCTGCTTGTTCATCCAGTCCGTACGATTCCCACCTGTTTCATGTTGACGCATCCTGACGTTGATAGGTCGAGCTCCACGAAGACAGCGCAGCTTTTCTAACCAATTATTTTTAATGTCTCGTTGTACTCTCTCCCTAGCGCGGCCATTAAACTTAATAGCCCGCACTACCCAAGGCGCGTCGCTCCTTTTTTTTCCTTCGAGGGCCGTAATTAAAGTCAATCGCATTACCGGAAACAGTCCATTAGACGTATTCTCGACCCCGAAAGCCAGTCAATCGGTGCACCGTGACACACCCGATGCGGCTCGAGCGATCGTTTTTAAAAGGCAATCTGCTCGCTCTTCTGCGACGAATCTCGAGCCTCGGAACTCAAAGAACGCAAAGATATAGAGAGGTCGAAGACACGCACGCGACGAAATGTTTCTTCGGATGTCGTTTTACAGTTCTCCCCTAAGTTATTCGCGACGCGTTCCTGCGCTAAATGCGGCACGTAAATCAGGTTTTACGTCTACACGTATTTTTGTCTCTGTCGTACGATAACCTCGCAGCGGGAGACACGGACAAGTCCGACGCGAGTCGTCGTCAAATCGGCTTTAAATATTCGCTAACAGGGGATCGTGTTGCGCGCAATGTGAAACGACCGACACGACGTAACGCTGGATAACGCGAACGTTAGTTACTTCGAATGTTATCGCGAATATTAAACAGGGACGCGTCTGAAAGAGTAGGAAGAAACAGAAACGAAGGGACAACGAGAAAATACAAAAGCGAAAAACGAAGGTAGAAGAAAGGGAAAGAAAGGGAAACACGCGCGAGTTTTATTACGCCGGTTTTTAAACCCTCCAATGGAAAACAGAGTGTTTGACTTGGGCGAAACAAATCGAGGCTGAAGCTTTTCAACCGGCTACGCTAAATCGTTTCGACGGAATGGTGCAATGCTGTTACCGATTCGATTTCGTCCGAAACGTTCCCGACGAAATATTCTAGCGCGTAGCATTTTACAAATGGGACCAGTCGGGGTTGTTCGTGGTGATGACGTCAAAATATACGAATTTCCGTTGGCTAGGATCGGAACAGAGAGAGGGTGCTGACAAAGACAGAGAAACAAGGGTAGAAAGAGACAAGCGAGTAGGGGGGCTGCTACGTTACTAACCATTTTCTCTTCTATCAATAGCTTATCCATAACGATTCAACGGGTTTGTCCGAGCGTGAATGCAACGATAATGCGATGGTCCGTTTCTGTCCGGTTACGTTCTCCTGCCTGTTCTTCGTCTCCCTCTTTTGTCTCTTCATCGATTCATGCACGCGCCATCATTACCGTCAGATAATGCCCCCACGTTCGAACGTGGCGCAGGTCGATCGATGCGGTTTCATCGTACATAATACGGGAGGGAATGGTAAAGCCCCAGAGAGGAAAGGATCGAAGGAAACGATCGTCGTCGATCCAATATTTACTCCTATCTTGATGCACCGGAACGTAGCAGCTCCGACACGATATGGATGACAGAGGAACTTGCTTATCACGGTCCGGATGCGCATCGACGTATCCGTTCGACCATTCGCGGACCGTTGCATCTTCATGAAAGATTCAAGATAAAAGACTAGGGACGAAGGAACGGTCGCAAGAATTTTCGCGCAGTTTAAGAACTACCCGGAATTTGCACCCATCGAAATCGCGGATCAAAGGATCAAAAGTGGCTATTTTATTAGCGCGCGTACCTCTGCCTGCTCTCGTCCGATCTTATCGAGTATTCTGCGAAAATTACCGCTAAGAGGCGCCTTTGTAAACGTTCCCCGGAACATTCCACGGTTTCCATGAACGCGTCGGATTACCGTGGATACGATCGTTTATTTCGTCAGATATCAACCATTTCTGCCGTAGATTTCAAACGCGTAACGTTTGCGACGGATCCGAGAAACGTAACGTCGTTAGTTGGGATAATTCTACGCGATCGATCTTCATCCCGTATTTTTACAATATAACGTTAATTTCGACGAAATGTTTACGCGAAACGTCGCGATCTAGAGACTCGTACGTTGAAGGGAGGCTAACCGTTTAAATTCGTTGTAACGCGTACAAAGGGCTAAATATCTTTCTCCGTATTGCTAGTTAGTTGTTTAGTACTAAGAGTTACCGTGGGATTTGTCAGCCCCGCTGCACGTTCCCGGGTCTTGGTCGAAGCCTCGAAACGCCGGGCGTGTTCGTCGACGAAAAGACGAAGATAAAACGATCGTTACATCAATCACTGCATCTCGAATCGAACCGTGCTCGAGGTTTGTGAGTGTCAGCAGAAATGACGAGCCGAACACGAAACCTCGTCCCGACTAACTAGAACGACAGAAGCGTATTCCATCAATTCCTCATCGAACGTATAGCACGTTCGTTACGCTGAAATTGTGTCTTAACCGAAGTGAAAAATTCCGATACTCGGCGGACACGATCTATCAGACACGGGAGCATTATTATTCGCCATGTTCGCGAACAGATCTCGGCAAATTAAACGTCGTTTTGTTGCTAGCGTCTGCCGTGATGCTCCCTCTATAGTTGAGACACGGATACGATCAACTACGTAAACCAATTAAAAAAGGCAGGCTGGAAAAAAGAAACGCGAAGCCGGTGACAGCGAAGGAACGTCACAGAGAGAACGGGAAATCAAAAGGGAGCATTAAAAGTTGTCGATGCTTTAGCGACACAGCGGTCGTTGCCAGAAAGGACTCCTTTGGGAGTACATAGGATGAGGATGAGGATGATGGTAGCACGAGGGTGGGAAGCCATTTCGCTCATCTGCCGAGTCATAAAGCAGATAGTACAGTTCTATCCTGGAAAATACATAAATCTTTGGTAGGTGTAATGTACGAGAAATGAGTCGTCCCGTAAAATAAATGATCGGATCAGCCGTCGTTTCCAATGAAGACGTTCGCTGTAACTTCACGCTCAAACTAGGGTTTGATACGAAGATGGCGGGAAACGTCATTAATAACGCGATAACAGCTATCCGGTAACAAGCGGAAAAATTAGAAACCGTCACCGCAGAATCCTGCTCTCTCGTCGACGAATCCTTTAAAACTGGTCTTATCGAACGGATCGTCAACATCAAGAACAGACGCAGCTTTCTCCTCGCATTCGTCCTGATTCGCTGGTAATCGCGTAGAAGGTATAAGCTGCAACATCGAACCTTGATCTTTCTTCTTGATCAGAAGCTCGACGTAAGAACGTTGGATTCCGCATTCCACGCGAATCAAAGATTTCCGATTCAACGTTTATCCGCTAAACGAATTGATAAATCTTCGGCAATACGCGTTTTATCGACTCGTCTGTTCCGAATACCTATCGTACTTTTTTTCTCGAGGTAGATTCCCTCGGCTGTCTAAAGGCACTTTTCCTTGGCATCCACAAGATACACTGCTTTTATCGGTATGGCAAGCAGTCTGGGAATGCCACTGTTGCCAACGCTGACGCAAAGATATTTAAAAGGATGGGTGGCGAGAACCCAGCGACAAATTCGACGCGTGACACTCGTGTTTCGAAGTGTGCGCGAGTTCGATTCTTGACCGTTAAGGCCTTTACGTCCGAACGATTCAGCGGGCTTCTTGCCCGCGGCAATAGACACACCTTTTAAGCTCTAACAGTTTGTAATTACGAAATTGCAAAGCGAAATTTAAAATATCGAATGTATAGAGCGCGCAAGACGTAATTTATCAAATTTATCGCTGCGAGTTTCAATGGTACGCGAGGAATAATACTCTGTCCAATTCCAACCTTGCCATAGTTGTAGCCCGAAATATGCTTTATTCTTGTGAAAATAAATAGACGAGAGATATATTAATTAGAAGAACTGTCATTATTCTGTAAAGTAAAATGTTTGACGCACCGACATGCGTAATCTAGATGCTAATTAAGCACGTTTGGCTTCATCGTGCATCGTGACACAATAAGTTTCACGGTACTGCGAGTTTCCATCGTTAACCGAGCTATTGTAATTAATTTCGTGAAAAGCATTCAATGTACTTTATTGCGTCTGCATAATGATTGCGTAGACGAAAATTCCGTATAAGCGTGAATTACACGCAACAGAGATTGCAGCGTGGAAATGCCCGGAAGAAGAAGCGAAAGATGAATCGAGCGTTCCTACATACTTGCAGCTTACAGCAGTGACTTGCAGCTTATTGGCTCAAATGGATATTAATTATCTCAACGGGATGACAAGCATTAGCTTTTTTGTTTTCCATTCGCCTGCATCAGTGCGCTACGAGGTCGACAGGATTTAACTTATGGATCTTACAAATGTTACACGCGTCCGGATAATTAAATCGCTCTCTTCCATTAAAGCGACACGAAATCGTCGAGACGAAAACGAAAACAAAGAGAACCGAGTGCAACTGAATCCTTTAACACGACCGAACTAACGTTATGAGAAAACAAATTTTACAAGTTACAAATCAGAAATTACCTGCCGATGCTAGTAGATTCTCTTCTGACAAGATTAGTAATAAACCGAACGAAATATAATCTAAAGTTACAAATCGTCCGATTATCCTATTCCACGCAAAATTGTAAGATGAATGAAAAAAAAAAAAGAAAAGAAAAAGTCTGTAAACTACGTTTCGTAAGTCGTGAATTTATTAAAGTTATCAGCTGATAAATTATCGTGCGAGAAGATCGTGTTAATAAATGCGTAGAAAGACTTGTCAACGTTCGAGAGCGCGCGTTTCACCTCGTTTGGTCCGAACGATCGATTTGTCACATTTCTTCGCGTTAGTCGAATCTCATTAAACCCGAATGCTCGAGGCGCGTGATACATCTCCGTAGTCGGAAGTTCCGTTGACAATCGGCGATACCCGCGCGAAACGGACGATACGATTGATGCAACATAATGCCGTCGCGTGTACGTATAATGCACTCGAAGCGACGGGATTTTCGAAATAAATCTTGAAAACAAATAAAAGCCCGATGCCAGGGCAATGCTCATAATTCCATGGAAGCGCAGTTGTATCGATTGAACGCAGCCCGATGGTTTTGCGAAACGAACGCGCCGACTGTCCAGTTCGCAGGCATGGCAGCACGTAATCTCTAATGCGTAATATCGGTGTTCACGCTGAAACGAGCAAACGCCAATAAAACGAAACAATTCAGACACGGGAGCAAGGCAAAATGTGCCGATCGATAATTTCGTAATTCGACGGGGGCTGACAACCGCAGGACCCGATTCGGTCGTTACATTCGCGAAAGAAACAAGGAGGGAAAAAAAAAGGTTCACAATTTGATTAATCTGCCGTTGTATCCGTCGCAAGAGCGGTGTAAAATGTTTGCTCGCGCGCGCCATCGAACCAGTCCGAGCTCGGATGGAGCCCCGATAAATTGAGAGGACAAAGCTTCGAGTTTATTAGATCCATAATATTTTACAGGAAATTGTTTCTACGTGAAGCCATTTTTCATCGGGCTACCGATGTGATGTATTATCGGTACACGCGGGCCTCTCGGTACCGTTATCGTTATTGTTTTGCAACGGATTCATTTTTCCCTACTCGAATGCTGCCTCGAAAAACTGTTTTACCTCTTGTTACTTCCGTTTCGTTCCTGAATTTCCACGGATAAAAGGAACGATTTTCTCTGGGCGGACAGAGAAAGAGAGAGAGAGAGAGAGAGAGAGAGAACGATTACAGAACGAAGTCGCTAGGTAAAGCATCATCAATCTCATGGAAAGTCAATGGATCGAGGAAAAAGAAAAAAGAAGTACGGGATCGCAGGTGCGTTCAGGTAACGACACCGAGAAAAGGGGCTTGAGAACTTTTATTGAAGCATCTGTTGTAGCAAACGGTGATAGCCGAAACTGACCCAAAAAGTTAGACGAATGTGGACTCGAGTGCCCTTCAGAAACCCATTCAACGTCCTGAGAATATGCGCGGAAGAACGCCAGCAGAAAGAAGAACGAAGAGAAAGGAAGAAAAAGAACAAACAAGATTCGCCGACAAATAAGAATAGTTATTACGCTCGTGGAGGAGGATAGAAGAAATTCTAGAGGGGAAGTTGGGAAACAAGAAAAGAACGAGAAAGAGATGCGTTGCTCAGGCAGAATGCAAAGGACTGATGTGAAAAGAAACTGTCCACAAACATTTTTCAAGAACGCGGAAGCACACCGTGGTCGGCCGACATTGGAAATAATAATACAGAACACGCTAGAAAATGATGTAAATGTGGCCATTCCGTTCTATGAAAATAACTGTGACATCGTTTAACGTCGTTAACGTCTCCTCAAAAGTGCGGTGCTGCAAATAGGATGAACAAAAGACGAAACGAAGCAGAAACAATACGAACACGTTCGTAAAACTAGGAACTTGACGCACGTTGATAATACCGGGGAACGTTCTATTTACAGTGAAATTTAATTGTCGGTTGGCTGGTATCTTTCCGAGTATATTTCTACGTGTAAACAGACGATCAGACTCGTAAGACACGCTATTTGCCTTGTAAAGCTCGAGCAACGAAAGAGGAAAAAGCGTAAGATATAAATGACAGGTATAAATTGTACCTTGAACTTGTTATTATTAATATTAATTTTTATAACGAAGCAACAGACAGGAAACAGGAAAGATATCGTTCCAAACGATGCTCTTCTATCCTATAAATTAGTAACATTGTAGGGAATAACCACATCGATATTGAAATTATAGCTAACTCGCGATAAAAGCTACAAAAGCGACTCGGTACCATGGGAATAATTATAATACTATTCGTCTGCGTTTACTCCGACTGTCCGCCACGTCGACGAAATGAACAAGGACAAGTGCGCTGAGGGAACATTAGTCGTCTACACGGTGGAACCGGACGAAAAAAAACTAAAGCGAAGACGAAAAAAAGGATAGAGAGAGAATTCTCCTTGACAAAAAAAAAAAAGAAGGAAAAACGAAGAAGGGGAAGGAAAGAGAAAAGGAAAACAAGAGAATATCAGCCATCTCACACCCACCGTGACAACGTCCGCATCCCATTCTGGCTTCAACGTCCTTTGAGCCAAACCACCGCACCCCGTTCACGCCCTCTTTGCTCTCACTCTCTCTCCCTCTCTCGCTCTCTCCCTCTCACTCTCTTCTACCCTTGTCGGTCCACCAGCCTCGTGCAGGCTGGATACGACAAGCCAGCACAAGAGAAGGGGGTTATATTCCGTTGTATCGTTCCTGCCTTTTCACGATGCGTCGCGTATATCCCAGCTAAACAGGCCATTTCATCACGTTTCGTTTCGTTGTGTCTCGTTACGTCCTCGCATTCTCCCACCATCTTATTCTTTCGCGTTCGTTTCCACCCTTATCCTCCTACCTTCCCGCGATATCTTTTACTATTTTCCTAGAAGCCTATATTTTCTACGATCAAGTAGTATCATAAACAGAGCGCGCGCGTTTTTATTGTCGCTTTAAAAGTCGTTTCGGAACGATTGGGATCAACGAGGGAAAAACTTCCGCTGATATTCCAGACGCGATTAAACGCGTTTTGCTGGAATATCGAATAAAAATAAAAAATAGAAGGAAATTGAAAGTTTCATTTTGCGTATCGTTAAACGTGGACGATCGTCGCGTGTTTACGCTTGACCGCAAAGTCAGGATATTATGCGAAACAATCGATGTTCCGATTGAAAAGAGATTCCAAGTTCGGCAGGAGGAAGCTTACATAGAAAATAAAGTTTCTCGAATGCTTGAAGCGTGTCGGTACGATGTTTAGTCTGAAAGCGAAGAAAGCGTTACGCATGGTTTTTATAACAATAAACGGTATTATCATTGAAAATACGCGGCGAGATAAAGTCGGCTCCATGGTCAACCGATAGTCCTCGCCTTTTGCCGTGCGAGAGCCTGTTATCAAGTTCGTCTTTTCCTTCGATCATTTCACCTACCGCGAACGTATTTTCGCGTTACGAAAATATTGACCTACATCAATTTAGAACTCGTAAAACCGTTCCCACGACGCACGTCGAATGGCGTCTGTCGATTCTCGATAAAGCCGCTCGTCGAATCTCATATTCCCTTAACTGCTCGTTAAACGAATACGAAATACGAATACGATTTCGCGTCTAGATAAAGTTAATCGTATACCACATTATCATTTAAATTACAGAATGACGAACAAGCGAAAGATGAATCTGTCGTACTCACTGGTTGCGTGGGACGTTTCGCAAAACAAGACGACGTAGAGTAATCCACCCACAAGGAGCGTAGCCAGAAAGAACGATCCCGAGCTGCAGCCCATCACGGCATCACTACTGATTTTCTATCGTTCGCAGTAATCCTCACCGAAGCACCGTGACTCGATCACAAACGACTGGTCCTTTTCCAGTTTAACTCTCGAGGATAGCACTGTCACTTGGCAAACATCCGGCTGTCATCCAGTGGCAAAGGAACCACTCGAGCGACGACCACGTCGTACAATCCAGCATCAGTGCAACTATGCTGTCGCACCAGAATCCCAGAGGTTTTACTCGCGTCACATGGCGTCGTCAACTTTTCACGCGCATCGTAACTCGCGAAGCTCTCGTGCCTCCTGTTTACACGGAAACCGACTCGGACGTTTAACCGATTCGTCACTTCGTCGCACGATCCTCCTGCTTCATTGGTGTCCCGTCGTCGAATTCAAGATCAAACGCAGCCGATCTCCACTCGCCACGGACACCATCGTCGTTCCGCGATCTCTGCAATATTCGATACACGTAACTAGATGAGATAATTTTACACCGATTCACGGTGACTCTGCTTAAGTAATCACGACTCTCTCTCTCTCTCTCTCTCTCTCTCTTCTTCCTTTTTCCGTCTGCCCTCTCCGAAGAATTCTCCGAAGAATTCTCCGAAGAATTCCTGCCCGAACTCCAAAGAGCCAGACCCTATCTTTGTACTTCCTCGTCGTCTGTTTGCAATTAAGTACCGAGTATGGATTCAATTCGAAGGGATAAAAAGAATCGCTCGGGTTTCTTTGTACGAGAATTCTTTACGACCATCAAAGCAGCCGATGCAATTTCACTGAATGCATAGTGCCCAGCCAATTATCGGAGTTTAGGGGCCCCGGGTTGAATCTCCTCAGGCGGAACGTCGACGGAACGGACTTGTTAAACTTTGGCACTAAAGCGCCGTTGTAGGTGATGTAACTTAAATCGAAGAACCGATGCACGATTCTGGATACGATAGAGCGGGCTCGATCATCCGATGCCGAATTTATTCGTGACAGCTAGCACGATTTGTCTGACGATTCGATCCTGTCGTTTGAACGAACTTTTCGAAAGCGCCGAACATCTCCGCGAAGGTAGAGTTACATCGAACGAACGCGTGTATTTTAAACTTATCGTTGGTCGTTAATAGGCGAATATCGAAGACGATTTCAGCTACTTTTTACCCGTGGAAATAGATGGACGACAATGTTGTCGACGTACGTAGCAGAAAATAATATCGAACCACGGAGGAACTTAATGGGCCGTGCGAGTCACTTAACGTTTACTCTCGAGAACGATGATTTACGCGCGATCGAAGAAGAGAAACGATATCGTCGCCTTGGTGAAACGAAGTCAACCGGTTCGTCGCGAACGATTCAAACGAATCACGTATTTAGGGCGCGGCATAAATCAGCCGCGTGCTTCGTGAAAACGTATGACCTTTTAAAATTGATCGTAACCGTGAATCGTTCGTATTTTACCTGATTCGATGTTGGAGCATATGTCGCGCAAATTCGAAGGGTCGGTTGTTAATTAAAAATTTCCCGGTAACGCGCATTCTCGAACGCGTCGATTCAGCTCGACGAAATTAAAGAGCCAGCTGACAGTGGTGAAATACGAACTGTCACCGCGTTACCTGTCTATTTATACGCCAATTATACAACATGTTGTGCGTTCGCGAATTAATAAATCGACATGGTTTAATTTATCATGGCCGCGCTGGTACAAAGACCGAGATGAAAAACGAGAAAGGAAAAGAGGAACGAATAAAAGACATTGGCGCGGAATGTTACAAGATTTGTGTCGTCGAATGGGAACAATGTACACAGAACGAACTAAGGAAAGTAGTTCGCGAAACACATTTGCGGAAGCCATATATCTTGCTATCGGTTTATTCCCAGCTCTAATCATCGGTCCGCAAGCTGGCAACGCAAAATCCCTTGTGCATATGCATCGTGCATTCGCTTTGTACCGATGGTTTACACCCTCGTGTACCGTTTCTACCACTCGAATTGTTCGATTTCCGTCGAAGAAACAGTCAACATTAACTTTCGCTTAGAGAAAAAGACGAGAGAAAAAGGAAACTCACTCGTAAAGATAGTCGTTCGTCGATACCCACGACTCGTTAACGCGTTTGCATGGCGCTAAGAACTTTTCTTCCGATTATTCCTCGTGGGCCATCAACGTCGATCGAGGAACAAAGAAAATGATACGTAGGTGCATATAGGTGTATTCGGAAGCACGTGTCGCGTATCGGTCTTTGGAAAAATGATGTCTGGCGCGGAGCGTTTCGAGGTGAGAAAGCGAACGGAGTGGACGACGAAAACGTGATAAATATAAAATGGAGCAAGGTAGTGAAGACACGTGGCCTTTCGACGGCGTTAGATATTAAATAAACGCGTTCACTCGGTGACAAAGGAAAACGACGATCATCTCCATTAAATGCCAGATGCCTGTCGCGAGTACGTGTACTCGGAACAAAAGCGCAGGCCGCTAAAGGGCCCGGCTTTTGACGGCTTCGAGAGTTCAAATATCATCACGCCCACGCACACACGTGCCCGGCAAAGTCGATCGACGAGCTCTTTCGTTGTCACCGGCAAGAGCGGAATTCCTGAAAACGATGGAGAGAAAAAAAGAGGAAGAGACAGCGAGAGGCAGAGCGAGACAGAGAGGGAACAGAGAAAGAGAGATAGAAAGAGGGCCAGTGCTTTGTTGCTCGAAAAAGACCACCAAGCCAGCGGTTTCAGCTGCACGTTCACTCTTTTACAGCCATCCGCTTTCCAGACACATTCGTGACCCTTTTCGCCCTTCTAAATCCTTTCAGATACATCGCTGCACTCGATCCTTTTTCGCTGTTCGCGAGGCCGCTACTCAAACCGAGCGTCTCTCTAAACGCTTCCCTCCTGAATGCTAAAAAAATTTAAACAAAGTCGAACGTTCCAAACGTCGTGACGTACCGGGACGAAACTTCGTTTTCAAATCCCTTGTGCGAGCACCCCTCGAGGACAGCGACTCGCGAAATTAGAAAGTAGAGGAACACCGTCGTTCGCGCGACGTTTCCTCGATCCTCGGACCGCCGCGCGATCGAGAATTATATCAGATGTATGAAGCTCGCGTGTGCACGAGAGGAAACGAAACGAAACGACGACAACGACGACGACTGGAGCAGATGGAAAAGCTCGACGCGGTACGCGATACGAACACGCCTCGAGTGTACTCTCGGCTCTGGCTCTGCTTTCGGAACTGAGTCGTCGAGAGAGAGAGCATCGTTGGACTTTCGAGGGATTCAGAGCTACCCCTACCCCCTACCCATCGAGCCGACCCCTGTCTCTCGGCAACCCGCGTGCTCCAGCACTCGCAGTTTTCCCCTGAGCCGCCGTCCCCACCCAAGCCACAAGGATGTCCCCCACTATCGAAAGCATTGCCACCCCAGTCGCTGGTCGGCTGCGCGCTCGCGCCTTTACGCGCGCAGTCGAATCCAGTCGAATTCAGGCACGCGCGTCACCACCAACTCCGGATCTACACAGAAGCACATGCGGCCAAGAAAATACACCTCGTTACAGACGACGATGCTGTTTCACGCGTCCGTCTAGTTTCTTCCCTTCTTTCCCACCAACGACAACGATTACCATTTCTTATGCATCGAGCGAACGTCGGACCAGCTCGAGATATGCCCCGCGAACGTACGCGACGTTACGCCAACGCGTCGTCTTCTTTTCTTTCCGGAGCATCTTTCGTATCAACCGTGAATCACCGCAATTGCGTTTCAATTAGCCGTACGTTGTCAGTGGGAATGGCACGAACGTGTAATTATATTAGCGATACCGTGACCTAACGTTGTCGTGGAAATAACAGGGGGATGTTCGAGTGGCGCCAGAGGGATGGGCTTGAAAGCGTTTGCCGCAACGTGGTTCGTCGTAACTCGTGGCCACGTACTATTCCTGAAGAAGCTGACGCCCTTTTTTTTAGAAATACTGCTCGATTTAAAAATCGATACTGGTTAGTAGGATTAGACCCGCGGAGAAATAAATTTCAACGACGATATCTCCATCCTGCAGTTATCCTGTAATGCCTGCATACACACAACCGTTTATTTTGAATAACATCCAGCTACGTGGAAGATAATTGTTTGGTTTATGACGAGCTATGGTATACCACTTACCGTATATCGTACTTTATGTTGTCTAATGCGCGTTGTTTAGTACCCGGAGAGAATGCGAATAAGGAGACAAGAAACGGCTGACGTATGAGGGTAAATGTATCCGCAATTATTTCAAAAAAACAAAAGCGCGCGCGCTGAATGCACTCCGCATTATAATATAACTGGAGATAATTAAATCTTCGTAAACTTCTTAATTAGCTGTTCGAGGCAGAGGATGAAACGAGAAGGATCGTTCGAAATTAAGCTCGGGGGCCATTCAAATTCGAACAAAGGGCAGAGACGAACGCGCCGTTAAAAAATTACGGGAGATTTCTTACCTCGAAATAAGTTTCCAGATAGAAGACATTTCTTTACGCGATCGAGGAACGATGGAAACAAACCGGAGAACTCGACTCCGATCGCGTCTGCGGGAAAAAAGTATGCCGTTGCCTCTAGGGAACTATTTTCTATTTTACGGTATCCACAGGTTTCTATAAACAAGCCGTTCCGAAGAACCAAAGGTATGAAAAGGAACCGAATACAAAGTCGAAAGAAGTCCTCGCGATAAAAAGTTTGCTTAAAGCGTATGTCTCGCTCATTGTTCGGTGATTTGAACATTCACGATCGTAGCGGAAGGGCGTTACGTGAGGATACGAAACCGCGGACGAATCTTTAAAGATACTTTCGCATAAACTTGCGAAGATCGTGGTCTCTTTGTGAACGATTCATAGAAATCGCGTCATCATTGATACGCGCGACTCGTTGTAGAAAACGAAACTGCCTGCTTACCGTTCTCATAATCGTACTCCACGATATTGGATAAATCGTTGGTCGATGCATAAATTCCTTCGACTGTCGTCTCGTTGTTCTTGCGAGCTGGAATTATCGTCTACCGAGTATTAAAAAGACCAGTTGGCAAGACAGTACGCTACTGAAAACAAAATTAGGAAACCACGATCCAAGACAATAGAGACGATGAAATATATTTGACCGAAATACCGTACGCTGCATAGAACGATATAATACTACAGAGAATTCGAATTCTTCGAATCGAAGAACATAATCGAGTAGAGGTACGCTACCGTAAAAGAGTCTTAAAAAGACGTTTTACGAACGAATGGTAGGATGCTGGCTATTATTTTCATTGCAGTTGAAATTTTAATAGAACGTTAATAGAACGTTCCTTAGAGATATGTATATTCGATTGCTATTGGAAGACGAAAAGCATGGATAATCGAAAAATTTTGCAGGATACCGTGCGTTACAGCGGCGATCAGGATTACATTGAGAATGTTGGAGGATAACGTGGCAAGCGACGTAACTTTTTCTTGGTCTTATTCTAATTTCATTTAATCATTCCGGCTTGACTTTGATCCAACGAGCCGTATCGTACGAAATATCACAAATAAACGAACGCGAACTTTTAGTAAAAATGAATTTCCAGTTGTACGTACAACGAAGGACGAAACTTTCGCCATGACCCGATATAAAGTGACGATGCTCGGTCTGTCTTGGATTTAATAATCGCCCGATGATCGAACAAGATACGTCGGTAATCGATTAAGTTAGCCTTTACATAGGTGGTCCGGAGTCGGTGATTTACGCGATATATTCGATGAAGGGCGAAACACGCGAATCCACCATATACGTCGAGCCGTTTTGCAAAGCTCGCGATAAACTTCGATGGTCTACCCTTTTGTCAAAACAGTGTGTGCCCCCGTGTCTCGTGTTCCTACTTCCGGCGTGTGGACGATAAAGTTCACCGATATTAACATCTTCGTCGGTGCTGTAATTTTCACCCCGGGTCTGATATACTGCAGCGTTTCGTTGCTGCGGTACCCGTATTACGACTAATATTTCTCTTCCGTACAGAACGAAAATTGAGTACTTTATAAGGAGCTGGGACATTAATAACTCGTACAGCCGGCTGGTATTTTCAGGACAGCTTAAAAGCCCTCGCCGCATCGATGATGTATTATATGCTCACAAAAGAACTGACACTTACCGCCACGTGCTTTCTCTTTCCACCCTACTCGTCTGTGCCTCTCTCGCGCTTCGTTCACCCTCTTTCATCCCCCCTCACCGTAAAGTCCTGTTGTCTCTGGTGTCGTACGAACCACCCTTAAATCACTGCTAAACATTTGTTCCCGGATATAATTTAAAAAAAAAAAAAAAAAGAAAGAAAGAAAAACCATTTCCCGATGTAAATCCGTCGCTCGCTCGAAATGCAAGAGAGGAAGAATACACACGATAGATTCTGGCTCGATAAATTCGATGAATCGCGACGCGATTCGTGACGACGCGAACTGTACGCGATACTGTCTGCGTGTTCGCAGAACAATAGACGATGATTGCAAAAACGACGACGAATAGACAAGGGGCCGTAAAAAGCGATGTAATGACGATTCATTATCGCAGCGCGTTCCTGACGGATTGGCGAGCTCGTAAGTGATTTAAGAGTCATCCAGCTATCTAAATTGCTACTTTATCAAACACTTTCATCAACCGACGCTAAATAAGAACGTTTCGCGTACTAATCAACGCACTTACCGTCTAATATCCGATCTCGCGTGTTTGCAACCCTGTTCCAAGTTGTGGCATCCCTTCGCGATTCGATTCCCAAAACCCGTCGCGACTTCTGAGAACAATCAGTCCCGGCCGCATTAATCGTAATTTTCGTTTGATTAGACGTATTCCGCGAAAGTTGCCTCTCGATTGTGAAAATGTAATTAGTAATTAGAACGTGATCATGGAATACGTATTCCGCAATAATTTGTCGAATTGCAACGTACGAAACGCGGGTTGTTCTCGCGACTGAAAAGAAACGCACGTTTCGCTTGGCGGATACTACGGTTACTCTTCGTTTCGAGATTTGTTGCTTAAATTTTAATTACGAGACTTTAAAATCCCGTTTCCGCAGAATTTCATCCATAAAGGAATACTTTATTCCTACTGTGCTCTAAAGAATTGTTCAAACGGCAAAAAACGACAAGAGAGATGGATCCAAAAAATATGGCAAGAATTATTCAATGTTCGCAGCGCCAAAAGCACGGCTACCTGCTGTATTTACGACGACAAGGAAAAACTGAAAAACAGAAGGAATCGCATACGCGAGCATCCCACGCGTTGCGCGGATAAATCGGTAAATTAAAGCGTCGAATAAATAACGTATCGACCGATCATTAAGAAAGTAAACCCCTGGCCACAACCCCATCGGTTGAATGCGATTCTCCTGGGAATTCCGTTGACTAGAATGAAATTGATGTCGGGGGAATTATGCAATCAGGATTTTTTGTCAAGAGACGACAAGCTACGCGAGAAAGCTACTCGGAGGCTCGTGATTAGGGCAGAATAAATAAAGGAGAAAAGCAGTGAAAGCGAGGGAAGAAGAGATCGGAAGGGTGGGCAGGGTGGAGAGATGGAAGCTTTTCGAACTCTTAATTCGCCTGCGGCCAGCCCCTTCCTCGGCAACCCCTCTCGATCCTCCGTACCGCACATCATCATCGAAGTGGGGTTGAAGGCGTACGGCCCTGGTCCCACGTCTACGGTAACCATGGAAACAGACGCGTAGTCGACGTCGACGTCGACGTCGGCGTCGTCGTGTGGTCGTCGTCCTCGCGTACGTAACGAACACGCGCGCATCGCTTCGTACACGCACGCACACGCGCGACCTTACACATTCGAATAAGTGTGTGCACACCGTGCACGAACACGCGTTTTTCGAAACCGTGTAGAGTAAGAGTGTTCGGATGTGTCGTACTCGCGGCCGTGCAAAAGCACGTCCGCAAATGACATTTGCGCGTGGTTGAGAACACGAGTTACGGTAGACGACGGTGAAACAAAACACGGAAAGAAACGAAAAGTGGAATCAACGAAAGCACGTCTTCGAGATACGAGTACATCTTAAGTTGTCGGATGCGGACAACCTTTGTGCGCCGGTAAAACGTGTTAAGCACTTTGTATGCTCGTTACTCGTATCACGTGTATAATGTACACATATACGGATCTGTCTCGGAATTATAAGTAGCTGGTACAATTCGTAAAAACGGCACAGCGAAAAGAGGGTCATAACGAAACGTATCTCTGAACGTTAACCGTATCTCGTTTTATAAGAGGATGTTTCAGAAGAATTGCCAATCTTTCGTATTAGCGTACATTTCAAAGCATTTCAAGACCAGGCTGTTACACCGATCCTCGAATAACCAACAATTTCCTCTGTGTCAGCTGTTACGAATTATTAGATTTTCTGTGTAATTCAGACTGCTTCTTTAAACGTTGAAATTTGTCTGGGTGGGAATTTCACCACGAGAAAAATAGCGATGTCAATGAGGCATCGCCGATGGAGAAAACCTTCGTGGGTTGAGAGATTATTTCCCATTCACTGATCTGGCATAGACACTGCCCATGAAAGCATTTGGAACTGGAAGAGAAAATGCCACAGAACCGTTCACGATAGTCAGGTAGTTGGCCAGGAACGATTTTGGAGAAAGTGACCGCTAGCAACCACTAACTGACCACAGGTTGGATGCCACTCGTGGCAGGTACTCGCTCAAGAGATAGTTGTTGGTAGAGCAAACCCGCCTTTCGACACCTTGATATTTGTAAAAATGAAAAATGTAAAAATGAATTCCATCTGCATGAAAATTTAAGGCAAATGTAAAAACCGTCTGCAAAAAGACGAGTGATGGGTGGTAAAGAAGATTGTCAACAAAATGCGTGTATTACGTAGAAATTTATGCAAAGCGATTAAATACCATTAAAACATATATATCGGTAATAGAGGAAATTGGTATGAGCCGAACGTTAAAAGTGTAAAATGTCTAATGAAAACCTCAAACAGTGACGAAGTACGGCGCGTCGTGAATTACGTTATGCGTCAAAGTTCATGGGAAATTGCACGAGAGACGAACGAAGCTGCGCGCTGTAATAATATCATGTTGCAGCAATTATTCTTGCAGAATCTAGAGTCGAAGCGGATCCGTAAATTATGACCTGTTTACGGCCTAGGGAAAAGCATTACCTAGAGAGCAATAAATGTCCGCCACTGAGAGAATATCACCTGGAGTGCGTACACATACCCGACGCGATTAACGTCAAGATTTTCATGCCGTTCCCAGCTCGACTTCCCGTTTCACGAACACACGAATAAAAATCCTCCACGAGTTGATCCTCCCTGTTCGCAACCGCGTTTTCGCTGAAATATTCGTTACATCTTCGCGCGAATATTCCCCGAATGGGAATGATTTTTCCCGGCAGGGAAAAATGAGGCGAACAGACAGAGATGGGGAGTGGAGGCAAGAAAAAGGCAAGAGGATGGAGATCTAACGTATTTTCGTAAAATGATCACGTCGTTAAAATGCATCCATCTAGTAGCTGGCAAAATGAAAAGCGGACGTTTGAAATACTCGACCACCGCGAGTTCGACGAGTCACCTATAAGAATAAATTGCGCTCGCCCGACTCGGTTGAGCTAGGAATTTTTCACCAAGTAACATCTGCCGGCATTTGTATCCTTCGACGATACTTCGACCTTACTCCACGCGGCATAGACAAACCTTTGTAGGTCGGAAATAACCCCGGGAGGGTCTACGAGAGGACACCGACAGGAAAAGGCTAAGCGACGATATCTCCTTTCAAGGATCAGGAGTAAGATCTGAAAGAGAGTCAACGAGAAAAAGTGGAGGAAACGAATTCCTTCGGTTTTGTCGAATGGCTCTTCTTTTCTTCTACCAACATTTTCCACCTTTTACCGTCTTTCGAACTCGCTGTCTTTGCCTCGTACCTCCGCCATCTCCCCCGCCCTGCCTCCCTTCCTTCTGCCACAGGTCGCAAGCTACACGCGAACGAAAATTTACCATGGGGATGCAGAGAGGAACAGAGGAGAGTGCGGTTATTAAATCGGGACTCGACGGTGTAGCGTTTCATAAATTCGTTAGATAGTAACTTTACAACGATAATTTCGTTCGGCCGAAACAGGGCCGGTTTACGACTCCTTTTTCGTCCAGATATATCTCTGTCTTTCCCTTACCTCGCAAAATTTCTGTTCGTCTCTTAAAAATCGTTCAAGCAATGCGCAACATCGTTTGGAAACGATTAAAAGATGTGCATTATCTAAAAATACCTGAACAAGATACTTGGCGTTGACGGTTGAAACATACGTAAAATCTACTTCATTTAAACGTTTCTTATGAAATACTAATTTACTTTTACACGGCGGTTACACGTTGCGGAGGTCATATCGATCGAGAAAGTAGCGGTTTGTCCGATTTCACTTGCACGAGTCGTACACGATTGGGTAAAAAACAGGAAAATAGGAAAAACGTTTCAAGAGCTTCTTCGGTATCTCACGAGCGTACGTACGGTTCAAGAAGGTCGAAGGTCGCGCAAAGTTCTCCGCTGTAAATGCTTGGCGGGCATTATCGGTTAAAGAAGCAGAGAGAAACTGAGTATTTCGCCCGGAACGCGTTCGCTTTATTTTGTCTCGCAATCTGCGAAATGGATAACATCGAAGACGAGTTTCCGGTCTGTACTGTACGAGCTGTGCATCAGGCTAACGTAGTCAGCCTTTCAGAAATCAATGCACCGCAATAACCGAACGATGCACTCGGCGTGCTTCGTCGCATTGAGCTCCGGCATCAAAAAGCTATTACATACAATGAAAATAGATTTCAAAGGCCAGCAACCATGTTCAGAAGACAGACAGAAGGGGAAGAGGAAAGGCGGGACAGGAGGTGGAAAGAGACAACGGTTTATGCATGGACAAAGCTATCGGCCAGATGAACCGGAAGAGAGTGTAATGTCCCGTGACATTTTGTTTCACGTGCATCAACACCATTAAATCCTATGGAGATCGTGTACATTCTATAAAATCTCTTTATGTTCTACTGACGCCCTTCCCGGAAGGGAACCGTTCAGAGTCATCGCACGCGGAACGAGAGCAACAACGCTTACGTTGAAAGTAAAAGTACTCGATGAATTTTCTTAACTTTTCGCTAACACCAAGATCATCTGATGCAAAAAACATTGAAATTCGAAATACAATTTCTGTTTATATATGGCATAAATAAATAAATATGGTAGATGCGATGATCGTAAGATCGAAGGGTGTTAAAATAAGGTAAAAATAAAGGTGTCACCATAGTTTCCGATGATTAATCTGCAGTATTATATAGATGACCAAGTTTGAAAGTGGGACGTTAAAAACCCCTGCTTCCCTTCTCAGCGCCCATAAATCAGCGAACGATTACATGTGTAAATATACTGTTCCTCACCCTTCATCGCAGCTGCGCTTTCCGGAAAATTCACCCTTGCGGCGTGTTTATGCGTGAATCTGTTCGCGTGAAAAATCATTGAATAAACATTTAGGGAGGGTATGAGAAAATGTTAGATTTGGATATCGATATCGCTTCGAATATCTTACATCCAGAATGAACGCTTTCTCTTCTAACAAATACGTTTGTTATCGTATTTTTATTGAAAATCATAAAAAAAGACACGTGCAGTCCATTTGAATTCTCTCTCACGCGCTCTTAATGTAAACTGTCTATACAAATAGTCGTACATAACGAAACCAGTTTAATTTATGCATTTTGTTCGTATATGTAGCGCGCAATGTTGGGACTGATGGAATCGTCGCAAGAGGTATGCGATCATATTTATATGTAAATGCAGATACGTACACATTGGAAAAACGGGAATTGATGGAAGCAGGGGTTTGAATCAAAATTTGCAACGTGATTATACACGGTGCCGCTAAGCGTAAACGCGAACCGATGACATTGTTAATTTCATTATAAATATTCACCATCGATAAATCGAGTGCCCATTTTTGTATTGCAGGCCGCGAATGTATACTTCTGTGATAATCGCGTTATATTTCTAACTAATTTCGTGTAACACTTTTATTTTCTTTCGATACGTCAAAGTTATTTTTCATCAGAAATTGTTGATTCGGAATAAAGCGAACTTACAGGAGAAAAATACATATATCGTAACAGAAGCAGCAACTACAACCGAACCATAGTTGTCCCGATTTTTTCACCGACAATGGAATTTCCTGGCTGACTGACGGCTCGGTCGCCGTCGATTCACAGAGCGATCACCCGTGAATTCCCCTGCTCCTTTATATCCCGCAATAACAACGCGACTCGCAGATGCCACAGGCACATTACATATACATATACACATAATGCGTAAAACAGAAGGAACGAATAAAGAATAAAAGTAATACATTTCGAAATATCTTCGATTCAAGGATATTTCTTCCACGATCTCTCTCTGTATCACTTGTCTTTCGTTCATTCATCTCCCACGAATCCCTCAGTGATATCTACTGATGTTTCTTCTAACCAATTGTCCATAGCCTGTAGCAACGATCTGATTGCAAATGCTTGTACAAAGGACGATGTCTCCTTTCGAGTCAGCCTCTTTTTCTGTCTCGCCAGGTTTTGTTCATTCTTCGTGTGATTTTCCTTGCCACGATCTTGACAAACAGATCCTTCATCTCTCAGCCACAATAAGACAAAAAGTAACATGAGATCGAGACTAAAATTATAGATCGTGATTACAACGGTAAAAATTATACGTTTTACAAGTGCAGTCGTTAAATTTCGTAAGACAAGAATATAAAGAAGCGAACGAATAAATAATGCGATGAAATGAAATGCAACACGTTTACTTTCTTACTAACTCTTCCCTCGTTCGAACTATGTATATTCAGTATCTGCGATGTTATTAATTAAGGAAGCGCGTAATTGAGTGCCCCATTATCGAAAACTAGAGTTGCGCTGTTAGTAGTTGGAAATTAATTATTATTAAAGCCCATGGATCCCTGGAGTATTCTTGGATGCTAACGTTGATGATAGTGAATCTGTCTGGTACTCAAGATGTACCTATAAATACTATATGTACACTTTTCTCTCTATGAAAAATTATATAAATAATGTAATATCATTGACTATTATTCTTCAAAATATACATATGCATAATTTGCATAATTCTACAAATTTATGACAGTTTAAAAAATCACTAATGAAATAAAAACTACTCTATTAGATATTGCTAGAGTATATTCTTGCCCAATAAGGTTGAAAAAATACAGCTATACATAATACTTTTTAAAAATGACAAATGAAAAAGGTATATATATATATATATATATATATATATATATATATATATATATATATATATAGAAATCTAAACTTATTTGCTAGGATACATATAGTGATTAATAAAGTAATTAATCTAGAGTGTTATTACAGTAAATGTCATAAAATAAATTATGCTACAAATTATTCTTCCTGTATCATACCTACTACATATACAATATAGTATATCAAGTATATGTACATATGTGTGTTTAGATACGAATATCGCAATAGTAACTATCATTGTCATGGCAGGTAATATCGCAAAAAAGCAAGTATTAACTTATTTATTAGGTGTATGTGTACCTTGTGTTAAACAGAATACTGCTAAAATACGAATAAAACAACCAGACTTCGATGCACATCTGTCAATGGTATGTAAATTCAACGTATTCTCGTAAGTGTTTAATTGAGGTTATGTTTTCATTTATCGCATTTCAGTACTTTACCAAATATGATTTTGTTTATGCCGATGACCCCGAAAATCGTTGTAAGACAGGTGATACAGTTTTAATACAAAGTTTACCAAGAAGATTAACTCGCCTTATCACTCATAAAGTATGTATATCATAAAAAGTTGAATCTCTGTATTTTATTCATATATTATTACAGCTTCTTAATATAACATTTATGCTTCTAATTTACATTTGATGATTATAGGTTGTTGATGTAATTTATCCACTAGGTGATATTACGGATCCTATTACTGGTAAAAAGGTTGTTGCAGGAAAATATAGGTATATTCTTCTTCTTTTGAAAATATTTCAAAAATATATTCGAAATTAAAACTTTATATTTATTTTAAATTAGGGAAAATATTGAAAAGGATGCTGAACTTTATGGAAAGTTAGAATCTATGTATAAATATGAAAAAGCACCAAAGAGAGGAATCACAGAAGGCAAACGAGATTTTACAGACAAGGAAACTTATATGAAATATAGCGATGATCCAAAAGATTATGACCCATACGCGGTGAATCCATAATGACTCGTACATACAACATACAAACATATTGTAGATAGAAATTAATAAATAATGTTATATTGAAAAAAATTAACAGTGTATTTCAAATTAAGTTATAACTTTCAGAAAAAGAAAACAAAATATTCGATTCGTTTGATACTTATCTTTTGACATTTTTTTAATATAAACGAATCATTTTATATACCCTCTATTTACATATATTAGTTACAGTTTCCTTTAAAAATGAAAAAATAATTATTAAAATTACAATTTATTAAAAAGTAATATTAATTTTAAATTCAATTATTAAATACAATATGATCTTTTGTATTTCTCCTTGTTAAATTTATACATCATTTTAAATTTGTTATAACATTGCCTCAAACTACTTGAATCAAATTTCTGCAAACATGTCGATTTACATATTATCAGTAATTATTAAAATTCTCCAATTCAAAATTAAATAATAATAATAATCATAGCTAGTTCATAAAAGCAAAACAAGCAATTATAATGAATCATTCAGAAAGAAATTCCCTTTCAAGTGCAGCTCCCATTTCATTCCATTCTCGTTCATCTTCATTATCCATTATTTCCAGATCATCGATTGAATCTTGAGAATTATCACCTAAATCTAAATCATCAGGTAAACATTCTCCTCTTCTAAAACGCGTTACAGGGTCATCATCATCATTGTTCAAAGTATCATCTTTGTCGCTTAAACTATCATCATCAGAACTTTCATTACAAAGCTTCTTTTTCTTTCTTATTGGTTCATTTGTATTACTTCCTATTAGTAAAACTTGATATTAGTTACTAGATATTAGTAAAAATATTATCTAGTAGTAAAATAAACAATACAAATTACACATACGATCATGATTTATAGAGTTATCAGAATCTGAATCCTTGTAACAAAATTTTTTATCACATTCTTGTTCATCGTCATCTATATCCTCGGTATCAAAGACAGATGCATCTAATTCTTGATCATCCATATCTTCCTCAACTTCTTTATCCATAATTTCTATTTCCTCTGGTGTGAATGACATTAATGGATTAATACTATCAGCAAAACTGTTTTCTATATTTTTTTCTGGTTCTTCTATACGTTCAGGACTACTGCAATGTGGAGGCGGTATTCTAGAAGCACGTGCCTGAAAATACATAATTGATTATCATATGTATATCACTATTATATGTAGAATAATTGGAATTAATTTTATTATTTATTTATTATTTTATTATTAAACTCATCACTTTTATAGTACCTATACCTTTGTAGTAAGTGGAAATAAACGCTCATCAACATGTTCCCAGCGTTCTGCACAGGTCCAAAGCCAATCTGGGTTTACAATTTTTATATTTCGATTCTTTTTTGCTGCATTAGCCTTTGCAGTTCCAGGTCTAATAGCTACCAAGTGAGTAGTTTTGTCTGACAAATCCTACAATATAACGAATTATTAAAATAAAGATAATAACATGAGAAAAAAGTTAACGTATTACCTGTGCCACTTCTGCTCCAAATGCTCTGGCGACTTTATAAGCTCGACTTTGATGAAGTTTTTGATGAGTAGGTATTAATCCACTAAAAGTTAAGTATACTCCTTTTAATACTTGGGCCCGCACTCGTGGAATAATGTCTCTTAATGACATCCGTCCACCTTCTTTTTCTATAGTAGCATAAAATTCAGTATGAATCCTACGAAGAATATCTTCAAGATATAATAAATAATCATCGTCATCTTCATCTATAATATTATTTTCATCAGGATTTTTATTTACAATTTTTATATCTTGTACTGATTCAGATAGTATTAAATTTTCTTTCAACTCCTCTGATGCTTTATTCTCATCTTTATTTTCATTACTGGAATCAAGATTTAAATCAGTGTCGCTCTTGGTATTATCTTTGGCATTTTTATTATTCTTTTCTATAAATTTGTGTTCATTTTCTTTATCTTCGATTATTTCCTCAATTTCCTTTCTTTGATTATTATCAATTGCATTTCCTTCATCTGATAATATAGATACACCATTTTTATCTGTTTCGCTTAAATTGTCATCAATACAAAGCTCATTTGTACTTTGCAATTCAGGTATAACAGATACATCGCTCTTTTCTAGCCCTGGTGGTGCATGTATGTCACCAGTATGACGAAAGAAGTGATAAGGCTTAACTTGAACTAAATTCCCACATCCTTGCCATACGTCTTCTCTATCATCTATAATGCATACCAGATCATCTCCACAAGGAAATAAAGCCCTGTAGCAAGATAGTTAATAAGGTATCTATTTGTTTTGATAAGATGTCTAAAATACAAATTTTATGACCATACTTAAGATTAGCAGTTTTTGATGCAGGATCAAAACATTCATCCCTTGAAAGTATTCTATGAGAAAATAAAGTTCCATCTTTATCCAATAGCGCTGCTACAGTATGTGCATAGTTCCTTGCTCCAAATGTACATATATGTAATTCATATAAACGACTCATTTCAGAAAGAAAGTGTTTGGTATTAGGCCTTAAGCGAGTGTGATACCATGGGGAATTTGGTCCGTAAAGTTGATAATGATAAACATCCTGAGAAAGGTATGTTAATGATGTTAATCTTACTCTTATTATTATTATTATTATTATTATTATTGGGCTAGGTATAATAATCTCTCTCTCTCTCTATATATATATATATATATATATGGACCTATATATACATATATATATATATACCTATGTATATAATATCTGTACCTTTATATTAGAGGGAATATTATCATTTGTTGTATGAACAATTGTTTGATCAAGATCCACAAGTAATGCTAACTTGCGATCATTCAAAAGACGTTGCTCATCTTCCTTGCCAATTTTTTTAGCCAATTCTGGACATACTTTCAGTTCTGGCACACTATGTACCATTGGTACACTGGCTTGTGATATTTTTGTACTTTCATTTTCTTTACCAATCCTTTCAACTCTTAAATCCACACCACATTCTGCACACAAGTCTTTCATTACAGTAGGATGTCTACATCCTTCTAATGTCATTACTACTTGCCTATAATATTAGTCATTTATGTAAATTTGAAGATACAAACGTATAAAAATAATCTTATTAGAAAGAAGTATTTTCTTAATTAATATCATTTTACATAATAAAAAGTTATATATAATAAATTTTATTTTTGCAATACATTAAGTACTAAGAAATCTTATAAGGTTAAGGATATTATGTACCCAGGTTGAACAACATCCCCTTCTTTCGCTAAAATTTTTGTAACACGACCGAGTCGCGAGGCCCGAAATTTCTTCTCAGGACCTTTACTATCTTCTGTTCCTGGAATAACATTCTGATACAAAAACAACACTCTACCCGCTGAAACCATAGTATCCATCCGAACTCTCCATTTTAATAATTTTCCTGATTGTCCACCAAACGGAAACGTTATCTCTATTGTCCCCATAACTTTTAAATAACTAACATTCAGATGTTAAAATGTTATCTTCAATTGAAAGAAATTAAGTAGTAAATATCATTAAACTCTTAATGTTTTTGCGCGGGAGATGATATAAACACACACTGATGTTCAATTTTCCAACACTAATAGAAATTCCCATATACATGTATTTTGTTACATGCATAGGAAGATCAAAGATACTTTATCTTTATTATTGGCTAGCATATTTTTTAATTTATATAGATAAAAGTCACTTACTCTTCTAATAGTTTTATGACTGTTATTAATATTTAATGGAATTCAGTATGGGAAAACAAATAATGCGTATACAGTAATGAATCACACGAACGTTATATTACATAACACTAGATAAACAATTTACCATATTATAAAAGATTCGACACACATTTAAACACTTGTAATATTATATAGCATTATCATACCATAAAAATGATTAAATGTGTACTTAGTTACTTTAACTGTAATGATTAATGTAAAATTCCCCTAGTACATATAAATATTACTATATTCATGTTATAATGTTTTCTATACGATTTTGATCCAAAATTGAAACTTTCAAACAATTGTCAACTTATAAACAGTATAGAATTTTTTCATTCCTTGTAAAATGGAAGATAACATAGAAAACATACTGCCAAGTACTAGTAATACTATTCACACAATATGTTCCCTTCGAACGAGAGGAAGACAACAATTTAGTTTGTGTGTTAGTTCTGCTCCAGTTGAAGAAATTGAAGCTTTTAACTTAGAAGGTGTATTAGTCACAATTTTTATTTAATCTAGTATTTAATAATAATGTGTATATGAATAATTTTTACATATAAGTGTTTTGAAACTGTTTAAGTTATAATAATATCTAAAACTCATGTTTATACTTCATATTTTATAGAATTATTATATAAAACTTGGACTATTTTTGGAGTTTCTACTTTATTTAATTTTCATCAAGATGAAGTACATTTGAAACAATATGCAAAACGATTACGAGAAGAAGTTGCAAATAATTTATCACAAGAAGATGTTATATATGATGCAGAATTTTGTGTTATGAAAGACATAACACAAAGACCTAGTCCATTGGATCCACCACCAATAAAGGTAGTAGCAACAAATAAAATATGTTTAAAAAATGAGAAGTATATCATTTATTTACAAAACTTCCATATTAAGAATTATTGATAGTTTTTAAAACTTCTCATTTTTTATTTGAAATAGATATAAAAAGTGATAACATTCCCCATGATTATAAATGTAATAAAAATGATAATTACAGATTGAAGTTTATTCTGAAAATAGTAATAATCAAACAAATTCAAAGAAATGTATTTATAAAGGAGTATTTTTATCATGGAGAACTACTAAAAATAAGTTAACCGCTTTTAATTCTGTGAGATTACCTCTTTTATTATGTCGTGGTACACCAAGTGCTATAAGAACTGTTCATAATGTGTTAAGTCGTATGTTTGATTGCATGATTATTACATTACCTGCACATGAGGATGATTTAATATGGCTTGTTCCAATTATAATTACTCCAGCAGATAAAGAGGAACAAACAAAACACACAGATGAAATTTGTATGGAATATAAAATACCAGAACTAGAAAATACAGATACAATTACAATAAAGTTTCTAGTTTTGGATTTAATAAAAATATTAACAGTGTATGTGTTCGTAACGCCTAAAAAATAGTAAATATTTACCACTGTATTGCTGTATTTGTATATTATAATTTATGATTATCCAAAACACTATTATACAATAAGTGTGCTTTTTTATATCTATATTAATTTTCTTTTAGAATTGTGAAGGATCAAAGTGATGAAGCAAATGTTGAAATTGCCTTTAATTTAGAACATATAGAAAAATTTCGTGAGGTCTTATACTCTCAAATGTTAGAACTTGCTGGTTTACAATTAGGATTGTGTACATTACATAAAATTATTCTTCCTACAGTTACGATAATGGAAAACAGGGTAAATAAATAGTTATTATCTATATTGTGTAATTTTTATAAACGTACATTTGTATTCATATTTTCTTATTTATAAGATACTCCTTTTCGTTTATTTTCAGATGAAAGTAATGAACGCAGATACCATGAATCGCGTTTTGTTATATTTAAATGAAAAAGCCCTTGATACGTTTCATACATTAAATCTTGAATAACATAGTTTAACAATTTTTGTATCAATAAGCAGTCTTTATATATTGTATATATTTATTTCGTATTTGGTATAATTTTTTCAAATATCACAGATTGTATAAAACATTATTGTTTGATTTTGAATACTATTATCAATTAATTTGTATAGTACGTAAATTATATTTGTAAAATATAGTATTATTAACATTTTCAATAAGTTGATTATACGTCACTTCATTTTTTAAGAAGTTCGTTCATATAAATAAGATAAAATAAAGTTCTAGGAATTCTCATCTACAATATCCATCTACAAAAAAAAATGAATAAATAATTTAGTTCTTCAATTAATATTCACTTTAAAAGTAGATGAACTTACTTGGCTTTTTGATTCTACCTTCCTTTTTCTAGCTCTATTATTAAGGATATAATGTACAAAATCTATATATCCATCAGGTTGTTCATCAAGTGGTGGTGGTACTGAAATACCAAGTATTTCAGGTAACATAAAAGGTTTTGACCATGTTACAAGTGGGGTACGACCTTTAGTATATTGTCCATCTTTATGGTAAAATAATAAACCGTCTAAAGGATATAAATCCGAAAGATTTGCTAATGCTAAACTTATATCAGTATCACAACTGATAGTTGGTAAAGGTAACATAGGAAAACTATTTCTATATGTATCTCTTTTGTGTAATTCTTCAATTTCTTGCAACTTTGATCTCAACCAAAAGAACCTAAATTCAGTCTAAAACAAAAATTGAAAATTATTATAATGTATATAAAATGTAATTAGTATTATTACATTTAGAAGTAAAAATTCTTACATCGCAATTTATTAAAGACTGATTGGACCATGCAAGTACATCTAAGATGTAATACATTTTTTGTTGTTTTATCCATAAACAATCAAGAATGGTACAGCTACCTCTATATTCAGATGGATTACCACCAGGAAGTGCTGAATGAAATTTACTAAGGTTCTTACCTTTTTTGTTATATACTTTAGTTATACCCTACAAAATATAAGAAATATAATAAACCATAAGAAATGTTTTCACTTCTTTCTTTCTAACATACTTTACGTGCAACTAATAAAGTTCGTTTTCCTTGAGGACATGGTACTACAATCCACTTTCCTACAAGATCTTGAGGTACTTCCAACATCCATTCTGACAACATTAATTGATTTGCAAAATTCTTATTTCGTTTAGAGTAGTAATGTCCCTTTTTATCAATTTTTTGAATTTCCATTTCTTCCTCATATTCATCCTCAGAATTAAGTGCTTCTTCCAATATTCCTCTTCCAATATTAAATGCAGTGTCTCTACATCTAATAATGCACATTATTACTTTTATGTTCATATGTTCATAGAGCTCTTTTATAAAATATGATAGCCATGTATAAAAAGCATACTTTTTTTGAAATTGTAGTAGCCGTCGACGTCTTATTTCTTGAAAAGTATCAATGTTATCCACATCCAAATTATAATTATCTTTTTTAACAGGTTTTTTATAAAATATAGCACGTAGATTACCATTTCTTTTTTCTTGTATATTTATTGAATTATCTTTCATCTCAGTTGCCATAATTGTATTAATAATTATCATATGAAACTAAATTGTCCAAGAAAATAAAATGTTATACATAATTATTATCAAGAAATTTTGTTTAATATGAAATTTCCACAAACCTTTACACAATATTTCTATAACAGATTCAAATAATTTAATAAAAATTAATCTTATATATCTTGTTCTTTACAAAAGTACATGTATATATACTAATATGTAATGCATTTTTACGCACGCAAATAACTTTCAGTCACTATTATGTCAATAGATTTTCTTGATGTATGTTTCAAGGTTTCAAGCTTTTATTAATGTATAATGAAATATTTCAATGAATAGATTCTTCTGTGTTATATGATTGGTAGTACAACTGTTACCAACATTTTCTCAAAAATAAAATGTGGTTTCCTTAAGTTTACAACAAAATTAACTAAAAACGAAAATATCTCAAGATAGCCTAGTACTTCTACTTTTTGTTCGTAAAGGAATGTCAAAATAACGTCAAAATAACGTTTTGGTACAATTTGTGAAACATTTTTGTTGAAAATAAGTTAATACACGATACCAATAAATGATGCAGAAATGTTCAAAGTACTCCTAGCCTCTACATTAATTACTCAAGAGGTAAATAATAAGTTTTTAAGCTGAGAACTTAAAAGGATTGACGTCTATCATAAAACTGTCATATATGACAGAGCTTGTATAGGTATTTTTACGATTTAATCGATACGTTCGTAAGTAGATACAACAATGGATGATCAGCAATTAAATAATTTAATTAAATGGTTAGATACATTTGATCTTCAAGCTCCTCATTCCACAGCAGAGGATATAAGTGACGGTGTCGCTTTAGCAGATGTCTTAGCTCAAATTGCTCCCGAGTGGTTTACTGCTGCTTGGAGAGCGAAAATTAAAACAGATGTTAGTTCTAACTGGCGATTAAAAGTTAGTAATCTTAAAAAAATTGTTGAGGCTATAATGGAATATTATATAGAATGTTTAAATCAACAGTTATCAGGTTATATTAAACCCGATGCAACTAAAATTGGAGAACACTGTGATAACTATGAACTGCACCGTTTATTACAGTTAATTCTTGGTTGTGCAGTTAACTGCAATCAGAAACAACAATATATAACAAGAATTATGGGAATGGAAGAAACTGTTCAACAAGCAATTATGCAGAGCATTCAAGAATTAGAAAGTAATATGCATGGACCAAGATTAAGTTTAGGTACTAGCCTTAATTTTGAATCTTTGGATGTAGCTGATGGTACTCAACAAAGATTATTAGCAGAACTTCAAGTAACTGTTGATATGAAAGAACAATTAGCACAAAAATGTCATGAACTCGATCAACAACTTTCACTTTTACAAGAAGAAAAAGCAGCATTGGTGACAGAAAATAAAAAGCTTCAAGAAAGATTGGATGAATTTGAAAATCCAGAAGAGTCTGGTTCTATCTTAAGATATTCTGGTCTTAGAAAACAAGTAGAAGCATTGAAAGATGAATTATTTAAAGTAGAAACATCTAGAGATGATTACAGACTAAAGGTAGAGTTATTAGAAAAGGAAGTATTAGAATTACAATCTAGGCAAGAAGATTTACAAAAAGCAGCTGATGAGGCTAATCACTTGAAAGATGAGATAGATGCATTAAGAGAAACTGCAGATAAAGTAGCAAAGTATGAACAGACAATAGAATCATATAAAAAGAAAATGGAAGATTTGAGTGATTTAAAAAGACAAGTTAAAATGTTAGAAGATAAGAATTTGGAGTATCTACAATCCAAAATAGATTACGAAGAAGAATCAAAACGGACTACAATGCTACGTAATCATTTAGAACTTTGTAAACAACAACTTGCTGAAGCACATCATAAATTGGATGAACAAACTAATAAATGTGATAAACTTGAATTTGAAGGGAAAAAAATGGAAGCAAAATTAAGCACTTTACAAAGAGAAAGAGATAGATTAATTGTAGAAAGAGATGCTTTAAAAGAAACAAATGAGGAATTGAAATGCACACAATTGCAAGCAGCAGAAAATATAGCAAAACCTACTACTGACAGTACTGTTGCAAATACGGAAATGATTCCTCTTGAAATTAAAGAAAAACTAGTTTGTTTGCAACTTGAAAATAAAATGTTGAAACTTAAACAGAAAGGAAATGAGGATAAATTACCAACAGTTCAAGCACTATTAGAAGATTCAGAGGAAAGATTGAATATACTTAGAGGTAAAAATCGCAAAGCTAATCAAAGAATAATTGAATTAGAAAATAGATTGGAAGAAGCATTGGGCAGTCAATCAAGCGGAGACAATAAAACTGATATCAATTTAGGTCAAAAGATAACACAGCTACAAGATGAACTAGGAAAAATACAAGCAGAAAAGGAACGTTTAATTTTACAAGTTGAAGAAAGGGAAAATGCATTACAAGCTCAAAAGCAGAAAGCTTTTGCACTACAGGAAAAGTTAACACGCAGAGAGTACGAAAATGCTGCACTAGAGGAGCGTTACAAAAAATATGTTGAAAAAGCAAAAAGTGTAATAAAAAGTTTAGATCCTAAACAAAACAATTCGTCTCCTAATGAGGTAGCTGTTTTGAGGAATCAAATTTTAGAGCAACGTAAAATTATGGAGGATATGGAACGTTCTTTGAAAGAATCCAAATTAATTAAAGAAATGGAAGAAAAGTTAATGATATCCGCATTTTATCGCCTCGGTTTAACTTGTCATAGAGAAGCAATTGATCATCGGCTTGCAGCCTTAAGTTCAGCAAGTCAGGGACAATCTTTCTTAGCAAGGCAAAGACAACCGTCTGCTAGACGACATCCGCCTTATAACTCTAAATAACAACTAACAAAAAATTATTTATATTCCCTGATTTTATTTTAATTAATGTTTAAATGAAACTAGCAGTTGATCAACGGCTTGCACCCTTGAGTTCAGCAAGTCAGGAACAATCTTTCTTAGCAAGGCAAAGACGACCGTCTGATAGACGGCATCCACCTTATAACTCTGAATAACAACTAACAATATATTATTTATATTCACTAATTTTATTTTAATTAATGTTTAAATGGAACTATATAAACAAAATAGTTAAAATCTTATCAGGTTCAGCATTATATTATTTTACAATATTATCAAATTTTATTTATTTAACCAATGTATATTTTATTATTTTCTTGACCATTAATAAAATATTTATTTGAAAGAAATTTAAAATGTTTTAATCTTTATAAATATATTATACATTCATGAACATACTTATTGTATATATTGTATATTACTTATCTTTATGCTGTTAAAACGTGATTATGGAACATAATATGCTTACAGCCTATATAAACCTCGAAATGCAATAATGTAACTTTGTATGTTTCTATTTCAGAAGAATTATACTAATAATGTGCCTGGTCATATTTGTGTGATACATTATATTTATTTAGTAAATGTATGCTTTATAATCTTTCTAACAGACTGAAACTCTTAATTTCGAATATTTTAAAGTATAAAAAAGTCTTATTAACGAAATCATATACAATGTATGGAAATAATACATTTAGAAAGAATGGGGAAACTATTAAAATAAAGCCAAATATTTAATGTACTGCAGCAGACTTGGTATACAAGATATTTCAGAAAAATATCTTAAATACGAATTTTATAAATATATATATATATATATATATATATATACACACACACACACACACACACACACACACACAATATAAATATATACAAATTTGTAAAACAACAGAATGAAATAAAAGAATGAATTTATGTATATGCACAACATTTCTATTTCTGTTTGATATTTTTTATCATTATGTATATTATATTTACTTTTAAAAGAAATTTACTCAATACGAAAAAATATACATATATTATTATATACATATATTAATATACATATATTAATACATTTTTCTATATACAAGAATAGAAGGAGACCTATAAATTTTCAATACTTACACATATTTGAATAGTATTATAGCATTTAAAAAGAAATGTACAAAAATATTTTTGAAGTATATACATAAATGTAAATTTCTAAAAAAAAGTATGTTTACATAGATGTATGATGTTATATAAACTTTAATGATCGTAATTAACCTTAATCATATTTGTTGTTTCAATACATATATTAAATATTCGACAAATATATTCTTTCAAGTGTTATTTGTCTTTTATGATGTAATTTGTCTATGTATGTTGATTGTCTACTATTTTGTATTATTTGCTTCATATTTTGCATTTTTATTACTTTTTGTATATCAGAATAACATCTTTGGTAATAAAATATTGCATTGAGAAATTCCCACAAATTAAATTCTGGCCATAAAACAGTGGTAAAATAAATGCATGTATTTGATATCTGAAATTTATTAAATAACAATGTATTTAGAAAAGGGAAGAAGAAACAAAGAATTAGCCTATTATTTTTAAACTTACCTGCCACATAAGAAAGTCACTAAACCTAACTTCTCCAGAAGTACGAATTAATAAATCTGGATTTGGTGAATAATTTGTATATAAACAGTTGGAAATCAAATTTTCATCAATATCTTCAGAAAGAATATCGCCATTTTGAACACCTTCGATTACATCTTTAATAGCATGTGTAATTTCATCTCTTGCTAAAGTATTATATATGAAAGAAGGTAGAAAAATATAAAAGTTAATAATATTTATATTACACTATATAATTAAGTGTAGCAAAAATAATGTTTGATATTTTAATGTATGAAGGTTTTTTCAGTACACTTACACGTATAAGCAAATGCAATATTGAGAAATCCTTTATTATGTTCTTTAGTAAGAATCATAGTTTCTGCTATCAATTCTTGTATATTTTGAGGTAATAGTGACAAATTACCAATTATACGGACACATAATCCATGTTTTCGTATTTTATCCCTGTATTCAAATATTTGTTACACGGTATTATATTTACACAAATATTAAATAAACTGTTTTATAGATAAAACATGTTTCAACATACTTTTCATCCAATAATCTCTGGAATTTTTGTTCTGCAAGATTTAGAAGCCCATTTACTTCCTCTCGTTTCCTTTTAAAATTTTCAATACTAAATGCATAAAATGTTACTTCTTGTATACCAAGATCTGTACACCATTGTAAAGTTTCAGCAAACTTATCAAATCTTAAAAATTAAAATTTGCATTTAATATACAACATACATAAAATACATAAAATAGACAAAAATAGAATGTGAAAGCTACATTTATATGCGATATTTTTTTTACTAGTACATACCCTTTTGTATGTCCTTCTATTTTTTCTATTCCATTTTTACTTGCATAACGTCTATTACCATCCATTATAAATGCTACATGTTTAGGAATATGCCCAGTTCTTAAAATTCTTATAGCCAAACGTTGAAACCAATTTAGAGTATTGTCTCTTATCCATGACATTGTTCACAAAGTTTCAAGTACAATGTTTAAAGTCCTAACCAAATTGTTTTACAATAGTAATAAATAAGATATGTTAAAAAGAGATTTCTCTATATAAAGGTTGATAAATATTATACAAATTTAAATTATATAATTTTAATATTTACATGTAATTTAAACTAATTTTACATGTTTAGCCGTTCTTTAAATCTTTAATATATCAGTTGCCATAATATCTAATAAATCGAATGATGTGTATGATTTAATATAAATTTGTAACTGTGTAATTTTTAATAATGATAGTGTTAAATAATACTTAACAATATGTCATGTTTTATGAAAAAATAATACTAAAATCATCATTCTATTGACACGTCGACATTTAACCGTATTAGAATTTTGGAACACATTTACCGTCTTCAAAAATTATAACAATTTGTTACATAATATTCTTTATTTTTGTAAGATATATAACAATATAATAGTTCATATCCATTAGCAACTTTTTTCGAGAATTCTAAAAACTTTCGAAAAGTTACATACGTGGTATTGCATACATACATACACACACATTCACATTACATTACACAAATGTGTATATACATATCGTTACACATCGATATTTCGAGTTTATTCGAGTTACCTAGCATCCATCTTGAAGTTTTAGCTTTTGTGAAAAAATGCACATTATGTTTTTATTCCTCTTAAATATATGTAAGTATTTAAATATATATAATAATATCAAATAATAATATTTTAATTAATTTTGTCTAAAAAAGATACAAGCAGAATTCGATTTCATAATGCATGAAAATTTCTGTTATATCATATTACAAAATAAGTGCAAAAATATTATCATGGTATTAAAACAGTGATATGATTAAAATTAAAAAATTAATTTAACACGTTCATGTCCTACAGCAGTATAGAAAATTTAAATAAAACACAGTAAAAATTATATAAGGACATTATCATCCTTTTATTAACAGCAATTTTCATGGTCATTATTTATTATTTAACTCAAATCGCTGTGGAATTATGAAAGTTGTGTTTTAAGTAAAAATTTCTTTCCGTTCCTCTACCAAAGCCTATAATTAATAATAATTAATGCATATTTATCAACATATAATAACAAGAACGATAACAAATTTCATTTGATAACCTACTTTAGTTTATGTTACCTTTAAATCAAGATTGTCTGTTTTTTTTATATTTCTTACAATTGCGGTTACCGTCACTGTATTTTTAATTTCAAATAAACCGCGTTACATGGTGCAGATATCATCCACAAATGCGTTTTATCGTAATGAAAACTTCAAACATATGTAATTAAGGTCTATAGTAGTAACGTGAAAATTAGTTATCTAATTTCACTCTTTATTGAAATGTGAAAGAGAAGAGGAAAGTGTTTCGTTCTCCTAAAGCGGTTCAAATGAAAATAAAATTATACAGGGTTTTGGGAGGCAAGTTACGTTCCTGAATAATATGGTACGTTGTGTCGACAATCGGGTAGGGGGGGGGGACTACTTTCCGTTGAGGAGGTGAGCGTGCGTGTGCGTCTCGCGGTCGAGACCTCGCGAGAGAAAATGAAATCTGAAATGGTTACTACCGCGCTATGACCCTAAAAAGCAAATGTTTCTCTTTCTCTGTGAGTGAATAATAAACGATTGATCAGACGAAATGGAGGGCAGCGTAACGAAGAACGAGACTGCAATAGCACCAGGTAAAGAATGGGAGCGATAAGCGCCCTTACTATCCGCAACGAAGCGAGGCGTGCGGTTCATTCCTAAACAGCGTTCTTTCTTACAGAGCTGTACTTCCTAATTGCTAAATTCTTAGCGGCGGGACCTTGTCGTGAAGCCGCAGACGTAAGTATTATTGAATTAAAATCCATGAAATTTCGTTGTAACATATTATGATGAACAACGTACGTTCTAGGTGTTGAAGCGTGAATTGGAGCGAGCTAAGGTAAGACGATTGGTCTGAGTTGACGTTTTGCCGGGGTGACACTATACATACCCATCGGCTCCACATGGTTTGCACGTGGTTTCTGCTTGTCAAAACATTAGAATTTCAAGGTCGGCGACCTTGACGTTCGACAAATTGGCACAATTTTATCTCGAGTGTGATCGATCGATCGATCGACTTATTTTTATGATTTTTTAATTTTTTTATAGGTTTTACCGCAAAGACTAGATTGGGGAGGTCATGTACATAATCAAACCTTTGAAGAGTTGGTAAGTAAGATTAATATTTCAGGAAGGAATTTTATTTTGTGTATAATAATTCATCATATATGATGAAATAAATAGGTTATTTTTCGAAATAACATTATGATAAATTTTTGTTACGTCGTAAGCTAGTCAAATGCCAATGTATCAAGTACCCCTAATAGGGTGCTACCCCTTTTCTGTCCCACTCCTCGACCCTTCTTCCTCCTCCACTTCTCTGATCCTATGTTGCTGTTGCACAAGATTCTCCCACCATATTACTTTCAACCAATAAGCATTAGCTTCCGGCCATCTTGCATGCACTGATCAATGAATATATCTCATGCTCAGACCTTATTTATAGAAACTAGTATCGTGTGACGAGTGGGCTATTCGGATTGGTTGCGTTTGCTTATTTGTCTTCTGATTGGTTACAAATAGGAACTACTTTAGATTACTTAAAATTCAATTAATAGTGCGAACTAGTTTTATTGCAAAACGTAATTATCATCTTTCTCTTCGTATATATAATATCTGTGATCTAAATATTTGGATATCCTAAAATATATATGATGATTGTATTATATTGTATGATCGTATATATTTGTAATGATATTATATTATAAAATAGGATATGAAAAGATAGTTATAAAAACATTCTAATGTTTTAGGAAAAGAAATATTCTCATATTGGATCAAATCATTTATTACAAATATGTGCCAGAATTGGACCAGTATTGGAAAAAGAGGTACCGCCATGCATACCAGGAGCGATATCTCTCCTAGGAGCAGGCAGACAATCTTTGTTACGTACACACGAAGGTAAAGTAAAAGATATAAATATGTTTAGGTAATTATTGAAATTATTTGACTTTTGACATGAATATCTTAAATTTAGATGTCCAACGTCAAGTGCATGGCATTATTTCATATTCTGGCAGACTAGGTGGAAAACCATTTTTGGCTTCACCTTATAGTTTATCAGTGCCTAATATAGGTAAATCAAATATTTATTTGTTTAGATTTGTTACATAAATATTGCTAATATCAACCATTTTTTTCAGTATATAAAGCATTTTATTGTTATGTTACTTCTTTTTTATATAGTACATGTACTTCAGGGAAGGGAGAATTCAGGGCCTCTAGGTCGACGAGAGGCAATACCAACAAAGTTTTACAATAAAATGCAGTTGTATAGACACACATTAGGACATTTATCTGCAGTATATTGTGTTCTTTTTGATCGCACTGGGAAATATATAATAACTGGTGCAGATGATTTACTTGTTAAAGTATGGAGTTCTATTGATGGGCGATTATTAGCAACTTTTCGAGGAGCATCTGCTGAAATTATGGATATTGCAGTAAATTTTGATAACACTTTACTTGCTGCTGGTAGCCTAGATCGAATATTAAGAGTTTGGTGTTTTCAAACAATGTCTCCTGTAAGTTGATTATAATATTAATTAATGTTATTGTATAGACTGATTTTGTTTAATTCATTTTTATTATTTTTTATCAGGTTGCAGTTCTATCTGGACACTCCGGTATGATTACATCTGTAAATTTTTGTCCTATATCTTGTAATGGCGTATATTATTTAGTTTCTACAAGTACAGATGGATCTGTTGCTTTCTGGTCTCATACAAAGAAAGGCAATGAAAGAGCAGTTTTTCAGTAAGTTTCAATAATATTTATATCCCGTACATAATGAAAAATAACATTATATCTTTTTTTTTAGGCCCAAACCAATTCAATACCATGAAAAAATGCGTCCTGGTCAAGCACAAATGATATGTGCGTCATTTAGTCCTGGTGGTGCATTTATGGCTGCTGGTTCTGCAGATCATCATGTTAGAGTGTATGCAATGTTAGGAGATGAAGGTCCATGTAGAGTTTTAGAGGTGGAAGCACATTCTGATACAGTTGATAGTATTCAATGGGCACATAATGGTTTAAAATTTATTTCGGGTTCTAAAGATGGTACTGCAAATGTTTGGCATTTTGAACAACAACAATGGATATACAAACGTTTGTTGATGACTACAAAACTTCCTGGGTAATTACAGTATTATGAATATTTTTTATGATTGTTTTCCTGTATAATATTAATGACTAAATATTATTTTGTTCTTATAATTTCTAGAGAATCAGAAACAGAAGATGATTCTAACAAAAAGGCTAAGGTGACTATGGTTAGTTGGGATGTAAGTGATGAATGGGTTATTACAGCTGTAAATGATAGTTGTCTTAAAGTATGGAATGCAAAATCAGGTGAACTGGTGAAAATTTTACGTGGACATAAAGATGAAGTTTTTGTGTTAGAATCTCATCCCATAGATCCTCGTGTTATATTAAGTGCTGGACATGACGGACAACTTATAATTTGGGATGTTCTGAACACAGAACCAATAGCATGCTTTCAAAATTTTATTGAAGGGCAAGGTAATGGTGCTGTTTTTGATGCAAAGTGGTCTCCAGATGGAACAATGTTAGCAGCAACAGATTCTCATGGACATCTTTTAATATATGGGTTTGGATCTGGTGTGGAAAAACTTAAAATAGTAAGTACATCTGTTTTTATATAATTGTTATATCTATTAACATATTAGAAATGTATATTCTCTATTTTATATTTCTATAGGTACCCAAAGAATTATTTTTCCATACGGATTATAGACCCTTAATACGAGATGCAAATAATTACGTTTTGGATGAACAAACACAAACTGCACCTCATTTAATGCCTCCACCATTTTTAGTAGATGTTGATGGAAATCCTTATCCTCCAGCTCTGCAAAGATTGGTTCCTGGTAGAGAAAACTGTAGAGGAGAACAATTAGTACCAAATATCGCAGTAGGTGCTGGAGGTATATAAATTATTTTATTTCTGTTGAGGTGGATAGTAGGTCGGTGATAGTGCTGCTCCTGGCGTATAGGTCGTTGTGAGGTACTGCTTCTGGATTACCTTCTTCTCAGTTAGGAATCGTGGAGAAAAAATCGGGCTACGTGTGTCGGGATTTTAACCTAGTCTGAAACGTTCGTAACCAACGGCGCTAACCACTGCTCTACCGTTGTACGGGTCTTAGTTTGCTGTCGAGTGCCGCTACAGTACCCCCTTACCAGTGATAACGTTTTCTTCTTTGTTGTACATATGATCATACGACTTCGCTCGTCGTTTTTCCGTGTGCAGTTGCGAGAGTTCGGCATCCGTGGATTTGTCGTTTCGATGCGGGGTAGGTATAACGTCGGCCGCTTGTTGTCAAATCCGTGCAGATGTTGCGCGAAGTCTTCGATGTGGCGGTGGATACCTGTCGGTACGGTGCGGGCGTTTCACCGTACGCTCACACCGCGGGGTCGTAGTAGGCCTTCGTTTCCACACTCTTAGATTCGCGGTGATCGAAGTCTCGGTAACGCTATCACGGTCGTCACCTCTTTTCACTGTAGATCAATCACGTCGGGGTCACCAATTTGAGGTGGATATAGGTAGTGGTGATAGTGCTGCTCCTGGCGTATAGGTGGTTGCTGTGAGGTACTCTTGCTGGATTGCCTTCTTCTCAGTTAGGAATCGTGGAGAAAAAATCGGACTACATGTGTCAGGATTTGAACCTGGTCTGGAACGTTCGTAACCAATGGCGCTAGCCTCTGCTCTACCGTCGTCCGGGTCTTAGTTTGCTGTCGAGTGCCGCTACACTGTTTATTATTATTTTATTATATATTTTATGTAGAATCTGATATTTCCTGAAGCTTTAAACGATATATATTTTATTTTGTAGGGATGCAAGAAGTTATAGAAGGACTTCCAGCTCAAGAACCACGGTCCAATATTGATCAGTTAATTGAAGCGCTTGCACAAAGACAAAATATTAATGCTGATGCAGAAAATGCAGCTGATGAAAGAGAAGAAAATGCAGCAGAGCAACCAGTTCGTCAAATGGCTAGCCCACGAGGAAGCAGGTCTGGTTTAAGAAGAGTTGGAGATGTCGAAGGTGTACGACAAAGTAGTGGTAATTGGCAAAGAGATAATACTACACCTTGGAATAAGCCTATTCTTGCTCGACCCATGAATCCAGCTATTAGAGAAACACAATTTAAAACTTTGTATGTTTTGTATTATAAATTACTTCCTTCTTCACGAATATATCTATAAGTAGTTTAAATTCATAAATAAGGATATAATGTTTATAGACATGCAACAGCAGAAATGGAACTTGAAAATTTGAAACGCGAAATGCGAAAAAGACCACAACCAGTATCAAATACTGCCAATACCGAAGGTAATATAGGTAGTCGAATAGCAAATCGAAAACGCAATAGAACTACTAGACATGGATATAGAACTAGAGCTACGCGTAGTGAAGAACAAGAAGATGATGAGTTCGAGGTATTTTTTATACAATTTTAATTCAAATTAATAATTCGTATATACTTAATAATTCGTAAATCTTTACAGAATCCCGATAATGCGGCAACAACAGGAAGTTCAGCCAGTAGTAATAGTAATGATTCTACTGCTCATGAAGAAGATTTGTGTTCTGATAGTTCAACATCAGAGTCTAGTACTGAATATTCAGATTGGATTGCAGATCATGGTTTAAATCTAGAACCACCAAAGCGGAGTAAACGCAAACCTGTAAAAAAACGATCTCTTACACCACCAAGTGATATGGACAGAAGGCGTAATAGACGTCCTAGAAAAAAGGTAGGTAAAAAACGTTCTTTGTAAATAAATTTATTATTTTCTCTCTTTCGAAATTTTCTTTTTATTTAAAGGATATTCCGTTGTCTACTGGTATTGATGATATCCCAGAAGTTTTTAGACCTTCAGAATGGCTTACCGAAATAATACCAAGGAAAGCTCCATATTATCCTCAAATGGGTGATGAAATAGTATATTTTCGACAAGGTCATCAATTCTACTTAGATGCTGTTAGGAATAAAAAAGTATATGAACTTGGTCCACGATGTGAACCATGGAATAAAGTCAATATAAGAGTAAGATTTTTTTCTCCCAATTTACTTTGTGAACATTAGTATTAGTTACTTAGAAAAACATTCCTTATTCTGCAGGCACAGGAATTTGTAAAAGTAGTAGGTATAAAGTATGAAATACGTCCACCTCGATTATGCTGTTTAAAATTGGCGTTAATGGATGAATATGGAAAATTAACAGGAGAAAATTTTACAATTAAATATCACGATATGGCTGATGTGTTAGATTTTTTAGTTTTACGTCAAACATTTGACACAGCTTTGGCACGTAGTTGGTCTGAAGGAGACCGATTTCGTTGCATGATTGATGACGGATGGTGGATGGGTCAAATACAATCAATGGAACCTTTAGACGAAGATTTTCCAGAATCGTTTTTCATGTGTTTCCGTGTCAGATGGGATAATGGCGAATATGAGAGAATGAGTCCTTGGGATCTTGAACCAATTGATGAAAATAGTATGTGTGTGTTCAAATGTTTTAACAATTAAAAATTTTTTGGAGAATATTGGGAAAAGTAACTGGTAAACTTTGGAAAAATATAAAATCTTAATTTATTCACAGTGTGAATATAAGCATTCATTTTATTGATATTAATACCTTGTATAATGTGTTATGTATTACAGGACTTCCAGTAGTACTTGGAGGTGCAGTTCCTGTGCTTCAAGAAGAGATACGTACAATACTATATCAACCTCATGCAGAGGAATGGCCAATGGGAGATAGAGAAGCAACATGCCGCAGAATTATACGTGGACTAGATCAAGTGATGAGCCTTGCAATTGCAGAACCTTTTATGGCGCCTGTTGATCTCAATGCATATCCTTCGTATGCATTTGTTGTGGAATATCCTATTGATTTAACAACCATAAAAGCTCGTTTTGAAAACCATTTTTATCGAAGAATAACATCTGCACAGTTTGATGTCAGATACTTAGCAACGAATGCAGAACAATTTAATGAACCACATAGTCAAATAGTAAAGCATGCAAGAATAGTTACCGACCTATGTCTACGTATTATAAAGTAAGGTCTAGTTTATTTATTCACAAAATTTAATACCATTTACATATCTTTTTTATTTTATTTTAACTTTATCAAGATATTATTAATAAAAATGTATTATTTTCCACTTATACAGAGAAACTACAGAATTAGATGTACCGGCTGTTTACCACCAACTGGTTGATACATACCATTCTTCTGAGTCAGAAGTTGATGTAGAAGATGCAAAGGATAGACCTTCAACTAGCACTCAGAGAGCAACCTCGAGCAGAAATTTACGTTCACAAGAAGCATCGGCTGATTGGAAAGTAGCATGTCGTCAATTATTAGAAACGTTATGGCAATGTGAAGATTCTATTCCTTTCAGGTAAAATAAATTAATATTAGTATATTGATACGCATATTATATATATGCGAGACGGATATCTTTTGTAATAATTCTTATTTGATTTTTTATAGAGAACCAGTTGATAGATTAGAGCACCCAGATTATCATCAAATTATAGATACACCAATGGATTTACGTACGGTAAAAGAGGATTTATTAGGAGGAAATTATGAAACTCCTATAGAATTTGCCAAAGATATGCGGTTAATATTTACAAATAGTAGAAATTATAATACTAACAAACGATCAAGGGTATGCTATACTTATTACAGTACTATGTGAAGAATATTATAAGTACTGTACAAGATAATGGTACAATCTTTATTCTAGATATATTCAATGACAATAAGATTATCAGCCATGTTTGAAGAGCATATGGGAAGAATTATTTCAAACTGGAAATCTGCAAGAAGACGCAATAATAATGCAAAAAATACAAAAGCGAAAGGTAAAAGGGGCAAAGTTCGGCTAACAAATGGCACTGGTATGTTTTCATTATATCAATTAAAAATATTTGATAAAATAAATTAGATAAATTTAGAATAAATTTTAAACAATTGATATGATATGCAGCACCTTCAAAATCAAAATCTGCTTGTTCGGATGATGATGATGAGATAAATAGTGAGGATGATGATTTAGATGAAGTGGAAAAGAATAATTCTAACGTGTGTGCACCAGGTATATATATATATTGTTTTTGTAGTATATACATACACATATATAAATACATAGAATGTTATCAGAAAGCAGAGTGAGAACATGTGAATAGATATTAATAATTTGATGTATATGATAATAAGAATAAAATAATGATAATAAAATTATAATAAATATATTATAGAATAATGAAGATTAATCACATAGCTATGTAAAAAGGAAAAGAAAACATTGATTAACATTTTTTTATTTTATAGGGCCATCACGTATGACAAATGGACATACAAAACGTTCTGCTACTGCAACGCGACCTACGCTGAAACTTCGGATATCTAGATCTGCAGTACCTAAAAAACCAAAAGAAAGTGGAAGCGAAGCCAGTGACTCAGAAGCTTCCACAGAAAGTGAAAGTAGTGGTAGTGTACCTGTAAGAAGGACACGAGCTAGAAAAACGGTACCCAGTGTTAGTGCTGATAGTGATTCTGGGGAAGTATATACACCCAGTGGACGTGGAAAACAAACTCGGAAAAATCGTGCGAAAAATACCAGAAATAGTAAACAAGTAAAGTCGAAATCAAAGCTAAACTCTTACGAAAACTCAAAGAATGATAAGTCTGAGGAGGATGAAGCATTTTCTGCAAATGAATTATCAGATGAAGAAAGTGAAGAGGAAGTTATTAATAGAAGCAGAACGAGATCACGAAAATTAGCATCTACACCCGAACATAATGAAAGTTTGAAGAACACAACAAAAAGTGGAAGAAATAATATTGAAAGTCAGAGTGAGGAAGAAGAGGAAGAGGAAGAAGAGGATGAGGAAGAAGAAGAAGAACAGTCTCAAAATGAAATTAATAATCAGGATTCAGATAGTGAAGAATCAGACAAAGGTTTTGTATCATCAAGATCTCAAAGAAGAATTCGTGGAACAAGAGAAATACAAAATCAAGAAACTGTACAAAATTCAAGAAGAACTGGAAAACGACCTCACTATAATGAAGAAAGTGATGAGAGCAATACGACGCCAGTTAGAAATCGGCGTAAAATTAAGCGTCGATATTATGCAGAAGAAAGTGATGAAAGTCCTGAACCTGAAAATGTACCACGTATTAGTATAAGTAGTAGAGGGCGTGTGCGCAAAATGACGGAACGTGCACGGGCTTTTTTGTTAGATTCACCCTAACAGCATCTTTCATACTAGTAATAAAAGTGTAAATTATGATTTTTCAAGTAACTCTTACAAATGTTTAAGAATAATGTAAAAATTTAAAATGTTATTTGATAATGTTTATTCTGAAACACTCGACTGTATAAACACTTGACTGTATTCATATTATAGCATTACACTAAACTTGTGTATGCCAGAATATATTGTCTGAAAAGTTTAAGGGTAAGATTATAGATAGGCTATACGTATAAACACTTGAGATTCTCATAGCAATTCATCATAAACACTGCTACAAAGTACTTCCATTATTATGAAGCACATTGGTAATGTTATTTTTTCATGTTTAAATATATAATCAATTAGCAGTGCATAAGACAGATTTAATAGTAAGCGGAAACAGTGTAATCATTCTATAATATTCGTTTGTTTGATCAACATACTTTTTATACATTTTTCCAAATTTTATGATATTACTGGTTATTTGAATATAAAATATTTATTGTAGTTTTAACTTACGCATCATTCCCAATACCTAGAATGGAATAACGATTAAATCGATATACAATTATTTTTGCAACTGTTATTGATGATATGTTGTTTAAAAATATTAATGGAAGAGTATTCTTTATAAATCCTGAATTTATATACAATAGTGACAGCAAAAAATAGATTGTATGATAATGTTTATATTACATTATTGAAAATATGTTATTGTACCTGGAATAATATAAAAAAAATACCCATCTTCTTCGGGGAACATAACTTTAAGCTTAACTTAATAATTTCAACTTCTGCTTTTTTGAGGAAAATCAATTGACAAATGAAAAACTACTTTCATGCTAAGATCTTAAACAGTCAAAAAAAAAGGCAATATCTTATACATGCAATTGATAAAAATAATCTGTATCAGTGTTTATGTTTATATTTGATTACACAAATGAAATTATATTGTAAATCTTTTTAATAACACTGACATTTACTTAATGAGTTTAGTATTTGCATATTTGTACATTTTTCTAATAAGATAATTTTTCCTCTAATATATCCTAAGACAAAATAAAATTGGTTTCAGATGGAAAATTGTTTTCAGATTGAATATATATGTGGAATATTATTTTTTTATTGTGTGCATACTTTTAATATTCATAAATTAAATCAAGTGTTTGTACATTGAAGAAAGAATTGTACTTATCATCCATATTGTGTAAATTACATTAAATGAGGCAGTGCCTTTACATATATGATTATTTATTTAAAGAACATAGATAAAATTCTTTTGTTGTTTAAAAGAATAATCACACAAAAATTAAATACCTTTCAATTTCATTAATTTAATAACGGCACTGTTTTCGCTTTTTGCAACTATACTTAAAATATATTATTTGTAAATATAAATACACACTGCAAAATGATTGCAATTTTTTTTAAAGTTGCATAAAACAAATGTATGCTTTATATGATCTGTAGTATGAAGTAGAAAGTTTTTACATGTAATTTGTATGTCCGTTAGAAAATTAAGAACCAATGCTCGTGCGATTTTAGGAATTTTTCATATATAGAAATAGACATTTTTCAGATTTATATAGCATAAAAGTTATTTCACTTACTATACAATAGGATACAAGTTTTTCAAGGCAGTTATGCAACCGGCAAACTAACATAGTATAAGAATATGTGCACAAATATTGGAAGTCTTGACTGTCTCGGGCCATTGTGATATTAGCTTAAGAATATTAAACATAAAATGATATAAATAATAATAATTAGAAATATAACGGATATTTTTTTAATAACGCCTTGAAGAGAAGGAGTCATATCATGTGGACTCAAGAAGTCAAATATCTGGTTATATTATAATTTAATACCAATCTTAACTTTGATCATTTAATTACATTACTATTAACGTGTTTCGTATCTTAATCTTCAGAATTAATATAATTTCTTGTATATAAATATTGTTAAATAACAAAACTTAACACCGAAATTTTCGATTTATGTAAAATTTAAAACTTTAGTTGTGAAATCAATGTACTCTGTTGCATACTTAGTTTATCGAAACCCACCGTCACCAATAAAAAAAATATTAAATTGTTTCATATTTGTTCCTCATTTATTTAAAAACCTGTTTTTTAAGTCTCAATTTCATTAATTACAAAATTGAACATAAACCTTTATTTTGACGCCAGATGGCAGTTTTGCATGCTTTTTTTGGTTAATTTGGTAATTTTCTAAATCTTATATAGAAAAATTAATGTTATTTTTTAATATTATTGCAATATGTTTTAATAAAAAAAATGTTTCCTTAATTTATAAAAAATTATATCCAAATATTATAATTTCTGAAAAATATTTCACCAATAATGTAATGTAATATATAAATTAATGTAATTACTATATTATTAAAATGTTATGCTTAGAAATTTTTTTCAAATAAAATAATTATGAAATATATATAATACGATATGAAATAATAAAAATTGTATCAATATTTTAATAACGAATGTTTTCATTTAGGAAAAAAATATAATGTTGGATGCCCTGAAAATATCGTCAGAATATCTTCCGGTAAGAGGTCGCATACTTCTCAGTGTTCGTGGACCCTTTTCCGGTAGGATAACAAAATGACTGGCTTTAGTAATAAGGTATGTTTATTAGGATTTAATGTTTTAAGTCCTATAGAGTAGTTTAAATTACACAATATATTTCTTTTAATCTATACACTATACACAAAAATTAAGAAATACTTCTTTCCTCACTTGATATTACTTTTTCTAGAAATATATTCATTGTATCCTTTTCTGAATTCATGTACACGTGTTTTCTTGCAATATCATTTGCTATATTTCCTCAAACAATGATGCAAGTTCTTTATGTGATTATTTTTCGATATGAAAATAGTACATGCATACATTAATTATACGATATCTTAGAAATAATTATTTTATTTTTAAATCTGTCAATTGACACGTGTTATTTGTTATTGGTAACCGTACATATATTTATGCAATTCAAATCTTTGGTAAAACCGAAAATTCGTTGTTGTAAATATTTGTTTTATATAACGTTTTAATATGGAGCAAAAAAGATATTAATTGTCGTAATTATGTTTTCAGCCAATATTAATTGATGGCCGTGGCCATTTACTTGGTCGTTTGGGAGCTATTATTGCTAAAACGATCCTACAAGGCAATAAAGTAATTGTTGTTCGTAGTGAACAACTTAATATTTCTGGTAATTTCTTCAGGTTAGTAATATTATAATTAAGTATTCGTGATATATATATATTCCTTTTTTTTTTAAGTTTTCTCACGTATAATTATTCCAGTGTGTTACATATAACTTTTTATTTTAGGAATAAGTTGAAATTTATGTCGTTTTTACGCAAGAGATGTAATGTAAATCCAGCTCGTGGACCTTTTCATTTCCGTGCTCCTAGTAAAATACTTTGGAAAACTGTTCGTGGTATGTTGAAATATTACTTATTTATATGGAATTTTATACTATATATTAATCTATGATTATGCATATATTACCTACATTATTTGATGGTATCATGAAAAAAATATTTATATGAGATTATTAATTTATAAATAATTAAACAACCTTGCATATGTTTTACAGTATACTGTATAAATAAAAATATTATTGAATTCATAGGAATGATCCCACACAAAACACAAAGAGGGAAGGATGCTCTCAGAAGGTTAAAGGTTTATGAAGGTTGTCCACCACCATATGACCGTAGAAAACGTGTTGTTGTACCAGGTGCCATGAGAGTTATGTGTCTTAAACCTGGTAGGAAGGTAAGATAGAACATTAATTTAAAAATATATTTATTATATTTAGTAAATTATTTAATTATTTACAATGATGGTATGGTAATTTGCGCCTGAGTATAATTGCTTTTATACTTTGTGATGTCACATTTAACTGAGTAAATAATAAAAAAATGTATATAAATATATTCCATCTAAAAAACATATGATACTAATACAATGTTATTTTTTAGTACTGTCATGTAGGTAGATTATCTCACGAAGTTGGGTGGAAATATAAGGCTGTTGTACGTACATTGGAAAACAAGAGACGTGTCAGATCAATTCTTGAAGTTCAGAAGAGAGATAAACTTAAGGTATATCTAAAAACATTATAAATATAAATGATATCAAGAACTATTTCTTATACGCTTCTTTTCTTATTTCAGAAACTTACAGAACAAGCGGGGCAAACAGTTGCAAAGGCTACCGCACCGTACACAGCAATTATTAATAATTTTGGATACAATTAATGCAAAAATTGTAAAAATAATAAAGCTCCATAAACATTTTTCATTGAGTTATTATTATATTTTACACTATCATGATTATATATCCCTATATATATTTTTAGGTATATAAAAAGATACAAATTCTAATAATACACGTTTCTTAAGATATAAGATTTATTCATAATTATATTTACATAATATACGTGAGAAAAACAAGATAGATTAATTAGCTTTCTATACTATCTACTGTAAAAACAACAGTTCCTGCTTTATCATTATCTTCATCATCATACACTTCACTTTCTTCGTCTTCTGAATTAGAAAGATCAGATTCTTTTTCATCTTGTAGGCGATAAGTACCTACATTTTCAGGTGGAGGACCAATGTTATGTAAACCAAATTGATCAGCCAATCTTTCAGCTGCGTGTTTAGCTTGAATCTCCTAAGTATTACAATTTTTATTATAATTTATGTGTAATATATATTTTTCATAAATATTTAAAATATAAAAATTAGTTACTTGAAGTTTTTCAGTTTGTTCCTTTTGTAACTGAAGGGATTCAGTTAAATTGATGACTTTTATAGCACCATGAACTATAAGAGGTGGGGTTGCTGCTGTAACTTCCCAATGTTTATTCTGCTTTCTCAGTTTTTCTTTTTCTGGATTATGTACATCAGACTTGGTTGTCCTATATGGCTTGAATGGTTCTCTCTTTTTATCATTGTTTTCTGGATGTTGTTCAACTTTATTAACAATATATGTAATGTGCTCAGGAGTTATTGTCGTAAAAGATTCTATTTCTGCCAAATCTTCTGGATTAATTAAACTTTCCTCCGGTGGAAGATGCATAATCTTTTTTTTATGAACCCCACATCCTGTAGGCTAATAATAGCAAATAATAAACATTGATATACAAAATTGATATATAATACTAATCTACATATATATATATATATATATATATATATTTCATAAGGCATAATAGTCTACAATCTAATACAAGTAACTTACTTGAGCTAATATTTTTAAGGGGTCTTCCTCATCATCGCTATCAAGTTCGACAATTTTGACAGTATCTTTTGTTTCACTATATTTGCCTGTCCATTCTAATTTATTTATAGCAGCTTTACCTTCAGATGCTAAGTTTAATCTTGACAAAAGATTAGCTGCCTGCTCAACTTCATTTTTATGTTCTAGTTCTTTTAATATTTTATCACGAAAAGATTTGATCTTTTCTCCTTTGTCTGGCAGCTTTAATACAAATGTTCTAAAACAGAAATATTTATATTTTGTCAAAGAATAGTTTAATAAAGAGTATAGTTTATATCTTAGACCTTACCTACTTATTACTAAGAATTTTATTTTGTCTTTCTAATAATTCCTCTAGTTCAAACTTTTGTTTGTTTCTTAAATCCTCTATGTACCCTTGACTTTCTTTCTTAGGAGGAGGTGGTAAATCACCTGGCACTTTATTAATAATTTTTTTCTGATACATTCCTCTTTGTTTATTCAAATTGTAAAATTTGAAATAGTTAGGAGTTATTTTATTAACAGTTATAGAAATAATATTTTTAGAATGACCGAAATTCTTAAAAGAAATTAATGTTATGTGTTTTTAAATTAATTATTATTTAAATCAATAATTACAAGTTAGTTATTACGCATTTAATTATGACGTTATGTATAGTGACGAATATAAACTGAATCAAATTACATTACTTTTCACTGAACAGAAGATTGCAATAGACAATATATCTATTGAATACGAGATATCGAGATCTTCAAGACTATCGATATTGCACGACATGTTAAACGAAGATTTCAATTCCAACCTCAATGGAACTTAACTAAAGGATTTAAATAAAATGTTACATTTATTATACCATGTTGAATCTGTATTTTCAAGTGACGAATAAAGCTATCATCCTCTGTGTAATATAGAGAGAACATTGAAGTACTAAATATTTTATTTCAAGATAAACTAAAAAATAATTTTTGTATAAAGTAACAAAAGTGACGTAAAGTTGTAATGATTAAAAGCAAGTTCGCGAAGCAACTGCCAATCTTTAGAAATGAATTGCAATGGGGGGTCGTCTTTGGGTGGTGAATGTAGATCAAATACATTTATGGATATTAAGCCAATTGTTACATGTAAGTTTATTAATCAAAAATATTAATATATTTAACCTCTATATGGCGACACTATTGTTAAGTATTGTTATTTGCGCTCTTGATGAACTGTCAATCTATGTGACATTTCTTTTTCCTTTTTTAATTAAGATTGTTCATGATATGATATACATGTTTAAAGCTGTATAGCTTATAATAATAATTTTTAAGCTATAATTAAGACTTTTTAAATAATTAGCATTCGTCATTGATGAACATATGTTATTTTAAATAGGTTAACTCTCTTTTTATAATAATTTTTTTTCATGTGCAATATTTTATTTCTGGTTAATTGTTATCGAATACATTACACATTTTTTACTTTAATTATAACACATTTAAGAAAGAGTATATATAAGAGTTATTTTTGTTTGTGTTACTTTAATATATTTTAATGACTTCTCCAATATAGATGCAGGAGATGACAAATTATTTTCTACATTGGAAAATAGTTTATTCCAAGCCATATCTGCCGATACAGTGGAATGGCGTAGATCATTTAGTAGACCAATTAAACAAGTCAAACTTGGAGCAACATTTTTGCCATTTTCTAAGGATATTTTGCCAACTGAGAAAGATTGGCATTTGATAAAGCAGCCAATATTTCATATTTATTGGACTGAATGTTCTGTAAGTAAATTAATATTATAATTATTTAAATATCTCATGAGTAAAATTTGTTATACTTACATATTTGTTTCATACTTTTCTGATTATGTATATTGAGATTACAGGATGTAGATACTTATAAAACAAGTATTAGAGAAGACATAGATAACTGGTTAAAAACATTAACACAATATCACATTCAAGATTGGATGATTGTTATAGTAGAAACTTATGACATAAAAAAAACTAACAAGTTATTACCTAGGACAACAGTTTTAGACAAAATTCGCAGCGACTTTGCTGCTAAGCATGGTGATAGGTGAAGTAATAATTAATCAGTGAATATTTGATAAATATATTTTTACATGTGATTTCTTTATTATATCTTATGTTTAATGTATTATATAGATGTTGTGCTGTAATAAATCCAATAAAATCAGAGATGCGCTCAGCTGAATCATGGAGAAGTTTAGTTAGCCGTATACGTTATTTAATGCTTGCTGCATATGATAAAAGACTATCTCATTTTGAAGATATTATTAGAGAACAAAGAGAAAATAGAAATCACCCAAACTGGAATTTCTGTCACTATTTCTTACTGCAGGTAAACTGATTATTAGTTGATTGAAATTAATTACTATTTTTGGGCTTCAATCCTGTATATATATATTAATATATATGATATAACATATATATATATATATATTAATTCTCTTTTTCAGGAAGAACTTGCATTTGTTTTACAAATGTTAGGATTATATGATGAAGCATTAGTACAGTATGATGAATTGGATGCTCTTTTTACACAGTTTGTGCTTAATTCTAATGTAGGAGGTATGATATTCTCATTTTTTTTCTATTATCTATTTTTTCATATTATAAAATTAATCTGTTATTTAAAAATTTATAGATACACCAATTTGGTTAAATTTATTTCAAACCCCATTAAATAACTGGGGTGGTGTTAATTTAAGTAATGGTACAAATCATCATTTAAGGAACCTTCTAGCTGAATGTAAAGCATCACTATTAGATCTTAGAAGTTATTTATTCAGTAGACAATGTGCCATGTTACTATCACTTAACAAGCTATGGGAGGTTGGTATATATTAGGACTGATTTTATTCATAGATTTAATTTCATTATGAATATAAACATACAACGATATTTTAATTTAGGTTGCGCAAAGGTGCTTATCATTTGTTCATAATACATTAAGTGAATTACGTATATTAGAAGTTCAGCGACCTGAAGGATCCATTGAATGTTGGTCTTTTCTTTGTGCGTTAGAAGTGCTTCAAGCTTGTCAATTACCATCATATAATATTGATAACAATCAGCAACTGGACCTTTGTTCCTTACATACCGCGAGTTTATGGGCTCTTGCTAGGGATAAAGTCAGTTACTAGACATATTAATAGAAATTATGTAAATAATATTGTTTATAGTATTAGGATAGTTAAATCTTTATTCTAATTTATTTTAGTTGGGAAATTTAGGAAAATTATGTGGTTTAATGCCTGGAAGTGAGCCATCTAGTGAACAACTGCACACAGTTGTTTACTTAATAGCTGGTATGGGAGATTCTGAACCACAGATAGAAGGGAAATTAACACCTACCGATAAATTAAAAGAAGCACTTTCGTCGAAAGAGGCATTCAAGAAACAATATCTTGAACATGCAGAATTAGCTATGGGTACTTATAAACATGTAGGCCGAATTCGATCAGCCAGATTAATTGGAAAGGAATTAGCACAATTTTATAGTGAGCTTGGCGAGAATCAAAAAGCTGTTGCATTTTTATCGGATGCCTTAAAAACGTACACTGACGAAGGCTGGAGGCACTTAGCAGCACAAACTCAACTCGAATTGGCACAGTGCTACAAAAGAATGGATGATGTTGAAAAATATACAAAAATATGTGCTGCTATTGCCAGTTTGGATGTATTACATATTACTGTTCGTAATACTTATTTTGAAGAAATGTTCGGATATATGAAAATGATCTCATCGCCACAACCCTTACTTGTAGAACTCGGATGTGCTTTTGTAGTACTCAGTATGGAAGTTAAAGTGATGGATAAAGTAGTGCAAGATTGTGTGGTCAATATCGAAATATATATACAAAGTTTGTTTCCTAGAGAAGTAAAATGTACTAAAGCGTCTATATCTGTTGAAGAAGTTCAAAAACCTCTATTACCCAATAAAAAAAAGGGTTCAAAGTTACCACCTGAACCATCAATTCCATTATTATCGAAATGTACTCTAGAAGATATGAGACCATTTGATCCAAGTTTGCTTCAATTACAAGTATATTCATATTTAGATTATAAAGAAGACAAAAGCCTCGGATCAGCTAGTGTCTTACACAGAAACACTAAGTCTATTGTAAGACGTTCTGATAGTACAAAACATAGGAAACCATCAGTAAATGCAAAAGGTGATTTTAGTAAAGCGCTATCATGTGATGATTTTATTGTGAAACCAGGTATGAACATGGTTACATTAACTAGGCGTATAGATCAGCCTGGTTTTTACAAAGTTGGTCAAATATCATTAGTGATTGAGGAAAAATTGGAATTTTTATCACCTATTTTAAATCCTCGGTTATGTTATGAAGTAGCTAAGACTCAGCCTACAATTTCTATGAAATATAGTAGAGACTTATTGGCAGGCCTTATTCAAGGCATAGAATTAGTTATTATGAGCGGAAGTATAAAAATAACAAAGGAAATGAAACTTAAATTACGTACGTCTAGGGGATTGATAATACAAGTCGATGGTTCACAAGAAACAATGTCTAAAGAATTAGAAATATCACTGCCATTTTGTGAACCATTTCAAACAATATGGTTAAAGTTTAAAGTTCTAGCAGAATTACCACCAAAGAAAGATTCTTTATCAATGGAACATAAAGTATGTTTTCATATATTTTAAAAATCAAAATAATGTGTATAAAAAAAGAAATATGTAATTTAAAAAAAATTAATATTGTAAATTTTTATAGTTGAATATCCAATGTCCATGGGGTTTGGAGGAAAGCATACCTTTACATTTTGGTCCACCACTCATGTCAAATATGAAACTCCATACTGCAAAAGAAAGGAAGTTTCTTCAAATAATTGTAACAGGATTAACAAATCAACTTCTACAACTAATTGAGCCAGAATTAACAACTGCAACATCAATAGATGTTAACTTTAAAAGCTTAAATCCTATTGCTGGTCAGAGATTAGTAATAGGTAATGGAATAAATGTATCATTTATGTGGGAACTTGAAATTGGTAAAGATGAAAAGTCTTTGATGCCAATAAAGACTGATTTTCGTGTAAAATATATACCAATCAATGATACTGAAGATCTGAACGATTTAAATAGCAATGAGGATCCTCTGCAAATTCATAATTTACAAAGAATGGAAAAAGCATGCAGTCTTTATAGATGCAATTTTGATATTACAGATTATGTGGTAAGAATATAATTATTTCTTTGGCTCTTTTTTCTTAATAAGTATGAGTTGTAACTTATGTAATAATTTAATAATAATGAAATGTAAAATATAAAATTTATTTTTAAAATATTTCAAAGAGGTGAGTTTCTATTTATAATATCATTTTCCAGACTTTATTTACAGTGTCTTCAAAAGTTGAAGCAGCTGGGAATGGAGGTGAATTTTGTCGTGCTGGTAGCATGTGCCATCTTTATCTCACAGTAACACGTATGTTACCTAGTCCAAATCCAAATCCTTCACCACAATTAATGTATGAAGTTCTTGCTGATCAAGCCATGTGGGCTGTATGTGGTCGTACTGCTGGTATTGTGTCTTTGGAAGTGTTAGAGAAACAAAGTGTCACATTGGACGTGATGCCATTAACTAGTGGTTATTTACCCCTACCCGTTGTTAGATTGTCTCGATATATTCCAGCACCAGAATCCAAAAGTGGTAGGTATCCCAATACTAAAAAATCTTAAAATATTAAAGATACATTTGCATAATTCGTTTTACATTTTCACAACTTCATATTATTAACACCTATTAACTTTTTAAAGATATGATTCGCAAAAGTGAAGTAGCTTCTAGTTCAAGACTAGAACCATTTAGTCCAGGCCAAGTTTACAATGCTAGTAAAGCACAACAAGTTCATGTTCTACCAGCAGCACCATCAGAAGCAAATTGAATGCAGATATTGATATTAAAAATGTATAATACACCTATGGCATTATAAAATGCAAATTGTATGCACATTGATCAAGACAATTTCTACGTTGTTTGGTATATTTCTATGATACAGAGTATATATATATATAATAATATATATTTATATTATATATATATATATAATATTACTATTATTAATTTATCAATTATCACTATATTAATTTGTTTATATTTTTATATTTTTAGATTGAGATTTGAATTTTGGACAAATAAAATTTATATATATTGTTCGAAGTTACATGTTTATACGATATTTGTTCAAAAAACAAATTTCAATTTGCATCATTGTTTATTTTTATTAATAATAAGCAATTATAAGTTTAAGTTTCGCCATTATAAAAGCAAAGAAATAATATGACAATATTTAAGCAGTAGGTAAAACTCAGAAGTTTCATAGTTGAGAAATACTGCTACAATACAATGTTTTCTTTTGTGCAGTAATGTGATTTATATTCTAGTGAACTTATTGAACAATGTTCATTTTTTGATATTGTTGTATAGTCCACGTGTAAAATTCAATCAACACATTTTTCTGTTCGATTTAATTCGAGAGAAATAAGTTGTAAAAGTTTGTTACTTCTATTTTAGTGTAACATACTTACAATTTTTCCATCATGTACCTATAATAGTATAGTTATATACCTTAAACTGTTTCCTATTTTCTAAATATTTAATTTTTTACATATGTTCTATATGCTAGATTTACAACAAAACATTAGTGATAATTTCATTCGATTTTGGAGCTCTTACAGTTTGTGTTATATTAGTTCTAGAGTGATCGAATATTCAGTTCTTTTGTTAAATACAATTCTGTAGAATTTGTACAAAAGTTTATCAAGAATATACTCGTAACATTGAATAAGCACTTGAAATTATACAGTTTGTATAATATAAACAATATAAAAATATCACAGGAAATAAGTAACATCTTAAGGGTAAAGATGTGTTCTGTAATAAATATTTGTGAAAAATGTAAGTATCTGTAAGTATATACAAAGAACAAGATATATATATATATATATCTTATAATAATATATCTTATAATTAATAATATATATATATATATATATTATTTATATTACATTTACTTCTTAGCTTCATTATTCAAAATATGAATATTGCAAAAGGTATAATTATATTGCCATTTTAATTAGGAAATCATCTTTTGATTTAATAAGATCATTAATTCTGTAAATAAGATTATTATTATAATACTCAGTACGATATTTAGAAAATGTCAAAATTTGACATTTGTGAGATAAAATAATATTTTTCAGTATAATATAAAATGTATTTTAGAAAAATATAATGGATAAGTGTTTATTTCCACATTATTTATTAATTAATAGATAGGTAATGAAATATTATGAATGAATTACTAGACATATTTCTCAATGTATTTGCAATTTAAACAATTAAAAGAAATTATTTTTAATGCAAAATGTTAAATGTCATTTTGAAATGACAAAAAACGAATAAAAGATATGCATATATATATTTGAATATGTGTATACAAATATATTTGGATATGTTAAATAGTATACATATTGTTATTCCGCATTTTAAGTTTAGTACAATGTATGTAGTGAAAATTACAAGTGTCATGGAATGTTGGTACTAGCTTTGAGTCTACAAGTTTTATTATATGCAATTCAGGTTTTAATTTTTTCTATAATACAAAGGGCTATTTCATAAAATTCTATAATATTTTTGACATAGTATTAAGATTAAAATCTTAAAGTCAGTTCTATGTAATCTCGTTGATATATTATTTGATAAAATTGTATTCTACTCAAAATAATTAGACACTGTACAATAGATTACAATAAAACTTTTATTTTTTATATGTACATGTTAAGATGAATTAAATTCTGAATAAAAACAAATTTTATTAAATAAAATGAATAATTAACCCATTATATACAAGGTATTAATTGCATTTCGTACATAATTTGCACCTAAGTATAATTAAAAATACTATGAATCTTTTAACGCAAATGGGAGAACAGACATTTAGATTATCAAGAGGGGAAGTTGTAGGCGTTGAAAGTTCAGTTCCATATTCAAACAGTAAGACATATCGTATAAATATTTTAGGCATACATATTTGATAAATTTTGGGCTATTATATGTAATGTCATTTGTACAAAATGTATGCACATATAATTATAAACATAAAAATATTAATACGTTGGTAGTGGTTGTTGTGTGGGTAACAAGCCAAATCTTCGTTTTAATGTTATCCTTTCTCTTGAATATTTATCTTCAGGAGAAAATCGAGCTGAAATAATTCTTTTTATTAATTAGTTGCAACACTTTATACAGAAGCAAAATAAGATCTAATATATACCTGGATGAGCCGACAGTGTTGGTCTTCCATTTGGATCCACTTTCTATAAAACGAAAAAAAGTAAGGTTATAAATATATAAATACAAATATCTACACAAAAATATCTTACAGAGTAAGAAATTAATGCTTCCATATGTCTGTGTAAAAAACTAGACTATGTAAACATAAAATAGACTTAACAAAGAAAAGTAATGCATTTTTTATAAAAACAATAAACATACATAATGTAATCTACAACAAAATACATTACATTTATTACCTTTAATGTATACACTCGATTTCCATTTTCATTTAGATAATACATCAAATACATTTTTACGTTCTAATTTTTATTTTTTCTTTGAATTCACAAAGATCTCGTGTTGCGTTTATCAACGACTGTTACTTCCAGCTCGTCCTTAATAGCTTATTGCGGCCATTTTCGACGCATGCGTTGTTTCAGAATAACTTGATCGACCACGCAGATCGATCTATCTAACTTCAAATTTCAAAATTTTTAGTTGAAAAGCAGAATCAAGTTAAAACATTTTGATTTATAAAATTACATAAAAAATATCATATTTTCTAAAGTATAAAAAGCTTGATTCCAAATCTAAACATATACTTTGCGCATTTAACATTTGTAAACTTTAATGATTAAATGGTCATGTTTTATAAATCGTTGAGATAATATCCTTTTACATAATAAGACAGTTAAATATTAATAATTATTTCAGATTGTCATGATGATAATGATATGATATGATGATTATATTTCTTTCCTTTTATTTAGAGATGCGAAAAATATTGATATAAAATTTGTTAAGTTAAATAATAAAAGAAGCATTGCTCGATATTATCTTCGATCAATTTTAAATTGTATTCATAATGCCGGTAGATTATGCATGTTAAAGGGATTGGTAGTGAATGGTGTGCTTCACTTAATAACAGAGGAGAATTTAAGAGTGATTCGTGCTTGTGTCAGAATATCTCGTGGACGAAAGTTCTGATCGTCCACACATATAACTAACAGACCCGTGGGTGTAGAAGTTCTGACAATTCTTCTTAGCAAAGTCGACATTCAAGCACGCATGGTCGATGCAACGAACCGCCGGATAGTCACAATACAGAGTGTCACTTCCGTTGACAGACAAATCATTGTCAGTGTGAAACGAGTATTGCCTGCTACAGCGTATTCAGACGTCGTCCGATGAATATCGTGTTAATAAATATTTTTTTTATGTTCCTCGACGATATTTAAGGTAACTTTTACATTGTTTGCGTGTTCATAGATTTATTCATCTGGAACATTAATTTGTATTTCAATACCATTCACGATTGCTACGTATCTAATCGTTGACATCTAATCACGAGCAAGCGCATATCATATTAATTTTATACTAATGATAACTATATCAGTTTGTTACGAACTGTGAAGATTAATAACATTTCTCTCTTTCAATTCTTTATTTATATTTTTATGTATAATAATTGTAATTGTAAAATGTAATTTTTATAAAATATATTTTATTATCTATTTTATATCATATATTTAATAATATAATAATAACATATTTAATAATTTGTATCTTTTTTAGGCAGTAATAAATTAAAAGAATCAATTTTTAGAAAATGTATTAACATAATTTTAAAAAATCAATATATGCACTGAAAAGATATGTTACATAAAAGCATATTTAGTTAAGGTTAATATTATGTTTGAGGAAACTCATTCAAGTCGCATTATCTATAAACACTCTATCCGTAAAAAATAATCACATACCGATACCGATATATCGACTTTAAAACTAGCGTGAACTACTGATCTGGTGCAGTTCCATGTTAAACAAGTAATGTTTGGGTGTGAACAGAGTTTTCCTTTTTATAAATAGAAATCATACAATTTTTTCAGATGCAACCAAGAAAAATTCGTTGGATTATTCAAGTCGAGGCAGATCCACGGCAAGGTGAGAGCGTCGAGGAGCAAATTTCCAGTATTAAAGGTAATTTAAAAATTACTCGGAATATGTGTTTAAAAAAATTGTTGGTTTCTCTCAACGCAAAAGGATTTCATAGTTTTATAATTATAGTGAAAGAGAAAATTTTTTATTCTGACTGAAAAATAGTATAAATTGGTACTATATATAATAAAATAATATAATTTGTCACTTTACTTATTAACTTTAATAGTATCAGTGTAACACACTATTCATTTTATTCATTTATTAGGAAAACGCATTCGTTACTAGCACTCTGTGTCACTTATGTAATTATAAATAGAAGTGATCAACGCGATCACGTTTCACACCACGTTTTACTTTGTTTCGTGATGTGAAAAATGGGAATATACGGAAGAAAGAAAATAATACATAAGAAAATATACAAAAAAAGTCGTTGTTGTCATACTGTCATTTCCATGTATTATGAATCTTAGACTATGATTAAATATGACAAGTTTTTTTGAATATAAATCAGATTAATATTTTTATTATATTATATTATATTATATTATAAGTGAAGATAAAAGTATAAATATGTAGGATATCTCTGATTTCATAGACACCAATGATCTTTACTATCTATACTATAAATCTTCGTACACAATTATATCAAATCTTTTCTAATGATTAAGGCACATGCAAAGTAGCTGAATATCATCGATGATGTGCTTTATCACTTTGTGAAATTTTAATAATATTATCTTTGAAAATTTCTTGAATAGTACTTTTAAATCTCTACATATTTCCTAATAATTTTTCAAACCACTCAAACGTTTTATTCGTTTATTCGATTTTCTTCTAATTACATACATATTGCTCAAGATACATTTGTTATCAATTTTATTCTAGCGATTAATACATATATTACTTTTGTGTACTACTTCCAATATTGATAAATATCATTCCCTCCATTTTTCCTGCTTATAATATGAACGTGACGATATTTTTGGAACACATGCTACATTTCTGGTAAGTGCATTTCGCGTAGGAACAGCAACAGATGTATATGAACCTTGACACGGAATATTTTAATTGAACGTCGTTTATATTTTTCAAAATATTTTTCTCGTATTTGGAAATTTAAAACATTCTGAAACTTATTCTTAAAATGGGGTTCTATAGTGGTTTTTTAGTTTTTCTAAGTCGAACATAGTCACGGACGTTTATCAATGGACAGTTTATAGTGAATTTTTGGTGTCAGTTTCATTGACACTGAAAGCGACAAATTAACCACACAGGAATAGTTTTCGATAATCGAACAAATTTAATATTTGATGCGTCGGCGCTGACTTCCAGAAAGAAGATCGCCTACGAAGCAAGCTTCTCAACACCTTACAGTGGCTTACAGTATCGCGACAGACTGCACCGAATGAGGTTCTTTGTTAACTAAATCCATGTGTGATCACTTCATGGTATCGTACTATCCACTAAAATCTCATCTAACCAGATTTAATTATGTGTACGCATGGAAAATTCATTTTTTTGAAAAATTATTTAAAATCTGTGTTCATCGTTCATCGAATATGAAACTGTCAAAAAAATTGAAAATATGTTTAATAAAACTATAATAAGGTGTTATTTTGGCGGTCATCGACAAGTCCGATCATAAATGTCGAGTGTTTAATGTTGTCTAATATTTGGGAAAGATGTTGCATAAAAAAGTGAATCTTGATTGTACTGTGTAATCAGTACAAAATAGTTGATTATTTCGATGTTATAAATAATAACATAGGTAATAATAACATAATAATAATAGGTCAGAGTGTACAGTGTTTAATATTACAAAAGAAAGTGTGATTTGTTTAATGTGCTGCAATGTGTAATGTACAAAGTATTCGGCTATTGTGAGCATGTGATAAATTGCATTCTATTCAACGAAAACAACGAAATATTCGTGGAGTTTAGTGATTTTAAATGCACATATAACCGGAAACAAGTATGGATGATGATATTTGTAAGTATGTCAAACGATAAAATTGCATAATTGGTTTGTTTTTACAATTGTTGAAACAATCACGACGGATATAGTCGGACGAATATCAATTCGTTAAACGATAATATACCTATGGCTGGAATTGATTGGATTAGTTGAAGAATTGGTGACGCGACGCTGTGGGAGGTCTCTAATGCAAAGATATAGACGCATTTCTCAGAATTGCATTAATCTTCTTTCGTCTTCATTCAATACGGTTTTTCAAACGACGAATTAACGAGTATATATTTGAACTTATGTTGATATATATATATATATATATATATATATATATATATATATATAAATTGGATATTCAATATTAAAATTATATTAAATATTTAAATTATATAAAAACCCGCTCTTATTAGACTATTTTTGATCTTGTAGGAAATATCGATCTCGGCATGACAATCGATAGAATTTAAAATTCATATTATGGAGCTATACGATCCACCTCTTCCTACCTGTTTCATTCGAGACAGACTACTTCTTTCGATTTCTGAGATCCTGTTTACCTGTGATACATTGGGCCTTACGGTCCACAAGGAAGAGCCCGAGGGCCTGTTTCACTGCTCGTAGACAGTAGTTTTTCTATATCTGTTTGAATCTATGTTTAATCCTTCGGGATATTTTATTTGTAATACTAATGCGCAAGTTCATTCGATAAACTATTTGTCGCTTTCCATAAATTTCCTATAAATTATCTAAATATCATGCGACTGTAAAATTTATAGATTTAACCAGTATAGTGTCAAAAGTACGATTACGGAATTGATGTTTACATTCGTAATTTTGACTTAGTCGATTATCGAATAAATTTAATTCGTAACTAGCTGGGCTCAAATTTTAATACTCCTTTCGTTGTTTTCCGTGAACATCAATAAAGTCCTACGATATGTTAGGGAAAGGGAGAACTCATCCCAGAATAAAAGAAAGAACGAGGCAATTTATAAGAAAAAGCGAGATAGAATGAAAGTGTACATCGCTAGAGGGCGGGTACGGGTGGGGGAAGTTGGGCCTTACTTGTCCCGAACTCCGAGGTTGCCAGTTTGCTTGAGACTCAGCCGGTGCGTGGTTCGTTCGGCGATCTATTGACGCTCGTATGAAAGTAAGAACGTTTGGTGGATTTACTTTTCCTTTTACATTTTCGGTTCGCGAATCAGCTATCGTTTGTCCGTGTCTTTTTCATCTTATCGTCATCGAATACTGTTTTCTCCTTTTCTCTCGCTGTTTCTTCGATATTCGCATTCGGCGCGAATAACCAACAATACTGTGGTTTCACGTATAAGTTGTAATCGCGTTAAAGATTTTGAAGGCTTAAAAGAAACGCTATCGTCAGTGAGAACAAGGTAAACAAGAGAAAGAGATAGAAAAAGAGAATGTGAGGAAGATAGAGAACGAGAGCACGAGAGAAAAAGAGAAAGAAAGCTAAAGGTCCATGTGTGTAAGTGACGACGTGTTTGCTCGCATACGGGTGCAGTGGTCTTCTTGACAGTGTGGAATCAACAAGTGTCGTATACGGATCGCCGTTGTCGCGCGTTGTGCGCGCGCGATTCTAACCTCATCGTCGAGATCGGCTCGAAGTTCAGATCGATTCATTTTGTCGTCGACAATCGTTATTGTTCCCCAGTGTTTGCGTCTAAATTGTGCAATCTGTGACAGCCCACTTAGCGTGGCGACTATAACCGATGTGATATTCCGTGCTTTCCACTAACGTGCCCTTGGATATTGTTACGTCGCCGATTCCGTGGCTGCGTCTCTGCAGAGTCTCAAGCAAGATGGAAGTCGTTTACATAGGTACTCTGCAATTATGACTTTATTACTCACCAAACCTTTCTATTTTTGTTACTTTTACTTTGTAATCGTCTCGCAAATGGGTGGAGTTAACGTCTCTATATACATCTACCTTACAATCACATCTCATGCCTTGACATCGTGATATTAGCTAAGAATCGCCTGCCTTCATGATTTTATCTGAAAGCCGGCATTCGGTTTTCTTCGTTTTCATTTAAATTTAACCGATGCTAGGTTACTTTTGATATTATACATCAAAAACAATTAACTATTTAATGATTAACTCTTATCTGTCTGCATTGCGATTTAAACGATATTTTTTTTACGTTCACTGTGTCATATTCAAAAATGGATGCAACCTGCAACAAAGCATCGCATAGGGCCCCGGTATTACAATATGTTCTTTGCATAGAGGTTAAATAGTGTATTTTATATATTATTTTAGTATTCATCTGTCTATTCTACGCCAGTAGACAATGAGGTTATCTATGTTCTAAGGTATGGTTTATCTAATCTTCGAAATATTTATTCGCCATATACGCGAAACGCATGTATACGTCAAGAAAGAGGTACGGTACACGTGCACGTCAAGAATGATAACTAGGCTGCGTAAGTGGCGTCATTTAGATTAGAATGCGTGCTTCGTGTACTAGGTTCAGTGAACATACTATTAGCGAAACGATTCAAGGAAATCGTTACACGCAAATTTAACGCAATCTCTGTCTTTGACAGTTTAGTTTTGTTCAGATGTTTGTTTTAATCAGCCAGAGTGAAAGAATTAATCTTTATATTGTGAAATTTGTTGCGGTAATTATAGTTTACTACCTGTTCATCGACAGCATCTCTAATTACTGGTTACGAGAACAATGGGACATTCTCGTGGAAGAAACTGAAATCCCGTTTATTAAATAATTCGTGTAAGACATTGATGCATTAATAGGCTCGTTAATACGTAAGCAGCCAGCTAATTGTTACGGTAATCGAAAGGTGTAGTTTCAATCTCTTTTTCCTCTACGGTTTTATCATATTGCGTTAGTACGAATTATTTTTAATTTTGAATGATGCCTTCTGAAAAATTTATTCATTTTTATAGCGAAGAAAGTTAAAACACGAACATTTTTTCATGGTACCTAGTCCAAGAATTATTTGTCCTTTATTAAGGCACGAATTACTCATTGTACACTTGTTAAAATAATGGATCGCTTTGTTTTCCTCGTTTCAATGCATTTATTTCAACTGTAGACAATAACTACTTGTATATCTTCGGTAGAAGAAACGCATTCCGTTCGTGGAAGCTTAAAATTGTAAAACTACGTAATGCTAGTGTGACGAATCAAGAGTTGAATCTTTGAATACAAAAACTGTCCATGTATGGATCACGCGGACTATTCTTTGGCGTTCTGTGGATCTTTAAAACCTGTGATTGTCATACAAATGTCCGTATTCAATTCAAGAGATTTATCGAAGGTAACGATTTCATGGTGCAAGCATTTCCAATGCTTTCCATTATAAATTTTTGCGTTGAACTCGATCCAGTTAGTTAGAAACCAACTCAATCCAAAGCAATCCATTCTGAATTAGCTAGCTCGATGCTTTCCAATATTTTCTTTTTTTTTTTTTTTTCTTTTGGTAATCGATTCGATTTAACATATTCTTTTCGTTCGAGCTAGACTTTATTCGATTCGAATCGATACGGTTCGATTTAGTATTCTGGATTACATGAACATGCTTAGTTTTAGAGAACGTACTCGGGAGTATGTTGTTAAACCTATAATTTAGTACGAAGGATATATTATGGTCTATAGAAAGTTATGAATAGACGGATACAATTAACTAAACGTTGCCTTTCACAATAATACAGCAGGAATTCATAATGCTAAATACATATTTTATTACATCGTATGTGTAAACAGATCGGTAATTTCAGAACGGATTAACTTGGCATAATCCACGTAACTGATCCGATACAGGTCGCGATTAATGTCTTCCGTGTTCATACATTATAAAATTTTTATCAGGCTCTCTATTAACTAGCGTTTGATGCACGCGATTCGAGTTTGTTAACACGGCTGACTTTCATTGAAACGTTATAAACGTTAATCGCTATTAAGTTTACGCGATGTGTTTCAGATATCAGACATTTAAATGTTCATTAAATGTGTTATAGCGAATCTATTAAAAGATTCTGTTATATTTCTCTTTTAGTTACTCCCCTCGTTTAAACGATTACGATTAATTTGCAACCATTGCTGATAAGAATTAAAATAACGAGATATCGTTTATTTCTTCACACTTGAAAAATATCTCATCCATAAAAACACATACGATAAATCGAACAATTTGAACGATCGAAAGAAAATTGTGACATTTTGACTCGCACCATATCGACAAACGCTTGAAAATATATACGTTAAAATATATAGGCTCAAACGTGTTAAATACTAGGACGCTGTGCGAATATTACGTGGTTCCATCAGTTCGTTTGACCTGTGAACTTTGGATGATGGTGCGTTTAGGGCCAACGACACGCCAGTGTACACGTTCCAGTGTACACGCCAGAAGAGATACAGTCCTCGCGGTCGCTAGTACGCATTGTCATCTCGTTTAAACGATTGTTAGCCACGCAGACGACCATCCTAGGCGGTTAGCTTGTTTGCAAAGTGCACGCGGTGCTCTACTTGCATTCAGGCTGGTGCCAATGAATGAAAAGGCGACGCTCTGAATGGCTCATAGTCGAAAAGCATTTAAAAAGCTTTGCGCCTTTTGTGCCAACGGCAGAGTACGATCGCACAGACTTGCAGAGTATAGGGACAGGCAAAGTGCGTTCGATCCGGCAAATGGGCACGTCGGTTCAGATAGAAATTTACCGTGTTTTGTAAATCATTCTAGGTTTTTCTTCAGCAGGTAACTCTTACCTTCGTTTCTGGTCTACTAACATTCCCTGACTTTCATCTATTTGTTAGATACGACACGCGAAAGAAGTAACAAAGGAAGATTTTTGTTAGATTATTTTTACGTCGAGGGAAATATTCTTCGGAGTATGCGCTGTTTCTGTTGTCCACGAGTTCTATAAAATTGCAAACATTAATCGTAGTTGCTGCGTTAAGTTAAGGATATTTATAGAGCAATTTTCCGGCTTGCGCAAAGGGTTAAAGGTTCTCTACCGTTACGGGATGTTTACGACGAAATTGAAATAATTTATCGTAAAACGACGCTGATATTACGTGAAACGACCAGTCAGTCTTCGTTGCTTCTTTCCGATCTTCCTCACCTCATTTTCTCGATATTTGCATCTTTTTAATGAAGATGCGATGTCGAGTGGTTTCGAGCATCTCGTTCTCGCCGGCCCTTTTCGATGACGCTTAACGATTCTAGGGGGAAAAGAGGCAGACAGAGGGACCGAGACACCAATGGGATAAAGAACGCTCGGTGGAAAGAAGGGAGAGAATCAGGTTCGAGATCGTTAATTCGACTTTGCCAAGCTGTTGGCGTTCACCAAGGAATGGCGACGCGTAAGAGCTTCGACTCGATGTGAAATCAGCACTCGATACGTATAATTCTTCCGGAGGTTCGAACCTCGGCGTAAAGATACCTTGGATGGAGAGCATTTCTCCCGCGAGTGGTAGTCGACTGGCGAAAAATTCTGCGTCCTTGAGGTAACCGATACCCGAGATCGCGCTGCGACAACGATACTGCAAACCTAGCGCACCGTCGATGGCGTAATGGTTCACTGATGTAATCGAAAGATCGGTGTGACTGTAAACATAAAAGATCTTTTACCTTTTTCCTAATAATATTAAATCGTGAATCAATTTTTCCCAAAATAATATATATCTCGTAATATTTGGTACTTGTTTTAGTATTGTTTGAACCACGGTAAATACGTTATTGCTGTTTGATTCATGAAAAACGAGTGACAATCGGTATTCGCGAACGGTAGAACGCGAAAGACGAAGAACGCAAGGTTTCTTTTTAGAAAGCTCGCCACGATAGGTGTCAGTGCAACGGCGCTTCGCCGCGAAATATTTGTTTCGTTGATTTGCTCTAATGAATGCGCGTATAGCGGAGAGGAGAGCTCGTGTTAGCGCGCGTTTAGCTAAGTTTAGCTAAGTTTAGCGGTGGTTTCAGATGGCTGGCACTGTTTTCTCGGCGATGTAGCATATTATCGAGGCGTTAACAGCATTACGCGCGCCGAACTTTGCGGTTCGTTCAACCCTCGCGATCGCGGAAAGGGTAGCTCGTGGCAATTGTCGCAGATTCGGAAATCACTCGAGCCGAGACATATGAAACTTGTGTACGCTACAAGTCGCAGCGAATCTTATCTTTCGTTTCGTTCGCGTAAGCGAAAATCAATTTCAAACTTCTCCGATAAACGTGCATTGGAATTTTGTTCTATTTCGCAGAGTAAAGTTTTAACCTTATCAGAAGGTAATCAATTTTCTGTGTCACATCTCGGAGCTGTATAGTGTCGTGTACACAGTACTCTCTCGCGTACTTCGTACTTGGCCACCGTTGTTTACGTTAGTTGCCACGAAAGTGAGCCAGCAGATGTGCATGTGCATATAAACACTCGAATCCATCTTTGGGTTTTACTGAACGTTAAGGATAGACTTTCGTTACGAATAGTTTGCGCGACACGTATACACAGCTGTTTCGTTTCCTTTTAAACTTTTAGTTCTTAATACGTTCTCTCCGATACCGATGATACACACCTTTCCAAGATAGTAGAGAAATCGATAGACTCGAGAACAATTTGATTTAACGGTTTCACGGCTCGGTTGCATAGCTTCCACCGATACTCTGCATTTTGTTGTTACCGGTCATATATGGGACTGTATTATGCGAAATGTCGAGTCATAAGTAGTTCTCTATTTGCTTAAGGTACATATCTTCGCGCCGGAGTAGTTTTCACTTGGACACCGGTCAAGGTAATTTCACTGTCTTCTTGAAGCAACGTATCTCTTCGTTCGTACACCGTCGATTTATATTTATCGACAGTTCTGCACTGTACTCGATCTTGTAATTTAAAGGAGTTGGTATAAAGCGCGTTTTGCTTGTTTCTCTGATGCGACTTAATTCGACCCTATGTTACCGGTTAACGTGAAAAATCTGCTTACATTCCGTCGTTGGCATAGAAACAACAGCGTAGTAACGGTTAACAGAAAGACTGCGCGCAGTATTCGCGACAATGTTAAGGTCCACGTTTCCCGTTTGATAGTATGAAAGCTGGATGACCTCGGCTCTGAAATTCCGTTACATCCATCATGTACAACCATTTCTAATCTTGTCGTCGCTCTACCATCTTCTTTTCGTAAACAATGCCTCGAAACCCTATCCTTCTGAATTCTTTCCAGCGACACAGGAAGCATCTTTTTAAAATTCATAAGACCCAAGACGTTAAAATACTATGTAGCTAGAACGAATTCGAAATGTTGCGTCAGACAGCAAACTATTTACTCGATCTTTACTCCAAACATCAAGTCAAAAGATTATCTTCTCTGGAATTGTAGTATCTTGTAAATAAAATTCCAGCGAATGGTAGAAGCTCTTTCGTTTTGATTTCTAACGTGAATCATCGTTCCGATTAGAAGGCGAGTTTTCCATTAAGAAGATATTTTTAAACTAGTTAACTGATCTTTCCAACTTGACGAGTAAATACCACGTCCTATTAGTAGCGTGTCTAACGTGCATCACCATCGAACAATCGTTCCAGTGGTCGTTACTCTCGATTGCGTAGGTTGGCCTGATCGAGAGCACAGGAAGTGGCGCGATTTACGTGACACGATTGAATTTTCTGGCAGAAAACGGCGGGGAATCAGAGGGTGGAGACACGGTGATCGCGCAAAGAAAACTGGCGATCGAACGACGGTGTAAAAGAACTCGATGCACCATATTCGGAAGCGGCACGGTTTCGTAAGGAAAGGCTCCACGTTGGCCGATACCCGGCCAGGAAAGACGCACGCTCTCGTGCGCGTATCTTACGGCATACTTTGCTTCGGCTACGTGATCGCCATTCGCGATTTCTGTTCCCCCTCGGTTCCCCTTTCGTTCACTCTGCTATCGTCTATCCTTCCGAACGTAAGATAAGCACGCTCGTTCCATTCATTCATCGTTGGTCAGTGACGTCCGCATGCTTGTCGCGTTTCTTTTCCATTTGCTTGTTTGTAGAAATGTGGGCCGAAAAATGCATAGCTTTCTGGATCGCCTGGCGCCAATCACTCTGATAAGGTCTCAATGACTAATAACGTTGCTGATATCGATGGACTTGATGTTGTCGAGATGTTTCGTTTGCCAATAATTCGTAGCATCGGAGGAAAAAAAAAAAAGAAAAAGAGAGAAACAATGACGAACGACGATAGGTTGAAGAGAGCGTAGGCGATTTAGAGGATGCGTGGACGATGTTATTTGTTCGATTAAGAATTTACAGCGTCGATCGGTATAAAGTAATATATGATCGGAATCTGAATATTCTGGTTTCTGGTAAAAATCGAGCTAATGTATGCGGTTGCGTCAGGTTTTAAAGGACTCTCGTAGATATAGGAAGAAGGAGTAGACAACCGTGCTGATCAAAGTACACGGTGAATCATTCCAGTAGTTGGCGCACGAAAGATTTGTCGTTGGTCCTCGGATTTCCAGCGGATGGTTACTCATCCCAACTTGGCGATATCGTATGGCTCTAAAACGAAATTCTCGTGACTCGTGAAAAATCGCTAGTCTCGCAGAACCCGGTCACAGGTACATATTTAAGCATCGTGCTTATGACTTTCTGTTGGCCGACCTAAATTTCAAGAGTTTGCTGCTGCATTTAGCGAGGTCAATGAGTGTCAACGCGATAGATGACGAGCCGTCGTTGCCACGTCGACAATAATTTCGCGGTGGTGTCCAAATGACAATGAAACTACTGCTGTTGTTGCAGAAACAAGATATTTAAATCAAAACTCGTCGTTTCTTTTTCCATTTTTTTTTTGAACGATAACGCGAGATTAGACCTTTTCGCTTCTACGTGAATCGTCCAAAATAATATGTATCGTACGATGTACATTGTCATCTCTAATAAATATAATATTACTAATATACATCAGATACGTAATGTTTGCTTCCATTTTCCTAATTCGTTTCCTCGATTACTTGAAAATATGATCATCGTAATCGCTTTGAACGTTATTTAATTGTTAAGAAACACGACATGGTTATTAATGAACTCGCCGGTTAAATTACAAATGTACGTTCAATGATACGAGTACAGTATATATTGACCTTTGTAAATTAAAAACGATTGTCCTGCAATTATTGTAACGATTATTGTATACGTATATTGCAGATGAGCGGGAAGACGTACAAAAGAAAACGTTTGCGAAATGGATAAATTCACAGTTGCTTAAGGTACGTACTACGTTGTATAAAATTACGATTATTCGAATAAGATTTCACGACCCCACTAATATAAGCATTATTTATCAAACATGCATATTCATCGAAACTTTTTATACAGAATCACCACGAGCCGATTTCTGATTTATTCGTCGACTTGAGAGATGGCAATCGATTACTATCCCTGTTGGAAGTCCTTACGTCGAAAGTCTACGTAAGTAAAGAATTTGCAGTAGAGGTAAAGGATTATATAATCGAAACGCATAGGCGCGACAGCCCATAACGAGACATAAGCGGTATTTTTATTTCGCATATGATGTAATCTTCTAAACATTCCGCTGACAGTTGTTCTTTTTTTAAAAGGACTTACTCCTCGCAATAGCGCGTCTCGTGTTTACATTACGAGGTGTACGAATAGAATTCCAAGCAGGTGCGCCTATCGAGTATTACGAATATTTGCATGAGAGTGCGGATTATCTACGCACAGTAGGCGTAAGAGTATTCCGAGGGAAAAATATGCGTCGTTACGCGGATTCACTTTACGTGTCGTTTCACGGGCAACTTTAGTCACTCGCAACATTTCCTTTATATAATCTCACTTTAAATCGCATTATTTATGATTTATTTCCTACTTTTTATCAATCTTTTTTACGACAGCTACATGAAGATAATTACAGCCGCTTAAATGTTGGCTATTTACATCCCAGTATTTCTACATTAATTATCTCTTTTTTCTTCATTGTCTTGATTTATTTATTACAGAAAAGAGAACGCGGTCGAATGAGAGTTCATCATCTGAATAACGTTAACAAAGCTTTGCAAATTCTCGAGCAGAATAACGTGAGTTGCTATAACATTGCACCCAATTATGAGAGAAAGTATAAGAGATGCAAATTAATCGATATCCTTTACACTTCTCCTAGGTGAAACTCGTAAATATTAGCAGCAACGATATAGTTGACGGGAATCCTAAGCTAACACTCGGATTAGTATGGAGTATTATTCTACACTGGCAGGTCAGTTTTATGGCTGGATCAATTTGATGAGAATAAAGCTTATCAGCAAATATTCAACTCCTTTTTATTACTTATCATCTATGTGTGTAATTTTACGTCGTAGACGTATAATACATCATTTATCTGATATTAAATAGAATGCTTATTTAGGTACATTACCATCTGAAGGATTTAATGACGGAATTGCAACAAACGAATCTGGAGAAAACTCTTCTGGCATGGTGTCGTCAAAATTCACAGGTGAAACCTTGCTCGAAGGATAAAATCAACTCTTTTAGCTATCCGTGTAACGAATTTTTGAGACTCATGTCGTTTTTAGAATTACCCTGGAGTTGACATTAAAAACTTCACGACATCCTGGTCGGATGGTCTGGCATTTAATGCGATTCTTCATAAATGGAAACCACATTTATTCGATTTCAATAACATAGCGCGTAAACATCCGAATGCCAGATTAGATCATGCATTTCGTATTGCCCAAGAACAATTAGATATCGAACGTTTATTGGATCCAGAAGGTAAATTAAATTAAAAATTATTAATATCTGTACTAATTACTAACACCTAGTTTATAAAGTTTAAGACTGACATATACGTTGCATGTTGTGACAGATGTGAATACATCGGTGCCGGATAAAAAATCAATAATGATGTACGTTATGTGTCTTTTCCAATCATTACCTCATTCTGGAGACGATATAGGCGAGTTGGATTTATCCGTAGCGAGTGATAGTAGCCCGGTTACGACACCAGGAGCAGAGGTATTCGATCTAACTTGGCGTAGTTTAGTAATTATATGTATCTTTTTAAGAATGTTTCTTTGCAGAATACTCTATCTTTCACAAACTTTGGAACGCCAACGTCGCGGCCGATGAGTCTCGCGACGAACGTGTCTGTAGAACTTGGTGGTTATCAAGTTGCTCTCGAGGAAGTTTTGACCTGGCTCTTGGAGGCGGAAGATAAATTAAATCACGCTCCAGAGCCTGGATCTAGTTTAGAAGTATTGAAGCAACAATTTCACGAACACGAGACATTTTTGGTGGAACTGTCCGGACATCAGGATGGAGTCGGTGCTGTATTGGAGGAAGGTGCGAGATTATTAGCAGAAGGCGGTTTACACAAGGATGAGGAGCACGAAGTTCGAGTTCAAATGTCGTTATTAAATTCTCGATGGGAAGGGCTTCGAATGCGTGCGATGGAAAGGCAAACTAAAATTCACGAGTTTCTTATGCAAATGCAGCAAGGCCAGTTAGATGCATTGCGGCAGTGGTTAACGAGGACTGAAGATAGGATATCGCTAATGGCAACGATCGAACTAAATCAATCCGCTTTGGATGATCAACTAAAACTATTAAACGAATTAGAACAAGATATTGCAGCGCAACAGGGAATCGTCGATGGTATGAGAAACATGGTAGTTGTCGTGGATGAAGAAAACTCCGAAGCAGTTTACGCGCAAATGGAAGATCAGTTATCTGCTCTCGGAGAGCGATGGACTCACATCTGTCAATGGAAAGAAGAGAGGAGGCAACGTTTGCAAGCTTTTTCTTCGCTGTGGCAAAATGTTAATGACGATTACAAAAGATTAGTATCGTGGTTGAGTGAAACAGAGATCACGTTAAAACAAATGGAAGCAAATCCAGCGTCCGAGATTGGTGAAGTGTTGGAAAGAATTAAAAAATTACAAATTTTGAAAATGGATATGGATGCAAATCAAAGGAAGTTAACGTCTTTGCAAGAATCCGTTCAAGAACTGGAGGGACAAAGTACTTCGCCGGAGTGTATTAACATATTAGAAAAGATCGAAAATTTGCAAGATCGCTGGGAAGCGGTGGGGCAGATAATGGAAGTACAGACGCAGAGGATAACAAATTCTGGATTTGAGTTTGATCTGAAGACTGAGAGGGAAACAACAATGATTACAGGTAACGAATGGATGTCTGAAACAGTAACAAGTATCGCTTATAAGGAAGAAATTACTGCAGCTTCCACACCTCACAGTGATTCGAAGAAACGTCGTATAGATAGTACAACTAGGCACGAATTTGAATCTGCGTTACACAATCTGTATAAATGGCTCGATTATGTTGATTTAGAAATTGGACGATCGGAGGGAGTATTTGACGAATTGAGCATCGAAGAGAAGAAAGTCGTTTACAATGATACAATAGCTGACATAGAGGCACACAAAGATGACTATAACAGAGTTTTAGACTTAGGGAAACAGCTTCTCGAGGAACTAAGAGATGCAAACGAATCGGTCGAAGCAGAGGAAACAAAAATCAAAGACATACAGAATTGTTGGATGGCAACTAACAATCGGCTGGAAGAAATAAAAACTCGTATAGGATATTTAGAAGAAGTGAAAAAATTCCGAACGGAATTGGCTAGTTTAAATTTAATGTTAGATAGCTATTCTAAATGGTTTGATTCGAATAAAGGAAACAATCAAGTAGAACCGGTCAGGGTAAAATTAAAGTCAATGAAATCTCACGAGGAACGCATTAAAAAGTTGTTAGAAAAAATCAAAGAATTGTCGGAAAATCAAACTGGTAGTGATGAAACTGTTAACTTAAATGCTGATATACAAACTTTTGTTCGTAATTGGGACAAATTGTACAAAATATTGTCTGAAAGGTTGACCGAATTAAATGATGCCGTTGATAAAACACCACCAAAGAAATATACGGATGCAGTTGCTAATCTTACTTCTTTTATTAATAGTGTGGAGAGTACATTATTGTCAGAGCATATAGTGATGTCAGACGATAAGACAATGGCAGAACAATTACAAAAATTCAATGATTTACAAAATTCTCTGAACGAGCATCAAGAGATTTTTAATTATGTAAATAGTGTTGGACACGAGCTAATAATGAAAACCAGTGGAGATTCTCAGGGACAAAGACTTAAAGATGCATTACAAGATCTTATCACCAAATGGAGCGATATACCTATAATATTAGAAGAACGGCAACAGAACTTATTGAGAGATATAGACACTTTAAAGGTATTTAATAACGAGCTGTTGGATCTTCAAAGTTGGCTTGAAAAGTCAAATCAGTATCTAGAAGAATTATCGAAAGATAGTGTGTCAAATAATGTCGAATGTATGGAATTTAAATTAAAGCAAATTCAATCTTTTTGTGAAGATATAAATCAAACGAAACCTCGAATAGAAAAACTTCAAATCTCTACAAACAGATTACTTGAAAATTCCGAACCAAAATTTGCGAATGTATTAAACAATAAGCTGGAAGTTGTATCACATAAGTGGAATGCTATTGTTGACGGTGCTAAAAGTTTAAATGATAAATATGAGGATACATTGAAAAAGAATGATGAAATAATAAATGGAATAGAAGATTTTACAAAGTGGTTGTCGACCTTAGAAAGAGAAATACCAGCTGAAACTAAAATAACATCTTCGGTTGAACTGTTTCAAGTTCGTGGCCGGTATCAGTCATTAAAAGAAAAAATAGATAAACGAGTAGAAGAATTTAGAAATCTTAATGAAATGGGTAATGATAAATTGTTAAGTTCTGAAGGATCTTCGGTACAAGAACTTGGTAGACGATTTACGTTTTTAAATGCTCGCTGGACAGATGTTACAGATCGTATTTATGAACGATACAGACATTTACAAAATGCCAGCCACGAATATGGTGAATTCCGTGCTTTAGTTGCGCAAGAAAGTGATTGGCTGGATAAATTAGATAAACGATTGAAGAGATCGACAGAAACTGCTGCAGACGCTGAAGAAATATCAGAGGAACTTGATGTAAGTTTACACGTTATAGTACCATGCAAATTTTTATGCTTTATATGAAAAGTAATGAATTCTTGTTTTAAAAAGGATTTAGAGAATTACATACGAAATCATCCAGAAATAAGGCTTGAAAAGATACAAGAAATTGGTAAACAGTTGATTGAAAGTAATATCATGACGCAGTCCATTCAAGCAGATGTAGAAAGCTTAACAAGTCGTTGGGAGAGCCTAAATAATCAGGTATGTCACTGTTATATGTAATGTCATAATGCTTGAATTATTGATTCTGTTCATAACAAAAAGTTGTATTTATTTTTAACTGCATGCATCATTGCCAAGGAAAACCTAAGTACTTATCTTAGACATATCTATTTAAAGATGTTAGTTTTTTATTCTGCTTTGAAAGATTACTCTTGCTTGTATGAATTATGAAGCTTCTTACTTATATGTTTGAAATTATAATGCTGTACAAAGAAAATATGTTATTCAGGTGAATTTTTAAAAGTTTCCCCATATTTTTAAGTAGATAAATTTTTATATATTTATAATTGTTTAAGTTTGGTAAATACATTTAAACAATAGCTTATTCAACGAAGTTGTTTAATTAAGTTATACAGAAAATTAGAATTATATTTTGAGTAGGCAGGGCAGCGAGCAAAGCTGCTGGAAGGATCAGTGAAGCAAGCGCAACAATCAGAAGGACGTATTCTTGCCCTTCAGCACTCCCTAACGCAAATAGATTCTGTACTAACTGCACGTCTTGACTGCGACCTTACTGCTGATGATTTGCCTCATGATTATCAGGTCTGTTAGTGAAACTTTTTCTTACCATTTACTAAGCGTATGTTTGAACGTTTCTGCAAATGTATAAAAAATTTGTAAACATAATACGTGTACTAAATTTATCTTTTTTCTTATATTAATAAACATTGTACATAAAGCATTGCTTCAAGGAAGCATGATAAAAATGTTATCTATGTATTTTGTAAAAATATACATTAATTAGAGTGTAATGTATAAACAAAGAACTAGACTTAGAATAAGATCTAAATTTTGTGATGATAGTTATAGGAGTCAGGTATATATATTTTAGAAATTAATGGAAGAAATGGAGCATCAGCGTTCGACGCTTCAAGAAATGGCATTACAAATCGAATCATACAAAGCTTCTGGAAAGCAAGAAGCTGCGTTTAGACTGCAAGAACAACTGACTCTTATTGAACAAAAATTCTCAGAAGTTCAAAAGAAATTCCAACGTTTCCGATGTCCAACGAATTTAGAACCGAGATTATCCAGAGCCCTGCGAGAACTCAGAGGAATAGAAGAAGCAACTTGTTTATTAGAATTATCATCAGAAGATCCAGAAGCTATTGAAGGTCAACTTAAACATTGTCTGGTAATTAATTATATACTTCGTAAATTTTATTTCACATAGATGTTCAAGTTGTGAAAAATCTGATTTTTCATTTATAGCGATTTTATCAAACATTAAGTGAAATTAAAAGTGAGATAGAAAATATTATTCTAACTGGTAGAAAATTAGTTGAAGAAAAAAGTGTCACTGAACCAGAAAAATTTTCTCGGCGTATTGATATGTTAAAAGAATTGTACAACAAGGTAATACATGTTTAATATCAATGTATATTTTTAGTAGTACTGCTTTCTATGTACAATCGTTGTCGTATATTTGTTATTATATTTCTATTTCATTATTACAGTTGGGTTTACATATAACTGAATCGAAAGCATGTTTGGAAACTGCTTTAGATTTATCACGTGATATGTATAAAAATATGTCTTATATCAATATGTCCATAGATAGTATTAACAAAGAATTAGATACACAAAAAAATATGCCTGATCTTCCAGTTAATGCAATATATGTACGGGTAAGTGTTTAAATACATAAGTAAATTTAGATTCCACGATTTTTAATAATCCTTTTATCAAAACAAATGATTATGAAATTGTTTAAATAGGAAACTCTGACAGAAGTAATACCACGATTAAATGTTGTGAAAGACAAGTTGCTAAATTCCCAGGAAGAATTTTCGAAACTTTGTGACCCAATGTATTTGGAGCAATTTAAAGAAAAGTTATCAGACGTTGTTACGAGATTAGCATATACTGAAAAGAGATTAAGACTATGTAATGCTTCAGAGGTAAATCCATCATATATAAAGAAATTGGTGTAATAAATGAGGTGGACAAATTTTTGTACTTTTAGGAAGAGCCTAATGTTGATGAAATAACGGCTTGGCTGTTACAAGCAGAGGAAAAACTAAATAAATTAGATGGTGTTCCAGTTGATCAGTTAACGGAAAATCATTTTGAACAATGCAAAGTAATCAATATTTTAAGATTGCGCTACATGAAATGGGATCTTACTTTATGTATTTATTCAATGGTTAATTTTTAGGCTGTGCAAAGTGAAATGATTGAGGCAAAACCGAAAATCAATCAACTTCAACGTTATACCTATTATCCGAAAGTTTCAGATGTCTGCAAGAAGTGGGAGGATATATCTAATAGAATACAGGTATGTGTATTTATATATGTACATATTTTCGTATAATAAATTTAAATATCATTCATTGCTTGTTTCCTCATGGCTTGTATTGCTTTTTCTTTATCTTAACATCTGGTATATGTAATGCTTGTGCTTTATAGTACCATTACGTATATCTCATCAAGACAAATTTTCAATATATGTATATATATATATATATTGAGAGTATGATTATATCATTTCTATAAACTAATGTTTCAATTCCACTAAAAATGACAATTGATGTAATACATCAATCTTTCACATTTGAGGTTTTACAGTTTTATTAATAAAGTTTTCTTTTTTCATTATTTTTTATTAATGAATTCTTTTGCTTTGCATTTATTTTTTAGTTCACTAAAGCATATAACGAGTCTTTTTAAAGTTTATGTGTAAATCAATTATATGTATTTCTACCTCTTAAGTTTGATTGTTAATACTATGTACATGTTTAACACATTATTGTACGAATATTATATATAAGTTATATTGGTACATATTCGTGAATGTTATGGAGCTGTCCAAGAGGTGTCTCTCTACCTATGTAAATAATACTGCCATTAATAATAAAAAGCAGACATAGACTTTGGTGGATGGAAAATACTTGTCATTGATCAGTTATTTATGATATTGTCTCTCCCCTTGTATAGAATTTTATACAGAAGTCTGAATATGATTTGCAAAAGCAACGAATAAGGAATGAACAGAAATGTGTTCCAAATTTTTATACTGGTGATGGATACACGCAAAGAAAAAGCTTTGTTTGCACAATGAAATGCATTGTCACTTTCATTTTGGCCATGCTTGATATTGTCACACTATTAACAATGCTCTTTCAATTAACGCCTGTCCATGAATTTTCTGTTACCTATCATATTTTCACAGGAATGGATCCACAAAATCACAGACAATTTATTAATAAAAAGTAAGGTGGGAGAAACTAAGGGGAGAGACAATTATGGACGCACTAAATTGTCTAAACAGCCGGATCAAACTTCGGTGCAACTAACTAAAAAAGAAAATAAATTGATAGATGAAAATGAGGAGGTATATGGTATAGGATATCTTAATCCTGCATTTGATGAAAGTCAATGTAATGTTATACATACACCTGAAAGTTCACCAGTTGATATCGTTCATCGAAGTCGGAAATCTTCCGTAAAATCTGAGAAAGTAAAAGCTAAAATCGTAGATGTTAGTAGGACTGTTAGACGAAAATTAGATATGAGTTCTGTACCCGATGTTGTTCAAACCTCTCAACCACAAGTCGTTCATATAGACGACGATCCACCTTCTTCATCCCCTGATACAGATGTGTATATGACCGATGAGGAATTCTTTTTGTCGAAAAATAGCACATTGTTTTCCCAAGTTTCTTCTAACACACTGATTACAACAGATTCGAAACCGTTCGACTATAACACACAGATGAATCCCTTCCGTATCGTTGAAGTGAGAGAAATGGAAATAATAAAATCAGTTGCATCTCCCGAAGATCACGTAATATTACCAAGCGCTAATGTCAGTGTAGGATTAATGCCACAAGTTGTTGAGAGAGTAGAGATTATTGAAGACACAGAAACAGAACCAGAGTCAGTAGATACTGATACAGAAGATAAAGAATCTAGGGTAAAAATATGTAGTGCAGTTAGTAGTGGAAATCCAACTGTTAATAAGAAAAGAGAACTTATTCCCATCTTAAAAAAGAAAAGAACAGTAGACCCGTATTCGGCAAAAAACATTAAAAAATTAACTCTTAAATTAGATGTTGAGGATGACGCATCGGATAATCAAATTTCGAATCGCAAGTTAATAAAAAGTCCGCAATTTTCGTGTAAAGTAAATAGATTTGAAAAAAATTCCATGTGGAAAGATACGGATAGCATAGCTGAATATCTTATACTTGAAGATAATGAAATGAACGCAAAGTTAAACTCAAAATGTACCGCTGATCTTTCTGTCACGTCAGAGATCAGTCCTAGAAAAGGCAGGGAGGAGCACAGTAATGGCAAAGAATTGATATCGAAAAAAGATACAGATCTTTCAAAATCACGTAATACTACCAATCATAATGTTGATGAAAAATACACGAAATTATCGTTATTCAGACGTACTAGAAGTATCTCAAAAGACGATACGTTAGAAGATTGTGAAAGCTTCTATGGAAGCGATAAAGAAACAGATGATGTTTTAATTTTTTCCGATGACACGGAAATTGATGTTGGAAGTTCCAGCTCAGATGGAGAAGATCTAAATTTAGGAGAGCATGTTGAGCACCTCTTGGGCAAGGTAATTCTAATAACACATATCTTGCCATTGTAAGATCTACCTTGTATATGTTATGTATTATTAATAATATAATTCGTGCATAATAATTGCAATTATAATTTTAATATTTGGTAGATATACAATAATAGGTGAAGGCTAACATAATATGAAGAAGTTTAATACTTTATAAAGTCTCTTATAATTTTGTTACATATAGATACAGGCTGAAAAATTATCACAGGAAATACAACAGAAAGCAGAAGTAAAATTTTCTAGTGAGAAGAGGTCTTTTAAAGTTTCCACCAGTTTATCCAGAACCGGCTTGGAGAAAAGTATCTTGGAATTTGAACAAGCTGCACAACGGATGTTACATAGGATGGATGTCATGTTGATGAGCATTGGTGGCATTACCAATGAAAAAGACCCAACTAAGCGACTGGAGGTTTGTATAGTGTTACTCTAAAAATCTGAAATTACATTATATCAGGTACAACCCGCGATTTTGTGTACCCGAAGCTGGAATCGAGTCGGAACGGATTGAGATCCCTATCCTAGAACTGGAGAAAAATTTCTGATTTAATTCGATATTCCCGTAATTTCAGGTATATATATATATACTCCCAATCCTAATACATGTGCGTATTTCAGGTACTAAAAGCAGAAGTTAGTACTCTTGCACCAGATGCAGCAGCGTTGATTAGTAAAGGCGATGGTCTAGTCATGACAGTGCACATATCCGATCCTGTTAGGGCTGAGAAGATAAAAAATGAACATCAAGATAAATTAAGAAGTAAATGGCACCAAGTTATGTCCGAAATAGAAACAAGACGAACACAAGCGCAACGAGCAGAGGAACTATTACGACAGTATAATAACATAGTAGCAGAGTTTGAAGACTGGTTCCGTGATGTGCCATTGAAGCTTGAACAAGTAAATAATTACGAGGGCCAGTTAGAATCGTTTACTATAGAATTTGATGCTAAACAAGAACAAATTAAAAAATTGAACGACTTGGCTGTTGAATTGAAAAGATTAAATATTGGATATTCTGAAACTATACGATATAGTATCAACAGTAGATGGCAAGAAGTTAGTTCACAATTCAAAAGATTTAGTGGTAGCAAGGATAAGGACAAGCATGTGACAGACAAGAAAGTTGAAGTGGTATGTTTATACATCTCATTTTCGATTGGGTTAAAGAGTCCTGTTTATATCGGTCTTATGTTCTTTAGGACTTAGGAGGAGTTGATATGCAAGAATTTACTGCAAGAGTCAATAAGATCAGAGAGGCTGTCGTAACTGTGACAAGATCTCTAAATTCTATACCATTGAATGGTGATGATTACGAAATGTTTTCGAGTCAAGAAGATTGTCTGAAAAAAATCAATAATGCATTAAATATTCTAAAACCAAGTATTGAAGAGATCAACACTGTTTTCGAAAATGTTGCCTCGCAATTGAGAAGAGAGCAAGCCGAACAAATTAGACGTTTGAGTGATAAATTACGGGACGAATGGATAAATGTCAACCAAAGTTACGTGGAAAGGTATAATCGTTGGAATAAATGTCACGAAAAGTGGAAAGAAATTTGTAACACATGTCGAACGTTTTCCGACTGGATGGATAAAACGGAAGAGTCATTAAAAAAATTAAATTCTCTCGGTCAGAGTAAAATATCAAAAACGAAGATATTTGAATTGGAGCAAGAGATCTCTAGAATGCAACGAACCATGAATAATATTAATGTTTCGAGTGCTAGTATTTTAAGTCGTGCTAGAATCGAAGACATAGTGGAACTAAGAGAAATGGTTGAAACGATAAAGCGGCGTTGGCAAAATATTGTAACAGACATAAATACACGAAAAGAGAAGTATGTAAAAATGTCAATAATAATCTATATTGCTTTATCAAATAGATCGTTTATAATGTTTATGGGTTTCATGTGTTAATACACGAAATAGCAATTCAAAGTTTTTGGTATGTATGTAGTATTGAAGGCAAAGCTTTTTCTCTTACTGAGCTATTTCAGTTGTGATTTGCCTTTGGTGCTGTAGTGATCAACTCAGAATAACCTGTATGTAAATTAAGAAGCACGAATTAACTAGAATTTAAATTGTATTGTACTTACGTTTTTTTTGTATATCGATGTTTTATACATTTTTAATATTTGAAAACATCTTTTTTAAAAATTAGAGCACTGTTACTTGTATATGAGTATAGTTTTTATACTTTTAGAATTGTATTTAATAATTATACACTTTTTTGAAGGAGTTTTGCTATGGAAAAGAAAGTGAACAACGAAGGCAGAATCTTAGAAAGTGCTCATAACATTTTAGAACAAATCAATTCTTTATTGGTGTCAGCAGCAAATCCTTCAGATGAGACCTCTTTATCAATAAGATTGTCATTAATTAAGGTAAGTTTATTTACATTTATAAAATAATGAAAAGTTTTCATAAAGATGAACTGTAATATTAAAATATTCGTGGCACTGTAATTGTTTAACATGTTCTTAAAACATATATTGGTTTATAATTTCACTGTGCAGTTTTGAATAAAGACTAAATTACTTTTATAAACGATTTAAGTAAATTTTTATTATCGAATATCTGATCGTGGAATATGTAGCTTGAGGTAGTGGCCGTTATAACGTTATCAAATAAATTGAAACTGAACCTAATAATATCTACCATACCATGACTGCACAATCTAGAGTGTGCCAAGACATAAATAGCAATGATCTGTGTCGCTCCTTTTACTATTAGATTAATATTCTTTACATACAATGGATCTTATAAAAAATGTTAATTTAAAATAATTACCATCTTTAGGCTAGACAAGAGGAACTTTTCTCCCGTAAGAGAGCATTACAGAATTTAATAAATCAAAATGGTATTCCTTCTGGAGAAGATGAATGTAATAAATTACTTGCAGATATGGATAAGGTATCGTATTAAATTTATTCGAAATACATAAATCGAAATATTATGTGTCTTAAATTTGTAAACGATTATAATTTAAGCGATTTACTTAAATCAATTTTCTAGGCCAACACAAGCCTTTCCAGTCACCGCGAATATGTCGAAAATAAACTTGCATCTCTTAAAAAATATATTTGTACCTTGGATAATGTTATGACATGGGTTATGGAAACCCGAACGAGGATAAGTATATCCCGAGAATTATCCCAACAAGAACGAGCTGAAATTATTAATAACGTTATGGTAAGTGTGAACGTATGTATTTAACGCAATGGAAAATTTTATGCAGAAAATAAATTAAGAACATTTTATATCGTAGACTAAGGTTGAAGACCGAGAAATGGAAGTAAAAGATGTATTAGAGAATTATACTAATTTAGAAAAAGAATGCGAGTCTGCGAAACAGCCTATTTCTGTAGAATTACAAGTAAGTATAAATAATTTATATCATAGTAAATTTAATATAATTTTCTTCAAAAAGAATAAATTGTAATAAATTTTCACTGAACAAATTGTTCGTCTGCTTCAAAATTCGTATTATATCTGCATAAAAGATCTACTATTTAAATATTTGAATATTTCCTTACGACCAAGTACCAACTATGTAAAAAGTAATTGTTACTATGTTCATACTTTTAATTCCGTAGAACAATTGAAGTTTAAAAGGTGGCGCTCTGACAAATCAGTTTTCGAACTAACGGTCTGGCGTGCGGGCGGACCGTGCGTTAATAATTTTTATTTTCAGTTTTGTGCTCTGTTTCGTGTTTAGTTTTGTTCTACCCCTTGTGTCTTTAATAGGAGAAATTGAAGAAGCTGAGAGAAGATTGGCAGTTTGTGAAGAACAATGGAGAATCATCGAGTCATGAGGTCAAAACTACAGTGGCAGCTGGACCGGCGTCACAAGGAATCGGTGAGTCTTTTACATCTAGATCGTTAAAACGAACAAATTATCTTATAAATGTAACTTTTCCGATGATATCGACGTAAATACAATGTTTTTAACGACTAGTATCAGCTAACGTCGATGTTAATTGCATGATTCGTCATATCGTATCGCGCTTCATATTCTATGCGCGGGAAAGCAGTTCAATTTGAATTCGATGGTTGTTTAGTTTTGGCGTTTGCCGTAGGATGGAGTATTATTCGATACAGTAGAATCAGACTTGGTATATCGAATATGTAATACGTTTGTTAATTCTCAACCACTATTTAATTCAACATTTTTATTTCCACCATATTTAAACATCTTTATAATTTACTTGTCTAAAATAAGCATGCATCTACTTTTTCCTAACCTCTGAGTGGTTAAAACCAAAGCGGATGTAAAACATTTTTTAAATGTAACGTTCTTTCAAATTTAAATGTTGGATATGGAATGTTATTAGTTAAACAGTATATCCGAAGTGGACCTCGCAAACACGTAACAGGTTTCTTTATATCGGCAATTTGTAGAGAAAGTAGTCGCGTGCAGTTGGCCTTTAAAAATTCAATAGGAATGAAAGCCGTTCTAACTCTTGCTAACTGTGTGCCTTTGCGACTGTTGGAGGATTTTCCGAGGAAGCTGGCAACTGAACAATAAATAGTACGTTTAGTCGGTCCGGTAAGCGTGGCCACATATCACTTCCACTCCATCCCGTACAACGATATATATCCGCCACGTTAAGTGCAGTCTTTTCACCGAGTAGCGGGACTCTCTTTTTTTTTACTTTCGTTCGTCGATCGATTTATGCATTCAGAATCGTCAACGGCGATAAATTACGCCGTGTCGTCGTCCTTTTAATCGGAGACTCTAACGATTCGCGCTCGAATCCTTTGACAGAAAACGAATCGACGCAATAAACCTGTACGATTGTAAAGTTGCGTCATCTTTCTCGTTTATACTTTTGCCAAATAAATAATCACAAAAATTCCACCTCGATCCATATTTAGGCATCGATCGTTCGATGTAATTGTCGTTTTAACCGTCGATTTAATCTATATGCATCTTTGAAGGAAATCGTGTTATCGTTAACAAAAGTACTGGAGAGTATAGTAGAAGTATATTTAGAAAAATGAAACAACGTTAAGGGTATATCGCAGAGAACATTACGTAAAAGATACATTTTCATTTTAAGATAAAAAGAGGGAAAAAGAAACGAGTACATAATCCACAAACAGGACTGAGAGATGTTGCTAGGAGTCTCGTCTTTTAATTAGAGGCTGATTTCCAAACGAGATTGTGAGATTTGGAACGAGTTAATGCACGTTAGAATCGTTAAAACTTCTCGTTGTTACTAAAAGGCTTAAGCCCTCGTCGGGTACGGGACCATTAACCAGCTGAATTAAAATTTTACAGCAGTGCGCATGATTCAGAATCGCGTTGAATTTAATCGCGGCGGGTTCAGGAAGGAAGAACGTGAGATTGTTGATCCAAAAGCGGAGAGCTTAACGGAAAGGTCGACGGTTTGTAGTATAAGCGCGATCGTCGGGCCGCATAATGAGCGGATAAGCCGCCTAATGTAGTCGTGGTAGAACACCACCAGGCTGAAGATAGCTAAGGCTTCGTTATTCTCTGTTCTTCTTCGTTCTCTGTTTCCAACGCTTCCTTCCTCCGTTGTCTTTCGTCTCTGTCAGACCTTTCGCTGTTACATCCAGATGAAATGAAGCTCGTTCGACGAAAGTTTGGGGTCCTACAAAAGGATTAAGCTGACTCTTTTGATCCATGTTCTGGAATAATATTATTTTTATTATTCTCTTTTATATCTCGTGTCCCTTTATCCCCTCGTTAATCGTTTTAGTATCTTTTCTATTCTGTCGCCATCAGGAATGTTCGAGTTCGAGGTAAATAGAAATTCATACGGTCGATAGTCGTCGGGAGTTGGGAGTTCATTGATTTGATACGTAAGAGAGGATAAGCGAGTTCCTTGTACCCGATCGATTAGGGAAAAAATCTAGGCGGTCTCTTTTTATGTTTCCCTAAGGAATGCAGAGAAGGGATACGCTCATGCTGCCTTTCCCTTATCGAATCACTCCCAGAGGTTCGCCTCTTATCGTGATCAAATGCGTAACATTAGTCGGCCGAGTCTCCGGTTTGTTACGATTACTCTGTTCTATAAGAACAGGGTGAAGTAGTCTCTTGAATAATTTTTTATAAGAAATAAGACAAAGGCAGTGGAATATAGTAAGAAAATAATATGCGTGAAAACATGTAAAAAATTCAACAATGTATTAGCGAATATCGATGCAGGCAAGAATGGTAGAAATTCATAGATCCGTTGTTAATCGATAAATATTCAGACGTTCGTTAATTCGTGCGTCAATGAGTAACCGAGTGAGTTGTAGTACAGACGCGGACAGTACATGGGAAAATAAAGCTGATTAACCGAATAGGCTTTTGGTAGCTTTGGCGCAACATAATATTTAGCAGTCTCGTGACGTGAAAACGGATTGTAGGTTGATTCGAGCTGACGCGATTAGCGGGATATATTGTGAGCCGTGATCACGTTAACGGTGAATTACGCCGATCCCAGAAAAGCTGCTCTCAACTAGCCTAGCGCGTGTACGTCGACGAAGAGGAACGGATGTTCACCTGAACAAACTCGTTCCTCGTTAGCGAGAGAGCTCATTAAGACTTTCATGTTCCTGTGGTCACGTTTTTTGCCTAGAGTAGCAGCATGGATCGAAAAGGGTAAAAAAAAAAAAAAAAAAAGAAAAAGAAGAAACGCACGAAACTTTCGCCGCACACAGCGCCTTTTAGCATCCACCGTCAACGCGAGTAACGTTTAATCTTTTATTTCTCCTGTTCCGTTATTTGTTTATTACGGTCGAAACGTAAATTCGCCGAATATATGGATTTTCTAGCGCATTAGCGGTTAAACGCTCCGTTTGTATCGCACGCGCGATAATTTACAATTAACGTAAATATAAAATATCGTACGGCGAAAGTCGCAGACATAGATCATCGTGCAACGATATTTCTCTCTTTATATACGCGATAGCGGATCGAACTCGGACAATTCGTAGGATCGTGTTTCTGCTGTACGCGGCGCGTTAGTGGCGGCAATAAAAAATACAGATAAAATTTTCCAGCGCGACCGTGGACACGTACGGATGAGAAATATCGGATGTTGTGCTGTTGTGCTGACACAGGGATTGTACTGTATGACGCTGTGCTAATTGCAGCAGGCTGTTGTACGAGAGACAGCTTTTTATGCGGCGACTGGTAATGACATCCGCCCTGTGCAGCTGACCCTCTATTATTTCTCACCGGTGCTGCTTTCCTATCGAACAAAATCCTCTTGGCAGGAGAACGCGCGTATTTATCTTGCCCCGAATTTCGAATTTCGCATATCAAAGCGCGCATTCAGCCCTTTTCATCGTAAATGCCGACACCGTCGCCCCGCTCCACCTCCGCTCTCTGCCAATAATTCCTTCAAACTCTCCGCCGAATAACGAATCTCGAGATGAAAATCGCTTTTCCACGCGCACCGAATTATAGCGTTCTTTGTGCCGCGCGATTATTCCACGGAATTTGCTTTCGCGCAAACTCGCCACAGCTGGAGTGTCGTTGGGCCGCGAGCAGAAAAACACGATATCGTTGAGCACGCTTTAGTTTTTGGATGATTCAGAGATTTTTAACGCTGACCGAATATAATCAAAGGATCGTTTCGCTCGTTCGTTGGACCGTTCGTTGGCTTCAAGGGAAAGAGAAAAGCGATCTTTCGAATATTTCTCGGCGAATTTTTCTCCGACTTTGAGACTAAATTTTTCGTTCGATTTCAATCGATATAAGTAACGTGTTGGAAGAAAGTAAGAAGACGAGGGAAGTTCGCAGGGATTTACGTGGAAAATAAGAAGAAGGGCACTTCTCCGGGATCTAATAAGAGTCAGCTTAGCCGTGAAATTTTATTGTACTACGAAAAAGCTTCCAACGCTGATGGGGTGGTTTTATCGTGCCATACGTTACTGGCACGCATGAATGCTCGTAGGATAGGCCTGTGGGTGGTGCGTAATATAGGACAGTGGTGGTGTATATAATCCCACTGGGTACATAGGTTGTAGAGAACGAATGACGAGGGGTGGACGGATGAGTGAAATAATGGTTTTTTGGGGCCTGCGTTAGACGCTGAAATACGTAACTCGATGGTGACCACGCATTACCGGCAATGAGATTTTGTATTAAAGGCTAATGTGGGAATTGTTATTTAAATTTTCGTTCCGATGTCGTTTTTTTTTTTTTTTCGGTATCGATTCGCTGCATTAACTCTCATTCACTCGCGTACTCGTCGGTTTCGTACGCGAATTTCGTGAAATATCTCGCAAAAGGTAGAGATATTTCTGTAAAAATTTGTTCATCGTTCCCGCAAGCGCGCCGTATGCGAACAGCGTTTTATCGTTCTTGCGATTTTCATTCCGCGGCCTCAAAGGTAAGATGATTCGATCGAACGTACAGATATACAAATACGTTCCTTGTCTAGGTCTAGACGAAGCGAATAAATTCATTCAACCGACTGAGATACGTCGGTCTGAGAAGAGCTTTGCGTTCCTCTTATATCCGTTTCCATTCTGCTCGCCAGATACGTTCGACTTCGCATGAAACTTCACTCGCAAAACGAACGCGCGCTAACGTTGCTTGCTAACATCTTATTTGTGCGAAAAACTTGTATATCAAGTCGTTGGCAGTGGTTAATATGCTTTATAAATTCGCTCGTATATAGAAATATAATTTCATTTACAAAGCTACGTATATAGATAGTAATCTACGAAGGTATATAGCATACACAGTAAAACGGAATCCACTTGGAATTTAATCTTCCATAAAAAATAATCGAATAAAAAGACCAACAAGTGTAACAGAGCATAAATTACGTAGAGCCATATTATGAAGTTAATGGAAGGCGACGTCCTGTCTTCGCGTGGCTTCATCGTGTTCCAAGAATTCCTAAGAATACGTTGTTGCGAGTGACGATGATCGCTTTAGTTATCATTCGTACTCGACGGTGGATATTTTTTATTTCATACCTTTGTCGTTTTCTCGACGCGTCTAATTGCCCCGACGTGGTAAATTCTTGGACCTTTCAGGGACGATCGAACGATCGTGCTCCGCGTCATCACAGTTTTATTTGTACGAAAGTAGCTGGCTACGTACTCGGTCGTCTCCGAGGCGACCGTCAGGTTCTGGTGCTCGAGGTTCCTCGTTAACGAGATCAAACGCTTCGCGTACAGGTGGATGATGGAGACTCCTCGAGTATCAGTACCTGTTAATTTGTCCTCGAATTGGAAAAGGGTTCTCTTTCGATCGATCGAGTGATTCGCGTTCTCGAGGATACTGAAAGAACTGGACGAGAGAGGTAGCCGGGCTTTTTTCAGCAGCTTCTCGAACGAGTCAGGCAGCGAGGTAGCTGTAGTCTCTCGGAATATTCTCTTGTTCATGAATTTGCCATCCTTAGCTTCTCGATACACCGTGTCCTCCGACGAAACGTGAGACGCGTACGGATCCGGATAATCCTCGAAGAACGCTTCGCAAGCGGTCAGCTAAAAGTATGAAAGGATAGTTACTTTCGCGCTTCCCCACATCGACCGAAATTTTAAACTATGCTACGTAAAATATTCTTGGCGCGAATATCAAGGATCTACTTATCGTTTCACCGTGAATGTCTATGCAATTGTGTATTTCAATTCCAGCGTGATCTAAGTGGAGATTTATCGGACATTGATAACGAATACTAGCTTTAAATTTTATAAAATGGAAGTGGAAGAAACGACAATAGAATATTGCACAGGTGGAAGAAATAGCGACGAAAGTTCTAACAACTATGTGAAAAGACAGAATTTAACAACGTAAATTGATCGAAGAAAATTGCAAACGAAACGTACAAAATATGATTAAGTTATCCGAAGAGTTTCGCCTCTCGTTGCTTTCTATCCCGACTTCTCGGTTAGATTTTTTCCTTGTTTTCTGTTTTCCCCATTTTCTAACCTTTTTCGCGACGAAGAGTACGCACGGATCTATAGAGTTACCGACGCTTACCCGTTCATTCATACGCCACACCGAACTGCCGCCACCCGGTTATTCTTTCGCTCTCTCTTATCGCAATTCATTAGCGAATCGTCAAGAGCTTCGCAAACAGCGAACGTAGACCCTCATTAACGTAATTTCAATGATAATAACGCTTCCACGATTTTAAATGCGTTTATCGTTGTGTTTGCCCCGGACAATGATCGTGACTCCTTGCGCGGAATTACGTGCAAATGCGATATATTTCGTCCCACTTCACAGCAATTCTGGTCGTAACATTCTAAGGTTAGGTATAACAATTTCACAATTGCCCCATGTATTACTATCTTCTTTTAATCGACGCTTCACACACGGTTTTCTCTATTCGTTTAAAGCCATCCCTGATCATTTTTCCATCTTACCTGCGATTTTAATTCCGATTCGACATCGTCGACTCTTCGTAAAATCTATTTTGCGTTACCAAAAGCGTTCACGCCGAACGTACGCGTCGACGCTTCTCGTTTGTTCGAAACTCCAACATCCCTTTCCTCTTCGTCTTTCCTGCCACGTTCCTTCGCAAGTTCCGCTTCCGATCTCTTCGAAAAATCATCCGAGTCCGATGTCCAGCTCCAAGAAAGTGCGAATCGTGTCCCAACGGGGATGATCCTCGCGTTAAGTCGAGTATCTTCGGGTCGGAATTAGTGCAACGAGATAGGAGCGGCGATTGCATCGTGCGGATCCGTTAGAGAGCTGTAACAATTAGCGGCGCCGACGGAGAAGAAGGACGGTTGGTTTCTCCAGTTTCGTCCTGGTCGAAGCTGTCTAAGCCGTGTTCATTACTGTACCGACGATCGGGCTGCTCGACGATGAAGAGAGCGGGAGAGGGCGATAGAGGGGCGACAGGGGCACACGGACAGAGTTAGGGGCGGTTTAAGCGAGCGTAGCCACGGCGGTCAGGCTTGTAATCTGACGGTGGTGGGTCGTTCGGTTGGTCGGGGTAAAACGGTCCATTAAGACCGGGTAGCAGTTAGTGGTCATGCTATAGGAAGCAGCCAGCTTACTAATGCCAGTCGTGGTTCATCCCCGTAAGGGCCGTTAACCGGGGTCGGCTCTGGGGCTGATTTCACCTTCGCGCAACTTGGATTTCGTTTGACCGCGTCCCGTTTTCCCTTGTTTTCCGCAAACAGAACGATGCATCATGCTGCCCTTCCGTTCTATCCGTGATCAATTGTAACTCGTTCTCCGCGTCTCCAAGGGATGTATTCGTCTTCCGTGAACTGGAACGAGCGGAGGGTTCCCGGTGTTATCTTTAACCAGCGTGCAATGGAATGCTAGATATCGTTGGTCGGGTCAGGTTTGTTTCTTCTTATTCGGAGAAAATCACTAATCTACGAGTTTCGTAGATGGTGTGAATTATTACTTTTCGTATCGTTTAAAGTCGCCCGTTTTTAGCACCGTTGTACGTAAAATTGTATACAACACGAAAGATTAAATTGGTTAGTTTCGTAAAATGTATCCAACATGGGAATCACGTAGCTACGTTTATACGGTCCATAGAAAGTTATGCTCGAATCGCGATAATTGACACAACGCCACGAGGAATTTCAACACCGACACCTGCGATATCGAAATGTATTCGAACGAGTCGGTATATCGTCATAGGTCCGGTTCCTAACAAACCCTACGGTTAGACCTTGTCTAGCGATAAACCAGACGTATCGATCGTATTAATTGGACCGATTAACGAAACACGTAGACTGGTTAACACTTTCACGCGCAGTTCTTACGCGTGTACGCGTACCTAGGAAAGTTTAGCCGCGGTGTAACTCGAGCGCGAGCTGGGCATCAAGTTGACGATGTTATCGGTATGGTACGTGCTCGAGCAAATTACCGTGCACGTATATGTATTAACGTATACACCGTGTCTAGTGCGTCTACGGTGTTGCGTACGGATATCCGAGCCGCGCGTGGAGGACGGGTAAGCAGAAGTTACCAATGCAGAGGGACGAATCCCCTTAAACGCGCGCCGACTCGGGGGTGGTTTTGCCTTTACGAACCAAAGTTTGATTACTGTTTTCACTGCGGGACTGCCGCGCAAGTGTAATACGACGTCCAAACCCGATACATTCTCGTGTCGTTACTTCGTCGACGTTAGAACTCGCGTGGTTCTTGCTTGACTCGATCGTCGAGTTCGGTCTGTACGTGAAATAATTCGCGGCGTGTAAGGCTTCGTTTTATCGGCCCTTCGTAGGTATTCGTTCGCATACCCACCAGGGCAGTTTTCTTCGAAAGAAATCACTTTCGGTCGTAGTTGGTACGTTCTTTTACGACTCTGATAGTAGTCTTTCGTCCGTCTCTTTGAAAACGTAGCGTTGAAAGGAAAAGAAAGGAAAGAGAGGGAAGATCGGAAGGGAAAAGAGAGGACAAGTCGTTGAGGGACTGATAGTTGGATTTGTCAAGCGTACGAGGCTTTCTTGCGAGCCTGTGGTTTAGACAGCGAAGGTTGGAGAACGCGATTGTAAGAATAAAACGATTGGCTCGAGAACATCTCCGCGATAAATCGAGAGCAGACTCAACACGAAAGTTTCGCCAACGATAATTTTATTACGTGTAAGTTCGTAAACCTGGGAATATCGTAGCATACAGACGCTTAATATACGTACAGTATATACTTGGTATACGGACAACGATAATTTTATTACGCGCAAGTTCGTAAGATCTGGGAATACAGCGGTATACGGAGAATTTGAAACATACTCGCGCAAACGTTTCTCCGTGACGAAGGTTCACCATGATAGTCGACGTCGTTACACGAACGATGACTTTTTCATAGCGGCGTTAAAAGGACCTATGACGCGTCATCCTGGTGGTGTTCCTCGATTATTTCCTTCGACCCATCGAAGCAGAAGTAGAAGACACCGTGGACGTAGCGTCCGAGTCGTTAAATCGTCGCGGCAATTTAATAACGTTAGGATGCTAACCTTGGACTTAGGAACGAACTGATGTTTGACGCTCGTTGAGGCGGTGTTCGTAATAACTTTTATAGCTTCCGGTGGACGGTAATGTCGTTATAACGCAAAGACACAACTGGCTGTAGCTTCGTCGTTTCGTGTCCGAGGAACGCGAGCTTGAATCGATCACGATGTCCGATCGCGAATCCTCGCCTTGCCATCTTATCGAGGAATGCGTTCACGATCCTCGAGAATTGCGTTCGTTTAATCATTCCCTGAAATTTATTTCCTCTCGATCTTCTCTGGTCGCATAGTTTCCTTTTCGTATCCAAACCTTGGGACGTAATTAATTCGCTACGCTCGTGTCCGTCTACGGAACTTTGCGCGGCAAGTTTCTCGAGGGGATGGAAAAGGATATTTCCCGAAGAGCATCGGGTTAGAGGGAAACTTTGATTTGACTTGCACGCGACCACTTTCGCACGAGTCTACGGTTAAGCTAGGACCTGTTTCGTCATCGAACAGGTAGCGATTGCACGAAATTAGAATTCTTGTCTGCGGTCGAGGTCGACGCACTTCGAACTTCTCTGTGAAAGTACGTAATTATTCGGCACGATCGTGGCCAATTTCCTTCATTTTCCAACATCCGATCGGTGCATATCTTTTCGAACTTTTCATTTACATCATCCGTTCGATCTTGTCTTATCGTCGATTGTCAACCACTTGGGATTAATCACTGGAGAAAAAGAAGTTTCATATAAATCTATATAATTTTATATTAGGATATCGGAATCTTGTTACGAGTAGTGGAAATATTAATCGCGTAATTTCCAAATATCGTTTGTCGTTCGCCTTTGGACGAGAGACCGTCGAAAGCATCGAGGCGTAGTTGCTTGTAATTTTTGAACGAGGGTTTCGTCGTCGGATTTCGCGACGTTCCCCGGCAAAAGTTGGCGCGATTGTACGCGCAGAGGAGAGGCGAGGACGGCGTCGGGGAAATAATACGCGAGCGTTCCAGAATCCAGAGTTTCGCACGGAGGGAACAATGGACAAGATTAATGGGAAATGGCGTGAGCGCGCGGAGCCAGTTCCGAGGATCCTAACACAAGCATAACGAGAGGTCGGTCTTGCATAATCTGTCTTGCGGTGTTGCTGGGAAGCATCGCGACGCCGGATTATTGGAACATTTATGGCAGAGAATTTGATATCACGGTCGGATCTTGGAAATCGCTTTGGAAAATCCGCCAGTCGGCCGTATTTCATTCGCGTCGCAGGAATTTTTGGGTCTAAATGCTGACCGATATCGCGGCCAGAGGTATGATTTATGCGGTCCGTGATTTAATCCGTGCTTCGAGAGCACTCGCGAAATAAAACAGGGATTTAATTAAAAGCGCTTGTAACGCGTTGATCCTTTCTTTTTTCGCTTGTCCGATAAAAAAGATAGCTGCCACGAATTAATTTGTAAACGCGTTTAACGCGAGACGAGCGTGTATTTCTTTTTTCTTTCATCTTTCGCGTCTTTTGTCGAGAGGAAATGAAAGTAGCACGCAGGAATAATCTTCGAGCTGTTGTAGCTCGGAGGCATTCCTTTTTTAATCTTTTTTAATCTTGTCCGAGTAATCACGCGTGCTTCGGTCGAGATTAAAAACCAACGTACGGATATTAGCTAACCGTCCATCAGCGGCTGTAAATCGAAGAACGCTTCGTATTTCTCGAGTTCGTCCGGTTTGTCCAGCCTCTGTTCCATGTAGCGCGCGATCCTATCCTTCCTCCTTACGCGTTTCGTTCGTGTCGTGGAAAATGCACTATCGAAAAGAGAAAAGAAACAAAAAAAAAGAAAGAAAAAAAGAAAAGGGTTTGGACTTGCCATTTACTTTGCTCCGGTCGTAAGAATCACGGAAATCTCACGAGATCGACGTACGTTTTATCCGCACGGTTGAAACCCATTTGTCGATATCGATAGTGGCGGGTGGTCCGCTCTAAATTCAATTCAGCCCGCAAATCGAGAATTCTAATAGACGGCTATAATTTCGCCGCGGATCGTCGATCGTTTTCCATCGTTCTTCGTTCGACGGTTCGGCATTTAAAAATCAGGTCGAGATAAATTGATTTGCAGGAAAGCAACCGACGAAAATAGAAAAATGGGACAGAAACTAAGAGCAAGAAGAGCGGGAAGAACGAAAAGTAAAAAAGACGGTAGCAATTTTTCGTAGCGTGTTGGTTTATTCGAGGACGTATTCGGGGGACGCATCACGGTTCCTACGCTTACGACAAGCCATAGAATAGGATATTGAAAAATCCCCGTCTTACACTGACACGCTACCACTCTCCTCTCGTCTCGTCGTTCTTTCCTTTTCGCTTCTCGTCCGCTACCAGCCGAGGATGAATGCGTGCGAGGGTGCCACGAATGGTAGCAGGTGCGCCGCGTGAATTTATCGCGGCGAAGGAGCTCGACTTATGAGCGCTGCTTGTGATTCGAGTCGACCAAGAAGTTCGCTCCACGCTCGGCCAGTGATCGATAATCTTTCAGCTTGGAACTGACAGTACCGAGACGTCTTTCCTCTTCGTCGATCGATTTCTGGGGATTCTTCGTCGCTGCGATTACGATACTTTTCGCTAAGTTTAGACCCATTTGCTCTCACAAAATGATAATATAAAAAATAGTCTTCCAAATACTAAAAAGGAAGAAAAAAAGAGGAAATTGTCTTAGAGTTCGAACTTATGCGAATCGGATAGTTAGCGTTCGTTTGGCTAACTAAGAAGGGTCGCTTCGTTCAATCGATCGTCCAACTTGACGCAGGAAATGCGCCTATCATGACGCGATATATTCTTAGCCCAAAAAACGTTCTCGATATTGGCACGGTTATGGGAGAGAAGAAGGTAAAGGTGAGACGTTGGAAACATTTGAAATCAGTGCGTTCCCCGGGGACACCTCGTAAATCGTACGCCCCCGTTGTTGGCGCCTTTCCACGTGCCACCCCCTGGTTCTTTGCCTCTCTACATCTTGCCGCTTTCTCTTCGTGCCTCGAATCCTATCTCTGTTTTTCTTCCTCTCTCTCCTCGTCTCTCTTACGCACGAAATCCAGGGAAATCCGAGAAAAATCGCGTTATCGCTAACCCGTGAAACAGAAGCCGTACCAGAAAGGACGACTTTAGAACGCTCGGAGACAAAGTATTCTTCCACAGCCAGTAGCAGTATCGCTCGTCGAGTTTCATATTTTTTTCTCTTCTCCTCTTCATTGTAATCTTTCCATCTGTTTTTCATTGACCGGTGGATTTTTACAGCGATATCTGAAATACGACGGTGATTTCTCGCGGAATTATCGATGACGATAGAAGCCGAATGACGACGTTGATAATTCTTTTCTCGAATCTTTCTCTTCCTCGATGCCAGTTTCGTTTGTCTGCTCTCGAAACGAGCTATATTTGGAAGCTGTTCGCGATCGTAACACCACGGTACGCTCTTCTTCCCCCCTAGGAAATTTATCGTTTCCTTTTAAGGGAACAGCGTAGCTTTAAAACCTCGCAACGTTCTTTACGAAGCGTAAGTCTGTCGTGTTTTCGGTTTTTCCTCCGATATTTTCCATTTTCGGTAACTTCCGAACGAGAGATTCGGCTTTTAACGCTGCTGAATTATTTTCACTTCGATGTCTCGTTGGCTGCTCTCTGTGTCACGATGGAAAAGTTCTTCTTCATCAGGGAAAAGCTTTCCCACGGTTTTCGCGTCGTAGATTACAATGCTCGTGCACCGCGTTCTCTTCCTTTTCCTTTTTCCTAGTTCTTATCGCGCTTTCGCTTTCTCGTTATCTTCACTCGCGTCACAGTTGATTTTTCCACGCAAGCGATCCCAATATTTGAGAAACATATGAACACGTCGAACGAATAAAAAATAGAAAATTTGAGAAAGAGTAGCGAATGAAAATTTTGCTTCCGTTGTATGCATCTTTTCTAGCGATGCGTTCGGTGACGTGTGTGTGCTCGCGGAGTAATTTCGATGGCCGCGGTACGTCCGCTGTTTTGCAAATATTGATCGTGAAAAAATAGTCGGTGTCTCCGATACGAAGACAGCTTCAACAGGGCGGCATGGAATCGAATTTCTCATCGAGGATCGTGTAATCTGGGTCGAGCGTATATCGTTGTTACCGTAGAATGTTGGCGATTGTTCGATACAAATTCAACCTCCGTTCGGCTAGCGTTGTCACTGAAAGAAAAGAAGAGAAAAAAATGGTCGGCAGAACGCAAGCAACCACTGGTTAAAGTCATCGAGAAGAAGTTCCAATATTTGGTCTCTTTGAACGGAAAATTGCATATCGCTACTGGGTTGATCGAACGAGCCTCGGTGGCAGATTAACGCACTCCCCTCTCGCGTTCCTGGCGATAACCAAAGAAGCAAAATTTTTACTCTTCTCGTAAAAATAGATGGAACGATTGTTACAATTCGGGCAGATACAGAAAAATTCTACGTTCCACCAAATCGACTTCGTGCGAGTTTTAACAGCGTTGTCCGCGAATCGTAGCAAACTTGAATTGGATTCGAGTTCCGTGGGAACGTAGGATACGGTGGGTTATAATTCACGTGTATCGCATGCATAAACGGCGTTGTTGTCACCAAGGTTGAAACGAACGGGAAACGCCAGACGACGTCGATCCCGTTAATCGACTGTAAGCACTTCGCTCCGACTGGGACGATTTCCGCTAGAAACGCTTCGCAAATTGAGTTCGTCACGGTCCGGCGAATTAACGTCTAATAGTCTGTTCCCGAGAATGGAATTAATTATTTCGGCTTCAAGTTTTTGACGTTAAACGCGCCGATTAACATTCTGATATAACGGCGACCAGTTACGTCAATTTCGTCCGTTTTGCGCGTTAAAGTTGCCCGATGGTCCGTCGCTTCGTATCACGTCCAAGTTGCCATTATTGCACACTTGTTTCGCATGTTTCTTCGTGTTTAGGCGGATCCGGTAATGGAATAATTTATGCAGACCAGAGAGAAAACGTTTCGAACGACGTCGATTTCGCGATCGGATTAAATCAAACGTTGATCGTCGCTGTAATCTCATCTAGCAGATTCTTAAGCAGCTTACTTTTTCATTTGCTATTAATCTACTGTACTGAATAGCTTGTAAACCAAAAGGAGAAAAGAAGTCGTCGTTTGGCGCAAGCTTGGTTAAAAAATATGAAAGGTAAGAGAAGAAATTAACTTGTAACGGTGTTTTCATCGAAAATAGCCAAGAATATCTAAAACTTTGGTAATTACTTAGGTACACGATGCGTTCAACCGTTCCATTAGACCTATGAAGACAAATAGATCACAAAGTCCAAGGAACCTTAGATAACGCGAAACTAAGCTGCTAGGGAAAGAAAGGTCGGTTCCTTGTGAGGAGTTAAAAAGTTACAGGGAAACTTGTTACAACTGCGAACGGTAAAAACGAACTGGGAAGAATATTATTGATTCGTCGGAGTACTCGAAGACTCTCGCTGTACTTGCGGTACAGCCGGGTTACGCTTCGAAACACTCGTGAAACATTGCTCCTAGTCGCAGATTTTTCGCCACGGTGTACTCTTAGAGGATATATCACGTGTATTTTATCGTCGAAAGATCTAGCAACGTTCTTCGAACGATCTCGTTACACACACGCGCACCATAAATTATACGTTCTTTTTTTAAATTTTCTACATTTTTAACCCTTTCGCTCGCGTGGGTACGAGCGTCGTTTATAGTCGACATCCACGAAATGACCTGCGGGTACGAGCGACGCATATATCGGGCATACACCAATGCCATCTGTAGTCAATAATATATTTTTTCATTATCGGCAGAACATTTTCCGTTGATTTTATTGATACGCTGTATTAATCGCTTCTTAAAAGTTACTCAGCGTTGAAACAATATCAAAACGTATATTGTTTCGTGCTAAAAAATTTGCTAAATCCACAGACATCTCATATACGGTTCTTACGAGAATTATTGTTATTTAAATCTCACTGTGCGTATTTCTGGCACGCGCTTCCGTTCGGTAACAGTACTTGGGCGGACTGGACCGCCGAAGCGAAAGGGTTAAATACCTCGGCGATAAATCATTTCTCATCGATGGAAAACTAATTATCGACGTGACAACGATAGTCGGAAGACAGGAAGAAATATCGCTAAGCGTTGACTAATTTCCTAAATAACCGAACCGACTTGAGGATTCGTAATCCACGCGAGTCGATAAAAATGGCAGGTGCCTGGAGATATTTGATCGGCAGTGTATAGGTACGTTAGGCTGCGCGTGCAAGCAACAGATCGAAGCGTTAGCGTTTCTATAGTAGCATTCGCGGTGGAAAACGGATCGACGTGAAATTTTCCGAGGAATCGTGATCGTGATCGGTGTGGAAAATGGGCCGGTTCGGGCCGTCTGGCTCTAAAGTGGCTATATCTCGGTGTCAGGAGCCGGAGTCAGGGATGTCGGGTGACATTGACCGCGGGAGCAACCCCCGTGGAGGGTCGACGAGGTTTTCGCTGGCGCGTGGAAACGGCGCTTGCGCTCGCCACGTTCTCGTGCAGCCGGGTTCGCGAAGAAAGGGGCGACGGGGTAAAACACAGTACGACCCTGGACGGCCAAGGGGTAACGACACGTCCATCGAATATAAATCCTTGTTTCCCTCGTATCGAAGTTCCCGCGGATAGGCGACCGCGTTCTCCGTCGCAGCATCGAGAATCTCGACGCGATAAAAACATCTCGGCGTCGTTCGTCCGCATTTGGTCCGTGTTACGCGCGTGTATATTTGCCGGTGTCGTGGTACTCGTTAGATACGCCTAAGCTCGTCCGGTTGATCGTGCTTTCGTTTCTTTTGGTGGGTGATCTGCGATCTGCGAGTGTGTGCACTGCGTGCAAACGTGCGCCGCGTCTCTCTCTCGGAGTCGCGTGGCTTTGTTATGAAATATACCATGTAAGTATAAGCAGTAGAGCGTGTATGGTGTTGCTTCTTAGCGAGAGAAGTAGTGGGAGCAGTAACGAGAAGCTGTGTTTACCGGACGTCGATTTCGCGTTGCGAGCGCAGCCGGCACCTCGTGGTCCCGACATTTCCAGCGGTTTTCCGTTTCTCTCTGTTTATAGGTTCGGTTACGTTTCACGCGGGTTACGAGGTTTGCAAATTCATGAAAATGCTCGGTAGGAAATACGATCGGACGATGTATATTCCATGTATAATACACGTGTCGAACGAATAATCAAAACGAATGGCTATTACAGCGAGAAAAACACTTTACCCTGCAGATAAATACACGAATTATTAACGCGATAGCTTTTGCCGGATAATTCCCTTGACAGAGTATATTCGTATATTAATAGGATATTTCGAGATACGGTTGATTTAAAGGAAAGGGAGGAAAATAAGTGGGAAACGGAGATGCGCGAGACACAAAAAACCGATACGTGACTCCAATGGATCTAATCTTATCGGTTTAATTCGGTCTGGTAGACGGGTTTGAATAAGACGTAGACCTACCATTCGTTTTTCCTTCGCTTTCATCAGCTTTTCACGACTCTCTGTATATCGAGCCGGCTGAATGGACGCGCGGCTCATATTCGACAATTCGTATGCACGGCTCATAGTCGAAAGTTGGGCTGGTTGCTCGCTCAAAAGACAATGGTTGTGCTTCACCAGCTATTTCGCAACGGATGTATCATCGATGCATCCGTCGAATAACGCGAAAGCGAAATCCCGGTACCGACTTTGCTTTCGGTCGTTTCTTTCTGGCGAACTACGAAGCTTGGAAAAATCATCGAGCAACGATGTATTACGTACGCGCGTTATACAAATTGGTCGGACTTTAACCGATACTTTGTTTCGTACGCGTACGGTAGACAGCGTGGCTACGACTAATATTTGTAACGAGCAATTATTCGCGATTAATTGATTCGAACGAAGCTTCTAATTAAGGGGATGGACGGAGGACGAGTGGAACAACGTGTCACTGGTTCTGCCCGCTTGGAATTTCAATGCTGGCCGTGTCGCTAAATAGGCAAATAAAATATTTGCGTTCGATCGATTACGTTTGAAAATTTCGAGCTGGAACTCGCGGTGTGAAACGTGCGTGGGGGGTCGAAACGTCGGCGCGTCTCATCTCGTTTAATCATCGACGCCAACGGCTACATTATTAACTGGGATTCTAGGTTGATAGATTATTCACGTGCCGCCCGTAATAACGTGAAATTAATTTATTCGATGACCGAGTAGAGATCGACCGCCGGGATAAGCCTGGTGTCGATTAAATTATCAAGTGGTGAAAATTAGAACGTCGGTATTGACGTTTCCCGATCGACTCCTTTCCTCCATCTGACTGCTCCACTTTCGATCCGTCTCTGTACGCCCGGCAAACTAGCGATTTTCCTCGGTTCGGTTCGGTGGCGTTGACATTTCGGCACAAACAAAATTCTCCCGTTCACCGCGAGTAAATCTCCCGTAGACAGTGGCCCGTTCCATGCAATTAGTTTAACACTTAACGCGCTAAAGCGAATCACGTGCCACGTTAATTCGGATTTGCCGATGTTATCGCGGTACATCAGCCAAGTAAGCGCATTTCTGTTCTGGCTGCATTGTGTGCTCGTTCCGCGGAAATTTCGAACGGCCCCCGTCTCTCGCACGAAATCCCGGAGTCTGTTTTCCACGTTCGTTTCCGTATTTCGCGTGGTAAATCGAAGGAGGTTAAGTAGCCGCGCAACACCTTCCGCAAATTTAACGAATAAACGAATCGCGCGTGTGTACGACGCGACGTCGTAAACAGCTGCAACGAATTTGTAATAATCCTTGCATTCGTACGAATTCCTATCGACGCGTTTAAAAATGAGTTTTACGGTAAGCTCGATCGCGTTAATCACGCTCAGACGCTAGCTTTTTAATACAAATTTAATCAGCGATCCTGACACAGAAATTGCTTCGCTTTATTTACGTAGCGGTTTTAATCGATTCCGCTTTAGCTGATTGCTGCAGCACCGTTAAACCTGAAAAAGGCGATTCGGAACGATACCTGTGCAGAGCTAGCCGGTTCTGATATTAATTTCGCGACAAACCTTCTTCTTCGTTTCTTTCTTCTCGAATGCTCGGCATCCCTTTTCCTTCTGCCTCATTTGCGCGCAATGGCCGCGTTCGTTACTCTCTCCAAAGTACCTAAGACGCTCCAAGTCGCAAGCTTCTCGGCATTGTCGTGTTCTTTTTGCTCGCTTCGAGCGTTTCTACTCTTCAACTTCCTTCCTTCCTCGCGAACATTGCCTATGATTTCGAGCGCGTTGCCACGAATTTCAGCAGTTCGAAGCACGACGAAATTGGCTACTTTTATTTCGCTGCATCTCCTTGCTTCGGCGTGTGTATGCCCTTTCAGCTTCCTTCGATACACGCGACAGCGCCTGCTCGCTGGCAGTTCCGTTTATGCATTCGCTTTGCCAGCACGAGAAAACAAGACTTTCCAAAGTAAAATGTTTTCGTGGGACGGTAGCGCGTGTTGAGTCTCAAAGCAACTTTACTTACGACGGGCAAAGACGGGGGATGAAATCGCTTGTACGCGGCGATCACGCGTTTCCTTCGCCCCGGAAACGAATCTTTAGACAGGCGTGTATCGATACAATGTCTCGATGTTTTGATTCCGCGTGTCACGTATTTTCTGATATCGTTCGAACAGCAGGGATATCGCTTTCGGTGGCCCTGGGGATATTTTCAAAAGATCGCGTCTCATCGGATCACCGATTCGTTCCGTACGTTGTACGTTTTGTTAGTGTGATTTTCCTTCCTATGAAAAAAAAAAAAAAAAAAAAGGAAAAATATCGTTTACTTAACGTACAATTTGTTGATGAATATTTTCATAGAAAACGATATTACTTTCATAGATTTATCGTCTATTTCCTGCTTGTTCTCCGAAGCTTACCTTTCCATCTATCCGCAATTTCGTAATTGAAATAACTTTGTCGAAACTAAAGAAACGTTCGGATACACGTTGTTAACGCCGTCGTAAATGCGATACGTTGAGAGGAAGAAAACAATGATAATCCGATAGTAAATCCAATATTTAAGATCTTATTTAGCGGAACGATTTTGTCAGGCTTGTATTTGGCAAAGTGGATACGGTTTATTTCGAACGCAGAGTAATCCCGACGACACGGTCGCGATTCTTTTAATTCGAATTGCTCGATCGTGCGCGTGTAAAAAGGATTACCCGATTTTCCCCGTTCTTTTTCTTCGTCCTCTTTTTTTCGAGGGTGCGTCATTAAAATCCTACGAAATAAAAAAAAGAAAAAAGAAAAAAGGAAAGCACCTCGTAAAAGCCGCGGGCGTTCGTTTTACCAAGCTTGCCCGTGAATCAGGCCATCCGACAGTGGGATCCGCGGCGAAGGGCGGCTGAATTTTATGACGGGGTTTCCATTAATCATCTCATCATTTTGTACCCCCGGCTGGACGGGTTTTATTCAAAGTACTGCCGATTTGAAACGCGGCATCGATTCGTTCTCGTTGAATGCAACAGAACTGCACCGGCCGACCCTGCCATTGTGTTGAATTAAACGTTCGCCCTGTGCCCGATGAAAGCTTTATATATCTCCTACGTTGGATCGGGTTACGCTCGGAGAGAGTGGCCCGATTGCTCGCGGCCAGCTTTCCACGTAAGTTCTAATTATCGCCACCGTTTCGCGGTCGATGGAAAACGAGCCACGCTACGTGGAAACGAAGACGATAGAATTTGCCACGTTCACCGTATTCGAGTAGATTTGCTTGACAGTTTTGAAAGTGGATACGCGATATTTTATGTGGTGGTTCCTTTTTTCTTTCGGGTAGGTGGTTAATAACGAACAAATACAAGCATTTATTTAACGATCGATTAACGTACCGACGAATCGTTTACTTGTTAAACACATAAACCGTGAAATCTTTGTTGGGATAATTTAGAGCGTAGACTCTGACTATTTGCGTGGTGATTACCGATTTCAATATCTTTTTTTACGGTGAAACTCTTTGGAATCGAGGTTTTTTTTTTGTTTTTTAATGAAACGAAAAGGTTAAAAAATGTCCGCAGATTTACCTATATACTAGATTTCTTTCCTTTTACGCTTTTTATCGACGAGTACGCTACGCGAAACAATTTTCACATTTGACCACGCTGTAACAGTTGGGTGGGTACAAAGCGATAATTTACGGAACGATCGACAAATAAAATACAATTTAACTTCACTTGAAATTTATTTTTAACGTTCTTCTAACCGCGCAACGCGTTCAAAGCTGTCAAAAATGGACTGCGCCGTAAGCGAGGTTGTAACCATCCTCGTCCCAAGTTTCGGAATAAGATACGCTTCTGCGTTGTATCGACACGCGAGGTGCGACGTGCGGGTGAGATACTTTAATCCACCAAACGGTTCCGGTTATTTATTACGGCGACAGGTAATTCGATAGCGCGGATCGCACCGGTGGAGAGTTTCGTTTGGAAAATAGAAGCGCTAATGGAACTAAGCAGTTGGGCGGCTGGAAACAGGCACGGATAGAATAGACTAGTTTCGCGCTAGTTCGAGGGACAATACCCGACAAATCCCCTTTGCGGCCTCCTCTCTCTGCCTTTGGCTAAAACAATGCACGATTCTTCCCTGAAAATCAGCCAGCCGAGATACGGCATAAACAATGGTCGCACTATTGCATGGGCGTGCTCGTAGAAAATCAATGAGGTATAGTTCGAGGTATTCTTTTTACGTAGCCGTATCATTGTCCCGCGAGAAACGAGGGAAGAGCGGCCCGTTTTAAATTCGTGAAACTTTCATTCTAGTTCTCTCTGTCTCTCTTCTCTCGTGTTCCGATCCATTCGGAACTTGCCGTGTCGGTTAAGGCGATTGAGATACCGGAACTATCGTTACGTTTCTGGGTTACGGTTGATTGGTTTACGGAAAAAGTTCACCCTTCAACGAGATTAGCGCCGACTCTTTTATCTCGATCTACCTCGGATTCCTATTTCTTCGAGTCGTTCGTTTTTACTCGATTGCTTAATTTTATTAGGAACGCGTGGCAATGTACAAAATATTCAAAATAAAAGATGGGTTAGGAAACTCAAGTGGCGACACGTTTAATTAAGTCGATCGTGATCATAAAAGTACAAACGTACTTGAATATCCCCGATCTATTAACAAACAGATTAACGAACAGAGAAGGCGCAGGGTGTATACGTCTGTCGCGAAGCATAATATTAGAATCTCGAAGAAACTAAGGTTACGCGTTGCTCGATCGTCGCGTCACCCGTAAAAAGCAGAGTAGAGACATTGCACGGACGCGACAAAGTATTTTTCGGATGGCGGAGAATCGAGGCTCGTGCGAGTAACTCGGTTGCCAGGACGATTAAAATACCAAGCGAGTGCTATCGGTGGGCATCGTGTACAGATCCCAGACCGAATGACCAGCCGGCCAACCAGACTCGACTCGTTTAATTACCAAATGCAGTCGTCGTCGTCGTCGTCGTCTGTGATCCGAATACGAACGGCTTTGTGCTCTGTGTGTATCCGTTTTTAGGGGTGGATTTGCTCGGAAGCACACGGATTAATCGAGCAGAGGGGAACAGTGCAGGCGTTATCAGTGCGTCCTGCAGATAATGCGTGTCGGGATGCGGCCGCAGATAGATATAGAGATAGACGGACAGGGGTAGAAACGGTAGACGAAGAGGGAATAGCGCGTGTCTGTCCATTCGACCCTATCGTGCGAAATAGCCGAGCGTGTTTGCTCCTCGTAAACTACCCCCGATGCGCGTGCCTTCGAACCACCTCTACCTCCCTTCCGACCAAGTACGCTGGTTGTCCCCTGTCGCATACCTACGTACGATGTCGCGCGAGACGTCGCGTCGTAACGCGTCGCATTGTCCGGATTTACATACGTCCAGATACGTGTACTCGTTTTCAAGGCCACAAATCTTACAAAGTCGTTGTGGTCGTTGCCTCGGTGGCCTTCGTGATCGCGGGTCATGGTCGGTGTAATTAAGTCGGCACAGAGATGGAATTTCCATCCAACCAACGACAAACGCACAAAGCTGCGGGGGGATTGTTTGCTTGGGCGGATTTCAGAAGTCTGGAACAATCGAGACCTGGCACTGTCACGTGCCGATCATTTGTTTACGGTGGATATTGCGCGGGGATTGAATTCTCTAGGCTAGCACTGAATTCGAGGTTTTCTCTGGCCGTGAGTGCGTGATCGGTTTTTCAAAAGCATCGGGTTACATCGTCATACCACGCATCAAGAGCATGCTCTTTTCAAGGGGTAGCTCTCTGGGTCGTTGTCGCGTCACGCGAGTCACTTTTTCCGTTTAAACTCGTAATTCGACATGCCGCGGCGGCGTCAAAGCGACCGGTCCGCCGCTCTGTTTGTACGTACTTTGGCGACAAGTTAATCTGACATTAATATGCGTGCAGCCGCGTGTTCAGTCGGTCGAAATGTACATATAGTGAGATTGATAAATTGACCGCATCCTATCAGTCCGCGAGTATTTGATTTTCAGTTACGAGGGTTCAAACGAGCAGTTGCCTCTGTTCCTTCGTCATTAACGAACTACTCGGCAAGCGATTCGCCGTTATAATTGAATCCGGCATCGGAAATTTGGTGAAAAGTGGAATCTCCACGATATCTCTCGATCGTCAGGACGAGTTGCCGCGGATAATGACTTTCGGAATTTTTTCGTGCTTGACGGTAATTTAAATTCTCTCTGTTTCTCTCTATCTTTACGTCCTAACGTCTTTTGTAACGTTGGTACGGCGTTATCGACATCTGACATCCGACAGGGAGCCAGGCATTCGACTCCAAATGGTATAAGTGCGTTCACTCGAAAATTTGCAACTTTCAGACGCGTTTAACCGACGAGAGACGACTATCAACGCGATTAAACGGCTCGTTTCGTTTCGATTTCACCGAGTACAAGCAGAATCTCGACACGCAACGGCGATACCTTGAAATTCCCAAGCGGACGTCGCGTCGGCTGGAGATGGTAACTTTACGCTGTTTTGACGCGGCATAATAATTTCTCTGGAGACCGAGTTTCCGCCTAATCTGTGCACGCATGCAGACACGCGCGCCGCGCAGCCGACGAAAAATGCGTTCTCATCGATCGCAGGTTTGCCAGGGATCGCTGCAACGAATCAATAGCGGAATATCGATATATTCGAAATCCATATTTCATTACGCCACGAAAATTATCTGGCTGGGATCGCCGGGTTCGGAGAACGATTTCCAAAGTTTTATGACATCAGCATCGTTCGGAAAGTTCTATCCTTCTCTCGTTCCGGCCGTGTAAATCCCTCGTGCTTTTTTCCCCGAATGTCCTGTCTTGCCACCGTTATCGTTCTTTTTATTCTCTCGTAGATTTGTCGGAAGCTTTGCGCGGAATAATCGAAACCAATATCTAGATATCGCAACAATTATTCCCCTGATGCTTGACAACGTATCTCGTATGCATGGATTCGTACGAGATAACGCGATCCATCTAATCCATTCGGTGACATATGTATCCAAAATTGAAATACAGAAGCAGTCGAGGTACATTGTTTCGCTTCTGTTTATCCAACAACAGATACGTTATCTTTAGCCAGTCGTAAATTACCATCGGGCAGTTGAGTTTTCCAAAGCTCAATTCGAAATTCAAAATTCAAAGTTGGTTATCGTCTGAACCCAACGGAATTGAAAGGTCGTTATATCGTGTCATACTGTTCTCTCTCAATCTTCCTATATACATTGCATACATAATCTGACAGATGAAGAATCCTACAAAATTCTCATCTCTTTCTCAAGTAACTTTTGACTCCGGTGAAAGTCTGTTTGCCAGTGAAATAACGTATAATCTCAAGAAAACGAAATTAACGGTCGTTTGGCGATAAAAATCTTGGTAGGACTGTTCCTCGAGCTCCACGAGACCCGCCCTTTGCTCTTCATTCTCCGGCGCAGGTCTATTTACGAGTGAAAAATCTAGCGGTAAAGGAGATGTTTGAGAGAGAGAGAGAGAAAGAGAGAGAGAGAGAGAGAGAGAAATGGAGCTCGAAGGGGGTAGTAGGCTCGGAGGTATCTTGATTGGGATATGGTAACGTGGCTGGGTAGTTAAGGGGCAATTTCTATGGATGTTCGAATGCGTAGCGGCGTTCCGCGTGCGTCGAAGCAAGCGATAGAAGCGGCGAGCAGAATGGAAAAGAAAATAGGAGAAGCTGAAAAAAAGGACGGACGCAAAGCGAGCTGGCGGATAGAGCAAGAAAGAGGCACTCGCAGGGTGGTGGATCGAAGAGGGAAGAAACACGAACTAGGCGGGTAACTCGGCATGCTAATATCGGATTTTCCCGTACGTTCGGTCCATCTGTTCGGGGAACGTTTATTCGGCGCTTTATTTCCGTTATGCGGATGAATGCCAGCGGACCAGGGCTCTATCTGGACAGAGTTTTGTAAAAAAAAAAAAAATAAAAAAATAAAAACAGAGAAAGAAGAAAGAGAAATACAAAGAGGCAGAGCAGAAGAAAGTCGGCGCGACGCGAACAATTTCTTTCGACGGCTCTCACGAGGGAAAACAACGCGAAAACTTGTCCAAACTTGCGATGCCGGGTTATCGAGACAGGCATGGAAAAACTCGAGGTTTCCTCGTATTTCCCAACCATCGTACGGTGTACTTCTATGAAACTGGTTAAACGCGTTATGTTCCTGCTTCCCGGGTTATTTTCTTTCCAACTTTTTACGTTTCGAATCGATGGAAGATCGTTAACGATACCATTAATTAATCAACGATACTATCGGTGCGCGTTTTGATGCACTGTCGTTGAAAGAACCAACGTCACTCATAATCTGTATGGACGTCTACAAATCGATCGTTCAAACTGCAAACTGTAGATAATAAATAATAGATAGATAATAATAAAATAATAATAAATAATACGATCGTCGAACGATTATTCGAGCGATACACACGACATTGTGTGCGTCTGAGCAAGTTCGATATCGAAATCATATGCTGCGTTACATCTTCAATTACGGCCGGGGACTTTAGTTGCCGATACTCGGTTACTCGAAAGCGCGGCCGAGCGAATGATAACGAGCGTAGTTTGCGCAGAGAGTTGTCGGATTATTCCGTGAATAGGAGCGACAGAACGTGTCCGTATTCCTATTAATGCGCGAGTTTTTCGAGGAAAGGCACCGCCGGAGAATGATTACAGAGAAACGATGGCATCCTCGGCTCGTCTCTCGTATATGGGCCACTGGAATGGCGCCCTGTTGCTTTTAGTTGATGAACCGTCCCTGTTTCCAACAGTTGGCTTCTGCCTTAGTCGCGTTCCAGCTGGCGTTCCAGCGAATGGTCGCGATTTCTGTTGACGTAGGATGCTTTTGGACGTCCGGGATGATGGATCGAGTTTTCCACGCTTGAAAACGACGCGCGAGTCGCGCTGCTTTCCCTCAATCGCAACGCGAACCACCTTTCTTCGTGATTTTACCGAGCTTTCCGTGTAACCTAGTTTTTTAGGTCTTGGAATTATTCGACGTGTTCTTCGCCAATTCAAAATCTTTCGATTCGGATTATACGTAGATCGAACGCGTGTACATATATCTATACGTGCTGCGTCGCACTTTGTTTTCTGCTAACGAAAGTTTAGGAAGCTTTTGGTGTCTGTCGACGAGCAATTGCCATGTACGATGTTTCTCCCAGACTTGCGACCAAATTTACATATTTCTCGATAAGAGGGTTGCTGTTTCTTTTGGTATCTAAATTTCCCCGCTTTCGTATTCAAAACTTTGCTGAAACTCGACGAAGATGATCGGTATACGGAGGGAGTTTGCTCCTCGACAGATAGTAAAAACTCGTAGCTAATTTGTATACGCGCGAAGAGGATATTCTCATCGACAGCGTGTTCGACTTGTTAATTTGATAACATTTCGTATAGGTTCTTGTAACGCTTCGCGTTTTGATTCGTAAACTGATAAAGCAACCGGAACAACGAAAAGACTGCAAATCTGTTGCCACGACTGCGAATAATCTCGAGACGTAGAGGGCCTGCGGTGAGGTACGCGAGAGTTATTTGGGTTAAACGTGGAAAATAAATTAAGCCCTGTTTACCGTGCGATAAATCGCGCGCTTAAAATAAACAAATAGGCCCGCGTGGCGTTTAAGTGAGTCGTTAAGATGTTCAGCTGCGCACGAGCATTATTCAAGCCCGTTCCGCTGTTCTCTCTGTTTCAAGGCAAGTTCCCCGACGTAGAAACGCGTGGTATACAGCGCTGTATCTCGTGGGATTTTGCCGCCGTTATCGTGAGTAACACGGTCCATTATCAGCAGCGGGACGGCTAAAACGAAGCGTATCGGAAAGCACGTTGGAAGAACAGAGTCGCGCTTTTGCGCGCTTACGAGCTTCTCAGCGTTTGCGCGCGATATTGTGCGTACAGAAAGGCTCGCGTTCTACTTAACAAGATTCGACGAGAGAGGCGAGTTTGCACGTTAAACGCGTCACCGTTGGTTATATAATGGCGGCAGGAAGTACTTTAAATTAAAAGCTCAAATTGCGTTCCTGTCGACGACATTTTAATTACCAGCTGCGGCCTCCAGGTGAAACAGCGAGATTTTAGTTAATGAAACCTTAGGCAAACCTGGCGTTGTCGAGAAACGATTCAACAACGACCTTTTGATAATCGTTTGCTCGCTTCTCTACCAGCGCCTCGATCATCCTTTCCCGTCGTTCTAACGTTTCCTCGTCTCTCCAGTCGGCCAGAATCTTTCGAATTTCGTAGATTCTCGCGAGCTTCGGTAAACGCGTTAATTGGATATCAAGGGTATAGAACCAAGGTCTTTGATGTTAACTCGGGCCGTGTTTGATTTCCCCGTTGCATCTTACAGCTTTTCAAGGTGTTTAACGTCGTTAGGATCGGAACTCAAATACTTTCAGTTTTACCTGGCTTTCCTCTTGTCCGTTCTTCCTTCGCCCGTTCATCGTTACAGCCATGTGATTTTCCTTCAAACCCCGCGTCCATGCCTTTACCGTCTACCGGAATCGAGAACGCGTTAATATCGCCCATCCGTTTATGCGTAACGTCGATTCGGTTGTAACGAAGTTGCGAGTTTCCCTTGGTATTTAGTGGCGCATAGGGAGCCATCGGTGACACGTATACCAGCCGATTGTTGCGTTTCTTGCTCGCCTGACGATGGAACAACCGTAACTCGATCGACCGTCCCATAACACTCGACAAAGCGATTGTAATTGTTTTCGGTCGATCGGCAAGCTGGTTGTTCCATAAAAGGCGACGCTCGAATGGTTTGTCTCTCGAATAATCGGGAAATTCGTTCAGCGCGTAATAACTGCCTTTAACGAACACATCGAGGAACGGATACTCACGATATAGCAATTTAAACTAGATTCAAGTCATTAAAGTTTGATTAGTTACGGAGATTTTAGGACACAGCGCCGATTTCACCCGACGATCGTCAGTCGCTTCAGTTTTCTTCCTCGCGTCTACCATTTGCGTCTTTGCGCCAATTTCCCGACGAAAATACGATGTTCTCCATTCGAATCGACTTCTCGTCGATTTTCTAGAGTCTCAGTTTTTTTTTCCAATTACGATAACGCGTCGCTCTACCAATCGTGCAGCGTGTATCTGCAATCGGACAGCGATTGTCTTGCGAACAGATTCGGGCGGCTATCTTCTCACGGTCCTTGGCCCAATGTAATTGAATCGATTCTTGGTTAGTCTGACGGCGATTCGAAGGATTTAGGGGAGATTCAGGCTAACGATTTGCCGATACGTTACGTGTGCGGCGATAATGGCTGATGCGGATCGATCCAACCGACCAATGATTTACCGTTAATGGTTCTGTACCGTGTATTGGGATCTCGAGTTTGCGGACTGATCGATGATGTTTCGTTAAATTTGCATCGACGGGTTTAACCGCACAGTGGTTACAGATGTCGCGGTTTATCCGACTGTATCCTTTAACGTGTCCAACTTCCGCCTTCGTCTTTCTTTCTTGTCTCTTTTGTTTCCCGCGATCAAGTTGACTGTTACTACTGTACAATTATTAATATCTATACAAGTACCGTTTATATGAACATCGTTAATACGGTAATAGGGATAAACAATTTACGAAGGTCGTATAATAAGAATACACTGGTCCTGCGTACCACGTATGATTTCATAGTACAATAGAAATTCACGACCAGATAACTAAATTTAATGGACAGGAATTCGATGAATCGGCTATAAATTAAGATTTCATTCGAATCAACGAAATTGTGTTGTATTCGAACAACGTAGAATCGTTCAGCGAATAATTACGTATACGCGTTAATGTACATACGAGAAGATCTCTTCGTACGCGTTTTTAACCAAATCCATTATAAGGTTCGCCAATAAACAGCAAACAAAAGAGACATTAAATCTGTATATGTCCATCCATATAGATGTACAACTATATCGTTTATACATCCGCGTTATTTCCCTCGAAGAACGTCGGATCGACGAGAAAAGCGTTCTTCTTTTAGACCGATCTGGACGTTCGTCTGGCGAAGTAACACGACTGCAGCTTTTAACCATCGTAAATGACGGCCCAAGTGAACGTTTAAGTCGTTTCGCGGGGATGCATCGAGGCGTTCATCTCGTTCCCAGTGCATTCGCGGAAAATCGTCGACCTAAAAGAAGTCACGCTTTGCCCGACCAATTACAGCGAATTCATCGGCGTCCGTTTTGTTTCTAATTTCGTTCGACGGCGATCGTATCGATCTGCCAGCCGTGTTTAAAGGGGAACTAAAGCCTAATAGAGAAGAACACCGGTCAGTGCGAAATGACCGTGCTTAAACGGTTCTAAACGATAAATCTTACACCCTTTTTGCCCGCCAACTATAATCCTACAGTTAGCTTCACATATGTTACCCGCTTACGCAAACATCCCGGCAGAGCTTAAAGCCTGTTTGTGCAGTCAGGAAGTTGCTTCGCTCGTACATAAAATTCCATCGTTCCTCGGTCTACGAAATATTCCCTTTCTCTCCCTCTCTCTTTGTTCTCGGTGTTGGATGCGTTTGTTCAAAATATTCGTTTTATCTTTTACATACTCCTTCCATTTAGTATTTGGTCTTTCTATTATTTTTGTATCTGTTTATCGCTTACCTCGCTTAGCACTAACTTCGGTTCAATGTTGCGTAAAGAATTGCGCGAAAGTTTGATTATTCTCGGAGCAGAATGTCGATGTCGGTGGAGTCAGAGGACAAACAGTGGGGATCGGTAATTCCATTTGCGAAGCCACAAGTTCTTGTCTACGGTATCAATAACGAAACGTTTTATGGTCTAGACTTAGGTTCCAGAAATGTCGATCTTGTAAAATTGTAATGGTTGGCGTAACGATTACACAACTATCGACCAACCAGCGAGCAAATCGATGGAACGACATTAGCCGTGGTCTTTCGTCGGATAAAATTTCTTACTGCGCGAAACGATAGTTGGAACCGAGAGGTTAGGTGTGGAGGCTGGAAAACCGGAGGTAGGTTAATTAACTGGAGGAGAGCTATTACAGTAATTTATCGGGGTAGTACACGGGAGCACGGATGTAGAAAGGAGGACGGGCTACTTAGTGTGCGGAGTCTGAAACGAAGCAATCCGCAATGGGCATGGTAGGCCGGCTAAATCCACGAACAATGGTGGAACTCGGCGAAAGAGGGCGACGCGCAAACGGCGATTGTGGTGGTTGTGGCGGTGGCGAGAGAAAAGATCCCGGAGAAGGTGTTGAGGGGGCGGTTGCCGGTCGGATATCCGGACTAACGTATATAAAAATCAATGGTAGATCTTCCCTGCGGTACTCGTTATTGCACCAGGCAGTCTTACCTGGAGTATCATCGTCGGATTCAAAGCTGCCGGGGCTTGGTCCCGTCGGGGAGTTTCTTCTATTCCGTAGAATTGGGGTAGAATGAAAGAGGGTTACGACGCGCGGGGCGGATACAAAAGGAGCGGCAACTGGAAGATGAAAAACACCAGTCGGAGAAACGCGGCTCCGATTGTTTGGGTCGCGTTACGAAAGAGATGATAGCGGCTAAGGAAAGGTGTCGCGACAGATCTCGCGTGCACCTTGATCGCGTTCCATTTTAATCTCTTCCCGTTTAGCAACTGTGCGATGCTTCGAACGACAATGGGGTTAACTTTATAAAAGCAGTTAAAGACAACGTAGCAAGTCAGGGTTATTCGAGTCGACGCAAAGTTCAACGTTTCGAAATTGCATCTTGAACTTTGCACGGAATAATCGAACGTTTTAATAATAATCTTTGTCGAAGGAGAAAACGGGAAAACGAGGCAGCGTGATATTTCGATGAACCTTGCAAGGTGTACGCGTCTCTCTGCAACGGACGATCTTCCGGTCGTACGACGTCGTTCGTACCTGCCTTGTCGGAATTTCATTGCACGTTTTATCATCGACTGTGCGGTACATTTTTGCCAGGAGGATGTAAGACTTAAACTCGAGTCCCTCTCGTCCTCTTTTTGCAAGCTGACACGTTCGAGTTTTTGTCCTTGAAGCTGACAGTCCAGAATGATGTCGGCAGACATCTTCTGTCGTCGGGGGATAAAACGACGCCTCGCTCGTGTGTGCTGGTTGATAGCTAAAGCGAAAGTAGCTTAGTCCGGAACGAGACTTCTCCTGGAACGATGTCAGAGACAAATAGCACCGGATACGCTCTTCTCTTTCTGTGTCGTCTCCTCTTTGCCACGTGGGCCTCGTCCACGCTGCTACGTTACAGCGTCGTTTCTGCGAATTTGCGAAGCCTTCTTCCTTCTTCTTCCATCTCAGGAATTTAATTTACAGCTCTCCATACGTTCCAACTCGACGACGTTCTTTTCGTTTCAGAAATTTATCCATTTGCCAACGAGAATCGTTTGTCCGTATAGCCAAGTGGTGCTGCCAACGATCGTTAAAAGCAGGCGATACGTCGAACCGTCTTCTGAAATATTTTTATCCGAAGGGGAGAGGACGAAAAAAAGTAGACGATAAAAATAATACCTTGTGATCTTGGAGCAGAAGTAATCATGGTGGGCGAGATTGCACGTGTCACACGAGATGGACGTACTCCGGTTTTCATAGGGCACAGGAAGCCAAGTAACTTTACGAGTTCGGGATTCGATTTTTCGATCTCTTCGGGGGTTGTTACGCATGCGATACGAGCCGCATGGGATTATTTTACCGCAGGCCACAAGGGGGTCGTAGGAATCGCGCTGTAAAATCCCTCGCATTCTTGTCTTTCACATTCGTCTGGTACACGTGGTTCGCTACTCGTACGCTGTTGACACTGAAGCTTCACACGTGTACACGAAGGGAAAGTTGGTTCGTTCCTACGTGTACAACCCTCGCGCTCCGAAGACACGTCGCCGACCCTCACCACTTTCTCACGTAATCCGGAACTCGTGTAATTTAGGTTCGAATTCGGATCTATTGAAATCTCGTTTCGAACGGCGATTATATCTTTGTGAAAATTTCAAATTAGCCAGTCGAACGAGCCATTTCTGGTTTAATGGGCGATTCGAAAATTTCTATTTATCCACCGTGTAGTATTCTAAAGTTTTAACATTGTCGAGAGTGTCACGATTAAAAAATGTTGATCCTAGGATATACTAGTTTTACTTAAACTCTGGATTTTCTTATTTTTATGGTTACGGCAGAGAAAATAAAGTTGATCTTAACGCGTGTTGATATCCTCCTTATCGCTGTAAAAAGATTGCTAGGGTTAAATTATCGGTTGCCGGACGAAAAAGTTGCGTTACTTTGGGGGAAAATTCTGGAGTAACACGGAGCGACGCGTGTTCGACTGCGCGAAGCGTTCGAGATACGGCGCAGGATAGGTGTTCATAAATAAAGCAATTCTACGCGCAGTCTCGTCCCGTCTCGTCTTGTGGATTTCCTGAAATATGCATTTTAGGCTTTTGTACGGGTCCACGGCAGCTGCTTTTACCTTGTGGAGATACTTCTCTTTATACAGGGGCCCAGCCTAGTCTTTAATAGCGGGTTTCACGGTGCTGTACATCGCGTTGCTTGCAAAGGAGCGTGTCGGCTGAATGAAGGAAAAGAGTAAAGCGGCATCGTGAAAAATGAAACAGGAAGAAAAAAAGAAAAGAACTCGCATAAATTTGTTCATCCGGCACATGCCTTTACCAGCGTTCGAAGATCCAGCCAGTTTCCTTATGACCGAAGTTTCTCTGGATTTTATTCTCTCGGTTCGCCACGCCTCGCGCTTTCCTTCTTCTTCATCCGGAATGCGCCGAACGTGTTTCCTCGAATCGTTTTGCTTCAGCTAGAATCACTTACGCTCTTCTTGTTCTCTCGCTTTCCAGCTTACCGTGTTTCCTGTTTTACAAGACGAGACTGTCAAGACGGAAGCGTCGAACCGGCAACAGAAGATACAAAAAAAAAAAAGAAAAGAAAAAAGAGAAAAAGTGTCGATCGAAGGAACGATCTCCTTGACTCGGTGAATCGATCTCGACGACAATTAAGCGCGATTAATGGACCCTGCTGGTTGACGAATAAGTCAGCTGTCGGAACTCGATGTTTTAAGTGTTGGCAGTGACAGCTAATCGATTTTCCTGGCACAAAGCTGGATGATCGGTCTTCGTGGTTCGTTTGATGTTCGTGGTTAAACGAGTTAATGGCTTTGCAAGTCACCGATCCATTTTTTCGTTCGTCCGCCGTTCATTCAAACTGCATGTGTCTGCTGTACCGCCCGACGCTCGTCCATGCGGTACAAGGATTTGTAAGGGAAACGTTCGTGATCGTTTTTTCCCTCCTTTTGTCGTGCAAAATCGAAGAAACTGGCGTGTTCGTTCGAAATGAAATTTCTCGATTTTTAACTGCAACTGCAGCTTATCGAGAGACTAAATCTCTCGAATCTTCTACGAGTCCTCAGGTACGTAAAATGAGAAAAGTTTTAGCTCTTCGTTGTTCTTTAAACACGACTGTATATTCGTTCGTACGGCCTGGAATTCTGGTTGAAAAAGGCATCTGGTTGAAAGTAGGAATTCTTTGTATTTACATTGATAATATGGTGCGCGTGTTCTCCGTTGGATACACGGGCGTAGGGACAGTGGGTGGGAGGCGTGGCGGTGCGAGGCAGAGATCTGAAATCGTCGAAGAGAAGAGAGAAATGCACGGGAATACGACGTAGCGGCCGTCAAGCAAACAGGTATGCTTCAGAATCAATATTTGCTCGATACACGACGGTACTCTACTCTGAATGCATCCCTCGTCACACAGGCATACACGAACACACGTTGCCTGTTACTCTCTGTCCGCCTCTCGCCACTCTTATGTGACACGACAGCCAGTGGTTGCCACGTTTCGCTACGACTCGGTACGGGAACGTCGGCAACGCTAGTTTTCGCCCCAAAAGTTTGATTTCGCGTGTATTCGATTATCCTTGCTCGGTGAATATCCTGTGAAATCGTGTTTCCTTTTGTTCGTTCCTATCGTCTCGAGGTAACGATCGTAATTAGAGTTTCCTGCTGCTGCACTTTGTCTCGAGCTAATCTTCTCCAGGAACGTTTCTTTCGCCACGAACCACCTACGATTAATTCGATTATACCGTCAACTTATTCTTCGCGTTTCCTTCGCTCAGAACTTTTTTCGCGTAGCTCGCTGATAAATTTCTTCTCCAGTCTTGTCTCTCCATCCTGTCCACGATATTAGGACCAGGCGGAATATCGTCAAGGCGTCGCACGAGTAAATTGCGTTCACACCCAGTTTCCAGCGCCGCCCTGTTTCTTTAGCTGTCCCTTGTTCCGCTGTTAGGATCGAGGTCGTTAAAAGTTTTTTTCAAATTAAATTGGGCTGAAATCGACGATACCATTTCGTTCGGCCGTTCCTCCCTTAAACACCGTCGGTTTTTATCGTCTCGATAACGAGACGGGGTCGACAGGGGATGAAACTGCTTTTAATAGGTGTCCGAAAAGAAAAAAAGCAGAGAAAAATAAAAGTTTCTCGGTTTGAAAAATTTTACGATCGTGTAATCGATTCTTCTTCTTCGTTTCGGAGATCAGCGAATTTGTAATCGACTTCGAATCTCATTCCATTCTCGTTACTAATTAGATTTCGTGCCAAGTAAATCTCGTAGAGTCGCGCTGATCAGCTTGAGTCGATAATTTCTTGTTCTTTTTCCAAGACGATCGCACGTACTCTCGCAGATTCCTTCGCTTGGACGAATCAACGCGTTGCGGATCAGTTTAATTGCACACCTGGAGTTTCCACAGCGTATGCTATACGAGGCATGTACGTACACGCGTGGGCGGAAATTGCTGTTGGCGGCTGGGAATGCCTAAATGTCGATAATCACTTCAACGACAATATTCCGGACTCGACGCCATTGCGTATTATTTGCTTGTGTACTAAACGCGCCCAACCCTTTTCCCGCCCCTTTCCTCGCCCCTATTTCGCGCTCCTACGATACAAAGCATTAATATTTGAACACGTGCACATAGTGGAACGTCGTCGTTTGCGAGTATTATTAGATTGAGTGCCTCCAACCGCTGGTATCGCGAGGTTTCCTTATCTGCCACTCTTCCCGGATGATTTTCCAAGCTTTACAGTTTGTCCGACGTAATCGCTTCGAATAATTTCTATTTGCCTTTACCGGAGCAACTAAATGAAGTAGTTTGGAGAGAGAAATACTAATTACCGAATCGTTTCGTTCAAGAATTAATCGTCGTCTAAAAGAGTCGATGGTGGAAGTAACAGAGTTTCTCTATCTTCATATTCTTCTCAAACGTGCTTCAAAAATAATTTCACCGTAAAGAAGTTGTTGTTATTATTTTACGCATAATGTAGAAAACTATTTATTATCGAAAATAATATGGAAGAATGAAAAAATACGTAGATAAAAGAATCAACTCAGTTTTCGGCGATTCTGGCTCTCTATCGATTGTAATATCGTAGAATAAAAGATGATTAATTGCCTCGAAGGCCGCTCTTAAAAATACAATTATAATAAAACAAATATACAATTTTCTCGTCCGTTTTACATCGAGATTTTATTGCCAACAGTGTAGAAATCGTGCTTGTAACCGATCCTTGTTAGTAGAAAATTGGCGAGTGAATTTAATGAATTTTTTAGCACTCTGCGATTTAACACGGCGTGTTATTACGGACGAACGTCTGCAACGAACCGACGCAACGCGTTTACCCAACTTTTATCGCGTTTTCGAATAATCGTACATCGGATAACAGAGAAATTCTACCGAATCAGTGTTTTATCAGAGCTCGTTCGCAATTATTGAACTTCGATACCGTTCTTTCTTTATCTTTTTCTTAACGTTACTTGGAGGAAAGTACGCATCGTTGCGTATCTCGTTCGCGTCGCGTCATCGTTCGGATCATCATCGGTGTTCTAATGCGGACTCTCGCGTTTTCGGGGTTGGAAATCGGTACAAAGGCACGTAAACGCGAAGGAGGAACGTAGGTAGGAATTTTTTCCCGACTCGAAAGCTTTCGAGGTTCGCATTCAGCGCATTTTTCTCTACATTACGGCGCGTATTCGTACCTAGGGAATATAAGAAAACCTCGTTTCTCAGAACTCGGTACTTAGAAAAACAGTACACCTTCACGGTTCCATGAAATTTATTTCAAGAGACAGATGACGTAGTGAACGTTTTTATATAATCAGTCATCTGTTGGTGGGAGCACGAACAATATGGTAAAAGGAGCGAGCAAAGAGAAAAAACGGAAAAGGGAATACGGGAGAAGGAGCGCGTGTACAGGTCCGGGATTTGTCAGAGCTACTGCCGCGGATCACCGAGGGAAAATATATCGTCATAGCTAGAGCGTTATTGATCTCGACACACACGATAAAGCAGTAACGAGACCCGTAAACTAAAAGCACCACCTGGCCACCTGACATTTTACGAGAAAATACCAAGTTCTTTAGCGTGGAACTTGCAAGGGACGTCGTTTCAAATTTGCGTGCTCCGCCACCGGTGATGCGATCGAGTAATGTCTGCGTAGGTACGGTCTCATCTCCTTAAAGTGGCGCGGCTCAATATTAAAGTCGTCCTTCTCCGCGGACCGGTGTCGAACTGGTTTCGCAGAATTTCATTCAATTATCCGTAATGTGACGAACGTTCGCGAGCTGTAAGCGAGAAATTTAATAGTTTCAATCACACGGTATTACGCGCAACGAATTATTTAACAAGATTCTATAATCTTTTAACTACCTAGTTTGAAATCTAGAAATTACTCGCACTATGAAGAAAAGTTGTCGTCCATGTCGGATCTAGGGATGAATCGCTTTATCCCCCTTTGTTCTCATCGTTATTCCTTCGGCTCGTTCTTCGTCATCCGACAGGATAAAATCAGGCGCCAAAGACGTCACGCGTGAAACGAGAGTGAGAGAGAGAGAGAGAAAGAAAGAGAGTGAGAGAGAGAGGGGGGGGGGAGGAAGGGGAAGAGAGGAAACGTGGAAACGGTATTTTTAATGAGAATCGCGAGGATGTGCACGGATAGTATCTTCGTCCAGGTAACGTCTGCTGTCGAAAGATGGAGCGAAGGGGAATCCTTCAGTCGAGGAGTGAACACTCGAGCCCCGACTATACGGTTAATTATTTACTGGAGTGGCGAGGGTGAGTTCCCTTTTACGGTGTGTTTGAGCTTGCCCTGTCATTGCGAGTGCGCGTGTCACGCGTATGTGTGCGTGCATCGACTTGACGAGGATCCGGCGACGTCTCCGTTGGTTCCGAACTTTCTAAATAAAAGCCAAAATCGTAAACTTTGCCATTTACGTGGCTCGTTAAATGTCGCATGGCCACGCCGGGATTATCGTTCGAACTTCTTCCCACTCTACGTTCGTTTGCCAGTTTTACGACTAAGTAAGCAGTAAGGTCTGGTAACTTTCGAGATTGAGCGGACTGACGACCGTGGGAGCAGCGTAAGAATGATCGAAACAAAGCGTTCGCGAGGAGAAAAACAAGAAATTGAACTTAACCGTTAAGACGATTGTTGCCGAGTTACGGAGAATGAACTAAGATTTAAGCCCTGTTTTAGTTCCGTTAAGCTTCCGCCAATGCCAACGCTTCTCCGGAAAGCTTCGAAAATTCTTGTTACCGAAGTTGTAGGAAAAAGGTTTGCTATAACAAGCTGATTGTCGCTATGGAGTATCCGGAGTATTTTAAAGCTTTCTCTCGACGCTTTTAGCAATCAGTTGCTTCGCGACGTGTTCCCATTAATTCGCATACTTGATTGAAAAAAACCATCGATTTTGCATACGTTGCGTGATATTTTACAAGTTTATACTGGGGTGTGTTGCACGGTCGGCAGCTTTTAGCAAAATTTTTAAATACTTGATTTTTAAATAACATGGAACAACCTCGAACGATCTCGAGCGATCCTCGAGGGACGTTAAACGTGGCTCGAGCGTTTTTCAATAATTTTCCAACAATTCTTCCGGATAATTTTCGTGCCTGATCCCCGACTATACCAGATATTTTAGCAACGTTCCACTCGTTTCGATACATCCACTCGCAAATGTAATTTATCCCCTCGATATTCGGTGACTTCCCGTAGATCTTCTGGAAGCAATAATGGACAAACTTCCTTCACGAAGAGGTCGAGATCCTCGGAAACAGCTTCTAGTGCCGGCAGCGTGCAATACAACAGATTCTTCGATGGTGTCGGTGTTGGCCAACAGCCAAAAAATCAGTGGAGTGCATTCGAACGAGGTGGTAAAAACGGAAAGAGAGAGAGAGAGAGAGAGAGAGGGAGAGAGAGAGAGAGAGAGAGAGAAATCGAAGCTGAAGCGTATAGCGAACGCGAACGAGAGACAGAGGAAGAGGAAGAGAGAGATGGTATGCGGCATAGCATCCGCACGGAACATATGCATAACTATCGTGCGTCGTTCGCTGCCGTATCGACGACACACGCATTCCTGAATTATGCATACGCCGTCAACCGAGCCTCGTGTTTGCACACCGCACGGTGAACGTAGCCGTGCGCGTGTGCGTGCCTGTGTTCATGGCAGAGAACGCGTTACCGATGATCGTGTCCGCGTCAAATCCCCTGTTCTATTACGAAGGCTGTTTAAGACGACTGCGTAGCACGAGCCATTCGAGGTCTCGAGGCACCAACGTCATCCTAGAATTACGTACGCCGCTCTGTGTTTGCGTATAACCAAGGTATAAGCATAGGTATCAGCCTGCACAGACCGGTCATCTTTCTGTTTAAACGCCACGCCGTATCGCGAATACATCGAGGATGTTCTCTCTGATTTTTCTCTCTTCAAATTTTTCCTATTTTTCCTATTTTGCCAGATTTTGTTCGCTCCACACGCTTCATTTCCCTACCTTCCTCTCTCTTTCTCTATTTTACCTGTTTTAACAAAGGGAAAAAATTCGCGGCCGACCAGAATACATGGTGTATTATATTTTACGTGGCACGGTCGAAATTTTCGTCGTCTTGTTTGCCGAAGCGAGTCTCGTAAACGCGTTGATCAACCCGAGTCGAGAATTTCTTTTATTTTCTCTGATTTTTTCTTTCTCGACGTTTCGTTTGCCTGGCTTAGTCTTTCTCCTTCCTTCTCTTTTTATTTGGTTACTTTCATAAGGAGAAGAAAGTTCGCTACTGGCCAGAATACATCGTGTATTATATTTTACGTAGCACGGTCCAAGCTTACGTCCTCCTGTTCTCCCTCTTTCCATCTCCTTCTGTGCGTCAGCCGACGAAAGATGGCCCCTCGTTCCGTCTAATTTATTCGTTTCATAAGCGGTGCGCTCAAAAAATAGGTGTCAAAGAGATACGTTGATAAATATCTTATGAATATGTTAATTCCGACGGTCGCCACGATGAAAAATGAGGAAACTCCTTTGCACTCCGTAATCTTCCGTACAAAAGGAGCACCATGCTCGCCGTACTACTTCCTTAAGCATATGATTTATATTCTTTGTCGACGAGCGAGACGAAGGAGCACCCGTTCGCGCCTTTTATTCGTACACCGGCCCGGAACCTTTTTCATCTGCTTTTATCGCGCATAGAACATGCCGTGAGGTGCGTTCCAGACCGCGAACGCGTTCTCCTACTGCGTTGCGGTTTTTGATAGACCTTTTAGCGCGAGAACGTGCAAACGAACGTCGAGCATTGGAACGTGCAAAAATTTCACAAGAGTGAAGTTTCTTCGACATAGAAACGTTATATTTTTCTTACGTCATTTACCTACGCCACTGCTAGTCTTTCAAACGCGCTTTATTCTAGAACAGAGACCCTTCGATTTATCCCCTTGCCTCGTAATATCGCTTCATACTCGATGAAAGCAAATTGCATTTGTAACAAAGTTTGATATATCGATCGAAGATCATGTTACATTAGAATTATATACATTTCGATGTTAGTCTGGCACGATGCTGTAGGAGTGAACAGCTAACTTAATAATAAATAAACTTAAATGGTTTCCAAAGAAATCGCAAGGCGCAAGAGATTAAGTCGATGTTCGCGGACTTTAACAGAAATCAACTTTCCTATAAACTGTAATTGCAGCGTCGCATCGCGAAGAACGAAGAGAAGAAGATGTTAACGGAAACGCGAACGTATTGAATTTCGAAGGTCTGAACTCGAGCGCGATGCACCGGTTCTCCATTCTCTTTCATTTCGTTTTCCTTTTTTTTCATTTTTCGACTTATCGTAATCTTTCGCTCCTCCATAGCTCTTCGTCAAACTTTTTACTTTTTTAGCCTCTTCGAGGACGGCTGGATTTATTAAATCTCGGTAATTTCGACCTACAGGTGCCATCCTTCGCGTTAAAAGTTGCGACTATGTCGCCGTCGTTCGAGAGGAGCTGCTTCACCGCCGATAAACTTTCCTCGACGGGGCTCCGCAATATTTAAATATGTCCCGTAATTTTGCAATCTTTGCTCCGGCATTTCCGTCACGTCCTGCCGCGAAAGTAATTTTTCTCCCGCGCCACTTCTCTTTTCTTCTGATCGAGCCGTCCTCGTTGTCTTCGTGCCCTTCACCGAACGTAGTATCCGAAAGAACGAGACGGGAGTGTCTTACGCTGATAAACAGAAATTCTTGTTCGAGAACAGCGTAATAAAAGCAATCCTATTATCCTAATACGATAAGGTTTAATGGAGCTTGGTCGAGACTTGTCTCTTCCGATTTCTTCCGAAAAAATAATTTATCTCTCGTAATAGCTTTTCTTTTCGAAGATTCTCGCGAAAAATTTGCACGAATAAATTTCTCACATTATAAATAGTAGCCGCATGAAGGATTAGCGCATCGTTGTATTCCTACCAATTAATTAGTATTATTTTAGTAGTACTTTTGTACGACTAGACAAGTTTGACATCCACTATGAAAATGAAATATACAACTTGATAAAGAAATACCATCTTGAAAGATACAGGTATATGCCGATATTTCTCACGGTATATACGCTGCATATAATTTGCTCTTTGTAATGGCTCTTCTTCTCAATTCTTCTTACGGAAATATTACATTGGTAGATCGCTGATACTCTATCGTTGCAACTGTACTTTATACTCGAATTCGAAACGAAGGATCGCGACGCATAGGATCGTAGCGTGTGAGCAAGGAGCATCGAGAGAAGGCTGATCGAGAGAATTTATTTTCAATCGAGTCCGGGGAAGAGTACGAATGGCTCTTGCCGACCGATCGAAAACCGAACCTAGCGCTCTATCACTTTTATTTTTCTCTATCCCCCACCGGGTTCGCCGGTGGAATCGCTTCCGCGAAAGAGAAGATTAATTTCTCGCGGTAAGAGAGCAGCCCTGAATTCTCGGCCGGGGGCGAGAAGGGCGGAACAATTGCCTTGGCAAAGACGAGAGATTCAATTACATCGAAAACGTGGGGCAAAAGGGCCGCTCGCTCTGCGTGAAGCCAGATTAATTCGTCCTTTGCCATGATGGTTCCACGGGGAGAAAAGCGTCGGTCCATTTTCTTTCCTTTTTTCTTCTCTTCCCCTTCATTTCCTTTTCTTTCTCACCTCTATTTTTTCTTCTCTTTTTTTTCTATCGCTTTGCTTTGCGATAGAACGTTTAAGAGGTATCGTTCGAGCGAGAAACTGCATGCGTCGCCCGTTTAAATTAGCCGCTGTTCGCCGTTCGCTGTTCGCAACGTTACCTCTCACGCGGGTGTTCTTTCAAGTTTTTACAGCGAAAGCACGTTGTTTGATTTAAAAGGAAAGAAGAGAGATACGCGTTGCTGCCAATTTGCTTCTCGCTCAATTACTATTAATTCTATTAGCCCGTATATGCGATTTAGACAACGTTTTATGCAATGGCATTAATCTTTCTTCCACCTCAACCAACGAAGAAAGGTGTGTCTAACCTCAGCTAACCCGAGCGGTGGCTGGCTTAGTTTTAGTACAGCGTATTTATACACATGCTCGTCTCTACTACCTCACAGCGACTGTATCATCTCGACACTTGCTTTTCTCTTACTGTATATCAACTTCTCGTAAAAGGGTACCTTTCCCGTGTGCCTATCAAACTGAATTAAATTAACTTAAATTAAATTACATTAACCCGTAGAAAAATTCTTGAACCTGCAGATGCACGTGAAATTTTACGTAAAAGTGGTTACGTAAAAGTTTGGTACGTTTAACGAGGTATATTCAACGAAGACATCGTAGCAACAAAACTCATTTGTTACGCGACACCTTAATACTAAAACGCTTTACTTTACGCAAGGTAAAGTCGGGCGAAGGTAATAATGTGCCGAATATGTTGCCGTTAGGACACGTATAGGATACAGGAAACGCGAAGAGGGTAGTAAAGTACTGGTAAATATTTAACTGCGCCAACAGATATACAGAGTTGGAACCGAAATTAAAATCGAAATAATGGAACAAGTACGACTAATAGCCTCTTGTATCACCATTCGCGTGCCTCTAGTCGTTATATTTATTTTTTTTTGGATCTCTTTCTGTGTTTATGCGATCAATTTTTCATTAAATCGGTTAGCCGCGTTCTCACTCGCCTCCATAAAGTTAAACGCCGAACTGTTGAAAAAAATATAACGATCCACTTGGTCTCGTTTTTCTCCTTATGAATTTTTCAATCCCGTTTAACCGTCGATTTCAGCGTTAATATCTTTTTTCAATTTTCACCGTGTTTTTCACGATTCTTTATTTTGCTCGATTAACAGTTTAAACATTTTGCACGTTTAGACGAACCGACAGACGGGCGTGCGCCCTCTCACGCACGTAAACGCCCGATAATAATCTATATTTTATACCGATGGAGGAGTAGAGGCGGAGCGAGTTCGTCGTAACGGGAATCCAACGGAAGATTTACTCGACGTTACGAGAGAGTTTTACTGAAAATCACGGGAAACGAGGGCAAGCATTAACGGCAAGCCGAAGTTTTAAGCTTCCGTGAAGTTGGTATTCTTGGTAGGAAGCGCGCGGACGCTTTATTTTAATTCACGGTCCGGCCACAGTTTCTAGCTACGGCGGCTTGTTGTTGCGGACACGCGGAGAAGAGCTTTCGCATCTCGGTTTATCCACGGAAATCTTTTAATCCTGTCCTGCCTGTCCTCGTTCGTCATGATTTTATCGATTCATTTACATTCTCATCGCCGACGGATATCTATTTGTTTTATTGACGGCGATTTGTCTGGCTGAACGGTTACGGGCCACGGCAATGCATCGCGCTTTTCAGCGCGAAACGATTTACGAGCTTTGTTCGACGTTCGCGACGCACAATACGCGCCTAGCTAATTACTTTGATTCGTTAATGGTCATACAATAGCCGGGGTTGAACCGTTCGTCGATGCGTGTATCACTTTTCAACCGGTGGTGGTGCATAAAATCGGACTACGTTCTCGTTGTTGGTTCTCTTCCGATCGATCACCTCGTGATTTATCGTTCGTTGTTCGTCATTGAAAAATTCGAACGAATATCTGGAACGTTTCGATGGAAGCGATCTGCGTCTCGCGCGATTACTTGCTGGTCGAATTTCGCTATACGTTTCTTGTCCCGTGTCGGTTTCACCAGGACGATGTTCGACGTATAAACTTTCTCTCCCGATTAAAATACAGACTCCGTAACAGCGTGACAGGTGTTGCCTCGCCACGCGACGCGAGTTCGTCATGATTTATCGTTGTAAAATATTTTTAACATTTTTTCCCCGCCACTATTTTTTCACCGGTCCGTTCTCTGTGAAATACACGGATCGACGCGATCGCCGACGCTGGGAATTAAACGCGTTAATTTTTAGACGGCAACGACGCGTTCCCGCCGCTGAGCCTTCATTCGATTTTCCGCTTGGTTTTCTTCGCCGCTTAATAGCGACTCAAACGCGAACACCGGATACGCTGGCTGCCTCGAAATAGCTTCCACTTTTTTTTTTCCTTTCAATTCTTTCGTTCCCTCTATCGTTCCAACTCTTTCCTCTTTACAATCACGTACGATAATTAACACATTTGTACTTTCATTCTTCGAATTTCATTACAATCCCGTTCTCTTCCTCGTCCTTTCCTCCTATCGCATTTACGCTTCTTTGGCCTTCATATATGTTACGTTTAATCAATTTTCTCCCTTACAGCAAACACGATATCGTTCGTACACCTTTGCGTTTATTACGACTATCGCGATGTAAAAAAGTAGCACAAATAATGGTGTAAGTTCCAAGATAGAAGAATAACAGCGTTCCTAACCATTTTTCGCTGCTTCTCAATTTATAGAGTAGATCAGTATGGCTTCTAAGCAATCGAAATCTCATATCCAGGTTTTCTTATAACAAGAATTATATGCGAATTGTAGCTTGCCTCTCTGTTTGTGTAACACCGTATACCTGAAAAATGAAATATTCCCCAACCACGATATCGTGGCTAAAACCGAATATGAAAGTCTTTGAAAGCAAACAAACGGCTGGGGCGCGCGTCGAATACGAGGGTGGTCGCGTTTAGCGAAACGGAAGTCGAGATTGTCGAACGATTGGGTTCCCGTTTGCGGAGCACGATGATCGAGCTGGCCATTGGTGGAAGAATGTCGGTCGATGGCGTCGCGCAATCTATCACTCTCATTCACCGACTATCGCCACTTTCTCCAACTATTCTTTACCTTGCTTATCCCGGGGAACCTCGTGACTCTGTGTCTCTGTGTTCTCGTCCAGGTTCGTTCCTCTGGTTCCCGGGCTGTGCTGTCGCATCGCTTATCCCCCATTGGTAGACAGGCGGACTGACGAACGGACGGTCGAGTTAAGCTCGCGGCACGGTTTTTCCTATTTTTCACCGGAAAGCGAGCTTCAAGTACTTTGGTCGCTTTCTCCGGTCGATTCTTCCGGCCGGGCCTCCTCGACGGAATAAGACTACTGCCAGCGAGAATCGATGTTTCTCGCTGTAAATTCGTCCTATTTTTCACCGCGTACCACCCCACGGCACTTATCCCGACGGACCTAGCAGCCGCTAACAAGGGATTTCTGCCTCTCTTTTCCTACCTTTCTCTCTCTCGCCTTTTACCTTTCCCGACTCTTTCTCTCGTCTCTCTTTTTCGTGTTTGTTCAGCCACCGAGCTACAGTTCGTCTTCTCCACCGTGCTCCTCGTACGCGTGGATAAATCGCGCGTCGCACCAGTCTTTCTGTTCGTACAAATAGCGTCCAGAGGATGGCGTCGAACTCCGCCGAGAACGTTCTCTTTAGTTTCGAAACGTTCTCGTCTGCGTTCGATCATTTCATGTTTGCGTAATAGGATGGAAAATTTGCGGAACGTACGTTGGAATTAACGAAACGAACGTGAATGTGGAAAGAAGCGCGTGGTGATATCACGATGGTAATTTTTTGACGAGACGATCGAGGAGAGCGTTTCCTTGTTGCGTGGTTTACTCGATCGTATGTACGAAATCACGTAGTTGGTCGGAAGTTGCGGTTGTACCTATGTGCATACGGTGCCGCAGCCACGCAGGAAGATGAATTTTTCCGTGCGACAGCCACTCGGTTAGGTGCGACGCGGCAGTCGACGCTTCTTGTTAGCTTTGATAAAGAGCTGACGTGTTTTCAAAGACCACCGTTGGCCAGGCGTCTGATTCCCGTTGACGGTACACCAGTTGGAAAAGTTCCACCCCTGTCGCCGTTGTTACCAGAGAGCAATAACTCCCTCTTGGCAGCTGCTGCGGCGACAAGTGTTACGAATGTCCTCTTCAGAGAGACACCCTCGCTTTCAGTAGCGTTTCGCGGACCGGTCCCTCGCGTTACAGATTCCGAATTAAAGGGGAAGGGTGTGTGGTCTCGTAACAAATATCGTATGTAAAATATTTAATCTTGCCTCGTGTTTTGACAAGGTACGATTACTGCACGACGTTCCCTAATTGGATAGAAATCGGCTGGAACTCCTTGAGATTCCACAACCCCAAACTATTCCCGATCCGCAAGACTAGCGCCAGTCAAACAGATCCCTCGCATGACAAACGTTTCCCATGGGGGTGGTATTTGATTTATTCTATCGAAGAGCGTAACACACGCTCGGCACGTACGTACACACGACATTTCTCGCGCAAGCGAATTTTTTTCCGCTTCATTTCGCGGAGAGGAAAAAATATCATCTTGCGATACGAGTCACGTATGAGTGTACGCGTCAGCCGCTAAAGCCCCTAAAGAACAAAAGGCGAGGAGAATTTTAAACGACGTTCGCGCGTTCCGTTTCTTTCTGGTGTAGCGGGATTTCCTTCTCGATTAGCATAATCTAACGGAACTACGGGCCGTGCAGGGATGGAAACGAGAGATGGAAACGTGCGCAGGCTCTACGCGAGCATCGTTATTATGTATTTAGCGTGTAACTCAAGTAGCGCGACTAGTTCGGCGACTATCCAACTTCGGAATGCGGAAAGGACTTAGTGGTACGAACTTATGACGCAAGTTCGAGGTATACTTGGAGGTATACTTGCAGGTTTGTACACGGCGAGTCTCTCTCTTCCGTCTTGTTGGCGCATCGCAGGAAGTTCGTCTCTCGTCCAAGGGCGGAGAGAAAGCGCAGGGTACAGGTGCACGCACGCAAATACGGACGTGCAGTGTATCATGGAGTTTCCCGGCGTTACCCCATAAATCGCACGACACTGGTCCGCCGTTAATTTCGCTGTTTAACCTCCGCGTCAGGAATAACTATGTCTGACACTTACGTACCAGCGAGTCGTTGCTCGAGTCTACGATGTTTTAATCGCAATTTCACGTTTTTTACCAGACGAATTTATTAATAAATCGAATGCATTCGAGCGAGTAACGACGCAGAATACGTACGATTATGCGGAGTGGCTCGGTGCTATTACCGAGCTGGTTGTATCGTGGAAAGATATCCAGAGAATATATATGACGATAGGAAATTTAACGTTCGGATTATAAATTTATGACGCGCTTTAACCTCTAACTGCGAATACCAGAATCGTGGATATCGCCGCATTCGGATTTCGTGTTTCTGCAATTGCCAGAGGCATGCAAGATGTTCTTAATAAAACAGATTATTATTGACTTTTGTCGAGACAGGAAAACGATATACATCTATTTTTCGTATTACGTTGTCTTCGTTCTAATCGTTCGAGATTTCTGAAATCGTGGGTATAAAGAGTAGGTTTCGTTCGTCTGTTTCTTCGATTATTCGTAAATCTTCGTCCTTTTTATCAAAGTTTGCCGAACTTGGGAATATCTTTGGCGGGCGTTGCAAAAGTTCTCGTAAATTGAAATAAATTATCGGCAAATATTTGACTCTCGGCAAGGAATTGGAGGCGGTAAGACAAATTCGGTCTTCGTTTCAGCGAAAAATTAAAAAAGGAGATGGAACGACGGAGTCTCGGGTTGAGGATTTTGTTTCGCGATTAACCTGTTGGCAATACCGCGACGAACGGACGTCGCTCTTTGGTCGCTTAAACGAAAGAAAGTAACGTTTTGACGAATACATTAAGATACCGTCGCTTGAGAAAAAGTTCTATGGCTCATGAGTAATTACGCGAGCAAACGAGTTTCTGTCGTTCGCCTCGACCCTTAAGCTTCCCTCCATCTTCTCCGGCTTCTGTTGCCGACTGCAGGCAAGAACGTAACGAAATTCAGCAATAAAACTTGCCCTCTCCCTCGGTTGTTAAGATAATGTCATGGGACTGTCGGGCAATACGAGAGCCCGGCGAATAAAAATATAACGGCTTTTGCAAAAGTGGATTCCGACCAACTCCGGTGCGTAATTTACGATCTCCAGAGGCATATTTTCGCGTATCAGACGCGTTCGAGATCCTCTGCGAAGGCCTTAAACGCTTTGACATCTACCGCAGTCGAGGACAGAAAAGTCGTATCTTTCTCGTACAATGAATCCTTAAGGTGATCTTTTATCTTTTGGTTATTTCAGTGTACGTTTAGAACCGTGTTCACTCGATACTCGCAGGTTCTTATCAGTCTCTTTAAACCTTTTGTTCCAGCTTGCATCCGTGCGATAATTTTTCTTTCTCGGTTAAATCGCCGAATTCATTGTGTTTCTCGAGTTTAATTCTGTTACGGACTTGGAATATTTATGCTCCAATTTCGTCCTCTTTTCAATGAACAAGAAGGCTTTCAACCTTTAAAGCGATAATTATTTTACGCTTACGTGAGACATTGAACGTGATATTTTTCGACGACAGATAGCGAACACCTTCTGCAACTATAATTGTCTAGTTATCAGCGCACAAAGCGAGAATCGTCATACTTAACCGAGTGCCCCTTCAAAGTATGACGGTTGACGAAATTAATTTGGTTGAACGCGAGCCTCATCTACGAAAACCGTAGACACGGGAAAGCGATTTCTTGAAGTTTCAGAGAATCAAAGAGAGAGAGAGAGAGAGAGAGAGAGAGAAGTATCAGAGAGCTGGTTCACTGCCCGATTTATTCTCATTACTCCGAGTTTAATGCCATTGCATTCCGTTCCGACCGCGACTATACGTTCGCCTAAAACTGAGCGAGGAGATGCGGCGAAATTATTAGCGAGAAGATAACAAACGAAGGAAACTGTTGGCCACGATTGGAAGATTCGTCTAATTGGACCGGCTCTTGAAATGTTATTCCGCTGAAAGTGCGACGCAAGCGGAAACGGAAATATTTTCAACCGCTTCGATCACGGGGACAGTAATTTATGGAATTTCGAAGAAGCTTTCAAGTTGCGCGAAGCAGGCGTTGCAAATCGACCGCCACGAAAACGAATCCAACGAAAGTTTTCAATTACATTAGAGCCGAGCATATTAAACGCATCTTCGAAGAATCTTCGCTCGAGATCCTGACGCGAACTCTGTCTCCCCTTTTTCTCCTCTCTCTTCCTTCCTTTCTCGCGTCTTCCCGCTAACTCGATCCGAAGCGAGTTCGGAGGGTAAACTTATAAACTATGAAAGTTACTTTCCTATTCAATGAATTGACCGTACCTTCGGTCCGGGTACGTGCTTCGAAACCGAGTTTCGTTTCGACTTCCTGCAGGCCCCGAGTTTCGCTCCCTCTTTCCTTCCTATTATCTATTGCCGCGCGTGAGAAAGAATACAATGTCGCCGGTCGACCGGAAAATTACAAGTTTTCTTACTGTGGCGCCGGTCCAGCCGAATCCAGTCTCCCGTCACGATCCACCAAATGGGTCACGATGGTTTTTAATACGTTTAGCTCCGGTATAATTCAGGCGCGAGACCGGCCCCGAGTGCTACGTGAAATTCGCGTGGCGGATATCGATACCGGTTGACGAAAATATCGATTGTCCGCGAATAGCCTGAGATTAATGGATTTGCGCGAACTATATTACGCGATTTTATTATTACTGCCGTGGCTGTGAGCATTTCGTACGAGTAGCGTGGCATTGAGAACCGAGTGAATTTTTATACCGCAATGTAGAAGAGTGATTTGGACAATGGACGAGCAGTCTAGATCGCATAACGTCGTTACGACGTGGATTGGATCGCGAGATACGATTTCGAAACCAAAGCTGATTGTATTGGAATCGACGACTTCGTAGTCGTTGGATGGGATAGTTCTTGGTGGCTCGTTTATATCGGTTTTCACTTTTCCGCCGTTTTCGATGCTGTACGTTCCTCGATGTTTTCATTCGGCCGTCCAAGAGCAGCCTCGCTATTAATTTACAGATGATTTATTGTTTTTCGAGAAATCGTCAATTCAGTTTACTCTCGATATCGTTAATTATGATTGATCAACGATTAAGTTAATCGATATAGATTTTTAATATCAGGTTGTAAATTACGTAGAAAGAAAATTATCGTTTCTTAAGCCTTTATATCCTATTTTACTTTGTACTTAATGGAATTTTGGTTTCTCTGTTACAGAAGTGGAGAAAACTGCAGGAACTGCACCGGGGGCATCGGGTGCAACTGCAGGGGGCCCTCGGGGGTTGACACCTTCCCCTGCCCCCTCGACACCCTCGACCCCCGTTACTGCCACTAGTCCTTCGGCCTATACCACCTCGCCCTCGTCCTCGCCTTCGCCTTCTTCCTCACCCTCCGCCCTTGTAGCGGGCTTTGACAAATCGGTGCTGCAGGTAAGACTTTAATCCTAATTATTCACCTAGCAATACACACTTAGGGTGAGTGATTCGATACAAAACATTCTATACCCGAAACAGCAAATATTTCACTCTTTCTCACTAGATAACCAAGAAAATTCCGTTTCCTTCTCGACGAAAAACAATTACGTAATTTCATTTACCGAAAGACTCGTTCTTACTTCGAAGAATGCTTTGTTTCATATTTTCCTATCTTTCGTTTCGTTTTATATAAAATATACTATACGACGAACTATATAACGAAGCTCCGTACGCGAGAAGAAAATATATATTAGCAATATATAAGTTTCCGAGTAACAGTTTCTAGCCGATCGATGATACAGACGATAAATCGCTTCTCGGTGATAAAAACTATCGCGTAACGTTCTCTTTAAAACATCGAATCGTCGATAAGATCTTCATGTGCTCGTAAGCGTCCGCGATATTTATACGGCACTCGTTTAGACGTTTCGTCGTGGATCGAGGAGGGTGGCAAATTTTCGAAAATTCGCCGCGTAAATCGATAACTACCCTTTGTAAATAGCGAGGAGCAACAGGCTGTATCGCGGAACAAAGGGACACCGTCTCCTGCCCCACAGGATCGAAACGATAACGTCCAAAGAAATACGTCGCCCATTAACTTGGCTAATAATCGCCGCGAATCGATATCGTTCGCTGACCGTCGAAAGGAAAAGAATCGACCGTTGTAGCTTGCGGAACGTACAAGTTTCACATTTAATTCGATATGTTGTCGCGCGAAGCACGATCTTAACGATGGCTTGGTCGTTTTCGTTGATGACGAGTACGGGCCAACTTTAGGGGTGAGTTTCCCGGTGTAACAGTGATACGACGGTGGTAAGGTTAGTTACGATAATGCCAGGAGTCGGTGTGGCCTCGGGCATCTTGGCTAATTAAAACTCATAAATTACGTGGAAAGAGAGTGATGAGAATATAGCAACGTAACGGATGGACGTGCCCGAGGGTGCGCGTACGACTTGTACAAAAACTCTAAATTTCCACCAGTTCCGTTGTCTTCCTTACGTTTCTTCCGATCCTCTTAACGATACTTTATGGAATTTAACTTTTCTTTCATTTTGGTACCCCTTCCTCCCCTTTAGCTATACCGGTTTTATCTTAATTTCTACTATTTCTACTGCGCGTATGAAATATCGTTTGTCCAAAGTTTGAATTTACGATTGGAAAAGCCGGCATGGGGACATAAATTTAGCATTTGAAAAAAGTTTAATCTCTCCAGACTTGTATTATATGTTATTATATTATATTACTATTATATGCAAGAGAGATTTATTCCAGATTCGCTAATTTTCATAATGAAGCTAGTTAGCGACTAGAAAAGTGCATTGAACGTGCGATATAGAGCTTCGTAGAAATTACGTTAAAATCTTATGTGAAAAAGAAAAAGAAAAAAAAGAAAACGTTCGTATGCATCGATCTAATGGAACGATTAGAGAGATGTTTCCAATGGGGAACGTACGGTAATGTTGCAGGGAGTTGACGCGTTTAGAGACAAACGTTATTTAAAATCGCGAATGCGACTCTTTCGATGCGCGTTTCGCGAAGGTACACACACGGACGTTGCGGTGGAATTCGAGCCGGGCAACTAACGGCACTGGCTCGGTCGAGGACATTTAAATTCATACGCCGTGGCAACGGGCAATCTGCTCGCAGAAATAAGGGGTAACGCGCGTTCCATGCTTCTCAAAGTAGGAGGGACAGTCTAACTGGATAGCGGAACGAGTCGCTGAAATTAATTCCCCTTTCGATATTCGTTGCTCGGACGCCGATTGATTTCCATTCGAGTGGAAAACGCGTTCCGGGTAAACAAAAATCTCACGGTGTGTGCTTTTAATCGTTCGTTTCGACTGCTTACCCCGAAACACCCACGTTTTTGAATACAGATATGTACTTTTAGCGAATATTAAAAAACCTCTACCCATATGCGCTCTACTGAAATCGAAAAAGTTTGGAATCGTTGTTTTCGATAGGAAACGAGAATTTAAGAATTCTATCATCGTAGAAAATTTTAATAAAGTAAAGAATATGGTTATTCACGGTTGTAACGTGAAATTCAAATTACTAATTAATAGAAGCAGCACGAAAGTATCTGAACGCTTACCGTATCAAATTTTTATAAACATATTACGTGTCGCTCAAGTTACGAACAAAAGACACGGTTTTAGATAGTCCAAGCGGGAAAAGGAGCAGAGGATTTAGTCTCGCTGTTAGAATGGAAAGTAGCTTTCTTCTCAAATTTCACGATCTCGAAAGAAGCAAACGACGAATTCGTGGTATTTCACTATTTGTCTGGTGTCTGGAAGAAATCTCGCTGCTTCTCGTAGCATCAGCTACGATTATTTGTTGCGTCGAACGTTTCCACCTACGTAGTCTTACGTAGTGGGGAATAGCTCGGTCTGAAATATGCCGACAGCGAAAAATTCCGAAGGAGCTCGATTCTGGCGGAATATTCTGCCACGGTCGGCATGAGTTCGGTTATCAGGGACAGGAATTAGATTTGTGTGACGCCGGTGGACAGCGCGGAGACGGCGCAGAGAAGCGCCGAACCGCTCGTGCAGCCGTATAACTCGGTCAATTTTATCGAGTTACTCTCCCGTTTCTCTGCCTTCGCGGCGTCCTGATCTTCATTCGTTCCATACTCGAATCTGGAACGTCTTATCGAAGTGGCTGCTCCGACAGGATGTCCGAAATTTCCTCGACACGACCTTCTCTTATAATCTCCATTTTCCTTCTCTTCGTTTCTTTTTCGATCGTCTTTCTTCCTGTTCTACTTCTATTTTTTTTTTTTTTTTTTTAAATCAGATTCCCTGTGCTGGAAAAGACCGCTCCTCCTTCAACCGAATTTCATATCTCTCCATTATGAAATTTTCGTTCGTCAGTCGCGCCACGTTGTACGATAGCCAGGTCCGTCGACTTTATTACGTGTTTGTGCTACTGGCAGCGTTTGGATTCTATTTGTACAAAACGTATTCTTCGAGAAGTTTGCCTGTCTGCAAACAATAAAGTTGCTTCGGGCGACTTGTTAAAATATTGTTCGCCAGTTGAGTGACGGAACTACTTTTCTCACATTTTGTTTCGAGGCAATAAAGAGCGTTTCTTTTGGACAGATCTTCTATCGTGACTTTAATAACCATTCTGATCAAACAACGCGTCTGTGTAAAAGTCTTCTCCTTTGACTTTTCAATCGTATTTTTATCGTGCCTTTTCTCGATATTTTTTAACGCTTTGTTTAAAGCTCGCACGATAGATTCTTCACGACGTTTGAAGAAATACTGTCTTTGAGAGACGTCGCTGTTTATAAGGAGCGCATTAACATACTAAAACACAGGTATCGTCTCTATTTGCTTCATTTTCGGCGCAATTTCTTCGCCCTTACGTCATCCTCGCTTGTTCTTTTGCGAGGTTCCTTTGTGCGACGATCCATGTACCGATTTATCAAGCTCCTTTTAACTCGTACCGCGTGCTATATCGTTCCCGCCTGTTGAGGGTACTTTGCACGCTCGCGCATTATTTCTTCCTTCATCTCGTGTAAATGTGTCGCGTCGCTTCGACAATTGTCATTTACGCGTTCCAGCGTAACCTACTAAATACGTTCGACTAACAGCAGTATCTTGATACTTTGAACAACTTTTGCTTTTTCAATCTTCATTATTTTCTTCGATAATTTCCTACAGACACGGATGTAAAATGTTCGTACGTGAAATGAATTTAACTCGGTAGAAACCAATTGCGTAAATTCTGCACGCGTTCTATATTTCTTCGTCGATCCTGAATTGGAAGCGAAAATCCAGGTAGGGTCGGTTAAAAGTTTAGGCTTCTCTGTGCCGTAAACTTTCTCTTCGAACGCGTGAAACTTGGCATCTCCAAAAATAGCGTTCTAAATTCGAAACTCGGCGTCCTTAATGGAGACACGTTTGCGCCAGTTTCGTTGAAAGCGTGTCCTCCTGTAGATGGGCGTGTGACACTTTACAGCTTACATAAGCGAATTTCTAGTCGAACGGCCTAGATAAAAATTCGTAATTATCTCGGTCGGATAGCTTTTATTGTCGTCTCTGCGCGTCTATTGTGTCGATTGTATGGTACGCTTTTCCTATTTGCCGAGTCAACAGTGAGACTCGAGGCTCGGTCCGACGTCATAACAGCTACCTCCCTTCTTCCATTTCCGGCTATGCTGTCTCGCTGACAAGTATTGTGCTGTTTGCATAAAGCGACGAGAGGCTTCGAGGTAACGAGACTCGAACAGGAATCGGAGTTGCCAATGAAATTCTATTTTGCCCCGTGTTAGGCCTCGTTTCGTGCACGCTATGCTACTTACAGAATTGATTAACTCGGCCGTCATTGCCTCTTCAGACCGGTTTCTCTGTGCAACCAGGAAAGAAGAAATACGAAGAAACGAAAGACAAACAAAAGGGCACCCCTCGCAACAGGAAAGTAGGTTGCAGTATTTTTAAACGGACTCGATTTAAGACTCAATTTATTCGCGTTACGTTTGCCTATACCGAAGTTTTTAAACTACGTTTTCCACTCACGACAAAGAATGTGATATAGAGAGGTACGCGTGTTCTTTATATCGACGCCAGGATTTCGTCCATTGGCTTCCTTCTAGCCACTCTATCCTTTTCGGTGGTGCATCGCGTTTCTAGACCGTAGCTTCTTTCCACCGTAGTACGTACAAAACCTCGTTTCTGTGTCTCCTGGCGCAGGAACTATTTTGTACCACATTTTCCTTTGAGGAGGCCGTGGTATCTAGCTTATTAGATTCTTGTTGGTCGTCTCGGCGACATGTTTTCCTATTTGACGCGCATGGTACCCTCGTGTATTCGCACGTTGTGCAAGCCCTGTCAACCTTTCCTCTATATTAAATTCGCTCTGGTCCTCGATTTACCTTCGTTTCGATGCCATTTCGTTGTTTCCTTCGTTTCTCGTTATTTGTTGCTTTAAAACGTTCGTATTTCGAAGCTGAAAAAACGCAAGCCAACCAGGGGGTGGAAAGGAATTTCTTTTTTTTTTTTACGGGAGAACAATCCATAGAGAAAGTAAAACAACGATGGCGAACGATGCGGTTGGAAGGGCGCTCGAACGTTGGAGAAGAGTCGTTGAACTTTTCACGCAGAAGTACGCCACGAATGCCGGCAAGTTTCGGCCGTTTCGTCGGAAGGAAACAGAGACGAAACGCGATCGATCCGATCCGATTCGTTTCGGTTCGAAGCGAAAATAATTTCAATCTCATCGAGAAATTTAATATCGATACTCCGTCGATATAGTTAGTTGGCCGGTGTTTCCTCCGTTATCTGGAGGATTCGAGATTGATCTTCTAGCGTGTTCCATTAACAATCCTCCGACGGTTCCGCTGCAAATGCGCGAACCGTTCCTCGTTATCTTATCGATTCCTCGGGAATTATTTCCGAATTCTTCTCGCTTGGAGAAAAATACGGCCGGCCGATCGAAAGGCTATCGAATAAAATGGATTCCATCTATTTTTCATCATCCGTCGAACCTTGTATCGATTCGTCACAGCTGCGTTTATATTTCAAATTAAGCCGTTCGTTTATTTCGAGCGATACGAGTGGAACAAGTGGAAGAGGCTCGATATAGGTCAGACCGAGCAACGTTCGACTTTCAGTATTTTTAATTCCGTCGTCTTGTTCTCGTTTACGCGAACACGGATAACATTTTCTGAAACGTCGGCTGTCGTTCTTCACCGTTTTACGTCAACACGTTTCCACCACGGCGATCGAGCAACTCGGAGGAAGATTTTAAACGCGATATCGCTGTTGCGAAACAAATTTAATTTCAATTGTCCTCGTATAGTACGCGCAGCTTTGTTCGTCTAGCTTTACGAGGATACCCGAGTGTGTGCTCGTGGTAAACGTTCTGAAGCGTGCACTGAACAGAAAGTTAGTCAAGAGTGAACTGTATGACGAAGAAGCCAAGAATGTTTGAAGTGAACGCGAAAGAAAGAAAGAAAGAAAGAAAGAAAGAAAGAAAGAAAGAAAGAAATAAAGAAAGAAAGAAAGAAAGAGGAGAGAAAAGAAATCGTAAAAAAATATTTGCCTACAGCTTGCAGCTACTACTCGCATTGTTTCCTTCGTCGATCATCTTCGGAATTCCATGTTACTCTGAAATTCCGTACGACAGCTGTGTACGTATGTGCGACGATAATCATCGTTCTGCCGGGCGCATTTTTCAGCGGGTCAAATATCAAATCTACTGTCGCGTGAAAAGTCTGGTGGCATATATACGAGGACTGGCAGGAATATTTTCTTCCTCGTGTATACATATATACTCTTCCACCCTCCTTGGCTGTGTGCTCCCTCGGGACTGCCGGGGAACGACGTCTAGGCCTTTCATTTTCATCGGGCTTCTCTCGTCGAGGCTTTTCAAGAAGGGAGGGGAAAAAAAAAGTACGCCGTGAAGAAAACCACATGAGAGATATGATCGTTCTTCGACAACATGCACTTAATCAGGTCGGCTTTATGTGGAAGCGGAGGGCTAAAGTGAAAGCCAGAGAGGAAGGACACTGGCTCAGATACGAAGCTCCGAGAGACTCGTCGAGGGGGGAGAAAATGTCGAGCCGAGCGAGACCTTAATTTCCTGTAGTATTCCGGCTTATCTCTTTCGCGATTTATCGACCTACCCCGAAAGTTACACGCTCACGACTCGCAGAAACATCGGTTGTCCTGGAGCATCCGTTTCCTGCCTGCGTTACCCGGCATCCGAAGTCGATTATGATTGTTCGTCCACTTTTTAGTGGCTCGTAAACGTCGTTTCCTTTTTAGATGGAGATACGTCCGCGTTGCCTTCAGACCGGCAGAATTTTCGCGGTAGAAATTATTTTGCGGGTTCTTTACGACCAATATCGCGCCATTTCTTTCGACTGTTAATCTAAAAATATCGGAAAATAACGCCATAAGCTTATTAACCGTTCTTATAGAGACATGGAATTCGTGTGGAAATTAAACTTTACTTTTCTCGATCTGGAACGACGATTCGTTGCACGAGCGTGTTTCGATATTACGAAGCAAGAGCACGATAAATACGAAAAATACAATTAGCGAAGGAAAATTGTACATTGCGGGTCGTTCAACCTTCGTACGCGTAACACGGTCTATCGAGCACGTTGAGCAATGCCTGTTGTTCTCGTATCGATAAAAGCGTACAAGCTGTTCGTTAATCCGATGCAAAGAAAAACTGTATGACCAAACGACAGCTTTGTCTCGGCGCATCCAATTCGATATCAAGCTTTCGAACGTTCCTGTCGCATTTTTCTAGATATCGAATGGAGTAAATCTTTCGAGGTGGAACAAAAAAGTAATTACGCGTTTGGAAGCTCGCGGTTTTCTATACCGATTCCAACATCGTAGTAGCATATCGAATGGCCCGACCGTGTTATCGAAGCGTTTTTATTGCTCGCCTGAATGGAACTGTAATTAAGCAGTGTATCCTTGATATTTAATTATGCGCGCTGCTGGTGGCTTTCACGGAGAAAAATTATTGTCTGTTATTATTGAAACGCGAGGTACTCGCGGTGAAATTTTCGTTTTACCACGATAATCTCGTTATCAGACACAATGCTTCGTAATTATAGGAACAATGTCCGAAAGATAATGAGACATGACGCGCGTAATGTTTTTGCTGTAATAACCGTGTATCGGTACGTTTCCCCTGGTCTCCTGTCTGATATCAGGAAACGGAGCGAGCCACTTACGGACAGGCACTCCCAGCTAATTTCCGGCTGTAAATACTCGATTCGGTCCTATCCTGTTCGCATCCCATTCCCCTCTGATCGATGTCTTCTTTCCGTTTCCATTCCATCACTTTCCAATATTTTTATTCCAACAGGGAATTTCTACGCTCCAGGGTGAAATAACCTTCTTGTTCTTCTAAAAACGTATACACAGTATTGGGAAAAAATACTGTAAAATAAGTCACATTTACCATTTTTATTCCACGAAAGTGGTATTAACATTCGGAATAATTACGGCAATTTAGAAATCGATCTTGCCCTTACCAAGATTGTCTTCCCGTTTGGTTTTCGAGCTGACACGTTTCTTTGTTCTCTTCGAAGTTTTTAGAATATTAAGATAATCGCTTACTTTGACGATCACGCTTTTGCATTTCACGAAACTTCGTCAACTTTGTCAGCTACCGTTTTTAGAAGATTTTTATGTTCTGATACAACCAAACAGGTTGCTTTTATTTTTAATCGTAGGAAACTGAAATTGTACGACGAGTATAATGACAATAAATTACAATAGAAGTATAATAATGATATTTTATCTCTGTTTCAGATACGCGACTGGTTGACGGTCGAAGAAGAGATGCTGCGAAAACAAGCCGTGGTCGTCGGCGATGTCGGCGAAATTATGGAGGCGCTTGATAAACAAATGGTAAGTAGATCATCGTCGCTCGCACGGCAAATTCACGATTCACTTTAGATGCGTAAGTTCTTCGTACGTGCGCCGCACCGTTCTTGCATCTTACATGGCGTCCGATAGCTTTATGTTCATTTTTGTTTGCTCAAAGTTTTGGAAAATAGCTTCTAAATATTTAACGATGCTTGGAGTATTTATTAACAATCTTCAACCGTTCAATCTTCCTTCTTAATCTAAATTCTATAATAATCATTCGATTATTTATCATCGCAATGTAAATCTTAAACAGTCAGCTGTGTAAAAATCTTCCAAAAATTTTATTGTAGATTTATTGCACCTAAAAATGTCACCTTTCTCCTTTATCTTCCTCGAGTATTTTACCAAACGTGTCAACCCTACGTGAATGCAGGAAACTAAGAGTTCCTACGTCGGCAAAGGCATGATCTGCAATATCCACGAGGGGGTTGTAAACGAGCAGCTTCGTAGCTTCAACCCTTATCTGCACTTGGAGGGTAAAGCGAGAACCTCTCTGCGTTATCAACGCACAGTTTCTTCCCAGTTTGTCGATCGACGATTGTTGTTGCACGGTAGTTTCAACGGATCCTTGTTAGCTAGGGTACGATGGCGCTTTCTTAGTTTTCCGACGGTTGAAGGTGGGGGTTTCTGGGGGTTTACTGACCGGGAAAACCCTGACATTGGCATTGGCATTAAGGGTCCAATGAACGCTGCCACGCCTTCCTATTTGTGCGTCGACGATACATTGTTGCTTCACGCGCAATAGTTATGCTCAGACTATTGATTACTCGTCCGTTGATTTTCTACGTATCTCTCGTCCACAAATTTTCTTCTTTTATTTTTTTTTTTTTATCTTTGGCCTTTCGTTGGAAAAAATATTTTTTAATATTTTTATTAACTCTCTGTTTTTCTACGGAGTTTATTATTTTTTCCACGGTAAAATATCGAAACGGTATCTCGAAATGCTTTGGATCGAATAGTTCGACGATATCGATGCAAATTTGTATTCTCGTCCTTAGAAACGGATAATCGCAATTTATGTGACGTTTGGTCCCTCGAAAGAAGTATCCTCTTCTCCGAGGCTCTAGAAACAAGGGTAGTGCAGGCAAAGGAAAATTCTAGGTTCGATTTCCCGTGTTTTACATTAAAGATGGCGTTGCTAATATAAACACTTTTCAAGTGGAGCAAAGTTAACTTACCCCGTTCTCTTTCCGCGAGTTCTATTTATTTGTTCCATTGATCGTCTCCATAATGGTAGCGAGGGTGAAAGGATCCATAAAGCGTGCTTTGTGTAGTATCAATGGCCGGTCGTAATCTTTTCAGCTCGGAGCAAAGCGGTGTGGGTTGGTGTTCGATAAAACTCGACCGAAGGAATTAATTAAATCTTATTGGCAGTCCTTTCACGAATGCTCCTCTTCAATGGATGCTCGTACCAGAACGAGTGCTTCTTCTATCTCTCGTCCTGTCTTTATCCAGACCGCTTTTTCCTCGATTCGAGAACACCGCCGGACAGGAAGCGATTGTTCCTCGACTCCGAGGATATTTCAGATTTTTCCGTCCAGATTTTCTCCTTCGAAAACGCTGAGAAAGTTCCGAAGCGAGCGAAGCGAAGGCCCGACGAAGTTCGGTTACCTTTGTATCTGTCGATGGATTTTGCGCGTGAAAAGAAAGAAAGCCCGTGTCCCATTCTTGATCAATGATAACCGGTTTCCACTGAAATCATATGGCGGCCCTTGTCTCGTTAAAGCGCCACTCGAATCGCTGGGACACAATTTCACAAGGACGGTAGAAAACAATGGGTCGGTTACGGCGGTGTTGTTATTGATTTCCGATTGGAGGAAGCCGGAGCAAAAGATATGGAGAAACGAAAGAGCCACCGAGTGGAAGAGGAAGGAAGAGATAGACAGAGAGTTGAGACGGAGGTTTTTCATAATGCATAGAGGAATATCAGCACTCTTTGAATAGCGCTGATTACCGGAATTAAAATCATTCGATACGCGAATCTGGAGTAATTAAACCGGCGATGAATAGAAGCATAGGTTTCTAAGGAAATACGTGATCGTACGCGTATCACTTTTTACGTCCTTTCTTGTCTCGTATGTCGAGATGATAATCTACGTATCCTACGTTAAAAAAAAAAAAATCTCAATTAAGTACCAGCGATAGATGGAAACGTAGGATGAGCGTGTATGTAAACTGTGAATATCCGAAGGCTAAATTGCAGATGGTCTTTGATTTGTCGTTTAAAACGAGGAGGATGCGCGTTCGAAGGTGCGTCGCCGGCGTTTTCGTGCATATATTACGCGATATTGCGCTGCACTGAACTTCGGTCAATGTAACTGTGTCACTTTGGAAGAGCAGCGTTGAAATTCGAAAGCGTTAAAATTTGTACGACCCGAACCACCGAGTTGGTCGGAATCGTCGTGTAATTTGAACTTGTAATTGGATATTAAATCAATGTCTCTGTAGAGTAAAACGGCAAATTATCGTCGGGTATATCGCTGAATATTACAACGGTTGTTTGCGCAGTCGTTTGATACAGTAACGATCGACTTTACGCGCTAATTAGTTTACCTTCGTAGAGAGACGCGATCGTCGAATTACTATGTATATCCTGGAATCCTTTTCTACGTTATACAAATTACAAAGACATCGTAGTTGCAGCAGTATTCGCGGTAGTCGTGTCTGTAATGCGTGACGTAACTGCACCATCCCTGTTCTCCGCTTTTCCAAACGTAGTAGTAGAAGAACATTCCTTCTACCCAATATTACAAGATCGTCGTTTTGCCGCGCCAAGTTGAGGCGAAATTTCCTTAAAGAGGTAGCACGGTCCGGTATCTAATTACGCGGAGTTTTGACGAACTTTCTCCGGCCAACTTCCACAACGATTTTCGCAATTAGTGTCTCGCTCGAGTCGGAGCCGGCTAAATTGAAATTACTTTCGAATTATTTCGATTCGAGCTGAAGGGAAAGAGAGAGGGAGAGAGAGAGAGAGAGGCGTGAACAAAACGATATTCGGATGAGGCTGTACGCTTTTACTCGCGTCACGCACGTCTGAGTCAAGTTCTCGAATTCTCCTTGCAAGCTGTTGCAGACTAGAACGGGATATTTAATTACCGTTCCTTTTGTAGAACGTTCTCGCGATTACGAGCAAAGAAATGGCAAGTTTTACCGCGAAGGCCAGACGTGGTGGATGTTGGCGAGCTGAAGTCACAGTGCTCGATTTAGTTCGACCTCGTTAAAGTAATATCGCGCGAGGAACGTGCGCATCATCGCATTTTTCACGTCGTCGTGTGCATACTCATAAACGCGCGACCCATTTTTAATCCAACGTCAAAGGTCCTTTTTCGATCGATTTTTCCACCTCGCTGCGTTCTCTTTCCCTGTTTCTCGCTTTATTCCTCGTCCCTTTTTCGGTAATTGTGCAATTCAGTGACCTTTCCCAATTTTGATTATCGAACTCTAGTCTTTTTTTTTTTTTATTGAAATTTGTCAAGCTCCCTCGATCGATTTCTTGCTTTACCAACGAACTAAGAAAGATTTTAAGAGAAAAACCGAAACGAAATAATCGAAATTAAGAATTTCTCTTTATTCACGGATTATTTATTCCGTGCAGTTTTCCATTGACTCGATCAGCGTGTTTTCGATTTTAATTCGGACCCGCGAAATTTGTCGATTTCCGGGCGACACGTAACGATAGATCTACGCGTTAATACAACAGTTTCAAAAAACGTTCGTACAGATATACTTGAATTTGACGCGCGACGTAAATGGAATTTGTATGGCGAGAGGCAGTAAAGTCACTTTGGGCGAAACGTTTGTTCTAATTGTTTCGCGTGTAAATCAAACACACTGTCCCTCCATAAATTGAATCGTACTCACTGACGTCTAACTTTGTATCGCGTATACAACAGGCAAGTCGATGTTACCCCGGCTCTTGTATTATTCAACGTGTCCAGGATTTTTATGCTTATCGCGCCTTTATCATATTTTGCGCTGTTTACTTCCCAACCGGGTACACGCGAATGAAATTTGACGACTCGCTACGAAGTAATATATTCATTGACGATAATCTAATATGAGAATTCCGGTTGATACAAGGAATTTGTATCGCTTGATATTTTAGAATTTTAAAGAATACCTTGACATTCGTGGTATACCCAAACAGCTGTCGCAATGGAATATATTTTGTTTAATCTTATTATCATTGGTATGAGAAATAACATTTCCAAGGAGAATTATTTGGTCTTAGCATTCGGCAATTATAGAAGGGTGGATTGCGTGTGCGCAGTGCGCATCTTCTTTATCCCCTCGACATCCGATTAGGTACCATGGCAGCGATAGATTCGACCTCGCGCTTGATAAATCGGAAATAACGAATGTTCTTTTCTGCTAAAAACTTTCGAATCCACCGGTAATACCGGTTTTTCTTTCTTTTTCTCCCTTTTCTCTTAAGGAACAAAAGATATCGAAAACTCTGGTAGATTGCTTCAAAATTGTTTAAAATATTCGAAATAATACATAAATCAATATAGGGTAATCCCGAGCGCGATAGCAACATTTTCACTACGTTCGATCAAAAAATAGAAAATACAGAAAAATATACGAGAAAAATTGGAAATTATTTTCTGTTTGGAAGAATCAAACGCAATTTTGCTTCATCCTATCAAATTTTCAATTTCCAACCCTTCGGTAACGAAATTGCTGCGTCTGTTTTGGGGATGGTTTAAAGCGCTTACTAAACGGCACCCTCTGTACGCGAATTTTGTGCCCCGTAGGCTTTATACCCCGTAAGCCATAGAAGAGAGGATGATACATATATACATACACACATACACACACACACACACATATATACACTCACACACATATACATATGCATATATACATACAAACGTACATACATAAGTATATAAAAATATATGTATATATGTAACGTATATATATATATATATATACATACACATATATACATGTATATATATATATATATATAATACCGTTTCCTAGCTACCACAGATGCCCATGAAGCTGCGAATTTCAGTCAGTTTCTCGGCGGGCTTCCATCGAAATACTCGCGCTGGAAAATCATGCGGCCATGTTTTATTAACCAGGAAAATTTTGATTATTCGTCGGTCGTGCTATTTGGTTCCACGTTTCGTCATCCCCTGTTCTCTCTTTCGCAAAGCTGTTCATTTTCTCTGAACATGTTTCTCGTGCCATTTTGCGTTTCTCCATAAATTGATTACGTTCGTTCGTTGGTTTAATAAACGTAAGAGCATTTACATCAACGACGAGTATGTGAACGAAGAGGCAACGATCGATCGCAACGAGACTGCATCGCTCGACGAATCGAGCTGAACAGCCAGCAGAAAAATTCAGAAATCACCGACAGTTTCAAGATTTTTCGAAACCGCGATCCTTTCGGAGTAAACACTCGTCGTTGGAGCCTACCGCGGTTTTAATTAATTCGACGACGCAATCGTGTACCGCAGCTGGTAAACTATTTACACGCTATAATATCGAATTAACGTTTTGCTTTATCGTTACGCGCACCGGTGCTCCTTGTTCGAAATCGTTAAATCGTCTTTCTGATTAATTTACATTCCGCGTATATATGTACCGGCTGAACGAATGGAGAACGGCGCAGGTATCCGAAAAAGAAACAGGCCACGAAACTGTTCGTATCGGCGCGTTCGTTATGCTTGCATTAATGAGGAATTCGCGTGGTAATTGTCGGGGCTACGGATAACCGAAGTTGCCGCGCTAATTTGGCAATCGCTAACGAACCTCTCCGACGAATCTCGTCTCTTGCGTTTCTCACGGCGTGGCGTGCAACAACGCAACGCGTAGTTTAGTTATCGGCGTGTGAATCCGATAATGTGATTTTGACGAGAGGGCGCCAATGAAATTTCGCCGACGATGCGGCCAACGAAATATGTAGCAAACGAAACGAAAATCGATACAGCCTGCTGGCCGGCTCGCTGCTCCTCCTCTTTGCCACGCTCTGTTCCTCGTACTCTTCTTCGTCTCTTCGCGAATGAATGCGGTGAAACGAGTCGCCCTACTCGCTCTCCTTTCCACCAGATAAGAAGAATCGTGGCTGATTTTCGCGTTGTTTCGATCGTTTTTAGTCGTCGCGCGGTTAAATCGCGAAAGAAGAACGATTTTTCTCCTTTTAATCGAATTACGCGGACGAATGGGTTTAGTCCCAACAGCGAGTTCTAATTTCCTTCGAAAGGATTTAAGGATCGATTTGCTCCCTCTGTTCTTCCACTCGTTATCGATGATTAATGGTTGTGTATTTGGTGGAAATTCAGTGGGATACACGCGGATAGAAAAACGATGATCCGGTTGGCCGATTTATTTCTCGATTGTTAATATAATTTCTTATTACTACATTTTGTTATTTATAACATTTCCATTATCTGGCGATATCGCGTCTAGTTTGCATTTATTTTTAATCGGCTTGAATATTCCTTTTCATCAACTGGCAAGTTAACATCCGCGTTTAATTTCATGCATCAAACTACCTGATCCGAGAGCATTTCGTTTAAACGGTTAATCAAAAACGATTCGATTCGATAACGCGCGCAAAACCGCGCTCGGATAATCTGTATAGAATAATTTATCTGGAATATCGTATAATTATTGTCCGGTTAAATTCGATTAGAACAGCGTCGGTCGGATGATTAAGTTAATATCCGTTTCATGGAATATCGATAGCGAGGAAATTTACATGTCCAACCTACTACTATTCGAACTTATCTATTATCCAGAAGAAATTCAAATTGATCTCGTCATCGTTGCGTCATCGAGTTGGATATCCACCCTTCGAATATCCTCCAATTTTCCATCGCTCTATGCCTGTCTTGTCGGTACTCATTTAAAAGTTTTGACATTGCGGTAAGCCGCATTATCCGTTACCTCGTCTGGTCCCGCAGAGGCCCACGCAGTTTGACTGGCTGACAGTCAGCGGTTTGACGTGTCTCGTCATTTCGAGTTCCCTCGCAGCGAAAGGGAGTCTCTTCCTTCTAATATTCGAACCGCTCTGCTTTGTCGTATTTCCAAATCTAATCGTAAAATTGCCTGTAACACAGGAAATTAGAAAATAAACAAAGATATCCATCGAGACGCGACAGCTACGTTTCTCGCTTGCGTAGCTTTATACCAGGTACCTCAAAATGACGAGTAGGTCACTCGTTTTACCTTGAGAACGTCGTATATGGACATCGACGATCGAAGATTATACGAGACGGACGTAAACTCGTTGTTCAGATTTCGTATCGCGAAAATGGGTGTTGTTTGCGCCTTCTTTTTTAACGGTCGAATTACAGTATTTTACGATTCGAGCGTCCGTGGATTTACAGGGAGACGGTAGAGCAACGACAATGAGGACGTTTTCGGACGCATTGCGATAAATTCGCGCGCGAAATATCAGTCGCGCGTACACGGTGAAAGTGGCGCGTAAACGCACGGCGGAAACGATGGGACCGCGCGTGATTCTCGTCGAACGATTCTAAAGGGGCGAGCACGAACTCGTGTGAGTTACGAAGGAGTTGGAAACGAACCTGCTTGCGTGAATAAACCAGGGGAGAATCGTTGTCTGGCCGAGAATACACAACGATGCGCGGAACCGAAAAAAACCAAACGAAATCGTTTCGTTAGCGTGTAAAGTGTGTGTAAGCGCGATGGATCGAAAGGAAGCACGACCGGGTAGCTCGAGTAGCTTCTCCGGGTGTACCAACACTCTACAACTTCGATTCAACGTAAGTACACGATTTATGCCTCGCATCCGAACGCCGAAGGACACGAAAAAGGACGAGTCGCGACGACGAAATCGCAGCCGCTTCGCGTACTGATATTTTCTCGGATTTAACGGTCTTAATGACGGTGAGACGGGTACGGGAATTTATCGCTGGCCTACCTGCGCGACGTTGTTCCTCGACAGACGAGTAGGCAAAAGGAAACACGACAAAATTACACAGCTTAATATCAACCAACGATTCGTAAAGTGGCAGCTGTTTTCTCTCGTTTCAGGACCGTCGTTTACTTCAGTCCTCGGGAATGAATGCAATTAAAAAATCGCGTTTCCCATTTCCAGGCATTGCCCCGTAATCGCGTGAAGTTTCAAGAGGGTTGTTCTTCGGTTTTCTAATTTCGTTTGTTACCTTTAACGAGTTTAAAAGAAAGGTTTGCGTTGGCGAACATTGAAACGCATTTTACTTGCTAAATACGCACTCAGGCTGCTTCTACGAACTCAGTAACTAACTTTGTGTTAGAAGCGCGTACGTCGAACAGACGACATTCTATCAACGCGATACGAAAGCCGAGAGACTCAAGGATCTACTATGTAAACCAATGCGTAAAATTGTACGCGTTAAAACGCGTGTTCTGGCCTAGCGAACGTCGTTGTTCCACGTCTCGTCTTTGCCTGGTTCCTTCTAATCTTCGCAGGTTCGAGGTCGGACGATCGACAAGCCAAATGTTCAAAGCGGAGACGGTTTCGTTTTAAGTCGAATCTATCGCGGAAACGAGGGCAGCGGTTTCTTTGATGCGGGTAAAACGAATTTCGCGCGAATATTGTCCGAGAAGGAACTCGGGGAACGCGTCCCTGGCCCGAGGTCGCGTTCTCCCGGGATAAATCCTACGGCTACGAATCCCGTTGCCCGATAATTTCGTTTTTTCCCTCTTTCCTCGTTGGTGCTCCGTTCGCTTCTTTACTGGCCGCAATGCAATAACATCGTTCCCCGGACCACTCTTTGACGTTACCCTCTTTTCTAACGGAGCCTCGGCGAACCGCTTTACCGGAAAAATAGAAAAGAAAATTAACGACGTCAGTGAAAATCTTCTTACCAAAAACCATGCCGGTTACACCGAGTTTTTTTTCTCCCTTCCCCGTTGTAGACGTTAGCTCCGGGTTAGAAGGATATCCTCTTTGTTACACCGTAATTCCTCTTTCTTTCGCCTGCCCCGTCCCCCTCTCTCTCTCTTCACCTTCTTTATTTCCACCTCAACTTCTCCTTTTCTTTCTGCCTCTTTCTCACCACCTGCCATCTATCCTTCACTCTCGCACGTCCTCCCCCTCGTTCTTCTCCTTCGTTCGTTGACCGTAAAAGTCTACGTAGACGTGTGTTGCTGGTTTTTCGGCCTCGTCGTATCCTCCTACAACGTAACTTTCTTACGTCACGTTCAAAGCCACGTCTCGTTATTCTCGCAACTTTGCGATCGTTAGTTCCGCTAGGAAGGGAAACTGCAAGAGAAACAGGCCGACTAGTACGTTTCCCCTACCGGCGACGGTAATTCACGCTCGGGCCGCATTAATTATCGATCAATCCGTAAGCTGTTGAGCCCTCTCTGCTGGCGCGCTTACCGGCTGCTCGCTTGTAGGAATTCTTTTTATGGGTTAAACGATGTAACAGGATTCAAGGTTGATCGGAATGTAATCTCTCTACACCTATAGGATTTTGATAGCCGGAAGAAAGGAGAAGAAACTACTCGATGTTCGAGTTTTTGGTTGAGAGTTTCGATCGAGGATGTTAGATAATACGACAGGCACTGTATCTAACGATAAAATAACGCCGATAGCTCTCGAAATTCTCTCTCTTTCTCTTTTTCTCAACAGTCTTATGCTTAGATCGCGACGAAGACGCGTTTTCTTTCTTTTCTTCTTTCTTTTTTTTTTTTTTTTCGCACAACACAGATTTTTCGCTCGATTTTCGAACGCTCGTCACGCCGTGAATATTCGTATGGACGCGTTTCAGGGTGAAACAAAATTTGATAAAAGAAGCCTGCTACGGCAATTGCGGCCCGTAAATTGCGAGAGAAACGGGGATCGTTTATAGCCAGCCAAGACACGTTTATGAATTATCTTTACGACCTGTGAAATTTGTGACACGACGTTTTATTTAATCGACTCGGGTGAATTACGGGCCGTGACCTCGGCTTGCCTGCATATCGACTGTTCTCTCCGTAATCGTGCACGGATTTCAGCCACGGCAGGATTTTGTCGACGGAAGGACACTACCGGGGCTTTCCACGAGATTCGCAGAGATCAGAACGGTGTTTGTTAATATCGTTAAGTCCGGTTTTCGCTGACAAGACTGTACGCGACGGCTGTTCCTCCTCAGTTGCTTCACTGCCGTTTCCATTAACGAGACTAACGCGTACAACGTCGACATCGTCCCCTCTCCGCTTGCGGTACAGAATGCAGGTCTACGATGATTCCTCTTTTTATTAAAAACGAGCCGTCACGCCGGTGCGATGATCGATCGACGTTGGCCAAGTTCGCTGTTCACGATGTTCGCATAATTTATACGGAGCGACGAAAAAATTCCTCGTGTACCGCGCTATTTCAATTTCCTCCGACAGTCTTGCGTGTCATCGGCTGCGTTGCGTCGTTCGCTGATTCCTGATTCTCGAATGACTGTCGTCAGATGTTTTTCCAAACGGACCAAGTTAGTCTGATAAAACGTAAATAGCACGCTTAAAATAATTTGTACAAATAATAGCGTCCGAATACAAAAATAATCGATCGATCGACAACTTTGATTTCTTCGTGCAATCGTGTTCGTTGCGAGACCATTAATTACATTGCGAGATTAAAAACATTGCGAGAGCAACTAAACGCAGAATTCGTAACGCGTTAAAAAGTCACGTGGAACTTTGTACGAACTTAACTCAGACTGAATTTGTTACTATATAGTAAAATATATTTGTCTTTTCAATGCTGAATCAATCTTCCGTTTGTGGTATGGTTTGTTCAAAGACTGGCAATTTGTTCAAATCGTTTTATACGACGATAACCTATCCTGTCCGCGACATCTCTCTATTTTAATTAGAACATTCCGCCTGCAAACCTTAAATTATCACGCATGGACGAAAGGAACATTTGTGGGTAGAACTCGCGTCCGCTGAGCGGCTGCTTCTCGTCCAGTAGAGCAACCGTACGATTAAACCGACGGTTTCCGCCGTGCTTGTTCTACGTTTCCCACGTCGTCCTTGCTCCACTTCCCATCGAGATCCCACATTGCTTTCATCGAGCGTCGGTCACGAACAAACGTTAGGCGATATTGCTTGCCGATATTTTTCACGCGTGACACCGTGCCCCGGTTTGTACGTGGCATAAGAAATCAAGGGACAGCGTATATATGTTTGAGAGAGCGTTGCGCTGAATAATGCACCAACCGATCGAGTAAGTTTCCATACTTTGCAACGGTTACTCGGGCCTCGCAACATTGGTAATGGACGGTATTAGGAAGGCAGGCGTTGGACGCGTCGCTTACGAGGGAATATTTCATAGCCGGGAAAGTTATTCGAGGCGACTAGGACGACTTTAACCGATCATTTGTCTTACGTCCGTTGGACGACGAGTATTCTTTGCGCGGAAAGAGAGAATAAAAGTGCGGCTCTTCTTGCGATAAGACAGCATCCTCTTCGACCCATTCCCTCCTTTCAATTACCGTTTAATTGGATTCGAGGAAAAGACGTGTACGTCGGCTTTGCCCAGCGTGATTATTCGAGCGGAACTCGAGTTTGCCAGAGAGAATCGTTAGGAGATCGTTGTTACCTGGTCGATGCGCCGTACTTTGGCGTAGTCCGCTTTATTTAGCCTCTGCAGCGGAGAAAATAATGTCGATCTAGTTTCGCGTTGTTTCGAAGGAAAGTATGCGCTCGGAAACTGTAGTCGACAGCGGGTTGGCGAAGATACCGAGAGATGAAACGATAACAGAGCGCTGTGGATGGCGAGAGTAAGCTATAACGAAAGAACGAATACGCAAACGAACATTAGAAAATCAATGCAGGGTACACGTTTCTGACGGACGACGAAGGACTTGGCGAGGGCCGCGAAATCAACGAATACCGTTTGCCTTGGTAAAACCGAGGCAGTGTCAATTTTCATTTGCATAGTCGGACAAGCAGATCACCGCGGTTAGATATTAAAGGCAACGAGCGAACGGTGGTACGCGCTTTGAAACGCGGTTTGTAACCGTTCGTCAAACGTTATCGCGCGTCGACTCGCGTCTTATCAGCGTATTGGCGCGGTGCGTTCTCGTTTCAAAGCGAAATTTCCTACGATTTAGCCACGTCGGCGACGCGCGTTAATTACTCAAGACTTATCTGGAGCAACATGCTGCCTGTTGTGCGCCAAGGACGGGCCAGGGAAATGCAATTACGCGTGTGTCTGAGCCCGCTGACTTTTCACACGTGTATCAACTTAATGGCGTAATAACGCTACGTAAAAAGGGAACTAACCGTGTCAAGGATGAACGATAATTCTCTTCTTTTAAGAAGAAACGAGGAAGACGAGGGCGAACTCGAGAGTCGAGACAGACTCGTTGATGCCGCAGAAGCGTATTATGACATTTTTTCCTCTTTTCTCGTTTCCTTCTTTTCTTCTCGTTTCGCGAACATTAGTTAGTTAAGATTACATTCGTGTTGTGCCTCGTTCGTAACGCGCACCGCTAAAAAAATACAGGAAACGGAAAGAGAGGGAAGAGAGAGAGAGAGAGAGAGAGAGAGAGAGAGAGAGAGAGAGAGAGACGAGAGGTGAATAAAATATAGAAAAAAAGCGTAGCTGGAAGTGCAGCCAGTCCGTTGACTGAGCGGATTAAAATGGACGCGACAGGAGGTGCTGTGAATATCACTTTTCCAGCGTGAACGATAACATTCAGAATGTTCGAGGCCACCGGGTATCTATTGAAATTCCCGCGACTCCTGTTTCAACGGATCAAATCCTACGGGTTTTCCATTTGTTACCACTGGCAGACGAGAATGTGACAACCTACTGCCCGCTGCCTTTTCAACGAATTGGAACGTAGCGTTCAGTGAAACTATAGTTACCCTTTCGATCCAACGTCGACGATATCTCTTTCGTGCGGAGAAGCATCGAAGAACATCGAAATGGGACGAAGGATCGTGTGACGGGTATTAAAGATGATTAACGTGGAATAGAATGACGAATGCGATACACCTCGCCAAGAGTATTCGACGCGAGTACAGAACGGTGTAACACACTGTCAGAGTTTTGCCACGTTCGTACGAGTATGCGTTGTTCCGTGAAAAAATAAAAAACTCGAGAATTCCAGAATTCGAGAGACCTAGAAATTGAGAACTCGACGACTATAAAAATTTACGTTCGGCCAACTCTAAAAACACTCTAAAAATCGGAGATTCGATAACTCTAAAATTAGAAAAATCGCGAGTCGGGGAACTGCAGAATATTGGAGAACTCGCGAAGAATTCGGAAATTCCAGATCCCTAAATCTCTAGAGATCGCGAATTGAAATTCTCGATAATACCACGACCTAAGGATTTATGAATGAACTGCAGGAAAACACATGATTCATTGATTCAACCGTATTGTGTAACACTGCGATACATCCAAAATGACCGTGTACTCACTGTCACCGCGGTATGTCGGAATAACAACAGCGTTGTTTCGTAACGCCGGCGAAGAACGTCCTCGTAAAGTTCGACCGCGCACATGTCCTTGTCGCCGCTCTTTTCGCGCCACTCGACCCATAAATCGCGTTGCATTTTCACGTGATATTAACACAGTTCGTTTCACGCATGACGAAGTCGCCATTATCCAACGTCTATGGGGAGCACTCTCGTCTTTAACTTTGTATCTACGTAACGACGCGATGCATCACCATACATTATACTGGACGTCTGGTGGTTTCCATATTTTCGTAGTCCCGTCGAGCTTTCTTGAGTCTCGTTTCCTCCGTATACCGGCGAGTTTTCCATGCCGCCAGTGACACGGAAGTAACGCGCGATCGATTACACGCGAAGCTTATAAATAACTTCGTTTGTGTGTGGTTGCACGATGCTCGGATTAGAAACGGAAGATCGATCTTCTTAAAGAATATCCGAGCTCGCGGAAAGCGAAGCAATCGATTAATCGGATGCTTTAATCAGAGATTATCACGATTATGGAACTGAAAGTTAACGAAGAAACCGATTTCAAATATATTGGCGATCGAGAAACAATTTAACTCGTACTCTCCTCCCTCGATAAATGAATTATCAACAAAATGTATCTGTTTCGTATAAAATCTTGATGCGCAATCCATCAAAGAACACGTTGGATAATTTGACTATTCGGCTCGGTAGGAAGTTAAAAAAGAGAATCATCCATCGTTGAAAGGAAAGAAAACGGATTACCAAGATTAACGAAGTAATCCGGGCCGATCTGGTTAATTCGACTACACGTAGCCAGCAAAGAGTTGGTTCGGCATCGAGCGAAATTGGACGAGCCTGTCCGATAATAAAAAGCGCTCTCCTCGGGGACTATTAAGATATTCGATATATCGATCGTCGTTTAAATCGTTCCCTTCGTTGATTTTATAACTAAATTTTACGATACACCACGCCATACAGTACGCGCACGCGGCGTTGTTTCAACCTGGTCGAGCTAAGAGATTCGCTAACGAGCCGAATGAATAATTTGAATTCCTGCTTTTCCATGGCTGGTAATCGGTCCATAATTCATCTGAATTCCGCTCTCATCGCACAGTTCACCGTTACCAACGGAAGGAAACGTAATGACGTTAAATGAACAGCGTTCCCTTTTCGCGGAACGGAGGGAGGTTGAACGTTTCACGGTTAGTCGACCATAGGAAAATTAATTTGATCGTTAGGCGAGAACGCGAGAACAGGATTAGAATTTGGTGTAGTGAAGCGCGAAGCAGCCAGTCGTTCGGCTTGTCCTTTTATCTCGGCCTGGTGCAGATTAGCAGGACTTAACACGGTTATTGTTTTCGTAATCCGCGAAAACATCCTCTGGTTCGGTAAACATTTTCCTTTGAATACGGCACCATACGCCACCGTCACATTCTTCTTCCAACATTCGCACTCTCTTTCACCTTTCTTCTTCCTTAATTCTTCTTTCGTATTCTTTTACGCGTGATGAACTAGACGTTTAACAGAACTCGAACGTTGAACGCGAGTGACGAGAATATCGTACCTGTCAACGGGAAATAAGTACGCACGTACATTGATCAAAGCTGATGCACGGTGTACTAGAAAATCACAAAGGCGAATTTCTTCGGTTCTTGTTACGCGTAAGGTACAGGAAAGAGCTGTGAGCTTTTCGTTGCTCCCTCCAGCGTGCACGCTTATTTGCATATTTTACGCGGAGATTGTCGTCTAGCTTTATCACGCTAGGCAAAATTTGCTTGGAGTAATGAACATCGTGATCGGTAACATTTTTATCTTAAAGCTATACTTTTTACATTATCTATGATTTCTCAGACGAATCTATTTATTTTTTATCGTACGCTACTTTTATTTACATTCGCCAGAAAATGTCTCTTGCGTCGCTGTTCGATCTCGTTACGTTAATTTATATTTTTAATTATCTTAAAATATACCCGATTCTGGTCACGTTTTCTGTTCGAAAGGTTTGACGTTCGTTCGTTATTGCTCGATGTTTAGCCTTTCGCATGGAGAAGTAACCACGATGCGAGTAAGTCATCTGCATTTGTATCTTCCATCGAATATAAAGCGACAAGTTTTAATTAGTTGTCGTTTCGCGTGATTTTATTACGCGGCATAATTACACGGGATGACAGGGCCGGGTAATAATACGCGTTTCGTTCGCAATATGCTAATTAGGTTTTCAAAAACCCCCGTGCTTGTAACAATGGACTGCGAAAATGGTAGCTCGGTTTCTAGGATGTCTACGACCGATCGATAGGCCCGTGTAGCAGAAAGCAGCTACAACGAAGAGGCAGAAACAGGTGATCGACCCGAAGCTTTCGCGGAACGTTTGATGGAAACGTTTTCGCTTCGCCGATATTCCTGAATATTTTTTCTTCTTCCTGGATAAAAGTCGGAAAAAACGTTTCATAAAATAAAAATCCGAACCTGTCGTTGCGATCCGACTTGTCGACGATTTTAACAGCTCATTGTCGAATGTTACGTTTTATCTTTAATCCGGTTCCCTTTGAAAAATAGGGAAAGTTTCTGAAATTCGTAGATCGCTGAGGAAGTAAATAAAACCGGTGGAAACGAGGCTGTTTTATTTTAATACGTAGACAATTTTGAAAATCGTAGGTATAACGTTTTAAAGGCGATATTAATCCACGAATGTCTGGGGTTTGCTTGCGCAGGATGTCCTACGAGAGCTGGGACAGAAAAAGCCGCAGCTGGACGAGCTGGTGCATACCGCGGAAGCGCTGCGTGCGGACACCAATAGACAGCAAGTGCACGGCAAAGGTAAGCTCATTCTCTTTCACCCTATTTCAACCCGTTTCAGCTTTCAGAAATTTTTATTTCGCGTTTCCATTTAATTCGACTCGCTCCAACCTAATTCTCGTTACGCGGTTATTCGCAGCTTACAATTCCCAAGTATTTCGAATTACGAGCGCTATTCGTTAGGACAGGTGATGATTCATTATCAGTTAAACCGTGAAATGAACGTCATCGCGGAAGATCGATATCCGTATCGATAGCCAACGACCTTAATAAGTTTTTGTCGTCGCGATTGATAAGGGTGCACGGTTACTGCTTGCCAAGCACTTTTCAGGCCCCGGCAAATTTCAGAAGTTTAATTATCGGCCTTGATTGTTCGACCAAAGCTTGTAATAAATTGAACCATCTGTTCCACGGGATAGCTACTTATTATACGAAGTATCTTGCTCCAAGCCGTTCTTTTCGATCGTTTCTTACGTTCGATTGAACGGATCGCGTGCAAAGGATTTTTCCTCTGTCAGCGGTGTTCTTATAAAATCGTCAATTTGTCTTTTCTTCTACCTGCAACTTGATTCCGTAATAAGTGCGGATATCCGAACGTCGTCCTAATGACATTGTAGGAATATTAGGTTATAAATAGCTCTTACTCGTGAAATATAAAATAAAGTAAAATAATTTACTCACTTTGACGGTCGTTCTTTGCCTTTGCTTTGGTCGACTACCGTCGCTTTTATGAGACCAGTTTCTTTTTTTCTTCTTTTTTTTTAAATTTAATCGGCACTTGAAAACGAGGCAAATAATTTCTGTGTTCGATAGAGCTCTATCGAAGCGAAACGATCTACGAATGCACTGAAAAGACCAGCAATTTGTGAGTCTAATGATCCAGCGAAAGCGAATGCTCAGGAAATGACTATAATCCCGGTGCTGGGATTATACTCTTAAATTAAACGATGTAACTGTACGAGGGCAATTGGCAAATAAATAAATAAATTCATATGATCGTAGTAATCATAGTCATATAATAACAGCGCTCGAAGCGGCAAAGCGTTGACGCGATTTTATTTTCCCAAGATCTTTCAACTCCGACGATTCTTCCATTCTTAAAGGTCTCACACGCAATCGATTTTCTACGTGGCATCCAGCGTGCTAATCTAACGCTGCGAGTTCTCCGGATCGTTCCACGTGCGTTTTCCATACCGCAACGCTAGTACTCGATTCTCGATCACTCGACGAGCATCGACTGCCCAATATTTTCTCAACGGTAATTGCAGCCGTTAATTGGCGACTCTTTGGTCTATCTGGGTGGATTGAAAATTAGCTCGGCTAATCGTTTGGGGCGAAGCGAGGGATCCGATTGATTTGGAAACTTTTTAAATGCCCGCGAATCTGGCGCGGATTGACGCGATAGAGGGTCGAGCGCAGAGATTAACGGCGATGCCGTTAATTGTTTCAAGAGCCCTGGAAAACTCTCTCTCCCGCCGATGTCGCATTGTTCCTTCTATATTAGCGTGCCGGTGCTTGTCAGTCCCGTCTGGTACTGCGCCCGTGCATTACAGCCAGACGATTCTTTCGCCCATTGTTTTCAGCAGGCCGCCCACTCTGCGTGAAACAGGGAAGAAAGGGTTCGCATACCGGGCGTATCAACCAGTTGGTTCCTGTCTCTTGCGTTATGCGTCGTAAACTACGTTCCTCCTCCAGCATTCTTATTAATCGCACCTGCGCCCACTGTTACCATATTTCACGCTATTAAACGTCTTGGTTTCGCGTGATTATCGGAATTATCAGAATCATGGATGTTGACGGAAATTCGTGTCTTTCGTAGATACAAGAAAGTACCAACGAATCCAGCGTCTTTTCCTTCTTTCGCTTAAAACATATTATTTTCTATCTTTTTCGATGATACGCTTTTGCATTATCGAGATGTGTATAATTTTATGTGCTAGACTAGATTAGCCGCGTGGTAGTGATACATGTATGTGAATATGAACGTGTGCAAGTATGTGTGGGCGCGGCGCCTCGAAAACGATTTTATGAATGTAAATTGTTCGGTCTACCACCAGAGAACCATTCTAATATAAATTCTAAGCGTAAAATTAGTGTTCCTATACCATTATTTCGGCAGTTAAGATTCATAATTCTCAACGTGCATCTTCAAGTTTTATATATACGCGCAAACATTCGCGGTATGACAATCGTATACATCGAATCGGTGAATTTTTCGTCCAATTGCGTTAATAATTCCACGATATAAAGCAATGGATAATACTGTAGACATCGAAGAAATTCTTATTCCTGGATATATAGTATGCAACACTGATCGTGCAATAATAATAGGACAATCTAGTACGATTTGAATGGACAGGAAAGAAAAAAAAGATTCGGTGTCGCGATGCTGCTTCATAATCCTTGTAAAAACTCTACTTCGTATGAAACTTGCGACATCGAGGTGAAAACTTGTAATTCGTCTCTCTTTAACCTGATCGGAACGTATATACTGGAAGAAAAATTGTGCGTCGAAAGTTGGCCAAGTTTATCGTTCGGCGGTACATAGAAAAATAAAAAGGTGGCCGTTTTATCGATCTAAATATCGCTCGTACTCGCAAGCTGTCGGTTTACGGGTAGCAGCCCGATGTCTGGTTCTCCGTCTTGGCTGGCGTGCACGTGCCTCCTCGAGATTGAACCGATGCTGAAGTGGCTCGACACGGCAACCTCGGGTATATCGAAAGGCGGCCGTATTTTGGCCAACCTCTCCACGCCAGATTTTTCATAACGGTCACGTTATCAAGCCGCGGCAAATGCCCACCTAGTCTGAAGTGCTGCTGTTCCCTCGCAGTCTTTAATTACCAGCACGAAACACTGACATGCTAACGCTCTCGCGTTTCACCGCCGTTTCTTCTATGCATCCCCTGTATTATACGCTCGAATTGTTCCGTGCCTTCTTCTACTTTGTTTCTACGTAGAAACGCGCTTCTAACTTTTTATATTATACGTTGAACCACTAACGACGTGTATCTCGTTTCTCGTACGTAAGGAATTGTACAGAGGAACAAATCGGATATCACGATTTCTTTTTAATTAAAAGTAAATCGAAAATATTCCATTGTCGATGCACCGATTTACATTACCATTCGACGTTGCGAGTATTCGTATATAAAGCAAATACGATATCTCCGATTAGCGAAGATTCCACTTGAAATCTATTAAACGTCGTCCTCTCGTTTCTCGGAGAAGAGAAATACACGAGGAACGTCCGATGTTATCGTCAAAAGTTAACCGTGCAAAAACGACTTCATGAAACATTCAAAGTTCCCTTCTGCTTTACGTAAACGTTTCCTATCTCCGCGTAAAATTACCGTGGAATCTTTTCGATGGCTCCAAAGTGCATCGAAGCTAACGTTTCAGCCAGAAGGTATCGCTTCGTCTTAAAGTACAATGGTCGTTCAGATTCTCATATCGCGTACCAGTTTATTTCTCAGACAGATGTACGTGGATGAATGCAATCGGCTGATATATACGTGGCGTTGATTCCTTTTCCGCCGGATTTCGTATTCGTCGCTGATACTTTCGCGACTATCGACGAGTAACGCACCAGAGGCAGACGAAAAACGGTAGAAAATGTCTCGAGATAAGCCATTGTTCCCGCTTTTATCCCGACGGTTACGTACAGTCAACGATGCAACTTTCTTTGAGGCAAATTCCACGCATTGTCTTGAACCGTGTCGCGAAACTGGCGTCGCTCGATCGAATACCAGATCTCCTTCGGCATTGTTGCCAAAACTCTCGCTTGCGAAATTAAATTCTTCCGTGTCGTTAATTAAATCCCTCTATTAGCTGGATAGGGTGGCAGATTCGGGTCTGATGAAACCGGAAGGCAAATTAACTCCAGGTGTGAAATCGTTTCCGGGACTGAGTGTTGTAAGAATGTAAAGCGACTCGCGATCGTTCGCCTCAAATATTTCCTGTCGAACAGCGAATATAGTTTCTGGTTTTCGTGCGAAATAATTATAACACAAGCTCGATTCATGATCATATGTAGGAGAAGAGATATAAATTAGATAATTCTAAAATGAAATAGCATTTCTGAAATTTTAAAGCGGAGAGAAGAACTCTGTCAAATTCAAATTACCAGCGATTTGAAATATTTCTATCGTCGCCGTAATAGTTTTAAAATAACAGGGAAAGAATGTCGCGTTGCCTAATTTTCGCGAAGGAACACATTTAGAGTTCGTTGCGCTGTCAGTCAATGTCGTATTACCAAAATCGTTCGATGAAGTCGGACGCGTCTTTTTTCCTTCCCCTTGAAACTTTCCAACTTACTTTTCAGCTACTTTTATCGAGAGACCCACAGCTTCGAAACTGGTTGTTTTCTTTGTTACATTAAACGTCGTATTAAGCTCTCCCGTTTAATCGTACAGTTCGTTAAAATCGGAAAATCAATAGAAACGTGTCTATCACGCTCTTTCCGCCCGCGACCTTTACTTTATTATATTTGCAATTGCAATTTCCAATTCAAGCAGCCTCCAAATCCGTGAAAGAGAAATAACAACAACGTCGATATTCACATCCGTGTATTTACCAAAATTCACTCTGTACAGGATTCACTGGGCGTAACCATTCCATTTGCATAAACAGATTCCTACATATTCGAGCTGCTTCATACGGTAGATGGAAAATCGCGGATATATTAATAACAATTATTACAAGCGCGTTAACAGTTGGTCGGATCGTTTTCGGTTGACGATAATGCAGCACGGACGGTGCGTTCTCGAGGTTGGTTCGGGAACCTCTCGGCATTGCATTCCTGCGTGCGGCTTTTGGGACACACATCCGTCGACCATGGCGATAGGACGGTGTGCGAGATAGCAACCGACTCGTACCCCAGGAATGAAGGCAAGAGCCACTTCAAAGCCGACAGCGTTTCTGTGTACGCGTGTGTTCACCACGTGTGCACCACGATAGGACGAATACACGTGCACTGTGCACGCATCCCTCTGGCTATAAACCGTGCCAATAACGCACCCTATTCTTGTCGCGTTACGTAGTCGACGCATGCCCCTTACAAACGTTTCGGATTTTTAACATTACAACGCGAAAGAATATTCCAGGGAATTTTACGGTTGGGTAACGTGCAGCATCCGGTGTCAAAGTCAATTTTCCAATTTGATTTTTCGATATTTTTTCATCAAATCTACCGATGAAACTGTTCCGGTCATTTTCACGTTGGTTCGTTAAAATTTTGTTGCTTCTGTGTTTGCTTAATTCCGGTTCAACGCCTTAGTCCGGTAGAGGGTAAAAAATGTTTTAACGTTAGTGCAAACAACCTTTTGTCCTTTTTTTACAGTTCGAAAGAAAGATTATCAGCTTGCTAAAAATACTTACATTTGCGTTGACTATAAGCAGACGTTGAAAAAAAAAAAAAAAACAATCGTGAAACAAAGGAGGTAGGAGAAATTGTACCAATATACCCGAAAGAGCCGATGTATTTTATTTTCCGAAAATGAGACACCAGAGGCGTTGATAGGCGAAAACCGCAACCTGTTGCGAGGAAGTCAGAACTTGGCATTCTCTTTATACGGATGATGTTTCATAATGGAGTCGATGAAGCATGGCTCTGCTTCTTGGAAAGTACCCATTCGCTTCGCGAGCCAAGGGTTATTCAATTTTGACGACTCACCGAGTGGAAGAGTACGATTGACCTAACTTTTATGGCCTTCCCTATGATTCGTTGAAAGATATTTCGCGTGATAAATGGCACACCGTATAAAAACTTTGCAAAAATCACACGCTTAGAAAAACACAAGATACAATTGGTAATAAAGCTATACGAAGTAGAATATGGCATATATACGATGTTGTATTTTCCAAGTAAATATACAGAAGCGATTGATACCGAGTAAACACGTCCACTCGCCATCGATACCCATTTGTCCGTTATTGTCTTGTCCACTATCCTGATTAACCGAGTGTTTGTCCAGCTTTTTCGGTCGTAATAACTGTAATCTTTATTCTCGCGGCAAATCAAACGCAAACGAGCGAAAGAAGAGAACAGAAAACGGGGTGGCAAACGCTATAAGATAATTTGCCTATCCACAAAGTTTGACGCTTTTCCTTTTCCTTCGAGCTATACGCGACGTGGACGAAGCATTTTCGTTGTTCGAAACAACGACGTCTAACCACGTGGTAGACGTAAACACGAGTTGCAAATGGTAGGAAAACATCTCTTTCGAAGCGCGATATCAATGTTCTTCGATCGGTAGACCTGTTTAATGGGACGTTTCTTTCGTAAGCTGTTTAAGATTCAGAGTCGAACCTTGGTCCACGTGTACTTAAGTTTCACTTACGGTTTATCCTTTCTACTACAAATGGCGTTTCTCTGGTTCGTGCGGAAGTGGTTCGCGTACTTTTCTGGACAAAACTTGCACGTATACGGGACGGCTACCACACCGCTTGGTCGTCTCGCCACTTCGCAATTACCCCGAATCTATGGCGACTTAAGAGCGTTGCATATCTCCCAAATTATACGTACTTTAGGTAACTTATTGCGACTAAAGTATCAGTACGCGTCCCGGCTTCTCGCCTAATTGCTTAATTATGTCAATTAATGGGGGAACGGCGGAGCTTGCCAGCTGTGTTTCGCTTCCTCTCAGAGGATGAAGTATGTCCGGAACGTTTCAGCCGCTGACACCCTTCGCCTCGGGCTTTCAGGTAACGAGAGAAGGGCTCTTTGATTTTCAAGCAGGCAGTTTTGTTATTCGATGCAGAACGTTAATTGTAAATTGTTAATTATTCGAGATACATGGTTAGTTGGTTCCAAGTCTCTCGATTTGTTCGCTTTCCAATTGTTGATTTACGTATTCGCCTTGTTTGTTTATAAACTTCTGTCTGTTTACGCCCTTGTTTCATTTACTCTTATCAGATTCCTTTAACGTGATTTATTCCTCCCGTGTGATATAGCAGAAATTCAGCTTCGCATGTTAAAGTCGATCTACCGGAGACGGTGTACGAGAAAGTGTTAAGAGTGAAGATTAATAGATCGTCGAGGGATCGAGTTGAAGATCTAATCCCTTTGGTTTCAGCTACCGCTTTAGCGCTTTGGTTTCAAAATTCATTAAGCTACTCGGAATTACACAAATACGTCAAACGTTAGACGCCTATAAAACATTTGCTCTATCATTGTTTAAAGCGAATCCGGAATCAAAAAACGCCGTATCTTTGTTCGCAAGTTTGAATTTTTCTCTTGAAATAGTTTCTTTAAATTAGCTGTTAAACCATCTTGATTACAATTCCGTTCTTTATCGAAACCCTTTGATCGACGATGACTACGCATTTCGAGACGTAAGAGCGCTCGTTGCCAGGCAAATAGGAACGCTTATTCCACGACAGAGGTGCGTTTTCTTCCGCTTTCGTTGCACGTTTCACGGAGCATAGGAGAACTTGAGGGGAGAAAAAACGAGAGTGGAGAAGAAGCAGCCGCGACAAACATAATGGGAAATCGTTGATGGAGACATTATACTTCCTCCATTACACACGACGAGAGCGAAGTTGCTTAAGGACCGCGTCGCTGTTTGGGAAGATTGCTTTTTCTCTCTCGAAAAGGCTCGCTCTACCTCCGGCAGAAGGCAGAGCTCCGTCGTTCCGTACACGGTCCAAGTTGTATTACGACATTAACGAGCTAATTGGATTTAAAAGTACACCATGCCTCTCTCTCGTTCCTTGTTTTTGACACATTTTCTTCTTCGATGCCTGGCAAACTTTTGTGGTTTCCCGAACGACAAGCCATCGTATACGATGTAATTTGTGGCCGAGACTACATATTAGTTTGGGTTAAGGTGATTTCGCTGCAACCACCGCTGCTGTTGTTCCTTCAGCCTGGAAAGCATTACGTCGTACCTGTAATATTTAACGTTTAATGGCACCGATTGTAAAGAACGTTTTCGATATGAATGGCAAACCTCGTTACAAACGCTGTCGTTTCGCGTCTTTTGTATTTCGAGATAAAAGTGATAATTTGTGATTTACGAAGCCGTGCGAATATTAGGCCTTTAAATCGTTGCTGTTCTTTTAAACTGGCCACGTTACACTCTTTATAAAAACATGGTTTCATCGATCTCTTGATCCATTCAACGCGTTCAACTCCGAATTGCTCGGCTTTGCTGGAAATCTCGTTCGATTCCCGGAGAATGTAGGTATTTTCAGTGGATCTCTGGCGGAAGGTGAGTCTCGGGTGATCTCGCGAACAAAAACACGATGAATTCACGTGGAGAGATCTGACTGGCCACGTAGTATCAGCCTCACGATTTATCCATTTGTCAGAAGCTGCGCCATTCAAACGGTTTCAAGATATCAGCTTCGAGAATTCAAAACGTCTTCGTGTAATCTGGCCGCATACAGAATGTTAGAAAATGCGAGTCGAAAACTTTGCCAAACTGCATCGTTCGCCGAGAGCAGCCGAAAATGTGTTCGATCAGCATAGGTTTTAGAATCAATCATCTCGATGTATCGAATTTCGTATTCATCGTATCGATATTTAAATGGAACCGTCTGATCAATCGTCCGAATCTTTTGCATATTTTGTGGCGAATAAAGAAACAACGTCGCGAGCTTCAAACGAATGGTAAACGCGTGATCGCATCGAATTCGCAAATGTCAATTTCCCATCGAAAAGGAAACATACAGGTGCAAAATTTGTTGCGTTTTTAATGGGAAACGATCGGCTTTGCGATCTATCTTGATTGCACATTTTTGTACATCTCTCAGCGAGTACTACAAGCTCGCAAAGTCAAAGCAGATGCTCTTTCTGCGTAAATCCTCGCTTTAAACTCCGTTAAGTTACTTCGGTCTTAAATATCTTCGTTTCTCGAGACAAAAGAGCGTGGAAGTATGAAACTTGGGAGCCGCTTTACGGAATGCCAGAGTCGATTCGCAGTTTTTCTAGCCGTATCACGGGATTCCATAGAAAAAGTGGTAGGGCTGAGCATGCACCGGTTCTATTCCCGTCACGTAGTAAATGCATCCGAGGCAATTTTACAGACGCGTCATCCGAGCATTTTCATTTTCGTAGCCCAAGTATTCCGGCATAACCGTTTCGTTGGTTGTCATAAATCATGGGTGTGTCTGACGTTTACACATCCTCGCACGCGCTCGTTTCCATGCAAGTATCTCGACGTGGCCTTGCCTTGGTCGTTGCATTATTCGCTATAGCTACTTTCCTACAACCAAGTAAGAATCGTGTTTCGGCCCTGGCTAAGAAATTCGTATCTTTGGCGATACATTTTTATTAACGTTCGTCAAGTAAATAGCGCGCGTACCAATTACAAAACGAATTGGGATAGTTAATTTTCAAATTTCGTTTAAACGCTCGGTGTACAGCGAGAAATCACGGAAACGAAAGAGGAAAAGAAGAACGTCAACGATTGGAAAAGACGTATGGTGGTATTTGAGGCCAGGGGGGAAAACCGACGGATCGCAAAACCTTTCTTCGATTGTACGTGCATCTTCGATCGAGGATATCTAGGATAAGATGCAGGATTTTTCTTTCTCTGTTTCTTCGTTTTTTCAACCGGCGTTCTTGTGGATCCGACTTTAATAATTCACGTCACGCAGTCTCCGATACGGCAGCCAAGGAAATACTCCTGGGGAATTTGCTTTCGGTACACGGGAATGGCTGCGTGTCGATATATTTTATTTACTGCCCCCTCCTCTCCATTTTTCCATTGATTCCTCGTCACCGGTTGATCTATGGATTTTCCTCTGGCATTCTTCAACATCTGTGCTTCGAATCGCGTCGCTACGTCCATTCTTGTACATTTATCCGTACATCAGCGAATCACCTCTCCCGACTAACGTTTTATATCATTTTACGCGGCCAGGGAAAGAAGAAGATCGTAAGCTCGTACACACCCTACCTATTCGTTCCTTTTCATAGCCTTCTCATTCCACGTCCCGCGATTGCTACTTATTCTTATTATGGAGATTGTTTCAACCAACAACCTGCACCTTGGACGTTCCATTTTTGTTCATATATATAGTCTGGTAAGGTTGTTCTCGCAGACAGTCGTAAATCGCTTATACGACGCAACATTTCTTATACTTTTTTTGAAACGAAAATAACAGAGTGAGCGCAGAAAGGATGAAACGAGATATCCGCGAATAATCTTGATCTTTGATATTTATTTTCTCTAGTTTTTAAAAATTTGTATTAATCTACGTTAGTTCTAGAATTTCTGTATTTTCCGTTTCGAGCTACGAGTAATCTTCATTAATCTTCTAATTGTATCGATAATGGTTTGCTCCTGATAAACATACTTTGCGGTAGATTCAAAGGCACCGGAACATCAGAATGGTATAAAAAAGCGAAGTCTTCTGAGATAGCTTCTTTGCTCCCTATCCTTTGTTCCCCTGAAATAAGACTAGCAACGAAAGTAGACAAATTCAAAGGAAGATAATTCCTTTCCTCCGGTAGACGATCCTAAAGTTCGTAGGGAGGCGAGCCGAGGGGATCGAAATACCTTCGGAATAAATGCACGTTGATTGGAAAAAGACTCGTCCGAATTGTTCGTAATGAGTTTCGTGGCAAAATAGAAGCATCGAGCGTAATGTTCGTTTAATTCGCGCGAAAACGAGGCCTTTTCCAAAGAGATGGCTTCGAGATTACGAATCTTTGTGTAGTACCTTTTTCCTACACCTTTACGAATGCTTTTAAACGTTGAACAAATTTCTTTGGACGATCGAAATTGCAATTTCACTTAGCCTGAAATCCTTAATAGAATCGATCGCAAAACTCTCTGAATATCGAAATATCCCGAAGAGTAAAATCGTTCCAACTCGACTTCGCCTGTACCAAACGATTATCACGCGAATCGATATCAACGTCTTCTATAGTAGTTAATGCCAATGACAGCGAAAATAATAGCGTAAAGACGTGGACTTCCGTCCCCAACGTTGTCCATTTTCAGTTGCACCCTCGACAACAACCCCCGAAACAGTACCGCTGCTGCCCCTTCGTCCTACCGTTAGCGCCAAATACAATTTTACGCGTTTCAGGTCTTTACGCTTCTCGTCCCGCTGTTTTCTCGTCTTCGTCAACCGTTTACTGCGCATTTCACGTTAGTATTGAAACGCAAACGCGTTTATCGCGTTCGTTACCAATGGGCTACTTAACAATTCTTTTCTCTCGCCGGTCGCGTTTCAGTAGCCGGATGTTTCGTATATTTTATAATCCATGCATCTGGATCGCGCGTGCGATTTTCGCGCTGGCAAATGCGAACAATACCGTCATCACCGGGACGTATCGCGATTCGCGCTTCCGGTGAGTGCGAACGCGGCTGAAAACCATGGAAAATCCGATTATTCGTATCACCGGCGCGTACGCGAGAGAGTAGAGGATATATGGAGAGGAAGAGGCGGAGAGAAAGACAGAGAAAGAGAGAGAGAGAGGGAGCGAGAGAGGGAGAGAGATATCACGTCCTGGCCGGATTTCCAAAGCCGACACCGCATTTGCGGGGAAATTACAATATAACGCGCGCCCTCTGCGTAAAGCGGAATTTATTACGGCGCGTTTACACGCGTAAAACACAGGTAAGCGACGTCGATCGACGCAGGGAATTGGTGGTGCGTGAAAAGTGGTCGGCTCGTTCAATGCCCGATTATCTTGCTTGCTTAGAGCGTAATCGCTCGTTTGTTCGATCCATTTGCTCGTCTGTGCGTCGAGGAGCGTTACAGCAACGTTATCTGGCAATCGGATGGATCGTCATTCTAAGAATTTGAATCGGAAACGAAAGAGGTAGATCTCTCGTCATCGTGTCAAACATTTTTAAATAGTCGCATAGCATTGCGATATCCGCGGGATGAAATATAATATTTTGGAAAATATAGATTATCCGTGACTGGAATAAAATTTTAGGGAAGGAATGGGACCGGAAGTTGAAGGATTCTATTAGCAAACGCTTGCTCAAGATGTCAGCATCGCAGGGAGCTAATATAGATAGTAATTAATCAAGCTGATATAGGGAAACGAAATTGAACACGTAGCCGAGCGGAGAGCTGTACGTTGGTAACTTAACGTCCGATTTTCTAGATCTACTTACGTTAAGGAGTACATTTCCGGTCTGCGTTTCCTAAACTGGCATCTCCACGATGCCTGTGAACGAATCGAACGCTAACGAGCGTACCTTCGTCCAGTGCGTCTCTAGGCTTCCACCCTCCGTTGGGACATTCATTATAGGCGAGAAAAGAATTCCAAGGAAGGAAGTTATTAAAGTTTCTTTTCACGTAGGGTCAGAAACGATTGCGAGACAGGGAAGAGGCAGGGTTAAAGAACGAGAATGTCCCGATTATGAGTTTTACGAGCGAGCCGCTAGGTCCAACGCACGACAGAGCACTTCGTCAAAACTCGTTGAAAATTGTGGTAATGCTAAGGATTTTCCCTTGGAGGAACGAGCAACCGTTACGCACGCTCCACACGTTCAATATTCGATCCCGAATCTTCCTTTATCAAATTTCTGTCAGATTGGCGAAAATATGCTGCGTTCGCTCGGATCATCGATGCGATTATCTAAGGGCTTCTTTCGCTAGCGTTTTACCTTGCTTGGTAGCGCTACGGAAACTCGTATCTTTACACCGTCCAACTTTCGAGAGTCGGTACAACTTTTAAAACTCGTAATCTTTTGCTTAATATTCCGGGATAGATTGCTCCGTGACGGTAATCCAATCGCCGTAACGATCTTCTTCGAGGTACTCGTGCTCCGTTCTTTTTTTTTCTTTCTTCCTTCTATTTTCCTTCGCTTTTATCGTCGATGATGTTCGATCGAAGGTAGACCGTGCAAGGAGCAGGCGTGTTTGGTGAAAATTAAGAGGCGCGCAAACTCGAAAGCTCGGCCTGCAAGACGGTGTTCTCGATGAGAGTCCGCGTGGACGAGCGGTAAATTAGTATCGCAAGCTGTATCGGTCAGGCGAGATTATCCCGCAGCGAGCGGGATTCTACGATTTACAGGAAAAGCATTTTGCGGAATAAGAGTGTTCTCGAATCTGCTGGCGAAGATAAGGGTAGATTACGTATAGGCGCGGTGCTTAACTTCCTCCATATAACGTTCCACACCGGCAGGGAACGATCTCGTTCGTTGAATTTTTATGGTTGTTCGCCGTACCGGCTGTAACGCCCTAGAAAGTACGATAGTATTATTACGCCAGGAGATCTTGAAATATTGCCTGGCCGTATATTTCATGTAAGTGGGCGATTCCGTTGTCTCGGACTGAGAGAAGTGGCAGGCAAGAAGACAGTGGCAGAGAGACAGCACAGGAGATTCGATCGAAACTTGCATTTATTCCATTTCGTTTGTGTCCCTTTCAATGAGACTGCCGTACTCGCGCAACACGAGAACGTAAATCACGTTGCAACAATGGGATGGAAAAATTGCCAGCGTGTACTTATCGAACTCTCTGATACGAGAGACCTTGCGGGTCGTTGTACTGCAAAGTACCGGCGATATCGTGCTACCAATGTGTTATCGATCAAAAGCAAGGAATTAACACCGTGATTCTAATTTTAAATTTACAAACTATAAATCGAAGAAATTGTACGCCAACAATAGCATCGGAGAATTCGCGATGAGTTGGGAGAAAATAAGAAAAGTCTGTTATGAAAATTCTATCGTCGATCGAACGAGCTTTTATAAAAATACCATGGATTTCTTATAGAACGATAGAAATAGACCACGTTCAAGGTATCCTAGAACATCAACGTACCAATCTTCCTACGAAATTTTTCCAATTTTATAAACGATTAGATCAGGGCAAGGATCGTCGCAGACCTATCGAGCGTTTGGTAAACATCGCGCGCGGATTCCCCTGGGCTAATAGACGATTTCGGGAATTTCGCTCGTTCTTCCACCCTCCTCCTTCCCTCCCACCCTTCCACGTTTCACGGTCGACGAACGAAATATTCCTGCCATATTCCGCGGAAAAGCATTACCGAAACGAACACCGTCGTCGACGTTCTCTTCTCCCGACTTTACCACCGTCTGCCGATGGAAGACGAGCGATCGTCGATCGGATCGCAGTGTTTCCTCGTTGGCCACGGAAATCAGTTTCGACAACCGCGAAATGGCGCTTTTTCAACCTGTCATCCGCGCGTTTCGGTCAATCGATAGTTACGCGTGCTGCCTTTTTCTCTTCTTTCTTTTTTCCGTTTCTTTTTTCCTCTTCGGTTTACTCTCGCCTGCCACTCCACGCAACGCAACAGTTATTTTTGTCATCCATTTCCACGCAGAATTTAATATCCGACCGGTTGGTTACGGCGATTAATCGCGCGCGGATCGCGTCCGATGGAATTAAACTTTCTACCAGTTAATTGCAGTTTGCATACAGGATTATTAGGTACGTGGAAGCGCGGCCGGTTTCGTCCCGCGTTTTGTCGATACCGATTTAGCCTCGACACACTAGCCATTTTGCGGTCGTTTCTTTAATTCACGTTGATCAAATTTCGCGGTGGTAATTGATATCGATATCGCTGTTTGTCCATATTAGCCGTTGTTCCGCGATTTATCCAATTTAACGTAATTTCGGGCTCCAACGATTTACAATTTTACGGTTTTTCGTCTTACGGTTGGACAAAAATTCCATCTCCTTCGGACGCGATCGATCATCGATCTTTCACGGTCATCGGAGACGTAAACGGCGTGCAAACGATTGAACGATAGGCGACAAAACGGCGGCGACAAGGCGAAACGTTGCCACGCGTCGGAATTCGATTTTCCTAGACGGAACCGCATGCGAGACGACACGTCGACGCGCGATAATTAACGGTTAGCATTGTGACGACAAAATCGTAGCTGGCGAAATGTGTGTTCGTCGGTAGCGAGGAACGCGCGATCCCAGTGGCGAGCTATTCGCCAATCGCGCTCGTTACGACGAGGACGATGTAACTTGCACGCGGGACTACTTTACCAAGTCCATCGACCGGCGCCAGAGAGCGAGAAACTACCGGAGTAGGTTGGCGTTCATTAACATACAACCACCGTAGTCGTCGTCGTCGTCGTAGTAGTCGCCGTGGTTGGTATCATCGTGAGTGTAACGACGACGACGAGTAATTACGCACGCCTAACGCGCTTGTGTACAACTCGCGACGAAGGTGGCCGGAATACCACGCACGAGCCCGCTCGTTCGCCTGTGTCGTACGTGCTGGCCTAGAGACGCGCGTAGGCGCACCAGCCAGCCGGGCACACACGAGCCTTTCCCATGTACCTGGAAGAAGAAAGGCTATGGATAGTAGGAGAAGAGTACGGAAGAGCGAGAGAAACTGGTTTGGGGGCTTAGAAAGATAGAAAGGATGGGAAGACGAGAGAGAAAGGTAGTAGACGACGTTGTATATCCGAGGGATGGCAGAGTTCGAAGTTGGAGGGCGTAGAAGAAAGGCAGAGAAGGGGGATGAATAGTAGTACCGTCGTCAGTATCTACCTGGTGCACCGGTAGTCGAGGGGATAGACGAGAGGTTATTCCACCTACACAAGAGAAACGGTGCCGGTAGAGCTGCTCTGGTGGCAATGGATAGTGGTCGAAGGACAGAGAGAGAATTCGGTGCTGGGTTGTGCCGATGGTAGAGTCGCCGTTGATGGTGGTTGTAAGGATGGTGGCTGGTGATAGTGTGATGGTAGAAGAAGGTGGTGGTAGATAGAGTGGGTGGTAGTGATGGAGGGTAGGACGATGGTGGTGGTGGTAGTGGTGGTGTAACGCAGCGGTGACAAGGACGATGGTGGTAGAACGGTGGTGGTAGTTGTAGCAGTAGGAGCGGTGGTGGTGGTGGTGGTGGTGGTGGTGGTAGTGGCGGCGGCGGTGGTGGAGGTGGTGGTGGCGACGGCGGTAGTGGTGGTAGTGGAGGAGAGGGTGCGGCATCGTCGATGGTGGTTGTGTTGCCGGTGGTGGAGGAGGCATGGGTTGGTTCCAGTGTTCGCGCGGCCGCTCCCTGTCGCACACGAACGACTCACCCCGACGCTGACGGCGTCGCGACGCTCTCGCAACCGCCGCCAAAAACGTGCTCGCGGAAAATACGGAAACGCTCGTCTCGTCGACTGCGGACGATCGGCCGGTTTCACGCGACCTACGATTGCTCGCGTACGATTTTCCACTCGTGACACGGAGGTATCCGTGTGAATCGTCGTCGCGGGTCGAGAGGGCTGCGATAAAACGCGTGGAAAACGCGAGGCGCGACGACGCTCTCCGGTAACGTGGAAATCGCAGCCGGATACGCCGGCTTCGTCGCCAGACCGGTTCTCGTCGCGCCGCCTGACACGTGGACTTCTCTGCTGTCGATCGCGTAAAAGTGCGCTGCATCGGAAGTCGTGTGGATGTCTCCACCTGTGGATAATCTCGAATGGCTATAGCACGGCTATTCCTCGTTTTACAAGCTTCGATCGATCTTCTTCGGAACGTTGCTACTCTCTGGTGAATGCTGGAAACGTTGTGAAAGAAGGTGGATGATTTTTCGCGTATTCGTCGATCGAAGTGTGCCGGTACTTTAGCCCGACATTCTTTATCCTCGAATGCTCTCTACGTATCCGTGAATATCGTCTTGGGTGTCGATTCCTTTTCAACGTACCTTTTTCTAGAAGTTACATCGTCGAAGCACGTATCAGGGGTGGCCGCGATAACGGTGCAAACCAACAAGTGTCTTAAATCAACAAGTCGAAAGTAGCAAGGTCACGGCGGACAACGGAACCGCGGCTGTGAAGAAAGTTTCTGTTCCGATGTTAATCGGGGCCGGTTGATCGTCGAACGAACGAGCACCGTCGGTGATAAGAGAAACTTTTGTAACTGTACGAGATCGGCTCGGACCTCGTATAGGAGAGTAACGAAGCGTTCAATGGAATCGAGGTGCAGTTGCACTCGGGGCCGGAACAATCGACACCGAGAGACACGCAGAGAGAGGTGCCGACACGTGCCCACTCGTTTCTAAAACGCCTGCGCTGTTTTCCTTAATAATTGATGCTTAAAGCGAGCTGCCATCCGGCTACGATTCCCGTGGAAAGTAAGGGGAATCTACTTCACCCCTGTGCGATAGAATTACAGGGCAATTCGGTCCGTTCGATACGAGGGTCGAAGATCTTTGAGCGCGTCACGTGTTTACGAAGATTTTGGCCAGCGAAACACTCTCGTCGCGTTAAAGATAGTTTCGTCGGTTTTTCAGGGACCACTCGTCGCTCCGACAAACAGTTTTTCGAAAGAAAGCTTCGCGTAGTTTCGCGCTAAAGAGAGTGGTCGACGTATTCTGAAAACATACTCGAAGAAGTTTCACGCGAGTTTTCCACATCGAATATTGATAAGTCGGGAAAAAGAAAAAACAAGAACACAACCAGAGACAATCGCGATTCGCTGCTCGTTCTTCTCCGTTCGTTCGTCGAACGATAAATCGGTCCATACGTATATCGATACGGTAATATCGATTTCTACGCTAATTTTTATACCGTCCTGATCCATGAGCGGTGTAAATGCCATACAACCTGACTCTTGGAAGGGGTGAACGCTTCGTGATAAATCTCTGGATGCAGGGTGCGTGAAATTCGCGTCACACCAGGGACCATCATCCTGCAGGCAGAACCACGTTAATTATTCTCGCGGAAGGATGCGCGATTATCGTAGTACACGGAAGCTGGTCTACGCTTCTCAACGAGCTACCTCCGGATCGCGTTATTAATCGTCGTTCTAAAGGATCGAAGCATCGGAACCACGTTTTTCTAATTTAGCCCAATCGATACCGACCAATTTTCCGATACTCTCGTTTGCGGGATCATTCTGGACCATACGTTTTACTGGGATACGGAACAGACTCCCATAGAGCTTCCGTATACTTCCAAGGACCGACAAACCAACGTCGGAATCGACGTTCGAACGTTGAAACAGCTGAACGTTCGGCCGATTCCAGGTAGCTTGGTCGATATCGTACGCGAAGAAGAGGAAGCGCCCTGAGCTCAATCGTTGGATTCGATCGCGCACATGTTGTCGATCGTCCGCGAACATTAAGGTCCCTCCAGTTTGGTCGGAGTAGTAGCTATTGGCCGTACCCTCGTCCTCGTCGCAGTCATCGAATTCCAATTATGTCGCAGCACCGGAGAGGCTCGATACATGCTGGTAGCCCGGTTCCTGGCCATCCGGCCACGAACGCGTCCATCTCCGCCTCTCACGAGGTACAAACGAGGGGGATACCTTTGCCTGGAATGGTACCATCGCGCTCTATCCACGGCAATCCTATGCACGGGAATCCGATCCACGGGTTCGTCAACCCTCTTGGACCCGCTGGTCTCGTTCATTCTCCGCCTACGCATCAATCGATCCTGTCCGGAATTTCTCATCATTCGTCGGCCGTCCATCAAGGTACCAGCCGGTCACTCGGTCGTGAATCTGCTTTCGCGTACTTGCCGTGAAGCAAGATCGCCGGTTAATCGATTAGATCGCGTTCCGTTTTAAGATTCCAGAGGAGAATCGATCGTGTGCCTATCTGGTAGAAAGTGATCTCCTATATCGACTTTTTCGTCCTTTCCTCTTCTTTCTCTCCTTTCTTTTTCTTCGTTCGGACTACAACACTGTTTTCCAACACTGTTTGAGTTGCACTCGGAACGGACCATCGTGTTCCGTGCCGACTTCGTGATACGGATCGGTTCGTTTCGTCGATGGAGTGGTCGTACGAGGGATGCAATCTAATTATCGAGAGTGTAGACGACGATGGGACGTCGTATGAGGAATGAATAGAATCGTGGCGCGAGGCAAGTGGCGTCTTTGAGCGAAAACGAGGAGAGAAATTCGTTGCGAATCTTTCCTTTCTTTTCTTTTTTCTTTTTCGTTTTCTCGGACCGTTTCTAAAGAGAAGCTTGCCAACAAAATCTCGCTGCGCTCTTTGCATTCGTATTTTTACGAGAAATTACACCGCACTATTTTCCGACGCGTTTGCTTACTCGTTCGTTCGAATACGATGAAAAAGTAGTTTGATTTAGTTTTTTGTTTCGACATGGTGTGTTTTATCCTATTGTTGGTATCGGAGCAACGGTAACGATGATTCAACGATCAGAGGATAAAACAGTTCTCGTCGCGCGTGATATCCACGAAATTCGTCATTGGACGCTCATTGATCTCCCGGTGTACGTTGCGTTGAGTAATTGAACCGGTTGCGTAGATGAAATACGACGCGTTCGACCTGTCCACGATTAAAACCTGGCCAAACGAATCGTGTCCATCGATTCGAAAGATCGTCTTTCGATAAACGGTTGTAACGGGCCTGTATTTCCGCAACCGCCACCGGAAACTATTCCGTTTTTACGTTTCACTTTGTAACTACGCTTTCGTAAAATCACTGGCCAAAAGAAACAAGCGAAAAGAGAGAAAGAAGAAAGGAAAGAGAAGGAGGAACGTTTCGATTTTGATTAAAACTTCGTCAACGTGGAATCGCAAGAACATTACACATCGACGCTTGATATTTCCACTCGCTATTTTCTGTAGTTAAAGCATATTTACAAAGAACGGGGAAAAAAGATAAAGAGGAAAAATAAAAAAATATAGCGGGCACCAACGGGGTCATGCAGGCAATCTCGACTGAAAGGGATCACCTCGAAGCTTATTCAGCGTTACACGCGTTTTGGTCGATTTCAATTATTCTAAAAGTCAGCGCGGACACACGGACAGCGGGAAAATGAAATTGCAATTTTTTTTTTTTTTTTGTTGATATAAAAACCCAGCTTCACCTTTAGCCTTGTAGCGATGCATCGGTATCGAGCCACATAGCCACGTACGAGATCGAACTTGTTCCGGGTCTCGCGTTCGGTCCTATCCCTTTGTTGTTTCGTATTCTGTTTGTAAATTCGACGAATCATACGATTTCCAATCAATTTACCTTGTTTCAGTTTCTGAAAAAACGAAACAGCGAATTCCCCATTGATGTAAAATTCATGGGCAAACTTTCTCGGCAAAAATTCTCGAAACGCATTAATTTTTCTCGCATATTCTCGAGATTATTGAAACACTTAGCATAGAAGACGTAGAAATATATTGATCGCGTCATACGAGACAATTTATTAGCATCAAGATGAACATTATGTTGGTAAAAAGGTTGGTGTAAATTCGAACGCGTCTATAGAAGATGTAAGACAGTTATTGTACGCGATAACAAAGATTTTTACGGTAGATGTTCAAATATTTTCCATCCGCTGCATATACTATACCATTGCACGATCAGAGAAGTCACGATGTGCCACAGAAACGTAAAATCTTGTCTGTGGCGCATAAAAATACGAGGCATGCAACTGCACCGGAAATCAAACGCGAGCCCAATCGTCCGCTATCTCCGTCGTTCAAAGCTGAGTTATACGATCGATTCTCCGACGTTCCTTCCTTTTCTCCGGCGGTCTTGCCGTTGCTATCCGCGATCAAATGCTCGCCAGTTCCACGGCCAATCCGTCACGCGAATATTCGATTGAAGGCGTTGAGAAGATACAGCCTCCTGGCTCTCCGTATTCCGCGCACGGTTCTCCGCTGAGAACTCCAATGAGTTCCGGTCACGGAACCCCACAGGAATCGCCCCATGTGGCCAGACATCGCAGGGACTCGGAACACTCGTCTGGCGTTGGATCGAGACGAGGCTCGTCGGATGTCGTCTCGCCTCTGCCGGAGGGTCCCTCAGGATCGCCGGACGGTCGAGCTCGTCGACGATCGGACTACAGTCCCCATCAGGGTAGGTCTCGTCACACGGCCATGAGCGTGTAATTCGCGATGAAATTAGTCGGTTTACGCGCCAACTTTTTCGTTCCAGCGTTTCCATTCATCGAATCGAACAGAAAGGTGATAATTGCAATTTCGTTAATAATCTGCGACATTTAGGGTGGGTACGCGCGATCCAACTGACCGCCAATCATAGTCCGCTTGTTCAACCGTCTAACTGTATAAATCGTTGCTACTGTCTGGATTGAAATTTGCCGTGGTTCGATTCGAAGTTACTCTATTGCAGAAATTATTGTTATTTATCTGGATAAGGCGTTCCGATCCGTTCTGTATAGATAGAAACGTGTGCTTCCAGTCCAGTTTACACAGTTTGAGTACCGTGTTTTCACATTCGGTTGCTCTTTGGTATTTGTCTTGTGGAATAGGTATAATACGAGTTGCAATACGCTGTATGACTTGCGCTATCTATTTGCGCTTATACGAGAAAATATTTGAACCGTTGTGAGTTTGGTGAGTTTGATTGCCTATTTGCGATTTGCGAGTTGAAATCAAACAGATGAATTTCTGAAACAAAACACCGGGGAGCGTACTCGAAGAAATAGTTGTAATCACACGGATGCTGACCTTTTCCTGCCGCTCACCGTGAGATTTTTCCAACCATTCCGAATGCTGAAAGCGCACATGTAATTTTACCAAGCAACTTTGTAACGCGAACTCGGCAACGTATCGGCCACGTAGAGTCGAGTAGGTTGTCAAAGGAAGCGTTCGCCAGACTTTGAGCGAATCGCGTGTACAATTTAATAGCTCGGCATCCTGCTCCTTCCCACCCCCCGTGAAATATTCATCGCGTTTCAAGGCTGCCTTTGAATCCTTAAATAAGAGCAAGGAAGCGATTTTCCTATCCCGGATAGCTGAAAATCTTGTCTTTTTTCTCGTTGGGTCGTTGTCGTCGACGTCGTCGTTGTCGTCGTCGTCGTCGTCGTCGTCGTCGTCGTCGTATCGACCCTGCGACTTGGAAAACGACGCGTTCGTTTCGAAACGATCGCAACGCGGATCCGACGAAATACCTGCGGCGAAATTTCGTGTACAGGTAGAGTTGGCGATACGGCGAATTTTTACGGGCTTGCGCAATTTAAAAAAGTTCCATCTACAGCATTTAAAACGATAAAGGTCCATGGACGCTTTAAATTGTTGATGAACACTAATTTCTGCTTTCGCTTCATAATGGAGTGCGAACGCAGGTGAACGTAGAAGCGAGATTAAATGAAAATGTTGGCGAATCAGAGCGCGTGTAACTACGAAATGCACGGTCTCGTCAAATCGAAACTTTCGATCGATTGCCGAATAATTAATCGCGCATCTGGCCGGAATGTTTTACCTTTTACGCACCTAAGAAACTTTTATTGGATCGCCAGAAGAAACTTGTTTCTTGAAACATCAAGAAAAGAGACCAGGTTAATTGGAAAAATAAACGAACCGTGTTTGCTAGTTAGATTAATCCGAGAAATACCGATCGGTGAAAGTTGAAAGTTATCTACCTAAACTTTACAAATTTCCAATTTTTTTCTCTAAAATCACGTTATCAAGAATGAAATTTTTATCACCTCCTCGACGATACACAGACGTAACGTCGATCTTACATCAACTCGATAAAAAACATAAAAGCTATCGTCGATTGTAAGAAACCTTCCAACAAAGTAACACGAAAAGTATATAAGTACAAAATACAAGCTTCAGCTTGAAAGATCACGCGGTTATGGTTCAGAACGACGACTTGGAGTAAGAGCGAGAGCGAGAGACAGAGAGAGAGAGAGAGAGAGAGAGAGAGACAGAGAAAGAAAGGTCAGGATGGACTGGTAGGAAACGAAGAAGCAGTCTATCGAAAGCCGCGTACGTAACAGCAGTCGCGTTCGAGAACACCGTTTATTCCGGTGTCATTCGTGCCATTGTTGGGTAGCATTCCGCAAAAACTATCTGCACCCACGTTTCAGAGGGTTGAATGAGACGGAGTTGCAGAGCGAAGGGCGGCGGGTGTCCGTGCGTAGAATCGCATCGCAACTCCGTGCGGGCCACGGCTGCGTGCGACAACAGCCACCCCCTTGCGTGGCCTTGTCTTCGCGTACGCCGTACCAGCAACTTTATCACTGTCAGGCATGGTAACGAGATAGCGAGTAGCGTCGCCGAGTACATCGTACCGTCTACCGCGCATTTTTCCTTCCTCGACCACGTAATCTGGCCGATCATTTGCATCTAGATGACATTTTTTGCATTTTCCAACCGTCCGTTCGTAGACGCGCTGTTAGCGATACTCGCGCGTGAAACACGACTGTCTTCTCGACGATTCAGCAGGCAACACGTCGTCCAGGTTTTCCATTGATATTCCAGGGCTTTCGAAGAAAGGACGAGGAAAGGTGTTGTCTAATCGAGGCAGTTCGTGAATGGAAAATTCAATGAACGTCGCTCTTTGCACGGGGTGTTAGGTGGCTGCTTTTCCGGTTGCAACGAACACTCGAGTGTACCTTTCGTGTGCAGCGGTGAAAGGAAGGCGTAAAGGATAGTGCAGCTTAGAGGAAACAGTTGAACGAAGTCTTCTCTTTCGTTTAAAATAGAGAGAGAGAGAGAGAGAGAGAGAGAGAGAGAGAAAATAAGAGGAACGTAGAAAGTGTAAAAGTAAAGTAAAACGATCAGAACTTTGCGAGGAAAATTTCAAACGCGCCGTCTTTCTAATTTTTGAGTCTCGTTGCAAAGGATCCCTATCACAGAGGTAGGAGAAAAATCGCGCGACCTTCGTTGGCGAGGGCGAAAGGTTGTTCACCGGGCAGAGGTTTCCTTTCAACGGATACACGTGACTGGCTTTGTACGCGCGGACCCATGCCGTTTTCCCGTCACGTTCGGGACGTCTGTCTGAGGGGCCGTGAAGGGGTGAAAAGTTCGGATAAATTACGATGAGAGGAATGGGAGAGTTTCGCCAAGACAGAAGTCATCCGCAATATCGGGGTCATTTGCCCTTATACGCCACGAAAAAAAACAGCCATTTTACCGGTTCGTTGGGGAAGAATGCCAAGGGAGAAGGAAGGGCTGAAGAGAGGGGAACAGTTAGAATCGTAATAAGATGGCGGTAATAAATAATACCTTTAAACTGTTTTGCGCTCGACGCCTTCTTATTAAAGTCTTAACTCATCCGAGGCTCCGACTTTGCGGTTTTTCAGTTAACACGGTAGAACTTCATTCGTATGTAACCGCATCCAGCGGTTCAACCTATTCGATACGATAGAGGATCAACGATCTTCTTCGTTAGTTGCGTCGATTTTTCATTCGTACAATAGAAATGCTCCTCCAGATATAACTGGACTCAGCCGATATTAAAATTCAGTTTCGATAAGTGCAGTTCGTTATACTCTATTCTGTTTCGACCGAAATTTAGACGAAGAAATGTTCGACTAAACAGAGCCGAAGGACGTCTGCACTGTTTCTGACTCGTTCAAATCAAATAGAAATACGTTGTTAGTGTCGTAGAATAGAATCGAAAACTTCGATACGAAGAATCCAACTGTTTAGGGAAGCGAGGCTAATCGTCAGAGTCTGAGAATTTCGGGACTCTAAAGTTTCTTTGAGTAATTGATTTAGCGAGCCTCCTAAATGAAACTGATTGTCTGACTGACGGGGCTTCTTGATTGAGACTGCTCATCGTTTCAAACCGAATCATTGGACCGAACGAAATGACTGACAGAATCTGACTGTACACGCAGTCTCCTGATCGAAGCCGATAAACTAACCGACGATTGCCTGGAATGGGATGTCTTGGACTATACGAAATCTTCCGACGAGTGACAAATCCTTGTCGTCCCGGGCTTTAGGAGTTAGCTTGCTAAAATTGGCAATCTCTCGAGATTTCCAATTGTTTAGTTTCGTTAAAGACAAGTGACCGCTTCCTTCGCACTTTCCTAAAGCGTCTATAATTCGTGGAACAGTTCTTGTTACTGTTTTACTGTGTCAACGTAGTGACGTTTAATTTGATCCTTCGAAAACATCGGACTTATCGTACGATTATACAAACGAAAGAAGTAACTTTCTAAAGTATAAATAACGCGTCAACGTTCATTGTTTTAAATGATCCGTATAAGCAACAAGCACGAACGGATGCTGTAACTCGTATGGAATTTCTAGAGAGCATGAATTTGGTTTTGAAACGAATGGATCTAGATCATTATCGATTTGGGCGCGGTCTAACGAGATTTAACGGTGAATAAGTTGATTCGTTGCCCGATAAAGCACCATACGTAGGGACCATCGGTCTAGAAAATCTGTTTCTCGTCGCAGCGGGGCTCCGGTTTTAAAGCCTCGGTTTATTCTGCAACGTGATGATAGGTCCCGAGAAGTGGATGACAAAGTGCAGGCCAACGACTAAATAGATTTAAGGTTCTTAGTTTATGAGTTTTAAGCGATTTGTCTCTGCATGCTTTTAGGATACATCCAGCGATATATCTTCGGCCTGTATGCAATTTACGATGATTGTACGATTCTTTTTTAATCTTTTACAATACGAGAAAGACAGAGGAGAAAGAGGCGAAGAAGTTGAAACAGTTGCAGAGAAGTTAAATACGAAACGTAAATATCATCTAACCTTACGTTCAACGCAACACGCCTTCAAAATTTCCAGACAATTACGACGCTTCTAATCCGCTTCGAAAATGGCCCGTTCGATCACGGTGAACACATCCAACGGTGATACGGTTTCTGTGTGATTTCTGTGGCTTAGTTACCGTGGGGTACTATAGTCGATTCTCTGGGACGGACGTTTCTGGTTCGACTTTTTCGTTTCTTTTACGGTCGGCCGAGACGGCACGAAACGAACGATGCGCGACACCGGTGTCAGAGCAGCGAAATTGGCTGGACGGTTCGGCAAGAAAACGAGCACCGGCTCCGAGAGAAATAGAGAGAGAGGAGACGCGTGCATTTTACGATCGCGTGCACAGGCCGGAGATAATTTTCGCGTGTGGAGCGGCGGTTCCGCGGCGGCCACTTCGATATCCGTTACGGCTCACCGATTGCATAGTTTGTCTTTCTTATTTTCTCTATTTTTAGTTTGGAAATTTCGTGGTAACAAGGGACCATTCTCTTCCGATTCATTCTGATTGATTGGACTACGGAGCAGGGAGGTGGAATTTTTGAACGCACGTGTGTCTATATTTCTGATGGAATAACTTGCGATGTCCGTAGAGAGCCGCGGTCATTGCAACGAGAAAAAATAGCGCTTTGCTTTTATCAGAAAGATATTGAATATTCGGTATGGTCTTTAAAAGGCGTTAGCTGCAATTTACATTTTGTCAATCGCCACGCAATTTCTGAAATTTCCAAGTTGACAAAAAGATTCCTTACGTTTACAGAAAATATAAAAGAATCGCCGATATTTCTTTTACGATAAAGTTTCGCTTAGAACATTACGAGCCTTTTTCTTTGCTAAAACGAGAGCGAGATTGACATAAAAATCGACGTAAGAAACATACCGCTAGATACATCTTCGTTCATCGTGTACTAACGAATCATTACTCTTTGATGAGTTAAACTATCTCGTTTAATATTCTTTGTTTTATCGTTTCGCGAGCGAGCAGCTTCGTAAGTCTCGATGCTTTTTACGAACAAATTGAACGCCTGGTATCTGGAAATTACATCGGAATAACGATCTAGGCGGACATAACGATACAGATTCGAACTACGTCCCTTCCTTTCTTCGCATTTTCCAGAGTCTACGTTCGTACGAAACGACAGATGCGCGATAGATGTGTCAACTAAATGAGACGAAAACGGCCGAACTAAAGATTAGACGAAATTCGATCGCCGTTTCGATTGGCTTTCCTCGATGCTGGGCGTCGAGGTGCGTTCTTCCACGGTCCTGCTTTAATCAGAAATGGACACTTTCTATGCAAATCGATGCGAGGCTAAGGAGCTTCTCCGCCAGTAGTTCTCGTGCGCTCAGCCTCTTGTTCGACACGGGCATCTTAATGCGTCCGACCGTCTCGCGACGAGCAGCGCAAATATTTCGATGCCGCGTAGTCTCACGGTAACGAGGTGCAACGACGATTTAGCATTTCGGGTCAAGCACTATGCAAATTGCGCGTAAATAACATCAACTGTACTTTCGACTCTTCGTTTTCTGCCTAAATCGAAACGTATTGTAATACGCAAATACGTTGCTTTACATACGACGTTTAAAAATAAAATTATGCACATCCGTGATCAACATGACCAGACTCTTCCAAATTTTCTTCTCAATTCTTCTACGATTTATTCGGTTGCTTTCTTAATATCGACATTCCGATAGAAGCATTTGATCGATTTTCAAAAAATTACTTATCTACGTGAATTGTTACTTCCACGTTATTTACCTAGACGCAAATGGGACATTCGTGCATAGAATTTTTAATGGGTTTGTCATTTTAGGTTTGTGATTTTGTAAATCCCTCGTGATCGATACATCGGGTCTTATAAACGAGGTTTAGTCGAACCATTCTTCCGTTCCCAACGAAGAGATTATATATCTTTAGCCCCTGTCTTTTGAATATTAGTACAAGATAAGGAAAGAGTTGATTCATCCTTTGCCGATCTCACAACCTAATCGCATTAAAGCCAACTGAAAGTTCCCAGGGTTCCTTCTCTTTGCCACGTTGCTGTGAATCGTCTCCGATTTTCGCGAAATCCGTCGACATACAGTGTTTCCATGAATTTACGCGCGCGCACCTTGAATTTGTACGTTCGTTCTAGGCGCTACATCGTGTTTAAACTCGCGTGAATTTGTTTGAAATTTCACGGAATTTGCGTTACGGATCGTATCACAGATGATTTTTTATTCCTTTTTAACCGTTTACGTCGACATCGTTGCATCGATCCCATTCGAGAATTCGGTAAAATCGCACCCGAAACGATCTGTAAACGGATATGGAAATTACAAGCGTCGAAAAGGACACGAAATTCGCCTTCATTTTTCTTGGTTACCGTGCATTTCAATCCACGCCTCGAAATCGATCGCAATTTGCAAACAATTTGCACGAATCGCCGGGTAATTTCGGCCAGCTCCGCGGCAAAGTGGTTAGATCGATCAATCATACAACGTGGGAAGGGAAAAAGGAACCAGCTGCCAATTTTCCACGTAAAAGAGACGGCGCTCGCTGTCCGCGAAATAAAGTCCGCCCACGAGTACTCGAATCGTTTCGCTTAATAACGATTAAAGCAGCTATACGCCATACGGAACCTTAACCGCTCTCTTTATTTTCTACTTAATTTTTCAAATTTATTTACAGATAAATATCGCTTGCCTCTCGACTTTCTTTCGTTTAAGCGAAATGATGTATTTTACAGACGTTCGATTCGTGTCACGCGGATGTGAATCTTTGTGCCATAATTCAGTTCCAAAAATCGATAGTTAAACTTCGTTATACACGGCTTATCGTGTGCAAAGCCGAGGATTACAGCGGTGTAAATCGGGTTCCTATTTTACGTGAAATAGCGCGTTCTGCGTTTATTATTGTAAAAATTTCATTCCATTTCTCCAAGTTGCGAAAACTTATCGCGACAGAGGATATCGATATTACAGCGTAATTAATTACGAAACTTTTACGACGTTTGATAGAAAGATTCTCTGAAGAATTGAGATACAAATTTTCAAAGTTTCAAAGACTCACGGTACTGTGATATTCAGCTCGCTGTATAAAGGTATAAGAAAGTAATACAAACGTGAAATCTCTTAACTCTTTGCTCGGTAGAATTAATCAAGAACACTTCGTTCGCCGTCAAACTTTCCAAGATAAAAATTCCTCGATTGGCCAACTTTACCGAACGTCGTTGTCATACGAACTAACGTCGTACAATTACACGCGCGTGAGTTTAAAATTGAACTCTTCGTTATCTTCGTTGGAACAATAACCTGGCGTCTACGTGTAAAGTTTTAATTTCTTCGCAAGCATTGTTGGAGCCGCGTCTCCGTCTTTTATCGTGCTGGCTCTCGCATTTTATTCGCTCGACGAGTTCTCTCCGGCTTGCGCTCAGCGATCCTTGCGGACCTCGCATCCTTGTAACGCGGCGACTATAATAAGGTTCGCGTAATGAGTTTCGTCGCGCGCGCGCTTCGTGTTTGCTTAATGAAATTCCGCTGCGAACACCGCCGGAAGTTCGACGCGTTTCAAACCACGGACACCGACGTGACGCGTAACTCGAGCACCGATCGAACTTGTTTACACGCTGTTTACACGATCGTTCAGCCTTTCGATTGTTCCTTCTCGCACGGTTTCCAAATTAGCGGTGTTCTACCTGTTCGGTCTCTGAATCGCTCTATTATCCACGTGGTTTGACCAAAATAATGGATTATTATATCGGTCTACACACGTTGAATTTCCTCCTTGTCTCGATATATCGCGATATAATTTCGTTATTTCATCCGGACGATGGTAATTCTTTTCTTCGACTTTTTTATTATATTATCCGAATTCTCGCGTAGAAACATCGAATTAATATTATTAGCGAAACATTACAGGTTACAAGTCGTCAGTGTTAAAAAATTGTCTCGAGCAAGTATTTTATAAACGATCGACTGTCGTAGCCGAAAATTTATTTCGATTCGATATTTTTTATTTATTTAAATACTTTTAATTTCTGTAAAACACTCTGCTTTACCTAAATTGCTTATCCTCCTATTACAGTTTCGTTCGACATTTTACAGAAACCGAACAATCGTGTTACAATCGTTCGTCCTTGCGTTCTTCGCGCACCATTGTTTCCACTAAAATTGGCCGTGGCTCTCGCGACAAATAGTTCGAGAGCTCATTACCTTTATCCAGATCCCTTTCTCCGCGGACCAGATGAGAATTACGTTCGCTTGTAAATCCCTGTTAAGCTCTGCAAAGGAAAATCGGACAGGCTAAGCGGCGTCCCCGTTTAAACCGTGTCATTGTTGAAACGTTGAAATCGTCGGTTGACGGATGGACACGAGGGCTCTCGCATTTGGTGACGATCAACGAGAGTCGCGGATCTTGCCTGTATCATCCAGCCGCAATGGAGATTCCGTTAATGAGATTCGGAATCCATTTTCCACGCGAAACGTGCCTCCCTCCTGTTCTCTTTGTCTTTGACGACGAGCGCGCTCTCCACGTTCCAAAGTTATCGCGGCAACATCCATTTTTCTCGCCTTCTGCCGTCATACATTACCGCCGAACTTCCGACTCTCGAAACTTTCGAACAACTTTCGTTCGAGCGTTCTCCGTGTTTTATCATTCGTTCCCGCCTCTTCCCGCCTCTTCCCGCCGCCTGAATTACTTCTCGTACCATTGCCGAGCGTAATCTCCGCCGATTTATCGCACGTACCCGCGATACATTGTAATATTCACGGCCGGCAGCTTCTGCTAGCTATAAAACTCGCAGGAAAAATTGTCGAATCATGGATCTTCGAGAGTTAATTTGTAGAATTTTGAAAAGCCAGGTCCCTTTAGGGGCAAACTGCACTTTTTCTCTTCCCAAGTCCTCTTTCTGCTTCGTTGCGAAACGTTTTACGTTTTATATACTTTTACTTCTGAAGTGAAACATTTCCGTGTGAAATTGTCGATGTTGTTTCGTTGCTTGACTTTTGAATAAATTTTACGCCCCAGGGTATTTGCACAGGTTTCATGGAGTGGAATAAGTGGAGCATACTTGAACGAGTAAATAAGGATACATATTCGCAACTAGAAATATATCGTTTGTAGCTAATTTTACCAACTATAACGACCCAGATAGGATTCTCCGAAGGTTTCAAGCGCGCAATAAACGTGCTTGTTTCGTGCGACCAGAGTACGTTTGTACGCACGCTATGAATCGTTTTTTATTCGCTATCAATAGCTAACGCAAGTATTTATCTGATCTCCGATCGTGTATCATTGGCAACTTTATCGCTTAGGTAATTCGTCCTAACGCATATGCATAGTCGCGCGCACACACAAGAGTTTATAGTCGCTGCGTATGTAGAATATTTTTTAATATACGGGAAAACTCTCGTTGAACGAAGGCGCTTCCGTTTTTTAGTCGAATATTACGAGCGGAACAGGCAAAACACGAGTTAAAATTAAAAAGAATTGGATACTCCCTAGTCAGTTGCCATGTACGAAACGTATCCACGAACTTCATCGCTTAAACACATCCCGCATTTAAGCCAGTGCCCGGATGTACGCGCTTGGCGTTAAATTTTCATGCAGAGAGGAGCGCAAATGGCTTCGCGAACGAGCGTCCCAAACTCTGAGGTGCTTTGCGGCAAGAGATACACACATTGGGGCCGTTAGTGTCTTTATTACCCGCTTTCTAGGGGCAGATAGGAAAGAAAGAACGGCGTTACGAACGACGGGAGGGTAAACGATCGTGCCATTGTGACGTTCGTACGTTTTGCAATGGCTAAACTTCGTTAGGTACGTTTTCAGCTACGAATGGCCGCTGGTGAACGAATTACCTCGAACGTATTGTTCTTTTATGCGCGTTTAGGGCATCCGTCTGTTTCGAGTTTTCCTCTCGTTTCTTCCTTTTTCGTTTCGTCGTTTTCCATTCAACGATTTTCTCCGATTCGAGATTAGATGGGGAAACGACGAGAGAAAAACTCGTCTGTCAGCTAGTAATGGAAGAGAAAAATCTGGCGATACAGTCGCCGTGGCGTTCGAATCGTCGAGTTTATCGGAAATTCCATTTCGCCACGTGTAAAGTTTCATTTCGTGGCTCGGTGCGGTTTGTTCGTCTCTTCGCGTGGCTCGTTCGATTCTGTTACACCGTCGCGATGGTACCAGACATTTAAAGTTGGCAGAATATCATCGAGTTTATTCGATTAGGAAAGTCGTTCGTTAAAGAAACATTTCTCTTCCAACTGGATCGAATTTTTTCTCTCTTCGAATCAACGCGTAAATCGAATAATTTCATCTATCAACCGGTTAAAACAGCACGTACGAATGAAAACTAAAGAAGAATCTAGCCATTGCGACACGTATTTTACGAATCCTGCTTGATGATTCAAGCAATCCTCCGAGGCGTGCATCTTTCCTCCAGGTCCGATCGTTCTTGCGAGTTTAATTGAAGTTCTTTCCGCGAGGCAGCGCGAACAAAGTTTTCCGCCGAGCGTTAGAATTTTAACAAGTGAACTTCTTCAATTTCTCGATCCTCAGCGGCACGGAGGAGCACTCGAACACTCGGTTGGCTCGTAGCCGCTGTTTACCGACACTCAAACCCAACGAGATACTTGGGTGCACGTAGCAGAATGGAGAAATGACGTCGCGGAACGAAAAACCCGAGACGCGTCCTCTACACTGTGCTTCTTTCCTAGCCCGCGTCCTCTCTGATTCGCGTGGATGACTCTCCTTATTTGCTCGGACATCCGGATACCGAGCAGCTTTAAATCCCAGTCCGAGGGAACAACAGAGCGTGCAACTTTCGACTAACTTCATCCATGACCACGTTCCAACATAATCCACTTGGCAAGGGTTCCTGGAAATCTTTTGAAGAGACTGCTTAACGAAGTTGGGGTCGAGTTTGAACTTAGCTCGAGCAGCACAGCTTTCGATTGATCGGCTGTTCTATCATCGGACCGTCGTTCGTTGCGTCGCCGTTGCGTCGCCGTTGCCTTGGCATAAGAGCAAGTCGAGAATCTCGTTCTTTCGCGATCGACCATGTTAACTGCTGTTACTCGTTGAACGACGTTATCCTGCTCCTTTGCGATTTATCGCGTGTTCAGGGAAAAATAATTTAATACGGTAATGGAATCGGAATATCTGAAATTTTGGAATGTTTCAATTCCGAAACGTCGAAATCCTGCGTTTGCCATTAATCCTACGCTCGTAAAATTATGTATACACATTTGTTATTTCCGATAGCTTGCAAAATTTGGAGATTAAATTCAACGCGTTACTATTTATTATCCAGTCATTGCTGTACAAGTTCATTGCTCTAAAAGTCGAGAATAGTCGTCAATATGCTCTGCCAAAAATTACGTTAGAATTACCTTGGGATCCTTTTTCCCCGGAAATATTAGTAAAAACGTTACCTATCCTTTCGGCATTGTCCAAGTGTTCACATAATGGTAACGTTTCTCATCTGGCAGCAAGAGCCTAATAAGACTAGGAATATATTTTATCGGGGCTGTTGAACTATCCCGGATAATTGTGACCACATTTGGCCAGTGTTGGCCGTCGGCGACGGTCCGGGATCGTAAGCGCGTGGTCAGGCGAGAGCGGACAATTTCGTTCGCGAACTCGGCTTATCCACCTTTTACCCGGCGGTATTACAATTTTACAATTAAATTCCGCGCGTATGCAGGTTGTTTGATAAACGGTTCATCGGGCAGCGAGCCGACGAACTCTCTTCGTTTCTGTGGACGAGATAACGCGCTCAGACGGGATTTTGCTCGACTTCAATTTTCATTTCGCCAAAGTAACCGACGATTCCCTCTTCGTTCCTCCCCATTTAGTTACCCGTCTTTCCACCTCGTCCCACTCTTCTCCGCTTTATCCAACCGTTTACCGTGTTCCTCTCTCTTCGTCTGATCTTTGTATTTCATCGATTTCAATCGGAATGCTTCTTCGTTCGCTTTACCAGGGTGCTAGTCCGCCAATTTGAATATATTAGGCGATTCATCTGAATTTAATAGAGGTGCATTAGACACCTAGGTAATAAAAGGCACGCGAGCCAGAGTTTCACGAGTGCCGGCTACACGACCAGCTTCTTAAGAGCCGTATCGACCCATATCTGCTGGGTCGTCAACGTGGTTTTCCTATATCCATGATTATTGTTGAGAATTACGGATCTTAACTGCCGAAATAATGGTGCAGGGACACTAAATTTACACTTAGAAATCATATTAAAATAGTAATATACTTATTTGGTAAACGATTTCACAGATATTCATCGATACAAACTTGCACGCGTCTCGGCACTTTCTTTGTCTCACCATCTTCCATACCAGACTCTTAATCGACTCCTAACCGATTGAACAGTTTACATTCGTCTGTTTTCGAGGCGGCACGCACACACACTCATATTCACATACGTGTACCATTACTGCGCGGCTAATCTAGTTTAGCACGTAAAATTACACATATTTCAATAATTATATCCAGGTATTCGTATATCTTCGCGCTAAACCTCTGTTATTTGTCAAACGAAGCATTTGCCACGAATCAGGAGAGTACTCGAATCGTATTTATTAAAAGAGAAAGAACGGTTATACGTTTGCTATTAAAAATATCTGTACATATCCTTATATTCCAACGAAGTGGATTTTACATGCTCGCAGATTTCATTCCCGTACAATAGAATTTTTGTAATCATAGTGAAATTCGATATGCTTCGTCCTAGCAAATACGATAGCGTAGAAAATATTTTCTGTAATCGCTGTATGACTATGAATTTATAGTATGTTTGGAAAAGTAGCTTGATTATGATCGATTTCGAGTTAGTTTTTGTCGGATCGTTCGAAATATCTACTAGAAAACGAAGCTGTCTCCTTATCGTAGCAACTCTTTCGAACGTTATTGTAGATTTTGGTCAGTGATTTGTTGGAATGTAGGAAAGTTTGTTGGAATTTCGTATGGAATTTTCGATGGGATACACGAGCAGAATTCGATCGCGTAAACGCATTACCATCGTCGTAGTTTATACATACAGAGTTCGCACGTACATTGGTTCGTTGACTACTCTGTTAGTCTGCCGGGAATATCAGCATCGTCAGTTATGGTCACGCACGGCTCCAGAGAATATGAGGTGGTCGACGATTCGATTGACACACGCCGCTGCGCTCGTTGTACATGGATTAAACGCGGTTGATAATGTATACCTGTAATTTAGGTTCGTACGGTGGTTGTGCGAACGTCTTTATTACTGTTTCTATGCAACGTGATAATTTATTATGTGTACGCACCTAGAATTACCATAGGCGATAACTTTCAGTTGGTTTAATCACAGACCAGTTGAAAGATAAACCCAACTTGCGATGGAATTTTGTACCGTGTATATAAAACGTATCGAGGCTCCGGTAATTTTATTATCCCAGTGTCTCTTATAACGTTATCGATTCAACGTAGGATGATATTACAGCCTGTATAGTTATAGTAGATTGGCGAAATTAATTAATCGAAATAGTTGTGCGTGAATTTAATGAAATTCACGAGATGTTTAAATAATAATGCCATATCGTATTACGATTTAATGTGTTTATCGAACATAATAGAGCAAAATGGGTAATAAATTATGGAAGGTTCGCCAGGCTACATGCTTTACCTATAGTTGCTTAAAGCTACTTAAAAGCAACGCGAAACACTAGCTCACTTTATTATTATTTTTATTTCTTAAAAGACTAGTGATTTATTGTTAAAGTTAAATATACACGCAGTTTCTAACACATAATTTTATATAAACGCATTCATTACCAATAACAATTCGTAATTGTTTGAATTGTCGTAAAATTATAAAATATATTCACGCGACAGTTAGAAAAACGAACAATCTCTTCGTCAACGATGCTGAAATTTCAAAGTCGCATTCGTGACGAGGATGACTGGGAGTTCGACGACGCGATAGGTTCGTCCCTAGGTTGAAGAGTGTACGTGCCATCTTTAATGTCCCATCGAACACTTGTCACGCTTGTGACACGAGTCGAAAAGGGTAGGGCACGCGGGGTCTGAGTCGTAGGGGTCGATGAGAGCGAATTGCTCTTGTAATAAGTCATCGAGCGCAGCCACTAGAAGACAACCTCCTCGTCTTTTGCACGGTATCCCTTTAGAGACTCCGCGAGAGTGGGAGGGATGATAGATCAAGCCACTTTACTTCCGGTCCCGGGATCCGAGGCTCACGTAGCCACCCAGTCGGTGCTCTTTCCTCTTCACTTAGAAACATTAGTCTAGCATGCGTGGTTTGTCGGATTATATCAGTCTGCGAGACTAGCATATGCTTCCGGTTACGTGCGAATGCACTCTGATCGTAATTCTTCGTTCTCTGTCCGCCAGAAAATTAGCCACGATGATGTATCGATGCGAACGAAGTACGGTGATCGATCGGGTTTTTGTTTCGTTCTATAGGGTGGTTTAAGATCGTCGAACGTTAAAAATATGCGGTATGAATATAAAAATATTAAAGAATAAAATTTAATTATATGTTGAATCGTGCGATGCTACGCCTACAGCAGCCCGCGAATGATTCTTTTAATTGGGAAATATAACAGAGGATAGATAGTACGACAGGGAATATAATCGAGTTACGATGAAGATATAGCAATTCTTTTAATACAATTAGCATGTAATAATTTTTTTAATTACAAACGATTGAAGCTTTGTTTGAAAATATTTGTAAATATCGTTTCGCACGTATTCGTCGGATTAATTCGTAGCAATTTCTACGATATTAATGGTTCCGTTTGTAATGGAAATATCCCACGAAATATTTCATACGCATAGCTAAAAGTTTCTGCGAAATTGTTTTCATTTCAATATGTATTTTTTAGTCTCCAACGATATATAGATCTCTATATCATTCTAAATTGTGCTACTGTCTGGAAACAGCGGCTCGGTTGTAACAGCGAGGATCCGCTAAACTACGAATTGCCTCGAGTGCTTACGCGTTTGTCTCTCCTCCTGCATTGTAACAGGCAACTGGATTTGCTGTTTTCGAATATTATTACGCGTGCTCTAGATTACGATGTCTTTCATTCTCTGCCGTACAAAGCGGCGTTTTTCAACATATTCGTTAAAATTCTGTTGAAAAACCAACGATACGCTTCTTTTACAAATTACTCGCAATAATCCCAGCAGCGGTAGTAATAAAAATACCACGGAAAAACATCAGAGAATATTAACAGAGACCGTATACCACGAGACAGATGCGTTCCAGTCGTCTTTCGTAAGCATGCTAGCTTAACCACTTTAATCCTACAATATTTAGAGAGTGTGACGCTCTCAATCACGTTGTTTTCGTTTTAGCCTCGGTCCTGTTTGCCGGCACCCTGTCGCGAAACATCCTGTACATGCGTTGCATCATCAAAGGTACACTATAGAACCCCATTCTGCAGAGCTGTCCACGCGTGGTAATTCTGTTGTTACGGATGTTGAAACGCTGCCAATGCTTTGCGCCCCGCTTTTCCAGTTGCGCGTTCTTTCCCGCTAAGCTGCACACCAGCTTGGACAGTTTCCAGCTGATTCGTCGTGCCTGGCGCGAATTTCAACCTGGATTTTAGCCTGGCTGAGAAGCGCTTCTTGATGCTCAACGAGCACGTGCCAGCGGCCGACTTGCTCGCGTTCGATTAACGAGCCTCTACACGATCGGCTGCTCTCGAATTCCAGCGTGCATCGTGTTTAACGTCCTCGTGTCAGAACGTTTAACCCTCTCGAGAACGATCAACGATCGATTATACGATTCCGTGATTCTTACGTTTATTTAAAATCACCCTTGTTTCGTCCGACGAGTATCGAAATCGTCGTGGTAGCAGCGAATCGAAAGGATCGATTAATTGGAACGATTGTTCGAATGCCTGGATAGGTTTATTTATTCATGCAGCCCTTGTTACTAACGTCATCGAATAGAATATAGGTTTAATTCCGTGTTCGACCTGGCTTTTTTCGATTGTTCTTGCAAAAGGATACTGATTGGTTATGATAACAGAGCAACGAGCCCCGGAGCTCCGCGTACTTTATTCTTCGCTCTATTATTGGACTTTTGATTTACGTAAAAGGAGGAACCGTATGAAATGAATTTCTAACGAGACACAGATTGAATTTATTCCGTTTGTTGGCAGCTTGTCTTCATAATCTATGTATGTCGTTTTAACAAGTTAATCCGCCGGCGCCCTTTTCGTTTCACGATGAATCGAATCGATCGTATCTTGCAGGGCGAGTATTTCACTCTGCTGCGCTAATACTAAACACATAAATCATCACCTGTCGTGAAAAGCATTCGCTATCTGTGTCAGCTATCTACATCAAAGACAGCCCCGCGTTTCAGCTCAATCTCCGACGATCCCCGTTCCTCAACAATTATTCTCTCCTCTATTTCGCTATAACTTTCCATTAGGTCACTGCTATATAACGAAACCAATTTCCCTACGTATACCCAACGTCCTACTAATTTCGTTTTTATCTTAAGATTAACTTTATAGACATCGATAGAGTATAAAAACTTGCGATGAAAGAGTTTCTTAAGGCAAGGAAATTTTGAGCTGCTTTCTTTAAAATTCTTGCCTTTTACGAAACACGCGAAACAATCTCGTACTTTTCAACGACATTGTGTATCACGCTCGACCGTTTTGATACAGCGACGCGCGAGAAGGTAGATACAAATTGTCGAAGAAATAGGAACAAACGCGAAGATAGTGGCACATAGATCGTATGAAAACGGCACGTCCGTCCGATTATTGTTGCAGTTACGAAGCTGAGGGAGCACTGGGACGAAATGAACTCGAAAATGATGCAGAGGAAGACGGAGTTGGACGCGATGCTCGGGGACAGTCAGCGATACGAGGCGAAAAGGAACGAGGTGGAGGTGTGGTTGGCGCGAATGGAAACTCGGCTGGAGAAAATGCGGGCCGTCGGGCACACTGCCGATGTTCTCGAGGCACAGCTCCGGGAACAAAAGGTACGCTGGCATTTTTCTCCCTTTCTTAACCGAGCTGCATTAACCCGTGCGCGGACAACCGACCTCTCGGGGTCGTCCTCTCTATCTCCTCTTTATCTCTCTCGTGTCAATGGCTGTGCAACAGACAGAAGGCAACCGGTTCTCCCGTTTGATCGCAGCAATTTGCGTTGATTGCGATTAGGAGACTGAATGAACGATCATCTGGGAATTCCGTGTTATTGGCAGCGGTAAATGGGCTCGGTGCGTGGTTTAAATCGCGGAGTGTTGATTGATAATTATGACGATCGATTTTCGTCGCGTTCTAATTTTGCATAATTATATCGAATAACCTAGAATTCAGAGATATTTCCTCCCACTATGGAAATTGCTTCTCCGCAGAGTATATTAGGTGTATTATAGTTTGTATTAGTAAAAGACATCTTTCGGGTGCAGCACCTAATCGCGTTAAGTGTCCACGGGTCGATATTTTATCTAACCAGTTATCAAGGAAGGTATAGTTGTAATTGTTTCATTACGTAACTACCTACCTTTCCTTTAAATTAAATACAAGTGAAGTACATATTATACGCGATGTAACGTTCGTTAACGACAGTAGCTCGTGTCACGAAGTCAGTTAAAAAAACGATTAAACTGTAGATATCGAGGAAGGAAAGTCGCAGATAGTTAAAACGTGGCGCTACTGTAACTATTCCTAGCTAACGTAACGATAATTTCGTGAATTTTAACGCGTTACGCCGTAGAGGTTGAAAGAATCGTTGATACATTAGGGTCGAGTGGCAAGCGTTTCAGACTTGACAAGTGTTTGAACTTGAACTCGATTTTCATTGAAACGCTCGCACAAATAAGGGAGCAACGTAGCAATCTCGAGAGCAGCAGTGCATTTCAAGTTGTTATAAGAGGAAGGAAACAAGAAGTCGCGGAGAACGAGCGTTCCTTAAAACAATACGCATGACGTTAGCGCAAAATGTTCCTCGTATTCTACCAGTTTATTCCATTTTGCCAGATCTCTGCCCCCGAGCCTGCCATTCTCAGTATGCACTTATCCAGCCATAAGAACCAGCTTCCAGATAGACCGGTGATACGAGGCTACTCTGCTATACGCGGCTACTTCCTCGAGTTTTAACATCCCGAACACCGACCGTTCTTACCTGTCGCTTAAAAAAACCAATAAAAAAGAAAAAAAGTTGTCGGATATTAAATTTCATCCGCCGTCAAGACAGTTTGTACTAATCCCATAATCTAATTATGTACCATCAGAAAATTACGCGAATGACCGAATAAGTTACCCGTATAATCTAACCGGCTTGCATTTTCTGCGATTGCTCCAATAAGGGGAGAGAGAGAGAGAGAGAGAGAGAGAGAGAGAGAGCGAGAGGAAAACGGAGAAAAAGGAAGCGGATATAAAAAGAAACGGTCGCGAGTATAATGGCTGGCTAGAAGCTTCGTTACAGGCCGCGACCGCGATTAAAGAGAGCGAACGGATCGGTATTCATCCCGGCAGCTACTAACCTCTTTTTAGCAACGTTCCTCTTTGTGTATCAGAATAACGCGACTCGTGGAGGGAAAAATGGCCGAGCAGTGCGCACGAGAGATAGGCGAAAGAACGGTCAAACTCCCAATCAACGCGAGATCGTGCCACGGCGTGGTACGTCGCGCGGCCAGAACTCTGTTTACATTGAAAAGAGCCGAATGGGCTATTCATGGAATAATTTATTTCGTCGAGCAACGTCGCTATATATATTTGGAATTTAGGGTTCACTTTGATTCTAACGGCAATAGCTCCGCCTCGTTTGTTGTCACTCTCGATCGTTGTCCTTTTCTACGCGTCCTTAACGCTCGGCGGTATCATCGAACGTAAGCATTCTGTGTTCATTCTGTTACGACGCGCGAATCACAAAGGACGTACATACTACGTAGCACCGTCGAGAAAGTAATATTCCTTCTTCTAATTTCGTATTTCAAAAACTTCTCTTCCGATGTCCGAATAGAGTGAGTGTTTAACAAGACGATACTTGAGAAACATCGAGATCGTTTATTTGATTATTGTAACGATTCATCGCGACAGTTTTCACGGTTTTACGAAGTCCTAAGCTAACACTCGAGCCTTGTTTAATAGAACTTGATTCCGGTGTATGTTTCGTTTACAAAGGTTAGCTTTCCGGTGTCTACCAATGGCCAGATTCTTCCTCCCTCCTGGTATTTGCAATCGTAATTGATTAATTGATCCGTTTGTCGTTCGATTACATTTTCACGTCTCGTCTATCGGTTCATATTGTTCTAAAATAGTTTCAATTTTCCCCTAATGGCAAAGTTCTTTCGATGGAAACGTTTCCTTTGAAATTAAAATCCAAGAAAATTTGTCGGGCGAACGCGATGAATAAGAATTTTTTTTTTTTTTTGGTTCGTCGGTTTAATCTGGATTGTCGTAAGTTTTCTCGACGCGAATCGGTCGCCGGCCGACCAAATAAAAGTTTCCACGGCACGGGTTGCCACACCATGAAGGATGAAAGCCGGGCCTTCCTCTCTAGGAAGATTTAACTTTCGCGAGTTATCGAGGGACGCGACTTTCGAGTCTGACGGAGCCGCTCGCGATATAAGTTCACCGCCTTCACGATGACCTGCCCGTCTCATTTTATTTCAACGCCGTTCGTGCTTGCAGTCGTTCCACGCGGAGCTCCACCAGTACAAGCATCAGATCGAACAGTTCAATCAGCTGACGCAGAAGCTGATAGCCGTTTATCAGGAGGACGACACCACTCGCGTGAAAAAGATGACGGAGACCATCAATCAGAGATACAACAACCTCAACACCAGGTACGCCACGATCATAGTTTTATTCGCATTATCTTAGTATCGTGGAAGATTGTCAAATAGAAATTTCTAATTTTATAGTCGCCAGTGTACGATTTGAAAATGTTTGATTCGACTCGATTTATTTAAACGTTTCGAACGCAGTTGACAGAATTGTTATAGTGGAAGTTATTCTTTCGCGATTTCGTTCTTGCGTTTGTCATTGAAGCGAATTCGGTCGTTTCGAACAGATTGTCTGAATCGTGACGAAAGGCTGTATCTATTAAATCCTTCTTAGTATCATCAATCGAGGAAAACTGCTTCATTCCGCGATGAACTCCCTCCACAACTTCGACCGGTCCCTGGACAAGTTCTTGGCTTGGTTGAGCGAAGCTGAGTCCTCGATGGAGGGATTGGAAGCGGAGGCCGATCGACTTGGCGGACGACGAGACCAGGGTGCGCTCAGACGACCGCAACATCAGCTTAAGGTAAGTCCCATTTTTGCTTGTACGAACTCGCCAATCGCGAGTTTCTATCGGCTAGGCTTTTGTTACGTATCGCGATTGTTCTTGATTGTCGGAACACAGCAATCTCGTACTTTAAGAAGAAATCTTTTCGCTGTTGATATTTCCGGCGAAAAATCACCTAAAGATTTCAATTTTTCCGATCCATATTTTTATTCGGATAAAATATTTAATTGCGAGTTTAATACTGTAACAAATACAAAATTAAATTTAACATTATGATTCGTATAGTGTAAAAAGTTTAAAATTGTTTCGTAGTTGAAAAAGGCATAATACATATTGAACTCCGTAATGATATTTTCGAGAAATAAATCGCGACGACGACAAAGTTGAGAAAATTGGCCATCCCTTGCACGTAGAAATATTCCACGCGATTTAAGAATAGCTGGGACAGGTGATTTCGCACAAATCAACGCGTCTCGAACGTAAACGGAATGGACGTAATTCGAGTCTGGTTAGGTCGTAACATTCCTCGAGACGTTATAACGGTGGTGGTCAAGACGGGAAACCAGATCTGTATAGGTCACGTATTGACTCGAGAAGGTTTTACGGCTTCGATTGATTGCCATAAAAGTGTGTCGAACGTAGCAGGCCGTGTATCGGTATAGCCATTAAAAGGAAGACGCTCGATATCGGATATCGGTGTAACGCGGTAGCGGCCCATCAGCTTCTGTGCGGAAGCTTCTTCTGGTTTTGCGTTCTGTTCTCCTCGGACGCTGATATTTGAGAGAAGAAAGCAAAAATCGCAAGAATCGTCTTTGGAGAATTATTACTTTATCGAACGATTACCGATATTTTAAACTAAATACGCGACGTACCTAGACACATTGCGTTTCAGAAAGACCGTTTTTCATATTCTACTACGAACTACTTCTCTAAACAATTAGCATTCCCTGTGCTAACTGAACTTCTCCGTAATGCTCAGACGAGAAAACTTTGCCTCTCTACATACAAGGTAGTTTGCAGTAGCATGAAATTGTAACGAACTCTACTCGCGTATATTCTCCGACCTCAAAAACAGTAGTCGCACGGTCTGATCTTGCTCGAAAGCGATTAAGATTAGCGATTAAAATTAGTATAAGCGTAGAGAAGAATATGCGAATGAAATGGAGAAAAAGTCGTAGAAAGTGACATTGGTTAGAACGATCAAAGTTAGTCATAATGTTATGAATTTAAAAAATCGTAGATTTGAATCTCTACAGCCCGAAAGAAGATTTCTCGCCTTCCGACGATACGCATTCAAACGAGTTACACTGTCTCTTCTGTTCAAGCTTACAGGTTATCGATAATCGAGAGATCTAAACGGCAAACGATGTAAGCGCCGAAATTAAAAAATTGGAATTATTTTCCAGAATAGAATCGCATTGTGTGCAAGCACGAAACAAATACTGTAAATGCTGAAATATCTTATTTTAGATTCTAAGATACTCGGAACGTAGAGTGAAATTTTACGCGAATAGCTTTAATGTACGTTAGAAATGTTTATTTCTGGAATATTACATCGTTTCCCACTTAAACTCTTTGATCGCGGACGAAGATAGAACGGGGTCGAAATGTAAGACGCAAAGGTCGGGGTAAAAATGTGCGTCATTAAGGAAATCTATAGGAAGCAGGTTACGTCGAGAAAGTTCATTCGTCGTAACGAATCGTGACGAGAAATGAGAATCGCAATGAGAATCCTCCCCCGTCGAATACGTCTGTTTACAATTCCGTGGAACCGATGGACCATTCGCAGAATCAAATTGATATTGTAGCGCACGGCCTATTGCGCCATTTCGATGAAATTAATCGTCGCGTAACGAACAAACGGCACGCGATTCCGGGAAATTAGCTTATAATATTGTTTGACTGCCTACGCATTAACATCGGGACATTCTTTCCTCTGCTTGCTTTGTTCCATGCTTTTCTTCCATCTCGTCGACTGTTGGTTTATTTTATCGAAAAAGGTCCAATTTTGGGCGTTCGAGGATCGACCGCATTGCGTTTCATAGGCAAACTCGTACATTTTATATGACAATGTGGCGTTCAGTGTGGAATTACGTTATGGAAGGTTTATCCATCTCTGCTTTATACATTTTTCTTAGTATAATGTTTAGTTTGATCGACTTTTTACGTTATTCGTAAAATCATGTACTCTTGGTTTATTATTATTATGTATATAGTTTTAATCGTTCGTTTCTCTATGTCGAAAAGTTTCGAATAGGTCGAAACGTTAAATTAATTCCATTTTATCTTTGAACACGAATGAAGTTATTGTTCTAAAATATTCGTGGAATTTATCAATGTCTCTCAATAATTTTCGCTATATTCAGGTTGTGGTTGTGTTTAAAATTATCGGTGCCAAATGAACAGGGACGGTATAAATTTTCGATGACGAAAGTCCAGTCGCACGGTTGCGCGACCGCGTGTCCGCGAAATGTAATTTCCATGCACCTCATCGGCGAACAGACGACGGCATTGATTATTCGATAAACAGTTGGATAACTGATTGGAATCAATCACTCGATAAATCCCGAGTATCGGGGACGAAAGGAAAATCGCCTCTGCGGCTTCCACGCTGTCCGACCGCTTGTCCAATAATAGCGATCATTGAAAATCAATGTTATTTGCCGTGCAACCTGATTATATCTACGCGCTGCAATGCGCAATAACAATTAGCCGGATCTATTTCAATTACAATACACGGTGCTTCAACGATTTCGTTTCGTTTTCGATTTCGCTCAGATTCCGTTTCGATTTCGTTCCGCTTTCGTTTCGCGGCTATTTTTGTTTTGGCGCCTGCGATTTTTCATTGAGCTCGAATTTTAAAAGCAAACACCGCGCGTAATTCCTATTTACCGATCCCCGGTATTCGCGTTCCACTTTATCCCTTTCCGTTCGTATCTCTCGCGTGACAATTTATCGAACTCGTTTGGCCGTGTTTAATGTTCTTGAAAAGCGTAATGCTGGTCGGCTCAGTCGAACCGGAAAATAGTATGCCTATGAGCGCACCGTTCGTAATTAAGTGTTGCAGTTGGTGCTGCTCGCTGAAAGCTCCAAAGCTTCGTGTTGTCCCTTTATCGCCAATCGTCTCGGTTCACCTGGGGTTTATACATCTTTCGATCAATTTAACGTGGAACTGTGTATCGAACGAGCCATGCTCGAATCATGCACACCGGGTTTGTTAATTTCATCGATGCAGCGTAAAATGTTGCGGTCGTGCAAACGTATCCCGTTCCACGGCGCTGCTACGTCGATTGCAAATAGGAATTAATTTCGAAGGCTGCTCGCTCAGCTTCTCGAGATGTACATCCAGATGCGGTGTTACGCCGCCACGGATTCAAATCGACAGATACATCCGTGCTTGTCGTCGATCGTGCTCTCTGGATCAATTATCCTTAGTTGCTCCAGACTTCCAGAGATGGGTTCGAGTCGCCTGCAATTAGTTTCGTTTAAAACCTGCACCGTAGAAATATCGAAAGAATAATTGTCGAACGTTAATGCTATTTAGTGCACGCGAGCGATCGGTCGAGTTGTCCGGTTTTCACAAATGCACGCGGAACAGGGCGTGGGCCAGAAATTACATCCCGGTGACTAATGCCGCCTGGACAGCTGCTTCCATTCGTTAAACTCGGAGGTAGCTAGAAGCCGAGTTATCGATTGGCATTCGTAATAAAAACGAGGTAACGAAACTTGGCTCCGTACGTCGCGTCAAATCCACCCTTTGCCTCGTTATCCAGCTTGGTTTTACTTTCACCTTTTCAACCAGACGTTTCTTACCTTCGAAAAGTTACTCTACAATTTCCATCCGTCTAACGGCGGTCGATTCTCAAAGTTTCGAATTCTCGAATTTCGTAGGAACAGACGGTTGAAAAGGTTTCGATTTACTGGAAACGCGCGTACGTTTCAACTAACGTACACTTGCAACGGGATTTTGCGATATTATCGATGTATCGTAGACAACGCAGACTATACCGTCGTACAGTTTGCAACGCCAAGAAACAATGTAATTCCGCAGGCGAAGTTCACGGTTGTCGTCGCGATGCTACTAATGACTCACCGACCCGGTTCGACCGGAACGTAACTCATGCATGCATAGCGTCTCCGTCTTTCGAGAGCACATCCGGAGGAATTCCTAATACCTTCGTCCATGCTGCACCACGCTCCCGTGTGCATGAATTGCGATTTGTCGGGCACGAGTTATGGCCGTCCGATATTGGATCGCGGCTAGAATTACTTGGAATCGAAACGGGACGTTTCATGGGTAGCCCATGGGACTGGCAAATAAATACGTTCAAGAAGATCGAGATTCTTTTACGATATTAATATTTACGCTTGGAAAAGCTGGAACCTCGGGGATCTGGGGAAAAACTCGATTGATGTTTGATAGTGACTTTTTCCTTTTTGCCGAGGAACCTATCGGTTCCATTTGTTTTTTTCTCATTTCTCGTAGATAGGATAACGTTTGATATATACAGCGTCTACAAGAAGTATTTGCACATAATCTTGCTTTGCAAGCAAACATTTCTTTCTTCCATCAGTTTCTACGTTTCGTAAAGAAGCTGCCAAGCGATACGTCATATAATTTACTTGGATCTAATGAATTACATTGCGAATGGATTAAATACTGTGGCGTATGAATGTTTTCTGTAGCCAGTGTAAGTCTGGATAACGACAAAGCGAAAGAAAGTTTATACTTCAATCATGGTAAAACATGAAAGGTCAACGAGGATTTACCTTCTCGTCGAAGGATTCTCTAAAGGCGACGTGTTAAAAAAGAATCTCAAAAATATTAAAACACCTCGATTCTAGGAAGTCTATTAGAATGTAAAATTATTCTACTCATAGCACGGAAGAATAGCACAAAATCTCGTTCCATGGAAGCTTCATCTGTTTCACATTCGCAGTTTAAAATCTTCTCCTATGAAAAATCACATCTGCAAGTATTTTCAACGATAGCAGGCAGAGCTTCTCGCGTCTTTAAAATTCTCCGAGGCTCGCCTGCGTTTCCGTTAGATTCGAAAACCACGAGAGGCAAGTAGATCAGGAATTTCCAACGAAGCTTCGCAAGGCGGTGGCGCGTCGCCCAAGGTTGCTTTTAGGCTTCTTGTCATTTTGCGCCCTGGCTGGAGTTCGATGGCTTTACGAACCGTTTACACGGAAAGTAGGGTTCATCGATCGAGGAGAAACGCCACGGGAGTCGCTTACGTGACCTGAACTTTCGTTTCGCCCCCTCCCGTGTCGGACAAAGAGGCCAGTCCCTTTTCTCATATTCATGGTAAACATACCGTACAGGCTGGTTCGTTAAATCAAGCCTAGCGTGGCTAATTCGCTTTAACGCAATTTCACCTGGTTTTATTTTTTCAACGTGCCACGCGACCAACCCCTAGCCTATTCAGGGATGCGCTTGCTTCTTCATACGGCGACACCCTTGCCTGCACAAATGGGATGTACAAAATTGCAGTCGACTAGAGGCAACGAATTTCACTCGCGTCCGTCCACGGGGTTGTGACAACGTAACCGGACTTTCCATTCGGTCAATTTGCCCCTTTCGTTGCGTGTTAAAGCGTTCAATGCCGAATCGCGACTGAAAATGGGATGGGGATTGGGTTCTGCTAGAATTGACATCGATAAAGGGAGAATGCCATAGAATGACACGTTGAAAGCGCATTGTGCGTATACCTCGACCTTGCGACTGCAGGGTTAATATTAATATAACAATGGGAGCGTTCTCGCGGAAAAAAGCTTACTCTTAGTAAATACCACAGGTTCGTAGCGGTCCAGCGAAACGTGGAACGCGCTTTGAACGTCGAGCATTTAGTATGTGTTCCGGTGATGTAAGGCCTCCCTGCGTTAGAACCTCTTCCGTTTAGAACCTCTAGCCACGATGAAAGTGTGGCTGATCTCTCAGTGTTATTTCGCAGCGTTGAATTCATTGCTGTTAGAGGTATTCGCGTTTTTGACAAACGTTATTGCGGTCACTGTTGAGCATAAATATTCGTAACTCTGTTTTATCGGTATCAGCCAGAAAATCTAACGTCGTTAAATTGTGTATGTTGAAAGAACCGGTAATCTTACGTTTTCGCGGGAACAATTTGAAAATAGAATTTTGTACGACGGGATTCCGTGTATAAGGTAGACGCACACAGCGACGGGAGAATGGGAAAAGTTGCGGACTTTTTCTCGGGGGTGCGAAGGTCATGATAAAGCGAAAGAATCGGTTGGCCACTTTCCCTTTCTCTCCCACAGGCGAAACGCAGCCGAAGGATCGATAGAGGAACGCCTTCGCGGCGTGAACGACCGCGCCGACGATGATATTCTTCCCTTCTAATAGTCGTTGTTCCATTATAACGCCGAATACTTTTCGCGACTCACCGGCTAAAGGAGAGGAAAAGAGGTTCGTGTTTTTTATGCGTGGCGCATCCGGCGAGTTTCTGCGTCTCGCGACCAAAAGGACAACGTATAACGGAAATTTATAAGTGGAAGCGAGCGCTGGCGCACACACGACGCAACGAATCGCGCTACTAAATCACGACGCCAAGTTTTTTCTTCTCTGGCAACAGAAATTATATCTAAAAGGGAAGGCTGCGCTCGGTCTATCGCGGGGAAAAAAGCCGTGCTCTTCCGAGTTCCTTGTTTTGCATAATCGCGAAACTCGTATGCGCTTCTTGGTCGCGGTACCTCTTTTATATTTTTCTCTCCGCTTCAACAACCGTCCGTTCGGTAAACTTCGTTAGCCTTTCAACGAAGGCGCATTAAGAATCTCTCTCTTTCTCTCTCTCTCTCTTTGCTTCTCTTGGCTGGTAATTTTTAAAATCGCTGCAGCACGGCAAAGTGCATTTAACGAACTCCACCCTCGTGGCTGCCGTCCGAGCAGAAAGGAAACGTTTTCAACGAGTTTATCAGGCGACGGTCTCGCGTTCGTGGGTCGCAGCGGTGAATTAATGTTTCGAATTTACCGTTTGATCGTTGCATGTTCACCGTGTAATCGCTCAGCGAATAACGACCGCTTAGGGTGACTGTTCACTGGCCCGATCGTTTTTTCTTCCCTTCACGGACCTGCGAGTTATACACAGCTTCGCTGTGTGTCTGTTGATTTCTCGCGATACATTGCTGTTAACAACTTCGCTTATCTTCGTTGATCTTCTATGAGCTTTATCAAAGTCGATTTCGTTCGGCCAGAGTTTTCGTCGCTGAAGGAAGAAGCAGCGGGTGGGCGAAACTGAAAAGCGCCATGGCGAAAATGAAACGCGGAAGTCGTAAAGGGCACGGAGAGGGTGGGTGACGAAAGAGGTCGGGAAAGAATCTCGTAAAATACGGATATAAAAGCAACGGGTACGGGCAGCCAGGCTCCTAGCAAGTTTCTCCATTAAGGGGTAAAATTCGAGAGGCGGGTGTTTCTCGTTCGACAACGGTCACATCTTCACCCTTACACCACCCCCTCAAGCGACCATAATAAATGCCGTGAAGTCGAGGCGTTAAACGCATCGCTACGAGAATTCCTTTTTTTCCTGTTTTAATTACTTTACCATCGAGCGTACTTCCATTTGGATAATTTTGTTGGAATCTTTTCCCCCGATGTTTCATAGTTCAATTGGCAAAATTCCACCTGAATATTTCATGGTTAAAATTCCATCAAATTTTTTAGCATTTTCTTCCACGTTTTTTTTTTTTCATTTTTGACATCGTGTTTCATATATTATTCCGTTGAAAAATATATACATCTCTGTACATTTTCGGGAAACGAAGCTTTTCGCGAATCACATTTTCATCATGCTTCGTATTCTCGTTATTATCTGCTTCCGTCTGTCTTCGTATCGTTTCTCCATCCTCCTACAACTTAGACGATACGTGCGATTTAACGAGAAAGGGGTTGTTCGCGATCGAAACGGTACGCGCATGCGCTCTCGGCTTCTTCAGAGGGCGGTAGCCGGCAATGTTCGTAGAATTGCAAGGTCGGTAACGCAGGAGGGATGGTTTTCCTCCCGAAAGGGTAGTTTTCTCGAATTCCGGTTACCGACTTTGGGTGCCGATATTATCCGCCGGTTGCTCCATGGAGAATTGCTACTCCGTAGCAGAATACATTCGATTTTCTTGCGTTTCTGCTTAAAATCTTAACCACCGGTCGATACCGAAAGCGACTGGGAATATTTTGCAGGTTTCTGTTGCGTTTTGTTATCTTTTACTTACCCTACGCCAATATTCTAAAAAGTCTCGTTATCTATCTAAGATCATCGATTCGTATCGTCTACTGTAAACTTTACAAAACTGCAATTATCGAAATATTCTTTTTACAGTTAAGCTTGGTCGTCACGAAAGATGTTCGCTTTTTTCTAAATTTTCGATGCTTTACGTCTTCCTATTATTATTTGCAATACATTTTGGAAACGTTCCTGCTGCCGTTTCAATTTTTGTTCCTCGGTCGAACAAATCGTAAAAGTGGATATCAAGTTGAATTTTTTTCAAAAGTCAGAGGGAAGTCAGTTCAAAGAAATGTTGGATTTTGACAATGTCGTTTTGGTGTATCGACGGTATCGAGCAAGAATCCATACGGGACGGCAAAAGGCGACGATTTATGACTGTGCGAGATTGGATCGATTCACTGACAGTCTCAATATTGTCGCTTTTGTGCGACGTTGTGTCATCTTCATTGTTTGGAAAAAAAACCAATCTCGCGATAATTCCGGAATTCGCGGCGGGCAATAACTTTGGTTATCGGCGATAAATCATCAATTGGATGAACCGCTTTTCCGTTCCCTGAAACAGATACCATCACGACAAATATTTCATTCTTGAATTTCATCTGTTTAAGCAAAAAGAGGCTGGTCTCATTAGAGCGCGAGCGATATGCCTGCCAATTTATCAAACCTTTTTTCGCTTTACAGTTTTAAATTTCAGATGTTTATCTTTTTTGTTCCCTCTAAAAACTATCGTTGTTTTTCTTTCTTTTCTTCTTTGTAATAAACAAAAATATATCGCAGTTTTGTTTTCACAGCTGTCACAACGCGTGCGACGTTTTATCTTTTTGGGCGCAAATCCGTATTACGCGTTTGTCATTTTTGTTAGCAGAATTTCTCGCCATCCTTTGTATTTTCATTTTCCTACGATTTTTTTCTAATTGTAATTTACATGGTGTTCACGCTGTCGCAGAGATCGTTGAGACAACAAGGTTGCAAAGTTTTTGAAAACTCAATGGGAGAATAAATAAAATTAATCGATGGGAACGTTGATAGCGACGAAAATCGGTTTACGAAAACAAAAAGAAAAAATTAATTAATGTTTATATTAAAACGATCTCGAGAAAGAGAGAAAGTAATTCAGCGACGGAGAAATAAAAAGGAAAAGGATCGCGATTATGGAAGTTGAAAGTTTGTCGCGGTATAGCAAGTAGATAATTCATGGCGCAAAGTCAGCAGCGCACGTATGAATACATCTCGGAACTTGCGAGCGTCCGTTTAAATTTATACCCAGGAAAATTAGTTTTGTTGAATCTAGCAAGCTAGCAATCATGGCTTGTAAAAGCAACGTTTATTTGCTCTAATTGCTTATGTAATTACGTCGTGGAGAAAGCGCTTTTAATCGGAACACTTCGCGACCGCGGCAAATTACATCGGTAATTAGACAGACATTCGTAAATCGCTCGTTCGCTAAATGTATTTTCTTTTTCTCTCTTTTATATATATATATTTTTTACTAAATCCATCTTTTATTAGTAAAAAAAAAAAAAAGGAGAGAAAAACGAAACCTTGATCGTCCTCTGATTGACGCAAGTGTCATTAAACCAATGTACGTTAATTATTCGTAATATTACGTTGCTGGAATTTCACGAAACCAATATACGTAGTTGCGTAACTCGCACATCCCAGATTACGGAAACAACAATTTTATATCTGAATCTACTGAAAATTTTAACGTAATCCTAAAAGTGTATTACGACGATGTAACGTAGTTTGGATTGAAATTTTCGTATTTTATAAACCCTTGATCGTATTAAAACGTCAAATATCGAGCTTTCCCTTTTTCGAGTTGGCGTGTGGAGCTTCTGCCCTGTAATTCGTTCGGCTCGAACATTTAATTGAAAAAAGATATTATTTAATCTTCTACCAAATTATGTTATTCTCTATGGTATGACCTGCATTCGAAAGCCGCACTGATTAATTCTATATAAATTGGAAAGCGTAAAAGAACGATTACCGTTATTTATGGCATATTCTCGCGATAAACGAACTTGAGCAAATAAGTCGTTGGTTCCACGGGATTTACACGTTAATCGTGTAACTCTAACGTAATTGAGAAATTTGTAAAAAATGGTATTAATCATTTTGATTCTCGAGCAGTTCGTACAACGCAACGTCCCAATCGATCGTTCGTTGACACAGTAGAATTTGCACTGTCGTCGAGTGTCTGCTTTTCTTTTGGATCTGTCGGTGACTCAACGAATGTACTAGTTTGTAGTTCTGTTACTAAAGGATCTGGGTTGGACGGACAAACTAGCGAGAATATTTGAGATAACGTTGCGAGCAAATGTCGCCGCCTGCCGATTCACCCAAAAGCCTCGGAGACTTTACAGTATCGTAGTCGCAACGAGTACACTGCTACACGTGGGGTGAGTCGCTACGAACGAGCATGGAAAACCATTAGAACCGTGTCTGTATTTTCACAATTTTTCCAGTAATGGCCATTCAGGAGAAGCGCGGCTTTTTAAAACCACGATTGCCGTGTTTGAATTAAAAATACGCAATAAAAGAAATGCACTCGGCCGCGTTCCGCGACATTCACCCCCTTTTACCACGGCATCGTCCTTTTCTATTTTTCGGCACGGTTAATTAACGGACGATGCCTGGAATTTTCCATTGTCATACTCCTTTTCCTCCTTTCATTGATCGTTTTGGAATCGTTGCTCCATATAATCCATACACCCGTATCTATTATAGTTATCCTACTTTTTGGAATTTTTTACTTTCGACAGACGCATCCTACCTGTAATTACGTTTCTTCAAAAAGCGAAAGAGATTTTCAATGAATGTTTACAATATTCCCATGTTTCTTATTTTCTTCAGAATAATTCATATCATAATGCATATCATGGTCGTGTAAATCTAGATTTTGAGAAATTCGTCACGTACTTCAACTCTTGAAAACATCGTCCCTTAGTTTCACAATTAATTGTTTAATAACTTTATATTCTGCCACGATACGTTTATAACAATAAGTTCAGAACGGTATTTTCCGAACGATAACAACGAACTGACTTACTTATTACTACCTGTGCTCCACCATTTCGCCATTTTAGTATATCGCTTACGTTTTCAACGCTGTCTCTATATCACGTTCGTTCTTATTTCGTCCTACCTGATAAACGTATCACGCGGGGACACTTTGGTACTTTCGATCGATTCATTTCGTACATTTTCGTGGAACGCGAGACAATGCTACGGACGATATCAGCCCGTATGTCCGCGGCAACAGCTCTTTGTACAGCCGTCCCAAAACGGGAACAAAGCAGCCTCGCTAAACCGTCGGATAACAGTTCCACAAACTCATGCAAAAAAAAAAAATAAAAAAAAAAGAAGAACTTAGTTACCAGAAAAGGAGTACGTACAAAGCGCGCACAAGCCCACTACGATTTTCCAACTATCCCTTCTTTTGTACTAATTGAAACGTATCATCCGACGCACAATGGCTATCGCGTCGTTCTTATTCAAACTGCTATCGCAACGAATAAAAGAGCCGCGGTACAGGGCCCGAATGTTCGTTTGAACAAATTTTTTTCAAACGAACGACTACCTGAATTACCAAGCACGCTCTTCGCGTACGAACGTCGCGCGCACAAAATTCGACATTTTCATTTCTCTCCTCTCACAAAGATAGTTTCTTTGCTTTTTTGACCAGAAATAATTAGTGCCGGGTGCTCGACCCTCTGTTATAAGGGTGATATTTTTGGTCTCTCTCCAAAAGTCCCGACGGTGTAAGAGCATCATCAGCGTGGTCTGGTTGTTCTCTCGGGCCAGGTAATAGCGAGTCGAAACGAGGGATTCCGTGCAAAGAATTTTTTCCCTCTGCCACGCCGTTACCCTCCTTTTGCGTTTTCTTTTTTGTCTCTCATCGTTTTCGGTTTAGTTGGTGCGAAACGGTCGAATGAAATTAAAGAAGAAAAAAGGCGGCAAGGGTAACGGCAGAGAAGAAGAGGCGCATAGAGAAATAGAAAACGGGAGAAGTTGTGAAAGGGCAAGGGAAGAAACACGATTGCGACCACAGGGGAGGGAAACCTTTGGCGCGAGAAACAGGTCGGCCGCGTTCTTTCGAAACGTCGACATTTTCGATTCCCCCGGCGATTCTCGCGGCTAGGACATCCCAAGAAGATAAGGAATTCCGGAAAAATCGCGGGTCCCGTCTGAATATGGACGTTGACGCGTCCCCGGGGATAATCCTGCTATGCTTCTTCCTCGAGCAACCTCGCTTCTTCACTTCTTTTTACGCGTTTCCAAACACTGAATACAGATTCGACGTTTGCAACGACGTAAGAGTTCGATGTAACCTCCGATGGACGCGTAAATATCGTTTTGTCCCGAGCTCTTTTCCTTCTATTCTTTGTCCTTGTTTGTTATTCAACGCGAGAAATGGGATTACAGTTGGAAGAGCGGGGAACCGAGAGAAGGAGTTTGTAGGGCGGAAAATATTAGCGTCCGAAAGCGGTGACTGGACTACTGGGAATTACGTGCAAAACGGACTGAAACTTGGTGACGCACTTTCGAAACTCCGTTAATTTACGACGTCCAGCTGGCGACGTGTTATTGCTTACAGTCCGTCATTAAATCACTGCTAACTTTATTACTTCGAAATTATTAAGTTTGCATTTGATTCGGACCTGGTCGCAACCGCTTTCCGTTGTAGTTTCTATAGTTCCGCGCAGTTTCCAGTAAACTGAGATCCAGTCGTCAATGGGACGACTAGCTTTTTCAACTGGCAAAGAATTATTTGTCTTTCGGCTTAGAATGGCCTTCTGCTTTATTTATCGTATTTACCTTAATTAACCACCTGACGTGCTAATATTTTGCTTAATCCTTCTTTTTGGAATTACATCTCTGGTTTGTTAGGTAGTAGGCGTTTACCGTGTTCCGACAAATGGAACGTCTCAAGATCGAACTCGATATGTGCTTGTAAGAATCCGTGTATATCTGTCATCTTTCCGACACGCGCTCTAACCATTCCTTTCTACGACTGCACGAGGATCCATTGTATTTACCGATTGCTCCAAATCGTCCAGAAACGAATCATTCGTAAAGAAGATTCTCTACATTGCGATCTCTACCCAACGTTCATAACCCAAACACGTTTCGAAGAATATTCTGATATTCAGAAGATGAAACAAATGGAAACGCGCGAGAAGATAGAGAAGAAGGTAGCCATCGGGACACGCGACCGTTCTATTTACTCAAACTTACCTGCAACGTGCGAGAAAGAAGCAGCCTGCCCGGGGCGTTTAGACGGAAGCTGTTCGCTTTATTTAAATTCCACACCGCAGTGTTCCGCGGTGCAGGAAGTCGAGAGAATGGATACGAGGAAGCTATCGGTGATGGAAAAAAATTTCGCCCGCTCGTTGGCCAGCTCCTACACAATCCTCTTTCGCACAACGAAGCGAGGAAAGGTCACGACTGAAAGGAATTACCATATTCGGTTTCTTCTTTTGGTTCTTCCCTTGGAAAACGCGAATCTGAATTACACAGGCCAGACGTTACCACCGTCGTTTTCGATGCATTGATCACAGCACGCGTTGCAAAGATATTTTCAGCGAAAAAAAGAAAAAGGGGGTGATTTTTCCTTTCTTTTCGATTTTTCACTTTCGTTACGACCGCTCGTAATGGAGGTCGTAAAACTGGAATCGCGAAAGGCCTTTTTTAATGTTCCTTGAAACTCGATTTTTTTCCAGTGGAGCTTTTACTGCGAGTTTTTCAGCCTGAAACCGGAGGAAGTCGTGCGTTTTTGTGATTTCTACGTGGTTTCCGCTTTATTACAGATAAAAATAGTATAATTACAGAGCGGTGGTTTCCACAAAAACGGTCTTATAACGTGCTATTTTTAAGATCACCGGGCTGTGGATCGGAAGCCACTACGACGCTCGGAAAGTAAGATTTGAAAATAAAGACACAATTTGTCTAGGGCTATGCGGTTGTAAGGTAGTAAATTTAACGGCACGACACGTGGATACGATCTGGAGAAGGCTTGGGTGTCGCAGAGCACTGCGTTTAGCAAGAATTAGACGTGGTTTTGAACAGGATTAAGATGATAGGACGAGATTCGGTTGAAATCAGAGTGGAGTGTCTTGATATCGCGTAGATCGAGATCTTGGGATATGATTCGTAGCGACACCGTGGCCCGCAGATGCGATGTTATCAAGTCGACAACCTAGTAGGATTCTGGCATCGTAAACATTGACTGGAATGCCTCCATCTCCGACCAAGTCGCATCTCGTGACTCTAACCTCCATGTTATTGGTCACCGAGGTTCCATATAGTCCATTGCTTCAAAATTATTACTCTAATCTTAAGTGAATCTTCAGCTGAAAATGTTTCGCCTCGCATTTCAGTCGAAACTTAGTTTATACGTGCGATTACCAATAGCTATGTTTATCTATCTGACGATTAAAAAGGAATGAAAAGTGGAAGATACGTGAAAACACGCGTAATTCAAGGAAAATATATATTTTACAAGAAATCATTCGTGTTCCCAAAAATGCTATTTGTAAACGCATTTCACGAAAAATTAGAAATCGATGATCAATTTGGTCACTCTATCTTAATCTTAGTTATTAATATTCCACGATTCTGCTCGTCGTGATTTTTAATTATGCGACGCATGTCGATCAATTAGTTAAGTGGAACACGGAGCGAACGAAGGTTCGATTGTGCGTTCTCCATCGAGATCAATTACACTTTGTATTTAGGACGGTGGATTCATAAGAGAGAAATCCAGTGCATCGATCCGTAATGCAAGTAGAAATTCGCATTTACCAACAGAGCGAATGATGCTCCATTTTATCACGGATAAAATGTTTGCTACACCCGGTGGCAGTTTTTCTGCCAGACTAGAGCAACGAGACATCAGGACGTTGTCCTATAGAAATTGTATCGAACACGTTTATTTCCTCGTCGCGAATAATTATCAGTTTATCGTCCGGTCGCCTACCTTGATAATCGATAATGGTTATTAATGAATTTTATATTCTATTAAACGAGTATTACACATTGGGTCTCATGTTGGAATTTTTGTAAATACAAACGAGTTGCAAGAAAACGTTGCAAAGTTACGAATTGGTTATCTCGACTATTCTAGTATTAACATTTGCGGCACGTATTCGTCGACTGGCAAATAGAAATGGAGAATTGATAATTTTCTCTGGAATTTTTCAGCGATTCGGACTTTTACTTTTAATATTAAGATTACCTTTCGAATGGAAATAAATGAATCGAGGTAAATGCGTTTTCGCGACAAATAACGATTTTCAGAGCCCTCGCTTTGAGTCAGCACTACACGTGAATACTTCGTTTACCTTGCACTTCCGTTCGTCTCACTGCATCAATACTTTTCATCGGAAAGGAAACTTCGCCTGGTCACGCAGAACGGTGCACGAGATGATACAATTTGCCTCCGCCGGGTCGATACTTTGGAGAAGGACCGAGAGATTCTTACGGTATAACGAAACATCGTTGGAATCGAGAGTTAGTCGTACTGTTTGGAACGGGGTTCGTCGCCAAGCTCACGTTCCAGGCGTATACGACGCGGCTCGATGACTGCCATCAAGTTTCGACGTTAGTTTTAAAGGGTTCGATTCGAACTGGTTGCCGGTGGCCTCTGCTGGAACGAGCTTTTCAATTTCCGTTCTCTTTATGCGCGTCGAACTCTGGAATCTTCGCCATCCATCATGCCAACGACATTGTTGCGGCGTCTTAAGGATTCCTCGAGTTCTACGAAAATGCAGAGCGTTCCAGCAGCTGCGGACGGTGTTTTTAATATCCGTTTCGTCGTGTATCGTTTTGCAAAATCCTTGCAACGCCGGGCTTGCTTGCACGTTGTCGAGGATTTATCTCTTGTACCTTTCTGGCATGAAATGATATTTTTTAAATTCTAGAAAGTAACAGGATTATATCGAATTTAATAGGAAACAAGGACGAGGCAAATACACGAATTCCTTCAATTTGTTAGAATTCGCTTTAACGATTCTGCGTATATTCTAGTAGAGAGTAAAATTCTACTGTATGTAAACTTTGCAAGTTCCATAGAATAACTGCGAGTATCTTCAAGGATCGTGAAACATTGCGTCGTTAGTCATAAATGGCTCGAAACACATATCCCTCTTTACTGCAACATCGTCGAAAGGATATTTCACCCGCGGCATGTCGTGCATACATCGTGATATCTTTGCAATCTCCTACGTACAGCATTGTTGCACAACTACGTAACTGTGCAATATCGTCGAGAGGTTCTGCAAGAGCTTGCAATATATAGAATATCCAGATTTCTCGCACAAGTTGAAAATCAACCCAAAGAATCAACCTTGTTGCACCTTGCGACACTCTATTCGTGAACAGCTATCGAGGTGTAATTTCAAATTTGCAGCGATTAAATTTGTCTATAGCGAGGTCCATTAAAAACTTGCGCGAACTTCAGACAAAGACTAATAGGATGCATCTCGGGTCAGGAACAATAAACTTAATTATTTCGACATCAAAGCTGCCATTTCTAGGCGTTCGTCATCGAGCCGTATCCTGTCCAGTTATATTTCCCTGCCTTTTCCATCTCCTTTCGTTCTTCTTCCTCGGCCAGGTCGGCAGACTTTCGTCTTCTCGGACCTTTCTCTTAGCCTGTTCGCCGTCTAGTCTCGTTTCCTTCCTCGTGCTTCCTTGTAAAACGAACGGACTTCTCGATATCGACAATCGTCTGCGATACGAAACTAATGGCGCCCAGAGATTCGTTATTCGTCTCGCTGCCTCCGAGTCTTTACGGACTTTTCGATCGGGCGGCGAAGGGAGAACACCGGTTTCGATATTTTCTTTGAAACGTCTCCACGCTTCTTCCAATCGCTTTTCTGTTTCCGTTTAACACGTTTGTCTCTACGCCTCCTGTAATTTCGCGCGTTTCCTCCGTCCCTTCCAGCCAATTCCTCTCCTCGATTCCAATGCATTTCCTTTTCGTCTTTCTCCACTTGTCCATGACGATATATTATTCCGAGTTTTTCAATGGTTCTTGGATTTCCTATTGGATCGAAGATACGGACGCGCGTGTAGATCCATCTTTGATAATTGGAATGAAATATTTATCGTTCGAATTATTCATCATTGTCCCGTGCTATTATAGATCGTTTCGAACATTAACTTTTCGATTCTTCGCGTATTATTCAACATCGTATTGCCCGTTCGGCGAATACGCTATAGGTGGGCAATGTATCTCTGACTTCGTTATTCGATCGTCGGTTTGCCAGAAGAGAGACTTATCTCTACCTGAAATATCTGCAAAGATTATCCGTTTCAAATTGCTTCCCTAGGGAAAATTTCCTAGTTTCATCGTTTCTCTGTCAAACCGACGATATCCAATTACGACATCTTAAACAATAAAATTCGCCATCGTACGGGAATCCATTATTCGAACGAGCAGACGTCTTCGAATCTTCGATTGATCGGAACGATCGACGTTTCCATTGGGGGCAGCGTTCGAGGGTAAAACGAGCGCGAAGCGTTTCGCAGGCCGCGATATTGCCCGTTTCTCAGCAGCAACGATCGATGCTCCGCCGGTGTAGTCTTGATTCGCGAGCAGGAGTTTCCATCCGCAATTCCTGCCGGTGGCCAGCTTCTAAAAACCGAGGCCACCTGCCGGACAGACTAATTTATCTCTCGTGCGAGCTTTAAAGCCTTTCCGTCGTTAATCTTGCCGCCGACGACTGCCTAGGATCCACCACTCGGTTTTTCCCTCGTTTACCCTCCCTCCGTATCTTTCTCTTTCTTCGTCTTCCTGTCTCCTTCTTCCTCGCTTTTTTCCCTATTTTCCCTTTCGACCGTCGCCCTCTTCCATTCTGTCCAGCTTTAAATTGAAAAACACTTCCCCTTCGAAGAATTTCTCTTTCTGGTGTCGACGATTCGTCACGAACGAAGCATGTGCCTGGGAAATCGTTTAAGACGACTGTCTTTATTATTTTCCTATCTAGAAAACTCGGTCGGCTATTAGCTTTGTTCTTCTACGCGCGATAGCTGTCGAGATACTAAATAAAATGTGTTTACAAGCTTCGCTCCAAACACAATTAAAACATATTGTTGCAGCGTATATGATTTTCGAAGGCGTTTCGGATTTAATCGTTACAAGGGAATTAGATCGGCAATAATTTAATTAGTCTTTGCTACTCCGACATAAATTCAGAGATTTATCGTTTCCATGAATTCTATTCGCTCGACGTATTATTCTATATCCCTTTGAAGGATTAATCAACCTGTGCTGCTGCAAGCGCGTGCAGGTTACATTTTAATTTTCCAAGCATCGACGTTCGACGACCTCTTTTTACGCGGCTTTTCTCACGGAAAGTATTCCGTGATTTTCCATGCATTTTTAATTTACAGGCAACAAATATGCGAGCCCCGCGGATCGTCTCCGTCCCGAGTTATTTCGTCGATGCTCCGCGTCCAGTTGTCGCGACATCTTCCATCCGTTTGACGGATGAAATTCGCGTTGATAATATAAGTTTCCAGCGTATAGATACAGGGATATTTTTCACCGAAATTGTGAGTTTTTGTTCGAATTTTTTTTTTTTAACAAATTCGCAACTTTTAATAAATTATGTACAGTTTTTCGTATAAATCACGATCGATCGAAGCAGTGAAATTTTCCTTGTAAGAAATGAAAGACTTGAGACGAAAATGAAAATCTCGATTCAAATGTCTTCAGGGAAAGGCACGAGAAAATACAAGTCCGAAGACAGCGTAACAGGATTCGCAAAAGTCGTCGAGATTCGGACACAGAACGTTTTACGATGCCATTTAATTCGTTATCTTTTCGAATGCGTCCTACATCCCGCGATATCCTCCGCCGTTCTTCGCAGTCCTCTACCATTTTCTCGTTTCCCTGGCTCCGATGTTTCCACTTCCCGGCCCTCGAGTTTTCCAAATATACTCGACAAGGTCGCGATGTTCGTTCAGGCGATCGCTGGAAAGTCGACTTCTGTTCGTAGATACGAATTACCGCGAAAATCGAACTGTTTTCGGTCCATTCGGCGCGAGTCGTTTCAATGATGCACACGCGTCGAGGAAACGATCGTTTTCCCAGTAAACGAACAAAATCTTCGTGTAACTATACTTGCGAACGATAGAACTTCTGTCTCGATCGCCTAAATTTGTTCGATTCTATGGTACATAGTTTGTTCGATTTGTAGACAATGTTTCATTCGTACGCGAAGCTCTCGGCCAATAATGAAAATTTGTGTGCTCTATGTTTGCGAAACAAACTAGGCTTATTAACTTCTCCAGCTGTTTCATCGGTCTACATGCTATAGTCTTTGAATGTTATACCGAGACAGTGCTGTCGATTCTTTTACAAATCATATTTATTTTGATAATTCGCAACATTGTTTAGTCTCTGTATTCTGAAAACAATGGCAATCGCGACCATACAGAAAAACTCTCGATATTCAAAGATATAAGTGTAAAAAGAAGCTTCTATCGAAAAAATCGATGCTTTTCTTTGTAGAAAGAGGACGCGAAGCTATTTTCAACATGTTTCTACTATGATATTCGTAAACACGATAGATACCGCTAAATCGATATATGAAATCTGGTAGTGTTCGACTTCGAGCGAAATCTCCTCGAAAAGATCACAAAATACGCGGTTGACCTAACCGTTTGTTCAACGTAGAGCTATGGAATAGAATTGTAAAGTAGAAGCATAAAAATGTGCAAACTCGATAGACAATAGAGAGAAAGCGACGTGCAAATAAAATGTGTACCGATTGAGGATGGTTGGTCGATTGGTGGTCGAAACGCGACTTCGATAATGGCGAACACGCGCTATAGTCGCGCACCAGGCACCATGGAGATGGATAGAACGGATTGGGACGACGTGAGTTTGGCACAGGTTTCTCTGTGTATGCGTTGTACAGTGGGAGTGTAAAAAAGAAATCGGAACAACGAATCAAGAGGTCAGATGAGCTGTCAAATCAGCGTTCTGACGAAACTACCAGCCGTGAGCGGAACAATCGCGCGAATATCGATGAAAGGGGGTGGCTCAGCTTTGTACTTGCGCGCGATAACGCGACCTTCCTTTTTACAGGCCTCGTGTCTCTTGTTATTTCGGTTTTAGTCCAGTGTCCGGTGCGTGTCACTTCTATCAGACCTGAAATTCACAGATTTTTCGCTGGCGCCACCGACGAAACGAAATTCGATTTTTTCCTACTGTTTCTTTCTTCCTTTCTTTCTTTTTTTTTTTTTCGTTCTTGCTTTTCTCTTCTTCCGTTTTTTCTTTTTCTTTTTTCTTTTTTTTAATACGCGTAGATTCGAATTATTCCATGTTACGCGAAGGTGACTGTGGTTAGATAAAATGACAGCGTTAACTAACCATCGTTTAAACGTCACACTCTCGCGTTCGCGTTACTTTCGTTTCGGCGATTGCAGCTTCGGCGAATTAGATTTATACACGCGTCTGCGAGTTTAATTATGGAAAATTCGTCTTCGTACCCAGCCCATTTGTATCGGCATAGTGATATATATCTCCGGAGGATATGAATTACCATTATACCCGGTATATTACTCCGATTTCATTTCGACTGATTAAAACAATGTTCCTATCTCAATTTCTCGTAAAAATTATTCATTTGTTTCGCGATAATGAACATAACGAAATACTTTAAAAACATTTCAAATAAACCAATGCAGATGCATGGTATCTAATATCACTTCTATAAATGTACGAATGAGATTTTTATAAAAATTCTGTCGAAAAAATGTTGCCTCAGATTCGCAGAATTATTAGAACCATTATCAGAATCTTCGTTCACCAAAATGGCAGGTTATGAATCGACGAACGTAATTCTTAGGGTGGCGCATTTGCGCGTGGAATTAAACGTTGGACGATCCACGACGGAATTACAGCTTACTCCGCGGGGAGGAAAATCTTATATCGAGAGTTTATGTCGGATACGGGTGACATCTTTGTGTGAAACCGATCGCCATCGCGGAAATGAAAAATTCCAAACGAGATTTATGCGGCAACCGGCGCTCTCCTTATCCGTTTCGCGTATCTACGCTCGGAATTTATGCGGACTCCGATTACCAGACGCGAAGACTCGCTGGAAAAATTCAGTTACTACGATCCAGTCGGATGTTTCGAGTTGAACGATACTGTTTCTATCGCGTCTGCTTGTCCCGTTGGGGCTCTTTCAACTTGCTCCCTACACGAACACGCGTGTCGGTTATTCGAATGTTCTAAGTGAACATAACTGCGTGGTTTGGTCGGGTCAATCGTTGCAACTTGCGGTGCAGAAATGGCGTTCGCTGGGTATGGTAGCGTATCTGGCGAAATTCTCCACGATTGTTTACTATGGAAATTCGATAGTTAAAAAGAATAGATAGAAAGAAATCGTTAATAAAGTTGCTGTGACGCTATAAGTACAATTGATACAATTTGCTGACATTTTTTAGTTTAGAAAACCTTTTGGTTTAGTTCAGATCTTAGTTAAACGAGCGAATCGAATGACTTTGTTTAAGACGGTTTAAGTAAACTTTGGTAGGTGTAGGAAACGCGAGATCTTAATTAGATGACACGCGCGTGACTGATCTTACGAAATAATTGGAAGCAACTCGTAAATGTGATAAATTTTGAAAGAACATCTACTTTTAACGGTTAACATCTTTTACTTTAGTTAAACTGATTTATTTTAATCCAGCCAACCATTGAATTCTTCGTGTCTTTACAACGTTTCCTTCGAGTCACTTTTTTCTTACAATTTTCGGTTCAAAGTTTCATCTTGAACCTGACTGAGTTCGTGTTGAGTTTCGTGAAAACGTACGGCGGATGAAGGATGAAGAAACTTCGCGTAACCGCAAAAGTAATTTTCGATCGAGGATGGCAGGTACTCGCGGTCGCGTAAAAGAGGGATGCTCGATACTTTTTTGCTGTCGTTAGAACTCTCCCCCTGTTCAACGAACTGTCTTTCCTGGCAAAAAACGCGAACGCTGCTCAACGGGTTTTCTTTTCTCCGCACGACGGGAGTACAATGACCAAGCTCGAGTAAATGATTCACGGGAGCGGGTGATATATTTTTACGGGACGTTCTTTCCTCGCCCGTAATTCCCGACAACATTGCGTACTAATTGTAATGCGATTAATCTCGAGAAATTCTTTCGTTTCCTTCTTCGGCTTGTTTGGCTCGCGAGCTTCCGACATTCTCTGTAAAACGAACAAACGAGAAAAGAAAGAACGACGAGGGTGGGAAAAGCGAAGGCGGTAAAAGAGCGAAGCAAAAGAGAGGGAAAAAAAAGCTGGGCGAAAGAATTCACGTTGAAGCTGCACAGTTTCCCTCCTCTTCCCATTCCGTTGCAATTGTTCGCCGTGTTTCGTTGATCGCGACGTAGTAATTGGCTTCAAGAAATTCACCGCCCTTTCGTGGTCGCGTCCACGATAACGCCGTTGAGTGACAGTTTCATTACCGGCCAGTGACATTTCAGAAGGGAAAAAAATGCGCTAATAGCGCACTGTCGAAACGTTCTAACCGATTCAATCGACGAAAGTAAATCCGCTAATTGTTCGGAATACGCAAACTAATCCTACAGAGATCTAACCCTATCCGTGTCTATCTGTTTGTTATTTATATTAAAAATAATTATCATCGACGAGTTTTAAGGTTCGATCAGACCGAACAAAAGTAAATTTCTATACGAACTTCTAGTTTCCATTACTTTTTAAGGGTAGCGTTAGAAGTAGGGAAAAACTTGTTTCGAAAGAGAACACGGAAGCACGGGGAAGGTGTGTTATTTAATATTTTGGGGGAACGCGTGACGGGTATGAATATTGGGGCTCTTTAATCACGGTCGTATCAGGGATGTCATTAGATTATTGCGTCGCCTGGAGGCATTCAGCTTCGGTTAATCCAGGGACACGTGACATGTATTACTGCGAGCATCGACGATAACATTGATGTTACATTGTTATTTGCATACGTTGCTAATAGATTCCATGCACGTTGCTTTCAATGGCCGTACCGGTACGGATAGCGAAGTATTTGTTATTCGATAGCGGCGACGAGATAGAAAACTCGTCGGCTTCTCGATTCTTTGTAGTTTTATTCGCGGGATAATCGATCGTAGTTTGATAGAATTTTGATGGTACAGATAAAAGAAACGACTGGGGTAGATGGTTCTTATGGGAACTGTAATGAAGGCAGTTTCTTCCGTTTCAGTCGCTGGGTATTAGATTAGAAGGAATAATTTTGTCGTCTAAAATTTAGAGTGAAAAAAGGAAAAAAAAAAAGAAAAAACGGTGGAATGAGTTCCATTTGAAACGCTGTTTCATTTGCCCGTTATGGCGAGTCGTTTTCGATCGAAGAAAATGCAAGTTGAAAAATTTGAAAAGGAACTTGACCATGTTTTAACCTTTTTACAAATATTCGATGGAACTCGTTCGGCTAAATAAACGAAGATTAATTTTCCTTTCGTGCAAAACGTTGAACAAATACTAATGGCATGCCTTTCTTTGTTACAGGTAAGACGCAACAAATTACCACACGTTCTTACGCTAGACATGGTGCAAGAGCGAACTCTTATAGGTAAGCAAAGAATGTCAGTGACATATTTCGCGACCGTTTCGTATTGCTTCTCCCGGCAGACCAATTAATAACCGCTTCGTTTTCAACGCACTTTACATAATGAGACCATCCGCATAACGATCGGTGTTAATTCGATTCAACGGGAACGTCGATTCTATCGGATAGACTTACTCGACGACCACTTGAATCGTCGACGTGTTTCTCTCCTCGACTTCGGACTCGATGCAATCTCGTTGCGATCGCACGTTCGTCTTCGTTGTTTTTAATTGGGAAAGCGAAGAGAGACACACGATCACAGCGAGATAACAAATGGAAAAAGACGCGCGTCTACACCGGGCCTTAAGTTACACCGATACGCGATAAATCACATCTAAAACACGTGGAAAACCGTACTCGTTTGTCACGTATCCAAGCGGTTTCCATTCGAGGAAGTCAAAACCATTCGATCTTGAGCGGTTCGACTAAGATTTAATCTCGATTCAAGTCCCTGTCGCAAATCGTTATCTTCTACGAGATAGTCGTGAATTATAATTTATCGGCTATCGGACGAGCTTGGTGTAAAATATGTTCGTCCTACACGGTGACTCGTCGTGGAACGCGTGTTCGTTGGCGGAACAGGCCTGAATTCATCCGGTCGAAAGAGAATTTCAATTAGGCGTTAATGGATGATACGAGATTTCCGTTGGATTAAAGCGGATCTCTCTGTACAAATGAGTCGTAACGAACCGACTGACCGATATACGATCGCCAGACCTGTCGTTTCGCCCTTTTCAAAAATGCTCTCAAATATGTAGCTTCTCTTTCTTTTAGCCAGTTCAGCCGTATATTCCGTCAAAGGGTGTTACGGTTTCGAACTAACCTGCCCAAAGGCTTGTTGCGCATCTACAAGCTGGCATATCATTCTGCAAAATGCTCGTCGAGTAGAATTAATCCTGAAGTTCCCGACGAAGGGAAATTTAATTCTTCGTTCGCTCCGATTCTATACAGGTTTACAGGCTTTTCTTTCTTTCCCTGCGTTTCACATTTACGACGACCAATTTTATTTAAGTCCTGTAAAGAAGCTTCTGTAATTAACCCCGCTGCGGTTTGCGAATTTTTATATCCCAATCGCGTTCTCGTTTCAACCAACGAAACTTTCCACTTTTTTAACAAACTTGGACATAAAATTTCAATGTACGTGCGCATTGTCAATAACTCACGTTTCGACAAATGTCGAACAGAAGAAATTGCCCCTTTTATCCAAATCGAATCGTAATTCAGCTGTCTAGCTTTCCTTCATCCGCGATGATGGCCGAACGTATCAAAAACTGTTCGTTCCCAATATTATCCGTCTGCATCTCAATTTCTCAAACCTTGTAAGGATCGCAACAAGTCGAACTTCTCCAAGTTCCTAAATCTCATTTCCGCGGAGGCACCAGTGCCATCGATAATCGCGTAAAATCAAAGAATCGTTACCGGTCGGGTTAGGAGGACGTTCCATATCCCGGAGCGTCATATTCTCGAAATGTTTTCATCGAAAAAGCCGCGGGCTTCCATCGGCCCGGTGGCATCCGACGAAAGGCGTCGTCGGAGAGAAAAGGGCGCGCAGCCTTTCAGGATTCCTATCGGATTGATATCTCTTCGTGGCACTTTACCGAGGCTTGGCGAGTGAGTCGACGACTCGACGATCGGAGAAAGAGACGAGGATGGAGCCGAGACGATGGCAAACGCGGAGACCCGTAAGGGTGAAATTTAATTGAGGGGGATTTCGCGAAAGAAGCGAACCCGGATGTATCATTAAAGCGAGCGTCTCCCCTGTTCCCTCGCTCTTAACTCGGTAACCCATATTTCACGGGAGCACTTACTCCGGCCATTCTTTCTTCACAAAGCCACTCGTTCCGCGCAAAAATACTCGGCCGAGGTCGCTACAGCCCAGAGCACTCCTAGCCTCGCGAAGAATCGCGGCGGCGTAACCTCGTACTTAGACTCCTGGATTCTTGCTCCGTCTTTTCCTTTTTACTCGACTGCGCGTTACCTCTACGTACGTACGTGCATTACGCTTCGACGTTTCTTATTATTCTTGTTGCGATAGACGAGGAAATTGGTTGGATTCGTAGGGGTTGGTCAACCCTTCGAACGTATCCAGTCTCGGTGATCGAGTAACGTGTATATTGAAACTGTTATTTCGCGTGTTAGAATTTACGTGGATAGAATACGGGTAGAATTAAACAGAGTGTCGGGCTCTGTTGATATAATTAGGGGTTTTAATGATTTGGTGTATTTGGTCGTAGATTGATTGATATCTGATTCGTACGTTTGCATGATAAATCAAATAATAGGCAAGTAATGAGGTTATTTTGAGGATAACGTTAAATAGAAGAGTTGTTGAATCTATCCCACAAAGCTAAATTATAATCGATGTATTATTAAACGAACAAATATCGTCTATCGATTCTTGAAATCCTAACCATACTTAATCCTATAACGAAATATAAAGGGGAACAAATATAAAGGCAACGTTCGTCGTTTGGATCTGAAACGAAGCGAGGCAGATTTAGAGAATGGTAATTGCGTCGGCGAAATCGAGCAACAGCAACGGTAGCAAGAATTGTCTTCGAAAGAGCATTGATGGTGGAAAACGAGCTGCAGATCGAGGCGCGTAAGAGGCTTCGATGGTTCCTTGTTGTTCGTTCTCTTCGTTTCCCGCTTCCTGTCTACCATGGTTAGCGTGTACTTGCTAACGAACCCATTGTGGCAACTCGGCCAACGTTTGCTCGGCTAATCCCGCGTGTTACTTGCAGCTTTAATACTCCGTCCGTCGTGCACAATGCCGGGTATGCAAAATTTCGAACTGCGTTCTGTCTTCGAGCACTCTACCGGGAGCCGGCCAATTTGCCGCCAATTTCTTCGTCGTCCCGGTTTAATTAGCGTTCCCGTTAAAGAACCGCCAACCTGCTTTTTTTTTCTAGCGAGAGAGTCCGTCTACGAAATCGATCTACCGATTCTTAGAACAGAAATCTGGTTTCGCAAGTACTTAGTGCCTCCTGATCATTTTGGTTACTCTTAAACGACGAAGGCGTTGTAGTGCTTTTGCGAGACGATAATATTGCGAAGCAGAAAGAGAATTTTGATGTTATGGAAATATTTGAAGATTATTCGGTGATGTTCGATGGTAGTTAGAAGGTAATTCGACGGTCGGACAGTGCCGTTTATAGGTCGCTCTGAAGTTTCTGCGGATTCTGACGTTCAAACGACGTTTAAGATCGTGTAAAAGTAGCTTTAAGATGACGAAGAAATTGCATCAAGGTTATTTGGAAATCGTTCCAAAGTTGTTTCAAAATCATCTTTCATCGTATATTGGTAGCAAAATAGAGTTCAAATAAATTTGTACAATGGTTTATTAGAATGATTTAAGAGTGCTATTAAAATATGTCTGGTATAAAATATTTCTATTATATTTGTTGGTTTATTTCATCAATGTCGTATATTTGGTATAGTACAAATCCTGCAATTTGTTCTCGACGTTCTCCTCCCATTTATTTCCGTGACAATTGTCACTTTTCATCCAGTTTATATATAAATTCATTAAGAAATCTAGTTGCCGGCTTTTACACCATAGCGTGTTTTCATCGTGCAATTTACGAAATTGTCTGTCCGTACGAAATATCGTTACCAGCTGATTTTATTTGAACTACGCGTTACCATGGTAGAAATTCTCCATGTTGCGTCGTGCAGACAACGAATTCGACCCAAGGACCACTTCCGATTCGCTTGTACTAGGTTGCTGCTGATTCTGCAGCTTAATAAAGTGGTAGTACATCGTATTAGTTGACTGGACCCTCCGCGTTCTGCTAACCGCAGACCGCACGACCAGAGGACTTGCTACTACTTCGAATTGTCTCAGTACGTTGTAGATCGTGTTCACCAAGTTTCTCGTTATTTCCTTTCTTCTTTATCTATAGACATTGCCCTATACAATCTTCCATGCGTTCGTTATAATCTTTTGTAAAGCCCAATGTTTTCATTGTTCGGCGAATGTTGCTGTTCTTAACGGAGATATTCTATCGGCAAATGGTACCTGGATGCTTCTTTTGTGAATTTTTACGCCAACTATTTCTACAAAATTTAGAATCTATAATAAAATGTCTAAGGAGAAATTTTGAATCATTTTTCCAATCACGCTTCAATCGAATTTATCGTCTGTTAATTTTATTATCAATTGGAAGAATTTCCAAAGATAACAGAATTCCGAGCTTTCATCTTTTTCTATTCCTTCGAAGCAGCGTAGTCGTAATTTAATTTAACACAATTTCCTACTTTTGTAAACTGAGCGTCTTCGAGTATCGACATTAGCAACAAGAGATCAGAAGCAAAATAACCAGCTTGTCCGAATTAAAACTACGAACCACAAAACCCGGATGAAGATCTCGGAGCAAGTTTGAAAACGATATTTCAGTTCTCCTATGTCAGGACTCTATCGCGTGCATTAGAGTTCTATTTTTACAGAGTCTGTCTATTTGAAGCGACGAGTGAAATTCTTCGTTGCTGAAATAGTCGGGCCGCGTGTCGAGTGTGCATATATGCGGTCTATAGCAAGTATACTATCTCGGGCATTCAACACAACGGCAGTTTTCTTCGGACGGGACGAAATTCGTCATCTTTCCCTGCTTTCTTCCTTCCTTTTGTTGCCGGCCAATTCACACGGGCTACGTGCCGGGTATCGCCTCGCTTTTGTGTCAGCCGCGTTGTGCCCAAATGATTTATTCGGCTGGGGGCCAACAACTGCTAGGTTGGTGTCTCGTTGGAACTTCCGGTAATTTCGTTGGACGCGAACCGCCGGATCGAATAACTTTCGGGTGGCTCGCGTCGATACCATTTGTATCCATTGGTTGGAAGTTGCGTCTAACGTCGAACACCCTCGACCGCCGCGATCGTTCTCTGGAAATTGCGGAAGCGGAGCGTGGCCGCGTGCATCAAGCCAGCGTCTTGCGGCATAATTTGCCCGCGCTACCGTAATGGATTTTGGCGCGCGACCAATCCGGCCTCCGCGATTTCCAAACTCGGTTAGCTGCTTGACGATCTTTCACTTGCGTTAAACTGCTATATCGTGCTTTTTTCTTTCTCTACTTTAATACCGAGAGAATGCTTTAGGTAAAACAGCGTAAGCATCGATAGTATCGATTGATGATTGGGAATATATATTTTAAAACGTCGATCTGCGAAGATAGAATTGCTGCGCTCCGGGGATATTGCACTTAATATGGTATATCGTTGTGTAAGAAGTGGATTTCTTTTTTAGAGTCGAAGTCGGAGCAATGAAATTTGTCTATAATGAAGTTTTATAAGAGGAGAATAAAAAATTTAGCAACTGTCCACTTTTAAAGTTTATGTACACGTAGAAGTTTATTCTTTTAATTGAACGCATCTACGTTTCGCGAGAGACGAGGAAATTGAGGTCTTCGGAAGTTACGTTGATCAAATTCATAAATCGAAGAGCAAACATAGCGTTTAGAATTGCAGATACGTGTTGTTTTCTAAATTTATCTCGAAGTTTGCTATTTGCGTCGTTATCTTTTAATAAACGAATTCGTGGAAGCAAACGATTTGTTTCTTCGTGCGATAAAATTGAGAAGTTGATAAAAAGTGGAATGGATCGGTTTGGCCTTTAAGAGGATCAGTTCCGAGAGAATCGTAGGTTGAATTCTTATTAGATTTTTATTCGGAATGAGCCGAGCAATATATAGGAAATGGTATAAAGAAATTAAAGCGAGAGGTTTACGATACGTGTTTCTTTCTGGTGCGAAATATGTTGCTGGTGAAGTTGAGACGTCCCCCGGTGTTGACGATCCCTTTATGCGAAAAGTTTGGCACCGAGTCCAGAGAAACTTTTTCTGGATATCGTTGGTACAGGAATGCATTTCCTGCTCGGCAGATACGTTACAACGTGGTTGTGACAGAAGTCGAGCACAGAGGCGCAGTTATATTGAAAACGGAAAACGCTACATGAGTTATGAAATATCGAGAGTTTCTCGCAGGCATCGGGTACGCGGTTCATTTTATACTGCTCGGCTGTTCGTGAAAATAGTGTAGACTTTCATTTGCATGTCACATTCCGGATAAGACCCGTGTCTTACTTTTCTTACTCTCATATTGAGTTTCATCACTGCCGATGGATCTTCGTTCCTTGTGATTCGATCGCATCTTCATCGATCAAACTTTCGCGTTCTGCCGGTAAAATGGTTTGACAGTTTACGGATCATTATCGTGTTTGAGAAGTACGGTGGAAGAATGGTACGAGAGAATGTTTTCTAAAACGGAAATGGAAAAATATTCATAAGTATCGCGATACACTTTCAGGCAGTAACATAGTATTAGGAATATCAAAGAAATATGTAATTATCGAACGAGACGTGTTCCTTATCTCTTTAAATAATCTTTTAAACCGATACTTTATCACGTTCTAACTGTATAATCGCACCTGAGTCGAGAATTTTTTAAAAGCTAAGAAGAAAAAGATCGTTTCTCTATCTGTCGGTTAATTTCGTTACACTTTGCGTTTCTCGAAAGTACGAACCATTTTTTACCGAGTAGCTTTCCAGCCTGACGAGAAAGAAAAAGATAGAACGAGACAAAGAGGGGAAGCTTGATTACGCCCCGTGGGACGCATAATCTTATTTTTCGCATATTTTGGTCACTTTTAATATCTAGTCGTGGAAGATTCGAAAAACCGTGGAACGAAATGGTCAAACAACCGTCCGGTTCCACGAGTTGGCTAGAAATTCTCGCCCAGTTAGAATTCGCGGTCGCGGATAAACTCGGCTGGCAAAAAATTAAGAAATTCCAACGTCCAGCGAGAAACGTTGGCTGGCTTTCCCTTAACGTCGATTTACTCGGTCCTTTTATTACAAACGTGTCTCCTAATCTGCTTTATCCCCTCCCGCGGTCTTCCGTGTATTTTGCGACTCTGCAAACGTTCCCCTTTCGAATTTACGCGAATGCTGCAGCAACTGTGGCTCTCGCAACTAACTCGAGCATAACCGTTTCCCGTGCTCTGTTCGTCGATTCTCTAACGTTTCCTCGTGGCGGCAATCCAGCAGACGCGAGAGTAGACTTTCGATTGCGCTTCGTAATTACACGCAAGAATTTTAAGACGGAGATTAAGCTTCGACATCTGTTTCGACTCGTTGATTGAAATTCGATTCGCGATCGTTACGTGGCTGTGTGTTTGGTCAAGCTTCGCTTAAAGTTGGAAGCATTGGTTTCTGCAAGAAATTCGATGTTTCATATTACAGGATCTAGTGCAGCGATGTAGAAAGTGCTAATTTTGTTTCTGGCGAGTGTAAGAGAAGCTTGGAATATTTGAACGACCGCTTGCGTTCGTGTGACTCGCAATTCAAGATGATAACACTACGAAACATCCGATGATGTTATTAATAATTTCTTTTGTAATTATATATACTGATTTGGCATTCTTTGTACAATGATCGAGCCTGATGAACGTCTAGCAAATCTGTTTTACTGAGATCTTGCAGATTTACAATGTGGTCAAAAATATTCAACGCGTATCTTGCCTTGTCGACAATCGTCGATATTTTGGCGATGAAAAACTGTCTCTCGACTAAGCTACGAACCTTGGAAATGTCATCAAAATCGCTCTCAAGCGATATATCTTCCGAATATCGTTTCACGCGACAACCTCTACTTTCGCAATTACTCTTACAGAATCCTTAATAACGTAACTGCGTAACTAATTCTAAATCTCGATCCGCCTCTCTAAATACTCATCAGCCCACGCGGGTGCATCGGTTGTAAATCACTCGATCTTAAAATACCCGTCGTCACAGCCAGCTTGGGTGTCATAAAACTGCAGCAGCGGGAATTAGAAGGCCAATAACCCGATAATATTTATGCGAACGTCACCGTACACACTGTGCTCTGATCCAATCCTCCAGGGACATAAAATACCACGGGTGTCTCTCCAACTGCTAGTAACGCGTTTCCTGGCAAACTCGCCACGATATCTGCGATAATCGCGCCGTTATCATTGATCCGCGGCCTGTCGAGGCAAAACGTGGCCAGAGTCCCACATACCCAGATCGAGAAATGAAGCTTGCTCGTATCGCATCGCGTTGAAGGGATAGATGGATAAACAGAGAGGGCGACGAACGATGGGAAACAGCGAAAGAACCGACGGTTAGAGGGGCGGGAAGGGTTGCGAATGGATGGCGGAAGAGCAGCGTACCCTGGTAACCACAGATGGTACCTTTCGTTCTGCCCTTTTTCTTGTCCGTTTTCACCTTCGCGTTCGTCCTCGTACCGAAACATCGAAGCACGGACACACACGCGTGATCCGAATAATTGCGCGTAGCTAGAAAAAGCCAAGTGGAAAGAAAACGTCGGTGAAAACGCTGCGACGCGAACTGGAGATCAATGAAACGGAATTAATGGTCGCGTCGGCTCGGCATCCGTCCCCGAAAAAACAAGTCGAGCGCAGAAGGCTGAAAAGAGGAAAAGCAAAGAGACGCGAGAAGCAGAGGAGCGGACGATGGAGATACGCCTACGATCGTAGGAGTCGTTCTCCAGCCTCTGATGTCCACGAAGCGGCTTCGAAGAAAGATACAAACGGATTGTGCTTTCTTTATCGCGCTCTTTGCAACCCTTTTCAACCACGCTGATCCCCTTTCTCGCTCTCTCTCTTTCTCTCTTTGTATCGTCGTCCGTCTGGAGTGGTTCGCGAAAGAGAAACGGTAGCGCGTCGTCGGCTTAGCGGCTAGAGGAAACAGGCGCGAAGATCAACGTGTTCGTTGTCGTCGTCAGCGTCGTCATCGTTGTCAACGTCGACGAGGCATCGTAGCCTCGCGGAGTGAGAGACGAGAGAGGCAACACTTGGGCAGAGAGAGAGAGAGAGAGAGAGAGAGAGAGAGAGCTAGAGGCTGAGGCTGGACGAGCTACGAGTAGGGATAGGAGGGTATAGCAGGGCTGTACCAATGTTCCTGAGGGAACAGCAAAGAGAGAGGACAAGTGGGAGGAATGAGGGAGAACTGGCGAATGAGAGAGACCGTCGGGAGATGAGATAGACGAGACAGAGAGAGAAATAGTAGGCCGCGAGGCGCAGGCGTGCGGTTGGTCGCGGCTCGAATCCCGCCGTATTCCAAAGAGGAACACGCCACTCCGCCCCCGGCACGGCAGCCACGCGTCAGTCTCACCCGACTGACCTCCTGTCCCTAACTTCCCTCTTCGATTCCTGACCCGCGCACATTGAACTCACGCGGTTTGTACCGGCGAAGACATCGCGCGGCCCGTTCAGTTGCTCTCCGACCGGAAGTGCTGCTGCTTCGTCGCCGAGAGCCATGCTGGTGACGCTGAAACGGCCTAAACTCGGATACGTTCGACCGGCCATTGTAAAGGAGGATCAGCGTTACGCGATCTGTGCTCGTCGACCATGTTAGATGCTGCGTTTGTCCGAGGAAACGATTCGTCCTACTGATACACACGGCCTGCAAGTAGCGGACTCGCTCGACATGGAAACGAATATCGAGAGGATCGAAAGGCGCGACGGATCGAACAAGACGAATGATCCTTTCGCGATGGAGATTCGACGAGTACAATAGTGAGGATCGAGCAACGAACCGAAAGGAATCGGGGAAAGCGTCGACGTATCATCGACCACCAGTCGATAGAGTTTCTCCGTTCGTTTCGGACGTTCGGTGCGTATACGGCTGTCTATGCGTACGTGTACGGGTGGTGGCTGGTGTTTAGTGCGCGCGTCCGCGAACCGCATCTCTGTTCGCCGCGAGAGTTTCAACGAGAAGTAAACATCGACAGAACTCCATCGAAATTTTATGGAAGTGAAAGGAAGTAAGTAGCGATTTAAAAGGAGCAGAGCAGCGGAAGCATCCTTGCAGTGTCGTTCGTTGTAGACGCGTAGTGTCGATCGCCGGTTGATCGTCGATCAAAGTCACGGTGCGGTGTTTCGCACAATCTACCACGTGTTCCAGGTAAACTCGAACGACAGGCTACGATTTCCTAGTTATTCGTTGTACGGCTGGTAGAAGGCGTCGTAGCGAGAAGAAGTAAACGAGTTGTTGACATAGAGAAAAAGAGTTTGTTCGTTCTCCTAGTCGAAATATATCGCATCCTGCAATCATCGTAGATCGAGGTTCTATTAAAAGTCATTATTAGAAGAATTTAGAGATCGTTGTCGTTATAGTGAAAATTTATTGTACGAGAATCTTCGATATTACATAGATATATCTATATATATATATATATATATAATATATTTGAGAGATTTTTATACCGTTGTTCACGGTGAACGTAAAAATCATTTGAGAGAGATTTATAGGAAAAGCACGAAGAGAGAAGGGAGGAAACGAGAAACGGTGGAATATTCGTAAACTGGAAAGATCGAATCTCCGTGTCGGAACATCATCCGACTAACGAGCAAGCACTCTAAATATAATAATGGTCGTGAGTTCGCACTTTAATTCCAGTAACAATCGACGAGTAATTAATAACGATCGATTCACGCGAGAATTCCGAGCGTTGAATTACCGTTCGTCGGCATACAATTAATCAAATGTTATTTCGAAATATTATACGATCTCTGGCGACGCGAGACAAAGCTTCATTGGTCTATCGACTGATGCAAGGAACGAATATAAATATCGACCCGAAACAACGAGTTATCGGTGAAAATATTCGAGTGTGAAAGACAGACGAGAGAAAAAGAGAGAGAGAGAGAGAGACAGAGAGAGGGAGAGAGAGAGAGAGAAACCTGTCGCTTGGAACGCGTCGTCCAATGAAAGAAGAAAATCGTGGATGAAAATGGAGATCGGTGGCAAACTTTGCAACGCGAACGACAGAAGAAAGGCTTGAACGCGTTGAAGATAGACGACGAGCAACGAGGAGTTTATCGATTTGCTCGCGCGTGGGCCAACATGTCGCGCGCGAAATGTGCACAAGCTGGTTCGCGAATCGTCTGGGAACCTCGGGACAACGAGCAACGTCTTGGAATTCGTGACGCGTTTTAGGATAAGACGCGCGCCAGCGTCGAGCTTGCGTCTCGTTCGTCGAACGCGAATCGAGCGGTATGCATTTCGCTTCGATCGCGTGGAATCTGTAAAATTTAAAGACGTTGGAAAAGAGTGGGCGACAGATCTTAAAGCGGATACTCGAAGATTTACTTTGGCAAGAGGAACACGACGATGATCGTGCAGCTGGGCACCTAGTCGGTCGTGTCCTGACGCCGCTAAAACCCAAATGGGCGAACCGAAACCCGCTTCGTCTCCGCAGCCCAACGGCGGGGTGAAACAGAAGCCGACCAGCCTGAATCTAGCGCCGGGTCCCGGTTTCTATCGCAATGTCAACGGACGTGCGAGTCTGAATGATCGTCATCTACAGCACGTCACCGCTGTCGTCGGCGGTGAACGCGCCGCACGCGTCAACAAGTCAGCTTCGCCAAGTCCTGCCGGCGCAGTCAACAATTCCGAGTCCGCTGGCAATTCAGCAATCGCCACTACCACCGTCCAACTACCAGCTCTACCAACAGTACCACCATTATCAGCATTATCTTCAGCGTGGTCGTTGTCTGCAGAACTTGAAAATTTGCTGGAACCCCCGCCCCCACCGGCCCCAACACATTCTGCGACCACGCCTCGAACAAACACCGTCGTCAACGATCACCAACAACAGCAGCAACAGCAGCAGCAACAACAACAACAGCAGCAGCAGCAGCAGCAGCAACAACAACAACAACAACAACAGCGCAACAACGTACAATCGTCCCCGATCAACCAGTTGCCCTCCCGTAGCCCGAGTCACAATGGTCACGGATTCCCATTGTACACCCCACCAGCTCCGATACCAGCATCCGGCGCAAATAAAATTCGCTCTACTCCCAACGGTCTACCCCAACCAACAGCACCGAGGCGTCCTCATAGTATTACCACTCCACCATACCACCATGTCTCCTCAAATGTCCACCACTCCCTTGGTCAACTCGGTGGTAGAGCAAACGCAACGTCAGCACTATCATCACCAGCAACAGCAACAACCGTATCAACAGGCACACCAGGATCAACAACACCGTCATCGTGGAACAGCAGCGTTGGCGCACCAAGCCCAAGTTCAGCCGCCGTTGTATCAGGGATGGTACAACGGCGCGCCCATTCGGTCGCCGGTACTCCAGTATCTGTATCCACCAGCGGCGGTAACAACAATGGCGGCATCAATGGTGTCAACGGGCAACAGGAGCCACGGAGCAACGGTGCACCATCCGTCAACGGTACAGTGGGACCCACGACTCGCAGCGTTATACCACCCCAATCTTTATGGAACGGGCAACTTCAACAACCCGTACCTAGGCGGCCTCACAGCATCGCCTCGACACCCGTTACAGCTTCAGCAGGCATGCCTGCAGCAGCTCCAGCAACGTCAGCAAGCAGCGTACCATCGTCCGCTCGTACAACAGGCGAATCTATACAGTGGGGTTCCTCTGGAATGGTGTTGCACCAACCCATACCTCGCAGGGCGTACGCTTCGACCCTGCCACATCCCCAGCCACCCACGCCCACGTCACAAGGGCCCGCTCTGAGTATTCTAACGAATCCAGGTAACTCAAACACGTGGACACCTGGCGCCGCGTTACGATCCAGGCCTCACAGCATCGCTACCACGCCGCAAACCGCTCCGATGCCGCCGGCCTCTCCCTCCGATTCTGGCTATCGATCTTTGCCATCTGCCGCCAGCGATTATCAGATTCTCAAGTCCCCTTCGAGATCTCAACAGCAGACGCAGCAGGGACAACAGCAGCAACAGAATCAGACTGCCACGCGACGTCTGTCCTTGCCGTCTGCGCAATCTCTTCTCCGTGCTTCCGCGCCCAGACCCAGCCCGACGTTTCACGGCCTACCGTTTCGCCCGTTTAATTGCGGCGTCTCGCCTAATGGCAATCCGATCTTCCTCGGGTGCACTCATCTGCACAACAGCAGCTCCGGTGGCACGGGCAGCACCGGAACCAGAAGCTCCACACCGGCCACCAGCCCGGCCACGCCGCTCACCACCTCGCAAGCCATACAACAGTTGCTGGCACAGCCACGGAACGGATTCAAGATCGTCGACGATAAGGTGTCGCTCTTCATCGAGATCCTCGATACGCAGGAGAGGTTCGCCAAGGTCAGTGGCAAAGGAACACCAAACAACCGCATGTGTGTTGCACACTCGTATTTTTAGATCGATTCTCGAGCCGCGCTGCAACGCGTATCTGGCGTGTTCTCAATTAAAATTCCAAACACGGTCGTTGTCGTCGTCTTATTTTGGACGCGGAACGACGCTGGCGTTCGAAAGGTCGTGTACGGGGTCGGTTCGTTTATCGCAGCAGATCGAGCCGGACGTTTTGGGGTTGATTTTTCTCGGGCGTCTACGTCGTTCCGCTTTCGTTAGTAGGTTAATTAATTCCCCGCCGATGACAAATTTAAAACGAGGATGGAGTTGAAGGAAGCGTACCGGAAAGTAGGTTGCGTGTAAGTTGGTCAATTCGCTTGTTTTAAATTTCACACGATTCCTCGATTCTTCGATAATTTCCAACGAACTTGGTTTCAGCTCAATGTTTATCAAAAGCGTGGTATAATTCGATTTCTCTGGTCGATGTTTGTCGAGTCTCGTCGCTGTTTGTCTTCCTAAAGCAGGCACCAACGTCGTCTTTTCAAAGTAACTTCTGTTCCTTCACTTTCCGTCCAAACACTGATTCTTCGTCCCGTGTTTGGCGGCCTTTTTCCTTCGAATCGAACGAAGCTCGACACACCAATTTCCTGTTCCGTTGTTCGCGTGTTAGAATATCTGCGAACGGTCAATTGTCGTCTCGTGTACGATGCTATCTTCCGTCGAATTTGCGAAGGATTCGTAGCGTCGGCTACATCGGTGTTCCCTTTAAATCGATAACGCTCGACGATGAGCACGAATCCTATCTCGGCGTGGCATCCATCGCGACCGTGTCATACATAAATTTTGCCCTTGAAAAATAAATGCGTTGCGCTCCGCTCTTTCTCCATATCGCTTCTTCCATGCTTCCTCTTCGATGGATCGATCGACGAATGGAAGAAGCGAACCACGCGAAAACGAAGAAAAACCACGAGACTGCGGACCGCAACTTCTCGTTCCGGATGAACTTTATGATTTCGCGCCGCATCGTTTTACGATATTATTTACACGAGAAAGTTGAAGAGAGAGGCTACGATACACAGGGATGCGATGTATCGTCTGGCCCCGGGATCCGATTTACCGCCGCTTCCGGCATGGCGAGGCGTGCACGCGCGTGTGCATTCTGCATAATGCAGCAGGAAATTGCGACGTTAACGTGGAAAGTCCATTCGCGGCGAAGGCGACCGATTCACCCTCGCGTAACCTGTTTCCCCTTCCATCAACCACTCTTTGTTACCAGATTAATCGCGCCGATGTGTTTCAGCTTTTTCGATATTCCACGGAGGATTTAGCTGAATATGTTGGAAACGATTCGAGAGATGATTATCGTTGGAAAATGGTAGAGAAAGGTAGTTTCTAGATTGTAGGAATCGCGTATTCCGGTTAATACATCGTCGGTTTGTTAGAACAGTGACGCAATTTGGAGAAATAAATGTTCACGGTTCGAGGTAGAAAATTATTATAACATAACGAGAATAAGTCGCGTTAGTGTACATAATTTACAACGCATGTCAAGTACAATAATCGCAAACAACCGGGAGGTATTACAAAGACTTGTAGAAGTTTGACAACGGAATTTCTAAGTGAATTAATTACTTCTAGTAAATAATTCGCAATAGCGGATATACGGTTTAGCGGACCGAGAACGGGAAAACCAGATGTATAACGATGCGTGAGAGAAGTTGGCGAAGAACTAAAAGATCTCGTAGGAGCTTAAAAATTAATCAACTCGAGAAGTCGTGGACAACTGACGATACCCTTAACCAGTTTGAACAGGAAAAGCAGATCCGCCAAAGTGCTCCGAAGTTATTAATTACTTTTTGTGATTTCTGTATTTTTTTTCTATCTGTTTCATAAGATAAAATTGTAAGTAGTAGAATAGTTATGGGGATTCGTGACCGATCCGGTGTTAACTAAAAGTTGAGAATTTTCGAGCATTTCGTTCGAGTTCCTCGGTTTTATCAGCATCGATTGGAAAGGGGAATCTGTACGTGAAAGTCGGAAGCCGGAGGATATCATTAAAACTTCATCGTTGTCGCGATTCTCTTTTCAATTGCTTCGCCGTCTCTTGCCATGGAATATTATATTAAACGAATCGCTGTCACAATGGACGCGGAGGAAAAAGTGACGCCTCGGTGCCATATATATAAATACATATTTCTTTTGTGCATAGTTCATAGTTCGTATAAACGTCTTGGAAAGATACGTGTCAAGGAAAAGAGAGAGAGAGAGAAAGATTCTATTAAAAGCTCCGTTATATCGATAAGAGAATCTCGAAACCCTTCGGTCCAAATTTCTAGAAAAATTTCCAAGCTGATAAACGTCCCTCCATACTCGACGTTTTACAAATAAAATTAACGATCGATTCCCAACGTTCTCTTTTAATTGACCTGTGATAAAGATTTCACGGTGTCCCAGCCAAACGTCTAGAACTGCCAACATTATGAAACTTCTGGTTGTTCCCTCGCGAAACGTCGTACAATTCTACGACCCCTTATTTTTACTCGATCCACCATCCTCTTCGACTGTTCCTCGAGCGGTTGCGTCCGTGTTTACGAGGCGCAATCTCAAAGGACACATCTCGTGGTTGCGGAAGAAAGCCGCACGATGCCCGGTTCTCCTGTACGTGAATTCGTCTCTGCGGCGCTGATGGTGCGAGAAAGAGGAAGCGTTCCATCCTCCACGGTTCCTCCCGCTTGCTCCTTGCCTATCAACGACGCTACCAGCCCTCTTTGAATCCTTTAGAGTTACTCGATGGCATATTAGTTTCCAAGTCCGTACGGGCGCGTTTAATCGAAGCCTTAATATCGCGTCTCAAAGCATGAATAGCCGAGCAACTAGATCGGCCACGCAAGAAACACGAATATGGGGCTAACGCTTCTGGTTTATGCGCTTGTGCATCGATACCGGTGTTTCGTGTATTTGTGGCGCGTGTGAGAGAGAGTTGTGCACGAATCAGCCTCGTGATAAGTGTAAACGAGATTTCGGCTCGAGTGCCGTTGGCCGATGAGGTTTTTGGTCCGAGTCCGTAGCTGACACGTCCTGTACGGAATTAACGAGGGTGTAATGGATCGTGAGACGCGCAAGAACCAACTCAACGATGGAGTGTTTCGAATTCAATTCGTATCCTCGAAGAAAAATGCGCGAGCGTTGGTTCGACATAGGCGAATGATCGAGGACGATCGCGATCAATTCGAAGGGATGGTTTCCTCGACGATTAATCGTGTCGCGCGAGCAGAATGATGTCTGGTATTCGAAGAACTGACGGAGGTTTTTGTACGTTGACCTTAATGAGTTTATAAAGAGGTCCCGTTACGGTGCACGAATGAAATATGTGGTCTTTAATATTCGGTTCGATCCTCTCAATTATCTGGGGGAACGTGTTTCCCTAAGCGTTTGGAACAATACGCTAGATTGATTGGCGCATGAATATGGTCTTCATTACCGTTTTGAATATTAACAATGTACCGATGGATTCGTTAAATAAGAGCAATATAGCGTCAGATTTTAGTTAATCAAAAGTTTATTGGTTTCGAATATCGCTTTGGGAAAATTGTCGATACAATTGGCTAGTATCTCTGTTATTTAACAGAATGTTCATCGTTGATAATAATAAAATCAACGTTTCTTCCAATTATTCCACGCATAAATGATTTTTCATGGAAATTAAGATACAAGTGTCGAAAAATTCAAGGATTCCGATTCTGACGAATAAAACGTTCCCGCGATCGCGTCTCTACGCCCAGAATGGCCCCCAGCCTTACCAAGGTTTATGTAAATTTATTGAAAGCGCGGTGCAGAGTGTCACGAGATCACGCGACAATTTCACAGGATAACGGTTACGTTATTGTCCCGTCAGCATACCACGATCATAGAGTGCAACCTCGATGCCTTGATAAAACTTCAAAGAGTAATCCAACAAATTTTCCTCGATGTCGATAAACAATTTCCGGGCTAAAGAATCATTTCGAGAAGCGAAAGAAAACGACCACGTAACGGTGGTAAAATCGATTGCCATCGATTCCCTGGTATCAATCGGTGCTTGCCGGGGAACGTTGGCAGAAATTTCGCGATCGCGAACAAATAAATCGGCTCGTTATTTTAACGAGACGGCGCGGCGCTTGGCCAGCCAAAGCTTTTCGAGGCTCGTTCGAGGCTCGTTCGAGGCGTATTTTCGAATTCTATTTCCCATTATTGGCTCGGAGGAAAGTTTGTCGGCGTATAGCGAGTTAACGCGAAACAACGCATCCCTATCGAGAATGTTATCCCTGGCACGAAATCAGGTACGGTAGGTAATGGAAATTCCTGGCAAATTTCGATCGAGACTAAAGCGATCCGAACCTGCTAAAATAAACCTCGATAAAGCGATCGGTCTACGTTTCCTTTGGATCTTCTCTTAAGAGTCGGTCGTTAGCTCGAAACATTTTTGCTTCCATCGATTATTGCTAGAAAATTTGAAGAACATATTTGTAATTACTTAGTGGAGTTTCCATAGGGGCTGGTTAAGAGGAAGTTTGCTTTAATATCCGCTTTAATGTTTCAATCTTGGACGATCACTAAGAGCTACGTTGTCACTGAAACCACCTAAAACGGCCAAAATGAACCAAGAAATTACAAATTCTACCTGAAGTACTCGTTTAACGACGTTAATCGTTCATCGTGAACCAACTCACCGCACCTCATCGATTAGGAAACACACGGAATAGTTGATCATAAACGTTGCGGTCCTTCCAACTCGCTTGTTAACGATCCTCTGCATAGCTTTCTCAAGTTATCTCGTTTCTCTCTACGTTTCGATCTTTTTCGTTCGCGTCCACTCAATAACGAACATCAAACCGCTCGATTTTCTGATTTAATATCGACGTTGATTCACCGATCGACGCTCTGAATATCTTTCATGCAATTCTCATCTTTTTTTTTTATTTTCAATTTTGCAGGTATCTCGCTGTATTCGTTGATTCCCTTTGTACGTTTGATTCTCTACTGCGAGATGCGTTGACGCTCGAACGACAAAAGGAGACCGATGGACCGTTAGAACGTTACGTGTTCAGAGTATCGGTTGCCGCCTTTGGGGGACACAAGTAATTTACGCGAAAAGGATAGGAGTCACGAGGAGGTAAAACAAGGTGATGGCCTCGTGTAGGAGAGCGAAGAAGCAGGCTCGGTGTCTAGAATCGTGCTCATTGTTATGCATTTCCGTTATTAAATATGTATATCCCGGACTGCGTTTCCGCGCAGCCGGATGCATCTCAGTCGACGCTGCGGCTGGATTAAAAGTCTGTATAACCGGAGTATGGCCTGGCTCTGGTAGCGTAACATTAAAAGTTTACAAACAACGTCTGCCTTCGTTGCCACGTAACTTTTCAAGAACTAGACACTTTCGCGTTAACGATATTCGTGTTCGCTACCTTCTTTAGCGGACATCCTCATGGCCTCAGCGACACTTTCATCCCTTGTTACTCCTGGTCAGATGATTCGTTATTGCTTCGTTACCTGCCTCGTCGAGGACGAGGAACTTGTGATTAAATAGGGCTCCGGAAAAGGAATCAACGAAGAGGTAGTATTTTATGTACGTTCACATCATCCTTGATGCACAGTTATATTTTATTCGTTTAAGAAACGAGATCCAGCGATTCGGTTTAACATTTACATGGTACACGTATGACACACGGTTATTGCGAATAACTTTACTTGCGATATTTTATATAATTTTTGTATAGGTTTCTAGATTTTTCTTGGTTCCGTACTTGTAAAAATTGTTTCGATGTAATATCTTTTAGATTTGGATTTTATCTTATTAGACTACGCTGCTCTCGAACAAAAGCAGATGATCACGTAGGATTGCTGGAAAGAACGATCGGAAAACGGCGAACGTGGCACGGATTGATTCACCGGGCAGTCAAATGAACGAGGCTTAATATGGTCTAACAAGGAAAGCATCTCAATCTTATCGAGATCAATAAATGCACGTCTGGCAGGCAGTCGGACAGGAAGGAAATTAGCAATCGCGAACAGCTGATGCACGTTCCTCCGTTGAAATGGCGTCAAACCTTGTGCATGCAAAATGCAGTCGGGTGAAATTTTTAGCGCTTCTCGCGGAGCGAGCTGACGTTCCTCTTTTTAAGGTCGAATCCATCCAATTTTTAATGCAGTCGAATCTCGAGTCTTTGCATTTCGCGCATGCATGTTCAGACATTCTCAAGCACGTTCCTTGTTTTTCCATTAAATTTACTTACTTGATTCTTTCAAGGCTAACTTGGAAAATTCACCTCGACGTAGATTATTTTACAAAATCTCTAACGTTACGAGTTCCCGAAATCTCAACGTATACTCGTGCGATCATTTTCATCTAAATCTCTGTCAACCATCGCCACTCATAGCGCAAACTTCTCCTTCAGAATCTTCATACGGAGACACGAAAGGGCTGTCAAAGCTCAAAAAACAACGGTTCCTTCAAATTAGCGCGAGAAACTTTCCCATTCAGCTCTTTGAGATTGATCTGGAAGATTCGCTGCTTCACGTACTTTGTTCTGCAAAATTTCGAACGTTACAAATTCTCAACACCTCAACGCACACACGAGCGATCGTTCTTGTCTGAATCTCTGTTCACCGCCACCATTTATAACACAGATTTTTCCAAGAACCATCGCGCTACAACTGTCAATGACTCACGGAGCTGTTCGAAAGCGGTGGCTCGTTCGAGTTAACGCGACCAACTCCTGCACCGTGAGTTTCTCTGCGAAACGCAGCGGAACGACGCTCGAGCGTCTCGTTCGCGAGTCGCGTTAGAACTCGAACAGGAGACAGGTCGACCGACGAACGCGTAGCAAGTTTCTGAATGCGCGAAACGTCGCTGGAGGTGTAGTTGCCTCGGCGAAGATGTCCATGGATATATTTAACCCGTGTATCCAAGCACGTTACCCGAAAACTAAGCCAATATACTGGCGAACTCCGGCCGGAAGAGAAGCTACCGACGAAAGCCTATACGCCCGCGTGCTTCGACTCCGTGCTCCACCTACTCGTTTCGTAGCATCGGCATCAGCTTCATCCAACGGATCAGCTCTCAGTCGAGCTTCTCTTTGCTCGTGCACAACGGATTCTATCCCGACGGCACGTCGACCGGGACTAACTTCTTAAAGCCGCTCCGCTCGCGTTCAAACTTCGGACACATTTTACTCGGCACACGTTGCCATTAACGTTAACTTCACCGCCGCGACACTATATCATTACTATGTTAGCAGATAACGGGAAGGCTTGGCCTGGAACGCGGGACCCTCTCGTTCTACTCATAAATCTCGATGACGGGCGTGTCGGTCAAATTTCGAGTTCGGAAGCGGTGTGGTTTTGGTCGATGGTTATGATGAAGTGTGGAGACCCGTGAGTTTTGCTTGGTATTTCGTTATTCCAGGATGATTTACTGGGTTGGGAAGTGGCTGTGTCGAAGGCGACAGTTGAGGGGTTACCTACATTGTGTTGCTGTTTTAGGGCGGTATTCAATGTGTATGATTAGTGGCCGCGATTGTTTTCTGTAAATGAGAAACGTGCCGAGGGTGAATAGTGATAGATTAGCAGAAACAGGCGGGGGAATGTATAATTGGATTCGGATTTTGTCTTCCTTCCAACGATTCGCTGTTTTCCATTTTCTTGTATTCATTTGCGAAGAGATACCGTGGGAAATATTAAGTTGAACATTTTGTGGACACGGTAAAATTGTGTAATAATTTTGGGATAATTAGTTAGCAATGATTACAAAGTAAAACGAGGGTGATGCGTTAGCACGGAGTACACGAGTAGCAGCAAACCTTTGCCGTAGAATAACAGACTGGCTGTGTTTGTACTAAAAACTTGGCCCACTTGACTTCTCAATGTTAATTACGATATATTTCGTATTACACCATTTCTGTACATTTTTTTCCATCATATAATGAAGTAGTATTAAGCATATAATTAAGTAGAAATTGTAATTGCTCGAAGAATGCCAGACAACAGTGAAGCGCAAGGGATATAGGAACGTTTCTAGTCAGACACACGTGGCGTCGCACCACCAAAGAATCTCAGTTCGCGAGTAGTAATCTTCGCGCAATTCAGCACGATAAATGGCTCGTTCAACTGCAATATCGCAGCGCATACATATGGTGGGAAGTTGAATCGAAGAATAATTTTCTCGAGAAACGTAGATTTTGGTTTGCGGAAGTCATGGCGAAAGTCGTAACGCAGTTTCAATCGTAACAGCATCGCGAATAAGTTTCCGAGACTTCATTGGGAAACACCAGTGAAGCGTATACAGTGGTCAGCTTTAATCAGCGGAATGAATGAAATTTAGAGTTTAACCGTGGACTATCGATCTTAGAATACGAACGAACACTCCGTTCCAATATATATTTCTCGATTCAACCGAAGAAAGAATAACAGCGATATCACTTTTCTCCTTTAAAAACGTAGAAAAAAGTTTCTGAAAAATGAAAGAACCACGACAAATCGTAATTAGAGCGCGTTGTTCGCGTTGAAGAGGGATTTTTCGCGATTAATTAACTGCAGGGCAGGGAAGAAGAAAAACGTCTTTATTTGAGACAAAAATAGAAATTGGTCAGGGGGACATTTTAAATGGGACCGAGGTTTTGTTGAAACCTCTGTCTCGAAAGAAAACATACGATATATACCTAGCACGGAGACGTTCATGAATTTTATCCGGTCGTAAAACAATTACGCAAGCTCGGCGCCTCGCTTTAATTCTACTCCATTGTCGACGCGAGTCGGGGAAAAAAATAGCAACGTACCTGTTCGCTGCTTTTTATCTTTGTTAACTCGTTACGTGTTCGGTCTCCCTTGCCTAACCATTCTACAGCCGACCGTCATGGTCTGGTTTAAAGTCATCACGCGTTGTGTCGGAAGTCTAAATACGAATTTCATTCCCTTTTTCTCTGTTTGACTGGAAACGTTTGTACACTGCCACAGTATCCGGCTTTCTATTCTTTCCTTCTTTCTTTTCTCCATCAGAGATATCACATACGCGTATTATAATTCAAACATGATTCGATCGTAATAAGATCATTACAGGTTTAAACTTATCTTGACCAAAAGCGTTACATTTCTTAATTATTTTCGTCGGTAATTAACGTAATATTTCCGGAATACGGTGCTGAAGAATAGCACTCGTGCAAGACGTTAAAAAGTAGGGTCGCTAGTTTATTCTTCCAAAGTTTCCAACGCTCATAAATTCCTAAGAAATCAACGTTCGCCTCTCCGGTAGTTATCGACCAAAGTTTCCACGGCAACGCGATCTTCTCGTGGCAAAAAATGGTCGTGGACGTTTCGATAAATCATTAGGGCCGATAATGGTAGAATTTACCGGCGTCGAATCAGCCAGATCGACCATAAAATCGGTCAAATCGTCCGGACTTTCGATTCCCTCTCGTAGTGGCGAACTTAGTGGTACTTGCTGGAGGTTTCCAAGCGGAGAAAAATTAGCCGACATTCCGAGGGATTTCGTCGGCTCGTAAAATGATTATGCAAAACGGCGCGCCTAGCCGGCTGTACACCCGCGAGAAAGGGCGCTTTAATTTGGCGGCATTGTCGGGCCCCGGGAAAATTAAAAGCTTATCTCTCGCCCCGGTCCTCGACGTTGCTGGTAGAACCGAATACGCTTGGCGGCTGAGCCCCAGCCATTGTCTCGCTACGGAATTATTATCAACACCAGCGACGATGTTGCCAGATAGTAATTGCTTGAACGTTGATTCCACGCCATTGTTTGTTCATCAGAGCCGCCTTTTACCACGACGTTGCGTGTCCTTTCCTCGTTTCCACGAAAACGCAGACTTTGCGATCGTGCTGTTAATCTTGAAATCGATACGGTACGAGAGAGGCTGTGACCGAGCTGCGTTTTGTAGCATATTCACAAGCTGGTGGTCGTTTGTTCGCGCTGAACTCTATGTACACCGTCGTTCATAAACATTAGGATATTTATGAGAATTTGTCCCGTCGTAGACAATTTGCCTCACTTACGTTGCAAACGAAATTTCATTCGTAAATTTCCTTTTCTTTTCTATCTTGAGAACTCTACCAAGCATTGAAGTTTGAAACCGATGAGACGAAACTAACGTACCAAAGAGTTTCATAATTATTTCAGAATTCATTCTGATTTTTAAAAGCTAGAAATAATTTTAAAAAATTAGACGTGGAAATAAGCTTAGCTAGAGAAAGGAGTACTGCGATAATGTCCTTGCTCATGGAGGAATAATTGAACTCAGAAAATCGCTAAGAAATTATCGAAAGCTTCGAGTTAGGTTTTGTTACAAATACGAGTTGTCTTTTGTCGATAGAGAAATAATTCGTACTACGAGGCTGACACTATATTACGAGACAAGAAATTAAAAGTATCGATCATGGTGATAAATTTTCTATCCTGTATCCCGGCATGTCCAAAATGTTCGACGAGCGTTAAATCCTTGGAACATTAAGTCCTTGGCCAACACGGCGGAGGGTATTTCGAGGAAAGATGTGCAAAATTCACAGGGACAGGCAGTAATGGGTCGGCCATTTCCTCGTCCCACGGCGGCGATACAGCACCAGCTATCAGCCATCGATTAATTACGAGACATTAACTATGAAACACGCGCGATACTTGCGCTGTAGCAGCCAGTTTGCGGTCTAGTAGAGGCGTACGCGAGCAGATTTGACGAGAGGAAAGGGCGTCGTCTGGTCGTCTAGTTAGAAGTCAGAGGGGCGTTCGGACGGTCTCGTGTCGTTATGGTCGAGCAAAGGGGTTCGTTTAATATGAATTGCGTATTAATAACGGACGAACTAGGCGCGAGAACGCCGCCACTTATTATTATTTATCAGGGTGATTAATTCAAGCCGGCGTGTTGCGGCGCGCCACACCTGCGCCATCCGCCGCGTGCAGCGTCGCTAGCAAATTGGTTCATTCGCGTTCGAGTGCATCGGGATCTCGAATTCCGATGGACTTCTCGCTGTGAACGAGCACAGGTGTTCCTTTGTCTAAAGATTTTAAAAGTTACTGCTCTCTCGATACGGAAGTTGAACAACAGCGGAACCGCGAAACTAAGCAGTCGAATGCTTTTCACGTTTGCCTCTCGTGCGTAAAGGTTGGAATAAATATCGGGAAAAAATTAAGTGACTTATACATTTGTAGTTGGGGATATTGCGGGAAATAAGAATGTTGAGCGAAAGTAACTCTGTGAAATTCACTCGCTGGTCTTAAGAATAGGCAAATAATGTTTTAGAATATCAAAATACAGAACCTCGAGTTTTTGTAATTGAAACACAAGATAATAATTTTGTTCTCTTGCAAACTGGAATTGTAGTCAAGGGGTTTGACGCTTAAAGCACCGTCTATTTGTATGCAGCATTAGATACAGAGGGGAAATTACTTGTAGTGGATGTTGAATACAGAGTCACCAATGCGGGACTTAACGTATTCAATCTTATCCGGTAGTACACCGGTGTTCTTGCGATACAGATTAATATCCGAGTTCTTGCTTAGGTTCTTGCCTAAGCTCTATTGCATAGAAAGCACCGGTTTTCGTCTAATTATCGGAGTTCCGTTTGCCAAGGGTTAGTTAACTGTTGGTTTGATAACCATCGAGCAACCAAATGCACTGTTACACGGAATTCCACTTAATCTTGTAAATCTTGAGCCTATGTAACTGTAGCAATTGGGACGATTAAACGAAAAAGTTGGATCGTAGGAAATCGGATTTCGTCACGTACGACTTTTCTCGAGATCAAACGGAACGCTAACATCTCAAAATCGATTTCTCATTCTCCGCTGTTAGCGAAATATTGAAAATAGGGAATACATCGCGTATGATGCGACTATGAATCATTCGATAGTCGAAAGAGTATCTACGTCAACAACCACCGTATCTTTAATAACGCTAGAGTGCACGGTGTTCAGGTGCACTCCCGTCGCAGTTCTCGACAGCGCAGTGAAATGCCTGAAACACGCAGACCTTTTCTCCAAATGCATGCGAATCTCGTTTAACCGTTACGAACGTTCAAGACACGAAGTATCGATACGTTAACACATAACTGTATCGACAGCCGTACATTTATTTGATCTATGACGCTCGTCTAGCTCTCTCTCTCTCTCTCTCTCTCTAACAAAGGAATGCGAGTGAAAAGGAAAAGGAGAAAAATGAAGTCAAAAAGAAGAATGAAACGGATAATATATTTTCATTTGTTCCAGTCTAATAGCCCAGCCGTGGAAAACGTCGACTGTCGTATTTCACTAACCTTTGCTAGGAATAGTCGATAGAGTTTACCGCGAGTACATCCCCTGGCAGCAGTTTCCAATTGATTTCTATTCGAAAGTTTTTCTTTCGTTAAACAAAAGCCAGCGGTCTGCCGGAAGAGGAAGGTATCTTAAATAATCGTTATCAGTGGCGTTAATGGCGTAGTGCTATCGTTTTTCCGGTGTACCGATAATGGGGAGGAAACCGCCCCGTTCGAGGCCACAGCACGCCGAAATTACCGATACATCGAGTCGACCGATATAGCTTCGAGACCTACGGGTTACCAGGATAAAACTAGTTCCTGCGCCCTTCTATTTCCACCATCGGTTTCCCAGCGACCCTATCGTCGTTCGTCGAAAGTTTTGGCAGAAAGGAATTCGTGTTACGGTAACGCGCGTTGTTTGACAGCCACGTGAAAACCTCGATAATCCGATTTCCACGATATTAAAAGGACGTGCTTGAAATCGTTCGGAGCTGCGCCAATTTCAGTTTTCCAACCTTGCAACGAATATCGTGGTATAACGACACGATATTATAGGCGATAGATATTTCGGTTACGATATTTTCCGATGGGGAAAAAAAATTGGTCAAAGATTGGTCGATGATTTAATTCTTCTTTTTTCCTCTCTTTTTTTTTTTTTTATCGGTTCGTTTCGCGGCTGTGGTTTGACGTCGAGCGATTAGCTTACGATTTTTAAAGGTTGGATAGCTATGATTGCTTCTCGTAGCTTGTGGTATAAATTTATATATGCGAATTTCTCGTTTCCAAGTTGTTTAATTTAGAATATTAAATTCGAATTTCAAATTCATAATATAATGATGGTTCTGTGAAGTTTAGAAGTCACCGTACACGATCCATATAATTTCGAATTAGGTAGATGCGAAAACACGAGTAATACGAACGATTTACCCAAGTTCGTCCGTTCAAGCTGTGTTTCATGTATCGTATCTGGCCTGACGAGCCCATCGTTGTGCGAAAAATATGGTTATACGAAGAGATAATTATAATATATCGATTGGAGATAATCCCGGCGAAAATAGCCTACTAATTGGTCGACCGCATTTACGTGGGCCATGTGAAGTCTTCTGGTTCGCGGCCACAAATATCCGCTGGCAACGAGCACACGTAACCACCGCATTCCTGACTGTTTAATTAATCGGAGATTCGTTGGAATTCCATTTTTTCCCCATTTTTTTGCAATCACGGAGGAAAGAATTTAAACGAATTATTTTTCTTTCGTTCGTGAATCTGTTTCATTCTTTCGATCCTCTATAATCTCAGAAATTTCAATCCCATTCCATCGTATCGTGTTTAATATCGACTGGCTAAAAGGATAGAAATACTTCCCCTGTGTTATGGATTTGAACTATTTTAATGAAACGCTGGTAACTTTGCTTTTTAACACAGACGGATAATTTAATAAACATAGTGGCGATATTTCGAAAAATTTCATAATGTACGGGAGGTTGAAACATTCAGAACGTCCGAATAAATGGAGAAGTATGTTGCAATCGAACAAAGTTGCGAAACTATACTAGAGCTAAGTAAGTACACGATAGTCACTTTGTCGATGGTAAAGGGTTGCGAAGGAATTTGCATATCGTTCGAGCTGTTCCACCGATAGAGAAAATGTTTCTCTTGGAGAACGAACAACTTTTCCAAATACCAGATTCGATACTGTACGCGGTTCGTTCCTTTCCCTTCTTTCCCTCTTTCTCGTCCCCTTCTTTTTTCATCCCCATCAAAATTCATAATTCTGATTGCGGCGCGGGGCGCGACGAATTGATTCTCGTTTCGTCGCGGCGTGATGCCGCGAAACTTTGAATTGAATTGCAGGAAAATATTAGCCAGTCGGTTGTTTGTTCTCCAGGGAGATCCCGAGCTCGATTTAATTAAACAATTTCAACGTACGTTGGAATTTTCGCGAAACCTGCCCATCGATTAAGACTAAATTATGCGTCTCTTTCGAAAATAACCGGAAGTTTAGGATGCGACTGTAAAATCGAGTGATGAACGACGCCCACGGGAAATTAGGGACAATTGCACTACCGAGACTGCACGCGTGTATTTTAAACGCGTTGACAAATACCCGCTCGTTCGGCCGCCACTCCGCTCCTTTTTTTCACTTATACACACTCGCCAATGTTTTTCCTTCGAAGTTTCAAATATTTTCCACAATACGCAACGTTTTATCACTCTCGTGCCTGTAAAGTTTCCCATTTTGCGCTCTACGAGTATTTACGAGTTCCTTACACCAATATTGACGAAGGAATAGATTGTTTCAATATCTCGTGTTACGTAGGACTGTTTTAGAAATTTCATAAAAAAATCTATTTTTATCTATTGTGCATTGTTACAAACGTATTATAAATTGGCGAAAGCTAGACTAGAGGAAAGTACGTTTCATCGTGATCATACATATTCTATTTTAACGTCTCTCGAAAGCTAAACTGATCGACGTCGTCTTTTATAAAATTTTCAATTTCACTATCCACGCAGGTACATAATTAGAATTCGATATCTCAAAAGACAAGTTATTTATTGACATAAAATTTGTTACAAGGAAGTGACATAAGTGGGTTCGAAATCCCAAGATGAAAACTCGAGAATATTATGACCGTTGATCGTGTACGTCTTAAATGTTCGTGTACAGAAAGAAAGGTAATCTAAATTCGCTTATCCGTCAAGATGACGCTCGAACGTAGTCTGAAACAACCGCTGCTTGTATTACATACGCTCGTAACGTGTCTTATCGATGCATCCTCGATACACGTTGCACGTTTCGATGATACATAACGTGAAAATGTCGCTTTTCACGCGTGTCACCAGCAACTGCTACACGAGGAGCAACGACGACGTGTTCTGTATTATATTTCCCGTGTGTTTACTGCGAGCTTCTCGATGTCGCCTCGCATATGCTAACAACAGGCACAAAACGATCCAACGAAATATCTTTTCAATTCAACGAGATGTAAGTTGATAATGAAAGGTTATTGGGCTTACGTTTATTGCAGGAATAAATGCAAATTCCAACGTTAAATATCGATCGTTTGGATCGAATGGACGAAACAAGTGTACGAAATATCGTGTGGTCGTTAAGTTACAAATAGCGTTAAGTGGTAGTTGGCCGTGATAACGATTTGCACGGCGGAAACGTAGCTTCCACGCGTTAGCGTGAAACTTTTGGTGCTTCCGTTTACCCGGTGAAAACTTTCACTGGTCTGGTCGAGGATAGCGCGATATTTTACTTTTAACGGGCGACCAAGGAACAGGTTTCTTGCATCTACATGTAAGCTTCGTTCAACCATTTTACTCTATGACGAAGTCATTTCGAACGTGTTCGCCACTTTCCGTGAGTTGGTTTAAGGATGTAGAGAAATATTTGGTTAGGTTTTTAAGTTTGGAAGTAGTTTGGAGAGTCGAGGAAGTTCGTGCGAACGGCGAATAATGGAATTAGTCAGTGAATTTACACGAGATTGACGATGACCATTAGGATGATTTGCAATTTGTTGGAATTTTATTATCTATCTGGGAAAGGAAATAAAAGTTCCGATGCTAGAATAATTTATTTTAGTTTCTGAGAACATGGCAAAATATAATTTAAAATATCGAGTGGCATTTTTAGCGAAGAATTGAGAAAGGTAAGAATACCAAAAACCTTCGATTTGAGTAATTTGATTTCTCAGTATATATATTTTCTCTTTCATCGATGAGGACAATATAAATGCCGAAATTAACAAATACATGTTCCCCATTTGTACCAAAAGTCTTCGCCTCTGATATTTCACGTAATTTACTATCGTTTCATCTCCTCGACCCTGGAACTTCGTATTTGTTGAATTAGAGATTAAGAGACAAAAGATGTCGATATTTCATCCAGCGCTCTCAACGAAACGCAATTTACAGAGTCAAATGATTCCGGAGTAAGCAATAGCTCCGAAGTAACGTCCAAGTTACTTTCACAACAATCGTTGTTCGCAACTCGAACTCAGTGGGCTTTCAGCTCACGGACGGCGTTGTTGTCGAGTATTTTGCGCCGGTGAGCCATCGCATCGTTTCGAACGAAACAACGTACAAATTCTTTTTAATCTCTGTATAGTAATCCGCGGAAGGCTTTATGTTGCCGTGAAATTTGCTCGCGTTGGAAGTCGTAACTCGTATTAATTCCCGTTAAAAGCTAAGTAACGCGATGCGCCATTTGCTCTAAGTTCTCGACGTGAAATCTCCGCTTGCTTTCCATTTCTTCTTCGTTAGCAACACGCGTGCACACGCGTACACGTACGAACAGATTCATACCTGATTATTCACGGTGCAACCATAAGACGGTCACCGGAGACCATAGTATTTCGTCCTGCCTTTTTCATCCTTGTTTTTCCCGCGAGAATAACAAACACGCTTCTTTAACGTTCCTTTTTTCCCCTAGTTTCGCTTCCGAGAAGAATAAAAGTGCTTGTTACTCCGCTTTTTTGTTGCTACTTTTTGGCTCTGTTCGTCGTTAACCGCAACTGGCGTGGTAAAAAGCACCGACAATGAAGATAGTTAGCGTTACACGTATATAAATTAAGCCTCTTCCTGCGGCTTTTCTTCTTTTAACGCGAGGCTAAAAAGGATGCAGATTTCGTTAATTGTGGTATTCATAAGTCACTCTTCCCATCTGATTGTGGTTTCTTCTTTCTTCCTATTTTCTAAACAAAATGGCTTTTAAACGGACGACAACAGTGTACTTTGAACATACGCGATAACGATATCTGAATTAATTCTCTACTATTTCAATTAGCTCCTCTAAATCTTCGCTCAAAGCCTATAACGGCATACGATTATTCTGTGCTTCGTTCGTCTTCGTTTAAACTACCGTATAACAAAGATCGAATCTATCGTGTTGAATAGAAAATTTACAACCTCAAGAAAACCAGTTAAAGATCCATTACATATAAATATATATAAATCATCCAAACGCAATCATCTCAAGATCTCCTCAATATCACACAACTTCCTCGAGACATTCTTCACCTTTCCGTCTTCTTTTACATTCAACTAAATTTCATTGTTACACGTCCCTGGCGTCTCAACCTCCTCACCAGGCAACAACCAAGTTAATTCCCGGTCATAGGCTAATCAAGGCCCGATAGTGGGAGTTAAAGGACGAGCCGAGGGAGTTAACCAGGCTGGAACCGCTGCCAGTTACGGACGGCGAGCCATCGAGCAAGAGAGTGGCAATGCCGAACTCTAAGTACTTCTGATAGGATTTACCTCTCTCGGAGCGCATTCGTGGCATCTGGGCGAGTCTGGGCTGCCTTCTCGAGCCAGGATCGGCGCCTCTCAGGGCTGGAACCTCGTAAATCAGTAATCAGAATTCCCGTGGGACTGCGAGTTGGGCTACCGTACTCCGTTACGCCTCAAAATGAACGAGAATAAGGTTCGAAGGCGAAGTCGAAGGAACGGTGAAGGAGTAGGTGTCGCGACAGAATCCTGAAAATACGGCGAACTTGTCAACCCTCTTCCAGACCTAGTACGGTTGGTTAGCAAAGTTTTGTATCTTTCTAGCAGAATTCTCTGTGATTCTACTAGAAAGGGATGGAACGTTGATTTTCCTCGGATTTCTTTTCGTAATGTTAAATATCTGTTTCAAAGTGTCACCGGTGAAAATAATTGATTCTTGCATGTATTAGGTTGTCCGAAAAGATTCTTTCGTTTCATGAGGAACTAATAGACGCACAACGTTTTTTGTTTTATATTCTTTTGTCGAATTACGTACGATCCATTTTGTTTCGTTGAGACAAACACCGTGACATTTCACAGATTTGGTTTCACGTTTGTATGAAGATGCACTGTTGTAAAAAACACGTTTGCGAAAGAAAGACACTTTCCGGACAACCTAATAGAAGAATATGAAAAACAAAGAGAAATTTCGATGAATTCTTTGAGCGAATCGATGTGGTGTAAAAGTTAGTTGGTTTATCGTCGTATAAACGTAAAGTTATCAAAAATGTTTCATTTCATGTTATATAATGAAAATTTTAAAAAGATGGTTTTAGTTAAAAAAGAAGCTAAGAGGAACGAGTAATGGATTAGTATTAACACCTTAATTCTCTGGATAACACGCGAACAATTCTAAATAGCAGACTACTCTACCATCATCTCCGAGAGCTTCAATTTACTAAATACTCCAAGATACGAGCTAGAGTAGTAATTTTCTCTCTTTTAATGAACAATTCAATTTTAATCAACAAATAGCTTCCACTTTCGGGTATAGAACCGATCTTTGAAAATTCCATTTCATTTAAACGCTATCTGGAGATTCAACAACCACTTACAATTCCAATCAATCACACTTCAGTCGTTCATAATGCGCGCGTAGCTCGATTGTCCACGGGACCAGATACATTGTTAAGTGTACGAGCATCGTTCTGTTTATGCGAAATTTATGTAGATCGTGGCTCGAAGCGCGCCGCTTTATTATGCACACGCAATTAGCAATAATACGGCTTCATCAGTCGTCCATAATCGAAGCGTCGCATAGTCGGATAATAATTTCTGATCGAGAATAATTAAACGCGACGATACTTTATTCACTCAGTGAAAACGTGTATTTTTCGATCTCGAAATTGCTGTAACATTTCCGTGGGATTCTCGACGAGGCCAGTTTCCGTCCCCCGAAACTCGAAGGGCCGCGATTTTCGCGTGTGTCTGTATGCGCGTGTTTCAACTTTACCAACTGGAATAACTGGTATCCTCTTCTCGCGAAATTTCCTCGTTTCCTTTTTGCTCGTGGCCGTGTGCCGGCGTTTTATGGTATTAATATCGTTAACTTAATATCGTATAACAAAGGATTTCGAAATTTATTTTTGATTATCGCGTTGGATATTCATAGAGTTATTAAATTACAACGTGTAGCGGGATTGTGGTCAATCTTGGCTGGAAAATATTTATTAAAAGTATAAAGAAAGTGATTAATCGAATTTTTGCGATTTTTACGGAGAAACAGGTGAAAATGTTGCGTTTAATTCGAGTCGAGGTTATCGATCGATACCCGGTGGTGACAAGTATGATACTTTGGAAGCGCTACAAGCGTTGTATTTATATTTCATCTTATCATTTCTACGAGAAATACGTAACTTTTAATATTCGCTTACGATACAATTTTGACAATACTCCAAATCTACTTATTAAATATTTCAGCATTTATTAAGATCGATAAAATATCGTATCAAAAATACAGTCGTATAAATATCAATACGTTACAACCATATTTATACAGTGCAAAATAAATTTTCACACTATTTTTTGTTGGTTAAACCGTCGATGTTTATACGAATGCACGTTTTTACCAACATAACTAAATAAATAAAATCTAAATAGAAATTCTTTTTACCTACTACTGTATTCGCATATTTTTAAATATTTCGCGCGTTCCACATTTATGTACCTTGAAATTTGTCATAAATGCATAAGCATCTAGTATTTATTAGAAATAACAAAAGGAACAGACGAAGAAGATTCGAAACGATAAATTTCCCAAATGCCCAAAACGTTCTCGTCGAGCTCGTTTCACCGTAGTCTCGCCTTTGAAATGTCAGCCGCGGAAATACTTAATCGCGATCGATCGACGAGCGTAGACGAACTTGGAAACCATTTCCATAGATTAAAGCTCGATCATCGCGAGACTGGTTGGCTCCGTTACAGGTGCATCGTTTTACGGTAAATCTTTCGCGAGAGTGTTACAAATATTGCCGTTACTTAACCGGTTTTCCTCTCCTCTTCCTCTTGCCTTGTCTCTACGGAAGATTCCCAGAGGGTTAAAACTTTCGGAGATCTGTCGTAACGCACATCGAACTTTCTACTTTCCAAAACGTTCCAGCTTTCCCGGGCGTATCGCTCTGAAAACGCGGTCGAGTGTCTCCGACGAGAGTTTCGCGAATTAATTCGTCCGTGCGTCTCGTCGAACCGTTCCTCTTTCGCGTTCCGCCAATTGACTTCTCTCCCCTTCTCCCTCTCTCTTCTTCTCTCGCGACCTCGCTCTTCATTTTTTCTCTCTTTTCGCCGCCGCTCTTGATTTCCTTTTGCCCGTCGATCCATCCGAACGATTCTTCATATTAATTTACTGCGATCCATGTTGATTTAACGCTTGCCTTTTTCCCTGGAACGAGAACGCACCCCGACGCGGTGATAATTTCGTGGATTAATTTTTGGGACGTTCGAGAAGTTACAAAAATTATTGCTTATAAATCGACGCACGTGTCCATGTATTGGTAAAGCAAAGTTTGCTGGGATCAGCGCGAAGGTTGACGCGATCTCTTCCACTTGGGAATTCCTAGAAATTTTTCAATTTCCTTGCTTTAACTAATAAAACTTTCTACAGAATTTCACTCGTTATTTTTCTACAAGGAGATTAATTAGGAAAGAAAAAAAGGAGGAAGAATGAAATCAATGGCCTTCGGAAGGAGCAGCGTTTCTGCATGAAATACGTACCACCCCTCCGGCTCTCCACAAATCTCTCTCGCGCGCGGACATCGAACCTCGCAATTTCCTTGCTGGTATAAATCAGCGAGAACACTGTATCACGTCACAGAGTCGTCCCATCGAACAAGCAAGGGTAATTTTATAAGAAGAAATCGTTCCTCGCCAGACAACTTTCACTCATCATCCCCTTCTTTTACTCGAACAAGTATTTTTTAATAGATGTCGCGTCTTCGTGAAAATAAGTTTTCTTTAATGTGCTTGGCCAGCCTACGGGACGTTGCATCTTCGCATCGAGATGCTGCGTTAATGGCGCATTATTAGCAACGAAGATAGGCGAACGAGGAAACGAATGGTTATGAAGTGTGCTCGTGTTTAGAGGGGAAGCCGGTGCATTTCGGTGGAAATAATAGCTGCATAAATCTCGAGCGACTTCCATGAGTAACCTTGCTCGGGGAGCAACTGGATGCCTGCCAGAACAACGTAGACAAGAATGAATATTGGCCCGGCAGCGTATTCTTGAATAAAGAATGCGTTCTAAGTGTACGCGTAGAACCTCGACGTGTCTGCTTAAACTTGTTTCTAACGTGTTTCGGTTCGGTTACTCGAGTTTATGAACGAATTTGTAATAAATTAGCATACTCATAGTAAATGAACTCTCCTGATAAATTTTAATATTCGCCCTGTCGACTAACTCGAACGAAATGAGAGCTCCTACTTGTATTTCGTAACTGAATTTCATCTCCTAACTGAAAATGGCACGGCGAGCGACATTCTTCCCTACAGTTTCGTCTTACCTGGCATATCTTCAAATATATTTGTGACAAATGTGTACCTTTGCTCGCTGTTTGTAATAGTTTGCGAGAACCGTAGATGAAGAGTGTCTGGATGATATCTTTCTACGTTCCTTTAAGTTATCGTAGCATGGAGTTGCTACAAAGACAGTCTTCGATAACCGATAATATAACGATAAATTCCACCGTTTTAAAACTAAACGATCCCGACGAAGCGAAAGATCCGTAAAACGAAAGAAAAAAGTTTGAGTTATCAATTTTTATTCAAGATTAATTTACCCCGAAATAATATCTCTCACGAATGGAAACTCGCGCTTCCTCGTTCTTCATTAACAATTCATCAGCATTCCCTAGTTAGTTTTCCCGAGGAATAGTTCGGTGGTTTCTCGCATCTCCAAACTTCCGCTACTACCACAATGATTACCAAAAACGACAGTCTACGCTCGTCTTGAAACCCTTCGTCCAGGCTGCGTAACACCAGCAAGCGAACGACGAGTCTTCTTAGTCGGGTGCATTAAGAGGGCCTTTAAAGTGTCTGTCGCAGTTAGCCAACGAGGCGGAGCGCGAACGGCCACTAAATCGTCGAGTTTCTCTCTAATTACGATCGTCGAGACAGCGAATGTATTGTCAGGGATCTCCGTTCGACTTTTCGTCTCCTTCGAACGAGACTCGACTCGCACACCGTGCCACAATGGATATTTTCCACTCGTCTCTGATTCGTTAGCCGGCGTGTCAGACCATGCGGAGCCATTTCGAACGCAGTTTGGAGAGCTCCGATGTGGTTCGTTTAATTAACGAAATATTAGTCCTACTTCGTAGTCTTTTCCGCCCAGTCAATGATAACCCGCGTATTGCCTCTTAGTCGGCATTTTGCTCTTGAAAGTTCAATTCTACATAAAATACGATTCAATGAGTGCAACACTACTTGCGTGACGTTTGACAAACAAGCATCGTGGATGGTTAAGACTCCGTGCGTGATTTTCTTGCGAAAATGAATCAAAAGATCGAGAATATTACGATTAATCGTGTACTGTGTAATTATACGATAGTAATATTAGGACGATGAATTTTACGATAATAAACGAGGCGATTGCGAGTGGTTTTACGTCTGAGGCAGCTGGAAAGTTCGTCGAACTTGTGCAGCTTATTCACGAGCTGCTCATCGATGAATAGCATTATCGCAGGACGATATATCAAGAGCGAGCTGCAGGTAGATTAGTTTAATCGTCGCTACTTGATAGAGTAGCAGTTCCACACCAGGCAAGTCGCGATAAGTTGCCAGAAACGTGGCTGGATGTACGCGATGGAAGATCGTTGAAGGATATAAAAGGCGGAAGATGTTAATTGTGTATGGAATTCGTTGGAAATCGAGGCACGTGTGCCTCGAGATGATTAACGATTCTCGATGGCTTTCTGCTCGTGTTGCATTACGTCGTCGATGAAGTTGTTTCGTAGGATGTTGCGGAGAGTCGAAGGAATCATTTATCACGGATTAATGTGATACGTACTTATCTTTCTCCACATCCTCGACGAAAAGTTGCAAGAGATTAACGATATATCAATTCAGATAATCGAAATTTCGATTTTCACGGCCGAAGCGAATCGCGTTATACGTTCTGAATTATTCGATTGAAAGCCTTACTCTAATTTCGTACTAATCGATAATTCCTAGTTAGCACGTTGAATGTGACTAATTTTCGTTTGGAAACGGTTCTCGTTTACCGTAACGTCTCTACTTTTCGCGTTCGTCCCTTTATATTAGTCTAATTAATCGATCTATTTTCCAAGGTTAAATTCTCCGCCTTTTCATCTTCTTTTCATCCCAAATGAACCAAGCCATTGCCAAGTCCTGGTACGATCCATGAAAAACTACGCCGATATTCATTATTCCATCCAAATTTATTCCGTCACTAATACGCGATGAGAAATGGGATATTTAATTTCCTCTTCGATTCCCGATAAACGGTTGGCGTCCTGATTTACCGTTCAACGAGGTCGATATTATTCGTACGAATACCAAAAATTAAGGCAGCTACTGCATTACGAGACCGACTTTAAAATACATATACCCGCCGGATGAAAAAATATTTGGAGTGGTCGCCTATCGGAAACCACGGGAAATTTAATTATCTCGATATTCATAACGATTATTAACGTATAAATAATCGGAACGCCTCTGGTCGACTCGGAAATCTCGTTTAAACCCTCGCTCGAATTTTCTGTCTCCGAGTTTCGCGAACCGCCGTGTCCCGGCTAATTGGCGCACGCGATCAAACTCGCTTTCCGGCTGTAATTTATCCGCATAATAATTACATCGCGCCGAAGGCGAAAGAGATAGTGAGAGGTGGTGGAGATCGCGAGGGAAAGGACGCGAGAACGATTGGTTCGTCGCATCGTATCGACTAGGGGAGGGAACATCGTAACCGCAATTGATAAACCGCGAGGCCACGTGCATTACTGCGACGATAATGATGACGTTATGCGTTCGTTATAACCGAGTCGACGACTGCATCGTAATAAGCTGCCATTGATGAATATTCAATAGCACTTGTCGCTTCGTTCCGGCCGTGATTCGAAGCGTTCGTTCCAGATGACGAGATTCCTTCAATTGGATCGGACCATTGATATCTTGTCACGTTGTAGTCGACGCGTTTGATATATTGATCGACGGTACGACAACGTTCAAAACGTTCGATTATCGCTAAAGATATCGTTCAAAGATTCACGGAGAAAAAATTTTAAGAGGATGCTTCTTTAACTCTGACGAGTTAGAGATCAAAAGATGTTAGTGAATCGACGTCACTGAGAACGTGACGATTTCGAAAGAAACAGGGCGTGTTTTTGATGACTCGTTCGATCGTGAAATTTGATTAGGATTCCGATGGTTCCAAGTGCATCCGATTAATCGTGCGGATATTTTATGAAATTACAGTACTGAATATTTTACTGCTTGATTGTCTGGGCATTTCGGTAGCGCATTCTATCGGATTATTTCTCCTTCTCTATATATTTTCAATATTTTGCATCTGGAACCTTTAGAAAATTCAATAATTCGTTAGATCGCCTCTGCTTTTTTTTTATTCACCGGAATAAATCCTCCTGTTTTGTTTATTTCATATAAATCGCCAATTTTTGCTATAGTCTCTGGTTTTAGAGTGCTGACGTACCCGTGTACACGGAGCTGAAAGATTCAGTGTCCTTTAAAAGTTTTTTTTTTTTTCAAACGTATGCAGAGAAAAAGAGACATTCCGGAATAATTTAACACGCGTGAAAATCCACGAAGGTCTATCTCAGTTGAGTTTACAGGAGGTTGACTCGAAATTTCGTTAAACTCGACAGTAACCCCTGCTACGCATGTGTTAGTGTATATTCGGCGTTGGTTGTAAAATCTAGCGGACAGCGGGCCGGAAACGAGATCGGTCTCCGCGTGAAAGCTCCACTTCCCTGGCCCGGAACATCGTTCCTAACGTTGCATGTCGCGAGACTGTGGCGATCCATAGCAAACTCAATTTTCGAAACAGCCAGAAGCTCGAAAGGTGAAAGTTCGGGGCCTGGTGTCGAGTCTGCCCGTATTTAGGAGCGCGTCCACTTGCTTCGTTTACGTGCTATCATGCGTTGGAAAGTTTCGCTTCCGGGTTTAAACGCTTCCCTATGCACTAGTCTAGTCGCGAATATCTTAGACAGCATCCATTAATTACCTATATTGCGAAGGTAGTTTCAAGAACCACTTTTGTTAATATATTTCTATGAATTAAATATGGATAGAAGCTTGACGTTATCTTATTTGTCTCTAATAAATCTTGATGATAAATGATAGATAATGTTAGTACTATAAATCAGTATGTCGCAAGTGACTTGTATCTCGATACAGTTAGAAACTAAAGATTACCTTTTCAACGTTCAAACGACTGTGACAATTTTAACGACTCTTAGTCACACGTTGATCCTTTGTTTTCCACATGTTCGCGATTCATTCGTATTATCTTCCCAAATATCGTCAAGGTCTGTGCACCTTTGCTTCACGCGTAAAAATAGTCAATGCAGCGATGAGTTTTCTACGTGAAGCTTCAATCAATGGCTTTGATTTCCATCAACGTCGATACAAATCTTTCGTTTTACGGTCGTCCGCTTATCTCTTAAGGCTATTATAATACAGTACACTCGTTATTAAAATTCAACGAAATTCATGAATTCTCAACTCGTGTATTCGCAGGAAAAAAGAAAGCGTTTCGGTAGTTTCGCGTAAATAATTGGGCGGACATACGTACGTATATGTCTAAAACTGGACACATTGCACACTATCAAGATGTTTGCGTGGGCGTGTTTGCATGTGTACTTGGCGGCAGGCAGAAGAGAATGCGGGTGCTAGATGTCAACATAATTGGACACGGAGGGATGAGCGTTGGCGCGAGGGAAAGGGAGATTGCCATTAGTAACGTGCGCGCACGTCGCAGTGGAAGGGTGGATTGTCACGTGGTATTACATCCCTCGCGACTAGGCGGCTCTATTTTCAGCAAGGTGGCATCGATCGCCACTAAATTATTTCGTGCGGCCTACCTATACGAAAGCTGGCCCGAGAAAACTGACCTACATCTCTCTTTTTCTTTCGTTCTTCCCTCTTCCCATGCACACCTATATATGTATACATACGCTTCTATTTCTTTCTTACTTTTACCCTAGAAATACATTGCCGACCGGACCACGCTGCTTTCCAAGCGTTCCTTACTTTAAGTAGAATACCTCCGGATATGGCCGGACGCGCTGGTAAAAGCTACTTGCCCCGGCGACGCGACGCATCACGGACTCCGCTCCTTTTCAATCTGAGCCTCGAGGAAGCGTATTTGGGGCGACGTTGAGATGCGCAAGATGTTCTTCAGGGATTTTCTGTTTTGCGAACCGTGTTATCGATTCCAAGGATTCGTTTCCTTCTTGCTTTCTCTGAAACAGAATCTTTAAGTAATAACAGTTTCCTATGTCTCAGAGTGCATTGAAACGACTATCGGACTAAGGCGAGATCACAATTTTGAAAATCCCTTAAGATCTAATTTTTGTTCTGCTTCTTATCTCTCCATCTGTATATCGCATCGCTTTCCACCTGTAATTTTAAGTAATTTCTCCTTTTTCACATATTCTTCTTTGAATTTTGCTTCGCTCAGAAAAATTGAGGTAACGGCACAAGCTATCGCACGATATTCTAGAAACTTGGAAAGCTGTACAAGACTCTTGGAGGATTTTTTTGAAACGGAGAAACCTAGAAAAGACTGAGTGGACTTAAACGATCCGGTATGCACTCGATGTCAACTCTAAACATGACTTAAATAGGATAATCTGTACATAGAAGGCAGTAGTCTTTGGTCAATAATCTTAGGTTTGTTACGAATAAACGTATCTGCCTGTATTTTTGGAATTTTTGTCAAAATGTAAATACGGAAGGAAAACAAGAGCGACTAAAAAATAGAATATTCAACGGAGACCTCGATAAGAATTCACGAACTCTTTAAGGGTGAACGTCTGGAATTTATCAATCCGAGTAGAAACAGACCGTTTTTAGTCAGACATACATAGACGAAGTAGATTTTAGCTAGCGTTTGACGATTGACTTTATTTGTCCGGCTCTTGATAGATATACAGAGATCGATAAATCTTCAGAGTTAACCCTTGCTCGTGTTTGTGTCTATTTTCTTAACGTGGGTTGGCGTACATTGCATATAGGAGGGAGGCTGAGGAAGATAGAGATAGATAGACAGACAAACAAAAACGGATGGCTTAAAATATAATTTACACTAAGATACAACGTCAACGATATTTGACGTTTATGTACTCGCGTTCGCAGTGTTTATCGAGCTGCTTGCAAATGTTTTCATACCTGGATAATATCCATGAATGTGAATTTTAGTAATATCGTCAAGATATTTACAACTTGTACGTGTTGGGATTATTTGCAAGTTGTCGAAAGAAGATCTTTTGTGTCATCGTTATTACGCTTTAAAGATAATCTTTCGATGATTATCCCCATTTTATTATTCTCTCGACGCGTTGTAAAATCCTAGTATCTAGCTTGGGCAAATTTATAATTTTTTAACCATTCCACGGACGAACACGATATTTTTTTACGTTTCTAGAAAGTTCGAATAATTCTTCCACGTCGAATATATGTTTCACAGCAAAGTAACCTCAGGAACGTGCTGTTCAAACTGTGATTTGTCAGACACGTTCTCATCGGTAAAGCACAAATTGAACTGTCACGAGCCGTTAAGAGGCAACCGGTTTTGATTTTTCGTCTAGCAAAATCTTTGATATCACATGGCTTCGAATCTACCAAGAAAAGTAGATACAAATATACTTGACCGAGATAGCATCTTGGACATCGTTGTAACAGAACCGTGGCTCGACGATCGCGTTTCGCGCTTTAAGGATACTTACGATAACACGACGAAATTATGCAAGTCGCATAGCAAGTGTGTGCGCGGTGTCTTGTAAGCTGCTCGAACCTAGACACCCCGCAGCTTAATCCTGTGTGACTAGCGACTATAAGACGTACACACGATGAGACTTTAACAGATGACGTTAGCGGTGTTTAGACTGCACAATTGCTACCTGTCAGGGTTAGGTAAAGTGCTATCTAGTGTTTAGATTTAAAAGGCGTAAAAGATGCTTGTTATCGTGTCCGAAGGAAAGGCTAACGTAGATAAAAAATGAAATTTGTATTGGCATTGGAAATGAATCGAGAAATTTTGGTTCGTTGAACTATTCGAATTGTCTCTAGGAAATCATTGTTCTCGCTCGTCTCAATTTTGTCGATAAAAATGATTTTTCTTTCGATTAGAAAAGCGAAAAGTCTTAATTGTAAATTATTCCTAGAGAAGAAGATTGCAGCGTCTCGAAAGCATCGAAAATCATAAACAGGGGTAACGAACGCGATTTTATAAATACTAGAAAACGATACGGAAGGAAGCTGAACAGGGGCTCGGGGGTTTCGGCCCATCCGGCTCCGGCGATGGAGTTAAGTGGTGCGATTTTTCAGTTCTGAGAGTCTTTTCGTGTATTATTAAAATGCAACGTTACGGTAGAGTTATTGATGCAATGAATATTCCCCTTATATAATGACTCTGAAAAATTCTCCTCTCCGGACACGTACACATTTTTTATGACCGCAATCTTTCGCCGTGGATAAGTAAATAATGCACCCAGGAAAAGAGCTTACCTTTCTCTTTTTCCCTTTACCCTCTCATCCCTTATCGCATTATCGTCGTTTGGCTAATCCTAGTTCACTTACAATTTCAATAGAACGCGCTGTCGTGCTCCTAGCAAATTTCTCGCTGATTCTTGCTCTTTAAACAGGAATTTATTTTGTGAATACACCTACTTTACTACATCTACATACCATTTTGCTGAATTTCCTTTTGAATCGCGCCTGCATGCTCGCACGATTTCTTTCTCGTATTTAAAGAGCAAACGTTTCTGTGTTGCGCGACATATGTGACGCATGATGAAGTATCAAAAGCTTTGCTTTATGAAAAGAGCTTGCAGTACATCGTCGGCTTCGGGACTGTCATCACTCCAAATCACTGTCGAGGATACGTAAACCGAGATTTTCTATCATTAAATATTTATACGTACTTCAGTTCGTAGAGGAGAGGATTGTCGTAACAATTTTCTTAGAGATCGTAAAAAGGGTTGTAATAGTTCAACGTCTCGATGGTTCAATCGTCTCAGAGACTATTACCAATGAGTTGCAAGATGGTATCGATGAAATTCGAAACTTCCAAGCAAAATTAACTTTTCATAACATTTATGAAGATACACGTCATCGCATCAAAGGGAAGATTTCATTAAAATCCACCTTCACTGGTACAAATGGAAATGTTCATTCCCCTGCTCGGTAAATGGTATCCAAAGCTACGAAGAACGATTGCTGTGCGCAATTAGAGGACCGAAAAATGCCGAGTCAAGGGTGGTAAGCATCGTACCTGCGGTTTAATCGAAGCTGCGAACCAAGAATTTCCGGTGGTTCCCCGAAACCAATTTACGTTCCTCGAGAACCGTGGTCGTTGCTTGGTCGTTGCTTGGTCGTTGCCCCGAGACGCGCCCGTTTCTGTTCCTCCTGTCGAGACTCGTGGATTCCACGGTGTCAGTAACGAACAGCATGGGCGCCGCAAGAACGCCTGCTTCGCCGAAAACACGGTCCTCACCCGAGTTCGAGATCTTCGAGAAGATCGTCGCTCTTTCAGCAGCGCTCGTCGCGTCAAAGGATCTCGGCGAGATTCGAAAGTTTCTATCTCTCATCGATCTTTCACCATGATTCTTACTCCTATTACTTTCTTCGACCGTGAGTCTTCTCTGCCTGTCGTTTTCCTCTGGTACATGATTTAATATCGAAAAATTATCCCCGGGGCCACGATGGTCCAGATCGAAAACTGACTATCAGAGAAGAATCCCGGTCGGTTGCAATGGACCAATGGATCGTCGACGGCGGCTGGCTGAACTTTCCGTACGAGGTCGCAGTTCTATCCGATATTAAGAAACTTTCCATCGGTTCTCGTACTTCCGGTCGAAATGAAGTCAGAGTACGCGTGGAACAGAGACGGCCGACTGGGTCGGGTTTTCTGAGAGGTCTGCAGAGAACGTCGAGCACCGGTGAGAAGAGAAAGAGGTTAGAGAGTGGAGAGAGCTCGTAAGCAGATAGAGACTGTGAAAGGGAAATGGAGCGAAACAGAGAGAGAGAGAGGGGGGAGGGGGCGAAGAAGAGGGATGAGCAGTAGCGGCATCATTAGTGTCCGGAATAGATGAGAGGAAAACAGGAAACGCTCCTTATCCGGATGGGCAAAACCATATCCCTCGGCGGCACGATATACAGCACAGACACGCGGTAGTATCAGGTGGACTGCATTCATCTCTGGTCACTGGATTGCGATCCTTGAACAATTTGCGAACCGGGATATGGCAAACTGTGCCGCGGGATTAGCCAATAAGCCTAATGGAAGACGCTCGTTTCCTCTGACGGCCGAACGAACGTCAGCCGGCCCTTCTGATATATTCATGATCGCGGTATATCGGCTGACGCGCACCAGTTCCGATGTACGCCGATCATTTTCGGCCCGGAAGTTTCTGTCAAGCGTGACGAAGTGGATTGTGCTGTCGCGGTAGATCTACCTCCTTCGCCATTTTGGATATTCTAAAGGAACTTTGGTTGGAACGTGTAGTCATCGATGAATATCTGACAGATTTGATAGCGGAGTTGAGAGTAATTTTATTAGTCGAATATCGAGAGCTGCTAAGTTATGGTCTTTTTAATAACTGTTTAAGCGAGCGTTGGACGTTCGTACTTCGTGCACCATCTATCGTGCCGGATGATGTGGGAACTGAAGTTGGAGTCTAAATCTTCTTACGAATACAAATCTTCAAACGCGTGTCTCTGTACCATAGAACAAGGAGTTAAAAGTTAATCAAATCTTTGTGGCCAACTCTCACCATTCCAATCTATTTGTTACCGATTCGATCGTAAGATTACTCAAATCTCAACGATGTTCATATTCGTATTTTCACGCAAGAATCAACATAATTTCCTATATGTAGCAGTCTTTTAAAAAATCTTATATAGTCGTAACTTGGATTTAAGCCAGCTAGATAGGAGCGACGAAGGATGACGGGGATCGCGAAGAACTAACAGACGGAAAAAAATTAAAAGCACAATTGTGCAAAATTCTTATTCATGACCGACGGTATCCGCCGACTTATATTTCACTGCTCCCTTATTCCGCTGGCTCCGAAGGTAATCCTCTTTTCTTTCAATAAGTTCCGTGAAATTTTTTGGATTTCTTTCGTCTAACGAGGCACTGAATTTCGCCTGAATCGTTATTATAGCTGGCGCTACAGTCATAGTTATCTGAGTTCTCTTAGCCGAGCCTCGATTTAAAATGTATCCGACGCGAGTTGCCAAGCTAACTGGAGCGTGCGTTATAAATTATACCAACGAATCAAATCTCTGTAAAGGTTTCGAAAACGCGGCCTGAATACAACTAATTCCGCCCGCGAACGCTTCCGGTTCCCGCGTCTTCTCTTCGAGAGAAACTTTTTCCTCCCCTTAAAGATTTTTCCACGTTGCCGAATCGCTTCGAATTTTCACGATATCGTTCCACGCTTTGTCCGATTCTCTGCAGTTATTTCTCTTGGCTACTTCTTTCTTTCGTTTATTCCGCTTTTACGATTCGTTCCCAAGATGTAATAAATCATAATCAATTCTGTTTCTTAAATCTATTTCTCACATTTTCTCTGCATAGGATAGTACGAAGTAAAAAGTTATTGGTTGATTAAAATTGTTCAATTACTCGATCATTTAACAGTGGCAATCTTTTTATTTGATATATGAAATTGATTTCGTTAATTCGACAGTTCAACTTATTCGAATCCACTGCACCAGTGTGATCCCGTTATTTAATTGACTCGAAATATCTTCTTCATTTTGTAACGAATCAACGATATATTTTTCGTCTTATCGTTCATTTCCAAATTTCATTTTCTCCTCTTATACTTTGACTTCCAATCTTAATTTCCTCAACCTTCTCATCTGCACTCTCGAAAGCTTCTAAGTTTCAACGAAGCATCTAAATCTTAATTCGTGCCATTCTCCGCGCGTTTTATTCCGAATTAATTTCCTCGAACGTTGGTCGTCAAACGGAACAAATTTCTGCAACGTGAAAAGGGGAGAAATACGAATCACGAGGTTGTGTTCGTTCTTTGAAAGCACGGAGACAGGAAGTCTGGAGAGTTGCTACGGCCCTGGCCAACGAAGCACGAGCAACTTTGGGTGCAAGTTTCTCGTCTTCTCCTATTCACGGGCCACGTGTTGCGGATATACGACGTCGATGCGACTCGCAGTCGCGAGACAAGACAAACGGAACTAAGATCCCGTTCTCGCTTTGATCGGCAGACTGATTCCGGCTTTCATTTCAAAGCGACTTCCTTTCAAACGAAAATTTCTTTTTCGATGGTTAAATCGTCCAGAGCGAGTCACTTTGTCATTAATTTCGTCGCTCCATTGCACTTTCATCGAAGAGATATCGAACGTTCTTTACCAAATACATCGTTTTATTTATTCTCTTCGTTTAGATCTATTCATTTGAAATATTCAAGCGAAATGATAATTCTCTTCTCCAACTTTGTCACTATCTTTTTCGGTACTGATTCCTTCTTCCAATATTTTTTACAAGCTGCTAAAGCATTTAATTTTTCGTGTATGTATATACGTCTTCCGAATAAATTTTGCAAAAATCACATTAAGACACGAGATTCGGTATCGTCTTACCGAAAAAAGAGAAATCTTGTTCCGTTAACAAATATTGAATGTTACTCCCTGATTTTCTCTCTTACTATGCAAATAGTAAGAGAGTAGCGAGTATTTCCTCTAACATAGAAACATGCGTTGAAATATGAATGTGCATAAATTCTTGCGGTATAATTATTCTGGACAATATATACAAAAATTTCTACTGATAATTAATTACCAGAAACTACATCGCCGAGAAGAGAAACTATTATCTCGATTCATAATTCCGCTATTTCGTCTGTATCTGTATTCGTGAATCGGTTCGAACTCGTTGCTCCGCGGCACGTGAAAGACAGAAAACAAAAATAATTCGGTTCGTGGCGAATGGTAATTCAGTACCGAGCCACGGTTATTTCGTAATATATTCGCGAAGATCCTTAGAAATAAATGCCACGACGCGAAACGAACTTCCTTCCCGCTTGCTGACAAATGTTTTTTCATTCTTCTGCTGCTGGTTATCGGCGTACGTGCCGGAAATTTGGCGAATATACGACACGGAGCCATTTCCAGTAACGAGCCGTGGCGAGACAGGACGCGACGATGGTAGCAAGGAGGAGGGAGGGAAGGGGGAGGGAATCGGAGTGGAAAAAGCCGACGAAAAAAATTCCACGTTTCTCGTATTGTGCCTTGGGGCTATAGCGCGACATAATAGAGTTTTCTAGGACAGAGGGAATACCGATAGTTGGCGGCGTTGTGCATTTTCGCGCGCTGTCGGCGATATTCCATTGCCGCCTATTGAGGAAGCATAATGCTGTAACGCTGGCCTTCTCGAAACTGATATACACCATCGCGCGCTTTGATAGAGATTAATGAACGCAGTAACGATGAATAGCGATCCCGACGAGATGACCAGCGGCAAACTTCCACGGGATTGTATTTATCAACTTGTGCCATGTGATAGCGTTGCTAATTGAAATCGAAGTTCGTAGAGAATTAAGACGATGTTCAGCTTCTTGATTCTGAGTAGAAATTTTGTACGGAGGAGGCAAGTTTTAGTAGGTGGAAAATAATGGTTTGTCTTAAGATTTCGAACGGTGGCATGTTTCAAGTGGTTATTAACCGAAGAATTATCGAACTGTTTCTAGCGTGCAGAAATTATTATTACCATAGAAAGCTAATAATAATGGTGAGAAAAAAATGCCACTGAAATCGTTACCACAAAATCGTTACCACGTTCTCCGAAATAAACCAGTAGACGTAACAAACCATCGAAACCGACAAGTGCCTTCGTCTCGTTTCCACGTTTCTGGGAAAAGGCAAACCCGACAAACGATCAATTCTTCCACGATGGAGCGTATCTTCATGGCTATTTCCACCTCGATTTTTCTCCCATAAATCACACCTTAGCCATAGAAGTGGATCTCGAGGAATCGACGGAATTCCCGAGGAAAAAGCGCAGCGTCGAGCCAAAGAAAGTGACTCGCGGTGGAATTCTCTCGCAGAGGCAGCGCGCGAGTGCATACGATTCTCTTCCCGGCCCGTTGCTTTCCACGCCTTCATTTTTCACTCGGTCTCTGAAATAACGTTTGATCGATAATCTAGCAGCGACGCGGCGAGCTGCTCGCAGGACACGTTCGCGAGATCCTTGGTCCGATCGTCGCAGTCTTCTGCTCTTCGTCTTCGTCTTCTTCTTCTTTTTCTTCTTCTTCCATTTCCTCTTACTCGTCGTCGCTCGATGGATGAAAATAGGCGAAGAAAATGCGAAAAGAGGAGAAGGGGAAAGCACCGTTGGGCACGTGCAAATTGATTCCTTGTGTTCGCACTTAAGTGCCTCCTTATCGGTAGGATTTGGGGCTGAGCCAATAGCTATGACTGATGGCTCGCAACGACGCAAACGGAATCGCGTGGATTTGGTGAAAAGCGACAGGATCGTTCGCGGAACGTGCTTTTGCTATTTCGTTCGATCGAACGTGCCGGATCACAGGGTCTTGGCGAAGCTTTTCGTATTGATTCTCACGCTAATTGTTTGAAACGTGATGTATGCATATGTTCGGGAGGAATGTCGAGAGTTGATGTTGGACCGTTGTGTTTAGGCGGTCGCTAAGTTCGGGTAACTTTGCGCGAGCTTGACGCGCTCATACATTATTAATGACGTGCTCGGAACACGTTCATTACATTCATGCTGGTGGTGGCTGTATCTGTGACGTACCTACAACTCTACTTGCTCGGTCTTCGGGATACTTAATCTTCATCAGGATCGTGGTTACATCTTTCGAAAGAATCGCTACTGTGTATGCTATTGTCGATCTTTCAAAGCGTGTAGTCAGGCGCAGAACGAAACATAGTCAGAAATATTCTGTCGGTTGTTGTAAGAACAAACGGGGGAATAATTTGATTCTCTTTTCCATAAATATACATGAGGTTGCTTTAAGATCACATTGATCAACTCTTTAAATCGAAGAAGATCACCATTTTCAAATTTGTTTCGGAATTTATTACAACTTATGTGATCTTCGTATAATACGCGAACTTACGAAGTAAGAAATAATGAAATTTAGAAATCAAACAAAAGTCGAGTCGATTAATTCATGAGACGCATTTTCTCTCTGCTTCCGATATAGCATATCATTCTTCGAACGATCGTGCTAGTCGTTTGAAGTCGTGTCAGTAGTATGAATTCAGAAATTCACAGAGAGTGGCGTTGTAACGCGTGTTCGCCGATGAAATTCAGTTTTATTTGCAGTCTAGATAAGCGAGGGCGAGTAGTAGAGCGTGCTATTGTTGGCATCTACTGGTATTTATTTTTTGTGGCGCTTCTTTCTCAAGAGCCGACTGTTCGCGGCGCGCCGCAAAGATTTCCAGTCTGTAAAATAATTCGTCGAGCTCACGCGTCGATGTTCCGCCGTGCCACTAACTTTTCATTAATTATCGAACCAGAAACGATTCTACAGTAGCGTTGTTGACGTAAATTACTCGTTGCGCGACACACGTAGAGTTCACGCAGTGCCTAGGCGGAAAAAAATAGAGAGAAGAAAGAAGGAAAAACAGAAAGGAGAACAAAATAATCATCCCCCTTTTTCCTCGCATTCATCCTTTTCTGCCTACGGCCTTGTAGTTAAAACGTGGAAACGAATACGCGCACGGACACAAAACGCGCGTACACTCGCCGTTCAAAGCAGCGGAGAACGAGAACCAGGTCAAGCGAGAAATCATTAGTCACTACTACGATTTTTCACCCCTCAGACTTACTTTCGTTGCGAAATTCTCTCGCCGGCTCGAGTTTCTTGCTCTCGTCGTACCGATTCATTATGCCCATTATAGAGGCGTGCACGTTCCCGGAGACTTGAAATTCAATGGAGAAACAAGATGGAAAAATTGAAACAGAGACGTCTCATTCAGTCTAATATTTTGCAATTTTGAGGAACGCAGAGACGAAGGAAGGAAGTCGCGGTATGTTTGACGAAAGAGCAGGCACGTGATCAAACATATAAAATAGACTTGTTCGTTGAGAGAATCGTCTGACAAAATGAATTTAATGAAAAAAGAGAGGAATGGAATGGAGAGTAGTATTTATTGTTTTTTTTAAATATTAAACACCATATTAATTGCATAACTTTAATTAAGTCCAAGTATATTAAATTTCATATCTTTTAGTAGTACTTTGATATCATTACAATGCTTTAATTTGATACTATGAAAATGGAATGTACGACTTGGTAAAATAATTTTAATTGGAAAATCAATATGCATGCAGATATTACTCGTAGCAATTGCATTTCAATTAATAATAATAAGTAATATAACGTAGGATAGTATGAATCAAACTTATCGTTTTTATCCTTGTCTCCATTACAGAAAGTGTCGTATTTCAAGATTTAAATAGAATTTGCGCTCCTGAACATATTCAAAATTACAATTTATTGGTTTGGTGAAATAAATAATAATCCATGGATGTTCGATAATTTCGTAGGAAGATTTCTACATATTCGAAAGGATTTTCTTCGGTCCCGCGTCTGTTTTTCATTCGCGTAGCAATTTGTACTCAAAACAGCTCGAGTATCCAGAATCTTGAACCAATTAAGTCACTCCACCAATTAAAGGTAATTCAGAGCCGCGTAGATGAGTCACGACGCGACCATATGTCTGGGAAAGCTTCGTTTCACGTGGGATCGAGAAGATCGAGGAAAGCGCGGAGGCAAAAAGAATCTCGTAAAAGACGTGCTTAACCTGGTTCATGAATTCATCCGCGACGAAAGCAAAACGAGGAGATCTCGTGTCTTGCTACAGGCGACGAGAACGCTGTCCACGCCGAAATCTCTGCGACCCGAAAAATGTTAACGAGGCGAAGCGATTCGTTGAAAACAAGGAATCAACAAGACGCGAACGACTTTTAGTAATCTCACGTTCGCACAAAACAAAATATCAATCCTATATCTGTGTACTATCTCGTTCTTTATGAATGCACGATAACGTGAATTCGAAACGAAACCAACCGTTCCGAGAAAGTTTTCGAGCATTCGACGTCGATTCGAGAATTAAACCGTCGATCTTGTCCAACTACACTCGAAACATCGCGGTCTGGAAGATAATAGAATTGTTCCGATTCGGTGAGGTCGTGGAAGTTAGACGAAGGAGCCAATATCAATTTCTCGAGGTATTTCCGATGCCTCTCTGCTGTACAATGCATGAGACAATCGAACCCACTCTCCGTAGTGGTACTTCGCCCCTTTCCGAGTAATACAACCTGCATCTTCGCCCCCTAACTTTCATCCTTCGTAAAGCCACTCGCAGCGTTCGGGGCCGACTGGCCGAGTACCATCCTATTACGGGTCCTCGTATCGTTAACATGCGACCAGATGCTCTAGAAAATTCCGACACAGATGTCTTGAGAGAGATTTTTTTTTTTTTTTTAATATAAGTTGTACCTTCTCAGCTGTATCAAATTAAAAATTAATTTTTACCATTGCGGGATAGTAGTAATCTCGAATGGACCTACGTCCTTTCAGCAACTCGATCGAAATTAAAACATCGATAGAACACTCGCTCGAAGAAACGTCCACAATGAAACGTTCATAATGAAACGTCCAAACGATAAGATCCCACAAAGGTTCGGAGGATTTCGGCATCTATCAATCACACGAAGCAACTATCAAACACCAGTTACCAAATACCCTTTAGCCATCAATCCGTCTCAATTACAGCAAGCAAGTAAGGCGATCCGCCTACACCATCTGCCTCGGTTAAGCTTCTAAATATTTACCGAGAGAGAAAGAGAAAGAGAGAGAGAGAGAGAGAGGAAGGTAACAGTGTGCGACGTGGCTTGAATGCGAATGATCTACCGGCTTTTCAATTGTTCTCCTGGCTTCCTTTTTCGTGGCGTTTACATCGCCGCTGTCTCCCCTGTGGCTCTGATGTACGCGCCATGAATACGCAACGAATGGAATCGCCAACGTCGACTTGGTCCTGCTATTTGGCTCTCTATGCGAATTGAAAGTCAGGCGGGTAATATTTTTCCGCGGTTCAACTTGATTAAATCGCGCTGTGTAGAAAGGAACGGAGAGATTCCGCTTTCTTAAACGAGCAAACGAAGAGAAAGGAGAGTGTGGACGATACGGGTGAACGTCTCCGACGCGGTTCGCCACGACGTCAACGCCTGCGTCCACCGACGCGACACGACGTGCCGTCAGCTGCGAGCAAATGCAATTTTATGCCTCGGTTTTCCTGGTTTCCCCCGTTCCCAGGCGGTGTCCCGTGCTTCCACGATGACGCAAGAGATCCTCGAGACTTCACGCGTGGCTCGCGAGTAGCGAATCACTCGGTTGAAGCTGCTGCGGTCTTCTCGACGAATGGAAAGCCGGCGAAGAGGTTGCACGTCTTTTGAATGGTGAACGCGAGTGCGCTTGATACGTACGTGTGGAGCCGCGTCTGATGTTCCTTACGGATGACGAGATGATTAAGTGCGAGGATAGGAGGTGCTGCAGATTTCCAGGGAATTGCGGTGACATAGGATTTTTAGAATGGAGATATTGTGCAATGCACAGAATCTGTTGAAGCGAATTTAGGTGAAGTCTGTAGCGAGCTCAAGAAATATCTTCGTATACTCTTGCTTTCCCATGAAACATATATTTCGTCAGGTTATGCATTATATTTTCATAGAATAAAATTTTTGTCTATGAAAATATTTCTAAATACTACTACATGGTACGAAATTTTATGAATCTGGATTTAATTAATTAGTATGTAACTACTATAGTAATTGCAACTACTTTTCGTGGTTACTTATTAAACTCCGAGCATAGTTTTTTAAACATTTAAATACTTGAATAATCTTTCGTACATTTCGTGGGTAAATTTAAAATTTTCGTCTATTTCAGTAAAATCGTCTTATCCTCTCTCGTACTATCCCTTACAAATAGGGATAGTAGACGCGATAAAATATCGAAATTGACACTTGATAAAATTTAGGAAAGATTTGAAGTTATAAGGGACGCTACCAGATGGTCTTTTTTTCAATCGTTCGCCATGTAAACAAAAAGGGATCGCTCGCAGCGTTTCGGAAATTAGAATGACGGAGATTTTTCGCGTGCAGCGACGCATACCCGAGAGCTGCATCCGCCGCCGCGAGCGACCTCTATATGGAATTTTGATACGCGATTCGTAAATTTCGGATTTTATTCTGCCGTGATTTATCGGAGACAACGTCGGCCGGTGCTCGCGATTCCGCATGGAAAATGCATCCGCATCGGCCGAAAATGGAATGAAAGGACGCAACAGATGCATTACGCTCTTCTACAGCCGACACCGTCGCTGAATTTCGAATTTCGTCGTCGCTTCTGCTACCGGGCTGGTGACACAGCCGCTTTGTTTTTGCCTCCACGTTCAAAAGAGTGGGCTTTTTCCTGTTTCTCCTTGCCCGCTTAGTTCTCGCGACTCGACTTTTTTTTCGTGCCGCGAGTAACACTCCCGAAAAATGTTTATCCGGAAGCCGACCTTCCAGTAGAAAGCGACCTAACAATCAACGTCGTTCATGAACATGGATCTTTGACGTCGGATCTTTCGCCATTTTCCAGGATTAGACGTTGTATCATTTTGGTTTTTAATGAACCGGCGTTTTGGGAGTTCTATCTTTTATTGTATTTGTACCCCAACTTCTTAGATTTCTCACTGGATTATATCCATAATCTAATGGAAAATTTTACAACTTACAAAATTCACCTTCGATAGGGAAGAATCTCGATTATCAGCGATCTTGCTCGCTGCTTGTGTCGTTTTGATTTTTCATTTACACGTCTGATAAGAACTCGCGTTCAGATAAATGAGTTCGACCGACGGAAGTTCATTTAGATCGGACACCAACTTAGTCTTTTTGCTCGTTACAACGAAGAGGCGTTTGTACGGCGTAATTCGTTCTTAATGAAGCACCTACTTATACTGTTTAGTTTCTAAGCCTTAGATATATATGGAACCACTGGAAAATGATATAATAAAATTATCCGAAAGCTGAGATTAAATCATGAAGCAAAACGGACGTTAAACTCTTTTCCTCGATTTCCACGTGGTTGCCTGGAATTGGACCGAGCTCGCGACGTACGTTCTTCTATCAGAAGAGTACGCCCGGGATTTTTAGCATCTCGAGATGCTCGGAAAAGCTCGCTTGAGCCTTTGAAATGACGGTTTTCTCATCTTAAGTGCCGGTGCACCTATCTGCTGGCGCCTGTTCGGAGGGTGGCTTACGTTTAAAGCGTTTCTCCGCTTCCTCTTCCTCTGCCTCTTCCTTCTTCCCGTTTCTCCATTCGACTCCTCGACGTGGTTGCTTCGTTGCCGTCGGCTGCTCGTGCCATTAGACGATTCCACCTCTTTCAGAATGTTCGCAATAATGTTACAAGCGTCACTGTGGCCTGGGACAAAGGTAGGTACTGGCCTTGCAAATGTGCCCGATCTTATTAGCCGGATAGTTCTTTCGAGGGTAAAGTGCCGGCAACGATTTTTATCGTATTACTAGCTGTGCTAGGTGGTGGACTTGGAAGCGAACGTATCAAAGCTACTTGGATAATCGAATTAAAGGAGTGCCCGATATAATTTTAATGGAGACCCGTTAACGAGATGGACCGAGTTCCTTTTTCCATTACCATCCTCTCTTTAACTTCCTTTTGCATCCGTTTCTTTCGTATCCTTGCTTCCTCTGTCCCACCTGTTCTCTGTATCTGTTCCACCTTGCGCGACAAACCTCCGCGTTACGTTCGCCGGAATACCGCAATTAACATCTGTTCGCACGTTCGATGCTTCTCGCGATAGCCTTCTCTTCTGGCTGACTTGTTTCGGCTGTATCTCCTGCGGATTTCGCTCGAGTCGATGAATGTTCGAGTTCGTAGAGCAAAGCGGTATAGAAAGTGGCATTAAAATTACATTTGCCGGTGTAGGTGAAATGTGAAGATTAAAACGTGGAAGAACGATAGTCTTTTCAGTTCAAATTTTCTAAGTGAATCGAACAGATTCGAATGTGTTTTTAATCATCTTCGTTTTTAGTAATCCGATGCTATTTAGTTTGTCTCGATTAACCATACAACTTTCCTAGAATTAGTATCTAATAAATCCCACAGTCGGCATTGATCCTCGTCTCGAAAAATACTCAATATTTTGTTGTCCCTATCGTTTACATCGAACGTTCGTCGATCGTATATCGTTGAAATCGTTGCTGCTTTTCCCTCGATTTCGCATAAATTATAATTCACACCGAGGAGTATTATCGATCATTAACGGTAATTTGTCGACAATGTGTGGAAATTCAACGGGATTTCGAGGCTAGGTCATCGATGACCGTGAGATTAACTTCCGTCCCTCTAAACGTTACGCTCGCTGTCGACGAATCGATGCCGAAATTAATGCCATCGGGAAGCTTTGATAGGGATATTGGTGTGCTCGGATAGACGCGTGTGTACACACGCTGCCAACGTTGGACGAATTCCAAGCATACAACAAGTCGACAATAGCCCGTGTCCTAGACTCGTTTCGAACAGTTTCGAATTAATCCACGTGCTCGCCCGTGATGGCATACTGATATTAGCGAGAAGTTAGCGGGATTCGCTTCAAATCTGTCCAGACGTATTTTCCATCGAGGAATGAATAGTTTAATCGAATTTGTTGGTACCCGTGGAAGCAGAATTTGGAGAATGGAAAATGAGACGCATTTAGGAGAAATTTTAATGTACAAAAATATGTAAAATCGTGTCGTAATATTATATAAAAATGTATAAAATATACAAAGTGAAATATTTGTTACGACATCTACGAGATTAAACATATCTCAGATTAGGTTAAATACGTTTAGTTGCATTTATAAATCTATGAATAGATTATTAATGTTTAAAGAATATATTTATGTACAATCGAGATACTGTGTAGTTTATTTAAGTTTAATGTAGAAACGATGGAATTGGATTCAAAAGTATTTAATGGGAAACGACGACCATGTTCTCGAAAGTTTAGAAACGAAATGTAGTTCTGTACGTAATTTCAATCGAAAAGAATCGCTATTTTGAAGGATCTTTGAGAAATGTTTGGATCAAGGCGATGACAAAGTGTACATTAACTCAACGCCGACTTTACCAAAATTGAAGACGTTACGATGAAATGTGTCCTATAATAACTAATGACCTACTGCGTTCAGATCTGGCGAAGTGAAAACCTTAAAACCGCATAGTCCTCAAGAGGGTACAGCACGAAAACAAGTCTACTTTATCACATACTCTCGGGATCTACTAGCCAGCTACGCAATAAACTCGGGCTCCGAGCAGAATCTTCGGAGTTCCACTAAAGAAAAACAGATTTCTTAAGTTAGAGCTCTACGTAACGACGTAACTCATCTCTAGCAGTTTCCTCAACGTTTCATAGAAACTATTCCAAAAATTTCATCTTCGCTAAAAGCTACGATATATTTCATTTGTTCGGAAGTATGTTCTTCGTATAAAGGAGTTCGTATTACCATCATCGCTTGTTATTAGGAATTTACTGGGAATAATAAGATCGCGCGGAAGAAATATTACAGAGAAGATCGGACCACAATTAGGATCGTCAATATTTCGAGATACTGGTTTCTGGATGTTATCTTCTAATTAGAGATATATCTAAAATAATCTCAAAATTCGTATTGTAGAGAGCCACACACTTTCTGCACAAAAATCCTAAATCCGTGGCATTGACGTCCCAAAGCAAACGGTTGCGAAAAATCATGAAAATCTGAAAATATCATGGATCAAGATATCGTGGTGCGTTCGTTCACGGGAACAACTCGGTGGCGCATATTGCGTTGGTCAAAATTCGGTTTCGCAGCCACTTTACCCTAACATCATCTTGCGCTGGTTTACTTTTTCCACGCCTCGTCCATTGTGCGTAGTATCCCAAGCGAACTGACTGTACGATGCCCTATGGTACGTTTCCTATGGCGGTGAATGAAACGGGAGAAAGAGAGGACGAGAGGAGTGGAAGAAATATAGTCGAAAATAGAGAGAAAGCAGGACGGTCCAGGGTCTATAAGGGACACAAGAGGGAAGAACAGTCACGGGATTCGAGCTTGGAAGTGGTATATGACTATGATAGTCCGTTGCATATTTCAGGATCCACTTGGCGAAGTTGCTCTGGGCGAGAGAGAAAGCAACGGAGCGACGCGCTACGACAATTTCTCGCGCGTGCGACGGGCACGTGTGCGTGATCGGCAACCACCTACACACGATTTTACTCTCGGTTTCTGTAAAAGCTCTCGAAACCACCGTCCGTGACTTAACTCGTCTCTAAACGGCGCCATTACCACCATAACCAAAGTGTTACCGTGGCTGGGCTGATAACGTTTCGCTCGGAGCCAAGCAACCCCCGAGTGGTGATTTCTTTGTCTCTCCTCACCGATGCCGTAGGATTAGCGTTACTTTCGAGAGCGGTCGATATCTGTACGCTAGTATTTTCTCTTTCATCCTTTTTATTAAATCTCCTTCTTATGGGAAAATCTCTTTCTTTTAACATATATAGCTTTTACCATTTTTCTTTTATTTTTTATACTTTTTTTATTAATACCGTCGTATTTATATTATTTTATATATACGGAAAATACAGTAGAATTCGTTCCACGTTATGCGTATGAACCTTGTCTTATATGAGATCCAGAGCGCCAGAGGTTACAGTGAAATAGAAATATCTTTTTAATAAAGTAAAAAACAATATGCGTTTCGTTTTATCTTCGAACTACGAAAATCTTTATCTTTGATCTTATCCTAGAACTGGCGAATGTTACTCGTGGTCCTGTAATACTAGAGTACGTTAAACGTAAAAGCCGCATTGAGAATGTTTAATTTTAACAAATAACGACGATATACAATTTGGTATATAAATTCGATATACAAATATACAAGTGGTATTTTTATCCCTTTCTATAAGTGAGACGCGTTAAGGTTTAATTCGCAATTGCAGAGTCTTCCTCGCTTTGTTTCGTACTGTATAATGAGGCGGTAATAGGTATGTTCAATTTATATATTTATTATTCATTGTTGTCGACAGGGAATTTATTATTCTCGGGGCGATAAAGGAGAACGAAATGCAGTTTGGTTGGTCGTCGCGACACGATTTACGTTAGCTCACCTTTAATGCGTCTACCTAGCCAGGTTAGGAGACGAATCGTTAGGTTAGTGAACCCGTCGGCATTATTATTACAACCGGATCCATCGTCCATTAAACAACGGGGTAACGACGTGTTGTGCTTGGCCGAATTGTCCAGCGTTGGATCACGTTCGCTTAGCGAAATAGCGATCGACGTTCTCATTTGCAGTTCGGATTATGGGTTTTGATTAATTTCATAGATGGCACAATTAGTAAAAGTTGCATCGACCGTCGACCGCAACAGTATCGTCACTATCCATCGAGATGTGGATTTCACAAAGTATTTTTTAAATCTCAATTTTATTTTGTAACATCGAAATTTCCAATACGCAGTTGAAAGAAATTTGCTTTCATTCGGAGCGAATTCTTTCATTTGCTTTCGTGTTGTACGCTTGAGCGCTATTTTTCAGACTTTTTTTCTTCATCGAGAAGCATTCATTTTCCTTTAATTTGAAAAAGTCATGATAACTGCAACGGTGCGTTACAAACATTCGCAAATATTTGCAAAATATCAACGTTTCCAGTTTGTGAATATTTTTTCGATATCCGACAGGCTTGCTATTTTTTTTTAAACATCTCCGGGATGTTTCCTTTTATGACGAAGCTAACGTTGTCTCTTTTGGTGTTACAGGTACGTAGATCACAGCGCCATTCGCTTTTAGTCGATGCCGGTATCGGTAAGTCCATTTTTGCAATGACGCGTCGTAGTTAATCTAACGAGTCAGACGCATTCCGGTACTTTGAACGAAAGAGGTGCTCAAGGCGTGAGAAACACTCGAGTCGGATCAAATTGAATGGAACCTTAGCGTTCCCATCATTGCTCCAACATTTTATTCTCTCTCTGTTGATTTCGCTACGAGTAGTCTTCTTCCGTTTGCGCCGTCCGATTCGAATACCTACGTTTTTCTTTCTCTGTATACCAAATACTAATACACGTTCCCTTAAATCAAAATTTACTCTCTTCTCTTCTGTTTTATAACTTCTTCCTTATAACTTTGCGTAAAGCGATACGTTAAAAGGAAACAGATTTCTGCAAATTATAGAACGCGCAAGCTATTCGTTTGTACTTAAAATTTCGAAGACGCAAGTAAAGAAATCTGCAACGACGATCGACCGTCGTAGATCTTCCGATCTTCGATTAAATTATTCCCGAAAGTAAATATTTCTTTGCTTCTTTACTTCTAATAATTTCAAGGGTAAAGCTGGCGGAATCTACAACGACAGTCGATTCTCGCGAAACTTCCAATCTTCTAAATCTTTCACGAACGATCCAAGCTAAATAACTTGCCGACGAATAGCCAGAAAATTATTTGAAATAATTTCCGGCGCATCCCCGACAAGTTGCACGTCGGAACGACATATAATCATCGTGCTGCTAAGAGACGCGATTGTTAAATGCAGCGGATGCGGCGTGTCGTATCACCTTTTAGCAAGACGCGCGACGAGGGGTCGATGGTACTCGAACGACGGGCGAGATATCGCACCTTTCAAACGCGTCCCACCCCCTTCGAGTCTCCTTTTGCCTTGAGATTCACCTGTTCCCCCTGTGCCGCCCCTGTCGTCTAGCCCCGGCGCCACTTCATGACAATGCACGTCCCATCTCACTCGGCTGTTTTCCGCGCCGGAATCCGGAATGCCACCGATAAAATATTAAGGGCGACGATATGTAGGCCAGTCATGCCTCGTAGATCGCTCGATTTCACGTGTCGCTCGAATTCCTCGGAATCTTTTTTAATAGCCTCTGTCCGTACGCTTAATGGTTTCTTTTTTTTTTTTTTTTTTTTTTTTTTGAAGAAGAAGAAGGAGAAGGAGAATTTTTGGTTTCTAACGGTAGAATATTGTTTTTTGGTAGATGTAAGGTTAATTCTTTTGTCCTCTGTAAGATAAACGTCGTAAAAATCAAAGAAGGAATGAAAAGGGTGGAAAAAGGAGGGAAAGGAAAACCGTCTATGTATGTGGCAAAGAAATATTTATACCTCGTTTCATGTAAATCGCATCTATTTTGATAGAAATAAACTTCCTTGTATATTCGTATAATTTTTGTATAAAAATTGATACTACAGTATAGATCATATACACTGTGTTTCACAGATAGATCGTCATCTATGACGAAATTTTTACAGACGCGATTTCGACACGCTTAGGCTCGATAGGAAATCGAATTGATAAACTTCCACATCCACAAGAATTACACTCGCAGTTGCGAGTAATTCAACTTCGCGAAGGAATATTTCAGCTGTGTTTATTTCTCGAATTTGATTAGAAACGTTTTAGGAGACTGATCGCTATAGTGGAAAACCGAGGGAGCTACATGAGGGCGAACCTTGATCCTGCGAATAAAGCAAAGATACCGGACGATTGTTCTATCAATTAAAAACGAACGACGCATACAAGCAACGATCATACGAAATGATGAAACTTTCTTAGGAAATATGTCGGAAATTTGATCAACGAAGAGAAATTCCTTTCCATTTCTATACGTTTCTCCATTAAATCGGATGCTATCGAAGTATCGTAAAAGGCGAGCACGGTAAAGCACGGAATAACGGTGCAACTATTCCGAAACTATGTTATAACTTATTCGTTAAAACGCTTGGCCGTTTCGGTGTATACAGTTTGGACTTTGATTCGAACATTTGAGCTGCTCGTTCGCGGAGTTATTTCAAGTATTTTCCGTTCATAAAAGAGCTCGTTTATTACGAGACAAAAACTATTCCTGACTGACGAGCGCCTCTCATTTGCCTTGCGCGGTGATAACCGTCGAATAATAGGCCACGAATTTTATTCAGATCTGCGTTAATCTTTCTTCTCGTTTTGTTTGTCAAACTCCGGCATCGTAACGCGCGTCGTAACTTCCGACGAATTCGATCGTATGTCTAACACGTGTCAGCGAACCATTTAATCGTCAACTAAGCCGGATGAAATCGTTTTAATCGTCGATGTTGATTCGGTCGTTAAATACGTCTGGTTGCGGCACTGTCCAAAATTACGTGGTGTCATAATAGCTACAATAACTTGCACGAAACCGGGATGTATACGTAGATGAAGCGTTTAATAAACCATGTTTATGACTACCAATCCCGCGGTGAAAGTTCTCTATGAGATACTTTTTTTTCAACTGCCTGCTATGCTAGTGTATTGCATATTTTCGCTTCCATTTTCTTGATTGTCGAAATCAAAGTGGAACGAGAGTTTTTCATCGGGAATTTTTCATCCAGAGCGATAGATACTGTGAAAAATTACACCAGTTGCGTTTAATATCGGTGACAATATTGTCCCATTTCTTGTTAATAAACGTTATCAAACCGATAACTGCATGAATTTTTGCAACCGTATACCTGCGGTAAAGCTTGATCATCCGTCGATCGTACGCGAGCCAAATTTATCGATCATCCAAACATTGTACGAAGCCTATTCACGTATGAGATCAACTTCTGAAAGTCAGATCGCTTCCAATTAAGTAACTGGGTTAATTAAATCGAGACTCAAGTGGAATCACGTTCGATCGGGACTGAATAAAATATAAAAAAAACAGCAAAAAGTGCAAAAGGATTCAAAATTCGAATCCAAACCCGCCGATGCCTCAAGTTAATGCAGACATTCAATCGCAGACCAATTAGAGATCAAAAAGATTCCACGGTTATGCCGAGGATAGTCTTTTCTTGTTTCTTTTTTTATGGTCTTTCACTGTGAGGAGATTATAATAAAATAAAAAAATAAGATTCTATCGACAGAGCACGATGATCCAACGTTTCATTGGGCCGAGAGGCAATAATGGCGCGTTTGCTCCGATTCCGCTGTTGGCCGTCCACGCGGGATCTTTCCCGCTTCATCTTCGATTTATACGTCTAATTTTGCGAATTAATGGCCGCGCCACGAACGACGAATTACATTGTTCGAACCGGGACCACTCCAACATCGTTCCGTCGATCTCTCTTTTTACGCCTTAGCTCGCCTATCTCGTCCGATTGCCCGCGGCCCGATGGAAATCTCTGTCCCGGCCAATTACGTTTCGCGAACTCGCGTTACTTTCCGCGTGGATTCACGCCCGTCAGCACGTAATTACGTTAAATTGCAAGGCGGAAGGGAAAAAAGTTTCCGTCTCAACAGTCACGGTTCCTTCTACGGTTTAAACGTTCCTCAAAGCGTGCATCACGACCCCGGTGGAATCTCACGCGAGACGAAAGCGCCATTCTATGGAATAGGTCCCGAGCGAAAAGGGATGGTTCGAAGGATGTATCTAATTGGATATCGAATCTTGCAAAGATAGAGTTTATGGAACTTCGTTCTACGACGTTTTCCTTTCGATATTCTCGAGGACGCTTGGGCAGGATTGCAGTAAAACGTATGTTTGGATGAAATGGTACAAACGTTAAGTGCGAAGAGGTTCAGACATTATTCTTTAGATAAGAATATTTTACGGTAATTTTTTGTGACGACGTAAAATAATATAAGTAACTTATTGCAGACACTCGTACGGTAGCTACGGAATAGAGCTACCAAAAGTATTTGTTATTAATTTATTACGAATTAATTAGGCCCATGTACGTATATTAAGCTTCGTTTAAGAGTAGTTTCGTGCGACCATAAAAATTTGATGCTACGAAAATTAATTATAAACCCTTCATTGAAGAATAATGGTAGGTATATGCAAATATCTTTTGTAGTCATCGAACGTGTATTGGTGTAACATTCCAAATTCCACAAACCAAAAAGAAAAAGAAAAAAGAAATATCGTTAGAAAATCATCGTGAGGTACGAAAATACGGAATTACCACGAGTAAAATGAAATGTTAGACAGAGCAAGCTGAAGCGTGTGTCTTGATGGGCATCGAAACCCCATTAGCGAAGGTAACCAACTAGGTCGAGGAACGACGAGCGAATGCGAGCCGCGGTCTCGAATCGGCTTCGCGATGAATTCTCGCCGGTGATACTTTATTGAAATTACAGAATTTTAATTGGGTTCTCGTGGGCCGGTGCTGCTCGAGGGCCGCACGATCCTCTGCCTTGTAACCTGCGTAAAGTTAATGAACCACTCGTGATTTAAGTGGTTCCGCTACGTGGAACACGTAGTGCGCGGTGCTGCTTGCTCTCGCGCAATAATCGCGATGATTTCTAGGGGAGGAAACGTTTTCTCTCTTCTTTTCCTTTTTTTTTTTTTTTTTCATTTTACCTTTACTGACGTTTGAATCGCCAGCATTCACGACCGTGTTTCTGCATAGGATTTCCGGCGATCGCGCCGCGTTTTCCACTCACGCTCGCTCTACCAGTCTAGAATTAACGTTGTTACACGGACTCGCAGGAATTACGAGATTCTAATTGGCCGCCGCGCGCGAACTTCCAGAGCCCATAATCTTTGCCACAGCCGAAGTGCGTAGCTCCGCTCGTAATTTCGGGATTATACCTACCGCCGCGAACAACGTTACACGGCATATCATCCTTTAATGCGCTCCTTTAATACCTGGCGAACCTGCTGGCACACCGAATCGCTGACCGGTGATTAATTGATCGCGATTTCCTTTCATTGATTTGTTACGCTCGACGAAAACGATATATCGATCGAGGAGGAAGGATGAGTAAAGTATTTGTTATTCATACCGTTCGGTAATAGATGATAGAACATTTACGTGGTGCTTTCGCAAGTCGGTATTACACAAATGCGAAGAATAAACAATTACGTTTGAGGCTTTGTTTATTGGTTATGGTTGGTCAGATTTAGAAATGAATCAACGTGATCCCTAACGCTCGGCAAACAAATCTCTTGGCACGAATAGACGTAAAATTACTCGTAGAGATCAAGCAACGAACTATATAAAGACCGCAAAGATAAAAACTTTGAAACGAAATTGTTCGAAATTTCGTTCAAAATAATAAATCGAAATTTTCATTTTCATTTTCGTTTCAGCTGTATAAAGATTACGCGATGCAATTACCCATCTATCATTTTTTTCGCAAAAGGGAATCCACGAAATGTCATTGTGCCAATCACGTTTAAACTCATCAGAAAAAGTAGTTATCCAGGAACTGGTGGAGCGGCTTTCAAAGTGTCTTCAAAGTTTCCGAAGGCGCGCTTTCGCGTGAAATTTAATGAAAACCAGGGCGCACTTTGCGTCGCAGGGAATCTATTAAATATCGTTCGACGGCCATGAAACGGGCAAGTGGCCACCGTTTCAGCTTCGCCAATTCTCCATAAATTTCTATTTCGATGGCAGCGCAGTGGTACGCGCAGCCACGGTACCAATATGCGTATGGACCAATCGTCGCGTCTCTTCACTTTGTTCCTCGATTTTCTCTCGATCGAAATTAATTTACCTGCATTTTATAATGCAATCGCGACACGCTCGTACAGCCAGTGATTTATAGCGACGATATTTCAACGTAAAAATGCGTTGTCAGCAAGGGGTTGACACTTACGGAATAAGGTTGGAACTTTGGCTGGATGAGTTTCTGTTGCGCTGGAAATCTGTAGGAAAATCCTCGAAAACCGTGTCTCTTCTTGTCTCTGTTTTGATTTAGTATCTGAATATACCATTTGTAAAAACTTACCTTCGTAGAGAAATTTTATTTGTTTCTTATTATTCTGTTTTATTGAATTTTCGAAAGTTGGACTATTTAATTTCCTATTCGTTGGCTAAAAGTTTTCGAAATAGTATAAAGGTAGATATATCGGTGAAATATATAAATGGAATTGAAGCAATATTGGCATTGTATTCTCAATAAGATTTTCTATATCGACAAAGTAGGAAAACAGTGATTTTTTGGGAGCTCTGTTCAATATCAATTTATTTCAGTATATCTTTTAGATTGTACAATGGCAACAGCAGTGTACAACATCGAATAACGTTTTGTGTAAATATGGTGCCGCCAGAACCTTCCAGCTAACGATTAAACGACTTCGCTTGTACTTTCTTCGACTCGAAGAAGCCGGAAGTTAGTTTTACAAGTTACTAATCAGCTATAAATTTCCCTCGTTTCGAGGAAAAAACTACCGCGTTCCATGAAAAAATTAAACGATAAAATTGCTTTTGCATAAGATGCACGCTCCGAAGAACAAATTGTGCGATCCTCTCCAACTTACAGTAAAAGAAAAAGAGTAAATTAATATCGCACAAGCTTCCGTGATAAATATTCAGATAATCGTATGGCCGGTTGAAATGCAACCAACGTGAAAGTCACATAATTCGGCTGCCAAGCATGGATTATTCTACGTGACGTTTTCTGGACGTATTCTTTTTGATTAACGTCGACAACGCGTCGCGTCTACCTTTCATCCGTCGGCCACGTTGCACGTCCCAAAAATATAATATTACCAATTTTCAAGCATTCAGAGTGGCCCATTATACGCCATGAAAATATCGAATCGAGAATAACGACTCCTCTTCTCGCAGCGCGTCGGTTTTCGTATTGCGGCATTCGCAGTTTGTCGGCAATTTTTTAAATTATACCGTTGTCGCCGATAGAAAACAGGACTTTAAAATCGTCATTCGTCACGTTCAATATACGCTAATTGGCTTCGATTATTTTAGAAGTACGACAGAACTTTTTTAGAATTCTACTCGCGAGAAGCAGTTATTATAATGGTTCAGAAATTTAGATGGTGACATTTTTCGATTCTGGATTTTCTACTACTGTTTTAATCGTATATGCAGAACTTGGTGGAAATAGCATTTTCCAGCATCAGAGTTCTATATAAAAATATTATAAAAATGGTAATTTGATGTTAAAGAGTAAAAAGTAATTTAAGAAAAATCTTCGGGATATGAAAAGATACTTTTACCTGTGAAAATGTTTAATATTCGATCGAACTATTGAAGTTTCTGCAATGTTCTTTCATTGAGAATACAGATCTACCAGAATAATGTTTGACTCGTTAGTTTAATTCACTGAAATGTTTGTACTTCTCCTTCACAGTTTAACTACTACAAATGTTCTATTGCTAAATATAATTTTCTAATGTCCTCTGGCTTCTGTTATATCTAATAGATTCGAAGAGTCTTCTATCGGGTTATATAAATTTTCTGAACGAAGTCATATCATGCGAACATATCGATCCGCGAGTTATCCGTAATCATTGAACAATTTCCATTTTTAACTCGATTTGGGTTATCAACGTAACGAGATAGTTTGAACGATGGGAAACGCGTCTAATCGGATCGTCAGCGAGTTTCTAAAGCCTGATACATCTTCGCGACACACACCACGGGGTATCACGTTTCGTCCTTGGTTACGGAGTTACGTAATTGATTGATTAAATCACAGCCACCGTGGCCGTAATTAATGCACCTCGATCGAGCAGTAATAAGTCCCATTAACGCGCGCGATAAAGCTGGAACCGCAATTTTTCTCCGTGCTGTCGAGCCACCTCGTGCACCCGCTGACAAATTATCCGAACTATTAATTAGAAAAATCACCGTGTCGTAGAAAATAATAATTTTGTCGGTGTACCTCGACCGCTGCATGTCCACCGAGTGTTTTAAGCGACGAGTTATATCACACCTACTTCATTTTATAAATTAATGATGAAATATGATAGCTTGGATACGTTATAAAATTGTTATATTCTAGTATGTTGCGTCGCAGCTACGCGATTCTAATTCAAATTTAAAACTCGCTTCAGATTAACTAACCCGCTATCTTTTTAATTATCTACAACGTTTGTAAAAGATATTCGATAAATTTTTTGTTGTACGCGCTTTCCTTACGCACGTACACTAATTTCAAACACATGCTCCATTTCCAATGGTCGGAATACCGTGAAAAATGTAGAATTTTCACGTATAATATTCCTTCGGCCAATTGCTATTCCAAACGATTTTCCCGGTCACGAGGTTCAGCTGCTAGAATCAATTCGTAAAAAGATTAGAGCAGCTCTCCGGTTCAGTTTCAACGAGTCTTTCTTCCCTTTGGATTATATTTACGTTAAGTCGCTATTCTTCTAGAAATTTTCCTGCGATCGAGATTATTCTAAATGATAGTTACGAGATCTGGAAGATCATCCGGTTGCAACGATTAATTTACAAAACAATTTGCACAATTCTCCGATTGAGTTTCAGCGAGTTCTTTTTCCTCTTACGATCACCGTTGCTTCGACTCATGCACATCTCCGACTTGAATCTGGTTACAGCCTTGCATGGTTGCGTTCGCGATAAAGTTTCGAACATCTGCTATTCGTTAGAGTAGCAAAGCATAATAGTAGGCGTTCGCGTTTCTGGCGATCTCAGTTACGTTTTGCAACGAGTTCGTTGGCTGCTACAGACGGGCACTTCTGCACCCTAGAAACAGTTAACTGTAATAAGCATCCTCGCCGACAAGCTCGTTGTAATTGAATTGCAACGTCGTTAAAACATCACGCACTATTGATTATTCAAGTAGCGTGTTCTCACAATTAGAAATCGGATGCCTGTTATTATAGGGATCCGTGAAAAACTAGGCGATGTTAGGGGAAAAAGCTTGGAATTCGTGAGCCACGTTACCGAATATCATCCTCTTTCTGCAAACGTATTTCGTTCGATCGAAGATTCCTGTATAAAGAAAACAAGTACTAAAAATTGGCGATTAAATTCATTATATTCGATCGTCGAATATTTATGGATTAATATTTCTTTTGTTCCAACGATTGAAAAGATTTAAAAGAAGTGAATATCGTTAGGAAAACTAAGCAAATTCAACCAAATATTTTCAGCAAATAGAAACATAGCAGGATGAAAAATATTTCATATTTCAATTTCAGGATAATTCGATTTATTTCCCCGTTTATCATCGTTTCGCATTATTGCAATTTTAATTTCACTTTAAATAAATCTCGATTCAAAATCCTGTTGTTTACTGCAGCAATTCGTTTGTTTTACATGCTCGCGTCGTTTCAATTACTCTTCTCTAAAGGACACTCTTCCAAGAGATACACAAGATCGATTTTTAAACGATCGTCGCATGAAACGATATATCATCTTGTTTAGTTTGCGACTGAGATAGGTGGGCCGTTGAATCTTGATTTATTTCGCTCCTGGAACAGGACACTCGAGCGAATTTCCTTCTTGTTCTAACAGGGCTAAGGGTAGAAGACCATTTCTCTATCCTCGTACGGACGTATCCAACTAGTCTTTCTTCTCTATCCATCTCACTTTTCCGGAGTGTATCGTTACGCGGAGAATTGTTGGGCTAGACTTTTGTTGACCATTCGCGCAGCCTCCAATCTCGGTACCTGCCGTTTTGTTCTTTCTGATTTTGCTGCTTGTGTTCTACCTATCGGAACCGTTAGTCAACTGTCCGGACTTAATTGCGATTTCTTGCCGATTCTTTGTACTTTTTATTACCTTTCAACTACAAGATTGTGGAAATAAGAGATCGAACGTTTTCCTTCGCGATACATCTCTTAGTGGTATCTGTACATATGCATACCTTCGAATTTTCTAATTTAATTATGAAATTATAGATGAAAGGATCTGCTATGATTTTATGATTTATATACGAGTCTGATCAACTTGGTCGTTCTTCGATTTTTCAATTTCATTACGTAGATACGTGATTAATCTTCGTTTCTTCGGTGACTTAGTACCATAAATTCATTTATAACGCAGAGATGGCGTATATAGATAAACATTTAAGAAAATCGTGTTTGTAACATCATCGCTTTTCTCTGCTTCCATTTTAGCGGTGGAGTTGATTAATGTACCTGATATCAGGGAATTTAAAAGGTAACTTTTATCTTTAGCTAAGTTTAATTTTTCAGCTTCCTCTGGGTGGAAAGCGAGCCGATAGAAGAACCATCGCGATTAGCTCAAACTGTTATACCCAAACCCCGCAGACACATTTACGAATGACACGTTTCAAACGAAAATTCCCCAGTTTTCTTTCGGCTCTGCGTGTTCCTACGCTCCATAATTCTTTCCACTTCTATCCCTCTTCTCGCAACTTTTTTCCATCTGAAACACCATAGGGTACACTAGACGGAGTAGTAGTTCTCGTCGTAAAAACGGAACTTGTAGGTTCTTTCGATGTTCCTTTCGATCTTCGTTCGACCACGCGTCGGATCGCCTCGCGCACCCTTTTTTTCTTCGAACCTGCCATTCCGTGTTTGTGGTCCCGTTCGTTTTACGCTCGTTTCTTAGTCTCGTGCTCATTTTACGCGGCACCATTCGAATCCTCTCCTTCCATTCTCTCTTTTTATTCCGCCCCTCGACGTTTCCTCTTCGAACATCGTCGAAAATGAATCGTAAAATCGGCCCGGTTCGCGATTCCCTTTGGCTCGTGCAATTACACGCAGAGATTTCCTGAACGTGTATCGTTTCCCGCTGGACCCTCGAGAACATCTCTCCTCCGTCGCTCCTGTGTTGACCGTGTCTACCGCGTCCGGATCCACCGGGCGCAGTTTTATTTCCTTCGACGTTCTCGTTTCCTCGATATTGTCTCCGTTTTTCCGTTCCTTTTGCGTCTCTGTTCCTGCATGATTCAACAGCGGCTCCGACGCCAGCCGCTTCCACGACGTGGAAATCCGAAATTTCGCGAACATACTAATCCTTCGTTCGAACAGCCAGCGAACGAGATTGCTTTCGAGCGAGTCGAATCAAAAGAAAAATCTTGCGAATTAGAGAATAGAATTTTGATAAGGTTTCTCACTGTCTCGAACAAAGATGGTAAGAGAGATTTCGTGGCAACGATTTTCTTTCGTTCGGATAATTATTTCTGGAAAATTTTCTGCTGGAGAAATGTTTACAGATTTAATTCTACTATGATTTTTGGATTTTTGTGTATCAACGTTGCATTATTTTCAACGAATCGGAAGATGTTTCATATTTTTGGAAAGACTCTAATATATCTTCCCCTAATTAAAAAAAGAAGAGATTTATCAAATATAGAGAAATATAGCGATTCGAATGATTTAATACGGTAAAGAGTTATAGTTGAAATACACACATGACAGATAACGTGTACAAGTTTTTGGTTTCCTAGCTAAAGAGAATATTCAGCAGAAATCTACCATTTTGCAATAATAATCTTTCAATCACCGTAGTGAAATTGTGATATCTAACGATTGTGAAACCATTGATCCCAATACCGGGTCCTGACTCGTAGGACACCACAATGACGGTTGTATTAAGACGCAGCACCCAATATCGGAAATCTCCGAGTCGTGGAATCCAACACTGATATCTGCCAAATCGTGGCACCCGATACCGCCAACCATCGTGTCGTGGAATCGACCTGCGATTCGTGAAATACCATCTGAACAATTCTGAAATCGTGGAATCCAATATTGACACCATCGAATACAAAAATCTAACACGTGGATTTAACCTTCCACGTGGATATTACTATTAGGTATATACATACGTATACACTACTAAGCAAAAGTTTAGGATCACTTTTCCAAACTTTCGTCGTATACTGAATCTTCTGTTACGATTCTTTCGAAATTTCCCACTGTAACTTTCAAAGATAATTAGTTTTATATTCGATAGATTTTCGAGCAAAAGTTTTCCGCGATAATTGTTTTCGTTTCGATGGATTCCTTATAGCTTTGTAAAGAAGCAGAGTTCTAAACTAATCTTTTCTCATCGATTCGAAATTGCCATTGTAAATTTCGATAATATATACCGTAAATATCGTACTGTATCTTTAATTATATACCATAAAGTAACAGAATTCTCAATCGATATATCTTTGTAAGTTTTTAGATTCAATGGAACGCACGATAATGCCAGACTTTTGTCCAATGATTTATCATAGTAGAACAGAAGCGATTCGCCAAGTGGTAACGAACAACGAACGATTAAATATCCAGGATACGAGCAATAGTCGCGTCAGGATTAATTATCGACGGGCGATTTTCGGCGCGTGAACGCGGTGCACGTAACAATTTATCGCGAATTGTCGCACGTTCCATAAATAGAGTCTGGCGAGCGGGGAAAAATCCGCGGCGTGGCAAATTTACATTGGAAACGCCGGGGAAATTCGAAACCGTATCGACGGATGAAACAGAAGGAAGATAAAACGAAAACGTTGCAGCCACCATTAAATTACCGGTTAAAATTCATCCCTTGTTTGTTTTTCAGCCTGATACCGATGCTTACTTTCGAGCATGTAAAATGATATTTGAACAGAATTTTCGCCACCGATACGTATTTGTTAATAACTTATCGATGCGATGTCACGATTGTCAGGATATCTGATTCATCCACGCGTCTTTGAAAGTAAAGAAGAACTTTTTTTGTTATTGTCTTTCTTTCTACTTGGTTAATAAATGATATAGTTGAAGCTTCAGACATACGTTTCAAATTGTATCCTTTCTCGAAATATCGTTTCTATGAAGAAACAAAGCAAGTGACAAATTGAAAGATTCTATGAGGTAAAGCAAATAACAATAGTAAAAGACGCTTGGTGTTCTACAATAAGTGGATACTTCGAATAAAATGTGTACAATAATCCATATTATTTTAAGTCACAATACATTTGTCAGATTTCATTATGTATTTGATTCTTCGTATGGCATCGTAGACTCGTCTAACATCTAACACACTTTAACCCATACTTCTTACATATATTTATATATAGTACAAAATAAATCGTATTAACGATCGATCGAGCATTTTATTCGTAATTGAAACAATGATTCGACACAGAAAGTGAAGACGAAATACCAAACTCGAATCTTCTCAAACCGACGTAGAAAAACGTATCCTTAATACAACCACAAATATCCACAGTAGTACAAGTGTCCTTATAGTCAGACAACTTTTTCTCTTTACAAGTTACTGTCCTATCGTAACCACATAATGTTAACGATATCCAATCCAAACTTCTCGATACTTGGAATCGTCCAACTTCCAATGTCTACCGATCCATTCCGCTTCTAACATTCGACTCGATCATTGTGCACATTCTTCGCAAGAGCTGTCTTCCAAAATTCTTGGCTGCGGTACTGGGCGCGCTGCGCGAACATGGTCCAGGACGAAGCAGTTACGCGGCGTGTTTCCACAGCCGTTATTTTCAGCAACACCGTTGGCAAAGCAGATTAAACCGGGCGATTGTTTCGGGCGGTGCAATAAAACAGGCCCGCGGGGCGAGCGTCACGCCACGAGACGACGTGCAGTGATTTCCAATAACGAACTCTGAAATATCCAGGCCCCGGGCCGCTCCTGGAATGCAATCAATCGTTCCGACGCCAGATCCTCGGCCTTTGATTACCTTTATATCAGCGCGCGTTTCCCTGTAACCGGAACGCCCGGGCACCCACGCCGTGTTCTCCCCGATAAACGCTTCGGGAATGTTGAATCCACACCGCGCAATAACCTATTCTCAAGGTTGGAAGGTTTAGCGGCGGAAGGGCGAGAGACGGAGGCGGTTGCAGGCTAACGCGCATCGACGCGAGCGGAAGGAAGTCTGCACGTTGAAAACGAGCGAGCTAGCCCGACCTATGCAAATGAGCACACACGGGCCGACGGAGTTGAAGCCAAGGCAATCAAAGGGCCACGAATGCTCCGCGTCGGCTCTCTCTCTTCGTCACCCAGTGCTACTCTCTTCAGTTTGCAAGCAAAAGCAAAGAGGAGAACACGTCTCCCCATCCTCTTCCTTTCTCTTACTCTTGCTGGGCCAGTCCGGTCACGAACTTCGAATTATGATTTTGTTGGACTGTGCGAGCTTTCAGCCCGCTTACATCTGACAGCCCCTTAGTTTTCGACGGGACTGAAATAGGGATGGAGAAAGGTCGACGAATGAATGGAAGGTGTATGAAAGGGGGAGAAAATTGCGGCAAGGCTAGTGCTTTTCGTCGTCGGGATATGGGCCACTGGTGATAATTGTTCGGATGCTGGTGATTCAGGCAGATTTTGAGGCTACGGTGAGCGGGTTAGGCTGTAAGTAGATTGGGATTCGGTTGACTTATCGTCGTATTTAGGCCACGTTCGAAAATATTGCCTGAAAATATTCTTGCTAGGACAGATCTGTGACTGGTTGTTCGAATTGTTCGTACGATTCAATCTTGGGATATTTTGTATCGAATCACGATTATACAAAGTAGTTCACGAAAATGTCATAAATGCTTTCTGTGGTAAGTGTTCGAGTACTTTTGTGAGCCACTGTTGATAACCCGCAGGGTTTAATAATCAACCACGCGATTGATACGTAAGTGGTATTCTCCATGTTTGTCGCAAAAAATTTACTCGAAACAGTCGAACAGAACCGCGAGAAACATCATGGTAGGAAAGCAACGATCTTTCAAACTGGCTGACAAAACGCCGATCTAACTGTCGATACAGATCGACGAGAAAATCGAGTAGCGCGGAAACTGACTGATTTTGCCTGTCGTTCGAGTAAAATCAATTTGACGGAAATCAAATCGATTATACGGAAATAGAGCGGGAGAGATGGCGGGAAATTTTAAAGCGACATCAAGCTGCGGGTCTGCCCCGATTTTCGATAACTCACTTTCCCATCTGGCACGTTAATTGTCGCAATGTAATCAAGCTGCGATCGACGCGTGTTAACCTATCTCTTTTACTCTCTCTCTCTCTCTCTCTCTCTCTCTCCCTCGTTCTCTTTTTTTCTCTCATTCGTGTAATCGTCTGTCCTATTGGCGTACCAACGCTCCGGAGAATTGAACTTTGTTAAATTTGTACGAACCGCTTTGTTCCTGGCCGATAATGCACGTTAATAGCCACCTCCAAAAATATGATTCCGATAAAAGTTCTTTCCTTGTATGTTTAAATCTGCTCAATTTTTTGTTTTCACTTTTTTCGCGTTTTTTAGCTGGACGATAAACCAATAATCTCTAATTCTAAATTAATATTGGTATATTAGAGAGAGATAGATTAATCGTATAAGTGATACTTAACAAAGCATTTTCAATGATATCCTGCGTAGAATATTCATTTTCCATACCGCAAAGGGTTACGCGTTCCAGTGTATTTTTACGTGTTCCAGTGTGTCTCTTTTAATCAAAATTATCGCACTCACCGCTGGTAATTAACGAAACTTCTGAAGCCAGAAGGCGCAACCCTCTGTGAAGGATGAGAATTTCAAAAGTCAAGAGTTTACTTAAAGACTAAAAAGTTAAATTTCTAAATGCCAGAAGTAATTCAGCTATAAAAATAGATAACAACTACTACCGTATAAAATTCAGATTATAGAAACAAAATCCTAATAAATTATAATCGTATTTCTGATAAGCAAATTAAATAAATTCTGATTACACGGAGTGTTGCGATTTTTAAACCAGAGAAACTAGCTGATCGATCGCTCGTCGATCATCGTTAACACGCGCTTGGAAAACATCGCACGATCAAAAAATCAAAGTTTCGCCGATCAATTGACCAAACTGGAAGTTCCATCGATGTTTCACCGTTTTCTGAAACCCCCTCTCCCTAACCAAATCTGATTAAATCGCATTTCGACGTCTTCCTCTTTCTTTCCAAGCCGTTTCTCTTACCGTTCCCCGCAATCAGATTATAAGCACAAACAGCAGCCGATCGTTCGCATGAATTTACCATTGGAGAATCGTTTACGTGGCCGCGTGCATCCTGGCCGGTTACGTAAACCGGCCGGTCAAAGGTTAGCCAAACGCCTCCCTTCCTCCCAACCCCATCAAAGGTTGATTGAATTCCGAACTTCCGTTTGTTAGTCGGCATACTTCCGTGTTTGCTGTTCGCATCGGCACGGACAGAGCAACACGTTCAAGCTGAAAACGGGCCGGCCCGAAACAGAGATTCCAGCCTCTGTCGCCAAATTATTTCCAGAATTTCGCAGATTTTTTTCAAATTTGAACGCGTTCTCGCGCTTTCTTCCGCTCTTCGTCGCGTCATTTGTCAAAGCGGTTTGGAACGAGAGGAATTTTGTAAAATCGTTTCAAAGGTGGATCCTATTAGGCGATTTCGAGATTTTTTTTTTTTTGATTACTCGTGCAAATGTTTCGCGCATAGACAGACGATACGAGAGCCACCCAAAAGCCAAATTAATCAATTCCACGTTCTAAAAGATATATGATTCGTGTTTAACTATCCAGAAAATATACTTTTGTCCTGGATGAAGAGGATCGGTTCGACTTCTACGTGGCTAGCATAATAAGATGTTTAAATGAAAGAGGAAAGTGTAGAAATTATTCTTGGAAATTTTGGAAATACATTTGAAACCTTCCGAAGAGGTCCACAACTAAATAAAATATAGTTTATGAATGTAATATAATAAATAAAATAGTTCGGTATTTCGTATGTGTAGCTGAATAATAGCTCAATGCATAGAAAATGATAAATGAAATTGTTCATAAACATAAGCCTGTAAGAGGCAAAGCAGACAATATGTGACCAATATAGCCAATAAAATCGAACAAGCATACAAAGATACACACGATCGATGTTATTTAACGTTCTATGTTCCTTCTTGGTTGTCTTCTGTATCCTAGCAATGAAATCCTTCTCTTAAACCTGTTTGTCGTTAACTCGACCGATGACACGTTCGGTTGCAGTGTAAGCGAACGATGCCAATAGCCATTTTACGATCGTCGTTAGACTTTGCCACGACGTATTCAGTGGTGGAACCTGGTGCAAGTCGATTATCGCGACAGCCACCCCAGTTAAACCAACGAGAGGTTCGTTCGGTTTTCTTCGAAGAAAGAGGAGAAAGCGCTTTCTGCTTAATTGTCGACACTCCAGACTCTGGAAATAATCAACAACAATCGCCAACAGACGGAGAAGAAAACGCGTTCTGCCACGGTCCTGCTTAATTTGTCTTAATTAACGCAAAACCGGCGTTAACGAAGATTTTACGTTCGCTGGAATTAATTAAGTTGGTTTCGAAAGTTTGCGCGGACGATGGGCGGATACATAGTTAGGCCAGAACCGTACAGTGTCGCTGGAGGATCAGAAGAGAAAAAAACAACACTGAGAAAATAACAAGAAACGAGAAACACCGAGGGCGGTCTTGCCACTGAATATTCATATATTGTAATCAACCCCTTTAGTCAAGAGGGTTGCACACGTATACAAAAGCGTGAGCGAACTACCTGTTTGGATACCTGGCCACACTGGACTGAAACTTATTAACGACGAATATCGATGCAAGCTAGATACACGAGGAATTTGTTTGCTCGGAACTGGTCGTACCGCGTTCCTGTGTATCTTCCTGGCTACTTTGGTTAGCGGTTCCTTTGAAATGGTTTGTTACACAGCTTCTTCGAGACGAGCAATAATTTTCTTCCTTTTTTGTAATAATTTATTTTTAGGGGCTGAAACACCGTACGTTAATTATATATTAGTTACTTAAACTATGTGACTGTTGTTCCCTAGACAAACTATCGTTCAACGTAGCTGAATGTGAAGTTATATGATTTAGTCGTAATGCAAACGAAATTATATATAATTATTCTCTTGACTATACTGTCATAAGCTTCCTCGACTCGGTATTCACTTCTCCTTTGACTTGAATTTCACGGAAATTTCTCCTGCTTTTAAAGCTTTAGAACTTGTTCAAAGAATTTCCAAATTCTTTCGCAATAGGGTCATCGTTGTGTTCTCTGGTTATGCCAATACCGGAATATGGTTCCATAATCTGCTCTCTTTATTATAAAACACATACCGATTCTTTTGAAAGAGTTTAACATAGATTAATCGTCATATATGAACCAGTATTATACGTTATATTAGTCTTACGATTTTAAAAAACAGGGAATAATTATTTGATGTCTCATTGTTGTGCATAAAGTATTACGTGGTCTAATAACATGGCCTGACATTATACAGAAATTTTAGTTTCTATTTTAAAGTTTTACTTAAGTGCTTAGCTATTATTTAGTAATTACGTATTTGCTATAACTAGGTATAGTTATTAAATTCTGTGTATCTAATTAATAATTATAGATTAGCCGCTTGCTTGTATAACTCTCCTCTCTCTTATATTATCAATGGTCTTTCTTCCGCCAATAAAATAAAATGAAATAATAACGAAGAATTTGAGGAAGAAAATTTGCTATTGTTTCATCTTTTCATAAGTTGAGATCGTGCGATGAAGTTTAAAAGCTCGAGTGTTTTTGATATCGAAGATATTTAGTGGTCATTAATTTATGGAGGTGGAGGGGATGTTACTAAGGAGTTAAATATACAAGAGCGAAGAAATCGAAGAATAAAATTTAATATTGTTTTATCACGTGGAATAATAGAGATATACTTTTCATATAAGTATCGTTCGATAGTCGGTAATTAAATATCATACTTTTTGGAGTTGAGTAATAATACATGCTGCATCGATGTTTTAGTTTTCCTGTGAATACACGTTTGCCAATTTAGAGTACGGATAACCCGTTTGTGTGTCGAGAATTGGTATGCAAACTGCTTTCTGCAGCTTAAATTACTTCAAACCAGCTGTTGCATATTAATGCGATTCTGTGTGTTTCCTCAAAGAAGGGCTACTCCTGGATCAATTTCCCTCGTCCTGAGAATTTCAAACTCTCGATTTATTGATTCTCCGTTAAACACTTGACACGTCGTTCTATTTTACCACGACCGTCTATAAACGCTTCATGCTACTTAATCCGAAATATCTATAGTTTACCGAATTAGCAACATGACAACATCCCATAAATATTTCCTTGTTCAGCCATTAACCAATTTCTTGAATAATCGATCGCTCGTTGAAATAATTTTGTATCGAATTTAAGGGCTCTGCATCTCGCTGTCTGCAAGGAAGTTAAAAGGAACGAATCTGAAGAGGAATCCTATTACACGAGAAATGAATTACACCATTTCTCCATTACATTGTATACGAATTTTAGAAATACCCGAACAAGCTACGATCGTCGTCAAAGATATTTAACGATAAGAACAAAGCGAAATTTCCACTCGAAGACATCCGTGTTGTTCCTAATCCGAATGATTTCACCTTGTGCCGTTTTTGTACAAAACTCTAACCTCTCGTAAAAGACTGAATCACTCGTTTCATGCCTCGACGAACATTGAACAGATATCAACCGCAAAGTGTACCATAGGTATAGAAGAGTCTGCGAACTTTCAAAATATCTAAGCAGCGTCTCGAAGTCGTGCCTTTAATTATCATCGAAGAACAAAGCTTGAAAAGGCTTTATCCACAAAAATGTAAGATTCTTCCACTCTCGATCCTCTTCTTTGTTTCACATTCGTACAGAACCTCGACTCGCCACGACCGAAAGAATGGAGAAAAGAAAATCGCGATTCCTTCTCCGCTCGTTTCATCTCTCGACAAATACCAAGACAATCGCGCGGCGACGCTCGTTCGCCTTCCATCGAAACCACCTTCGTTCTATGTACTCCTATCACATCGTCGCTGGGTCTCTCGACCCAATTGTAAACTCGATCAGTCATTCACCTTGCCCGCTGGCTGGATCATTATTTCGTCCCTAATTAATTGCCGTTGAACGCGATACGCGGGCCCGGGACCCGGCAATTTGTTAAGACTATAGACGGCAAGGCCCGTCTGTCGCTCCTCGACGCTCTTGCTGGATTAATTAATGCCTCGAGGTCCCGGCGGAGATACTCGCCGAATCTCCGAGATGGAAAATTGCATAAAACAGAAGCGGAAACGGACCACGGAATAGGCATAAAGAGAAGGGAACATGGAAGAAGAGCAGAGACATCGAACAGACGCAGGCCTCGTCTCTTCTCTTCTATTCTCTTCTCTTCTCTTCTCTTTTTTCTCTTCTCTTCTCTTCTCTTCGCTTCTTCTCCCGTTTCACGTCGTTTCGTTTTTGCTACTGTCTCTCTCTCTCTCTCTCTCTCTCTCTCTCTCTCTCTCTCTCCCTTTCTCCCTCTCTGTCTCTGTATGTGTCCCCGTGCCGTAGGAAAAAGAATAACGAGCACGAGCGAATCGATATTTGCACCCGGCTGCTTACCTGCGAACGAGTTACGCCTCGATCCGTGGTAACTACGACGGTTTGTGGCTCCCTTTGTCGCGACGGCTTTTGTGCTCGGCATCTGTCGCGCGACATTCACCTGAAATTTCATCGTCGAATTCGCTCTTGTATATACAGCTTGTTTTTGCAGCAACTGTCTTGGAAACGCATCCCCTCGGTCGCTCTTTGTTCTTCTTTTGTATTTCTGGATTCGTTCGGACTTGAATTTGTCACTCTTTCTTTTCTACAGTTTCAGTGTTTTTATTTATGCAGGAGTTTTTAATTTGAGAAACAGATCGCACGAGAAACGATAGAAAGAGTTGGAAGTATGTGAGAATTTTTGGTAAAATATGGTAATTTTATGTTCGAACAGATGTTTTTTACATATCTTGAAACGGGTACGTGGATCGTCGTTCTCTGTCCTTACCATCGTCTTTTCTTGAGTTTTCTTCGACAGGAAATATATTTTCTCTACATTCGCACAGTCGATCATCCGCGTATCTTTGAACAAACGTCTTTGTGAAATCCTTCGCGATTCGTGGAAACTTTTGCTACATTTCGTTGGTGGTTCGCGAACTTCCACGCGAAATAACTGACACTTGGACGTTCCATTTTTCGTGACGCTGTCGGCAAACGTCACGCTGCTATGTTTGCCGTTCGACGCTTTGCACGCTCCATTTTTCGCGACGCGATCGACAAACAGCACGCGGTTGTTCACCTCGCGATCATTCTGTAGAAAACCGAATAACACGACTAGGACGACGCGAAAATAACCGTGATAGTCGAATAGGGAAACGCGTATTGAGAAACCGCAAATGGCAGTCATAATTGGTTAGAACAACTCTACGGCACGACTCTTGCAATTTTTTGTATCCTTTGATATATTACAGTCTTTCAACTCTGTCTTTTTTATATATCGTGTTATGTTTTATGTAAATTTTACTACCACTGTAATATTATATTTTTCCACGAGCAGAGTACGGCTGGAATACTCTTGCACAGAAATTTATTAACCAGCAACGTTAGTGAACTTTTCCCAGTTACAAGTTGTAGATTTTAAATTTCTTTGTAACTTTACAATTTAATAATCGCGAACGTGTGGAAGGTAGAAGAGGGAAGTTTCTTGTATTAGATCAAATTAATGGTCATAAAGGATACTTTGAAAGTAAACTGGCCAAATTCTTGTCATCCTCTTAATCGCGAAAACTTGCAATTTTCTACTTCGAGATTCTCATAAAATTACCACCTATGATCGTGTTAATATCAAATTCTATCTTTTGATCAAACAAGACTAATTAAAATTTCTACGAACATCCTTGCGAAATTTTTGAAATTCTTCCCATGCCCCATGCGAATCAACGGTCTACGTATCGCGTGGCATTTTTACGCCTTATGCTTCGAAGTATTCGAATTCAATGCGAGAATGCTATCCACGTATTACGACAGTGTGTATAGTGCCGCGAACGCAGCTAGGTATTGAATAAACGCGAAGAAAAACGTGGTCGAGCCTGAGGCAAGGAATCGAGGATCGTTACCTTTCGTTACTGGGTCAAGTAGAATCCCGAGTAACGAAGGAGTTCTTTGCAATTCGAGTCAAGTGGTAATGGCCCAAGCTTTTCCTTTTTTTTTTCCTCCGTCACCGGTTTTCTTTATATTTCTCCTCCCTTTTCCGCCTTCTTCTTCTTGCGCTTCGTCTTCTTTGCCTATTTCTTTCGCTTCTCTTCGTGTGGCTTCTGTGTTCCTTGGGGAGAAGAAAAAAAACTGGTCGTGGCACGAATTCGAGAAACGCGCCGTAACGAGGCGCCGCGAGTATAAAAATCGTCTTCGCCTGGCATAAAGCTCCGGTTGCGCGGAATCCAAATAGTTAAAGCTCTCGTATAAAGCGATGATCGTGTTATACGTAGTTTATCTGCTGGAAACTGTTGGCGAGAGGAAATATAAAGAGGGAATTGAATGGGTTCTAAATAAAGGATGTAGGGATAGAGGTTCAAGGAGTCTCGAGCACGTGGTTTTCATAAGCGCGAAGATCTACTTCACATGTCGAGAGGTTAATTCGGTATTATTTTGGACATCTGTAAATGAATATTTATCTACGGTTGGAAATATGCTGAGGAATCGATTCAGACGTTTAACGATATTGGATGTGGATACGCTTCTTCACGCGCGATAATTATTTCTTCGATCTTTCTGGATTCTTCCATTGTCGAATATCCGCCTTGATAACGTAGCCCGAGTATTGTACTACGAATCTACTTAAACCAGATTGTTCGTATCAATGATACGGTCTGACTGTTACGCTAAATCCACTTCAACTCGATTCTTCTACTCTCATCAAACTTTCCAACATCTGTTACTGTGAGAAATTCTATTGCCTCGATTACACTGATTAAAAATACGCGTGAAACCAATCAAATGAAACGGAGGCAACTCGAACGATAATTAAAAGAAGCCACAGAACCGAAGCCTCTGGAGGAGCTGGCGTTCTTTCTTTAGCCGGGCGTCTTGGCCTAGGCAGCGTGCTTTTAATCAAAGATTTCACCTGACCCAGTCTCGTTTCTCGGCTTTCTTCGCGGGCTCTCGTTCCCGCGTCCGCCATAACCGGGGCGTCGTGGTTCTTTGTTATACTCGCGGAAATAACGCGCGAGACGCACAGGAAGAAAAGAGCGAAGCAAGGTAAAAAAAAATGCGGCTTGCATTGTGCTCGTCCCGACGCGATACTTGCCCGGTTCTTTTCTTCATAAAGTTCGCGTGAAAGCGTCACCGTGAGTTCCCTAGCCGGAGGTCGAATCTTCAATTAAACCCAGTCACTTCGCGCTTTAAAATCAGAAGACGATGCCAAAAGTTGATAGAACGAAAAGTCGAACGAGATTGTAACATAATCGGTCACGAACCGGGAATTTAATCATAAAATTCGATCATTGATCCAAAGTGTCAGAGGTCCACGATAGTTAAACGAAAATCTCAAAAAGAGGATGAAAACGGAAAAGGAAAAGGAAGTGCAATTGGACGAACCAGTCACCAGTGAAACAATAATCGGTCTGGAGTTGACGTTGCAACATGGATCAATCGGTTTCGGTTGGACGAAGCTTTCCCCAAGAAAGTTGTCGTAACCCGTTAAGTGGATTATATCTTGTCTGCGAGCAGTCCTTGTGTAGCTGAAGGGCCGTGATACGAGATGTACTATGCTGGTGTTAAAGTAAATTTAGCAATTGGTTTCGTAAACGGAGCTTGGAATTCTTCTTGAATATCTGATTGTGGTTGGTCTGGATAGATCAGCTTCTGTAATTGTGCAAATTCCTATTCGTCTCTTCTGAGCACATGGATGTAAGTAGCCTTTGTTGCGGAAGAAGGCGCTTAATTAATAAGAATGCGGGATTTATTTGTCGCTTTTAATAGATTGCAACAGGATGAAAAAAATAGATACGTGAATTGACCGAGTTATAGAGAGAATAGCCTTTTTGTCCGTCTGCCATCTCAAGCGGTGTCTTTCGAACGAGGAATAGCATAAATGTAGATTTCAGTAAATTTTGATGCGTCTCTCTTGCAAACATTCTCCTATTTTATTCAGAACGCGACATATTGTTACTCGCGTCTCACTATCGTAGGGATTTCCTAGAAAGATTACGGTGCTCGGTTGTATTTGTCGGTCGTGGAGAATTTTATGACTTTTTGCAAAGTCCATAGGGAACTGTATCTGTCAGAAAGATCACGTGGCTTGATTATCAAGACTGTATCTATATAAGATATTCGATCTCAACTTAGTTGCAAGTAAAATCCTCAGAAATTGTGTCAGCTTTGATGATGATCCAATAACTGTTTCTCCGTGTACGACACAAAACTCGATACATTTAAAGAAAGTTTGACAAGCTTGCGTCTGGGTCGAAAGAGAGGAGATTTGGTTGAACGTTTCACGATTTTGTGGGAAACGAAGATAACGAAAGTTTAAAGAGTCTTCGCTTCGTTATTCCGTTTACTCCTTCCACTTCTTTCGTTTCATTTTTTGCGGTGGAAGGTACCTTTTACGTTCATGGCCCTTCTCCTGGGCTTTCCTTGACTTTCGATTCTCCGAGGAATAGAATAAATTTCTTGTATCACGACGGTGCTTCTTAATTGCAAAGTAGAAAGAAGAACTTAATTGCAGATATTATCTGCAAAGCATCGAGTTATTTAGATTATAATTTACTCTTCAAAATTTGTGAAATATATCAAACTTTGCAGAATTTACAATAGAAGTGCAAGCGTAACGTAAAATCGATTCTGACGGATTAGGTAAACTCTGTTTTCCAAATTCGATGAAATTCGATGAAAATCAGCCAGTGAAAAGGAGTTTCTAATCTCGATTAGTCGATTCGAAATGCGACGCGTTGATGTCTCAGTCGTTTTCTGTCTAGATCGGGTCGCAGCGATGGTGGGTTCGTTATCGATCGACTTTTCTTTCGTGAACGACGATAATCGTTGACGGAAATAAAAGAAATCGAGGAAAAGCGAGGGCAACGAAAAATTAAACGCGAAGATCGTAGACGAGGGGTCAGCTCGCTGAAATCTTCGTCTTTGGAAATTTAACTCGAGACCAAATTATTTTGAAATATTGACAAAGATCTGGTTCTTGGCTTGACTCGAAGATTGACAAATCTTCTATTGCTTGTAATTCGTATTAGAATTCCATTATCATAATTTAGAAATATTTAAACAATTTTTATTTTCATGCAATTGAAATATTCGATGTATTGGCATTATTCATTCGATGAAAAAATAAAACAAATATAACAAGCAATAGAACAATTGGAGGATCGTACGTTCCTCTATCTAACATAAGCTGTTTTACTGTTACAGGTATGTAAATCGTGATACGCTTTCCAATCCAGCATTAAGTAAGTAATTTATGGGACAATTTTTATGAGTGCGACTTGAGGGCAGAATGAAGTAACATTACTCGTTCAATGAATGGGCCTGCTTCTTGCCTCAACATAGATTGAATTATTGAATACGTCCTGTTTATCGGATGTCCGGTTATGTACAAACTTCCTCGTTCCAACCCTTCGTCTAATTGTCCTTGTAATGAAGGAACAATCGTTAGTTTCCTGGACCAACCGGGAAGATCTCGGAGATCGACGATAGAAGAAAGAGAATGTGTTTTTCGTCTAAACGAAATCTATGTTCGCAACGATAAATTTGAGTATCTCTTATTTGCCATTATCAAAGATACAAATTATATTATTCTATTATTCTATCGAAATATTCTTTGTTATTTTCTTGATCGGCAAACTTGATACTCGGTATTTTTCCTTATATCTGCACTGACACAATTTCCAGCGAGATGACGCATAATCGATACGCGTTCAGTCGCGCACCAAAAATTTTATTCGATCGCTGGCGGTGGTGCGTCGACTGAAAAACCCGTCTGCCGCGATATTTCATGCGAGGGTAATACTTTAAGTGGGCCGTAGCACACGAAATCCAATATTTGTTCGGCCGCAAACACCCCAAGTACCCTCTACGAATTCGCGCGACTGTAATTTTATTTTCATTAGAGCATCGCACGAAACGGAGGTTCCGGCACCGACTTCCAGGTTTCTCGCGTCTCAAATTACGATCGCTCGCTCATACGAAAATCTGCGAGCCTATAAACGTCGCGTTCGCCGTTTACGACATTGCACCGACGACACGGCGAATATATCGGCGAAGTTTCGGCTCTTAAACTGGTTTCAATGTTTCGAGTCTCGTTGGTGAATCCTTTAGTGAGGATAGCGCGTTCTTCATTTCGTGGGTAGGAACTTCGTTTCGTCGTTTTCCACGACGTTCGCGGTTGTAAATTGCAGTCGTTCGGCGGTTTTAGTGAGTTAGAATGGTTCCGTAACGTAGACCTGGTTAGTACGCTCTTGTCGAAGAGTTAACTTTCGAATGGATCGTATTATTATGTGCGATTCCATCGTTACGGTATTTGATTCAAATGATCCGAAAGATTACGTTCATACAGCATTTTATTGGATAATAAAATTAAATTAAATTAATAAATACACATAATAAAATCGGGTGGATGTAAAGATCGGCTAAAAGCAACTTGGCGAAGAGAATAATATTTACGATGTCGCTTTGTTCGAAGATAAAATCGAAAACGTAAAACAAAATTTACGATCTCGTTTCCCAACAACGAATTAAGGCCATGCCGTACAATTTTTAAGTATCCCATGTCTAATACCGATATCTACAAACGAATAGCGCATTCTACTTAACGATCAACAAACTTTTCGAATTCTACGAACTTTCCGATATTACTAGATAAATTAATCGCACTTGTACACAGGTGCCTTGAAGGCGTGTAGTAACTGGCTTCCGGTACAAAAAGTCGGTCATCTTCGCTCTTACAGTTCTGGCGGACTGTGGGGAAAAATCGTTTGGTCGAGAATGGTTGTTTCAACGATACTCGTTCCGACGCGAGATCAGCAGGAAATCTAAACTGTAACGACGACGTTCGACTCGAGGTTCACGAACGATAAGATACGAAATGTTTCCGACGCGTTTCCATGAAGTCTTTTAACCGGTTGGTACGGCAACAATTCGAGATAATAAAGGAATTATACGGAAGTGCACTTATCGTTTGGAAATTAATCCACTGCACTCGCAGCTTTGCAAACATCTCCCAGTTTATTCCATATCCTATTAGCCGGATGGTTTACGGGCGAGAAGTGTTACTTCTTGTTCGACCTGGTTCTACGCGGAACATTTTTAAGAATTCTCACTTAAAACACCCCGCCGGGGAATACGTAAACTTTACTTGGATAAAAATGCTAATTTTACAGACACTGTACGTCATACGATGGTAACGATGATGACGTGTCTTTGCATTTCACAGTACTTAAAAGGACTTTAAGTTGATTTAAAATTTAGAAAAGAAGTGTTCCAGTTACTATATATGAGGTCATTCCGTAAATTCCGCCGTTTTCTTTTTTATAAACTAATACGAAATCTTTAATGGGTGTAAGTTTCAAAAAGGCTGAAAGGATTAAAGCGTAGATTAGCACGTTTCAGTGGATTTCGTAAAAAAAAATAGAGCAGCCGAGAATATTAATCCGTCAACTCGGTACGTAACGACGTACCAGAGATAATTTTTAAGGTTCTGCGAGAGAAATTTGTACGAAAACATTTCCACCAACTTCCATATTACTTAGAGATTTTCTAAGTCCAAGGGAAGAAAAGTTACTTTCTAAGAGAAAAAGCACAATGAAAGATAGGACAGATCGAATTAGTCAAACTTCTGACAAAGAAACGACAAGATTTACGTAAACGACTTTAATACCTCTTATCTCTTTTGTAAAACCAGTAAAAAATATCTGCAAGTGAAAACGTTGTAAAGATCTTCGCCTGTGATTTCACTCTACGTTACGCAAGGGTTGCAAAAGGAAAACGCCACGCCGGTGTAATTTTCAACGCTATAACTCCGCTGTTTAACCCGCCAATTAATGGAGGAGGCAAAGAACAGAATATAACGTGTGCGGTGGATACAAACTCGAGGGAGAAACGAATGTAAAAGAGTCAGGTATCAACGAGAGTTGGTTAGGGTGCAGCAAGTTCTTTTTTTACTCTGGCGACAGCACCTGCCGCGGAAAAAATACATCTTTGCGTAGAGGAGCTTCATTATTTTGGCGGGATCCTTTTCGACCCTCCAGCGACGAATCTTTCTTTTGTCTGTGTCTGTTTATTTTCTTTTTCTTCTTTTTATTTTTTAACCGACGACCCCCGCTTTTTGGTCGACCACCGGCAACGATTCTCGGTGTCTCGTTGCAAGAAGGAGACGAACGCCCGAGGGAGAGAAACCGCAGCTCCTTTGCGTCGAGATTCTCGCTAGACGCTCGCCTCGTTATTATCACGCGCATTTGCATTTTTGTCGCAAGCCTGCAATTGCAAATGCGTCGCTTCCAGGCAAAGTAGCTGGAATTTGACGTGCGTCGCGCTTGTATGTACAGAGCGTGCGTTTCGCGAATTTGAATTGTTGATTCGCTGGAAATTGAGATGTTTGAATGGTGAACGCTGTAAGTGGCTACAAAAAAAAAGAAACGATTTCCCCGTTGAAAAAGGGTGTACATTTTAATAGAAAGCAGAAGCGAGAATAATCTGTTTTACGTTTCAGGTTCAATTGTATTATACTTATTGTACTACACTGTGTCCTATGTACTGAGAATTACTGATAATCGATTAATCTACGTAGATTTACTTTAGTCGTTAAATACGTATTAATCCTCGGATGGAAACTGGATTTTTAACTCGTACACATATTTTACGTTTGTTTCTCTTTAAATTACATTTACGTATTCACACTACGCGTTCGCGCTATATGAACGATTTTATTTTTCAATAAATAATTAAGTAAATGGAGGGATTTTCCACTCGGCTCCTTGTTTTATCACTATGAAATAAAATATTCGATAGCTATAACAACAGTAATCCAATTTCCACCGAACGAGAGTTAATATATCAGGGTTAATGAATAAAAGGATAACAAGTAACAAAGAATCATAAATTTATCTCTATGTTGTATAATTGACAAAATAGAAGTACAGCGTTAAATATTGATCAGAATGCCGGTGAAAAAAGAAAAAAAATATTGTTTCCGTATATCTGTAATGGTATTACAGAAGCAGAGTGGAAATATCGAAGCGCCGACCCGCGCTCGAGCAAATATTTTACCTAAAACTCTTTCCCGTGAATGCAATTCGTCTGATTGTTCCGAAGTTTGTGCGTAAAGGGACGCAGCTTGAATAATTCATCGGCGACCAGCTTCGAAATTCGCGTTTATTAATTAATCACATTTAGCGGTTCGCTCGTGCACGTTCCAACCGGCAATACTTTCATCGTATTATTTTTGAAAGAACGAACGGCGAACGTTAAAAAAACCTAGCAAAGAGAGAGAGAGAGAGAGAGAGAGAAGGGGGAATTCGTTGGTTAAACTGTTGTTAACTCAAATAACTCGATGGGCGAAAAACGAAACGAAGGTGTTGAACGATTTTCGTTTAAACACCGGCTGGAGGGATTTAATGGGCTTTAATTCGACGTTACATAATACCTCGATGATCTTCTAATTCCCTATGTCAGTTAATGCGGGCGCGTAATTCGATCAGCGAGTCATTGATCTCGTAAACCGCTTATTGCGTGCGCGCACGCGTTAATTGCATAAGGATCGTGTGGATCGCGGTCCGAACGTAATTGAAAATTGTTTGCCGCCGCGAAATTGCGCCTCTGTGACTTCTGCTTTGATCGTATTGATTCGCGATACCTGGCTCGTGAACGTTTCTTTGACGTTCGCCAATCCCGTTTCAAACCAAAGAACTTTGCCAACTAAATTATTAACGATTGTTAATTCTAAGCAAAAGGATACTTTATTTCGTCGCTTTGACTCGGAAAAAATTCTTGACACGAAGAAACCTTATTTCTTTTTTTTTTATAGTTATATTTGTAGACGTTTTCAAGTTATATTCGACGGATTGAAAATCATAAGAGCGTAAATGAAAATATTGAGAATTCAAATTTAGTCGCGTATTTACAATTTAAATGTAACATCTCTTTCGCTTCGTAACTAATTAAATTATAATTTAAATTCGCGCAGGTGGACTAAATTACATCGCTGTATATTCCAATGCTCCACTTGACGCAAATGATCAAAAAGAAAAACCAGTATTCTTAACCGTGATCAACATCTCTCATAACGTACTTTTTCTTTCATTTCTTTGCTTATATCATCAAGTAGAAGGATGATCGAGACAAGTTTCTTACATTTTTCCAATGAAATTCTCCGCAACAAAGGAAAGAATAATTTCCTTATTTTCCCGGCTCATTTCGAGGTTTATAAAGAAACTCATAGACGGATGTCACGCGATGCTTGTAAAATTAAAAGCGTTCTGTCGACCATTACGATCGAAAGAGTAGAATCGGCTTTTGATTTGTAAGATCGGTCGGAGCACGCGAACCAGCCTTACTTCGTGTGCATATCCTGCTTCGTCTGCTCTCCCTTCCTCTTTGCTCTCTCTCCGCATTCCTTTCTTCGCTTTGCTTCCACCTTCTGTATTCTACTCGCTATCATCGTTCTTCCGCCCCTCTCCTACTCGTCCGATGATTCTACTCGCGTTTTCTTCTCCTTCGCCTTCGTCCATTTTGTGTCGTTCGCTTCCTCAAAGGATCACGCGGTACGTACGTTGCGGCTTATCTCGGAAATTATCTTAAATATCACAGACAGAACAATGGTGTTTCAATCGTACGAAACGCAGCTGACGTTTTCCTGCAATTATTTATCGCGTCACGCTGTTTGACGCAACGCAATCACGCCTCTGGTCAGTTAAATGCATTGTCCAGCGAGAAACCCTTTTGTATTCGGTCGAAATATCAATGATCTCGAATCGAATTGCGATAGATGCTTTGATTCTATTATTTATTTGGTTATTAAGGTACATAAGCTTTTCGATATGGAATGTATTATGGAAGAAGACGAGACGAAGCGAAGGAACTGTAAGAGGAGATAGAAAGAGGTGAATAGATAAGTAAGGAAGGGTGAGCGACTGGTTTTTTGTTACGTTAGTTAGTTTAAAATTAAACGAGTAACCTGATCACGATAATCGTAATCGATTACGAATGGGTTGGAATGGAAATTTTGAGTATTTTACGATCAAAAAATCGTAAATAGTTCATCGAATCCGTCAAAATCGTTTATTTCGCAAATTTTTCTGGGAATACTCGATTTAATGGGTTAATACCATAAATCCTTTTACTAAACATCGGGGTATTCTCGGAAGCATCATTTCCGAAGATTTGATATCAATTTGACTGTACGCAGCATCGAACGATGTCACACGATTTTCATAAGGATCGATCGAAATTATCCCGATTCAACCTTGAGTTAGGCAAGCTCGGTTACTCCGATTAGTTCGGTTGAGTACGAATCGTACGATTGGTTTAGTTACGATTCAATCGAACAATTGTGATACACTTCCGTTCGATTCGGCCTGAATTAGTTCGCTTCGGTGCGGTACAGGAGTGACTGTTCAGTTTCTGCAAGTAAACAACCATTACTACCCGTTGTTCCGATACCAACCAAACAGAACCGCCTGTAATCGAGGCCACAAACAAACCAACATTAAACAGCCACCAAGCAACATCGTATCTGGATAAAAAGTCTCTTAACTAATTCTATTTATACCAGAACTAGCAGACATCTACGGAGAACCTAGCCCTTGTTATCGCTTTGAAAGCTCACAAAAAGGACCGAAACCCTCACGATCTACGGCACACCACATTCTCAACGATCCGGAATCGTTCTTGTTCAACAGACTCTCAGTTTTTCCTCTCTCTCTCTCTCTCTCTTCAACATCTATTCACCTTCGTGCAATCCTTCTCTGTCCCTCTAATTTCCTTCCGTCAAGCGCTCGTATTATCCGCCCATCCTCCCTCTGCACCATAATCTCTCTCTTTCTCCTGCCATTTACCTGTCTCCTCCGGATCTCTCTATCTCTCTTTGTCCTTCCAACTCCCCTTTGCTTCTCTCCCTCTCTCTCTCTCTCTCTCTCTTTCTTTCTCACTGAACACACAAATACGCCTACACGACACGTGGGTGTGCAGTCGGCGCACAAACGCGTTCGTGGACACGCACATACACACACACACACACACACATGCATACACACGTGAACGTAGAACTGCTACGATGGCTGGAGTGTGGAGCCCATGGAGCCGAGGGTACGGACGACAGTACCGCGTACACACCACAACGTTCCGCACTCATGCCTTGCGTTCTCCCGCGATAGATCGCCGACCGGCATCTCCGTTCCTCCGATAGAACCAGCTCGAAACCGCCTCCGGCTTGTCGTCGTCGAGGAACCAAGCCAACCAACCAAAGATCGGCTCCTGGACCCGGGGAATTCGACAGTCCGCGTAACCGGGCAAACAGATCGCTCGAAATTTCCGATCGCCTCGAGAACAGCCCCTTTGATCCTACGATTCACGCTCGATCTACCTGCAACGAACGGATCGCCCATCGGTTCAACGAGTTCATCTTCCTTACTTACGTTTCGACGGATCAGCTGATCGCTGTTAAAGGATCGAGGAATGGTGGTGGTACGTCCGCCGGTGAAATCTTTGGATACGAAGATCGTAAAGGATCTTGCGGATCGAAGACTCGCGCGGGTGGTTAAGAAAAGCGGGATTCAGATACGTCAGCGAGAATGTGGATTTTCTTGTCGGTGCAGAAGCTGATTACATGCAGTCCCGCATCGCTTCCGTCGTAGCAGACTCTGGATTAAGTGTGTTCCTAGGTACAATGTGATTACGGTGATTTAAGATTTATCTAAGTATTTATATATAGGGATGGTGTTTGTTGACACGAGTGTAAGGAAGGATGAGCTTGACTATAGATTAATTCTTCAAGAAAGTAGTAGAAGATAATTTTCAATCGTCTTTATGCAACGATCGTTGAACGAGTGAAATAACGAGGCACGTTTGTTCATCGGTCGGTGCAATTTAGTGACTATTCGTTCGAAAGTACAAAATTGTTTCCAAAGCAACTCTGTTTCTCTGATATCACGAAAGTACAATCTATTCGATTAACGTCGATATCGATGAAACATCGACAATTCGCGACATAAGTGAATTGCCATGAAAAAAATACACGCGCGCGTGAATAAAATAGCCGAGAGGAAATTTTGAAAAAGTTGAAAGAATCTGCATCAATGACAACAGTAGCAATTGCACGCACTCCACGTCAACTGTACGTCACTCGAGGCCGTAAGCATGTGCGCTGGAGCCGAAGGGCGCGCTCGTACGCGCGCACACTTCCTACAATGTCGAGTGCCGGAAGACGCGAGCAGAGGGGAGGGGGGTATGGACTAGGTAGACGAGTTCCTCTCGACGGACGAGTGTTAGTCGAAATATTCGAGTCGTGGCGAAAAAGCTTGGAGCGAGACGCGCGCTGGTCGAGCGTCGAAAAGCGGCGAGGCGCACGCGCGGCCGCTCGTTAATTGCCGCATCGTGAACACGTGAACACAGTGTATCCAGTGTCTTCGTATATCCTTGGCTAATCACTGGCAAGTCCCGCCCGCGTTTCGTTCCTCTCGCGAAAATGAAATCCAACGCGGGCCGCACAACGAATCGAGTGTCTCGAGCTGACTCGCACGGAAACCTCCGATGCCGCCAGTTTTCGAACGAAGTTCCGCGCGCGTGCGTCCTCGATCCTCGCTGTCTCAAGATCGTAAGAACTGTTTACGGATCGCGGTAATATTCGTAGTGTGTTTTAAGCATCGTACATACTCGTTTTGCGTTTAAGTAAATTGTTTTTCGTTGTGATGTATAGTGATTTTTGTGGTGTTTGTGGATTTATATCGGGAATGTTTCGTTTCATCGATTGGTAAAGTATCTATATAAGGCATATAGACGCAACAATTGAAGATAAACGAGAGTAATACACAGAGAGAAAAATGAAGGGAAGAAGATAGAAGTTATTCGTGTTTGAAGTAGTTTGTAGTAGTTTCTGGGAATGATTACCTCTTCGTTTCAGGTTGATGAAAGTAGTTTCTAGAAATGATACGTGAAGTCGTCCCGTAGGAAAGTCCTCGAGTTCAGGGAACGTACACTTCACGTAGCAATTTTCAGGTTTCCGTAAACTCAGAAACATGACTTTGTCGCAAAGGATAAGATTATATATATATATAATGTCTCGCGTATCATCAGTATAGTCTAATTTGTTTAATCGCATCGATGGAATTATCCAATTAGAAATTATTCGTTCTTCTTCGTCTTAAACACTTTTTATTCTCAATCTTCTTGACAATTTAAACGAACCAAAATCATATTCATTTCCTACCTTCGCGTCGTTTTAGATCGTAGAATAAACTGTTCGCGATCCATCCTCACAGTCACAGAGTCTGGTAATGAAATTTTGCGATTAAACCGACGAGGAAAGTTTCCAAGAAACCACTTGCCAGAAAATGACGATAGATCGGAACAACCACGATCGGCGTCGATTTCAAACAATTGGTTCTTAACACGCGTACCAGCGATCTACGAGCAATTCAGTCGATTGTAGGTAATTGAGCTAGCCCTTGGACAGTTCAGTCCCGATTAATCGGGAAAGTGGCGATCAGGAGGCGGAATTAGCGATGGCTCGCGAGCTATTTAGTCGGCAGGCAGGTACCTGCATCGAAGAATCTTTCAGATACCGGGAAAGCCATTCGTCTTGACGGACGTCGAGATCATTAAGTTAACACCGCGTATCGGTGGATCTAAAGGCTGCCACATTTCTCATCAGCGGATTTATATCGTTTCAGGCGTCTCCTTTGCTATCTGGCTAATCCTCGAATCCCGCCGGGATCTCGCTATTTTAGAATTATCCTCGTAATAATTAATTACCTTCGGTACAATGATATATTCCAGCTTGGCAGTTTCCTGTCTTGAAAGAATCCGAACGATCCCAAGAAATTATCAAGCGATATCCTTCGAACGAATTATCATCGATTCGTATCGTTTCGAACCAGTTTCCACATTGAAATCTCGTTTGCGTATCTGTTTCAACCGTATGCTCTAATGAATTACGACGAATGTTCGTTCTTTTCCTTAAAGCAACGTTCGTTGCAAGTTAAAAGAGAACGATTACTGTGCCGTGAACAATAACTTCTTTCCATTCCGCGTGTTATACGCGTCGTCGTGATACAACGATCAACGTCGAGAGATCGAAAGATCGGAAGAGGATCGAAATATCTCGGAAATCCAGCGGATTTTGTATTTGCCATTGGCGCGTACGTGCGAGCATTCTGGATCGGCACAATAACCGTATGGGGGTTTATTAACCCCGTATCTCGACTATCGGAATCCGTTTCGATCGATACTCTTCGACGGCTCATATTGTTGCCCCCTTTTTTTTATACGCGTACGTCTAACTTCTCTCGAACTGTGTATCCTCTTCTTTTATGGAAAACTCCTTGCCAGCTGTGTTCCGTCTCGACTATTAATCGCCAAAGATTTAGTCTTTGCCGTTAATTTCAGGCGAATTAATTCTCCGGCGGAATTCCAAGGGAAAATTAAAATGTCTTTGTAAATGGACTGAATGTAAGCGTCGATTTACGGCTCATTTAATTCTTCGTTTGAACCTGAATGGACGTTGCGAAATCAATTTTTGAAGAGGTTTACTTCGGTGAAATTGTAGCTACCTTTCTCCTTCCCCCAGCCCCGATTTGTTTTCTCGATGGATCGTTATCATTCTGAATTAAAATGTATTCGTCAGCCGAGTGTTTTCTTCCACGAAATAATTTCCTGCATTTTCACGTACTGATAACTCGTTAACATTGTTAATTACGAGAAAATATGGTAATAGGTTCGTACGGGAAAATATTTGTCCATCTTTCGCGAGTAGCTGGAATGTAATACCGCACGAAATCGTTCACGCGAAAAAAAAGAAAACAAATAAAATGTTACACGAAGGTAAATCTGGCTCTTCGATCAATTTATATAACGAGTTATATAATTCCATTATCAATTCGATTACTTTTTATAATCTCGACTCCGAATTTAACCTCGTGCTTTATGCAAACGACGTCCTTTAAACGTTTCGCCGGCGGGAAAGCTAAAGATCAACATTCAGCACGAGCGACATTTAATCAGCGATAGTAGCTCGTTTCGTCATGGTTACACGCTATACGAACAAAATGAAAAATCTAAATGGAACGACACGACGAGAAAGAGAAAAAGGCAGCGAGCATGATCGACAGGAGGCGGGATCGCCAACGACAGCGTGGAAACCTGTCATATTTTATCGACACCGCAAATCGCGAACTTTCAGCGACGCACGGTAGCTTATCCGTTCTATGGTTGGAAACGTTGTCGGATTTTTCGCAAGGTTAATCGGCCTGCAGGTGCTTGCCTATTAAATTACAAGCCTATGAGCTAGCGCGCCTCCACGTAACGTTAGCAACGTCGATTAAAGGTAACTGTCGTCTCTCGCGTTACGTAACAAGCCGATAGCGCGGCCATACCTGTTCGCAAACGAAAAATCCGCATTAGAGACGCCGTGACTTTACGATCTTATCGTTCCGCACTGTGCACGACTGCTGGCTAGCCGCGTATTATCGAATCGTGATTTACCTTTCCATATATGCGTCTCTTTTATCAATGATTCGTGCTGGAAGAACGAATTTTAGTTGGGGATCGAGAATTTCTTTTCGCTTGAAATGGATTTCTAAGGAAGACTTGTAACGCGTTTTAGTTGGTTTTGTCTTTGAGATTTCATCAATTATGTTGATAATGCGCTGATCGTTGTAAGTTAATGGTTGGCGAAAGGATTTTTCTGCGCGTTCTACGCTAATCAATTTCTTAGGTATCTTACGATTACAGTTAATAAAACAAAGATCAGAGTGTTTCAGTGTCGTAGACACAATTCGAGATTTTGTGGAAAATAAAAGATCTGTTGTACAAAGGATATTAAATGCAACATGTTGCAGTTTCAGTAATGTCAATTTACTTTATCTCGTACTGCTCATAAATAAGGGATTGGTTCGTGCATTGGACAAATTTCGTTAAATTGATATCGAATAAAATTGGATCTTGTATTTTCTGCACTTACACATATCTGTTAGTATACTCCAAAAACAGAAACACGCGTATTTATGTTCATGAAAGGATAATGAAATTACAAGTTTCCATTCACAATTTTTTAAAGAATCCACGTAACACCATGAATATACAACGTACAGATTATACTGATCCGCTTTAAGATGTTACTCACAGCGCTGAAAAGTCGGTGTACGTGAAATTCTCGCGCGGACTGTTAAAGAAAGACAGACAGAAGATGGTAACGTTGAATTAAGAACGAGTGCCGTTCTTCTTAGAGCTTTGTTAAAAATTTGATGGGCCGACGAGGATTCAGCTAGGAACGTCGAACGGGCAGAAAGTTTTCGTGCATTGCGCGTAAAACTTGGCTGGTAACCGCTTGGTTTCGCGGGAATTTGTCTTCATTATTACTAATCACCTATTAAAGTTTACGTTCGACGAGATAGTTAATAGCAAAAAGGGGGCGGGAAATGGGTAGATCGGGCGAGAGAAGGGGAAAGAGCTAAGAAGCGGATGAAACTTTCAGGTGAAAAGTTTTCGGTGTAACTTGCTACCTCTTCGCCGACTGAACTAACAGAGAAAGAGAGAGTAAGAGTACATCCTCCGTCCGGTGCTCATGCAAACAGAATTTGCAGCGAAAACGAAATCTCGATGATTAATTCTCGAGATCCACTATTCTCTCTTTCTCTCTCTCTCTCTCTCTCGATCGATCTCCCTCCCTCCCTCCCTCATGCACGTAACCCTATTTTTTATTTTTTCAATTTTTTCCCTTTTCCTTGTTCCACTCTTTTTTTAACGCGTTACGAATCGTATTTAAATGCGAGCGGTAATTTATTACGCGGCTTCCCCATTGTTCGCTTTCTTTCGCTTTACAATTGCACGAGCACATCGCGTGCTGCTTTAACGTAATAATTTGTACCGTGCTTTCAGTAACTCGACCGTGTTCTCGCGCGATTGTACGAAACATTTAAGAAGAGCGAACAGAAGAAAAAGATAGAAACAGCGTCTTTGGCCGATTGGAAAATCTCTTCAGATCTAATAGACATCGATTGAATCGTATCGCGTGGACAGTGGACAGTTAACGATACGCGTTGTGCTTCGTCGTTTAACATAACCGTACCACGGTTGTTTCGATTCTTTTCGCGACAAAGAATTTCCTGCTTCACGCTCTGTAAACGAAATTGTTCGCTATTAACTCTCTAGTTTATGCCACAACAAGGCCACAACGATGCGTAAGAAACTAGAATGAGGTGTAATGGTACGAGAATCTGCACGTCGACGTTGATCCAGTTTCGGGCGAACGATTCTCAATTGACTAAATAAATATCATTTACGACGTCGTTAAAAATAATTTGATCGTCAAAGGAATGTGTCTTTTTTTTTCTTTTTTGTCGCTACCGGTATAATTCGAATATAGGAGTAGGCAAAATGGAAATTACGCAGAAATGTTAATAGCATGCGGTGCACCGCGATTTGCATTTAACGTGGAATTATTTCGCGTCTCTGTTAGAACGAAGAATCCGCTTTCAAGTATCGCGCCGGATAGAGAACGACATAATTAGGCGGTGGTAACCTTTCACAATACCGGCAGGTGAACAAAAACGCGGTCTGATTTAAAAAATTACCTAACAGCTCCTATGACGCGGTCCTTGTGCCCTGTTGGATTAATTATAAAAACTAAACATTCATTTCCATCGCGGTAACTTCAATTAATTCCGCGCGGCATGGAAGTAGCGTGGAACTGTTAACAATATGTATTCAGGAGCATTACGCGCAATGTCATTTACATTCAACCGAAATTACTCCAAATTTCTATCGTAATAAAGAACCCCGTTTCACACTACGCGGAGAACATTGTAATTAATTCGGCCTGATTCGCGGAACATATGTACGTTTTACAAACTCCGAGTCATGAAACAGAATCAACCTATTTTATTACGTAACAAAGAAAACAGAAAACAATAGAACGAAGAACAAAGAAATTACACGCTGTGCAGAAAGACCTTTTTACTGGCTGATACCGAATCTCTGTCGGGATTAATACCGTGTAGGATGTTCGGCAATTCAAAAGAGAAAAATATAACTTAAGTACTGTATCTTTATACCGTAAAGTTTTACTCCTGAATAATCTTGACGTTCGAGTAAATGGTAACACAGAGCGGTTACAAAAAGTATTATTTGCACGAACTCTTATTTTCCCTTATTTTCCAACGAAGCATGTTCTTTATCAACTTCTATATTTTATATCCGCGGTAGTAGCAAATGACACTAATAATTAATACGAAATTTAATATACTCGAACCTAATTACGTAGTAATAGAACCAAGCTCGCGTTCTTTTCAGAGTCTTGTCAACTTTACGTAGCAGCTAGTGATTCTAAGGTTTTAGCCGATCGTGTACACAATTTATAGCAAATTTCTGTTTCAATGCGGTTCCTAAACTTCGCTAGGGGAACCACATTTCGCATGCACTGACCTAAGATAATAGCGACTCTGAAACTTGCAAACTCTCTTAAATCGCTGTTGAAAAATGAAATATAAATTGATCGTGGATCACAAACAAGGCTGCCAAACCAATAACGCGAGTGAAAGTATTGTTCGTGACAATCGGATACTGTCGCTTTCGAGCGTGCAGTTTCAGAGCGCGAAATCGGAGAACCATATGAGCCGGAGACATATATATAGGTACAAGGAGCGGCGTTATCGACGGGTTTTCGTCGTTTCGGTCACGGTGCAGGCTTTAATTAAAGTTTAGCAATCGATTGCATGGACAGAGCGCGACGAGAGTAATCAACAGTCGCCCACGCAATCAGTGATCGTCGAAGCCAAACTTCGTCTCGCCGATGCTTACGGCACGGTACACCGTAATCGAACGCTCTTCGAATCGCCGATACACATCGGCTTCTCTGAAGAAACTTTTCCTCCTCTAACAGATTTTTCTTCCACGTTTTCGTATTTTCCAAATCTTCGGCCAGATTCGTCGAGATCTGGTTTACCCTCGCCACGAATTTAAATCTTGTTTCCCTCCGTCGCGTCGGTGCCACACGCCGCCCTGTTGATTCAGAGTATGCGAAGAAAACTCTGTAAGCTGTGGTTTTCCCTAGTTTTCGTGGATCGTGCCTCGTTTCGTTACCACAGGAATTGTTTCTCTTGAATAATATATATATACATATATAGAGAGAGAGAAAGAGAGAGATAAGAACTCAAGTGGGTTGTAAATTTGCATTCTTACGGGAACATTGAATTTGCTTTTAACCAAAGCTCCATTCCTTTCGGGATTTCTCGATTTGAATGTTCCCTCGGGTATTCAATTCACGAAATGCAATTACGTCCTTTTCTATTTTTATTAATTGACAGTAGATTCACCGATAACCAAAGTATGAAACCCATACGAAAGAAATGAAAATGAAGGTTTCGTACGAAAATATGTAAAACAAGTTTTCTTCTCTCTATACTTTAGAAACGACTATTCAATTTCAAAAAATGTACGTAATTTAGAAAATTTAGAAAAGCAGAATTACGAATTATAACCCTGATAGTTCCAATATCGAAGATGTTCGGTAAAAGAAGATACGCTTTCAAAAAGCACTTTACGATATTGTCCTTCTTTTGAAGTCGGAGCATAGCTGCGATGTGTACTCGACAAGAACGACTTGTTCGAAAGATGAATTCTTGTCGATAAACTCTTTCCCTAAGGTTTGTTTTACGAGCTATCGGTGATTTTTTAGTAACTTCTGAAAGACCCCACTTTGCCCACTTCTCTCTATTTCTTTCCTTTTTCCTCTCTTCCTCCTTTTTCTTCTTCTTTTTCTACCGTTTTTTTTTCTTTTTTCTTTTTTTCTTTATACGGAAAGTAGCCTTGTTAGAAACGGCTTAGAAACTCTTCAGAATGGCCGATCGATAATCTAGAATGCGCTTGAAATCTGGTTTCCAGAGACGTCGAGACCAGCCAACGGAAACTTTATGACCAACTCGCTAGCCTTTTTAATCGATAATCAGTCGAACGAGAGGAAGAGGGATTGAACACGATCTTGGCGGAAGCACGAGTTCCGGTTGATTTGATTTGTTAACAATAGAAACACGACGCGGAGATCGGGAAACTTTCGTGGCGTCCGATTGTCGAGTCGAATCTTATTTTCGATCAATTTATTTCCTAACGCTTCCCCAAAGAATTGATTCCACGAACCTGGCTTCTTAACTGTTAGCGTTTGACTATGAATATATGTAGTTAATAAAAAATACAGGATCGAGACGATAGCGTAAAAATCGTTATTGATAAAAAATACGCGATCTAAAATTGTTTCTATTACAATTCTGCGTCTTCTTTCACAATACGATTAATATGTACTATTATCGAACTTGTAAAAATTACAAATTACAAGTTACACATACGAAAAAGGAATGAATTCTCTTACGTAACAGCGACAAGTTTAATCAAATTAAATTTCACAAATTAATTTTATAAGTTAGAAACTATCTAATGTTGTTATAAATACCAATCTATATGTATAATCTAGTATTTCTAACTTGTCAATTTACTCACTTTATCAATTAATAAATTACTGTATAGAAGGGTCACCGTGACAACATATACTTCTTGAAGTTTCTTCATGGAGATAGAATTTTTTATCTTTTATCGTAGGAAAGAATAGGATTAAAAAGCAGCGACCTAATCAATGGAAATTAACATTCGTTACTCGATACGAGGTGAATTTCGCTCAGAAAGAGATAGGTTACGCGACGGTCGTTCAATTCGATCGACTTTTCGTATAGCCCGAATGGAATTAAACGGCCGAAATTGGGGGCCAATTATCCGTATTATGTTTCGAGGCGGACGAAATGTTAAGCCGATTGCGCGAATTAACTCGATCTAAATATGGCTGGTCGAGCGAGAATTCAGCTCTTTAGTACGGTCGGCCATGGGCTTTTCAAAATTCCCGTTCAAACGACAATTCCTCGATTTCGGCGGCCGTTGCCGGCTAACAATGCTGCCACATTTTTGCATCCTGGCATGGAGAATTAAACAGCAATCTAGCCTCGTGTAAAATTTAAATAAACCCGCCGAAACTCTGTATGCATACTAAAGGCACGCAATCGCACGAAAAACCTGCGAAATTCCTGGCTACACCAACGGTATTTTAATCCTTTAACTGACTAAAGTGAGTTTGTTTTATTAATTTCTTTTTTGTTCATAAACCATAAAATACAGTACTATTACACGTTTTATACAAAATAGATAGAGAAGGATACTTTGGTATTTAAAAAAAGAAACATCTTACGCTCGCAACTGCTCTGTTATCATCTGGAAACGGAGGCTTAATCGAAATGAGAATCTCAAGACGCCACTCTAATACTCAGAAGCATTAAAAATAACGAACGATCGAAGTCAAAGCACGTGGAAGTATATTCGTATCGACGAGAGGCCAAGTTCACCGATCCTATAAAGATAAATGGGATTTTTCGTGTCTGTTGATCGTTCCGCCCGTGTCTGACATCGACCAGGCCTTTTCTACTAATCTTCTCGTAGCAGGTTGCGCCTGAGAATAGCAATTCGCTCGTAATTCTCCTCGAAGCAAACCTTAAAAATTTCGTTCAAACTGAATCGAGGGAGGAGGAGGAAGAAGGTAGAATTCTATTTACGCGATCGTAGGACGTTTGAGGAGAAGAAGATGTTTATTGAATGATTCCGATGTTCGTGAGTGGTAATAAATGCAATCTCGTCGTGTATCGTGGCGCCTTTGCGAATGTATAAATATCGTACGACATGCTGGTCGTATGCTAACGAATCTACACGGGACAGCAAATGGTAGAAGGTTAGGCGTGTCTATTAAAAGTTGATGTCCTTCAGACAGCGAACAAAGATCTTAATCGTCTACTGCATTTCTTTAAAATCGGTTTTATCGCATTAAAAATTTCCATTTATCAAATTCAGATACAAATCTTCAAATATGAATCGTTTAGTTCTTTCTTATTTTTCTCTACCTTCGTCTTTTGCCTTGAAACAGAACGACGTGGAGATTGGAAAATTGTTTTAAACGAAGACAAGGTGAACTTTTTCGAAGAGAATTTTTCCTATGGCGTGAAGAAATTCTCGAGGCAGTCTGAACGACGTTCAAGATTAATTATACTTCTCCGAAGGACTCTCTTTAACGGAATTAGCTCATCCCCGACAATTAAGCAGGGACTCCCGTAGTGTGGTCTCTATCGCACTGGCGCGTCAGTTTCGCGCGTTGCAAATTAGTTTCTTCGGCTGTTGGAACGAAATGGTTTCCTCGTGTTGGCTGAACGAAAGTTATTCTTCAGAAAATGACGAATGAACGGCCTGATGAGACGCTTCATTTACACCGGCGTCCTGTTCCAGCTGAATCGATTAAATATTTCACTTGAAACTAGTCTCAAATGTAGTACAATGAACGAAAAATTAAGAGCTGATTGAAGGAGCTATCTTCGTTAATCCTACTGGTACCGGTTCATAGTAGAGACAGTTACTTTTCTTATATTAGAAATGAAATCACATTCGCTCATAAAATGGGAATAATTTTAATCTATTTGTCATTAAAAAATTCTATTAGATACACAAGTGAAAATTATATCATAAGAGGAATTCATTTGGTTAGATTAAAATTAATTTTAATTTTAATTAGACTTGTAGGTGCACTGATCGAACGAAATATAGAAAAACGTAAATTATATTCCTATTCTTAAAAGTGTTAATTATTATTACATTTAAATTAGCAGTAATACGCGCGACGAGTTAATTCGATTTCCTTAATTAACACATGGAAATAAAATCTTGTTCGACTGAAATTAATAAGTTTACAATAAAAATCAGCTCATTACGTACTACATGATAACGTTAAAATGCCGGTCTGCAGGATGAAATTAAAACTGTAAACGATCGTTTCGATTAAAGCAGCACTCAAGCTCGTTCGAAGCAATGTCGTCTGTTCGATCGCGCTCGAAAACGTACAGCGTCCACAAATAACGATCGCGCGGCGCGATCAGCCAGACACGATGGAAATTATGGTCGCCGCTTTTCCTGTAGCCGTTCCGCGACCGGTCCACGTGGGCGTGGGACGATCATCGTCGATCCGTAACATAGATAGCCGTCTGAACGGATGCAAACGCGCCGCCGATTCAAATATCGAATCAGGTCTCCAATTATGCGCATGTTTTGTTCTTTAATCAATAGCTTGGAGTTGAACAATCTTTTCCTTTTTTCTTTCTTTCAGCGGTACGTAATTTGTCAGATATTTTAATTTCTTGATTTAACATTAATCGTTTAATATCGGAATTTTGTTTATCGAGAAAGTAAATTGTAGTCGATTGGCTACAGTATCTTATTTTGATTTGACATGTAAAATTTGATAATTTCTACATAAACGGATTGGTTGTTAGTATAAAATTGTAACGTTAAAATATAATAATATTGTGATAAATAAATGACACGAGAAACACGAGTACAATATTGTAAGAAATAAATTGGTCGAGATGAGTTGATATATTTTCTCTAACATTGATTTGATCACCTGTAGCCTTTCTAATCAAAATTATACGAAATCGAATAATTAACATATACAGAATTTTGCCACAATTTATCCTCCAAAATTTGTTATTCGAAGCAAACAGCAATAAAAAATTGCATTTATAATTAACCATGATTTAAACAATCTATATATACCGCGTATCTAAGTTTTTCTTTCGCGCCAAATACTATGCGAGCAAATTGTTTTTTATCAACCGTTAATCTCATCGTCGCAGCCTTATTTTCTCTCTGTGAGCCGTATATTTGAAGAGGGCTGTTGTCAGCCACACGCCTGGCTTGGTTCCGGTTCAAAATATGCTGGCAATGTCGTGGCTGGTCTTCGTCCAAGTATCTTGGAGGAGAATAATAGCGAGGAATCGGGGAAAAAGACGCGCAGAAAAGGTAGCCGAGGAATCTTGATTCTCGTCGCGAGATACCGGAGCCTGGCGACAGGTTTTGCTGCTCCATTTCGATTCTTCGGTATCAAACGCGATCCTCTGACCGCGATAACCGCGCAGCATTCTCGCTGAAATGCACCGGGTGTCCCATCAAATCGACTCATGATCGAAGAAATTTCCATAAACCAAGCGATTGCCGATGCTTTCCTGGTCGTTTGTTGTAAGTTGATCGACTCGTTTTGGGATTATCGGTCGTTACGTTTAATTTATGGATTCGAATTCAAGATAACCACGTGTTTGCGACTCTCTTACGATCTATTTAAGCGCTGTTTCGATCGATGAAATGCGAGAGGGATGTATGCTCTTGTCGAATAGCATTTAAATGGATCCTGATCAAGTTGCGAGTAGATTACGGCCATTATTTTGAATTAGCGGCATCCATGAATAAATCAAGCATCGAGAAACGCGATGTAAATCGATGTAGCTCCGCTTCCTAGAACTCAATCGTTAAAATTATCTATTGTTTCATTTTTCCTCCGCCTGTTTTTTCTTTTCTTCTCTATTCACGTACGATCGAACGATCGAATTTCCGCTTATAAATTTCTTTTGTGACAGGAAACTTAACGTATTGTTAATTTATATCTATCTACCGACAAGGGATTTATTTCGTTCCCTCTGTTAACTCGCACTTATCCTTCTTGCGCCGATCGATCGAAACGCCAATGACGCAACTGAAATCCATTGTACATCCTTTCATTTTTATTCTAACGATCAATCCTCCGTTGGTTTTAAAACCTCCTTGACGTGAGTCCCGGATCGCAATGTAATCCTACGATAATGGCAACTTTATAAGCCAATTACGCGACCGCGTAACCTGCGTTATCTCGATATTTTCGTGATGGTCAGTTCATGAACGGGATACTGGCTATTATTGCTAATCCGACGTGTCAATTAAAGTCGTTGATAATACAAATCCGTCCAGTTGAATTCATCCAATCTGGCACAGAGAACGCCGACGTAACGCACCGGTGTACTAATTGCGTTACGTAAAAATCGTTAACCTCGTTGCGAACGGTCACGAACGACGGTTGAGAAAGCAATTTTCCAACGATTAAAGGTGAAAATGTAGCGTTAATGCGTATGGTTGTATTATAAACAACGTTGATAAATAACAGATAATAAAATCATCGTGATGAATATCGTGCGTGATGATCACGCTGTCATAAACGGTAATATCTTAATCTTCCGGTCGGCTCTGGTCATCCTTCTCTGCTGGCGTTTATTTATCAGCCTGGTTCCCGTTGATAAAACGCATATTGCAGCCGAGCTTGCCGCGCAATCAGAGAGCGGCCGGGCATAGTATTCACGGCGATGATGTATTAATACTATTATCGGCTGGTGATCACCTGCGGCCCAAACCAACCTGACGTTGTCGTTGTTATATAACGCGCCGCATCGTCCTTCGATCGTTTAATTCGATCCCGGATACTCATCGTTCTATCGCTTTTCTCTTTTTCAATATTCCAGTCAATTCGTAGACCAAGTGGAAAATTGGAAATCCTAAGATTTGTCCTGTTTTTGAATTTATTCTAACGGAGTTGGTAGAATAATCAAAATAATCAGTCAACGAAAATTTTATGTTTCACGATGCAGTTCTGGGAATTTCATTGATAGTAATCTACCCTGTATTATATATTTTTCATATACTTTTTATTTTCATTTCTTTCGTACAAATTTCATATTTTAATCGCCAGTAGTTCTATCGTCAATGTGTCGATATTGCATAACTTTCTCTGAAATGAACGTAATATCTCAATATTAAAAATTAGACAATTTTAAAACATGTTAGCTTTTAGTACTCGGTATGATATTACTACCTTGCGCGTAGTCCACGATTTTTTCGCGAATAAAGTGTTCCAAGAAAGAAAAAAGTACAAACGCAAGTAAGACGCGAGAAGAGGGACAAGGTGAAATAACTAAAAATACGATTTTCATTATTTACAAAATCACGTCGGTGTTAAGCGTTTACAAATTCCTCCTCGGTTACTCGTTAAACTGAAAGAACCACGAATACCCTCGGGAAGACGGTTTTCACTTTTCATGGCCACCCTTCCGGTTGAACTTTCGTTCCATGGACGCGCGCAATAGCTCGCGGATTCAAGTTCATCCGCGTAGTTAGCCTTTGGAGGGTGACGGAAACTCGTCGACGAGGAGTGCGGTGTTGGTGATCGTTAAGAAATCGTCTGGCTGTTTTCTCCCTCGCCGTTAACCGGTGCCGCACCCCGGTTCCGTCCGAATCTTTCAGCCTGTTTTCGCTCGTCCACCCCTCGAGCAGGACGACAGCGTGTCGCCGTCTGGCATTGTGAACGGGGGATAATTATGCCTCATTAACAAATAGCTTTCTTTGATGTGGAAACCACGTGCGCGTTGTGCCAGGAGGGTTCACCGTGGTCGGGGGCGAGACAGCCAGATATTCTAGAAAGGATGGGAAAGGGGTGAAACGAGACAGACAGAGAGAGAGAGAAAGAGAGAGAGAGAGGGAGAGGGAGAGAGAGAAGAAGAAAGCAGGAAGTTGGGGACATAAACAGAAGAGTGGAGAGAGAAAAGGATGCAACGGTGATGGAGTGGCAAAATGAACGGAGATGGAAAAGAGAGGAAGATAGGAAAAAACAGAGAAGAGGGTGAGAAGAAAAAAGAGGAAAGAACGAAGAGGAAAGGGTGGCGTGAAGGGTTGAAGGGAGACAAAGGAAGAGGGAAAGGTAGAGTGTCGACGTTGCGGTCTAAAAAGTACTCGATCGATATTTCGTACACCGTGGCAGAACACAGGCGCAAGCTTCTGTGAGCGTGCGAGCGAATGACGCGGACTGGTTCGCGCGCGCGACAAGCTTTTTGTTTTTTAAGAGAGAAAGCTGCCGCGCGAGAAAGAAATACCATCCGTCGACGAGACACGCGCGTACGGTGTGCAGCCAGACATAGAGAGAAGCAGAGAAGCTGGTGAACATCGAACTTGCAAGCGACGCGGAAGGAACGTCTACGCGATAAAGATTGGAAACCAAATATACATACGTGTGTGTTCGCGACCGGCACGTGTCGTCGATATGTATTTGCGTAGCCTCGCCTCACTGGGAGCACGTTTCTTCCGTTCCCGCGGACTTGCCAGCACATACAAAGGTATTATTTGGAAATTGAATATGCAGTTTGTAAATCGGTCTCGGGAGCGGAAGGCGCTATCCGCCAAAGAAATCTTGCGGAGCTACGAACGCCTCGATGAAATATGAATTTCCTGCCACGAGGGAGGGGATATTCACTGGGTGGAATAAAATGGACATAGGTTTTTTGGAGGGAACATCCGGTACACCGTTGGATCTGTTATTCTTCTTCTTCTCTCCGAGACTGGAGTTGAACGACTGGTTTTCGTTATCCGAATATTTGAAAATTGAACTGGCGATAGATTTTTATTCCATAGAAATAAATTAAAAGCGTTCTCGGCAGTGAGATGTACCATCGAAGAAACTCGTTTAAATCTGAAAATGAAATTTCTAAACCAAAACTGATTCGATTTAATATATCAGTCTGAGTGATTAATAAACGGATATTTATGCAAATTCGTGCTTCTATCAAGGCGGATAGAGAGATGGGATCCAAGCAGAAATTTGTTTTGCTTAACATATGTTAGGATAGATGGTAAACTTTGCGCGTTTCGTATATACTTTTACGTTTTTCAATTTCCTATAAACGCATAAAAATCCACGGTATAGAGATTAATCGTGGAAGTTCGATGGGAAAAAGTGAAAGCAATAAGACGTAGTTTATAATTCGCCGCTCATAATGACTGTCGCCATTATCATGAACACAAATCGTACGACTGGTAATGATGTGTCCGACATTTTCTTGCGTGATTTTCCTCTGTGCTTCGTCGAGATTTCATCCGGCCCATATTTCACGCAGCTCGACATGTTAATACAAAAAGTTCCTGCTGCGAAAGAAATCCTTCATCTGGAGAGAAAACCTTTCATCAGGATAAATTGCACGCAACACTTCCCATGTCTAGAACAATACGTTGATACTTGTAGCGTTTTCGATGTAAAAATAAACTGGTGAACGTCACGGAAACGATAAAATGCTCCATTAATTCTCTCTACTTGTTTTCAAAAAATTCGCAAAAATTTGAGAGAGACGTCCGGTTACTACACTTACATTAAATCCTTAATTGTTCTCTGGAATATCACACACGCGTATACAATGCAAATATTCATGCATTATTTATGTTTATGCAACTTTATGCTTTTATAAACATAAACTAAAGAAATAGACTTTAAATGGCAATTTGTTTCGCTCTTTAAATATTCCAAGGAATACTTTACTTGGAAAATTTTCTACATTTTTATATATTTCAATTTTTCTCAAACGTCTCTAGTATAACTAATGTAAGAAAGTATTTAAAATTCCATCGTCGTTTAATCGTAGCTCCGAGTGATACAGCTACTGTCTATTACAGTGTAGCAAATGTAACATACTAATTAGCTTTAATATTCTATCGCTATCAACTCGGTCCCAGGATATTATGCATAAAGTTCTCGTTTAATCGGATAACATTCTAATATAACGATTCTAAGTATCAAAACATTGCGTATCATTGAATCGTAGCCAACGGTGTTCACATGTGCCCATTTACCTTTTACGTAACCATTTCCGCAATCTATGCTTCGTAATGGAAGACATCATGAGAAACTTTCCGATGCCCGTGTAGATAATTCCATTATTCTCACGGTCGTTCGATAGAAAACAATTTCTGCACGCGAATCGACCAGTCATTCTGTACATGGTCGAGTAATCTACAATTCTAACGTCTCACTTGGAATAGTTGGACGTTTCGCCCGGAGCCTCGATATTTATTTTGATCGGCCACTTATTACGTTCTCGTTGTTCCATGTTTCCACGTGTCTTTTCAGTCGATGATTCGATGTTAAAACAACGCGAAATTTCACCAAACTTTCGATAGTCAATTCGTTCATGGAGTAACGCCCCTTATTACGTATGGAGTCCATAAATTATTCATCGATGGTTACGGTCGCTGTCAATTGCGATGCGTCTAGACAACGTGCATTTAAGAGTAATAGCCGCTGTGCCTTTCGAACCGGATGTTATTGCAGCCGGCTCTGTGCGTGCCACGATTTTAAATTCAATTTGGAGAATTAGGAATTCGGCGAATTTTCATTCACGTTTGGCGCAATTAAAAATCACAGCGGTGATTGCATTAACCGATAAAATATTAAATGAGAATCGAATGAGAAGTAAGAATGGAATTTAGATCGTCGAGCGATGCTAATTTTAATAATCGTCCTTGTTCACTTCTGTCGTTGAATAGCCTTATCTTAATCTTCCTAAAGTACCAGCTGAGACAAAAATAGCTAGAGAATATAATACCTCGCAACGATTAATTCAACATTAAATTAATTCAACTTAAAACTCATCGGATCTTTCTTCGTTATTACAAATCCAGAGATATAAAAAGAATTTCGAGATCTCAACAATTCTCGTTCCCAATAATCAAACCAATAAACAAACCAACATGTCGCATCTCTAAATTCTAAAAACTAATTGAACCAGTGCCCACCTCGAAACGAACAAACTGCTCAACAACATCGAAGTATCATCGAAATATACGATCGAGTTCAAAAACACATTCGATCGAATCGAGAGATCGAGCAAAGAGATCAAACACCGCGAAGGTCTGTCTGGAAGGTGTGGTGGACCGTTGAACGGTGCCAAAAACGCGTATGATCCCGAGAATCGTTTGCTCGCGACGGCGTCCCTTTATATCAACTTCTCTTCTCCTTATCTCGGCGCGTTGTCCATCGGCCGCAGCGGGAGAGCAATAGCGCGCAAGGACGAAGGGCAGAGCGAGTCGCGCTCCGGCGATCCGTGTATCCCTTTTATGCGGAACGAGTAAAGTTGTCCGGCGCCTTTGTCCGCCTACGTCAGCTGTCCGCCGGCCGTTTGTTCCGGGATAAATAAAAAGCGGTCTGCTCGCGAAACGATGAAGCGGCGCCCGGCGCAAGAAGATGATCGTTTGTTCCGGTGACAATGGCGCGCAGGACCAGTTCCCCGGGAAACGTGAAAAACGACCGACGACTGTTGGCCAGAAGAACGACTGTATTTTTGGATACGTTCGTACGCTTTATGTTACTGTGCTGACCGTTGCTCACTGAATCTGATGTATTGAGAACAGCGCGGGGTAAAAGGAAAATAGCGTAGGTGGTTGCGGTTAGAAGTTTTATGCGTAAAGTACGAGTTTAGATCGATTCGAGTTAGGTTAGATAACAAGGATGGAGATAAAGTGTCGTTAACTCTGCTACGTTCTGTCAGTCGATTATCGATCGATTCTGTTTGTCTATGGTCAGGAAGTTTCTTAAAAGAGGCAACAAATACGTGTAATTTAAACTTGCACCTTAAACTGTATAAAAATTCGTGTATAGCGTTTTATAATAATTTTCATCGCTTTCAACGATCTTCAGCCCTCGTGTTGAATAAGACGTTTAGACGAGAAGGTGGAAGATCGATATTTCAAACGTCAGTTAACTCAACGTTTATCTGAACTACTCCAAACGTTCGTCGAACCGACGAAGAACACTTTGACGGTGGAAGATTCATCGAAGCGGTATTCATAGCTCTCGACAAAGAAAACCGCAATTGCAAGGCACGTGACTGAAAGAGCATCTTGCTGATCCGAATGGTCTTCGAATTCCATTTGGCCAACCTCGTGTCCAGACGATACACGCGAAATTGCGTCGTTATCGAGTGCCACCATATCCGAAACGAGGGTTACTTTTACCGCGAAATAGTTCGCTTTATCTGCAATCTATCCGACTATCACGTGCACCGAGCAGACTATTGGACAAGGAAAACGTGGAAAACTCGCCGAGGACGTTTCCTTGCACGTACGGAACCGAGAAATCCGACACCGTTGTAACATACACGACACGTACATACGCACAGACACTCGATAGGTAGCGAGGTACCCGCAGATACTCGAGACTGGCCCGGCAGAAGGGAAAAAGAGGCTGTACGCCAGCCCCTTTTTCCATTTTGCGGCTTTCCGCGTTCGCACGGATATTAATCGTGAAACAACCGACCACGACTGCGAAGAATCAGAAGACGTAGGCGAGGACGACGAAGAATCGCGACTAAATTGGATATTCGGATGCATTTTTACGGGAAATTCGAGGGTGTAAAAAATGCACGGAATGCTCGTAACACGCGAAAGTATATATAATATACAGAGTAGACGATTGATTATTAGACTGTAGATTTTTATGCAAATATAAGATGCAAAAGGTGGACAGAATGCATATAATATTCAAAAATATTCAAGAATATATAAAATATCCAAAGTAGAGTACTCGTTGTAACCTTTAATAAGTGAAATGAATCTCAACATTCTATTTCCTTAGTCGTGCCCATAAGTTTATGAATTTGCATGAAAATCCCCGACCTATTGATTATCATCTTTGATAGATGAAACGAGTCTCTGTTTAATTATGCTTCGTATCTTGACTTATATTCGCAAAAATACGAATCGGCGTAAGTGTCCAAGGTTTAGTCGTGACCCTCGAGGATTTTTCCCAATCGCACGGTGGCAGCGTTATCGATCGACGTGCTTCGAAGTATCGCTATAATCGACTAGGTTGCTGCGTTGCTCCTTCTTCGAGGTTTCCTATTAATTCGACAAGCAAAGCAGCGAAATCCCTTCTGATTCTCGCGGTGGTTGAACTTGATTCGCATCCAGCGTGGTCTCTCGGTGTACGAGGTCTCCGCGGGGACGCCGAGGATTCCGTTGGATGGACAGAAAGAGAAGTGGATAGGAGGAACGAGAGAGACACGGGTTAAGCTCGTCGTCGAGGCTCGCCTCCCATGAGAAATCATTGCTGGCTGCGAATACGCGCAGCTCGTCAACTCATTGCCCTGCAATCCCTGGATGAATGACCGTGACAAAACCGTAAACGACCGTAATTGCGTTACAGTACATCCCCTGTGAGCTCTGGAGGTAGGAGCGGAAAAGAAGCAAGTAAGACGTAGCCCCGGTGAGAGGCTCGATGATGATGCTGGTATAATTGACGATCGTTCGCTTCGATGACGAACACTGGATTTCGTTTTTAGCGAAAAGAAACGCGATATATCGTTGGTATTGTTTATAGTAGGATTTTTGTGGAGATCGTAAATTAATTTTTAGCGATCTAGAGCCGAATCGAATGTTCTTTAAAATTCGTGTAACGACCCGTTAATTACAAATTTTCATGCACCGATGTGAAAAATTGAGAATTCTGAAAGCGTAATCCGAAAATACAAATTTCCCTCTCTTTTCGTTTGAATTATCATATCATTTAGATAATACGTTTAACGCTACTGATGCATATATCGCGTCCACTCAATTATGGTAATGCCGCTGACAAAGCGTGTTATTTTCGACAAAATAAGTTAGAGAAACGAGCAAACCGTTGCCAGTATGTCGAGACAAACGTTATTACGTAAAATAATGACATCTCGAGAGAAAAAAGTAATTCCAGCGATCGATAATTTCGCATTTTACCGGCAACCAATTGCGTTAAGATAGATATAATTATCAGACCGTTCGATTCAGATGTGCCTGTTTTAAAATTGAATATCCTGCTTAATATCTCGTAAAATGTCGTGTTAACACTGGGACTACCGAAGTAGCCGAAATGATCAATTCCTGCTTTCGTAGCAATTTTACAAATTTACAACGATACGGTTTCAGAGATATGAATGGCTTTTTGTGAAATATGGAAAGTGGTGAAAATACTCGATTCGTGATCTTGCATAGAAATTTCAGATTTACAACGATGGAGAGGATTTGAATGGCCTTTTTGTAAAATGCACAAAGTGGCCAAAATTTCCAATTCGTGGTCTTTCATAGAAATTTTATAGATTTTCGGCTGTCCGTTTTTTCAGAGATTTGAATAACTTTCTGTACGATATGTGGATGAAAGTTCTTTCTTTTCGCTTTAATTGCTTTGGTATAAGCCGCATAGCTTAGTCGTCGACAGTTCTAACGTTAAGCACACGAGTAACGTTATTTTCCATTGTTAGACTTTAACGCGAGACCGTAATCGTGATTGACGTAGATGGATCGTTGCTTTTCGGATGTTCGTATACGATGTAACACGAAACACCGTTCGCTAGACTCGTCACCGCAGCATCGACGCGGATCTTCCTTCTTTTGTAACAGTTTCGCGACCGCAAACGTGACAGGTTCCCGTGGATTGAATCCGTGCAGGCAACAGCGAATGTCGCCTGTCTCTTGGAGCGTTTCCAATCCAACGGAGATCCATCTGTGTGTTGTTAAAGTCCTACAGAAGTGTTTTGATCCTTTCGAAACCTGAAATTGCCGAGACTCTTTGCTAAAACAGCCGCGGGAGATCGTTTGAAAAACACCGCTATAAAACTAAAACGAAACCTCTTAAAACTAAGGCTGTGGACATTTCGACTCGACGAACCGAGCTTTATAGCCGACAGTCATTATCGAACATGGGGTTTTAAAGCGTTGAAACCTATGGAAGAGCGAAATCGTATTGTTCGTCGATCTGTTTGTACTAATCGCTGTAAATGTTGATTCTACCTTATAATTCTTCCTGCGAAATTCGTTAATGGCAAATTTCGTTCATTGAAAATCACGTTCTTCTTTGAAATTATTAAATCCACGTTATTATTTCTAAATTTCGCGGTAGTATTTTCTTAAAACGTACTATCCAAGCGAATTTCGATGTGCCATTAAATCGAGAAAATTGAATAGCGATACTGAAAGCAGCTTTTAGACAAATCTCTACCTTTCAATAAGGAACACGGTCTTCTTTGGAATCGCTAAATACCACACCAGTTTTCCCTACTTCGCAGTAATATTTTATAAAAAATCATTAAACCGTAGATTTCGATCGACTGACTATAAAACTGAAAGATACTTGAAATACAGTTTGTAGAAAATCTATATTTCCCAAGGACCCGTTTTTCTTTACAATCGCTAAATATCACGCAACATCTACGATATTTCAATAACCAAAGATACACAGGGACGTTAGCCAATCTGATCCATCGAATATACCACGCGAGGCCGAAAAATCCAATTGAACGTCGACCGCGAATCGGCAAATATCGTGTCGGCACGGTATTCACCTTCCTTCGAATGGAAACGAAGTTCTGGTATTCATTAGAAAACCAGTCAAACGTAGCTATAAATTAACGAGCTACCGCCGTTGAGGCCGGAGGCGCGCGGTGTACAACGAAAAAGCGATCCGCAACAAATTGTAACGGTTGGAAACGCTCGGGTCTGGCCGGTCGTCTGGCTGGCTCGCACGACCGTAGATCTCTCCTTTAAAAGAATCCCGCGTGGGCCGCGATGAATTATGGCAAGCGAAAAATCCAAGTTCCTCTCCTCCTCCCTTCGTTGGCTGCGTTGGTCGGTCGAATGCGCGAAACAAACGTTCCATTATAACAAAAGCCATTGTACGCGGGGCCCCGGGACCGTACTATAGTAATCGTTTTACGATAGAGCACCGGTCAGTGTACCGAGGTTGCCTGTCCGACCGCGAGACTGGCAATATATTCTCGTTCCAATAAGCGACCACGTCGGGAAACGAGGAAGAGAGAAAGAGGAAAGTCGCGAAGAAAAAGCGCGTTAGGGTCACCACTGGATTCTAAGGTAAGAGGGGCGTTGCTGACCTTGGATCATTCCCTGAAATGCGTTGAACGTTCCTTCAGAGTCGTAACGAGCCGAGAGATTTGTGGGTGAGAAATTGATTTGATGGCAGAAGGTGTTTTTAGGGGATGTGGACGACCTCGAAGATGATTTGGATGTGTTTCGAACTGACGCTTATTATATTTTATATTCCTATGGTTTTCATAGTTTATGGAAATGGTTGTTTAAGTTTAAAGAAAATGTAAGATAAATATATATGTATATATAGGTAATAAATTAGTGTAATAGGAGGATTAATAGGGTACGATAGAGTAATTCGTGAAAATGGCTCGAGGAGCTACCTTTTAATATTCTTGGAAATTTAATAAATCCATACAAGCTAGTGTTATTTATTCTCAAAGAAAATTACGTAAAAAACATTCAAGAGATAACCAAGGAAGATAAGGCGCGTTATAAGCTAGCATACCGTAGGAACAAAATATTAATATAGACTGTAATTTCATTGCTTACTATCATCCTTTGAATACGTAACTAATTTCAAACAACCTATAATTTCGCCTGCGTGAAAGTATTCGAGAAGCGAGAGAAGGATTGAACGGAGGGCAACGTCGAGCAATCTGTAATTATAACAAGTAGCAGGCAACACCTTCCATTTAACGGGACAGACAGTCTACTACGTCTCCAGTAAATAAGCGTCCAGCGAAGTCCTGTATACGAACAAATACGCTCGGATTATAAAATTAACTATGGAAAGAAAAACAGATAAGTATCGCTGGAGACTCGTGTCGTAAACCTGACGAGTTGTAACAACGCGTGAGACGTGTGCAATACGCAGCTGGCAGCTTAGGACCCAGACAGCAAATTGCAAATCAGACAGACAGTTTTTAACGAGGCAACCAACAGCGTTTTCTGGAACGACACAATGCTTTAAAACATCGATTGCATAATTTCGATCGGTATTCATGGGTAGCAGGATTCATCACGACGACACGCGTGATACAATTATCGGTCTGAATTCGAGGCCAACCCTCCTCTATTTTTTTTCTTTTTTTTTTTTGAAGACAAGCCGGCATATTGCTTACCCCGTCGATTCGCCCTTCTCGATAGGGGGAGTATTTCGTACTTTTGTTCGGTTACAGACCCGTGGGAATCATTAGACCAGCTCGGCTATCAGTGATATTACCGCCGATCGACGAATGATAGACTGATTAGTCTAAATCCGACCCTGATTTTTTAAACAAGTTGCTTTATTAAAGCGTTAACCGAGGAAGGCGAGTTTTATTTCTGTGAAGTATATAATATCGAAGTATTATATTATATTTACACGTGGGATCGCGTGGAAATTAAATCCATGAAGATACAATTTAGACCTCGTGCGTGTTGATGGACTCGTTAATTTAGTTAGGCGTCTGTGCGTGTATACGTGTATTTAATATATATAAACGTCACCTATTTTTGCGTAAGTATGTCACGGCTAGAATCAACTTAATTGATATTGAAATTAATCTTTATTAACTTCGTGATCATCGATGTTTGTCGTTAAGGGATGATTCGATTAATAGGGCAAAATATGTTAAAGAACGTGATTGTATAGAATGTATAGTATCTAAAAAACAGAAGTATGTAGCTCTTTGCTTTTATTATTCTATATTTATTATCCATTTTTTATCCTTGGAATCCCCAGTTTGACTGGCGAAGATTTTCTACTAATCTAATTGAACTCGGATCATGTTATTCGCTTATCGAAATTCTAAATTCGGATTTAAATGAATTATTGCCGCGCTGTTAATATCATTGAAATTGTAGCAATCAATTTTGTTTAACGGTTCGACGAATTTCATAGATGACACTGTCTTCCCGTCTTTTGCATATAATTTAATTTTACTTAATGGTAACGGGGCTATACTAATTTTCATCTTCCTCTCTCGTTCCTATAAGTTGATTTTCCTTGATGGTTTCACAAATTTCCAAAGCGACATCTTCAACCGTGACGCCATTAAACGACGTTGAATACGAAATGTGCTAGAATAGAGCAGACAAACACACACACACACCGAGTCCAGACAACGATCATGAAAAATTAACGCAACAGTTCGCTTGTATTTCTCAACGCGCACCTGTATCTTTTATCGATTCGCTGTAATCTGTCGTAATTCTTCGATTTGTTATTTTATGATCCCGTTATGCGAATTTCTCTTTAACCAGAAAGATCTTCGAAATTTCACAAATCCGTGAATCCTCAAACTCAACTACCATAGATTTACAATTCGTAGAATTCTATAAGCCGTGAAATTCAATGGATCTATGAATCCCCACGGTCCACGAACTTAGGAATTTAAAAACTCCAGGTATCTGCTAATTCTCTGTTTCACGAATCAAGGAATTGTTAAATTCCACGAATCAAGGAATTGTTAAATTCCACGAATCCACAAATTCTCCAGTTCCGCGTCGTGCAATAATCGCACCACCTGTTAAGAGATAATCGCTTATATTCCTTCCGCAACTGCGGTTCATAATGTTTAAGTAAAGCTACACAATCAGGATGGATCGCGTGCGGGGAAAAATAGGAGAAGCAAGCGGATAAATTGTCTACGTTGTCGGTGAAAGGGAGCGACGTGGTATTTGTCGAAATTAAATCAATACCCCGCCGCGGGTGTAACGATACGTATGCGGGTAACGAGCGGTATGGTTCCCGCGTGGATTTCGCGGTGAAAAATCAACGAATCCGAACGGCGTAGCTTTAAACGTGTGTAAACGGGTGTAAATCAATGAACGAAAAATCGTCCGGTTCTACAGCCTTCGAAAAGCTCGCCCTTATTTGCATAAAAATTGATTTAGACCTGGCTCTCCGTTGAATTTAATATATAAAAGAACAAAAGGAAAGAAGAAAATTGGAGAAAAAGGAACACAAAGGGAAAGAGACGAACAGAGAGAGGTTTGGGGCAAATGCATCCCCTATATTGTATTCTGGATTTCGTTACTCGAGTTTCACACACGCTACCACATCGATCGATATTCACTTTCGTTTAACGATCGCGTCCCGCGTATATCTGTCTATGCAAACGCGTCGCTTGAAAATCCGTAATATACGAATGCCAGTGTGTAACGTAGTCGTGACGGAGAAACGTTTTATCGCGGCCATATCCTCCAGAGAAAAGATAAACGCGAACTGTACCAGTTGAATTTTCACGCTGGATCGGTAAACGTCAGGGATGTGCCTATCCTTACGGTGAAATGAAATTTAGAGGTTGGAAAACGAAGCTTTTGGACGTATTAATAAAAATCAGGATCGCGAATGGCTTTGATTTTTGGCCGTTAGAATCGTTTTATCAAGAGACAAAGCAGATTTTTATTGGTCACAGATAACAGAAATTCTTTGAGATCAAATTGCATTTACAGCAATGTAATTGGATTCTGTTGTAACATTTCAACGAGACGAAAGTTCATGAGAATGTTAGGTATTTTTCAGGTAGAACAGAGAAAGAAGATCAATCAGGCAGCGATATTCAAATGGTGTGCGATTGAATAATTGGATGCTCTTTGTGGAACATCGGCGTTTTTGATACGGTAGACGATTTTGCAAATAGCTCGTCGAGCTTTTGATCATTCGTGCTGCCCACCGTTGTAATTATGCAATTATTTAACGTTTATAAGTTCCTCTTCGTTATTTATTGTACAACGTATTCTTTTTCTTTCCTGCAAACGATTACTAAAATAATATCGAGTATTTTTTTTTATCTAAGAGCTCGAAGAGATGTTATTGTCCGAAGTGAACGAAGAAAAAATTAATAAAGTCGTGGTATAACAGTGTGGTAAATTATTTGAAAAACAGGCGCCATTATTCTCTCGATCTCGTCGTCTCGGGCAACATTCTTCGCCGTTTCTGAAGCTCCTGGGAGCAAAATTTCCTTCAAGCTTGAAGATGACTAAACACATTCTTCTCTGGTATCACGGCGACAGAACTCGTTCGTTTCACCAGGTTCTCTTCCCGACTCTTTCACTGAACACGTTCTCAGTGATTCCAGGGACATCGTACGTAATACCGTCACAGACCAGCTCGTGGGACCGTGTACCAATTTTTTAAGAAAATTGACTTCACGCCTCGGCTTTGTAGCCCTAGTACATGGGATTCTGCTTCAAAGCGAAAGGGACTGGTGTTTCATCAAAAAAACGTATTTTTCATACGGTCTCTGAATTAAACTGCCGACCTACGATAACACTGTCGATACAATTTCTTAAGAAAGTATACTAGAAATTTAAAAATGAATTCCCTGCTTTATATAAATTGTAGGAGTGTTGAACAGCAAACAAGATTTTTCTTGTTACAGAAAAGATTATAACTCCTGCTCGACGCTATTCAATTTTCTGCAACTGTTTTTCCTTTGACTGTTCCACGGCTCTTCTCTGGTTCTCTCAACTGTTCCAACATTTACGCAGAACTCTCTCGCTTCTTATTCATACTCCACCCCTATAAATATCATACGTATAATACAAATTTTTACTATTCTTATAAACCTCACACACGCGATATTTTTGCAAGTCTCTGTATACGTACATTCTCTGAATAACTCGCTTCCTATATAAACTACGAACATTCGCTCCATTCTCGATCATTCGGTCACCCGCACGAGCTCTCACTTCCTCGATAGCGAAAAAAGTTCCCTTCAACTTGTCGGTATATTTCATTCAAAAATTCTTAACTCTGCCAACCAACTACAAATTCTCGCTATTTCCCCATACATGCATGGCTGCAGGCCACACAGTTTTATCAGAGAAATTACCCGCCTTCACGGTGAGAGTAGAGACGAGGTTCGGAAAAACGAACATGAGAAGAAACAGAGTTGCACGCGGCGAGATACGCGTCCCGGAAGCGTCGTTAACATCGTCGGGAATAGGATGGCGCGAACATGGTGGGGCCGGTCGAAGGATCCAGTCGTTCACTGAGCATCGTCACGCTCCATTTACCGCTGGTACACGTTACATGCATGTAGGTACACGTAGAGAAGAAGAGTCGGACCCGACCAGGGCGTAGCCGGCAGCTACCGTGGCGAAGACTCGTCTAGCTGCCTCCGAAATACATAAATTCGAGGTACAAAGGAAGATACACGAGCGACGTGTAACTTGTTACCCCGTTGGAATAAGGAGGGAACCGAAACGGGGCCGCGATGAGGGAAGAAAGACAGAGACTGACTAGTGAAATGGCGTAGAAAGCTAGATGAGTAGAGGGACAGAGCTCGATGGAAATGCAAAGAGGAACCAACTCGCCAAAGAGTGTTTTGAGACCAAATAAGACCGAGAAAATCACAGCTTCCCGAGGGAATAGCGGGACACCGTTTCGAGACGATCTCTCGAGATGCGTCTACGTTTTCGAACCTTTTCGCCTGTATATACGCTACCACTTCAAGGATTATAACTTGATATTTAATCTTGGCATGGGTTTTGAACGAGGGTCGTTTGTTCGTGTAACGAATATTTTACGGTGACGAAGGTCGCGTCCCCTCGAGGGACAGGACACGGGGAGAACTGGAGAGGAGACTGTGTAGTGGATGCTAGGTGCCGAATAGCGAGGAAATGGCTCTTCAAGTTCAGAGAAACTTTCCTGCTGTCGCGCGTTAAAAGTAGCTCCGCTTGAGTGTGGTGCATGGCAATGGTCCTTTCGAAGGCGAACTCGATGGTGTCTGCTTGGGTTCCATTTGTAAGGAGAAGGTAAAGCGTCATCATCGATGTATTTGGTTTAACAAGATACGTATGTTGCCAGAGTCTGACTAGGACAGGGGTGATTCTACTTTCGTAGATTGTTCTCAGCTCGCTTTTAGTGCAGGAGATACAAACTTTTCGGACTTAGTGATACAATTTAGTAGTTCGTGTAATAAGAATCTACACATTTTTCCACCGGGGTAATTTTTCCAGAGAGCAGAAGCTCACTTAATAAAGCTGCAAAATTTCGTTCGAATGAATGGTGTGTTTTGGATTTTAGGTATCGTTGAAAATATTCTGGTCAGTTTCTCGATTCAACAGAGTCGCGATCAAATCTTCGCGTAATTTTGTAACATCCTAAATTCATCGTTCTATACTAGTATTCCTACTCTAACCATCCTTCTCTCTCATTCCTGTAGAGGAAACCTTATTTGTGCCATCAAACGCGACGTCGATCGCTCCATCTCTTATCTCCTCCAGGCACTTTTACTTACAATTTTTCCACCTCGTACTAGGTTAACCTTACGAAAGAAGAAAAAGGATCTAACAAACAGGTGCACAACCGTGCATGCTTCGTGCTCGATACGTTGCGTTCCGATCCACGTGCATTTTAACGTCACCCTTTCTCCTTGGCGAGATGTGGCGGTGGATAAACAGGTGGACGGGAGGGAGGCGTCCTCCGGTGTAACAAATATGTCGCGTCAGCCTGTCCCCACGTCCCGACATTGTCCATTAGCTACGCGCACGAAGCTCGCCGCCTGCGAGTCCCTCGAATGAAGCGTCCCTGGAACGTGACGTAATGAGGTAATACTTAAATTACGTCCACGTGCTGTGGCAGTATCGACAGACACACAGAGCAGAGTCTTTGGCATGGAAAGCCGTTGGAGGATAGGCAGAACTAGGCCGCAAACAATGGCCCTACCTCTCGTTAACGACGCCAGACCGGCGTCGGCTGCAGCATCATCTAGCATAGTCCGGCCTGCACTGCGGCGAGTCTCTCGGTGTGCGTGCCGCGACTATCGAGTGTCCGACGCGATATCGGAACAAGTTGCATCTCGAAGAAACAGCGATTCGCCAACTGTGTTTTTGTGAAAAATGACTGTTACGGAATTGAGGAGTGTTACGCGAGTGATTTAAAAATCAGAAATAGTAACTACACGAATGAGTTGGTACTATGCGAAGATGAAAGCAAGTCTCGTGAGATGGCACAACGACAAGGATAGTAGTATTGCCCTTTGTCGCTCAGCGTTACACGTTGCTATATCGTCGTATTCGTATACGTGACATTTTCGGCTAATACGCGTACTTATGTTTGCTATTGCGTTCAGTCTATCAGAAGCAATCAATCGGAGCCGCATTCCTCTTAGGAAGTTTTTTTTTCAGCTATACCTACTATACATCCGGTGCAAGGTACTGCAAAAACACATTCAGCAACTTCTCTTTTATCTCCCTACCGTACTTTCGGTGCAACGTACTACAAAAACACTTGCAGGAACTTCTTTTTAGCTCCCTGCTATACTTCCAGTGCAAGGTACTAGAAAAACATGTACCAAAAAAGAGAGGAAATAGAAGATAAAAATAGGCAGGAGCAAAGAAAGAAGTCAAGCCATGGAGGTGGAAAAAATTCCAGGCATTAAATATTACGTATTGGCTGTGGTGCACGTTAATCCGCGGGATTTACGGAGATGAACCTGATGACAGCTTCCCGTGGAACGTGTCCCAGCGCAGCAAGCGGAACGTTTCAAGCGGAATCCTCGAAACGCTTCCGTCCGCGTTCTATTGGTACAGGTAACGGCTCTTCCGCGAGTTGGTTGAATCGCACGCGGCTTCGTCATTTTCCCCTGTTTAATATGCGATGACGCGCCGCCAACCAACCACTAACTCGCAGCGCGAAGTAGACGCGGTTCGTAACGTGTCAGCCGAGCCACATGGCGAAACGAAACGTTATTATTCCGTGCCATTCGTCTCCCATCGACACGACGTTCGAATTATTTCCTTGGGAACGAGGAGCACCTGTAACTGAAACAATGACGGCGCTCGTGAACCGAAACGAATAAATATCGCGATTATGAAGGTTTTTATTTTAAAATTGAGACGTTTCGCAATTGCGATTTTTATTGCCATTTTTATGGAAATATTTTACTGCGCGAGAATTCATGCGCAATAATTTACTAAGGAATAATGTTAGTGAATTGACGATTTACGGATTGTAGTCCATAGACTTCTTCTCAATAATTTTACAGTTTCGCGTTGACTAGCATAGTAAGATGATTTTTCATTCGTACAAGTTTTATTGTAAAAAATTACATGTGGTTAATCGTCATGCCTATTGGTGTCATAGAAGAAAATTTATTACTACTAGTAATTTGTCACTCGTGACTTAAAAATTCGTAACTTAAAATTACGCTCATTGTATTAGTTTAATCGTGGGGAGTATGGTTTTATAATTTTAATGTTCTATTTCTGTATAATTTTTATTAATAAATTGAAGCGCTTGGATATTTAATTATTTCGGAAGACGTTAAAGTTTCCATTCGATGTATCTATTTTGTAAATGTAGAGTATGAGGGACGTAATGAGATTCACAGTTGTGTTATTCAGAATCCAACGTTGAAGCAAACGGGTTTAGTATACTAGTCGCTTTGATTCTAGGGCTTATTCATAATTGCTATTGCAAGTATTCGTTTTAATTTGCTAACTAAACCGATTTACCAAGCGTCTACCTTCTATTCGCGTTCCATGCGAGTGTATTTTCTAGTTTACTTGTTTATCAGTGGAAACACTCGGGAGTATACTTATTGACATAAAGAAACAAGTGACTTCGTGTGCAGGAATCCTCTTATCGTGTCGCGTGTTTAAAATAATTGCTATTAAAACAGTTGCCTTTAATTGAATTCCTAATTTTCTCACTGAAAGCTTATTGCTCCTACCACTTGCTTTACTAGCTTTTCCTATATTCAGATTTTATAGCCACGTTTATCCCCTTCCTTTTATCAGACTCGGACCATAATTTTTCACAAATTTCAAAAAGTATTACCTTGAAAAGAGTCTGAGTAATTTTCGTGATCTCGGCACGGAACCGAAAAATCTCATGGCCTGAGGCAGGTGATAAAAGAAAGACGTGAATTATCAGCGTGTTTACAGTTTAAAAAATCGAGTCATTTAATTAAAGAGTTAAAGAAAGTTAAAGGAGTTTTTCAATTTGAGTTTTCAAAAGGAGTTTACATGTAATATTATGTAATGTTTATTTTCTTTGTAGATATAAAGGGAAGGAAATTCTGTAAGCGTCATTATAATTATCAACTCAAACGTAGCTAATATTAAAAAAACCAGGACTCTAATTTCCTGACGTAATTAACTCGATTCAAAATGTTGTCTTACGTGCCCCTTTTCCAGGAAGCTGCTTCTCTATATTCGCATTTTCAATCTGATATATGAATCTGACTCCCAAGAAATTCAAAGGAATCTAGCCTGAAAAAAGCCAAGAATGTTAAATAATCTCCGCCATCTCGGCATGAATCTGAAAGAAATCTACAGACCCCAGACGAGCGACGAAAGAAACAGAAAAATCGTGGCGCCCTGTTGTTCCGAAGGTCTCGAAACCGCATAATAAAGCCTCGCAAGTAATACATCTTGCCGGAGAACTGTCCGTATAACGTGGCGAACTATTAAGGTATTCCAGACAAGTATTCACCGCGATGTAGCGCGTGTGTTTTAATTAATGACGGCCCATACATGACCGCGTATAATTTCGCCCTCCTGGTTCTACTGCCACGAGAGAGAGAGAGAGAGAGAGAGAGAGAGGGAGAGAGAGTCTCTAAGTATTGGTGTACACTCCAGTCGGATTACAGGCAACATCGATAGTCGATTAAGTTTAAGTCGACCAACCTACACCGCACCTAACGCTTTCACAGCCACTGTGTTCACCCTGTGGCCGTGTAATTACGCGGCGCGATCCTTATACGACGCGTGCAACGGCACAGAAGTCTAGAGAGAGAATAATCGGCGATCCTCGATAAGAAAGGCATCAAGCGAAATGGCAGAGGAGAAGGGAGAAGGGCTGGAAGGACTATAGTGCGACTAGAGAAGCAGTCCGGCGAGCTCGACTAATTAGCGGGAATAATTAGAGGTCGATCTGGTACCGTGGAAATTTTCCGTTCGGTCTGTAATCCTTTCCGGATCGACGTGCAACCGCGATATCTCTGTCTCGAGTCGGTTAATTATCGCGAGTAGCTACCGAATACTTGGGTGTAAACGGTTTGCAGACATCGATGCTGGATTTCCCTGAGATATTGTGGGAGGAATGATCGGCAATCGACGCATGTTTATGCCAGAGTATCGGTAGCAAGTGAAAAGCAATTCGAAGAATGCACGTGGCAAGGATGTTTAACGTGCACGTGAAATCTTTGATCTTTTCAAGACGGGGATTTTCCCTTGGTGATGGGAGTATAATAATATAGTAATACAGACTATGATACGCTCGAGTATGCTCACTCGAGAATATATATAGTTTAACTGTAATTTCTTCGATGGAATAATTCCGCTGGTGTAGTTCCATTCGTAATAGGTGAAATCTATTAATATCTTTGTAAGTTAACTTGGTTCGGATTGTTCCATTAGTTTCTAATGATTAAGAATGCAGAATTCTAAGAGGGCATATATACATAAAGAAACGGAGCTCTATTATTATTATTATACTATCCGTTTTTATTTCCTACTTATAGTTTTATCAGTTTATTTTGTATTTGACGAGTAAAAACCTGCAATTCGACATCTCCGCAATATTTATTCGATTTCTTTCTTTATTTTTGTTCTCACGATTTCTTTCTCCTACCTTCTTTTCTATCTGATTTGCTTCTTACTTTTGGCGACACGAAATCGATAGAAGCAATCGGGAATATCCGGCACTTCATCAAAATTCCATATTCGCGAGAATCAGTCGGCGGCGGCCACCTTGAACCCTCACTTACACACACTTGGAGGAGTATGCACATAACCGTGTACGAAGGTAGCAGTGTACAGGGAATGGCACTTCACCTAGACGTTTTATTTATACGCGGTTTCTTCCTTGGGCTTATTTCCTCGAGAATTCGTCGGGATAAAAGAACGCGTGAAAGAAAAGGCTGCTGTCGAAAATAGGCGCCAGCCATCGTTCGATGACTCGTAAATTAGAGCTTGTTCGCTCCGAGTTGACTGGCTTTGACGAGAGGCCAAGTTTCCCTATTTGCTTCGACGTGCCTAATGGAAATTATTGGAATTCCATTCGATACAAACATTCTTAGAATGTACATTAATTCCTCTCTTTGAATTGTACAGCGGAATTCGTCTCGTCGAGTTTACGGGAATCGGATGAATTCCAGTTAGTTTGCTACGGGCCACGGGGTGTTGTACTTTGATAATTGAGAGGATGCTTGTAGTTGGTGTTGGCGTGTGGAGAAATTGATTTAATATCTTCGAGGCTTGTTCAACTACTTTCTAATAAAGTGCTGCAAAATTAACACGTATATTTCACGATTATATTATTATATGTCCGAAGATGTCATACGCTGGTAACAAAAGTTTACAAATATACCTTACACGGTATTTTATTATTTAATGATTACAAAAAGCACCAGCAGATATCCTTATTTTCCATTGAAACGTTTTCTATCAAGTTGTACATTTTATTTTTGTAAATAAATAAATAAAGTACTACTAAACGATACAAAATTTAATATACTCGAATCTAATTAATACGATGTACAAATATTTTATGCCGTAGTCGTCATATAATACTACAATTAATATTATAATATTCTTCATAATCAAAATGCAAAAGAAAGACATCGATAATATATGAAAGTCTAACTGATTCAGCAGAACGTAATGGCGGTAAGACGATTCCTCGAAATGTTCCGGAAACCGGCAGCAAAGAGCAACGAACGCTTTACACTCGGGGCCAGAATATCAAATAGACCGATAGCGGAGACAGTCGACCATGTAAGATAAACGAGCCAATATGGGCCGTGACACTCGCTAACTGTTGGATTTAGTGAGCTCGATAACCGATAACTTTCTTATTAAGTCTCTAGTCCGGGATTCGAGTTATCGGGCACAGTTTCGGCGATTGGAAGGAGGAAGGACCATTGCTCTTCCTGAATTTATACCGTGTTCGCCGTTACACGCGTGAGTTGAACGACTCCGACGAATCGTGGTTTTAGAATCGTGAAACGACCACCGGAATCGTTATTCCGATTCGTCTCGACGGAATTAATTTCGTGGTCATCGGGCAAGTTCCGAATAAACTCGAGCGATTCTTGAAGAAACGGTCGAATTCAATTTCTTCCATTGAATTTTAATTCGTCGTCGTTTCGGCGTCGTCGCTCGAAGTTGACTTATTATTAACGATTCTTTGTTATTAGAACAGAGACAAACAGAAATTGTTGAAATTATAGCATTCGGGAGCTGGCTTCGCGCTTATTTTATTTCAGTTTTAAAAGGAATTCGATTTAGTGGAATAAGCCAAAGTTGGAAGCAACTAGGGATACAACAATAGGTAACAAGATAAATGTTTTAAGATATATCGTAACGTGCGTTAAAACGAATCAAATCCTCGCGACTATCTCGCGTCTTGATACCAATAGCCTGCATAATTCCAGATTCAACACGTCAATTCAGGATACAATTCGAAAATCCTTAGGCTTCTATAATAAGGTGAAACGAATTCACTTTAACAAACCGATCATATTGGTCATAGGTTTGGACAATACGTGGTCGCTAAGAACAGCAAGTTGGCTAGCAAATCGAGGGAATGGCTCGTGATCGGTAATTAGAGCTCGGCTAGCTGAAGAGTTCCAACGTAAATCGATTTCCCTACAATCACCACGTCTTCGTGGCTCGAATTAAGCTGTTCGAAGCAGCGTTCACGAGAAAATTGCGCGAGGAACCTCGCCGCCTTTAAAATCCACTCTGACGTCATTTCACATGCATGGAATTTTATTTCGTGTAAATACTGTCTTCGACGAAGTAATCGTCGCTGTAATTTCGATCCGCCTTTTCCTCCATCGCAAGTGAAAAAACTGTTTTCTTTTCTACGTGAATATTAAACGAGGAAGAAGAAAGACCAGAGGACTAAAATGTGGAGGATGTTTTCGAGGTCGCTGGAAAACCGCTCCACCGGTAAACAGCGTCTTCATAACTTCCGTTCTAGCGAAAGACTCGAGTGGATCGAAAATAAGTTCGGCGCTTCAAGGGTGGACGAGTGAACCGGCCGCCCTCGTGAATGTTTCACAAGGAACTTTCTTTCTCCGCCGGTATTTAGTCACGGCCCTCTAACTTTGCCCTGCCGACGAAGGAAGTTATTAATCTGCGAGAAGTCAATCCACGTTTCTTGCCTCTCACGGTCACAGCCCATTGTATTCGTGCTCGTGCAATTACATCCGTAGCCCGTTTCAGTTCGTTCGCGACTTTTCGTCCTCTCCAGACGGGCTCGTGCAAGCGAATGGCCACTTGATCGCATAATTTCATCCCTCGTGACTTTTCGGCGCCGTTCGCCACGATGCAAGTTCAACTCGCGGATGAAAAATTGAATTTCGTCCCGTTCGTACTTCTTTTAATATTCGGAACACGCCGCCGGAGAATATGAAGTTGAATGGTTTCCCGATTAAAAGATTTTGCTTAAGTTGCTAATAAATTAAACGGTTCATGGACAGGGTAGTGAAAATTTGTAATGATTCTTATTGTGGAGGAATGTTTTAAATTTAAGAGAGATATGAGAGGATGATCTTTAACGCGTTGACTGCCACGTGTGTTTTCAAAGAAATCTCCGTCAGGCCACGCGTGCAGCAGTATCAAGCGTAGTCAAATAAGCGACACCCAAATATGGGTTTCGTGGCCCCACAGGGAACTTTGCTGAAACCCGAATACGGGTGTCATGGCAGTCAACGTGATATGCGTTATTTTGTTTTGTTTGTGCATTATCTTATCCTTTTGCGTATATAACACTCTTTCAGTAGAGAAACTCTTAGAAATACCTGTAAAGTTCTAAGCGTATTTGTTTCGTGGTGCAATTTTAACGAAAGTACTTTCAGAGCAGAAAATGTCACTGTCGAAATGAAAGATTGGCACATCAAAATTCGGAAATTGTAATCTTCTGCAGGATTACACGTTCAGAATCTCGTTGCTGAAACGAAAGATTAGAATATAAAAGTTGAAAGGCTGCATTAGGATTAAAAAATTAACTTACTTATTCGTTGAAATGGAAGCAACCATAGAATATATCCAATGGTAAAGAACGAAAAAAAGCGAGAAAATCGAATTTATATAATGGAAAGTAGCGTACAGGCTTTAGTAAAACGAGTGTGGATGGTTTCTATCTTTGATCGAGATCAAACTGTCACTTGCTCTCAAAGAATTTCCAGTCGCCTAGCAGAAACGGTATTTCGCGAAAGAAACAACTAGCTCTCTATGGCGAATGATCGATCCTATTAAGGGTATGGCTGTATATTTCATCCTGTTGTGATTGGCGTTTTCGGAGCAAACGGGATGGCCAGTTCTTGGCTCCGTTCTCGGTGTTGGATATCGAGCCCCTTGCCCCATTTTCCGCGTTTATCCCCGCGGCAGGCATTTGTTTCGATACAACGAGAAGTCCTGTAGAAATCGCGGCGAACGAAAACCGATAGTTACTGGTTAACGATTAAGCTTATCGGCCCCGTGTTAGCCGCGCCGTTTGTTCATTGTTCGATGCTTCTCTCTCGTTTCGTGAAGCGTTCTCAGGAACGTGGATAGTTGTACAATGCTCGGCATCCTGATTGAAGTATTTTCTTTTCGTGGTATTTTTTTTTCCGCGGCGATCTTAATTTAACTCTTTATATTTATGTTTTGTATTTTGCACCTAGGCAATGCTATCGTTCTTTTACAGATTCGTTTGATATTTCAAAATGTTATTTAGGTAACTCGATTTTGAAAAAAGTACAATTTCGAGTACGTAAGAAAAGAAATTGTAATTACAGCCGTAAGAAAGAACTCGTCGCTCGAAGAGATAAACAATTGTCGATTAACTTTGAATCGGTGCTCTTTACGTCGACAATCGCCACAAATTGAGCACCGAAACAAGAGAACAAAACATTTACCTCTCCGGAAGAAGTTTTATCGTCTATTCGAACTTCTAATCCTGTTTGTTTGACCAAGCTTCAGCCACTCACACATCCGGCAGTTCGTCGCGTGAAGTTTCGATATCGCCTTGCTCGGAGGAAGAGGAAGCTTCTTCAAATTTCGCGAGGGTCGTGCATTTGACACCCACCGCTATCGGTTTTCAGCATTTTTGGTCAGAGAAAGCCAACATCATCCGCAGGATCTTCGTTATAAGAGAAGCAACCGTGGAAACTCTCGCTATTATATCTCTGTATCGATCCATTCACAAAGCATTTCTATCAAAAGAAAAAGGAATTTCTATGAAATACGCAGGCTCGCGAAAATATTCGAGAACTTGTAAACACTTCTCACAAATGTTTCATGTATGCTATACGAAATACTTTGAGATTCCATTGGTTTGCAACGAATATTTTGTAATTTTTTTTTTTTAATTTGAACGAATTTCAATTTTACCAATACCAATCGTGTCTCGTTACGGTGCTAATGAAGTTTCAAAGCGTTTTACACGACAGATATAACATGGACGTAAAAGTTTTCTAGGGTAGGTGAGCCAGTGTATGTCACGTATTCATATAAGTGTAAGATTATTTTTCTACGAAACAACTACTCGTGGTAACCGGATAATCTCGAGTCTCTGAGCAACGGCGTATATCAGCAACTTTCACTAAATCAATTTATTGTCCTCTCTACGCGGTGCCGCGATATAGTTTGAAACAGCCAGTGGGGGTAATTAAATGAGAATTTCTGTTTAAATTACATCGAAAGTTGGAAAGTTCCTCCCTCTGGCTTCGACTAACTAGAACGAAAGTCGATGATGAAACGATGAAAAATTCAAAGGCGCCAGGGCTTGATACGTATAGGCGAGACAGTGTTCGCGTGAACAAGTAACGCCTAAGTCGATAACCGATTCGATATTCCTCTGGCTGCTTTCTTTTCTACGCTTTCTCGATTAAAAGCAACTCCGGGATTAAAAGAAGTTAATCCACCCGGACGAAAGTGACACAGTTTTCTAGGGCCGTGGTCGTATACTTCCTTCGATATTCGTCGTCTTTGCTTACCCTGCGGAACGATCTTGATCGGCTTTCCGTTTTCGTAAATATTTGCTCAAATACGAAGGAAGGTGTTCAAAAATTTCAACTTGCGCGATATTGGATTCTGAGAGATTTTTTTTTGGCTAACTTTTTTTTTTTTTAATAATCATTGAACGTTTGACGAGTGCATAATAAAATTGTTCAAGTATCGTATATTCTTTTTCATTAGTTCGTTTTGTATTTTTATCCACGATGAAATAGAATAAATTTAACCAGCTTTAGAGCTTAAGAAGAGATGCCATAGATAAGTAGACATACATCAAGACTTTCACAGCCACGACTCAGCGTCCCTTAAGTACAATCCTCGCGCGCAATCTGCTCCAACGACGAACTTATGCCAATTACTAGCAATCTCCAACGAGTGCCACTCGTGCTTCCAGTCTCCATTAAATGGCCGTTAAGCAGTTCTCCTTGTAAAATGAATACGCTTAGTTAAACCTCGACCTCGTGGGACGCAATGATTCCAGACCGTAACATCTAAGAACACTGTAATTTATTTGCTCGCCTATGAAAATTTTCTTTAGACGAAGAAGATTTATTAATTTCGGAATACATTGACTAGAAGCTTCTGTGATCATAAATTTAAAAGTTAATGAGGGGAGATCGAATCGATCAAAATGAGATAACACGATAGTAGATCGAAGATGCATAAACAAACGAATTAAAATGTTCAAGAGGTTAAAAATACGAACGACGAGTTCATTCGTCGCCTGCGGTTAAAGGTTAACGAATGTAACACGTGTTAAAAGACGTATACAGAAATTCTCGTGCCCGTTATGGGATGTACCCGAGGTTCACGTAATGCATATGAAAACGCGGATTTAATCCCGTAGTCTTTGTGAAGCATTCTTTCCTATACTTTGTCTTAATATAAAGGACCGTATAAAGAAGATTCTGACGTAAATGTCACGTTATTTTTTACAATTCTTTTCCTAGATTTTCCGCGAATAAAAATGCCAACGTAATATAATCATATACGCAAAGCAGCGAGTCCTTGCAAGTCAGTGCGGATGTTTCTGGAAATTTATATTTTTATGAACACAACTGAAGAATCTGCGGTCAATATCTTATCCGAGTATCTACTTAATAGTGAGGCCATTATTCTAAATAAATGTCAAATATTTTATGTTTCTCTGCGTACTGTACATTTTCTACAATTTTCTACCTTAAACTTCCCACAGATGTATAAACATCCGCACTCTAAAAATAACTTAAATCAATGAAGAGAATTGTGTGAGAAAAATAATTGTCAACCAATTGGCCTAAGACTGATCAGTAGACATCGAACGATGTAATCTGTTTCGACCAAGCGCGCAACGAGGTACAAAAGGAATCTCCGGTATGCGATGTTCCTGCGTATACAAAGAGGGCGGGTCGCACGTGTAACAAGGCCTTTGAATACAGTGATCCTTTATCTAGAAGCAGCGAGGAAGTCGGAGAACGACGTTCAAATAGCTTCCAGAGTAAAATAGAGACTTTATCGTGCGACGCCGCCGGCCGTATCGATGACTTCAGGTTTTCCAATGGCCCACGACTTCCGCGATGGTTTTACCCTTCCGCTGCGAGAAAAAGGTCGATCGATCTATCGCGAAACGTTCTCCGCCTGGCTTAAAGCGGTATTCTTTCTCATCTTCGTCCTGATGCTGGCCCGCCAACTGCTTACAAAGTCTGGTTCTCTGTTCCTCTCAAGACGACTAAGCGATATTCCAACGGGAAAATATTAAATAATATTTTCTCATGGAATGGGAGCCGAGAGTCGAATCGACGATAAATATTTGTCGAACGTTTTCCAACGTCGCAGAGACGATCGATAGACGAAAGAAGAAGTCGATGGAAGAGCAGCTTTCTTGGCTTTGTCTGCTGGAATTCTGCTTGACCGAGTCGCTCGGCGAATAAATCGCTCGCAAACGTATTGAGAGAGGGTGCGGTGAAATCTTGTAACTCGACCCTATTGTATCGTCTATCAACCGAGTTGCGATAGTTCGAACGTATAGCTCCGAAATAAAAAAAAAAAAAAAAAAAAAAAAACAAAGAGTTGAAAGTAAAACAAAAAAGGGGGGAAATAGAATTTCAATGGTATCTGATAGAAGAGGGAGGATCTCTTCGGAGACCGACGAATACCTGTTTCGAAACAAGCACAATGAACCATCGATTCGCAACGATTCCGGTGGAATCGGCCGAACAATTTAATCCCGCCCGCGTTGTTTGCGTTCGTGGAAGAGAATGGTGCGATACGCGAGGAACAGAGGGAACGTATTAAGCGGAGAAACGATGGAACAGAAGTGAGCGGTATGCAATGCAATAGGAAAAAGTAGAAAGGGTAGTAGAAACGACCGAGCACATTTGGAGGCGCGATTGAAAGGTAGAAACGGAATTGTACGGCGGTGCTTTTGCAATCTTTTGTCGCGGGGGGTCACGAGAAAAGTTTCCTGACAAGGGAAAGGCAGAGGGGCAGGGATGAAAAAGGGCAGAGGGCCTCCTTGTTGCGCCGGGCTATTGAAAGGAAATTGAACCGGTTGTTTAGTCATGCAAACGCGATGCTACCGGCTGATTTCGTTTGCGTTACGTACGAAATGAAAGTTCACTGACCGGCAACCGTTTCCTGGAATCTGGCCGATCGTACCGATTCGATGCTTTACGATTTGAGCCAGTTTCGATGGCCGACCCTTTTCCTACCCCCCGCTTGCATACACGTGAACGCGTTCCACCGCGTTCCATTTAAAATAGACGACTGGTCAGAGAAGTACGATCGACGAAATTGCGACGCGAACTTGGCTCGAATCTCAGCCTGCTTTAAAAAAGGTTCTCGCGAGGCTGCGATTTATTTCTTTCGTTCTGAACGCGCAAGCTTTTTTTTGCAATTATTTCAGCTAATTAGTCCAGATATTGTCGAATTTTTTTTTATGTCGTTTAAGATATAATTTTCTCTTACTTGGGTTTCGCATTAAGTGTAGATATTGTTCTGGAAGAATCATAATTCTTAGATAATAGAACTTCTACTTGTATACATTTCCAGATTGCTTTCAAACTTTACCAATATAATTGCGATAGCCGTGCGTCGATATAATAGTTATACAATTTCGGAATATTTTATATAACTGCATGAACCGCTTAAATTAAAATTAAAACTCGTTATCGGTACGCTTTTTAGAATATATTACAACGAAAGTAGTAAATATCAGAAAATTACAACCTCACCGCGTCCACTATTCCCGTTTATTTTAATTCACGGTTAAACAAAGTGGCGCAAAATGGTATGGTTCGCTGGACGAAATTCCCAGTGAATTTCTCGTGTTGTCGTGCGCGATTTGCCACGAAAATAGCTCGAGACGCGCGTTTTTCGGTAAATATATGCGTGCGTCAAGAGTGAAACAGCAGGGCAAATATTTCGCGAGTTTCCACGTGTCGTCACTGCCAGGAAATCTGTTTGTTCTCCCATTTTCGGGGACGTCGCGACAAATTCGAAACAAATACACGACATGCTAATTCGCCAGTGTTACGTTTCGGATCCTGTTTGGTCAAGCGAGCACCGATCGGTTTACGTTGACGACACTCTATTTGCTGTCTTATTTTTCTATTTATTATGATAAATCGCAAAAGCAAGTTAATCGATTCGGACTAAGTATGTTCGTCAAGATGGGAAAGTTGGTTACTTTTGAAAATTATTTAATTATTTGGTGTTTCGCTTCTCTTGTATCATTCCACTCTATACGAATTGTTTTTGTATCAAGTTTCCGAGGAAGAGGTAAGGCAGCATTATACAAATGTAGCTACGTTTGGTAACAGAAAGATCCATTTGTTTTAACAGCACACATTTGTTATGTGTTGGACAGAAAGGTTTTCAGTAGTCGTTTGTAACCTTCTTCTCTATTTTAGTCGCTGTGCTTTTCGCGTTTTATCAAGCGTTTGCTTCCTTTTTTGAGCAAACGTTTCGCGCGGTTGTCTATCGTGTCTCGCAATAAAATGTCACTTTACAGATAACACGTTCTTAATTGTTCCGCAATTACTTGAGAGAAAAAAAAGACACGTCTAAACGAACCGAGAAAAGAAACTTATACACCTGTGGTTACGTTTTATTGGTTACCGTTCCGTGATGAAACTTATAGAGTATCCTAAACGATAGAAAACGTCCTGCGGATAAAACTGTATCGTTTGAAACGAGTCACGTTCCATAAGTGAATTACGCCGGAGAATTCTCTGGCTTTTACGTTCTTTCTTGCCTTTCTTTTTTTCTTTCTCTTATTCTCTCCCTTTTTACGAAACACGAAAAGTATACGCACGGCAATATACTCAGGTTCTATCAAAAAGTTGATCCAGATAGACGAACATCGCGAACCGCTTTACGCTTTAAACGTTTGAAAATTTTAAATGTTCAAAAGCTGTTACGTACGTTTAATTAATCCACGCTCGAATTTTTCTCCGGTCACATTTTTTATCTCCTTCGCGGGGTCGTTCGTCGTTGCGATAAATTTCCTCTTTGCTTCTCACTCTCTTTCTCTCTTTTTAACACACACACACACACACACACACACACACGCTCACTTACTCATTCGTTCATTGCAAAAAAAAAAAAAAATGGTTGCTGTAAATTAACGTTTAATTATGCACCGGTGGTGCTATCGTGCATTATATTATGAGATGGAGGTAACATGGTCATTGGCGAAATCCAAACTCGATAACACCGATACCGGCCTCTGATTTATGGTTTCGCGAATTAAAATCGTATCAGGATTAACCGGCACGGAATCGGTGAAATTTTTCGAAATGCAAGTCATCCCGCGATTCGTTCGTTTAATCGACACGCAAGGTTGTAATCGGGTTGAACGAACTGAATTTTTTCCACGTTTTCATTGCTTATTCATCAAAGAGAAGCTGAGGTTTTAGAAAGTAAATAACGAATTTCAGTCGACGCACGGAATGGTTTAATCGAGCTTCGTTTCATTTAAACGCTTTTCCCGCATGATATTTCGACCCGAGCGTTTGCTACTTTAATTTTTACGTTAGCAGTAATTTAGTTACTGCTATAATATAATCATACTTTATTATACTTTGCGATAATTACGCTTTGCTATACACTTTATGATACGTATAAAAGTTACGTGTATCGAGAAGGGACCAAAAACGAGATAAAGTAAACGCAATTATGGCGGATATCTCTCCAAGTTTTAACGCGTATCCACGAGTTTCGCGAACATTATCTCGCAAGTCAATTCTCACGTGTTTCTTACTGCTGACTCGCGACTTACTTCTGTCAAAATTTCAGTTCCTCTTCGTTTCCTTTGCACATGTTCCTTTATGTATTTAACCGAACAAGCGTTACCTAAGACTACCTTATCTCTCGAACATTTCCACGTCAAAGAACATTCAAGTGAAGATCAAGGAATTGTCGATGTATGTACGATCACGATAACTCGCAATATCGTAGTCGCCATACAACCTTCCTGTTATTTTTGGCTCTATCGACAAGCGCAGGTGATCCATTCTCAGAATAATTAACTCTGAATTAGTTCTGATATTCCTTCTCGTTTCTATTTCCGACACGTTATGAACATTTTATCTCTCATTTGCTATCGTCAATGTAATTCCTTTTCGTAACTCTCAACTACCGCCTGTTACTTATTAGATAAATAAATAAATTTCTTTTAAGAAACTTGCCATCGTGTCGTAGTGCCATTAGCGAGACCAGTCGATTGCTGATCCCGATTGCGCCACAGAAATTTAAAGACCACCCTCTGGTAGTTCTGGTTTCGCGATTATCGTTTCGCGTTGGAAACTGTCCGAGAAAATGCGCTCTCTGTCGAAGCCGGAACTTATCGGTGTTGAGATTTTTCTGGAGGCTAGAGAAAACGTATCTCGTACGGTGTTCTTTCTGGGTATATAAGGGAAGAGGAATGGCGAGAAGGAAAGTATCACGAGACGAGTGGACCCACGAGGTCTTCGTCATTCCTATATTTTTACCATTTTACCATTCATACGTAAGCTCTGTCTAACTTACAGTCGCTGAAACACTCTTACTCTGTGTTCTTCGAGGATTATCGAGATCAGGACTATCGAGATTAGAAGAGAAAGTGATGAATGTTTTATTACAGAACGCTTGTGACAAATGATCACAATTGTGAAAATCTTTCACTGGCGTGTATTCTGTAAAAGGCACAGTGATATAGGCAAAAGATATTTACACATACCATTATTCTCCAATAAAGCGTTTCTCTTTCATCAGACTCTGTATTACATCTTTATAATATCAAGTCTCTATAGTTAAATAATTCAAATTTTCACTAAAAAAACGAATATCTTAATAATAACTGAAAAGATCTTAGGCACAGCGGCAACTGAATGAGCACTACCATATCAATTTATAGCAAATTTATACCACTTGCCAGTCCACTCCACAAATGTTAAACAGAGAAATTTGATCAATCGGTACTTTAGTTTCGCGATACATAACAAAACTTGTCGTCCGATCGTATAAGTCCCTGTTCGCATTGAGTTTTACAAAAGGTCGCAGAAAATGCGGTACTGCTGGCTCGACCTCCTTTTTACTCTTATTCTACCGCTCGTTAAAGCAGTTTGAACGTTAAGTAACAGTCTTATTCGCCGCATGGCGTGCCGCAACGAGTACGAGCCGACAATAACGCGAGTAAGCAGCGCGCAGTTTCAAGGAATTCCTGGCTGGATCCCCGTGCGGACTGCGCTATCGCTTCCGGATCGAGTACGATAGCGGAGCAAGCAATGGGATCGCTGGTTCATTAATTACAAATCGCATTATGAAACTCGGTAGCGCGGAATCTCTAGTTGTTCGCGCCGGGAAAGGAGATAATGAACGATCCGACGCGAGGGAGCTTTTTACAAGCTGAACGGGAACGATCGGTTAATGCGAGTTGTCTTCGAGCTCCGATCATTATTGCTGCTCCCTGTTAAACCGTCTTTATCAGGAGGTTGTGCGTCTTGGAAAATTTCTGGATGAAAATGTGATTTGACGCGTGCAAATTCGACGATAGGCCGACGTTCAATTTTAATCTCGTTAGGAATAAATTTGTCAAAGATTAAGTTTTACGAAAGAGTCGAACTATCGTTTTAGTTTTTGGAGAAAAATCATGTAACGTATGTATGTGGCTATTGGGTATTAGAAAATTCCATAAATATGGGAACAGTTTGCTGATTATTCGATAACGTTCGTTGGATCTTTTGGAGTAGCTGGATCATAGGAAGAGAAACGAAATGTGCTTGTACAAGGTTTCTGTGAATCTTTCTGTACAAACTTTGCCAGTGACTGTAAGTAAAATAAAAATAAAGTAACACGCAACACGAGATCCATCGATGTTTCGTTGAGAAATATATAACAAACGTGGCATGGGATTTATCGCGGGTCGATGTTGGTTACGGTTTTGTCTTATCTCATCAAATACAGGTTTTGTAACTGTTGATTCTCATAATTCATTGCGATAACTACCGTCGAACAGTATTATCGTACCTTCCACTGTTCGTATTTTTATTGTCTTTTTAATAAAACATTTACGGACCTTTTGTTACATAATACTTATTTTTGCTCATAAAATAATATCAATATCTTTCAAAAAATGAAATTACATTTTTTATCTGACATTAGTAGTGAAAAGGGATTCTCAAGTGTAACTGCGTAAACGAATTAAATTTTCCGCAATTTCCAGCTTTTACACTTGGGATAAAGTTTCATAAAAAGTGTTCAATCCTGACGAGTTTCAACGAGCCCATCGCGCGAAAGGACAAACGAATCACGTTCTTATCTGTTCGATACGAGTTTCCGGTGAGGGGCGTTTAACGTCCACTCCCATAAACTGCGAACATCCCGACGAAACTCTTAACCATGCACGATTAATCGTTTCGCGCGTAAACGCGAGCCGGCGTTTAACGCGATCGTAAAAACGTCGATGTAACGAGCCAGGTGGCAGTAGCGTTCAAAGTGAACATCTGGTCCGTTCCGTGGCCAGCCATCGATAATTTATCCAGCCCCGTTAACAAGTTCAGCTAATAAAATTAACACGCCTAATCGTGCCTCTTTAACGCGCCAGCATGTGAAATTCATAAATAAATCAAGCCTCGCGAGGCTGACCACGTTACAGATTAAACACGAGCGTAAATATCTCTATAAATAATTGAAACGCATCATTAATATTAAAATAATCGTTTGTAGAGTCGTATCGAACGTTATCGACGACATTTAAATTCTCTTTATGATCATGTTACAGATTAATGGTATATGTATATTTATGCAAATTTCTATTTTTAGTATCTCTAAAGATTTTATAAAGAGCGTTTTACTTGGAATATTCAGTATATTTTGATGTATACACACGCATTCTGTGCATTTCTGCGCATTTGAATCTCTCACAAATGCATTAGCATACTCAATCTACAGATTAAACGCGAAGGTAAAATAAATAATCGAAATACATTGAGAATCTTAAAATGATCATTTATAAAATCATGTCGAACACGTTCTCAGCGTATTCCAACGTTGGTCGGCGACCAGTTTCGCGATCCTGTTACGGTGAACATCGATTTTTCTATTGCGAGCCTTGTATCGCCATGTGATCATCTTCGATCTCCTTTTTATTGATTCGCGATGCCTCGCGGTACGAGCATAACGCGTTCGCCCGTACATCGAATATGATAATATAGAAAGTTATGGTGGCATTAGCATAGTCACGGCGTTTCCCTTTCCACTTACGTACATACACGTATTACGAATGCATGCGCGCAAGCGAGACACAACTCGGCTCGTGCCTTCGTTATCTATGCTGACCACATGCCGCGTAATCTTCTTCATTATATCTGCTCGCCTGTTTTACATTTGCATTAAACGAAAATGTTTGCGTACGCGCGTTCCACCGAGCGATAACGTCGGGACTTGTGCTGACTGCCACCGAGAGTCCTCCCCTTGTACAAATCAGCCTTGGTTAAATCGGCGAACGAACGAGTTCGGCCGAGCCTTGCAGTTTTCTGCTCGTTGCCGGTCGTTTGCCTCGACCGAGGAAGATTTCATTGCGGAAGGAGTGGCTGCTTTTTATCCCGCCGACCTCTTGTTGCGGAAGAAGCTTCTCTTTCAAACGACGTCGTGGAAGCAGTTCAATGCTCGTTTGTTTGAGATTTAAGTTTGCTATCTGTCTCGGCCGTGGTAAGAAGGAAGTCTGTCTCGAACGAAACTTCATTTTGGCCTTTTTTCGTGTATCCGATTGTCGATCTTATCGTGTCAACAGGTTTTGGCCATTCATGGCAGTAGTATGTCCGATTAGCGTTCAATTTTCTACTTCTGAATTATATAGTATTCATCTACGATAGAAAAATTTAGTTTTCATACGAAATGTCATAGCAACTACAATATATTTTTTATCTATGAGTTTGTTTCGGGTATCGATAGATAGCGACGCGTCTGACCAGTGTGGAATTTTCTACTTTCGAAATCAGTGGACAGCGTGCAGCTTGGAAAATTATCACGCTTGATCCTATACGTACGAAACCTCAGATTTCTTATTCTTTGCTGTGAATCTTTGACATATTTAACGTTAAAAAACACACTCTATTACGATGTAATAATATATGTATATCGTAACGTTATTTACATCTGACGATATTTAATCGTCGCTACAAAGTGAAATTTCTAACGCTTAAAAAATCATTAGATTTTAATTCAAAGCTTCGTAAATTGTTTCTTTGATCCACGAAACGCATAGTCCAGTCGATTTTTACCGGTTCCTTTGGACAACGGTTCGAAGACTGCGGCGGAAACTCGGGGGTGTCTGCGCTATCGTGGAATTTTCGGTGGGTTGCCGCGAACCAGGCAAATTCCAGCAACGGCAATTAACGGGAGCACTTTAGTGTGTATCTCGTGGTCGTGGCCAGACAAAGGGAAGGATTCGTTGATGGAGGCACGCGAGAGTAGATGCTATCCCCGACTCTCTCGCCCGGCAAACATTGTTTCGTTGAGCCGGGGCGAGTTTCGAGAGTACGTCGGCTGCTTGGCCGCCGGAAATCTCAGAGAACAACACACCTAACCCAAACCACGCTGCCAGTTTCTTTTCCAACGTCGTCGTTCGTTCGTGGATTCGAATCTGTTCGCGTTCAGCTGCATTTTGCATCATCAATCTTCGTCTTTGCTGAACGAGCGTTCACCGGAAACGAAGGCGTCCGTTCACTGATGGACGTTTCAATTTTCCAGCCGAGTTTATTCGACCGATTTATCCCGTGATCACGAACCCTTGCGAACGATCGATCGGTATCAACCCGGAGGATTTGTTCAAATACATCACCGCTATCCTTTATCATTTTCACGTTCGATCGTTGACGATTTTACGTGTAAAAAGGGTAGACGCATAAGGGGATGGATATTCGAGGTGTTCGTTTCTTAGGAAAGAAGCATGGAAAAACATCCTCACGAGGAAAAAGAGAAAATACCGAATCGTATCAGCTAAAAGCTATCCCCTACTTTCCATCTCTTAATTTACCCGCTATATTTTCCCAACGAACCGCGTCAGCGTCCCGCTCTTCTAGACGTTTTTCCATCTCCCTAAGTATGAAACGATCCCTGAAAGGAAGACGGAACAGCGTACGGGGCAGATGCATTTCCATCTGTGCTGACTCTTGCATTCGTTGTGCATCGTTAAACGTTCTTCTTCGGTTGTTTCGTAGTTACATCAAACAGACATATTACGTACATAGTTTCAGATAACTCGTCCTAATGCAATAAAGAAGAAACTGTTGGAAGACAGAGAAGTAAGAAGGACGATAATCTTTAAAATGCGTGATTTCCAGCGATCCTCGTCATAACGTTAAACAGTTAACGACGGATGTGACCATTTTGCCTAACGAAAAGTTGTGTGTCCTATTTCTAAAATTATATGCTAGAAGCTAATTCTATTACACTATGAACCGATATTATTTTTTTCAATTTCTTCTCAACCGTTTTTTTTTTTTTTTTTTTATTATTTTTACAAAGTCGTCACAACTTCCTAACGCCGCCGATAGAAACGCTTTAATGCAATTCTTCGTTTTTGTCCAACGGCGGAATCACAGCTCATGGCCCCATTTCGCAGTGAGATCAGCCGGTGCCAACGTTATTTCGGTTGATCGATGCAACGCACCTGCGTACCCCCTGATTTATATCCAGGGCTGCTGGTTCGTTTTAATCTCCCTTCGCCACTGGAACCACCCGTGACATTTGTAATCCGAGAAAATCGGCCGTAGCTACTTGCCAAAGTGGCTGAACGTTTAATGGTAACCGTCGTTCGTTGATTTGTCAAACCGTAGGGGTGACTCGGTCGTTTTCTTAAGCGATTACATTCTGGCCGAGTGTAATAACAGTGAAAAATAGCAGCCATCCCCGACGGTTATGTAAAAGCACATCGTCCTTGATAGATCAACAGGATGATGCGAAGAACGCGAAATAACAAGGGCCATTTCTCTTCGTTCTTGCTTGTTGCTCTCGACGTCAAGCGGTTTTTCTCTCTCTTTCGCCCTCTCCTTTTTTTTCCGTTTCCTTCACTTAGTACCCACTTCGGGCTGGAAAATGGTCGTGAGATAGAATATCGTCCGCAACTTACGTCCATCTTCCAAAGCACGGATATATCGTGCTTGCGTAACGCCATGAATCATGAATGTCGTTTCGTGCTACGTTCGAGATGCATACGGTTGTTACGTGCGTTCCACGAGACCAGTTTCTGCGGCCCACTCTCCAGGACCGAAAAGGCAGATCCGGTTAACGATTAAAGAAACTCTGGCTCAGCAACTTGAGCTTGAAACCTAATTTACGACTCGCGTGCGACGCGCATGTACGTGTATACCTTTTTCAGGTTAAGTTGTCGAGGTTAAGTGCAGAAGTGGCTTTTGAAACATCGTCGATTGCCTAGCGGTGCACTCGGTTGAAATTTATTAACAGAATCGAGAATGAAGTAGCGAAACTACTACGTGATTTTTACGTTAGAATTAACGAACTTTGAGTTTTCAGCGCGCGCTAATTAGGCTCACGATTTCGAAAATGGCACACAAAGCTTAACTTTTGCAAACACCCGAGATTACGCTTTATTCGACGATATCCCACGGCGATAGCGCGGTTATGCGAACGAAAAACTTGCAGATTAACAATCGCAGCGTAACTTCGAGAGAGGCAAGAACCTAGTCGGTTTAACATTCCGCTCGTGGTAGATCGTAACGCAGTTGCAGCTCGGAATTTCGCGACATCATAATTGCGCGATTCCGTGCACCCTGTCCGTACTACGTCCGAATTACGTACTCGCTACTAGCGTGGCCAATTTCCTTTTTTTTTTTTTCTTTATCGTATTATCCAATCCGCACGCTTACCGTTGGCGACGTTAAAACTCGCAGAATCTACGTGTTATACACAACTAAACAGAAGACTAGTGGAATGATATGATACTGCGATAGTTACAAATTCTCATAACCATTGTATAACGATTAATATTTCATTTAAAAAATTGAATTATATGGAATAAAAATTAAAGACGACAAAAAACAATAAACGTGTTTTGTTCGAGCTAATTGAAATTTCACTTAGTGATACTTCGGACGATAATATGCTACAATACCTAACGTCTAACGTATAGTATCGAAAATGCGTGAGAAACAAGAGTCCAATCCTTCACGACCAATCTGTTCCGCATTTCTTGGCTTTCTTTCTAGCTCTGCACGGTAGATGGTAGAAAGTATTCGTAATAAACGACTGCTTACGAATTAGTCTCTCGTCGTCTCGTTCATCCATCATCTTATGTTGCAGCGTTTCCAGGTAACGCTCCTTGACGATCCATCAACTCGTAGTTCTTCCATTTGCTATCCGAACAGCGATTCGCTTTCAGACACCCGCGCCACATAGGTTATTAATAATTTACACGCCACTTCGAGTGCAACAGCCAAGGCAGCTTGTTTCATGCCCGTTGCATAAATGTACGGCAAACGACATCGAATAATGTCCAACGACCGGATACATTGCCTGGATTCAAGTCGGAAACGATCGTTGAAATTGTAAATTCGATCCTGAGAGATTCATCTAGCGAAAATTATTACTGCTTTGCATTGATGCGCGATTTCCCAGTTTTATCTTTCTAGCCATTAGACTGTGGATATTTGCGCGTTTATGAAAAATTTATAAATGTACGTAATATGCAAATATATGCAAAACATCGATGGTAAAGCAATCGTTATAAAATCTGGTGAGTGAAATAAATCGCTATTTTATTTTATTTACTTTGATTCATTTACATCGTTTTGCTTTAAATTATTATCTGCTTACTTGTTTTATATTACTTATTTCGTTTCCGTAAAATTAGTACTCGTGTATATTTGCTAGCTAATTAGTTTTCATAGAAATGTTCTTTAGCAACCTGTAGGCGATTTGTCCGCGGTAGATAGAGACTCGAAGTCAGACACGCTAAACAAGCCCATTCTTCGGTAATACGAGATGATACATCCGAAAATAGAGTCCGTGGTATAGTAAATGAACGATAATAAGGAGACAAAAGCAATACCTCACCCATTATCGTGGAAATCGTCTAGTGAAAGTATCCGGAGTACGAGCGAGGAAAATTGAATCGCCGAAGGTCTAATTGAATTCTACAAGCGTCGTGAACGCGAGCTGGCCGTTCGTCGCGATTAATACGAAATTATTGCAGGTGGAGGTTGAGCGTGATCGCGTGGATTACGGTCGCGAACGATTCGTCGCATGACGCGCAACATTAACTCGCCCGTAACTCGCGTTAATCGCGACGCGGCTGTTCGTATTAAAATTCTAAATCGGGGTCGCGACGCGGCACAGCCGCCACGTCAATTTAACCTCTGCACAGAGTTGGGGAACTTGATTTAAAAGTTTTTGACTCCGACCACGTCCGACGGGTTCCCCTCGGCTACACTTCGCCCTCGTCCCCATCAAACTTCTCGTGTCTTGCACATAATTTTTAATAAAGACGAAATACGATGTGATTACCCTCCGGCTGTGCACGACTCGCCAGGGAAAACTCGAGCTGAGTCGATCAAGGTGGAACTGCCTCTTTTTGCAATGGCTTCTTAATTATGTCCGTGATTTATTCTTCGATAGAAGAAATATGCAACGGCAGCCTCTGTCGTTTCTCTTTTATTATTCTCCTTTTCATTTAATAGCGCTATCGAATTAATTACTTATTCCATTAATTGCATAGTTTTTTTTATTTTAAGTCGTCCTTGAAATACTTGGAATTTATCGACTTGCGAGCACAATTAACTGAATTTAAAGTATTCCGTTTTGAGAACACGTCAATAGTGATTTTATATTACGGAAAAGATTAGTATCCTCGAGATTGTAGGCCTGTGCTGAAGCTACGATATTGCCACGTCTTCCATTACTGCTTGAATACGCTTTTCAAAATTCGTCGAATAAAACGAGACGAATAAATCGGAATTAATTATTTTTACGTGAATCGTTCGTCGTATTTAAGAAGCAAGTTCGTATTTACGAGTAATCATTCTTATGCAATCGACTGTATGTGTAATAATTTTTCGAATTAAGATAAGCGCCATTACTTACTCTCGAAACTTACTCTTCAGAGCCACGAACTAAACGTCAACGAAACAACACCATCATCCCTTTCGCAAATCCTTCCAAGCCAATATCCACGGGAAACAAACCAAAAACTCAACCTGGATAACAACAAGAGAAACCAAAGGGAGCAGTTTCTACTCTTCCCTGGCGATCGAGATAAACTCGACTGCGGGTCGAAAAGTTGAAAGACCGCGGGGATCCTGCAACCATAGGGGTGACAGGGTTGACTAACTCTGACCACGGACATCAACACCTCGCCCGGTATCCCCCTGTTGATCGACAGATACGTCAGCCGCGGAGGGTCGCTGGCCAGTTAGTGGACGGCCACAATGTAATCATTTGCGGTGTCGGAATGGACGTATCTCCTCTCTCCCTCTGTCTCTCTCTCTCTCCCTCTCTCTCTCTCTCGCTCGCCCCTTCGATAGAGGGTTCGACGCCTCCTGGCTCTGCCAAATCCCACACTCCAACCTCTGCTCCTCTGAACGGCTTGACTATCCGAACCGGCTGTTAATAGGGATTGAAACCCTCTCAGAACGGCCGCCTGAAGCGCGTGCGGTCGCTTGCACTTCGAAGCGATACCGCGACCAGCCTGCGATTGCAATTATGCGTCGAGAAATTTGCTAACGGCGATGAATCTTCCACGATTGACGGACCGCGAATCGGCTCAGTCACGAGGGTGGAATGGAGGTCGGAGGAGCGGTGATTTAGGATGTCTTCTGATGGTTACCACTGCAGATTCTGGTTCTCTCTTCTTTTTCCGTACGTTTTTTTTAATGTGATATTTTTTTAGGTAGCTAAGATTCTGTTCTTATGTAGTAGTAGTAGTAGTAGTAGTAGTGTTCTGTTCTTATGTAGTTAACAATTCTGTGTCGAAAGAGTGATTTCAAGGATTAATAATTGCAAAAATGATGTTTATATATTGCTTCCTGGTGTCTATTGTTTTTAGTAACGTCGTGTGTTTGGTAAATAGTTCTTCTTTGTGAGCTTCCAAATGGTTTCTCGATGGTTTAAAAGAGATCACTAAGGAAGTGAGAAAGGACGCTCATCTTCTTCTTTAAAGTTAAGAAATTTGCGAATAATGATGCTTGTCGTTGAAAATAATAACTCTGAAGATTCATGGAAGGATCGAAACGAGCCACTTGGTCTGTCTAGTTTTGCTTTATTCTAGTTTTATGAAAATGATAAAACAAGGTTCGCGATAAAATGACGGAGAGAAATAGACAGACCTTTGGTTAATTAATTCGTTATTGTTTTATTGAGTGAATGGAACAAATGAGTTTGAGTTTCTGAATTATAGAAATTAATTTCTGTCGTTGGTGGATAATTATGTTTTTGTCGGGTTATAAGCTTGCGGTTTCGCGGCAAGTTAACTTTAAACAGAATAGGAGTAATCGTAGATTTTGTCCATCGAAACGTCGCAGAATAATGTCCGCCACTGTAAGCTTAATATAGGTCGTTAACGAGTGCGTTTCTGTACCATCGAACTCGTAGAACGTATCGCTAATTACGAACTCCTCGAGTAAATTATGAACTCTGTAAATACACTCTCTAGAAATCCATTACAGCATTCGATACTCTTGAAATAAATTAATTCGCTCGAAACTCTTTCGATCAGTGCCGCACACAATCCATGGACCGGATTCAAACAAAGCTCGAGGGTCACTCGAAACTTGACGCGCGAGCGAAGTTAAGCTACTCCGTGTGTTGGTGTATTTTCCACCAGCTTCTTGTTTAAGGCTAGTTAACAATTCAATCTAGACACCTATCTACGTCCAAAAAATACATCGTAAAAAGCAATCGATTTCACACTTTCTTCAAACGTTGCTTGCAATCGATTCAACAATTCCTGATCAGCATAAAAATAGTACAATTTTTATTTTCTTCCGAAAACTGTAACAAAACCATAACACCAATCCGATTGGTGGTAATCGTATTTAAATCGAATTAAAAAAGAAATTTAATAAAGTCATGGTTTCATAACTATTCGAAATATTTCTGTCTATTTGCCGCTTTATTTTAACCTTAAACAACGCGTCTTAATGCTGAAAAAGTATCCGCAATCTCGTCGCATCGAAGATCATCCGTCCCTCTTGTATCGCTTTTCTCCTCTCCATTATTTCGCTCATTCTCCAATTCGATATTCATAACCATGTCCTGTATCCTCCGCTTCCTTCACTCACAAACAATTTTGTAAATGTCCCTTGAAATCAGCCAGCCATAAATCTTCAAAGGAACCCTCTTACGTCTAAAGAACAATCTGCAGGAAACTACCGCTTTAACAAACCTACTTTTTCCTTTCTGGCATCCGGATATCGAACGATAGACACGGATCTCCTACAGATTACGTTTCGCATACTCACAGTCATGGATATCAGGTATGATTGATGCTCCGTGAACTGGAGGGTTGTCCGTGTTTACTCGAAGGTTGCGCGCGCGCGCGTTCATGATCGTTTGCGTGTCGCGGACCGATAGGAGTGCAGAGAGAGAGAGAGAGAGAGGGAGAGGGAGAGAGAGAGCTCGGATGCAACGATGCAGTCGCAATTATGCATCGAGGAATTGCACTTGCCCGCGGTGATGCATCATCGAGGTCACTCTGACGGAAACTACGTCCGGAGAAATGTTGAGATAATAGTATTGATAAATGGAGAATCGATCGAGCTTTATATCGGCGGCGATGGCGATGTAGAAGCGGTGTGTTCGTTATCCGGAAACGGAGGTTGCGTCGCGATTGATCGCGAGCAGCGATTAATGACGAGCGAAGAACGATGTCGGAGTCTGGTGCGTGAAATTTCGCGTTCGCTTAACGCTGGCAATGAATTTTCCCGCGACATTGACGATCTATCGCTCTCTCGTTCCCTCACAAACTTCGTTTCCTCTCTATCCATTTCTCTTCTCGTCGTGTTTCTCTATGAAATTTATTGAAACGCATCGTACTCGAACCAAGCGCCACAATTTCGTTAACAATTTTAATTGCGCTGTTTACAGGCGCAACGTTAATGCTATTATCGTCCCGTGGCGCCGGCAACGATATTGCTGACGATTAATCGGGGACTCTCAACGTCCGCGTAGAATATTATTTACATAACTTGCTATTCCTTTCCGTGAATTTAGGCTACCGATACAATGAGACAATCCGTTTGATCGCAACTCTGAGCGAACACGATTAAAATATTTAGAGGTTTCTATAGGAAATATTGTTGATTTTTGCATCTGTATATTATTTGTTGGCTCTTCGTTAAAGATATTCCCCTTTTATTCAAAGAGTCGACCTTCCTTGGAACATCTGTCTTCCTTTTACGCCCGCTTCAAAGAATCGCCTTTTACAACTCGATACGATAATTCCTTCTTTAAATCCTCTTCCATTGAACTCGATCGAAATCGAGCGAAATCATAGGATGTTTTCTCGAGCGTCGGTTGCGTGGCATGGAGAAACGAAATCGGCTAGGTGTGCTTTAACAATCGAATAAAACGATCGGACGTAGCTGTAATCGCTGACGATACCGAGCTTCGAAACGACGTATCGTTTATCTCGCGGCGTTAAAAACTCGGGCAAAATGGCAGCCATTTGCCCCTTCCACCGTCGAACGAAAGAGAAAGAAACGAAACATTAGACGCGCGATTTATCGAATCGCCACAAAATTGGAAACTCGTAGCTTGAGTTTATTCGATGGTTCCGAAGTGGACGCGATTCGCAATTCACGTTTGCATAATCGTATATTTTTTATTTATGTGATTGCACGCGATGTAATGGACGATCATAAATCGCGGTTTAATTGCTAGTTTCGTGTCACAATCAACTATCGGGTTCTTGCAACGCGTCGATCGATGAGCCTTCGGTATCTGGAACAGCTATTATAGGATGTTTCGTTTAAAATGGTTAATTCAAAGGACGAATCGTGTAATTGAAAATTTTATTAACACGCCAGCTGTTATCGATTCGATTGATCCTACGTTTATCTAGGAAATTGACAATGTCGGTTAAAACGTACGTCGTGTTAGAAGCATAAACTTAATCCATTCTTCCGATGTACTGATATCGCTGTAAGCTTAGAACGTTGTTGTAAAATATTAGTTTGAAATTTCTTCGGCAACGTATTCGAAAATTACAATTTAATTTGTATGCCGTGATGCTTAATTTCTTCCAAGCCCGAGAGCTGCGAGCTTTTAGGTCAAATCTGTTTACCGAGCTTTCGAATCGTCAAACTTAGAACTTATAATCTCTGAACTTTTCAATCACGAAACTCACGGCTTCTTCCTCAATTTTAGTTCGCTTTGAAGCTTACATTAACGTTTGATAGAGTGCTTTTATGTCTTTACGAATAATAATTTTGTCGAAATTGTATCTTTTTAAATCCAGTCGTTAATAATAATTATATCAAATATATCATCACGATACGACTATCATTAAAATTTGTTCTACAATATTACGATTCTTTATTTCTCTATTTCGAATTTGAATCTCGTAGCTTTCAAAGAATTTTTATTTGGAATTCCACGAGCAAAACAACCTTCGATTCGTCGATATTTCACCCACCCCCTCCCCCTTCCCGATCTCTCTCAGCCAGCGGACAGTCGTTCGTTTTTACGATATCTTCGACGCGAAAGCTGCGCAACGTCCTCGAAATAAACGATTTTGGCGGTGAGCCAACGATGATCTCTGGCATTGGTCATCATCGCTAATAGCCAAAGCTCTTTAGGCTCATCCAGACAACGAAACTTTCTCCTCTCTCGAGGCAGCTTTAATTGCATTTTTGCGGTACTACCACGACGTTGGGTTTATCGCGGTTTTTATGCTCCATCGAGAGTTCCGTACACCTTATCCTTTAACCTTATAATCATGATACCACCACGCTGCCACATTTTACGATCTGATGCAGCGTTTTACGGCACCTGCAACTTTCTTCGAACCGTTTCCCCGCTCCCAGGCGTGGCGCAAACCTTACGTTAATTTACAAAATGATTTCCTTCGAATTTAAAATTCCAGAAGACAATGTGAAATCGCTGTCGTGAAAATCGATTGGCGTAACTGATGGAAATTATTATTTAATTCAAACTGGAAAATACGTGGACACATAGTTTATTAAGTGTTTCTTAATCACTTTAAAATATAAAATTCGAGAAGAACAAACAGAACTTTTCTCACCAAAAATTGACCGATGCAATTTCGAGAAGTTACTGAATTGGATTTCTAAACAAACAAAGCAACAATTTAATCCAAACTGGAATACACGTGTGCGAAACCGCGTCGCACCGCCGATAGTTTTGAAAATCTAGTAAATATTTGATTTCATTTCGTGTTTCCACGGGAAACGAGTACACGAGCAGGACGAGAATAAGTAAATTCTTAAAACAAAACGTTAGATTTGAAAAGGGATCGCGTTCTCCAGACATTTGTCAACATGTTTCAATGCCGAAATAATTTCTTTTAACGTATCCCCAATTACCATCGGTGTGCGTCGCTCCACGTGTGCATTCTGTGTACAATCATCGATTTTTTTCTCGCACTGAAAATTCGTAACGACCCGTGACCGGTTCTCTTTCTCCCTTATTCTCGCATTCGCGCTCCTTCTTCTCTCACTATGCAGCTTTAAAGCGAACTTCTACGATTGTTTCGTCGAATTTCCAACGAGGATTAGCGCGTGAAATTCACCGACTACGGTCGGTCCGACTAGACTGCCAGGCTGTCCATATTTTCGGCTGGCAAAATGGACGATAATTGAAACGTCTGAACGCTACCAGGGTTACAGGGGATAGAAACGAAAGACTACACCGTGAAGGGTACACCGTAAAGGAATTACAGCAGCTGGCTGGCAATTATAGCGTAATTATGTAACGCTATTACACGCGATGCGCTGACAGCACGAAATTAGAAAATTATAATCTAATACGACCGCATCGTCGCGTCGGGGTTGGTAAATCGGTTTCGTCTCATCGTTCGAGAAAGGGGTGAGCAGGGGGAGAAAAATGGGAAAACGTGTGTAATCTACTTGTATCACTTTCTGCATTTCGTAAATAAAGAAACTTTTAACGATAGGCGTAATTAAAGTAATATTCGATATCGACGATTTTAAAGTTTGAAGTTGATTTCGTCTCGTTGTTCGTTCGAGATCGCGAAGAAGAATGGAAAAGTTCGTCTGATTTAATTGTTTCAATTTTGATAGTCGTATTAGTCGTATTTAATTTCCAGAGTTTAGATCAGTTTGAGAAAGATTCATGAATTAGTAATACAAAAAAATATGATGTTTTCTTTAATGTGCTAACAACGCGTGGGAAGTGGAAAATGGATGCTCGACGTAGGGCGACGTTTAGAGAAGAAAGTGCTCCCTTAAAAGGTGGCGCTTGGTGAAAAGTTGGTAACACGTGAACTCTTCGAGTTTCTAGCTTTTAACCTTTCAGCCTTTCGAGCTATTGATCTTGTACCTTGAACTTTCCAGCTTTCAACTTCGCAAGGATTGTCCTCGATTTTCGAGCTTACCGCCTTTTCAACCTTAATCTTCCAGCTACTCGCTTTTTGTTCTTGAAATAATCCCATACAGGAAGGATCCCTAAGCTCAACGGTATTACATCGTTATTTCCTGTACCGACAATGATACGTAAGATGACAGTAATAGACCGTACAATAGCTCTCATGATTTTAACTTAAAACTGATTAACACTGTAATACTCAGGACTAGAAAATTAAGGGAAGAAAGTTAAGGACGCCGTGGAGAAATTTAACAATAAAAAAGTATCACAAAAAATATAATGTCGATAAAAAAAAATTATCACAAAGACACCGATAATAATTCGTTATAGAGAGTATCGCAAAAACACCAAAAAGGATTAAAAGTAGTGGTAGAAGGATGTGGAAGGCCCGAAAAAGGGTTGCAGCAATAAAAGATTACAGGAGGAATTCCAACGGAGTAAAACGGTTGAAGACAGTAGAAAAGGAATTCCAACGGAGTAGAACAGTAGAAGATAGTAGAAAAGGAATTCCAGCAATAAAAGGAGAAAGGTATTTGAAAAATAACAAAGTGCCGATTCCAAAAAGGAAATTTTCATGGTAAAAGACAACGCAAGTATCTTGAAAGGGAACGCTATTAATTAAAGTGTGACCCGATTTTAACCCAGATTTTTCTCTTGCTATCTTCGTCTTAACGTTCGTTACGTTATAACCTACGTAAATCACGGAGGTTACTATAAATTTCCTAACACCTCCTTAAAATTGAATAGAGACATTCCTTTCGAAACGACGGTCGAAAGGGACGATAGGACAGAAACAATTGCTTTAACGGAAAAGTTGGCGACTCTCCGAGCAAGATATTAAACACTAAGTATCCGACGCGATAGCTTTTCTTTAAAGTTCCGTAGAACCAGAAGAGAAGAGAGGGGTATCCCGTCCCCTTTCGCGGAAAGTTTAATGAATTTCCAGGCCGGTCGGGCGTTAATTAAAAGCCTTTTTCTGAAATGGATTGCACGTTATCGCAATGAATGATTGTACACGTTCATTCTTCGGGCCCTTGACGGAGGTCTGGCCTGTCGTCGTCATACGCTCCTATAAGACAAGCAGCTTGTAGTTGGGAAAGGAGGCGAGTTGGAACCGTAATTAATTAAGTGTACGATAGCTCTGTGCTTGAAAACGTTACAGCGGGCTCAAAGCTTGACGTTATTGCGCCGCAAAATGGATCGGTGAAAAGAGAGCAACGATATGATGGATGGCGATCGTATCGAAGAGATTCTCCGACCGTTTCTACCCTTTTTATCTTTATTTACACAGGTCTTCGATTCCATGCCTCTCCTCTCTCTTTCTCTCTCTCTCTCTCTCTCTCTCTTCTTCTTCTTCTTCTTCTTTTACTCTCTTTCAATCTATCCTGCTGTATATGAAGCGTATAAAGAGTATGATACGAAATCTTTTCATCGCTTCGATCCCTGCTTTTGTCGGATCGGCGTAATGAGCCGAGTAAAGTTTTCCCAACGATGCCCGGTTGTTGCTGTTTCTGTTGGCTAATAAAGAAGAAAATTCGAAATTTCGCTGGAAAAGAGTGAGTTAACTTTTGCATTACCTCGAATAATCCATTTGGATACGAAGTAGGGAACGTCCATGTCGTTCGATGAAATTAATCCGGATTATTCGCAGGATATATCGTGGTTATTGTTTAAGGTTAACGAGCGTCCAGTTTCCGAGTGTTAACATTATTAGTGGGATGAAATGTGGCCGGTGTTGATGACCGGCTAAGCGAGTAAAAAGCTTGCAGAGAGGATTACGTAAACTCGGTCGCGTTTCTCTGACGGCGAGGATCACAGATTCAATCTTGTCGTGGAACTCCGACTCGAGCGGCTTCTCCTGCGGTTATTCTATTTTACTCAACGAGAATCGGAACACGGAACACCGTTACAGCTAATTACGGGCGTAATGAAGAATGTGAATGCAAATTAAAACTTGGTAGACCCTTTCGCTTGCTCCGTTTTATAAAAACCTACCAGTTTACGCTGGCGTGCGCCAGGAATTATAAAAATCCTACTGAACAAACGGATCGTTAGTAAACGGATAAGAATATTGTTGTTTAAACACGTACACATAACGTTTATATCGTGTACGTTTTTCTTTCGTCGAATGAAAACGGGCTTGACGTTTGGCTACAGTGGCGTATCGGTGGCTGATCGGCGATTGACTTATACCACTGCAGCAAAATGTTTTAGACTTGAGCGACGATACGATTGATATCGCTGTTGGTAAACGATCATATAATTTTCGTTCTTTGGTTTGTCTATTCGATATACACGTATTCGATGTGATACTTACGAAAGTTTTATAAAAATTGTTTATATCGAAAGTAGCAAAATGAGAAATAACGGAGACTAGCGATACTAACACGATATAACAAACGTACAACGAAGAAAGTTTCGAAAAAAGAAATTACTACAAGAGAATTATGACTCTGTGTAAATATGACCAACGCGCTCTTACGATTTGAAACAGTAAGCCGAGACTGACCTCGATGTCTTTCTCTCCTAAAACTTCCCCGCGCTTAGACAATCGTACGATTCGCGTTTTCACGCTGGAAGGCAAATACGACTAGCGCTGGCCGGTTCGATTTATCAATCGGTACGGCGAAACCTCGTAACGATTCGATTAACCGTGTCCAAAGCTATCGCCGCTAATTATAATTCCCCATAAATCCAACGTCGGACCGCGAGATTCCCGGCTGATATTTATCGACGTTCGCGGATCGGTCGTTCACCCTGTTCGCGGGGGATGAAGCGATACCTTTCGAGCACCCTGTTCGTCTCGTGACGTCGCCTCGCCGCTGACGAGAAGTGTGCCGTGCCACTGAGCGACGCCGATAAATATTCATGGGCACCAGACATGCTTCACACACCGCTATCTTTCTCGGTCCAAACATGGTACATCCGAGTTTACTTACTCGAAGCGGCTGGAAACAGGGACAAGGTGGCTGAATACGCGACGAGGAGCCGACACATTTGTCGGTTATGGTGGCCACCGTGTTGATGCACCCTCTTCCATCTAATACTCTGCTGATTTCGCATCTATCGTGACAGATGCGGGCAAAGTTGGCACCGCGCACACCACCGTACGTTGCGTAGATCAGGAATCTTCGATAGAATCGATTATGGCCGAATAGGTCGATTATGTGTTGCAGAAAATTAAGAGGACGACGAGAATTATACAAGACACATGGGGTCTACGTGTGTTACGACCGTTCGCGGAAAACGCGTCAGCGAGAGGCGTAAATTCTCGCTAATCGACGCCACGAAAGAGTCGTTCCCCTGTTTCGATTAAGAGAACAGAGGCGGTTGAAATGATTTTAACACTGAATTAACAGGGTTAACATAAACTTCTATTTCCAACAATATTTAAAGTTATAATGAAAACGTCACAAATGAACTTAGCAATGATACAGTTAGTTTATTACAGTAATTTGACCCGACTTTATGATTTTTCTCGATATGTTCGCTATACTAAGCGACCTGAGTTTTACTCGTTTGAACCTCTCGTGGTATTCTGTTTGACTCCTCAAATGGGACTGATTGCCCTTCGATTCTTTGTTTTGTCTTCTCTTGGAGACCACCCCCATCACGCTATGGTCACGCCACTGTTCGAGTCTATGCCACCTTCTTTGTATGGGTAAATAACGGCCGAATGGAAGTTTATAGAACTCGCTGCTTCACTGATTACGCGTTTATCGACGCTCATGTCAGGCGATCTGTCGGCGATACTGTAGTGCCCAGAGAAACGGTTAAGACGCGGCCCGTAGTAAGTCTCAGGGCGTAACAACGTGGATTTAATTCGTTAGAAGTAGATGACGCATCGTGCGTATCGTACGAGGGAATAATTAGCATTATAATTGTCAGCGAATATTCGAAAATTGATATATAAATTAGCAGGGAAGGAATATTAAAGAAATTGTTTAAGATATAACATTGGATTAAACGTAAGAGGAAGATTAGATTATGCAAAAACAGGATTATCGAAATGGGGCGTTGAAGTATCAGCTGCTGAGAGTTAGTTCTTAATTAGAAATCGGTTTGGAATGAGTTAGGAGTTTCTCGGAAACCAAGGAATTTAATGGAGTTGTAGATTTCACGGACTACGAGACATTAACTTAGTAGATGTTTTGGTGAAGACGTGAAAATGTTACCAGGATGGATGCATTGCGTTGATGGAAAGCGTGGTTCGAGTGCCTTGCAGTTGCTAAAGTTATTCGGTGAAATTGGGACGGTTAAGATACCCAGCGTTACGCCTTTTTTAGAATATTCGACTTAAAGTCTAGCGAGTTAGAATATATTTGGCTTCTACATTTCGCAGGAACATATCGTATGTAACTTTTCGCAACACAAATAAAAAAAGGGCGAGAGAGAGAAGAGAAAGAAAATGTCGAACAAATCGTAGGAAAGTTTTGGAAAAATTGAGATTCGAACGCTAAGTTGGGTACATTTTTCACTCGACACGAGCGCGAAATTTACTTACGAGAAAGAGGCAAAGCTGTGATTCTACGACGAGTATCTGGTGGATTTCTCTCTGGCGGAGAAAAAAGAAGATACTGAGAATAAATAAGCGACGATGCTGGTGGAAAATCTAAAAACTCGAGGTCGATGCCAAGGGGACGGCTAACTAACACGGTGGCTCTATCGCTATGGCAGAAAGTTCCACTTACGTACAGCGTGGCGAGCGAAATGAAATTCGTACGAAGTTCGTCCCGTGCTCTCCGCTGGAAAATGAAAACGTTCCGGCAAAGTGATAAATTGTAGCGCGAGTAAGTGGCGTTAAATCTGCCCTGACCAAAAAATCCACGCCAACTGCTCGGCCGGCTTCTTTTTCCGTTTCTTAAGAACATCCTTGCGATATCGTGCCGGTGAGAAGCAAACCAGAATCAAGAGTATTAAAATCGTTTAAATTTCCAAATTAGATTCGAAAATTTCACGATTTCTCAATCAAACTGAGAAATTCAAATTAAATTGTCAGAATTTGAAATATCAAGCTTTCTAAATATTTACTGAAATATAAGCAGTGTGAGTGGTATAAAATTAAACTGCGATAAGTAGTTCATCCAAATGTTTAACCCTTTCGCAGGCAATCGCAATTATATTCTTATTTCCAAGAACCGTACTTACTTCGTGACGAAAATAATATTTCATGGCAGAAACTATGTGTTCGATTGCATCGAACGATCATCCGTATAACAAAGTACATGTACAAAAGGTTTGACTCGATAACTATGGATCTCATTAAGAATGAAAATCCGCCAACATTACCGAATTTCAACTTGATAAAATATTTCCAAATTTCAAATCAACGGACATAGAATTAGGTGAACGAAAGAACAATTTGTTCGTTTGACAGCGCGATCAATAGATGATCGTACGAAAGGTGTGCGTTTGGTGAACGAGAAAGGTACGCAGAAGGTTGGCTTTGCGAAACGGTGGGAGGGAGGAAAAGGTGAATAGAGAGGAAGAGACGGTAGAACGGAAGAGGCATATTTAATGGGCATTTACAAGAGTCACGTAGGCAAGCGGTACGCGAACTGGTCCGCGCGGAAAACGCACAAACACTCGCAGATGCTGACAGGCACGTCGGCTTTTACGTGGCGCTCGGGCTCAATTGAATTCCGTGCTGCCTCGGTGCCGGCCGTTTTAGTCACTATTTATTCTGTTCGAGTACACGGTAATGCGATCGAGGCCTATTACCGCCGCGGATTTTCATTTATTTGCAAACTGTCCGACCGAAAAACGGATCGAGAACTCGCTTCATGGCCGATTCGTTTTCGACTACGGCATCGTTGATAAGTAGCCGGACATTTTGATCAATTTAGAGCAAAATCCTGTGAATTTTATCAAAATATATAACTAATGCAAATTAACGATCGGAAATAGCATTTGATCATTTCTTACGGCACCGATAAATAATAAATGGAAATTATTTCAAATAGTTTACCGATGGGACATTTTAATTGAATACGCCATTCGTTGATGCATGAACTGGTTTTAATTATGCATCCATCCATCATTTCGTAATTAAATTACGTCCTGTTTATAAAACACATCAAGCATCCGAATACTTTTGAATATACTTTTACATCGTATACTCACGTTACGACAAAATCTACCTTGTCTTTCGAGTTCTCGGAGATGAAGGGATATAAACTTTTTTACCACACCTCGTTTCTTTTATATTCTCTTCTAACTTTTGCCGTGGCACGTGACGCATAAGGAAATTACAGACAGTAATCTGGAATTGAAATCACCAGATCAACGTTGGTTTAATAACGCGTACAATTTTGTACTTCTATTCTCATATGATTGTTACAAACCGCCGTATACAAATCCCTAACAATGCCATAACGTTCAAGAGATCAGCCGAATATTTTACTACAAATAAGAACATATGTACGTTAAACAACGATACTCGAACGACATGACGAAACGGACGAACTAATTAACAAAGAAACGTCTCGTCGAATCGACTTCTCTAACTCTCTAATTTTTAACTTCTCGGAGCGTTAATAAAGCGAATTCGTTTCGCGCGAATAATCGTTGACGTTTTTTCCAAGTGATCGCGTTAATAATTGTCTGCCTTGAACGAGGAGCACCCGACAGGCACACGAGTACTGGCGCACGTGCGTTGCAACGAGCGCTGAATTCGTTGAACAAACAGCGTGAGATCGTTGATTCGAGTTAGGCCGTTCCTCCGGAACATCAATGGGGCGTTAATTCGTCGACTGCTTCGCCGTGTACCGGCGTGACGTCGTTAACGTCGCTATATCGTGACGATTGTGCACGGAACAAGAACACGGTCGGATCACCGACCCGTTAATCGCTGTCAAATTTCAAAATTCCAATCCCTGAAATTCTGTCCCTCGTAGCACACTCTCCCTCTGCCTCGACGAGAGCATAGCTCGACAATTGCCATTCGAATTCCCTCGTGCATCGATTGTTTGTTGAACTTTACTGTGGCCCGTAATCAACGCGATTTTGATATTTGTTTCGACCAAGTGTGGAGTAATTTTGGCAACGTCAAAAATTTTATGAAACGGAATCGAAGAATGTAGAGTATGAACGGTGGAATTAAAATGATAGAGCACTATGATTGGCATAGTAAAACGCTAGAATTATCCTATTAACGGTAGACTTATAGCCTGTGTTGTAATTCTTACGACATATATAATGTAATATTATGTATATTATATATAATGACATATATAATGTATATAATAAAACATATATAATGTAACTAATATATGTTTAAATACGTTAGAAACTAGAAAGTAATAAGTTGTTGAATCGTTACTATGCCGAATCACTGATTTTACTGTTAATTAGAAATTAATATTGCAAATATTCCTGATTATTAGCAGAGTTCTATGCTGACTGTATTTTAAATTGTGGATTTCTACGGAACACACGGTAATTTCAAATCACTGTTAAAGAAAGATGGAATTATAAAGTATAAGCGTGTTACAGTTTACCGTTACTGATGCGAGAAACGGTAAAATACATCTGTTGCAACAACTTCGATTGATCATTGTTCTGCTGATGATGGATTCGAATTCCGAGTAAATCGAAAGAATAGTATCGCGTTTCTGTGCTTCCTTTACGCCTTCGCAATATGTATTTTCAACGAGATCTTGAGGAGAATGTTGCGAGATTCTGCAGTTAAAACATGGACTAGAATTTTCTTTCAAATATAAGAAAATCTCTCGTCTTCGGAATCACTGATAATAGGCCTTTCTTTTTTTACACTAACTACAACGAAACATAATACGCAAGTCATCAGTGACAATTAATATATTAACTCTTTCTATTTCACTTGTATTCCACGCTTAGAACACGACGATACAAAGCCGTATCACCAGCGAGAATATTCCAAAGTTTTTCTAAAAAGAACGATAAATCCGTGTCTTTTTACCGTCGAAGAACTAACACGCGAGATATAAAAAGGAAAATCCAAGTTTAATTATTCTTTATACCAGCGGACTGAATTATTCATTCTACACGTGAAAAGATTAACACTCGTCCATAAAACGCAATAAGTACAACAAAATATAAAATATAATAACACCAAAGGACAGGAAAAACTGTGCGAGCTGAATAAAAAAGTAACGACGAGCAAAGTAACAAGTTACATCCAATGCAATTCCATTTCTACGAATTTACTTATTGAACGTCGCAATGCCATACCACACGACCAACAGAATTTTTTAGCTAAAAAATTCTACTTGTTCTCGCATACGCGTCGACCTAAATTCCTCCAAAAAAAAAAAAAAAAAAAACAAAGACTGAAAGCCGCTCGAACAACGTAACACGGGTGTGTACGCGCAACAAATCTTCGAATAAACGTTTACGACGAGTTAAAAGCTGGAACAGTGATATGCCTCGTCACTAGCTGGTAAACTCGAGCATGTACATAGCAGCAGGCAACCAGAACGATCGTAATCCAAAAGTACAAAATCGTATCGTCACCGACCGATGTCCGAATTTCGAATACGTGGAAAACTCTGGTATTGATCCGTCGTTGCTGTCGGATCCTTCCCACTCGGATCGGTCCTTCTCGTTCATTAGCCTTTTACCATCCTTCTAATTTTTTTACTGGGAAGCTCCGTTTCCACGTGACTTCTAATCTGTAGCCAGTTGTTTTTTCTTAAACGTTTCTAATTCCTCTTTCGTATCCCCTGTGTAACGACAGACGAAGACCCTTCAATTTATACGGTTCTTCTAATTCCGCTAATGGCTTTGAACGATTAGTGGAGACTGGACACTTTTCTTTTTTCTTTTCTTTTTTTCGAAAATGTTTATATAGCTACAGGTGAACTTGTTATGATAGTAAGTGGAGAATATCTCTGACAGCGGTTGGTGTTATAATAAGAAAATTTTCATTATGAAAGTTTAGGATTTGTAAAGCTGAAGCTATGAAAATTTTGCAAGGCTATGTCTATTTTATGAGGGTATCTGTTATTACTAAAAATGTTCGGCATTTGAATAGCTTGCGGTATGAAACTTCACGGTAAAGAATTAAGAACGTGTTAACCGTAAGTCTGAACGTCGAAATCAATATTGGCAATTGTAACGAGACCGGGCAGAAACTAATCAAATTGACAATAAGAAGAAAATCGCGTTCGCAAATATAAATTCTTGGAATATCTATCTAGTACGATCTACCAAAGCTGGAAAGAAAGCAGATATTTTTGGAAGCCGCTACGTAGTGGTTATCGGGCAAAGATCCTTTTGCGAAGTAGCGTGATTTTTACGAGTGGCCGGATGAGATGGACGCGAAGCGGTCGGGAAATTGACGAATCGTAAAGAGCATCGTTCTGATGGCTCATAAAACCGGCAAACCCGTCGGTGACAGCCGTTCGGTTCTCTGGCGAAGAAAGTGTTGACCGTCGATCACGATCGTGAAACTCGATCTAATGGTTCGTCGAAGGAAAAAAAAACACTTTCGTGGTATAGCTGGCCAAATCTCTCACTGGTCGTCGATATACGATCCCTGGCGTTCGGAAAATATCTCGCTCCGCGTTTATTGACCATCAGGATCACTCACGAGGGCTTATTCTTTCCCTGGCGGCGAATGGAAAACCGAATTTTATTTGCAGACGCGTAGTAGAGACAAATGAATATTAGGATTTCTATCGAAGATTTATCTTTTTCCGTGCGTTTGGTCGGTGTACTTTTTAAAGAAGTCATTTCGATGTTTCAAAAAAAAGAAAAAAGAAAAGCATCGAGTTTGACGGTGTTTGAAGGAACGTATTTCATAATCTTCCCTTTTTCTCTTCCTTTTTTTTTTTTTTTTTTTTTAGTGAACAGGAAATTTGATTTTAGAGGATGCTGATAGTTTCCCCGGTCACTTGACCGGACTTTGGCCCGACATTTCCGCGATCTTTGTCGACGTTCCTTCGTGAAACTTTTCCCGAGAACCTCGGCTACGATTCCGGAGATATGCCGAGTATGCGGTAGCTGGTACACGGTGTCCTGCGTTCCATCTCCCGAAGGAAGTTTCATATCCGATATAGACATGTTTCGCGCTAACGCCTTTTCGTCTATTTGCCTTTGACCCCTTGGAAATCGACCTCCTTTGCGCGGAAACGAAAGCGTATGAAGTTTCTTTGGGTCCGAGGAACAAGTATAGGATCCTAGAAAATTGGATATTTCCTTTTCAGTAACGAAGGCAAAATTTCAAGAAATCCAGCTTGGAAAATTAACAGATTTTTAAGCCCGGTCCTTGAAGTCTTTACATCCAGAATCTTTGGAATTTGCGACTTTTCAAACCCAACATCTTTCGCGTTTTCAATCTTTACGATTCAGAAGAAATTTGATTTAGAATCTTCAAAATGCAGAATTCTTAGTATGCAGTAGTTTAACAATTTTTAATCTTTAAACTCCAGACCCTTCCGAATTCAGATTTTTTATTAAATTCAGATGAACCAGCAAAGCAAACTTTTCTACGAAACCTACGATGGAAAAAGATCCTTCAAAGGCGAGGCGCAAAGAAGATTATAAGTACAAATTTCGCGGTAAATCCTGTTGGAAATTTGGGACGAAACGGGGGAAAAAAACAAGAAGGAAGGTACAAAGGAAGAAAGAGAGACCAGTTTTCGGTACTTTGTATTTAACCGAACCACGAGGTAGTTGGGTTTTGATCGCCAATGGGGATGAAGCTGGAGCGCGACGATGGCTGCTGCGGCGCTCTCTAATCGTCCGCAAGCCGCTTAACCCATCCCTTGTTCCCATCGGCCTCTTTCAGTAACATTACGTTGGTGGTTGGTACACCAATTTCTCTATCAGAGCCTGAACCACTGGTATTAACATCCGCCTCGATCTTCTCGTACGTTGAACAAGATTCTCGTTGACTGCTCGCGAAACAAGAGCGAAGCTAATACGTTCTATGAGAAACCTTCTTCGCCTGCGTAATGTCTATTCCTAATATTTAGAATGAAGTTCCGCCTTAACTCACTGGCATCGAGTTTAACTTGAAGGAAAATTGAGAGCCATCAAGAATATGGTAGCACTAAAAGATTATAGGGGTGTTGTAATTTCTTCGTGTAGTTTCATCTTTAGATCTTTACACATTAAATACTTGGATCTTTACAATTCGTTTTGCAAATACGTTGGTACATGTATATAAAGTAAACTGAAGTTAACTTTGTCTTGGAAGCATAAACGATTCCGTGACGAAATACAGTCTTAGTTTCGGTGTCAACGAGCTTTCTATCGATCACCTCCGACCTCTTTACGTCGATTTCTCAATTTCATTGTCCAATTATATGATTAATGTTTGATTCTCGAATGAAAAAAGAAACGACTTGCCTCCGTAAGTTAGATCACCTAATGATAATGCTATAGATAATAATAAATTACAGGGTAAATTAAAAAAAATGTTCATCTTTCAAAATTTTCATCAATCTTTCCAACGTTATCTCTTTTCTGTAGCCTTCGGTAATACTAGAAGCTAATCCATATACGTTCCAAGTAACTAAACGACGATCACAAACTCGGTGCACGTAATAATCGAAATTCGTGGAATTGTTTCGTTATTTGTCAAAACGTTCGACGAAAAGAGAGATGCTCTTTCTATCGTTCGTTTCTCTGGCAGTCACTCGTCGCGAAAGTTATGCCATGTGTTTTCGACAGAAGACAAACGACAGCGGCGCTTCTTCCGAACGGTTTCCAGCGGCGTCATGACATTTAGATGATATTAAAATGAAATTTTCCCCGCTGCTGTCCCTGCTTACCCCGCGAGAGGGAAGAAAGGGAAGGGGAATGATTCTCGTTTCAGTTTTTGACGAAGCTCGTGTGACAGGCTTCGCCCTCTCGTCGGGTCCGAAACGAATCGAGACGAAAGCTGGGGGAAAAAAGAGTGCCGAACCGTGGACGCCGTTAATGGGTTCCGTCGACGACCCGTAGCTTTGCCAACCCCTATCCACTGACGATGAGAAAAAAATGAACGACGCGTGTCTGGTAGTCGCGGAGAAAGCAACCGAGTGAATGAAAAACCAAAGTCTGACGTATTGGCGATCTTTTTGATGTCGAATTAATTTCTATTTTGAGAGATGGGAAGAAAAATATCGTGCAGCTACGTTTCAGTGTTCGAGGAATATTTTAGAAGTTTAGGGAACAGGATTTAAAAATTATATTTTAACGTTTGACGCATTGAACAGGTGCGGATTAAATACACACTCACTTTCGTATGGATATTAACTTGTTAACCGAGTTAACTGATAATTAGGAGATTGAAAATCAAGCACAGTTATGACAATTTTACACTTTGCAATTTTAAATATAATGTCGTTTTTAATGACATTGAAACGGTAAAAAGAGTTAACAGATCTAAATTACGCCTCGTAGTTTTTAAATAAATATCCAATAAACTGGCGCTTATGGAATGCTTGGTCGAGTTCAAAGACGTGTAAAGATTAGAAAAGAATGATACATTTATAACGTCTTGCGTTCTTCTTTCATTCCATTTTCCTTCCTTTCTTGTTGTTTCTAAAAGATATTGAATTTATGAAAAAAGAAAAATAATAAATAGAATCGAGGAACTTGCGAATTATCGAGAAAGTGGTAGTTTCGCCAACTTTTCTTTGCTTCGTGACAGATTTTTTTAATCCATCATAAAAGCTGCCATCCGACTTTATCCGAAGAATATACAGAGAGTTTCCCGTGATTGTCACAGTTAGTCGGAACAACGAAGAAATCTGCATCGTTGAAGACCCTAGAACTCGAGTTATTCGCCGGCAACTTTTCGTTCTTTTCGTCCTCCAGAAAGAGACTTTTTCCCTCGTTGAGTCCGCGTGAGGCGAAAAAGTGACGACGGCACTCCCTTCGAACTCGTTTGCAAGTACGACATTCACTTTGCATTTCATTCGCTGGAAATTGTTATCAATCTAAAGGGGAACAAACCTTATGCTTCTGAAAATTCCCACGAGCCGTCGGAAACTTCGTTTCAAGAAATAATATTCGATTTCGAAGCGAAACGACGCGCTAATCTCGGATCGAGTTATTGTCTTGCGTTTTCCAATGCCAACGGAGCAATTCTCCAAGGGATAATGGAGTTTCATAAACGACAAAAGGGGTCTCGAAAAATTTTCTATGAATAGATTTATATTTCGCGCGAATGTTTCTTCTTTTTTAATTCCACTTGGTGTTATCTTCTCGGCGAAGATAAGAAGATTTAAAAAGACAAAGATTCAGGCTCGCGAAAATGTTACAACGGACAATAAGATGAAATTATTCGAACGAAGAAGAAGATCAGGATTTATCTTTCAAATATCGTATATTTTATTCAGACTCGTTATCCTGCTCATTTATCTCGGATTAAATCTACTTATAAATATGAAAACGGTTTAAAGAAAAGAAACGATTCTAAATGAAAATAAACTTCAAAAATTACCAAACCTTTGTATCGACACTTCGGAAAAATCTTCGACCAATCAAATTATTTATCAAATCTCCATCATTCTCGGGAAGAAAGCTTCATATGTTCCCTGATTCAAGTCACGAACTTCGACTACTGTATAAAGCTATACTTTCGACGATATCTAATCGGTATTATACGCTTGACTTTAGTGTTTGTTATACCTTTTACTTCTTCTTGCTTTTTCCCTATTTCTCATCAACTTGCAATTACTTTTATCATATGTGTGATATTAAAAAACTCTTGTCCATTAATTAAAAAAATGAATTAGTAAAAAAATCTACCGTCGTACATTTTCAATACCGAAGGATCCTGCTCGATAAGGAAAGAAGAAAATCAGTCGAATTCGTTTCTGTCGACTACCCCGTGAAACGTAGCTAAATTATTTGCGGTTCATCGGGGATGTCGTGACAGGGTTGAGGCCTGATGTTTTACAAATCCGCCTCGTTACTTACCACAAGCTGTTCGTTCGATGCATTATTCATCCCCGTAGCCCGATTCCGCGTCTCGTATATTTTATTTTGATCGCCACCAGAGTCTCACAGCCTCGTTCCAATCGGGTCCAGGAAGATGGCTCGCTTTCTAATCCGACAGAATGCGCCCCTATTCCATTCTCGAGGCCACATTTTATCCAGCTCTCGCTTCGAAAAAGGAGGTGGACACGCGTCATTGATTTCGTAACAAGATAGAGAGTGCTCAACCCTCTTTCGAGCGCCGTTTGTTCAACCCCTTCTGGGATAAAGGGATAATTTTTCTTCGAGGAATTGGATTCCACGTAACAATGGGCAGGACGTGCGCCTGACACGATGCGTCCTATTCGAATCCTGCAAGAACTAATCGTTTCTCCGGTTGAAATCGATGGCTTTTGTACCTCTCTATATGTACCAGTGCTTCACACGGGTCAAAGTGACTGTTAGATAGTTGGTAATTGATGTTATGAATTGGAAATTACGTTGCTCGACTGGCGGTTGATTTTCCTGTTCAGCTCCCGTAGTTAAAATTCTTTTTGTCTTGTAATTCTGTAATATAGCGAAATGTAGAAAATAATAGGAATTTTTATGAGGAGGTCGTTAGGTCGTAAGTGGGAAATTACGCTGTTACAATTGGAGCGCATTGTCTTGCTGACTTTTTCATAGTTGGAATTTTCTTTATTCTTTAGATTTCTAGTCTGAAATCTAAGAATCGACGATAATTGGAACGAAAAAGACATGTTACTGTTTATAAAATAGATAGTTTCCTATAAGAAACTGAATAACGTTCGTGTAATTGGCAATCGTTTGTTTGATCCATCTGGGGATAAAGAAGCCAATTTTTCTCCAAGGAATTGGATTTTCTCTAACAATGGAGTCGATGTGCACTTGACGTTGTGATGTATTTGATAGCGCTTGTATGAGCTAAGAGTTTCCCTTTGGATAAAAACGGATGGAACTTTGATCGTTACATCCAAACTGAACTGAAAATTGTATTTACCGCTTAAGTGAAAACTAAGAAAAAAAGAACTTAAACGAGACCTTTAAAAGTGACTGAAAATAAAATAAAGAATAGTAACTATACACTCGAAATGTCCAGCATTTCAGCGTGCGACTAAAACTTCTCAGAAAATCGTCCTTCCTGAATAAATTAATTAATACGATCCAAACTTCTACTTCGTTAAACGCGTAAATTTACAAAGCTGAAATCAGTCCCATCAGAGTACTATTTTTTTTTTTCTTTTCACGTTTGCACTTGTGCCACAATTCAGTGCACCGAGACGTACATACGATTTCTTCATCTTCAAATTCATCCGCGAATTTTTCTTCGTAACTCGTGCAATATTCCACGAACGTTCAACTCGGCACCCAATGTCCTACCATCGGCGAGAACCAATAGAAACGCCGATTATTGCGAGTGCTCATTAGCGCGGCTGTTTAAAATGTTGTTTGCCTATTAATCGCGACACGTGTTCCTAGATTTTTCTGTTGCACGGCCATCGGTCAGCCGTATGAAACGCACGAACGTATCACGCTACACCCGCTCAGACAAGATCCGCGTGCAACGTTTAATCAGTGATCGATAATTCGAGCAAATGCCGTGGCATTTGCATACAGCTGCTGCGGCGATCACGGTGAAAACAAGCGCGTTAGTCGCCAAACGAGGTGCGTGGGTGAGAGGGTGAGAATTACGAGAGAGAAAAATGCGTGGCACAGTGTGGTGGAACGAAAGAGGACGCAGGAGGATGTGCGAGGACAGCGGCGGAATTCCGTGCGTGTATTTATCGAGTGTCGAAACGTCGAAATCGAAGAGGGTGAACAGGTAAAGGACGTGGGACGTTGGAGGAGAGGGTTGGACAGTTGGGGTGATGAGGGTGGAACTTCCGGGTACGTAATTACGGTGGATTATCGTGATAGTGTGCGCAAAGGGGGCACCTGGCCCGGGGGGCGTGCCACCCTTCAGGGGAACCTCCCTCGGGGAGCACGTGGCAAGCAGAAACCGGACGACGCACGGTATATCTACATTTCCTACATGCTGCTGGCAGAACTGCATCTCTTCGAACAGGTAAACGCCTATGTTTGATCGTTTACGACGATACGTTTGAGACGAGCGGTGATTATCTTTGGTTTCTCTTACGGTTCAGATATTATTCGAAATAAGTAGCTCGAGAGATTTAAAAAACAATATCTCTGTTATATTTGTAGTCTGCCATTTATGCTATGTTGCAACTCTGAAATCGTTCGTTTTAGTTTCTATAGGTGTAAATATTATATAATTTATTTTGAAAAGAAATGAGACGACAGATAAACAGATAGGGAACTCCTAAGTGAAGAAACTATTAGATTGAAAAAATTGGTTCAGTCTCTCCGGTGAACAGAATCTAATCGATGATAAAAAGAAGCTTGTTTATTGATTTTCGTTTTCCTACGTAGAACGAGACAATCAAATGTATAAATAACAAAGTAAAATTACAGAATTTGTTTATTTTTACTTTTTGTTTTTGTATACTATAGAATCATCGTAGACGATGACGTGCATATGAGAATCTACCTTCGAGTCAGCAATAGCTAGGGCAATTAACAGAAAAATATTTTTTCTCAATAAGGTTTATTTGCGATCTCGTGGAGGGAGAAACGATCCTCTCAGCGGGTTTCTGAAAAAAGCGGCGAATTCAGTCATTTTTGCGAAGCCGCGTCGGTGATTAAATGAAAAAAAGGTATGAATCACTGGGAAAACAATTGGAAAACGAAATCCAAATGGAACGATGAACAATTCGATAGAGAAGTATATCCAGTATTAGTTCCATCGCTTGCTGAACACACTCCATTTCCATTCGAAACTTTCGATCTACTAATCTGATCAAAGAGCCAACCATTCGAAAGTGGCGCAAAGTTTTCAATTTCACCGGTGATTTCGAAGAACCATTTTGCTACTACAACTACATGTACGAAGCTGTAAAAAATGTTGAAAACCGACAGGGGGCACACTCCACCCTTTACAGTCCGAACAGCATTTGGAATTTGATTCCAACCGATTCATACTCGATATTCTTACAATCGATGATACGTTTATGTTACGTAGCGCGTATCTTTATCGATTTCATTTATAACAAAAGATAATACGATTTACACGTTACAGCTACGAAGAATCGAGTGAAATAGAATATCCAGTTCAATTTTATTACGTGTTTTGGTCTACGAAAGGTTGACGGTGTACTTTTAATCGATATCGAAAAATTAATACATTATCGATCGCCAATTATCTTACTACAAACCTGTTACTTCGTTCTCATCATACGCGCATTATAAAATAATATACATACATTATCAAACAAAGTAAAAGTTAGATCTTCCCAATAAATATAGCCCTTGAATCGATAAATATGACCGGCAAAGTAACTTCGTATCCCTTATCATTGTAATAAAAAAAGATATCTTGCGATATCAACAGTCATAATAATGAAACGACGATTTTTTAACGATTCGCAAACCCTCCGTGCAAAATCATTCAACGACGCGACGTGACAAACCGCTAAGAAGGTTCCGCGGCTCTATGTGAATGCCGTTTAGGTCGTCTCGTCCATAGATCACGTAAATTCGCCGGCTTTGTCCCTGCGGAGTAACGCCTCCAAGGGAACGAGCTCTCTCAACTGGCGGAACAGTCGAGGAATCTCGGTGTACCGACGGGTAATCGGCAATTCCCCGTTAGAAATCCTCGCCAGCGTGCACGTCACCGACCGCCTAAGTGTCAGACATTGATTAAGCCTGACACTGCCGATTAAATACGTCACGTGGAACAGGCCGCTTCGAAAGACGAAGCCCCTTTGAATTATGCCCGACCCTCCGTCGTTTCCAACGGAACGGCTCGTCTTTGGATCAACTAAAATTTTCATCGTGCGCAATGAGATCGATTAAATTTTCGAGAATTGACGCGGATAAACGGCACGACATCGTTGCGATATTATAGCAACGGCGCGAAGCTTTTAGCCGCTTTTACATTTTCGATAACGGAATTGCATATTCGCGTGCGTCGTTAGAAAGAGAATTTTGTTCAATTTCATAGCGATTTTCCACGATTTTTACTACGATGTCGCGTTGTTCATCCGCTTTGTCAAGCTACAATGAAATTAATCGAACCTATTTAACAACCGTGCAATTGAAACATTTATCTTGCGTATAAAAAGATATCGTCGAGGATAAGGATACGCTGTCAAACTTGCACGGAATATTAGTTGATGGCGGAGACGATAAAATCTGAATTGTCGATTGGAACGTATTCTACAGGAACGATGGGGATTAAAACTAAAGATCTTCGAAGAATCGAAGAAGAGATAAACGAAATGATGGTGAGAAGTAAACTGAATCCTTAGGGGTAGAAAATTGCAAGTAGATAACAAAACGCATTAGTTCAGAAATCATTGAAGTTCGTCGAAACTTTAACGGTTAGTCTTTGACCGTGGACCACTGCGCGACGTCGTATTGCTCGTCTGCGCATAGATTGATGTTCGAAATTGCTGGAATTAGAGTAAAAAGGAAGAAAATTCCTGTGAACGACGCAACGACAAGACGAACGGGTAGCATCGGCGGAAACCACGTCGCAGAGAGCTAGCAATACTAAACAGTTGGCAGTGGAAACCGAGGTTCGGGAAGGCTGGAATCCGGCTGGAAAATTTGACAGGGATTTACGGAGAGTATTGCGACGCGAATTTTGTTTACAGATCTCTGGTTTGAATTCAATTATCCAGCTTGAGTAGCCGCGGAACGTTAATACGGAATATGTATGGAGTTTGCTGGAAATGTCACGAAAATTGGACGTATATGAATGAAATTTAGATGAACGGTCTGGAAATTAGAAGCCTGAAAGAGAATTATGCTTTGATGTGACTATAATTAATATACAGTACATCGTCTGAATTAAACGAACAGAAGGACGTTGATAATTCGAATCACAACCGCTATCGATAAAGCTACCTGGCGTAACTGAAATAATATTATTAGCGAAATTTGTTTGATAAATTTTCTCCCACCGTAACGCGTTTACTAATAACTTAAAAGAAGGAAAATTTTATAAGCGAAATTATATCTAATATTAATAAATTCTTCTGAAAAGTTGTCTGACCATAAAGGCCTGTATCACTTAAAGTCTAAGCAAGACTTTTTAAAACTCTGTTCCTCTGTACGATCTACCTCTTGTCGATTCGCAAGCGTTATTACTTAATAAATCATTGTACAAGACAAGCAAGGTATTAAATTTACCCTCGCAGAACGAGGGTAATAAAAATAAATTTTTATAGACTCGATCACAGCAGCTTCCTCTTTCGTTTGATTTAAGTCGATCGTCATACGCACTGCAGGATGATATAGCGATAAAACGACATTGTTTAAACGTGTTAGGTGCTACGTGAAAGAATTTCAAGCGTCGTCAGCCGATCGTAAATAGCATAATTAACGAAGGAAGTCGTTTGTCTCGTCGCGGCTCAGAATATCTCGGCTCGTTACGTGTTTCGCGTTCGATGATTGATGGAACGTGGATATTATTCGCGAGGCGGCCGCGTAACCGTGTTTTCCTTTGGCAATTACGTGTGTACGCCATGTGTTCGAAATATTATCAGGAGCCGCAACACCAGGCAATAAAGCGATCTCGCCTCCCAGACGTAATATTACGTCCTTGGCATGGGAACAGGTAATATGCCTCTCGCTTCGCCGCGGGCAAACCTGCACTTCGATTCGAGCGTAAGGATTCGCCGCTCTAATTGAATCGTGGCCATACAAACGCACGCGAAATTGATTTAATTACCGATGTTTACGCGGATCGTCACTGAGATAATCGAGGAACCGGGTCATTTTGTGGCTCGTAATTTTTTAATCGCTATACTGCGGATATTTTGCATTTATGGGATATTTGAAACTGTAAAATACGTAGATTGCGAAACTAGTTGGACGTGTAGGGAACGGTCTATTAAACGCATAATATTGGCAAAGAGAATAAGCTGTAAAAACATTAATTTTTTAATTTTACATTCTTAACTATATATGCCATTTTGTAGCCTTATAAAAAGGAACTTGGAACGCGATAAATTAAAAATCCGTATAAAAAATGTTACGAAGCTTTCGCGTAACCGTTGGGATAATTAAAAATTTGCAACAATATCGTAAAACGTTCTGCAGTTCTATGAATCGTCACACTGGCCTCTAGAGTGTTACAAGAATATTATAATATTGAAACGATACTGGAACGTACCGAAGTATTCTGCTGCGTTTTCAACAGTGTCACAGGGAATACCCCGTACTTCTGGACTTTCACGCGAACTTCATTATCAAGCGTCTTAACAATTAATTTCCTATATATACGAACTACTTAAACGGAGGATAAAATCACGAGCGGAAATCTTCCGAGTCCTTCCTTCTATATTTTCGCGAAAACTAAAATTGTAGAGAACGAAAGGAAAAAGGACAGGCGGAGGAAAAATGGAGCGATTTTATCGTTCATGACGCGCCATCGATAACGCGCTATTTGCGTAATTGCAGGGCGGTTGGTCCGATAAGAAGCACGAGCGCCGTCGACTGGCTAAAAACCCTTTACATTTTGCGTTTTTTCCAGCCCATCTACCCATCGAATTTCTTCTAAACGCTTCTTTCTTCTTTGCATCGGTTCACCGGGGTCACTTTATAGTCACCCATTACTCGGAAAATTTAATCTGCATTGAAAGTGCGCCGTTAAGACGGCGTATCGTATCCTCCACCCTCTTCGAGATCGATCGGTATCCTACGATGTGATACTTGATTGGCAAACAGCAGAAAAGTGTTAGTTTTCTTCTCTAAACTCTTTTCTGCGAAATTGAACATTATCGTAGAAAATTATTCCGCGTCATAAAGAAAGTATATCGTGCAAATTTCACTTTTTCTAAGTACATCAGTTTGAGCTGAATCAGCGAATGAGATTGGACGTTGATCAGGCAATCGATCGCTTTTGCATTTTCTGTGTACATATACAGATAATAGAGGAATTGTTTACGTTCACGACTGGACAAAGACATAACAATTTTTCTATCGTTTCGCATATACTAAATTTCTACAGTAATACAAAAAACAACGCAGTATAATAAAATGGAGAATTTTTAACGTGTGCGAACGTTGGCGTATACTCGGCCGACGATTAATCCAACCACAGTTATCAAACTTCATCGTTCAGATATCTGGTGTTCCAATTAAACGTCACCGATTCGCACTTTCGACCAGCACTCTGACGAAAAGCGTTTTGATGGATGTACCCCGACGCTTTTGAAACAAGTTCCTTGCACCGCTGCACATCGTGTACCACAATATTTGCCATCTATGTTTGCCGCTTTTCCTCTCCGGTGTACAGGTTGTACCGTAAATTGTGGACGCAACTTTACCGCATCGAACACGTAGGAGCGATAAAAAAGCCATGCACCAGCTGTTCCACCATACCAATCAATTCCAGATATCTTGTTATTTTTACGACTGTCGATACTTTTTATTCCATAATTCGTTTAAATCAACCTTTTTATCATTTTATTGTGCAATCTTTTAAAAGAAATATCAAAAGGAACGATAGGATTTTTCAAACATTTCCACTGTGAACGATATTTCATTAGATGATACAATAGCGATCGTAAAAAATTCAAATACCTTTTACAAACTAACAATTTGCGAGCCAACGTTTTCCATCTGAAATGGCGAACAATCGGTTCTCCGAAAGTGTTATCGTCCACATAAATTCCACCGGAGCTGTGCATCACTCTCGGTACATTTTCTGCCATGGAATCGTCTACGTTTTATGATGCAACCTTTACACGCGTCAACTGTGTTGATTCAAGAGAGATTCGTGTTTGGAAAAAATATCTCTTCCATAGAATTCCTGAATTCCAATAGTTTCGGCTTTTCTAACTGGAAACTTTAGTGAAACTCAGGGAACTCTCGTTGTAGAATTCGCAGTAGCCCAGAAATTACCGATTACTTCATAGATTGTGAATCATTTCATGCAAGTTCATATTTTTTTGAATATTATTAAAAAAAAAAAACCAAGATAGGAACCAAGATAGGAAATTATTTTACGTATTAGATATCATAGAGAATACTATGCTTTAGATATTTTATATACTTCTGCATATTTAAATATTTATATATTTCGCATTTTCAAATTTCCCCATAAATGCATAGAAATCCGTTCATATTTTTTTGAATATTATTAAAAAAAAAAAACCAAGATAGGAACCAGGATAGGAAATTATTTTACGTATTAGATATCATAGAGAATACTATGCTTTAGATATTTTATATACTTCCGCATATTTAAATATTCATATATTTCGCATTTTCAGATTTCCCCATAAATGCATAGAAATCCGTTCATATTTTTTTGAATATTATTAAAAAAAAANAGATATTTTATATACTTCTGCATATTTAAATATTTATATATTTCGCATTTTCAAATTTCTCCATAAATGCATAGAAATCCGTTCATATTTTTTTGAATATTATTAAAAAAAAAAAAACCAAGATAGGAACCAAGATAGGAAATTATTTTACGTATTAGATATCATAGAGAATACTATGCTTTAGATATTTTATATACTTCTGCATATTTAAATATTTATATATTTCGCATTTTCAAATTTCCCCATAAATGCATAGAAATCCTCAGTCTATTATTTAGAACGCGAGGTCATCTTTTAATCAAATTCTTCGCTGGTTAACTATTCATTTATGGCTTATTTATCATCTATCTACAGTAAACTAGTAGAGTCGCAAAACGGAGATGCGAAACGGAAAACAGCGTGCATTCAATTCCGGAACGACTTTCAATCTGTACTTGTTTGAATTATACAAGTTAACATCCGTAGCCCGAGAAGAAAGGCTATTGAATTATTGTCCGCATCCCCCGTAGTGGAGAAAATTCGCCAACAGGATGGAACATACGAGTGGCCTTCTTTTCCAGCGAAAATACCCACTCTTAGGCTTTTGGATATTCACCGATTCTTCTTAACTCCGCTATGACCTGAATGTCTGATAGCCAAAGGATGACATTCCGTCTGTTTAATCATTTCTTACAACAGATTTCATTGTGCGTTAGGGGTGGTTTTTGGCGAACTATACCTTCACAGCAAATGGAGAATTCATTGTGAAGGGGATGATTGTGAATGGGGAGGTTCGTAGGATTTTGAGGGTAGTTTAAAATTGCACGGTCAGAACGTTTGGATGATTCATACGGTTTCTTTTCGACAGTCGGCTTTACCGGAATTGTACAGTAGTTGGATGATCATCCCTTAAAGCTAGTCTCGTGGCTAGTTTCTATTTGAATCGTGGATATTCGCCGTAAGAATATTTCCTCGACACTTTTATAGCACAACCAATCATTCGTATAGTATTTATAGAAACGATAAATCGTAAAAAGTGAAAGGATGTCCCGTTATTTTGAGGGATCTAAATTAACTAACTAGATACTACTAAATTTATTAAATTGTAAATGTACAGCATGTACAATTTAGTAACAGGTAGTTACAGTCGCAATTTAGTAGCAGGTAGTTACAGTTGCGATTTAGTACGGTACGTATTATGCAATTTGGTATAGATACAATTTGGTAAAACACATGTACAATTTAACAGTAAGTCGTTCAAAGTGACTCGATACTTTTTTACCTTTTTAGAATTTAGCCTTTACATAAACGATATAAATTTATATTCCAAAACAGAGAGAGAAGGAGAGAGAAAGAGAGAGGCTATACATCTTTCGCTGTAAATACCAATATATACACAGTATCCATAAATAAATTTCCATAAAACAGTGTTTCTACTAAATCACCGATTGCATCTGCATCGATTTTACAATCCACGAGAAAGGAATGGAAAAATGTGAAATCCGCTTACGGCGAGTAGCAAGTTGCAGAAACGAAACCATGTTTTACGTTTGATTTTCAACGAAAATTTTTCTGTTCGAATCCTGGTACCTGTGGAAATTGCGTGGAGTATATAGAGCGCGGACCAACGAATATTTCTTAATTCACTTGCATCGACCTCGATTTATTTTCATCGGCGCACGTCAACCGTGGACCTAAAGCTTGGACGTACACGGGGAACCCGGCATAAATCACTTCTGGCCAAGCGTTCGCCGCAATTCACGTCATCACGATGACGAAACACTGTTCTCTTTTCCCCCTATTTTCGACGTATACTTTCCACAGGGTACTCTCCCGTCGAGAAAATCCCAGGGGAATATTGCGCGAATTCTTGAAATTTTCTACGTCGGATATTTCACGCTGACATGGAATGTTTCTTCGATAATAACATCGTTCGTTGATCACGAGATATTTTAACTAGTGCCAAAATTAGCTTCCTCGATGGTTACGCAACGATCATAAATTTCATCGTACACGGTAACTTGTATCGATCACTTTTTATTTTATATATTGTTTGTTCTTAACGCTTCTGTATATACTATACTATGAAGTTACGCTTTTTGCTTGTGTTATAGTTGGTTACAATGTCTCTGTTTGAAGTTTCGCATTCCAGTTCAATCCTGCACAGTTTTGATTAGTTTGTACGAGTAACACGTCGGTCGACATTTTTGCCACTCCTGTTCTTCGTCACGAGAATACGAGAAATGGAAAAAATTATTCCAGTTTGGGAAGCTTATCCTTTTTAATAGGCACAACTTAATTTAGTACAGAAACCAAACATACGATACTAATATATATGACAATACTAATCAAAGAAACGTATTAAATTGGACGAACGTTCAATTTAGTAGAATAGGAGTGATGGTTCTCGCTAATTTTACTAAATTAATATTTACGAATAAAGAGAATAAAAACAATTCTCAATCGATATCGTTGGATCATGGTAAATACAATAATTTGAATTAATATTGAATTATTTATTTTTAATTGTATTAAAAATCTTATCGACAGCCTTCATCGCCCAAAACGCAAAATATAAGCTGTAACGAGAAACGTACTAAAATTCTACGTAATATTTAATCCATGCTCTTCATTGTACATCATCTGAAACTAAAACCTATTGGTACTAATTGAGAATTGACCCATCAAAAATTCAGTTCTTGTATAATAGAAAATTAGCAACACTCGAAGAGAAAAATTGACGTTACCTTTTGTTTGGATGTTTCAGGACCTGCAATCGGAAATCGAGACACACCGAGACGTGTACGCATCTCTGAATGGTACTGGCCGGAAGCTGTTGAGTTCTCTGGCCAGCCAGGATGACGCGGTTATGCTGCAACGACGCCTGGACGAGATGAACCAGCGATGGCATCACTTGAAAGCGAAGAGTATGGCGATAAGGTAAGTGACGACCGTACTGCTTTTTCTCATTTCTTTTTCTACTCTCTTTCCTTGTCTCCATTATGGTTCTTTCATCCTCCTGTTTTTCCTCTATCCCACATTATCCGTTTCTTTTTTCAATCCAATTAGCGTTCGCGGTGAGAACGATGACAGGTGGAACGGCGAAGTTTTCAGCTCCCGTGAGCGGTAACAGGTGCGCCGTTTCGAGACAGACGTTCCATTTTGATTGCGGCCGAGTATCTAACCGGCGAGAAGTGGCCGTGGAGAATTCAGCGCGAGATCGCGGCGTGGAAGAATGAATTATACGGGGGATAAGTTGAAACGCGACGGCCAAGAGTTGGGTTATCGGTCTGGTGAAAAAAAAGAACGGAGGGTGCTTGGAGGAAAAATGTGGGAAAGTGGCGAACCGAGATTTAAGGAAAATAGAAGCTTGAAAAATATATAGAGTGAAAAAGGAAGTGAATGACGCGTTATATGAGGAGAAGAGGGTTGGGGGAGCGGTGGTGTGTAACGAGCAGAGAATAACGTGGAAAAGAAGATGAAAAAGAGTAGTGTATAGAAAAGGAAGCGCGCGAAAACGAAAGACGAAATAGGTAGAAGAAATAATTGGTGGAACGTGAGATAAAGGTTGGAATAAGATGAAATCTGAAGGAAAAAAGAAGAAAGAGCTCCTGCCGGCTATTAAATTGGCGAATTGTCTTTTCGGATCTATGTGTTTTTTCCACAGGAACCAACTGATAGCATTTTAAACGTTGCATTACCAGGTCTGTAAATATGAAACCGGAATTTGCCCATATGTGGCGATAACTTTTAATGTAGCTAACTTCAATACGCGTCATTGACGCCATTTCTTTGTTTTGACATCTGCTAAAGATTTTCAACTGTTTGCGATACAAGTTTAGTGCAACAACATAGGTTTTAGTAGAATTTGAAAATGTCGAATTTTGTGCCTACNGCGAAAATGGCTTGACGACTGGTTTGCCTCAAAAGAGGAACAGTTCTTTTGGCGTGGCATTCACAAATTGCCAGAAAGATGGCAAAAATGTATAACTAGCGATGGGCAATACTTCGAATAAAACACTTTTTATCATTATCATACAATAAATGTGTAATTTCTTTGCAAAAATTCCGGTTTCATACTTACATACCTGGTAACTATGCCTCTGTACTTATTCGATTGTTTGTATGTAAAATTTTCTCGTGTCATTTCGTGTGACATTTTCTTCTCGGATGTTTTAATACGTTCGCGGTGAGCAAGATTGTCGGTTAAAAAGTAAATCCAAAATGATGCACGTGTCACATTGACGAAAATGGCAGAAACAAATTTGAGAGCCAATGCACTTTCCTTCGTTGCCACGTGGAAATTTTTCGTCCGAGATCGAAACAACACGAACACGATTTTTTTCTACCTTCGTCTCGTTTGATATTTTTTATTTGTTTCTGTTTTTCGGTCCCTACTGGACGAGTCGTTTACTTTCGAAAACTTGATTTCAGATACCATTTCGCGTGCCGATCGATTTATTAATCCGTCGAATATTTGAAAAACGCATTAATCCAATGTCAAACTGTTCTCGCGACGACCGGGCAATGTGAACGGTCGAGTTAGGAAAATCGCCGGTGCAAAAATGTTACAGAGCGACTTGGAAACGCGCAGGGTATTTCCAATTGTGCGCGTGTGTTGGAGTTTCTAGTTTTGCTCACGACAACAATGCAAATAGGAAAAAGATAACGTGGAAAAATACCATCAACGTCAACGAAATCCACGCCTGCCTTAATATCCTTCAATTTTCCTGTTTGAAACAGAGGTTGACGTTTAACCGGTATCATTCGACGCAAACGAAAACGAGAAAAAAGAACGTAAAAGGAAGAAAAGGGAAGAACAATGTACCCTGCTAATATGGAGAAAGGGAAAACACGAGAGAAAAGATAACGCACGTTGTACGAGACAATGTATACACGCTTAAATGCATATTTTGAAACAGCGATTAACGCGATTAACGCCGAGGAACGACAACAATGACGGAACGGCGGGAAAAAAAGGGTTGAAAATCTTAAAAAGAATTCGTAAATCCGCGTGACAACGAACCGAGAATTATTCTCGTGACAACATTGCCGGAACAATGGCTTTTGACGCGCGAACAATTCCAAAGATTTCCAAAGCCGGGCGCACCGGGTCAGTGGCCGTGCGCACGCAGTAGGTTAACTATGAAGCCGGAAATTCTCCGAGCGCCATTCTCCTTTGATAACGTAGCAGTTATGCGTCGCGGTAATACGTAAGCAGAAATTGTAGCGACGAAAGAGCTACCGTTTCGCCCCTACCCTCTGGATCTTTGACGTTCGACCTGGCCTCGGTTCCAACCCTATCGATGCGTTGTGATGAGAAACTCTCACGGGATTCTCTGTGAAACTTTGAAGCCGCGACGCTGCTTTGACATCGCAAAACCTCTGCTCCGATCGCACCGACACCAACCAGGTTGGATTATTAAGGAACATATTGATTTTAGTCGGTCGATGCTCGATGCGTGCCCGGATTACAATCGGGGTTTACGTTTGTTACATGGTAATTTCAGTTCTCCGAATCAGCATTTCGAATTCAGTTAGTTAGAATTAATATTCTATTACGTTATCCGAAGGAATACGATCGGATGAGAGATTCGTATTTAAGAATTTTATAACCCATTCTGTAGAAACACCCATAATTTCTTCCCTTTTGTTTCGGTTCTAATAATCAGTGATTCTCTTTTTTTTTTTTTTGCGATGCAAGTGAAACTTTGTTTTTTTATTATTTCGGTACTATTCACCTGCGTTTCTTTGCTCCGTCATCCATAATTCGCGACTTTTTATAATCTTTGCTGGATGCCAATATTATAATGTTAGCAGTTTGTTTGTTCAGATATTATTTTATATTTTACGATAGTAGATATGCAGTCTCGATTATTTTTAATTGTTTATTGTTTTAATGGCAAAGGTATTATCCTTTTTAACGACGTGGAGGTAGAACGAAAAAGTATTTGAATCCAAAAATTTCATCGAGGCTTAAATACTCTTCGTTTCCGTGTTTACCAGCCGCGTGCTCAGCGCCCATCTTCCGAAGACAAAAATAGAAGCACAGTGAAGCGTTCGCTAGTTTGTGAAATTCGTAGGTGAAAAATTACCGGGGCGCTGTTTTTTCAACGTTCGCCGGTGAAAAACTCCATTCATCTTTCAATTCTGTAGGAAAAGATGAAAAGAGACCGTTGCTAGTTCTTTTGAAATTCGTCGATGAAAAATTACCGCGGTGACCTGAAACGCGTAACTAGGGAAAGAACGAGAGAAAAAGACAAAGCGCGAGCAAGAAAATTCTAAAGTCAATGTCCATTTATTATTCCCGTTTCGCTTAATCAATTTCCCATTTTTATCGTCTGCAAAAGCCGCGCCCGTTTAAAAAACGCGAATCCCGACCTGAATCCGTGAACCGGCTGGCGCTTGATTTGCATCAGCCAGTTTATTATAAATCCTCCTTGGATTTTCCTCGTAGAAAAGTTCGCACATCCTCCTTGCGGAAGCAGTTTCGTTGCAAGGAGTTTCCAGATGGAATCTTCTTGCCGTCGATCGCCATCGTGTACTACGTTCGTGGATTACCTCTGTGCCCATATTGAAATCTTTATCGGTGGAAATTGCGAATCCCTGTTTCTGTCGCATGCATCGGATATGCCACGCACGAGTTGCCATCGCGGTGCTTTCGTAGCGAAGTATAAAATGGATCCTTGCGATCGATCGAGACGATAGAGAGAAGAAAGTGAGTTTTTCGAACGTTTCTCAGGTTTCGGATGTTTTATTAAGGGAAATTTTTCACTAAAAAAGAGATTCTTAGCTGTTGTTACTGTTGTACCGAGACCGAATACATCTTCGAATCAAAATGCGATCTTCGAGATCCGTTCTGATCCGAATCGAATACTCTGAGGAATCTCACGAAAATTTTTCTAAAATCCGAAAATTGGAATCTCTTCGCTTGATATTGCGTGTGTTCTTGATTAAGTGCCAAGTTCTGATTTGAAGTTGGCTGTGGTCTGCTGCAAATGGTTGTTTAGCTTCTCCATCGATCGTGCCTTTAGCTGACGGATGTATCGAAGTGTTTGAAAAGCTGTGACTAACGGTGTTTCTAGAGTTTTCTCATTCGATAACTCTCACAGACTCGATTACACGTATCGTATTTACAGTGATGAAGAAAATGCTCTTTTCACTAGGGAATTTCGACGACACGTTTGCTACGGGTGCACATAATCGGATTTCCAGTCGCGGCAACTCGATGACGTCGCGTTCGTTCCAGCTTTCGAGACGGTGGTTCTCGGTAAACTTTCGCCTAGCCGGACGAACTATGCGAATTCGCGGCGCGGTGACGGAAATTTTCGACGGAAGTTGAACGCTTTGACGATGGCCAGCCGAAGGGAAATTTCTCGGCATACTGAGACAACCAAGAGAGGAAAGTTGTGAGTCATCTTGGTTTTCGACAACCATCCGTGGTACATAACAGTTTCGCGTTTCAATCTTGCGTCGTTCGTGGACTTTAATAAAGATATCTCCCTCTCCGCTTCTGTTTGGACAGCGGTAACCGGGCAGAAGGTTGATTTTTGCTTAGATGGAAACCGGCTGTTGCATCGTCATGATGTTTCAGCGGGAATGAAACCGGTTTACAAACGTTTGTACTTTATTAAAGAATACCGTAGGAGGTTGCTTATTGATATCATTTGAGACTGTGTACTCTACGACGATATTAGACGACGACTCGGTTTAATATCGGACGATTCTGAAAGTTGTTACCGTTTTTGAGCTGTTTACTTTGAGAGGCTACAACTCTGCTGAAGTTTATTATTCCTGTTTGATTGAAGCACCAATATTTCAGGCTCTTACGAAAGCAAGTAAGGAAGGAATCTCTGAATAGTACTTTCGAGATCCGTCTATTAGGCGAAAACATCTCTCTGTAAAATAATTGTTCCATGAAATATCAAGCATTAGATCTATTGGAAGATCGGTAGAATATCAATCAAATTCATTTAAGGCTCGTTTAATATTTCATGGCTCAATATCTGACATACGCAGCACCTTAACCCATACAATCTGCGAATTCACTTTTTAAACAAGGATTCTCCTATTCAGTCGTTAAAAACTCGCTAAAATTTATAGTAAAAAGAGAAGATTATTCAATCCTCGGTTCTTTTACATATAATTTACAACCGTCGACGGCGAAGAAGAGACAGAGAAGTCTCATGCAGGATCCCGATAACGGGATAGGATTCACCTTCACTCTCTCTCTCTCTCTCTCTCTCTCTCTCTCTCTCTCTCTCTCTCTCACTCACTCATCCACTCACTCACTCCACTCCAAGAGGATTAATTTCAATCCTCTCCGGAGGCTCGAAGTGTTCGCAGAAAAGGCTGGAATCGTTCCGTGGTTCAGGGGGAATGACTCGAAAATTTAAGTAGCACCGATAAAGCGAAGTCAGCAGCGGGTTAACCCGGATAGAGTCGAGCAATCAGTCTCCATTAATTAGTCCGAGCTCAAGCTCGCGGTGCTTGATTACCGGAGGGGAGAGCGTATTCGTGGGGGAGGGTACGGAACAACGAAAGCTGCGAACGGAAGCTCGGTCCCCTCCTCTTTCCACCCTTTCGACCCGACTTCTCGTCTTGTTCCTCTGATTTCGCCGATCTTTTCGATCTTTTTCTCCCTCTCGCTCTCTCTTTTTAATCCCTTTTCTTCTCTTTGAATCCTCCGCCATATTTACCGGTGGTAACCTTCGAATTTTCGTAGCTCTCTCTCTCTCTCTCTCTCTCTCTCTCTCTCTCTTTCTTTCTTGCTTGTGAATCGTCGTTCCAGCACGGTTTCAACGCGGTTGCCAGTCCGCAATCAGACCACAAATACCGTTGGAAATGCTGATCCCGATAATTCGACCAACGATCGTTTCTGGCACCGGTTTGAACGGGGTCGGGAACACCGATACCTCTGATATGTTATATCGGCAGCGAAACTTTCCGAACAACCGGCCACCGATGCTGAGAAAGAGAGAGAACCAGTCGACAACCGAATGTCTGCCCTCTCTCGCCTTTGTCCAGCTTCGTCGATCGCAGGGATTGGCTTTTTAATAGAATGTCGCGCTGGATTCTCGATACTGTACCGAAAAATACATCTATCGGTTCGATGTTTTTCACCACTGCCTGTTGCCGGTTTTCTGATTAAGTCGCAGGATATTACAGCCAACTATTTCTGCTTCTTGCAAGATACAGTGATTCGAGAAAGTATTGGAACACTTGTAGCAATTTCTTACGGATATAAAAAACATTGTATGTATTGGCTTTTGAATGCAATCTCAAACTATATACATGTTACAAGATATTTATTGCAAGCATTTTGTATCGTAAACACGAGCAAAATATTTCAATAATCACTGTATTAGTTAATTATTCGGTATATTAATAGGCACTAATATTTATGCAAATTTTCCTGCTGTATATCGATTGTTTACCAAGCGTATGTTTGCAGTAGGTGGTTTGTAACTTTTATATACATTTCCAAATTGGTTCCAAATTTTATCAACGTAATCACGATAGTCGTATCTCGTTGCAATAGCAGTGAAATTTCAGAAAGTTTCGTATACCGCACACATGAAAAGATTCTGCGGTAAATGATCGAATACTTTCATGGACACGTTGTATAGTTTCCGCAGATATGTCTTTTAAATTGTTTCGTAATTTGTTATATTATACCTCGTATAAGGATTTTGGAGTTGCATGAATTGGTAAAATTTGACGCCTGTTTGGTAGAAAGAATGGTATTTAATCGATAAAGAACAACCGTTCGATTTCCATTTAAAGAACGGTCAGGTTTAATTTCGCCGGCAACAGCTTTTCCTCGCAGCATCGTAATCTTTTTGCCCGATGTGTGCAACAGCTGCCTGCCGCTGTTGTTTGCCGTACGAATTACACAATCCTTCTTCTCTCTTGTAGCGAAACTCCAGTATTTCGCGAAGGTTTGCTGGTTCAGCGAAGTGAAAAGAAGGGTAAATTCGGGGGTAAACTACATCGCTGCGAACAAACAAAGAATTGGTAACTCTGGCCCCTCTCGTCTTTCTTCTTTTATAGAACGACTCGTCAACCATCGAGAAATCCCGTATCGCTTGTACGTTAACACGTTTTGATTATAACCGCGTGTTTGATATTTGAGACTTTCCAATACTCCGATATATATATACAGTAACTCACAAAAGTATTTGAACACTTACCATTAAACATTTTTATGAACCTATTACGTATGTTATAGAAAATTCTTTGAATTATCATTAGATTATTACAATTATAACATTGAAGTTTTAAAGCAGTCCTAAAATGTGTATAAAAGTTACAAGATATTCACTGCAAATATACACTTGATAAAAATAATTTTCTCACCAGAAAGTGTATGTTTGCTAGAAATATTTTCCAACATCTACGTACATTTTCGTATTTGTTTCACGATGGTCCTGTCGTATGCCAAACAAAACCTTTTGTATAACACGTGATATATTCAATAAAGCTTCGGATAGATACATGTATAAATAATGATCTTTAGGTCACTGTGCTTCGATTAACTATTCTTTCTCTCCTTCTATTTTGATACAGTCGATACACGGACAGAGAACAAAGAAACACGACCAATGACCGGTTGCATCGTCACCGAAATAAATTATGTCATGCCTCTGTATCAACGCGTATAGACCTGCAGGTGGAATAAAAATCGCAGAAACTTCGTTCTTCGCCGCACGCCCCTCTAATCCACTCTCTCGATAACAGACAGAGATTTATAACTGGGGAAGCGTGGCCGAGATAAAAATCGGCGACTTTTCGTTGCGTTGCGCTCGGCCAGGGACGGATTTCGCGCAAACAAGATACCGGTAGCGAGTAAAATCAATAGCGCCAGCAATTAGTTACCGTGGCACGCACGCGAAAAGGGCAGGAGCTGCATCCGGCAGTCGGATACGCGGACTTTTCGGACTTGTTCAACATCCGGGGCTGCTGCTCTCTCCCTCTGCCTCTCTCATTCTTCTCTTTTTTATTTTCTATTTTCGAACCTCGTGCACCAAACCGTTCGAATCGACGCTCGAAAAAAACAGTCGACCCGAACTAGTCGAGAATTTGTACGCGAAAATTGGAACCTTTCGGGGAATGACTGGATGAGAAAATTTGTCTCCTGCGCGTGCCATCGGTTGACAGAGTCCATTCGTTTGGTCGTGATATAAGATGTTTCTATTCGCTTCTGTCTGCTACTTGAAAGTTAATCAATAACAACTTGTTTGACAAAGTCTCGATGTCATAGGAAATAATTAATCTTCTGTAGCGTTACGAATTACCGACACGCTTTGTGTAACTTGGTTTTAACGATTTGGCTATTTTGTAAACTGAAAGGAGATTTGTAATCAAGACAATGTAGTTTTGTGTTAATTTGTCATGAGTGTGACTCGATATTAAGAGATTAGTTCTCTGTTTATCTACCTTGTTTTATGATCAATCGATCATAATTACGTCGTGAAATATTTACAGAAAGTAAATTGGTGTAGTATCGTGAATTACTATAGTTAGTTTATTAACGATGAAAGGATTAACAGACGATGATTAGACAGGAAAACAGTGGTTGTTTAACATAAACTAATCACAACGACGTGTTATAATCAAGAAGCAACTAAACAACTGATTGGCAACTCGTTAACAGCACTATATGGACAACACGTTCTGCACTCTTTGGCTTCTCAGCTCGTTCTGCTGTCAGTTCGTTTACCATCGCCTAGCAATTTCTTGTCTTCTATTCGTATCTTAGCAACCGCTTGTTTCTTATTTGCATCTCAGCAACCGCTTGTTTATAATCTACGCTATCCATGATACTACATTAGTGTAGTATCTTTCGATGTGTGGTTCTTCTAGAGTAAGGATAAGGAAGGATGTTCTATTTAAAGCCAAGTTTACTTCTATTTTACACGCAATACAAAAACCCAATACAAAAACTGACTACAATATCTCAGTACGTCGTATACTAACACTCGGCTCACAGCTTCTGATTCCCAGGTCAAAAAATGCTGACCCTCAACCCTCTTCTCCCACTCCTTCACTCATTTAGTTTTTACATCACCAAAGCATACACCCCAGCACTCTTAAGACTCTGAGTTTATTCCTTAGACTCTAATCTAAATATGTAGAGTAAGCCTATATCCCCCTTTTCCGATACTACATTAGTTAGTCAGGTAGAAAGAAATCCGAAACTGTTCGCAACATTCTCCATTAACGTCATCACCATGAAAGAAGAAAGAACGTGTTTACGTATAGTACATTGTAAAAATTGCACATTAGCAGTTCAAAAACACTAAAAGAGATCACCGACACGACACGACAAACATCTCTTCATCAGGAACCACGTGAAATAGCGAAAAACCTCGTTCGCCAAATCCAGGAAGAGAAACAGCGAGATAGAAGAGTATCTTCAGCAAATACGGAAACGCTATGAAACCTGAGAGGCAGCAAAGGAGAGTCACGGTTGTTATTCGAGAACATGAATCGGGAGGAATAATTACAGATACTGAGAGGTTCTCGCGTCCCAGCGCCATTACTCGCGGCGCGATTAGCGCACTCGCGCGTTCACGTATGTCGAGTGTCTAGGCGCCGGCGCGTCGAATCATCGAAACTGGCGGAACACACGAGGGCGAGAACGACACGAAGCATCGTGCAACGTCGCTTTTACGCTCGTATCTCGCCGTGGAAAAGACTTCAAAGGCCTGTTCACTGCGTTTCTTTTAATGCCGTCTCTACGCGGCAGCTCGTTGCTCGGGAATTGTTCTCGCATGGGAACGTCGCGACTTTTCCAGAAGCTCGACTTCCATCCGTGCCGGAAGCGATCGTTCCAAGCTTCGTTACGAAGCAGTTGTGTTTCGTCTCGATTCCCTTGCAATCGGAGTTTCTCTGCATTTGTTGGTTCGTCGCATTCTTTCGTACGAACTGCAAGAGAAAGATTGGAAAGAGGAGAAAGATGAGTTAGTCGGTTAATGATAAGATCTCGAGGTTCCTTGTTGCTGGTTGAACGATATTTACCGGTGGAAATCGATAACGAAGGATATAGCAAGGTTCGAGTCGCGTAAGCTTCGACATCTTAAAATTCAATCTTGAAATTTGCACTGAATTATCGAGCCTGTTGTATTTTGCGAGACACTGACAACATCTTTAATGCAATGGAGAAAACATTGGGAAATATCGTGTACTTTAAGACCAACGAGAAAAGATATCGAAAATAAGGATACATGTTCGAATTTAGCTAATTACAAAGCAAATTACATAGCTTGTTATTTCAAGCAAATTAGTTTGCGAGTATCCCGACTCAAGTAGCAACATGTAGAAAATCAGGACTTTTAAACAGCTTTGTATATTCGTGTGGAAAAATTATATCTGTATATCTATTTAGAGGACAATGAACGTTAAAGTTACGCATAACGTGACGCGAGTTTAGAATCTGTGTCCGCACTGTGTATTGCATAACGGGGAACAAAAGCGGTGAAAGAACCGACAAAAGAGACTGTCAGGTTGAATTATTAAATCACGTGGCAAACGAACCAGTCTAAAAGCTCGGTCAAAGGGACGCCATTGAATCCTCGACAATTTCGAAAGGTGTACGGTGATGCCGGCGAAAATAGTGGGTCCTGTGATAGCGAAGAGCCGCGATAGTTGATTCGTCGCGCGCGCCAGCTGAACCGGAAGTGACAGGTAGATAATCGCGGATCGTGATGAATCACCAAGCCAGGCCCTTATCAGTCGCCCCCTGTACATCGTCGTTCTTTTCCCGTCGTTTCGCGAACACACCGAAATCTGTCACGTACAGCGCTTTTCCGCTACCAGAACACGGCACCTATTCTCCCTTTCTATTTCTCTCTTTCTCTGTGTGTCGAGCGAATCCGGTCAAATCGAAGTTATTTTTACGTGACGTCGTCGCGAAGACATAGAAAACGTGGCTGGATATCGAGAACGAATGACCAAGAGGGAATTTGTTGCGATCGTGTTCGACGGTGTAGACCAGGTGCAAAATGTTGGGAGAATATTTCATTGGAAGTATGACAGATTTATACCATTGGGAGGAAATTATGGTATAGTTCGGTAGATGATTAATGTTACCGGATGATAGAGTTTGGGTCGAGTGATTACAATAGTTTGAAAGTATTAAGCGAGAATGTAGTCGAAGAATTACTAGACAAGTAATCCTGTCCTACTTATTACGATTATAAAATGACAAGTTGCGATCGAACATCCTACGATTTCTCCGGTCAACAGTATTTAATTATCTTCGTTCTTTGTAATCCTAAAGTAACCAAACAAAACTACAAATTCCGCTTCGATCTAAAGAGATTAACCACCAATTAACTAAGGAACATTAAGAAATTACTCTATCCCTCCTATATCGATTAACGAAAGAATTTAATAATCAGATCGATCGTCGCGTTATTTGCATCAAACAATTCCAAAAAAGAAACAAATAATGTGCCCCAAAAATGACTCCCTCGCCGATCGAAAACGAAGTTATAAAACAAACACTAAATTCTACGCAATATTCACACCATTTGTCCGATACGCGATGAGTTAAACACAGCATTATATTTCATGGTTTAACAGCAATACACCAACAGAATGAAATCAAGCTGTCGCTCAGGTCGAAGCTTCCTTCCTTCCGGTCTGAAAGCAGTCGTAACTCATTACTGGTACTGGGGTAGTACGTGTTTCCAGGGGTGTATCGGATGCACGATAGCGGGCGCCGGCTTAAAGTATGATAAGGTGTGGCTTAGCGTTAATCTCCGGAAGAGCTGTCGGTTTTCCCGCGCGAGCTGCCTCGTTCCTGCCCGCTAAATGCACCTTCCTCCTTGCCTAACCGTATCCGCGTATCCACGACGTCTATATTCCCGGGCATTACGTTCCGTTCAAACCAGATGCGACCCGACCGGCTTACTTAGCCGTTCTCCGTGTCCTTGCCAGAGTCGTTCGACGAGGGACGCTACCCCAAAGCTCTCCGCTTCTCTCCGCCAGGAATCGATAGGAATTTATAGCAGCAGATAGTCGTAAACGTGGATGATCGGATGTGGAAGTGTTTTCGTTTGATCTCGACGAGTATGAGTTATTGAATTACTATGGGACGCTCTAACGATAATATTATTGCAAGGGAACAGTAAAACAATTTATATATTTATAAACTATGATGGTACATTATTACAATCGAAGGGCTTGCTGCAATGAGACAGCTTTACTTTCCAGTAGTTCAAGTAAAACGATAAAAATTAACTCGAGATCGATCGAATCGCTATTTTTTCACGCGTGCTATAAATTCGATAAACTCTTCGACTTTTTGAACTGACTAAAATTCTAACTGTCGAAGTATATGCATGTTACGCGTATCGAAACTTAGCTCCTATGGTAACTTAATTATTTCTTGAAACGACGAATCCATTGATACCTAGATGTTTTCGATCTGAAATAAATTTCCACTGTGAATCACGGTGTGATTTTTTCACGGGTGCTATAAATTCGATAAACTCTTCGACTTTTTGAACTGACTAAAATTCTAACTGTCGAAGTATATGCATGTTACGCGTATCGAAACTTAGCTCCTATGGTAACTTAATTGTTTCTTGAAACGACGAATCCATTGATAACTAGATGTTTTCGATCTGATATAAATTTCCACTGTGAATCTTGATCGTCCAAATAGGAACAGAATTCATTGGGATTGTGTTTTTATCCGGGAGAACAGTCGGTATTGGCGGTGTGTACAAGGATTTCCGGGGATTATACTCCGAGGCATACTCTTAGAATTAGATAGAAGCCACGGTTTACTTAGCCAGTTTAGATCCTAACGCGTGTACACGGCTGGCGAAACGTGGCTTTCCTCCGAGCGTCGATTTATTACTCGCGGTTCGAAACCGGCGTCTCCTTAATAAATCTTCTACATTAATTTCGATTTAAACGACTCGTTATTCCAAACAGTACCGTAACTCATCGCCATAGTAGGGGTAGAGTAAGCGTTTAATCGAACTGCCGGCTCGAGTCATTCAGGGGAAAAGCGTTTCGCAGTTCGAACCCAGTGGTAAGCGTTTAATCTGCATAGATTAATTTGATCTGTAATCAAATCTGACCGCCAATGAATTGGGGCGAGTCTCTTCTCGGCCGATGTCGATTTCAAATTATCGGTATACCGTGTTAGACTGGCATTAGTCGAAATTATATTTGTTACGTGGATTATTATATTGAATTATACGCGTTGAGATAACGTGACGTTTCGAAACAATGCGGACTGCTTCTTTGAAGCTCTGTTAAATTTTCTGCCAAAGAAAAACGCTTCAATCGTTGCAACATTAAATAAAAAAGCTGTTTTCGAATGAATAATTCCATCGACACGAATTCCTTTAAACACGAATTTTCGCGATAATCGAACGACCATATTTGTTTACTGGTGACGTTCTATGGTTGGGATTCCTATAACTATGAAACGATCGTAAACCTTTGATGATAGACGAACGAACAGACACAACGATTGATAAAATTGTAAGAGGACCGAAAGATTTTTCGCGAAACGTAAAATTTGTCTAAACGTCCCGGTAAGTTTTGACTAAATAGAGTTGAATTACCATTATCGGATAATTCACGTCGCCAATGGTCTAAGGCTACAGTTACGGTGCATATGTCTTCTAACATGTATATTTATACGAATGTTTCTTTCGTCAGAGCAAAAGTTTGTTAGAATGTGCATCCACTGACTACCAGTCTGACACAAAAAAAAAGATCCAGAAAATGTATTGTCAACGAAGCGACACACTCCTGGTTCTATCTTCAAACATCACGAGAAACGAATAGTCCTGTTTCTCAAGCTGAAATTTCCGACGTGCAAAGCGAAGTCTCAGAAACAGAAAGGAACAGGTTTTCGCGGAAACAAAAGGGTCCATTTATAGATGATTCTCCTGAGGGAAATGGAGGAAAACGACGTCCTTCAGATGTATCGATCTCTATATCAGACTGAAGACGTAACAGAAGATCGTACGAACACCGGATCCCTCCAGGTTTGTACGTGTTTCGTGGACGAAAGACGGTCGACGTCCCTCCGAAGTGACATTTTCACGCGTAGTCGCGTTGAAGGCGATTATGTCGAGATATGTTTCGCTCGGTTAGTCCATGAAAAAAATCCGATATCGGTACGTGCGAAGAAACGATGTCTGGCTGCGTGTCTTCGACTGTTGAAAATGCGCGGGCGCGGCTTTAAAGGAAAAGCAACGAGGTAGTGGCGTTGATAAAAAATGAAAGAATGGGTCTGCCTGGAGGTGAGATCTCGATGGTTCAAAGGGAGATCTGAAATGAGTTTCTCTCGGAACAAAGGATCCATTCGCGTTATCGGAGTCACTGCAATGTTTGGTCACTGGGTCGTCGCAATCTTACGATTTTTAATTCAATATTTAAAACACGTGGTGTAGAGAAGACAAAGAAGACGGACGCCTGCCGGCAAAGGAATTGCGTTTCTTTCTGCCACGCCTTTTTTTCTTTTCTTACGATGCTTCGAGTCGAAGATAAAATTGCCACCGTGATTGAATCTCGTACACGATTTTTGTCGTAGATACGTGTATCGTTGTATAAGTGGCGAAAACTTTTCACATCTTTTCTATTTCTCGTAGTTACGCGTTTATTCAGATACGTTAATCTGAGACGATTATTATAAGCTACTCACAAATTAAGTTTATTTTATATTTATATAATATCATGCACGCCGTGTAAAATTCTTTCAGGATAGCCATTTCTCTTTAAATTAATCAATTAAAAAAGCTTAATTGGTATGTTGAATTTGAACCTGGAATAAAAAAGCAGTAACATCGTCGAAACATTGAACCAGGTTTTACAAATTTCTTCTAATATCAGTGTATAACAGTTTCGGCATAATACGTAACAAATTCGATATATGTATTAACGATCAACCGCGATTCTCAGATTATCGTGAAGCAAACAAGCCAGATTAAGCCATTCTAGACGGTGAATCTTCATTATGAAGACAATAATAGGATTCTGCGCGACTGATTAACCATTCCACAGAAATTAATCGCTTCGATTATCGAATTATCCATTGGGTCTATAAAACGGGGATAAAAAAGAGTCTGGAAAAATACGAGTGAAACGGCCATCAGAGCGCGGCCTGAGCGCATTAATCGTTCGATTAAACGACTTTCAATAAATTATTCGGATTATAAATACGGCAGGCGCGCGTCGACATGAAGCGGTGTCCCACGGTGTGATCGGTCGATTATCGATCCGGTACAGTCGGATACAAATCAACATGACCGATGACGATTGGGAAAAGGCGAATTAGCGGTGTCGTGTTAAACGCAGACAGAGAAAGGATGTCGGTAAACAGAGATATTTGCGTCCTCATTAAAAAAGCGCGCAAGCTCGTCCGAATGAATTCGGCCTTCTATCAGCATCGTTCACAGTTGATCGATCCCTGTGGCCATGATATAATCGATACTACGCCACTAATGCTGGCTATCCGGTCAGAGAACGCACTTGAAGGCGAAATATCGGCCCAGGTGTACAGGCTAATGAGAGTCGGACCCGGACGATTAATCGTGAGAGCCTGTGTTGACTTTCGATTTGGTTTGTCGATGCTGCAAGCTATTTGGTCTTTGATGGTACGTACACGGAGAATAATATTCATCGCTTGATTTTCTTATACGAAGAATTGAAAGTCGGAGGATTTTCTAAATCGTTGAATTCATTCGTCCAATCTTCCATTTTGATTATTACGATGTGATACTGCATCATGAAAATTGCCAATCTATGATTCTTCTTTCTTTGTAGATAAAAGGCTCCTATTTATTTCTAATATTAACGGAGATGCGTGATTTCCAGGAAGATTCGTACATCTATATATATATATATATATATTCGTTTCACTAACAGTGTTTGAGGAAATTTAGATCGTGGATAGCCCATAGTTTGTGAACGAAATGAATTGAAAGCTTATCGAGTCACGTTGAACCTAAAACAAAGTCTGGAACAGACATACACTGTACTAATAATTTTATTGGTTCGCTGCAGGATATATCGAGCACAAACGAAACCAATATACTCTGTTTGATTTGTGATAACAATAGTATTGTTTTTCGTAGTTAAGATAACTTAATCTTACACAAACAGACAAATATTCTTGGTAAAATTTTCAAGATATTTCAATATTTGACTCTTCCAATCTTTTCTACGAACGCTATTCTATACAGTTTTACCTTTGCTAATTAAAAATATATATAAATTGTTGCAATATTTCAGTCGACGAAAAGCTCGTAACCTTATTGCCCAGATTTCTCTCGTTCAAAACCACTTAGCTTTTGTTTAACTATACAATGTACCAAATATAATGCAGCAATTTCATCCACTTACCATATAACAGCATAATTCCACCATTTTCAGAAAATCTTCGATCGAGTCATCCTTCTATTCATTTTTCAAACACGCGTATCCAAACATAATTTTAGCACACAGTCTCGTATTTTGAAGATAAAGCGTCGATTCGCGCTATTACGCGTGATTTAACGTAAACGTCTGTCAACAATACCATCGCGATGCTATTATTCGTAAGCATTTGTTTCTTGTAACCCTAAACATTTAATTCTGCTTATATCGTAATTTTATTAATCTTCCAATCTTTAAATTGTATCTCCGGGCTATGTATGCTGAAGTAACTCGTATACAATAATTTGGAAATTTGATTACTTAATTTTATTCCATATTCTATATTTTACGTGATAAAGATTCGTCGCGTAACATACGAAATACACAAATTGATCCTTCGCAGGCAAGCTTCATTCGTGTTCAAACCTTAGACAATCTCTCCGGTAAAAAGAAACGCATTTTCCGTGAAATTTGTATCGTTAAAACAATTTAATTCATTGCGATATCTTGAGGAGAAATATTCTAAAATTAAGTGAACTAACTGAAATCCTATCCAAACCGTTGCGATCGCCTACAACCCAACGTTACCAGTTGTAAGTTAATTTAAGAAGTGAATTAATTTAAGAAGTGGATTAATTCAAGAAGTGGATTAATTCAAATTAAAAATTTAATTTGCGGTGTATTTTCAGTCACCACAGCCTTTCGGAGTTAAACGATTTCGAAATTCCATTTATCAGCGGAATCTAATCCACCTTATTTGCCTTGGGTATTTACGACAATTTGCAGAGAAGGCCAGTTATTAAATCGAAAAGCCGCGTAAAGCGACCGGATTTCGGCACAGGGGCAACTTTATCGGGCGTATAACGCCACACACCATAAAACGGCATGATTGTGCCGCCATTAGGATGGTCGTAGACCGTGCTAGCAGCTGATAGGCGGCGCGAGGGTTAATTTTATTTAAAGTTCGCTCGGTGGTGTCTGTTAAACCGACCCTCGATCGCGTGCGTTTCAGCCTCTCTTTTCGATATCGGCGGATCGACGATCAAAAGAAACTACCTGCTGCGCGGGGAAACTTGGCAAGAAATAAAGTTAGCTTAACCGATACGCGAACTGTGAAATTGGAAAAATTGTAGATATCGTGGTTAGCGATTAAATAGAACGCCACGGGGTGGCCCGTGTAAATATAAATTTTAAAGCTCGGGATAAAAAGTCGACTATGGCTTCGCGTTGTACGTTATATTTTACGAGTTAATGGAACGATGACGGTCGATCAAAAAACCGTCCGCTATTTTTCCTACGACAAAAATTATTCGCGATATGAAATCGTAGTTACGAGTCGCGATTTATATTGTTTATTATTCCGGGCAATGAATTGTGATTTACGAGTGGAAAAATTTGAGTGAAATTGAATGGCTATAAACAAAGAAGAATACTTTAAAGAGGGAATATTCTTAGGGGTACGTGACGAAGCGCGTAATAACCGATTGATTCTTCATCCTAAACCTACGACACGTTAAATACAGTCTGTAGAAAACTTTTGTCTATCACGGTTTATCAGAAACTTATTGTAAATACATTTACGATATAAAAAGAAATATCCTCTCGACGTATTTATTATTCATATTTCTAACATTATCTGTTCTAAGTAATTCTAAGAATTCAATCAAAAGCTATACTTGTAACTAAATTTTCTTACAAATACAGCGTGTTCTCGCTGAATCAGAAGCGAAATCCGATATCATAGGACAAGGGGATAATTCAAAGGGAAAACATGTCTTAGACAGAAGACATTCTCGAAGAAGCAAGCTTCGAGAGAACGAAATCTTGTGGTCGACGCAAAGATGCGGCGTAAGAGGGGGATCAGCGCGTTTAGAGGAAGTTCGCAGGTGGTCCGTAGAGTTACCGGAAGTGATGGTTGGCGAAGGATCGCGGAACTGGTACGCGTACAGTCGCATTGTTGTTGTTTATCGCGAAAGTTTGGATCGGTTTTGCGCGGTGGCGATGGTGGCAGTGGGTCGACCTTGCTCAGATTGGAATTGTGCCGGTAAATTGTTCCCCGGAGTTGAATTATAACGCTCCGCCCGTTCGCGGCAATTCCATTTGCCGACTTTATTGCGTTAACCGGTAGAACGGGTACGAGACCACGAGGAGTCTCGATGGAAAACGCCAAGGAAGAACCAGCAGCGACGAGGTGATAGATCAAAAGGCTTTGTCGAGCGGACCTCAACCCCTCTTCCAACGTCTCTTCCGCCTCTCTGCGAGAAGAGTCGATTACTGGGACGTCTGTACGCCGCGATCTGTCAATGGGTTGGTGAGATCGCGCTGGCAAACCCTCTCTTTCCCTAAGTGTAAAGTACGAGATGATTTCGATAGCAGGGTGAAACGTACGGGCAAGAATTCTGGATAAAAATTGAAAGAAAGTTGAGAGCAAATAGGAGGAAGGAAATTGTAAATTGAAATTTATCTCTTGGAAATGAACTCCCGATGACTGAAGTATAAAGCTTGCGTCAAAAGAAATAGATGGAAGATACTTGTGTTGAATCTTTATATTCGATCGTTTTATCGTGTATTCAACCGTAATACTCGCTATTGTCCGTCTGTCTTATCTAAGTTAAGAATTGTTGCACGCTTTGTGCGAGACTTAATTCTTTCTTTTTTTAATTTATTACTACCGTTATCTGAACGTTAAACTCGCCTTAAAAGTTCGATTCAAACTAGAAGCGATACAACGAAAGGGTCTCTTTGTGCGATTCTGAAATCTGCGTTAACTCATAATCCCCATTGTACCCGTAAATTATACCGAAATCTCGTTAATTTCCGCAGGTGTTTGGAAAACATCGTAAACGAGTTTGCTCGTTTCGCGGGGTATTCCAAGCTTCTTCGAACTTGATTGCATTCGAGTACTTTTATAAATTCTTCAATTCTTCCACTCGATCCCAGTTACGAATCTTAATGAAGATATGCTTCTTCTCGGATCTGAAAAGCTACTTTGAGTTTTTTTATAGTTTGCTTTTATACATATACAAGAAATAATACGAGAAACCAATTACGTTGGAAAATAGAATATAATACGCTTCTACGGGAAACACGCACGATCGTACTGCATAGTTGCATTTATGGAGAAATTATGCTCAAAGGCGGAGCTCGATTAAAGCTTGAACCATTTTTATTTCTAGAAGGCTCGTACGCTATTACTTCTTAACGTCCTTTCATATATTCAAAGCGCAAGTATAGCTCCCAAGACAGTTATTAATAACTATCCATCAAAGAATCTCAAAGTATCTTTGACGGTGCATCGATTTCACCTTTCAACTTCCGTTCTTCTTTCATCAATCCACGAGTTAGCTCTCCGTTAAATCGTAACGAGGCTGAACATTATCCTCTCTCGCAAAAACATGACGCAGAGATTTAAGAAGAACGAGTGCGACAAAATTTTTTTTTAATGGGATTCGTTAATGCGAGGGATTAGCTGTGACGCTTCCCACGGCAAGTTTTCGAAAAAAGGCAAAGAGAGAGGGAGAAAGAGAGAGGTAGAGAGAGAATACAGAGAGAATGGAGAGAAAAAAATAAAAATTCAGCGGCCTTGATGGCGAAAGCCGGCTTATCTGAAATCGGTCTGATGGCTGTGTCGGTGCCCTTTCATGGGCATTTTGTTGCCATCCGTTTCGTCGTTTTAATTATTCCGAATGTCCGCTCGCGCGCAAAATCGAGCCGTAATCAAAAGTTCCGTGCTCTGTACCGCGTTATCGTTCGAAGTTCCCCATTCCAATCCGATTCTTTATCCACGCCGTGTCCCACTCGCCACTCTCTTTTCTATATTTCTAGGCTACGTCGATACTTTTCACATTTTCATCGAACGCAATGTGAAAATTTGTCAGGAAATTGTTTTTCATTCCAGGAAATTTAAATCATAGCGATTCGTAGCATGGACAACGAGGAAATTTGATTAACACGTTCACTGGCTGATGAAATTGCGTCTTGCGCACAGTAATAAATAAAGTGCTGCGTTTGTTTCAACGCGTTCTAATAAACGGGTATATTTTAATAAACGAACGAAACTATTTAAGTGCTTCGTGGTGAATTTAACGCATCGTCACTGTAATATTAAAGGTGAAATTACGAATATAGCGGATTTTCGATCACCGCGATATTGAACGTGTTAAAAAATTAAATTAGACCCATTGTTTCGAGTTTCGAGTTTCCCAAGGCAAATATCACGGAAATATCAAAAAATTGATCGATTCCTTGCGATCAACGAAAATGATAGAGATGGTTCCCGATATGAGAAAAACGTTGGTCGCGACGATATCGTCGATATTTCGCCTGGAATCGAACTGAAAGTAAATTATCGCGCGAATACGATGGTCCCTTGAAAGAATTCTGTTCGCTTGGAGCAGAATAGAAAACGTTTTCTTGTCGGGTTGCTGTTCGCTGGCAGAATTTCTTAGTGATTTATGTTACATTAGGTCGGTACGTCGCGGAGATCGAGTAAAAGGAGTGTATTCAACGTATATCTATGGAACACGGCCTCTGCTCTGGTATTCGTGGACCTATCCAATTGAAATGCGATCGCACGAACGTGAAGTATACCGTCTACGTTAAAGGTCCCTTCTGTTCGTGTCAGTGGCAAGACGACCGCGCAAATGGACGTTCTCCAAGAACTATTTTTCGTGACTGCAATGTTCTAATGCAAACACGGATTACGTTGATGTTCCATTAACCCGAAAAAGTCTGTGCTCTCTCTCTCTCTCTCTCTCTCCCTTCCTCTTCCCATACCTGTCTTACCTGTATTCTGTGGTAATCAAGCAGCACCGAACTTGAAGCAATTAATCGTTGAGCGACAGCGTCGGTTAAACAGCCGACATCGTTCGGTATCGATCCAGCGCACGGCTATTTGTTTCCGGTGGGAGGATCATCCGAGGAAAATCAGCACGTCGGTTTTTGCAAATCCGTGCAGTTTCAGACGATCGTTCGATCAACCGAACGATGGCGCGGTTAGTTTGTTTAGATAGGATCAGGAAATGGGGTAGTTTAATATCCGAGTGATCGATGAAATCTTTCGAGTCTCTTCAATTATCTTGGTAAAGTTTGGATAGGTAATAATCTGTAGGATTATAAAGGATGCTGACATTTCTTACCGCCCTTCTCCACTTCTGTCTAACCGACTCAGTTGTTCGTCCAATGATTACCGGTGATTTCAAGCCGACTTAGCTTAACCGATCAAACAAGAAACCTCTTTGTCTACGACACAAATCCCATCAACGTGATATCGATAAAGACGAAACTCCATCTCGAGGCTTCTGAAAGGAATGAAACCGCTGTCGAGAAACTAAAACCATCGATCTCGGAATAATGGCTTGTTTTCAACGGGAGTCCTGTTCAACGTCAAGATAAATTCGCATCGGTCAAATTTCTGTTCGGGTCTTGCCCGCGCTGGGAAAAGGGGAAACACACAGACCAACTATCCTTCTTACAGGTATTCACCATAGTCCGGACGATATATCCCAGTTTCCTTATCTCGCGAGAGAAGAAGGCACAATACCTTTCGACGTGGTACATATTTCTAAAGATATATATACATATAGAGACGGTATGGTCGGATCGGCGGAAGTATACAGCTACGTCGCGGAATTCCGCAGGACTTTCATCGACGTTACAATAACTGCAATATATCCGGCCGCGGGTCTGTTCCTTCGCGATACCAGACGACGGGTCCGCGGCTTTCGTGGATGAAAAGGAGGGTTGTGCGCGACTGGGATGGGAAGACAGGAGTTGGTTGTTAAGGGTGTGAGAGACTGCTCCAGTCGACGACGGTACAACAATGGCGGAATATAAATCTAAATCCGGAGCGCCATCTTTCCTGCCCTGCTCTTGCCAGCTACCTCTCATCCTTCGATCTTTCCTCCCTTTCAATCCCTTCTATTTCTTCCATTCTTCTTCTTATTCATTCCGGTTGCCTATTTTGTCCATCCCTTACGTTCCGTCAACTACAATAACCGCCTCGCGTTATTTCTCCCTCCTTTCTTACTTCTTCCTACGCTTCTTCTTCTTCTTCTTCTTCTTCTTCTTCTTCCTTTTTTTACTGGCATATACTTACGTTAACGTTCATTTCTCATCTTGTCTTACTGCACTACAACTTTTTCGATTTGATAAGTTTCCGCGATCGCTTTGTTCTCGCTAAATTTGCCTCGAGTATTTCTTATTTTTCATTGTTTCTCTTACGTCTCGGATAAAGCGGACAGGTATCTTAACCTCTCTTTTGAGCGATCGTTTATTTTATCCCGCTTTGTGCGTTACATTTAATTGCGTTCTTCCTATTGTTCTTAGGTTTTCTTTCTCGGGCGACGTTTTCACAATTTTCTTCGTTTCTTCTTTTCGTTCATTGTTCTACCTGTTTTCGGTTTCATAGTTCACCTTGAATATCTTCCCCTCCCATCAAGCACCGCTTTTCTTGCGCTCCACCCACGCAGACGTCCCTCTCCTTTCCATTCATCACCGACCTCTTTCATTTTCTCGCTTTCTTTCACTTTCTCCGGAGAATAAATACTTCTTTACCCTGTGACGCGTCTCTACTCACCCCTTATCAGTATTTACGGCCAGACATGTGCTTCCTCCGCGTCGTTCTCGCAGCTGGTGCATTAGTTATGCACAGCCTGTGCGACTTCAACCCTGATGGACACCTCCCTGCGGAATTCACTGTGTTTTTCACATTGGAAGCTTCGATTTTAATATCGAGACGTTTTTTTGCATCGCAATTATAGCGTTTCTCTCCTCTTTGTTGTTGCAGAAATCGATTAGAAAGCAATACGGAACACTGGAACGCACTTCTATTGTCTTTGCGTGAACTCATCGAATGGGTGATCAGAAAAGACACCGAACTTACTGGTTTGGGACCTGTCTGTGGAGACGTGGCCGCTTTGCAAAAGCAAGAAGTAAGTATTTTACAATTGTTACTCTTTCATATTAAGAAACCATCCCTTGTGCTTAAATTATCATCGAGAAACTTGGGATCATTGTGGACTATATCGTACGAATTTCGTAGGGTCTGTTCCGATCTTAAGAATCTTACATTTATATCATTTTTCTTGGTTAACGCTGCAACTATTAGACCGTATCGTATACCAAAACATACACACAGATGATTATTATTATCAACAGTTTCTACAATTTCTATAAATTCTAATCACGATTTATCTGGACAAGAATGAAAAATATCCGCATACTTTTAATGACCTGCAATAACGAAAATCTGAAAGTCGCTACTCAAATCAGGTCCTACTGATTACAAAAGCAATAAATTTAGAATTCGGATTACCGAAGCCCTTAGATTTGACATATTCCTTAGAATCTCCTACCTTGTTTCGTTTCCGGTAAAAAACAAATTCCGATTAAAACTTGACTCGATCAATACCTGTAAACTGTATCAAGATCGAGTTATTCCCTGCAGTTTTCAAAGCATTAATATATAGTATCCAAGGATACCTTGAAATCCACCTTGAGCCGGAAGCCCATCTTGAGCCGGAAGCGATCTTGTCGGGGCAAATAGGCTCGTGTACCTTGAAACGTGCCCCGTAACCTACTGCAATGGACTGGATTACACGAAAATGACGCAATTAGGGTCGCGCTGTGTGCGTGGACACCGACAAGCAAGGGGGCACGCGTCGTCGACCGAAAGGGGTTCGGAGGTGGAGGAGCAGGAGGAGGAGGAGGAGACGGCGAGAGCACAAACTACCCCCGGCGGCCCAGTTTCCACGCACAAAGACGGACTAGCTCGGACTAATCCAGATTAGAACGTGCATGTTACCGAGCTGCGAGTGTACAGGGATGATAAGGTGCATGTACCGCGATCCTGCTCACGAACAGTCATCGACGGACGACACCTGCGCCCCTACTTATCGCGAACCGAAGCCCTAATCGGCCGGATATTAATCGGGAACAAGAGTTTCGAGACTCGTGGAACGCGTGGCGGGCGTTTTCAATCCGTTGAATATCCGAGTTTAACGAGGTCGGTCGATTACGGGGACGAATAAATAAGCTCGATCCCCGAGACACTATCGATTGAAAGCCGCGAACGGGAGACTGCTAATTACCGTAGGCGATAAAGTAAGTCGCGATGGATCGTTTAACAGGGTGGTTTCCGGGGGCAATTTCAACCGTTGGAATCGAGATGAGGGATCCTACGATGGTACTGATTGATGAGCGTGTATTTTGAGATTGATGCGGGGAAGAGAGGGTAACTAGCGTTGGATACGGTTGTTGCACGAGGCTTGCAAGCAGCTGGATCCGGCGATGTTACCCTGGAGATGATTATCTCGGAAGGTCTTCCCTCGTAACTTGCTACGTCGAGGATCAAACGTGATGTAATTTAAATCATCGGACTTTTTATCATCTTTTTACTCTTCGTGTTTTTCCTTTTTTCTGTTTTTTTTTTTTTTTTGTCCTATTTTTCAAGGGATGCGTAATATCAATAGGAAGACCTTTCATAAGCGTAGCAGCATAAGGCATCGTTAAAACAGTAGCCATGTAACAAAGAATTCTATGCATGTGAACACCAACGTTCTCAACTGTCGTCCAAACGATTTCAAAGCGTAATGTATTCCACGCGAATATCAGTTAGTTCGGTCTGTACATAGGGACGACAAACAGAGGGTTAGAGCAAAAAGATCGCAGCATACAGGTGGTACAAACAATAAGCGAGTTTCAGGGATACGCGATGCACCGATGTCGCATTTGCTATGCATGAAATTCAAAAAAGATCGGTACACAGGACAATGTATCTTCGTATACCGAGAGTTAAAGACTTAAAGTTAGGAATATCGTATTTTAAGCTCGAAATTTGCAAGTTTGCGCAAATCTCGAATCTCATATTTCGTATTTCAAAGATCAAATAATTCTAAATTTAAAGTCGGTTTGTTATCATATTGTTGAGATATTTTAAATATCGTCGTTTAAAACACCGTTTATAGATTCGTCGGTCCAAACGCTCTTTTTTAAATGTCTTCAACGCCGATCGACGTTATTATCGATGAAGCGATATACAGCTGCCACGCGTGCACTATCTGTACACACCGTGCGACGTTCGAAATACCAAAATGTCACTCCAGCAGTTGTTGCGCCGTGAAACGAGGAAATTTCATTGTGTCCCGCGTTCGGATGTAATTGTTTGCCAGGCTGTTTGCGAGTAGAATCGAAGTTCTCGTTTCGTTCATCGATTTCAGTTTCCGTCGATTTCGATTTCGAGCGTACCATTTTTTTCGATCTTCAGAAATCGGCTTAATGCTTGCAAGATGCGTCGAACTGTCGAAAATCGTCGAGTTTCGCGATGCTTTTCACGAGCAGCGACGCGTAATTTTAAGTCGCAAACTAACGCTACCGCGAGAAGACCCAAGGGAGACGCAAATGCAACCGACTAATGACTGTGCCAGGAGTAAATAGAACGAGAATTCTCCGTTACCGGATAGTAGTTTAACAATACAGTGGGCAACGTAATGTCAGAATTTCCGCGATATGGCTTCGCGGATGTCGTTCTAATTCGCACACAAATAATTGCGCATAAACGAACGACGCGGCGCAATAATTTATGCAAATTATGAGGCGTCACCTGGCGCCACGGCTTTATGTAAGACTGTGGCCTCACATATAGCTCGTTTTCGTTGCAATATGGTTTATAGAACGCAGAACACGCTGTTTTAGTAGAAATAGCGCGATAGACTGATGCGTAAAACCTCAGGATTCTCGGTCCTCCCTATGATACTTGATTACATACGTTTTTAAGAATATATATTTATTCGCAATTAAATGAAATTTGAAATATTTAAAAGGCGTACTGTGCACGATCACACATCGGTGGCTATCATCCTATACTTTGAACCTATTCGCTCTAAAATCTACACACTGGTTCCCTGCACAATATATCTTGCACTATGCACTTCGCGTCGTGAATCCTGAATAATGTACCGTGCACTATGCATTGTGTACTATCCAGAATTCATCATATACTATAGCATTCATTGAGTACGACGTATAATACACTATACATTATGCAGCATGAATTAATCAGCACTTACACGCAGCGATTCATTCCCTAAAATCCATCCAAATAAGATTCTTCGATATTGCTTTGCTACCAAATATCCGCTTCGTATCTCAAAATAGCTCAAACGACGAATAACACGCGTGTAGAAGTGTCGGATCGGCTCAAAATGTCACGCGCTGGTATACGTGTTCGTGAATGGAATTTATTAGACGATCGAAGAACGTGGAATCGATAGCTGTGTGTGGCACGCAACATATCGGCGGCTTGTTTTATCGTACCGTATTCGTGCGTGAAATCGACGACGACTCACCTCGAATGGCGCATACGTAAAACGCGGTTTCGTCGTAAACGGGTCGTCGTTGTTCGGACGTAACGATCCGGCTCAGAATCGCGCTGCTTAACGCGAAATCGATCGAACACACGACTGGCAAAAAGGAATAGCCGCGACGGGGGACGATTATCGGGCCACGAAACGACGATTATCGCAGCTCGGAATTGATTCCAACGAGCGTATCGATCGCGAACGCGCTAAAGAGCCACCATTTCTGGCAAATCCGAGTTTCTTTAATTACCGATATTTCTCGAATTATCGAGAATTAATCGCGCGTCTGGGAAAGTTTCACGTGCAGCGGAAAGCGTGTTCTGAGATACGCCACGACGTTTTTAATGTCCGTCTCTTTAGTACAGCGTTGCGTAAAAGTCTTGCACCATTTAGCAAATGGAAATATTTTACCTTGAGAGATGAATATAAAAATACTTGGTGTTTCTCTCGTTCTACCAGTAGGTCATAGCGAGCATTAAATTTGAAAGATCACAATGGATTAATCCAAAGTAAGATTCAAAACTTGTATTATGCCAACAATTCTTTTGGATGATCATTTTTTAATATTATTCTCCTATGATACTAATAGTATTTTTTAATATCCTTCGATGCTGTATGCGATTTTATTCTTCTCGTCGTTCTTCGAACATCGAACGACGATGACACGAATTCTTTCACATTACGTGCCGCTGATTGAATCGGATACTCGTTGCGTAATACGCGACATTACTTTCCACCGCATTAAAATCCTTCTTATAATAACAACGCGTGAAAAGGTATTTCGAAAGTGTGTATATTCGGTTGCCATTGTAAAACCAGTAACGCGGATGATGTAAGTATTTTGTACAGTGCTAGGATATACGTACATATTGCAAATTTATCTCTTTGTTTAATCGAAGCTCGGTTAAGCTTGCCAGAAGTCTGTAACATAAAATTTACGTTGTGCGTAAGTTTCATCGAAATCGATGGTTCACATTGGCAGACGTTCTATTGTTAGAATGGTGGAAATAAGTTTAAGTGGCTATAAAATTGGCCCATTTTCTATCGTTATCTATAAATTTAGATGGGAGGACGAGGCATGTATTCGCGCGCGCACACACACGAACGAAACGATCATTACGCTTTTTAACGACCTCGTGAAATAGACGATGCTCGTTTCAATGATGGAAATCCCTCAACATTGAATGCAACGTGCTGCTACTCTCTCGCTGAATACGTCGCTACGATGCACCCTGCGTAATTAACCCGTCATTCCGATAACCAATACGATAAGGCGATTATCTCGGTGTGGCCAATTAGAAAACGTCTAGTGGCTCAATTAAACGAACGACGTTTTAGTTGTTCTCGATTTCGTTGCTAACAAATCGACCTTATTTCGCCGCGAAATCCTTCGTCAACTATTTAGCTTCTGTATACTCGTTTTTAGACTCGAATCGTTGAAACACTATAATATTGTAGAGTAGCAAGTAGAATACGCTTGAATAGCAATGATTTCGAAGATGACTATTTAATAGAATACGAACAATAATGTGTGAAATTCACTTCGAAAAAGAAAACGAAGACAAGAAGTTGAAAGAGGCGAGAAATGCAAAGCCGAAAGAAATCTCCTTAAATAGCACAGAAACGAGGCAAGTGGACCGCTTCTTTGCTCGTTGTTACGCGTTGCTGTGTAACTGTCCACGTGGACGCGATACTTTCGTCCAATATGCGTGTCCATATTTATGATTTTATCGGATTTATCGAAAATGAGGAATTAGAGCCGCTAGACTTCTTTCCTGGTGTTTGATCTCTTCTCTCGCAGGAAAAAGAAGTTTATTCCACAACGACGATAGAGAAAATTAAAATAATCGCCGTACCAAATGGCGGTAATATTTTTCTAATTAAAAAACGAGTTGCCCGGAGTTTGAGATTCCTAAGAAATATAGAAATTTCATTCCCGGCAACGATTAATCTACACACCTACGATACCTTTGCTAGTGGGACGGCACGTTAAACGAGTTTAAACACGGAGTGAAAGGTAAATACAAATAGAAACGAGAAGGAGAAGCATTCGCGAAAGAAATGTCGGCTGATGAGCGTAACCGCAATTTCGCATTAACCGAAATAATTCCGCGAGAGACTAAGCGAAAAGACGAAGGTTTAAATCGGCGCTAATAACGCACCGTTTCGTCGTCGTCCCTCCGAAAGCTGAAGGATCTCACTGTGCGTGTGCGTATATGCGTGCGCGTATATGCGTGTGCGTATGTGTGTATGTAGGCGGATCTGCAGTTGTCGCAACAACGAAAGTAGGTAAATTATTCCGAGCCGTTTGAAAGGAGCCGTTCACGTGCTCTTCGAAAGACACACCCTCTCGGTGTTGCCAGTCGGACGACGATGGGAGGAAAAAGCGTACGAAAGAAAAGAGGCCGTGCTCGAGAAGTGGGGGAAAAATCGCTGGTTGCCGTTTCCAACGAGATAGGAGCGAGCGGAGGAACGCACGGCAAAAAATCCGTGTTTCGGTGTCTAAATTTTCTCGAGGCTCGCGGAAGCGAGAGCAAAGGATAATCTCGTTAACGAGAAGCCGTCAGGCTACGCGATATCGTGAAAGTTGCAGCTCATTTTCTTCCTGTTCTTCGTCCTTCTTTTTTCTTCTTTCGTCTCCTCGTTAGGCGCTCGCGGTGCGGAATCGTCAGCGCGACGCGTGCCGTCACGACGATGTCTTGTCAAACGAAATTACGAATGCACGCGACGAAATGTAGACGACGTCGATGGCTCTGCCGTTGCTCTCGACGTTGCCGTTTAAAGCTTCGCGAATTAGCCTACTTACCTCGTCGAGTGTACGAGCGAACGACGAACAACTCGGGCGTAAATGCTTCCTTCTCACGTGGACGTTTTCTTGCGCGTTGCAGGATGATCATCGCGGCTTCAGGAGGCAGCTCGAAGACAAACGACCGATCGTCGAGAACAACCTGCTGAGTGGCCGTCAGTACATCGCCAACGAACCACCGCTGTCTGACACTTCGGATTCTGAAGGTAAGTTTGTGATATTTGCATTGAGTTGAGCCGTACAGGTAAAGCTTTGCTGTACAACTATTAGCGTGTAAGTTACGTAGCGACGTTTGTATTGCAATTTGTCACATGTCTATTCGTTGATGTTATCGGCTGGTAAAATTATCGCGCAAGATGAACCAAGTATCAACGTAAGCAACGAGGAGCAAATTTTATTACGATAGAAGAATCACAGGTTTTAGAAATTATACAGGTAGACTTAAAAATACAAAATAGATTTGAAAACAAACTTTATCTATTACCATCTCGCATTTAGCACATTTCTGTAGAAAAATGTACACTTGTACCATTTTTGTGCTGAAATCATCGATTAAAAGATTTGCAATTGGCGTAGAAAGATAGGACTGAGAACGATTAATTACAAAATACGACGTGTTACAAAAGTTTTGTGTAATCGAGAAGCGTTTGAACTTCAGAGTATCTCGATATAATTACAAATCTTCTTAAATAGATCGCAGATCCTCTTATGAGATACTTTTAAACAACATCAAAGCTAATTAATCTGAAAACGTGATTATTTTTAATTACAACATCGTCCAGTTCGTAATTAGAACTTGGATCAAGAAGTTCACGAGTAATATCGAAATATTAAAGATCCAATTAATAAAAAGTAATTGTGTTGCTCCTAATTAATATCGAACCTGCGAAGAAATGTGTTTGAACGCTTTATAAGCACTCGGAGAAATAACCAAGTTCGACTCTCTTAAAGCTGTTTAAAGACTTCGTAAAGCCGAGTAAAGCTTTGTGAAGCCGAGTTTAACAGCCCTAGTTACCGATTTAAATGAAAGGTTCAGTAAACGAAATTAGTCGTTGAAATTAAACGGCCCTCCCCTTCTCTTTTCTGAACCAAGAACTGTCCTGAATAAAGAAATTTATAAGAAAAGAAAGAAAGTTAATTCACCGTTCGTGTATTCCAAGTATTCGGGTTAAAGAAACCAATAGCAATAAAATTGCAATATTATTTAGAAAACTAAATTTTATCGATGGGAATATCCCTATATACAATTTTTACACGTGTCTTAAACAATATATCTCGTTAACGAAATTTTCATCTTCGAAACGAGAATACGTCGCGACCAAAGCAATTCACGATAAAAAAAGAAGAAACTGTTCAGAAAAAATGATGATAAGGGATGAATGTAATGAACGAAATGTACGGGACGAAAGTTTTGGCGAAAGTGTAGAGAAAGTCGGCCAAGTACGTTCGTTAGTTTCCTCGGAACTGGTCCGGAATGCGCCACTGAATTCGCCAATAGCGTGCAGGCCTAGTAATTAAGAGGCGCGGCAGGGCTTTCAATTCCAATAATTCCCGGCATTCTTCTTCCCGCTATTTTTCATACCAATTAGCCACGGAAAGGAACGAAAAAGGAGACCGATCTGCTCCAGAAGAATTCAGACTTCTCGTCGTAAGCTCGAATTCGAATAACGAGAGAAAAAAGGAGAGAGGCTTTTGGGACATTAAGAATCGCCCGTTCTAGGGTGCGTTGACCCGTGCTTGCTTTGTACGTTTGGAAAATTATAACCTGAAATTATTCGAAAGAAGGTATTAAGTAAGCGAAGGATTGGCTAAATGCTAAAAAGTTTGCATTCCTCTAATCATCTTCAACGAAATAAATTTGTTGAGCAAAAAAAAAATCGAAGGATATTGGCTTCTTCGTCGATAGAGTTAGAAACAAACGTGGACCTAATTCATCGGCGAGCATCGAGTACTCTGTTTTGGAGGCAGAACGTTCAGGATTAAAAGCAGGATGGAGTAAGAGAGGGTAAAATTGATTAAAGTTGTAGCTTCAAAGGGCGGCTCCTCGCGGCAGTTTGTCGCGGCGGAATGAAGGGGATTGTTAAGTGGGCTGATAAAATACGAGAAGTTTTCTCTTTCGCTTCCTCGTTTTTTCCACCTTTTACTTAAGCCAACGGAACAAGAGCGGCCCTTGGAAACGAGCTTCATTCGTTCTTGTCACCGGCTTTCACGTACAATAACCACGGCGGACGTGTAACCGTGGTCCCTCTTGAATATTTCATTTAGATAATTCCACCCTCTCGAAACCGGGATTATTAAGAAACGTGAAACACGGAATTTATGGTTATTTGACCGAGAAGGATTCAGCAGAGTTCTTGCCAGAAAATGAGGCTCGTCTATTAAGCGAACGAAACAAACGCCACCGTCCTGCTACTGTGTCCGCCAAACAAAAGACTACGCTTCTCGTTTTTATTCTCGTCGGAACAACGCAAGAACACGGTCTCTCGTATCTTTCTTAATTGTTCCTCCTGTAAATTAGCTTCTTAAAGAAAGAAAAAAAAAAAAAAATACATGTAAATTCCATCCGAGTCGAACATCTCGATTCTCCGATAGAATAGTTCGATACAGTTAAACGATGAATAATGCAGTTTCTCGGTGTTCGAACGTCGAAACGAAAAGTTCCGCGGTCAATGCTAACGAAAACCACTCGGGGAAACCGCGAGACTGTATCAATCGAGTTACAAGTATCGAAGTACCCGGTAACTGGTGAAACTTGTAAGGTTTGGAAGAGTCGTCCCGCAGGAGATCGGAAACTCGAACCCAGAACTTACCAAAGTTTCTCAGGGAAATGTTACTCGCTTTGTAATATCAATACTCTTTCCTACCTGCACTTTCCAAATTCGAAACAAAGAATTCTACAAACATCGCGATTTTATTTTCACGCTTTTTATAATACACAGTTCGAAATTCGATAGTTTCGATCGTATAATACGAGCATATATTTCTCTGATTCTTTATCGACGTCTCAAAATCATCGACGGTGACGCGTACAGGTTCGATAGCAGGTTACAAATTGCGAATAGCGATTCTGAGTCGGCGAAACACTGAGCTTCGATCCCTTATTCGATTCGATTCGATTCGATTCGATTTCACGGGCCAAATCCGTGCAGCTGGCCAACTGGCAACTCGATAGCAAGGAGCTGCTTGCACGATCTGTGTCGGCGTGCTGCGATGCGGCGTGTTATATCGGTTGAAATTTATTGACGTTACGACAACGCCCGAGACTGCTCGATGCCGTGCACGTTTCATCGAACGTGACTGCCTGTCGAGCGACCGAAATCGTGCACCGAGCGAACGCTGGTTGTCTTTGCACAGGAGGCGCTGATCCGATGTTTCCGATCGAATCCAGAATCCGCAGCTTCGTGACATTCTCCGTGTCACTTCTTCTTCTTTCTAACTATCTATCTTTTTCTACTCTTCTTGTTGATTAACTTACATTGAACACGATCATACGTATTCCTAGCATGGCAGCAAGCTTGTGTAACATAACGCGAACGTCTTGAACGGATTGGGAGCTCTTACCTCTCACGATTGATGGATGGGAAATTTTCTGGTCATTCGTTGCGAGAATAGAAGGCACTGAACTGATTGTGTGTGTGGCTGGGAACGCTGTTTGATAGATGGATCTTTAGAAACGGTTTGCAGCGCTCCGTTTCTCTTCTTCTAGCGTGTTTTGTGAAAACTCTGCGTTTGGATTTATATTTTCGCAGAGAAAGAGATGTATTTCCGGTAGAAGTAAAATTGCTAAAACTTGGCTGTCGTTGAATGATTGTAATTCTAATTTCAGAAGTGTTCAAATTTCTCCTTTTGCTTTCTTTCTCTTTATTGAAAAGAAGAAGAAGATTATGATTAGTTTTATACATTAAATATCGGAATAAACATTTTGCTTTGCAAATATTGCGTTAAGCTTTCTGGTAGACTGCAGAAAGATAACTTGATATCAATTTAATATAACAAATTAATTTAACAAAACAGAGAATTTGTTCAAAGGAGAAAGAGCAATTACATAAACTCAGTGGTCAGTTTCTGAAACAACAGCCAAGTGGGAAATGACCGAACAGAAAGCATCGAGGGATGAAAGCTGTCGGTGGAATACGAGTCTATAGAATGGAGAGAAAGAAAAAATAAAAAAAAAAGAGTGAAAAGTGAGAAAAACGAGGGTGTACGTGACTGGAAATCGAATGTGGCAACTGTTGAATGGATGGCTTACCGATGAAGAACACGACCGCCTAATTCGATTCGGTGAAAATAGTTTCCAGGTGTTTTTCTCGCGGTGATGTCTCTTTAACGATCCGCGATCGTCCTGATTTAGACCATGTTGCTACCTGTTTCGACTTTTCAATCGCCTTCTTCGAATACGATTTTCTACCAACCTATCGATGTCGTCGTCTTTACTATGCACTGCACAATGTTTCTGAATACTATGCTTGGAGCATCTCCAACTAAATAGTAACGTCGGCTGCGAACTAGGAGATTAAAAGAATCGATCAAATTAAACGAGAATTAACACTTGAAAAATTGTTTTCTATAATAGCTCTAGACAACCGAGGTGAATTATTATGTACGTGTTGCTTTATTAAAGAGACGAATGACAAAAATTGTAATAGTCTATTATATTAAAATCACTTTGAATACAAGTACAGAAATAGTATATGCTGGTCGTAATCGTTGCTCTCTCAATGCTACTGTTCAACTCTACCCTCCTTATTCCACTTTTTTTCTTTTTTTCGTGGAGGAAACCTTCATAGGCGCTCCGCGACCTCCAGGAAGAGGGCTCCAGGTTGTGTCGGATTCTAACCGGCTAAAACCTCCACGATGGTCGTCCTGACGATTGATAGGAGAACCCCAGGACCATCTTTCGTATTACTGCTGGGGCAGTTCGACTGTATGACTCGCTATAATAATTCATACTAGAGACCACGTTCGTCTATTTGTATGGATCGATGATATTACAGAAAGTTGAGATGTAACTCCGGTTGACGATTACAAATAACGGCGACAATGTTTTGTCCGAAGTTCGTTTACCTTTGAACCTAGCAAGCCAAAACAACGTTGGCACTCCAAGGCACAACAATACGAGTCTCTCCCGATTCGAATCTTCCATTGACTCATGTGCCGCTACATAATATTGCGATATAGTATTGTAGCATATTGTAGCATAAGAAATATCGGACGAACTATAAACAATATCGCGAGAAAGCCGAAGTGTCGGCAGGCTCAACAATGTATCGTCGGCCCTTCGATCGAATAGTTTCGCGGAAAAGGTCTGCATGAACCTGGTCACGAGCGGTTGCGGAACACGTGCGTGGTGGGGCTAAGACAAAAGACAAAGGGATGCTAAGGGAGAAAGACGAATTAACAGTCAGTGTTAGTTGGGAAATTAGAGAATGTGAGTTGAGAAGCCAGAGATTGTGAATCGAGAAGTCAGAGAGTGCGAATTGCGTTGTCGAGAGAGTGTGGTCCGCGTGAGAGAGAGAGCGTCGGATCTGTCAGGTAAACTGGAGACGTAGGTTTTAAAGGACAGGAGGGTTGAGCCGTAACACAACTATTAACTTTCCTTTTATCATCTTTTGTTATGCACTCAGTAATATACACTTGAATATACACCGAATTGACACGTATAAAATCACAGTTTACTTCAATAAATCTATATGAAAGGTAAAATTACACTGATAAGTTAAGAACGCGACTGATCTAAGGGCAGAAACTTTGTAAAGATGTTGACTGTTCTAGAGATAGAGAATAAGTGATGTTCAGTGATGATGCTGTGGCGGAGGAAAGCTAGCGATGGGTGCGTCTAAGGACACGAGATGAGCTGATTTGTTAAGGATAGTTTTGCTAGGAGAGTGAGGATAATAAACATTGTTTCTGATTGGTTAATTAAGAAGGTTGGTGGACTAGGAAGGGTCTTAGCCGCCCCCGAGAGAGTCGCTAACGTGAGAAAACCAATTTTTCCTTATCATCTGGTAATAGACAAAAATATAAATAACGCTGGAAATGGAAGACGATTGTTTTTGGTCTGAAGGATCTTAGGTGTGAAAATGCCAAGATTTATGATAGGTCCTTGAGACTATTGAGGGTACGCAGTGGGGAACCCTAAACATCTGGTCGCTGTCTCTCCCGGTGTGTGTGGCCTCGTCTCTGATGCGGGTTGATGTCACAGATCCGTAGTGACGGGAGTTGCAAATTAACTATCTAGTTATCTTAATTATATTAATACGTTATTGTGATTAGTTCACGTTAAACAACCATCGTTTCCTCTTTAACCGACATCTGTTTAATCCATTTATTGTAAATAAACTAATTGTAGCAAAGATGCTACAGTATTATGCATTGCGGACAATAACATTAAAGGAAAATTCACAGGATGAGAAACATCATTTATAACAGCCATTAAGAGTTAAAAATTACGAATAAATATTATGCAGTTCGTGGTTATACGATTTACGATTAATACGAAATTATTGTGAAAATTCCTCCGTAAGATATTTATATTGAACGGACTTCGATGCAGCGTGAAACAACGAGTCCACAAATTCCATGTTCAAGAAATTAAACACAGAAACCATATTTATTACCCGAGGTAATAATTTTCATCGCGGCATCACAGCGTAATTTTCGCCCGTCGTTCATCGCGAAATGGGAACAAGTATGAAAAGAGAACGAAAAACGAGCTCGTGAAAAGCACGAAGGTTTACCTTTTTCTCGGTGTGGCACATATTTCGATCGATGAATCGGGAATCGAACGAGTAACTAGGAAACCGAGTGACGGGGCAAAGGGCAGCTGGCACCATAAACATAAATCATCATAACACGCGGCAGATAGGGATGCAACGAACAGGTACGGTTGGTAGGCGTTATCAATGCTAAACATGCACATAAAAACTGTCCCGCGTGATACGATGCGTGATTCATAGGACAATTAATTCCCGGCGATAGAACAGCCTAGGCATCGCGACGTCATACATGCGATACAAACGCGGTAATGCCATTTCTACGTTTCGTTACGTCCGCTGTTACCATCTGAAATGGAAAAAAAACACGGACTTTTCGAACTGTGATAAACATCGAATTTCGTTTTGAAAAACGGAAATTGAAACAAGATCAAGAGTTATCGATTCTTTCATTTGTGCGCTCTCAATTTGTCGAGGACCTGCAGAAACTCCGGAATTATGTGAAATTGTTATTGCTCCGAAGAATTATTAATAGCGCGATTCGATAATTTTACAATTGCTCGATTTCGTCAGAAATATACATATTTATATATATCTGCCAATGGTATCGAAGTTTACTATATGAAAATTATTGAAACACCGTGCTTTACATAAAATGACATTACGGTCTGTATATTTACATTTTCGGTCTGTTTATTTGCACATTTGTTGTCTTGTTTATTTATATCTAGTTTGTTTGTATAAAATGCTGGCGATGTTCTCAATACATTGGAATCGATATTAAATGAATCACAGGGCCGTATCAATGAAACTGTCGCACAATTCAGCCGATATTATTATATGAAATTTTACGATACATGTTGTCGTCAGTGTTGTATTAATAAAAGCGAAGCTATCTATCGCGAAAGATCTGGCGTATTTAGCGTCGATTCGAAGGTTGTTCCGGTATCAAGCTCACGTTTGACGTTCTATTTCAGCCGGAAGAGAATTGGATGGCGATTCGAGGGGCTACAGAAGCGCGGAGGAACAGGCACGCGAATTGACGCGCAGTATTCGCCGGGAAGTGAACAAACTTTCAGAGCAGTGGAACGCCCTAATCGAACGTAGCGATGCGTGGAAGCGGAAACTCGACGACACCGCTAACGTGAGTACTTTACCTTCCTTTTACCTACATAGAAAGCCACTTACCTTCGAACCGCACTACCCGATATGAATACAAATATTTTGATTCCGTCAAAAGCCGTTGGCGGCCACAACCATCGAAGAACAGCTAGATTCTAACCATCGATGACGGTGTGCCCTTGTTTCGATAAAATTACCCCACAATATCGCGATCAGCCTTCTTTCTCAACGAGTATTCTTGTCGCGAAGAGCATCAAAATTTCGTATCCTTATAGAATGGATAATGCGTGGATTTTTGAAATATTAAGTTCGTATAATAATATACCTTTATTATCATTATTATTGTTATTATTATAAAATATTATCGTCTCTCTTCTCGTTTATAAGGATAAGAATGAAAGGAGCAAATTCGAAAATAGATTCTGAATCGTTTCTTTTGCAATTACGCTGTTTAACAAATCGGCGTGTCGTACCTTGTAGAGAAGTCGAATCGCTTCTTGGGAGAACTTCCCTGGGAATTATTCAAGGTTTTGTCGTTTCGCTTAACTCGCGGCGAAGTTGAATCGCTGCCATAACGCAAATTTTCGTTTAATAGTATTCAGAAGTGGGAAGTTTGAATTGCGCACTTACCGGTCGCAAATTTATCAACATCGTGGAACGTATTGTGTAGTACAGGAACGTTACAGTTCGAAATCCGCATGAACCGTGGGATACAGTTACGATACATTAGCCTGGGTTATTATTTAAATAGCTTCCCATCGCCAACATATTTAAAACGTCATAAACGCGTTTGTTGGCAATTTAAAATATTTCCCTAACATTCCATAACGAACTGTACGAAATGCATGAATAAAACATCGAAAAGCTCTTTAATGTCGGTTTAAACTCGCGGATCGTACGCGATAGTCATACCGCGAAGCCAAAGGGGAAAGAAAAATATTTTTCGAGGCTGTGGCACCGATCGGGGGAAAAGCAATGGCCCAAGATAATTCTCGAGGACTGTTCTAACCCCCGCTGATAAAAATACAATCAGATTAAACGGTACATCTCGAAGGATAAACAAGCGGATGTAATATTTGGACTTATCGCTGGTATCAGTAGGAGACATAGAGCTACAGAGAAAAGAGGGGGTGTTTCTGTGCGGTTCTATTCATCCCCCTCGACCCCTTCGTTTGTCGTATCGCTTTATTATTGCCGGTACAATTTTCTCTATCGCGCGGACGTTCCATTTGTCGAAACGACTTTGTGCCTTGGGCGAGGGAACGGGGGAGAACTAGCCACAGTACTTGGTGTATCAGGGGGCCGGGTATGCCGGGTAAAAGACGTCGTGGAAAAAGTCTGTACCGCACGGTAAAGGCGATTTTTCGTTGCTTGCGTTCCACCGGAAGAATCCGCCTTCTACACCTAACGACGTCGAAATTCCTGTGGAACCGGCTTCCGTTTTTCTCCTTTCGTGATACACCGAATTACCTTCGTTCTTCGCGATCCACCTTTTAATAGGACTCGGGAAAACACGTTATTACCTTCGTCAACGCGACAAGTCGAGTGATTATCGACCATTTCTGCGCCATCATTTTGGTGGTCTTGGAATTTTACAGAAAGTGGAATATGTATTTGTCTTCTAGTCTTTGAGATTATTTCAAGAACGCGTGTTTCTATTAATTTATACTATTTATTGTATAAAAATAAAGAACCTGGACACGCGTATTCAGTTTCAAAGCTATAAGTAAGACAGAAAGAGATTTTTCCAAATTGACAGAGAGGCTATCATTATAAATATTAGCAATGACATTTAAAAACGGTTAACAGATCGATAATATCCAATTTAAACGCACTATTCATAAAATTTCAAAGAAATCATTCAAATTTCACGTAATATTGCGTATCTGTTGATTTCACAAGAAGATAGCGAGTATCGGTCGTGTCCACCTGTTTGCCGCGATTTTAATAATATTGATACAATGTTGCATCAAATGTCAATACGCTTGTAAAGGCTTCAAATCTGTTACGCTTGTTCGTATAATTTCATATTCGCTATGATTGCAAAGACTTTTGAATATATCGTAAATCATTCTGCAAGATATCAAAGAACAGATTGCAAAGAAGGTATGCAAGGCTTTGTAAATCTCGCTTCGAAATCGTAAGGTTTATAACGAAGCGGAGGCTACATCCGCGATGCATCGATAATCGCGTTCGATTCATCTGCCACAGCGAAACTGCAAGTGTAAATCGCGCCTGCACGGTCGTCAAGGTTTAACGTCGTGGGTGGAATGCATTTTTCTCTCCCCTTCGTTCTTCTCCTGCCTCTTTCTCCTCTTCTTTCAGTTCTTCGCCGCGTTGAATTCTGATTTCATAAGCGGCTTCGTGATTTACATCCCGCTACTGACAGAGTACCTTCGTCGATAGGATGTCGCCAATTTCGCGACATCGTTCCCGGTACAATGGGATTCGTGATGCGTGTACGCAATATCGTCTGCTTTATACGCAGCGACGTTACGCGCCGTTCGATAATATCGATACCAACGTGCCTCGTAGCCTTCCTGACGCATACTGTAATCGTTGCTTCCTCTTTGTTGCACCAGTCAAACGAATATCCCTATAGAGTATGTCCACTCTGTACGTTAAATTTTCATAAAAAGGATAAAAGCTTTATGCAAAATATTTTCTCCTATGTATCGTAAAAACAGGGTTATCGTTGTACAGAGTGTAACTTGGTGTAACGGAAAAATTGGCTCGTCAAGAAACAAAGATACGAACAATTCGTTTCAAAAAAACAAAGAAAGGATTCTACAGGATATTTTGATTTAAAGCCAAACAATATCCGATAAATCATCGGCAAGTTCTTCCTTAATAGCGCTGGACGAGATCTTGTGGTGAAACTAGCGTTCTCGAGAGCCAGTGACAATAAGAAGACTAAAACGCGTTATTCCGGGCATAGTAGACCGTCAAAGCGAACGAAGTCGCGTCGAAAGGTCGGGCGGTTGCTTAACCCGGAATTTAACGAGTTCGACGAAGATGGTAATAACTTCTTTTCAACGATGCTTAAAATAACATGGAGCTGAACCGCCGGTAGATTTCATCTTAATGTAATTCGAGTGGGCCAAGTCTTTGCAAAGCTTGGCCCGTCTTTTCCCTCGAAATCTATGAGCGTATAGTTGATCCTTTGTCGACCACGATTTCACGTCGAAACCAAGTGTCACTCGAAGACCACGGTCCTTCCTTCCTTAAACTCGGCTCTACGCTGGACCACTTTGTTCGCGAAAGTTAAATGCGAATCTTGGTCGATTGACATGCACACACAGAGTCCAGGAACAGTACCCGGACGTTTTTCTCCTAATTGAAACGAAAATAATGGTTTTCACAATTTAAAACGTTCTTTCGCGTCTGTTGGCTCGCCGTGCACTTACGCGCCAACTGAGTCAAAGGTTCTATAATTAAAATGGAAAACGTTTCCCATCGTTCGCGATACGGATATTCGACGATAAAGGCCAGCTTCGAGGATATTTAATTAAATGACTGTGAGCGTGATTAAATGAACGAGATCTGCTCGCGCCAGGGGGTTAAAAGAGGATTGTTCGAAACTATTAGAGAACGTTCCTGTAGGGTGTGTGATTTATAGGTCGCGGAAATTATTTGTGCCTCGTTTTAAATAAAATCTTGTCTATATAAAATACTGTGCGTAAAATAGGATGATTATACATGCTGTATATTAAAAATCAGGCGACTCGATTGCATGGAACATTCGATTTAATTGAATTTGTAGAAAATATAATTTAAATGAAATAAAATATGTAATATAATATATAGGAGTTGTTAAGCAATCCAAATTGAAACAAACTTTGCGTACAAATGAAAAAATAGGGAAAACTGAAATGCATCACGTGGATTACTATTACGTACACCATCGGTTTTCAATTTATTTTTCAAAATTTCTCAATGCCTGCCGTGCGCCGCATTCCAATACAGTAATTTGTTCGCTTCAATCCACAATAGCGTCTAAACGAACCGGTGTATTGTCGAATTCGTAACTTTGTCCCTTCGTTCGAATCGAAACACAAGGAACCAAAATGGCAAAAGTGAAAACTCGCGCGGGAAGTCAACCTCGAAATTAACGCACGTTCGCAGAAATATTATTTCCGTGGTATTTAATCATCATCGAACGATTCTTACAATTAATATTCAAAAGGAAAATGACACTCGAGGAGACGAAAACGCCGAAGCTCGTGAGTGAAGGATGAACGAAGCGAGAAATCTCATGGACGGTTACACGGACGAGCAATTAAAGGTGCATCGAATCAGCGATCTTCTTACGATCGTTTCTCCGATACGATATAACAGGAAGATCAAAGTTCCCGTGCAATCAGCAAGCTTCGGCCGCGAATGCATAATTCATGAGCGAAACACAATTTAACTTTTAAATTCCAGGTGCTCTGCTGGCGTGCCTTAATTATCGGCAATCCGGTAATTACGCGCGACACCTTCGCTTTTTCCTTCGGCCAGATAGCGTTATATTAATTCGATTTATTGCCATCCCGTGATTTTCAGCCGCTCGGAAGGGAATCGTGAAATTTCTACGTGGCGATTTTATCCTTCGTTCGAGTGCACGGTCACGCTACGGGCTTAAATTTAATCTGATAAAAGTACACGGAAGTTAACAGACGTTGACACAGCTCGGGACAAGTCCGACAGGCTTCTCGAGCACGCGTGAATGCGTGTTTAAGATCGAGCAAAGGGATATGGATATTTGGAATGTGTCACGCGTGTCATTTCCTGAAGAATATATAATCAGGTGACTCGCGATGTAATCGCGTAGCTTATCCGTAACAAGTATCGAGATGATTAAATATATGTACAGTGCGAGTGTTTCGTAAGCGAATTAACAGTGAATGGATAGTCGTAAAAGAACCAACTTTCATCTACGGCTCGGAAATAGAATCTTGCAACACGGGTTGCAAGATATCGACTGAAAACTAAAACCTGAATGCTTCGTCTATCAGTGATCAGGTTTTTCAGGTTTGAAAGGCTAGGATGACAAGGAGCTAGAAATCCATGGTAGCGTACAAAGTTTCAATCTATCTTTGCTTGTACCGTTGCTACGTACATCTTTCTCGTAAATCAACGTGTTCTCTGTCAAGTAAGTTTTGATCGACTGTCATGTATAAGCTACATACACCGTTATACACGTCACGGTATTTGATAAAGCCGTCAAATTGATCTATTTTGTAGCATCTCACGACATAGAAATTTATCTTTTTTTTTTTTTTACTAAAGTGGACTTTCGACATATCCTTATACTATACTTTGTCTATTAATAACAGAAATGGTACTTGACCTAGATGAGAAGTTCAGTGTATATCAAAGACTGTTTACACGGCAATGACTGTCGCGCCACTGACAGCCACCACGAAAAACGATTCTTCGAAAAACACGAAATCGAAGATGCATCTAACGCTATTACCGTTCGAACGTATGGTATTTCCTCTAAAAGCATGATAGTATTTTTTCTCGTGGAAGCAAGCTCGCGGATTCTCTTTGGCATGACGAGGTCAGTGACTGCGCTTCCGGCGCTGCCGACTAAAATATCATCGAAAGTTCTCTTCCCCGCCGTGCGAATAACACAAGCGTCGTGATAAACCTTTCAACGACGATACAACAATACTAACAGTGGAAAAGACGCACAAATACTTCCTCCATTTCGAAGCATCGAAACGCTAGACAAAGGTTGAAGAGAACAGTAGGACGAAAATTCCGCGCGTTGCCGACAAAGCAACGATTCTCGTTCAACGGTCGAACGAGAAGGATAACGCTGAGTGAATGTAGGTTTTCCCGAGCACGTGGAAACGGTTGAAAAGTGCACGCCGGCTATAGTTATGAGATAACTCGGTTTAAGCTAGAAATTAAGCTGAACCGAGCGATCCCGGTTGTCTCGGGCGAGGAATTCGCCTCCGTAGTTAGGTATGCAAAGCAGGAGGCAAGGCAGCAGGAAGCTTGGCCGGCCCCAATCAGGGAATATAGCCGGCAGCAGTTCTATCCAAATACATGGCAGCATACGTCGGCGAGTGCACGATCGCGCGATCCAAGCGAGCGAGCGAACTGAACACGCGCACGTGCTCGACCGGAAGCTACTAGGTGATGCAGGGCTATTCGTAGTTAGGGCGAATGAATGAATGCATACGCGTACCCAGGGCCAGCCCGGGAAACTCAAATACCATCTTTCAAATTATAACCGCGCTATCGGATTATCTTTTGAATTATTCCGGATTCCTCCTGGTTCTACCGATTCAAAATCGCATGGTTCAGCTCGGCGATGCTTCGTGTACTTGAATTTATATATACGTGTGTACATCGTGAACGGACGTGAAATGGACGGGTAATCGATTTTTGCGTGCCCTGTGGATCTCGTCTTCGTTCGAACAGGACGAAACATAGCAGAGAGAAGTCGAAAATGATAGAAAAACAGGTGGACACTGGATCGTTTTTATTTCGAGTCTCTTTCGCTCGTGATAGCGTTCTGTTATCGCCACGATGGTAATCGAGATTAGAAAACAGGGAAATGGAAAGGGAACTGTCGAATCGACCGGTGGAATGTGATTTTTGAATATATAAAGTAAACGTAGCGCGCACTGGGAAAATTTCATTCGGCTGATTCGCCGAATGAAATATAGCGTTGAATTACTTTGTATAAAAGTTTTCTTAGAATGATAAAAATCTTTTTTTTTTTTTTCTTGTTTCTTCCTTTTTATTTTTTTTTCTACTTTGTTTATAAATGAGGTGGAATTTTTCATGCGTTTGATGTACATTTTCGGCATGAACGGCAACCAGCCACGTTCCTGGCGACGTTAATGCACGCGGGCACCGACCGCATCAGTATCAATCTAGTTCCCGACGAGTGGGTACTTAATCAGTCAATTAGCAATGTTCCACTAATTGGTTAATTACCAAGCAAATTTGTAGCCAGCATAGTATTGCGGCATTGGGGACACGCATGGTTATGTGTGTATATCATGAACACAGGGAGGTGAAAGGTACGCGACGACCTCGCTTGTCCAAGCATTAAGACACAAATGTATTTATCTGTGTGATCTATGGCTACCGTGGCATAATGAACCAGTTCGCGTTTAGCTAGATACGCGTGCCAACAGTTCGTGCAATCACCGGTGGCTGATTGGACTGTCTGATCGAAGGAAAGACGTGTTACCAGATGCCATTCTTCGTTCACGGGTCGTCTTTTGCGAAATCAAGAATACCAAAGTGATCTGACGACGTTACATTCAATGTATATTTTTATATTATATTATATTAATATCCAAAGATGTACGTAAGATAAGTAAGACTGAGACTGATCGGTATTTAATTTTCTGCTTGGGAGAACTTTCTCAAAATGTTAAATATTGAATTTTAAAAAGATGGGTAAGAGACTGATGTAAACGTTGAAAACAAAATTGTGAATTTCTTTGTATCCGTGGTGTATAAAGAAGTATGCAAAATATGATATATTCGTATGAATAATGTATACAAGAATATGCTTGAGTGATTCGAGTCATCCCAAGTCGTATCATAACGAAGCTTTGAAAATGGGACAAAGTAATACCTTTGTATAACCATGATTTTAAACCTCCTTATTCTCGTGTAAAGTCAACTTGATGCTTCCTCTTTATTATTTTCATTTCTATGATATAAAATACTTTCAAACGCTGTCATACGACAAGATTACGTTGGCACCAACATGATCTTCGATTTTCATTACGCTGGTGACAAAATTCTCCCACGTGTTCATTGTTCAAAGACTTCGGCCATCAGAATTTCCGTTCCGAATGGATGACGCGGCAGGCATTCGAGAGTAATCGACGATTTCGCGGCGGAAAAGACCACCATCCCATGGAGGTGAATTAAAACTACGACCGGAAGCAAACACTTACATCCTATTATCCATGCTGCAAGTTCAGCCACGCGTTAAATTCTCCTCGTACCCGGCGTCCAAATATACTTAGCCGATTGCCGCGTCTTTTGAGTTCAATGCACCTTCGCGTCGCGACGTCGACGCCTCTCCACGTTCGTTTGCAAATATTTTTACGATGGAGTAAAGCTCGACAGGGTTTAGTAGCTCGGTCTGATAACCAGATAAGACGCATTCCAACACGACCGTCAGAGTCCGATGGAGCAGCTTCTGGACAGCAATTTAAATAGGCGAAAAACGTTAGGGCACGGACTTTAATCGGTGCAATCGCGGCTCGATTATCGGCCAGGAAGCTTATCTCTGTCGTGGGAACTATATTTCATTGGGTCTGTCGTCGATTAGGAGAGTATAAGTGATCGTGGAGTCTCTGATGGGGTTAAACGCAATCGTACGTAATTGTATTAATTGAAAAGGATAGATGGATCGAATAGAGATTCGTTAATTAACAGAGGATTAATTTTTGTTAGTATTTGTGATATTGGATGTACGATGGAATCGGAAAGTATGTTTGTTGATATCGTTCGAAACTGATGAAATTACTGCAAACTGTTGAGGGTTATAGGACAATGTTTCGGCACTCGAGATTCGATTTAGTGGCAGGATGTGATGGCATTGAACGATCGCTCCAAAACACCATCGAAAATCAGGAAATCGGCCTCGACCGGTATTGTAATATCGCACGCTGACGCCTCTGACTCTTGCATTAAACATGAGTTATACATCGGCATTGTACTCTATACAGAACCGTGCCGCTGTTAAATTTACATTATGTTCATGTGACCAATTATTGAGCGATCGAAGTTGAAACACTGGAGCCTTGAAAAAAGTTCTTTTTCCTCGTGACCGTGCGATAACGGATTATCAATGCCAACTAATTCCAGTGGAAACTTATCACTCGTATAGCAACTAGATAAAAATTGTCCAACTGTATGCGAATTTAAACGTTTTAACTCGTTCGTTTAACTCGTTGAATTTACCGGAGAAAATCCTGAAAAAAGCATTCAAACGTTCCTCGATATTCGAGATCAAGCGGAAAAGATGGTGAAACGGAGTATACGACGAAGTCTTCTTTTATCGAGGACAACATCGTTCGCTTATCTCGTATCACGATTACCTTCAGCCTGGCTGAATAAATAGATCAGCGAGCGCTCCTGGTTCGTGCGAATGGACTGAATACTTGTATCCGGTCGCTGGATACAGCTTCCAACGAGTAGATCGCAATAACTCTGGACAATGTCACGATGCATGCTCCATAATTCCGCGAACTGGATCCATCTCACGTTTCGATTTCTCTGACGCGTTAGAAAATGTAGACGCAACTGTTCCACGCGTGGAACTGACACCGGATGGATCGTGAAAACGCTGAATACGATTTGCTCTGGTCTCGCGTATTCCGTGAAGTATTCTAATTTAACATAGATCGATCAAAGATTGTGGACAAATCTGTTTATTAAATTTGAATTTATAAGACACACGGATCATACGTAAAATATGGAGAATATATATAAAAGAAACGAGAGAGTGTAACATTCTTAAAACTCGCTTTGACTAAATATTCTACTGAATGCGTACTATATCCGTGTACAAAGAAAAGGTCGGTGACTTCAAGACACAAAGAAAAGAGATTCAGGCATCCGCAACCATCCCGAACAAGGTTTGCTTCATCGTTGAAATCAATATGACGAGTCTCCATTCACTGGCGTCGCCTTCGCGCGTGTATCCGACGCGAACAATCGTTTCCCTAATTTATTCAAATTTTACGACATGCAACAGGAAAAACAAGCAGGAGCGTAAGAAGCAGCTAATAACAGCGACAATAAACAACAGGAAACGGTGAAAGGCACTCGCATCCTTGTGCGAGATAAAATTGGCCAGGTTGATAGTCACGTAGGATCGAATGCGAGCGACGATAAGCAGCTGTAATAATAAACGAGGGATTAATTCAACAATAGATAAACTGGTCGATGCATCACGCCGGTGTATATATAAAATAAAGCGGCAAAGATAAATGGACAGTCAGGTTAATACTAAATTTTGTTGCGCAACGAACTGAAATCGTATTTATAATTGACGGACGAACCATTACTCATCGGTCGTTCCTGTCGAGTTTGCTCGTACACATCCGCGTCCAGCGATTGCTTGCTACAGGCTGTAGATTAATAATGACATTCGCGTTACGAAGGAAAAGGCGGGAGAAACTTGAAAAAGAATCGTTGCCGGTTCGATATCTCGAAACACGACAAGGAAGTTTATGCTCGAACTGGACACTGCTCTGGCAACCTATCTCGCGATAAAATACCGCTATTTCCTCCACCGATAGCTGACCAATTAGTAGATAATTAAATCTTTATTACTTTAGCAACTAGTTTAGGTTCGATCGAGCTTTAATTAATTATCGAACAGTCTGGGAGTATACACGTTCGTACGCTTTCTCTTAACTGTAATACATATATACCACAATAATCAGCTCAAAGAGAAATTTGAACGTAACAAAACGTTTGATCGTTCTAGTTGCAGGTTAATTCTTTTATAAAGAAAATTTTATACAAACTTCCTATTTAATTTTTAATCCAACCAACGAAACCTACTAAAGGTAAAGACGATACTCGCGTTACCGACGATACGCGAATGACGGAGCACTGTGAACCGAACGAATCCGAAAGTATCCGAGATCGGCCGAACGGCCGGCAACTCCACACGAGGGGACTTTAGCGAACTTCACAAGCCGGCTTCCGCTTCGTCCGGCGCGAACGTCGGAGCTTGTTCGTGTGTTGCTTTCCTATCCTTCTCGTCTTCGACGGTCATCGTCGGTCTTTTTGTTCTCTGAAAAAGTTGTCGGCTACCGGCGGACTCGATCGTCGAGTTCGTCGTCTTGCCTTGAATTCAGTGGCAAAAGTGGAAACAGTGGGTGAGAGGTGTACACGTGAGAGAGTGTGTTGGAATCGAAAAATGTGACAGCAACACGGCTCTCCGACGGCCGGAGGGGGAGAAACGCCGCGATTTTAGTCGCAAGCGATCGCGCCTGCGCGTTTCCTTTTTCTTTCCCTCCGTAGCACCGTGCGTGTGTATGTATATGTGTGTGTGGGTGGGAGGTCACGCGTAAAAAAAGTTCCCATAGAAGTGTGGGATTAGTATCTCGCGATACGGTGAGTGTTCTTTTACTAATTGAGTGCCGGGATTCTGACCGGGATCTGCGAAGGATACGGAGAACAGCGCCGAAAAGACTGGACGGTGAATCATGTAAACAGCTGTTCCTATTCTATTCTAAACGCTATAACGATAATCACTTGCTCTACCTATTTATTGTATCAGTCTGTTTGCTACACTTAGCCTATCGACAGTGGTGTTGCTGCGAGTCGATTTAGAGCGAACGATAATCGCTTCTAAAATTGAGCCGAAGGAACGCTATAAACGAGCACGATATAATGTAGAATTAATTGAATATCTATGAAATGGTTTTCCAACTTTTGTAGCGCAATCTACTCTTCGTTCCAATAAACAGAAATTTGTTAACGATAGAAAAGTACGATTACGTTATAAAAGTAACTGGAAGCACGTAGCGTGATTAATATTCGCCAAGGAATTCATATTTCTTCATATTTCTCGTGGCTTATCCCGTAGTTCGTTCTCAACGTGGGAGATAGGACTTAACAGTGACGTGATGCATAAATCGATGATTTTATAGCACGATGAATGCATCATTAAAACGAGACGCAGATGCAGATTCGCGTTAAACAGACCTCGTCGTAAATCCACAAATCAAACATACGAGCGAATAAAATGCGTGTGCCGCAGCATGGATTTAATGTTAATTGCAGCGACAGACATTTCTAGCTACAGGGTGTCGAGTTTGTTGCCGACGATACGACGTAGCATTAAAAATTATCTTTATCGCTACACTGCATTAATTTAATACGGTAATTTTTCTCTTAGTAAATAGGTTGATTTAACGTTGCAAGATGACCATAGAATGTAAAATTTATATTGAATATATATTCAGCTACACTCGTCGCATTCCTTGGTAAGATGAAAATATTTACGTTAAACATAAAAAATACACTAGGATGGAATATACCAAAATATCACTAGAATATAAAACATAATAAAATAGGAAAGGAAAGGACAATATTCTATAAAAGCAGCAAAGTCCTCCTCAAAATATCTTCATGAAAATCTTTGAACTCTACAATTATCAACTACATTCTACATTCAGCCATTAAAAAATAGCGTCATTGCCGTAGATGGCAGCACTATAAGGGGCAAGATAAAATTACTCCAATATTGTTTCTCGATTCCAGAGAATTGCTAGAGTGGTAGGACCAAGGGAAGATAATGCGGGTTTCTCAAACAATGAATTAAATAAGCTCGGAAATCGCAGGGAATGTAATATCACGTTCGATACATCGTATAGTTGCTTATTAGAAACGACGATCAAAGAATATACGGTACGGTAGCACGTAGACACAGAAAAAAGGTATAACATTAGGTGCACATATACACGGATGGAATTAACCTGCGAAAACGACCGGTTTCGATACGAAACTAACTTCCCTCGGTTACTGGGCCTCGTCCTCGTCCCTCTTTCTCTCTCCTTTCCGCTCTAACCCTTTCTCTTCCATCTCGGCACGACCTGTACGCTATACGGCCGATCAAAAGCCGCTCTGTTTGTGCTTCATTAGTTTTTATTAGCAAGACCAGAGACGATAATTCGACGATGAACAGCGTAGCCCCGTTTTTCCTCGATGGTTAATTCGTATACGTCTAATGTGTTATGGACATGGACGAAATTTAAGTATCGCGTTTTGATCAGCCAAAATTCCATCGCTTCAAATAATATTCGAATTATGTCAATATTTTTTAAATCTCTGCCTTTGACAAAACACGACGTTGTGTCAGAGTAATGGTAGGTAAAACACGTGTTTAAGGATCAAATGGATAACCATTATAACAACACTTACTTATCGTAACAAGGAAGGGAGGCGTTTTGGATAATATTGCGCATTGAAATTGTCTTGACATATGTATATTTTATCTTTTACAAATTTCTAGCTGAAACGCGATTTGCATCGTTTTCTATATGGTTCGCGTGACATGTATTCGTCGTAACACATTCGTCCCATTTTTGCCATTTATGTAGCAGCTTTGTATAAAACAGGATGAGTTTATATTACGATCCATATACATATATTTTCGCGTTCCAATGTTTCAAGTTAAAATTCGATGCACTTTACTGGTTTATTCGCACTGTGAAAATTACGATTACGCAATTTGCTCGATAGTTGTCTAAAATTTCATCGGTACCCGAAAGAAGGATTTTCTCGTCGAGTAAGTACGTGTATACCGGCCGGTTATTTACCAAAGTTGTTCACGATACAAGGTTATCCAAGGATGACAGTAATTTAGTTAGACATGTTGCCTAGTCAAAGTCAGGTCCTCGTGCATGACGGGATAGGAAAAGAGAGAAAGGGAAGTTTCAAGGCTTCCATGCCGCGTTAAGAGTCTACTCCTCCTTCAAGTTCCTTCTGCCGCTTCAAGGTGTATTTGTCGACGTTCAAATGCACTCGACGAAATGGATCTCTTTACAGGTCGTAAACGTCCGTGCGATCGCCGTTTTTCCCTCAAGTTTACCCGTAGTACTTGAATTCCTCTTTAATGGCTGACACTTCGGAAGTGCTGATATCGTCGCGGATCAATGCGGAATGGCCGGGAACAAAAGCACGAAATTCCGTTTGTTTTCGTTTACCGATCGACGAGTTGTAGACGATACGAGTTACAATGATCCAACAACTTGAAAGTGAAAGCTTTGCTTTCTATTAGTTCTTTGAATATTCGATCGGATATTAAGTAAACGATGGAAAATTTTGTAAAGTAATTTTAATACTTAAAAGTTGGAAGATGTCGCCGCGAGGATGTTACACTATTATTAAAGTAAATGAAAATCTTTGCTACAAAGAGTTCGCTATTTATTATTTTCTATTTACTTTCATCTTTTACTTTTGATAAGTAAATAATTACAAAAAGTCTATTTAATTTAAGGATTAACAGTCTGAATTTTAATTGAATTTTACGACACAAATATCCGAGCATAGTAAACCATGTAACCGTACATTCGTAACTCGGTAACTCTACTGTCGGCTTGATGAACCAACTTTTTTCTACCTTATTTCTCCGGCACGCCACACCGCGCACCGGTGAAATCTAGTTTTCACAATAAACTTGCGTCCAAGCGCATCTTTGAACCCGTTGTCTTCTTACATTTCAGGCAACGGTTTCTCTCTTGCACGTTTCTGTTTTTCCGTCTGTTCATTTCGCTCCTTTTTCCCTCTCATCATTCTTGGTAGAAATAAAAATACACATTTCCAAATGAATTTCTCCACAGAATCTAGAAATAATTTTTTGCTCCCGTCTGTTTCTTCTTTGATAATGTAGATAGATTGACGGCCATAAAAATGATTTAAACATAATTGTCGGAGATGGCATTTATTAAAGCTGGACTACGTTGATCCTAACTTGTTTATAGTTCTGACGATCTCTTGCTTCCAATTAGTCCGGATTAACGAAGTTCTGCGCCGTCTAAGGTAACGAAGGCTCTTGTTAGAAAGTAAATATCCAGCCTGGTATTTCCGTGGAATTTATTTAGGGAAACAATGACGAGACCAGATTATTGGAAGCTCGACCGTGGGACAGTAATTACCTAATTATGTTGCGACGTAAAATGTGACTCGTGACTATGCGCGCCTCCGATTTATTATCTTTCACCCGCTTGCTTTTCCATGGGTCGAACTATTTAATTTATATCGATACCTTTAAAATGGACAAAAATGCCTGTTATGAAAAATAGGCAAAAGGTCGAAGAAGAAACTACACCAGATATGGAACTTTACTCGTATTTTATTATACTTTAACGCGTAATCGAATACCGCGACATCTTAGTGCGTTTGTTTCCATTAAAACGTTTGGAGGAAAATGGAAACAGAAGATGCTTCGAATGGCCAATAGCAGCTATCAGTTTGCGATGAAATGGGCCCACTGGGAGGATGGTGTCGTTTTACGAGCATCAAGAAAAAGCTGTCGAAACGTATTATTCATCGTTAGAACCTCGCTAATGGCGTACGACCCAATTTGCATCCTCGCAACCTGCCGATTTTACGTCGACTATGTTCAAAATTACACATTTTCTAATTCAAAGGAAAATTATAAAATTTCTTTAGAAAACAATTCGCTCTTTCTTTCGCTCGTCGCTCCTAATACAAGCGACGCAATATACCAAAGACTTAATCAATACACTTACATATTTTACAATATGAAATATTAAACTGGTGAATACTAATTCTTAAATAATAAATATATCAATCGTGGACGAAGGCAAATTGGAAATTAGTCGAAAATCTCCTGAAATATATCATAAGGGTTCAGCATATTTTTTTTAAATCTTCGTAGCGTTCGAAGCGAATAAGGTTAAAAACGCCGAAAGGTCCTTGGACGCGACCTTCCCTCGAAGAAGAAGGCGTTCTTCGGCTCGTTCGTAAGCGAACGCATCGTTAGCCACGTTCTCCCTTCTTACCAGGCTGCATGTCTAGCTTCTTATATACTTAAAAAGGGCGCGGTTGACGCATTGAATGCCATTGCATCGTCCTTTCGTCCTCGTGTCGTAGTCAACAGACTGACAGTTGAATCGTTTGACCCATTTCTTCGTTGCATCGTTTCGCAATGCTCCGCCAGCATAACGGTCTTTTGTACCTCGTATTACGGCTGTTCCACTTGCCGTGAAGCTGAAATCGCCTGCACACGCTCGCTATTTCTTCCGCCAATGACTTCCACACTTTTCCTACTCGTTTGTACTTACCGAAAGAATCAATCCTTCTGGTAAGCAAAGGAATTTCACTTTTGTTGATTCTTCGGGGTAGAATGAAAGTCTTAAAGGATCGAGCTGTATAGGTATTCTTTCAGTTATCGGAATTTTACTTGCTGCACGTTAACCTAGTTGCATTTCATAGTAAAATCCATGAACGAAACGTTTCGACAAGTTGATCGATATCACGTTGGTAAAATAGGATAATAAACTAGTTTGTTGAATAATTAAACAATACATATTAACGTGGATACGGAATGGCGCAGGTTTATCATCCAGATATGTCGAGAACGCAGAATAATAAATAACAATTGGATATGGTGATTTATCGAAACATCGGTAAATCGTGTATCCCTTATATGATGAAAATTTTCCACCTTCGAAATTCGTTGGGTTAATAAATAACAGTTGTTGCAGTTATACCTAAGATATGGCGCATCATAGACGAGAATTTCACGACCCCACTTTACGAAGTATTCTTGGAACTTTTCTAAGCCGTCCATCATGACCCTTTGTCGTCCATTGGAGGTGTAAGAAACGTACCATCCTGAAATATATGAAATTACATCGATCGGTAACACAATCGGTATGTTCTTTCTGAAATTTGAACGTCGTCTTAATCCAAAACCTTTCGAAGGGTCCTTTTAGATGTTTTTATATCGAAAGTGTCCTCAAGACGTTCGAACCTCTCCGCCACTCTTCAGATATCTTTCTCGTCGAAGATTTCTATAGTACGTCGTGAAGCTGGTCTTTGATCGTCGAAACGATTCGTTTTGATGTCAAAAAAAGCTCGGATGCTTCGCTCCACCGTCGAAACACGTCAGTCGAATTGTTTTGATCCGTGCCATTATGAATACATCTTCGCAAACACTTCTGCCGGCGCTTCGCCATCATTCTGGCCGTGTCTTGGAAGAGCGCGAGCTCGACAGGGGAGAGGAGAGGATTGTGCGCCGCATGCCCAGACGAGAAACTCGTCAGCGAGAAAAGAAGAGAAAAGAGGAGAGCACGAAGGAAGCGGTCGCCGAAGAAGGCGTCGACGAGAGAGATTTCGTCTCTTTCCTTCTCCCTTCTTCCTCCTTTTCCTTCTCTTTTTAATTTTGTTTTAACGTCGTAAACCTGGGTTATTTCTGGTTCTCCTCTCTCTCGCTCCTGTTGCTCCATACTCGCGTCTATGCTCGCCGAATGATCCTCGTAAAGCGAACGCGAAAATTTCCTTTCGAAGCTGCTTTAATCGCGCATGGAGAGATTGCCTTGATTTTTAAATATCATTAAATCACAAAAAAAAAATTTGTAAATGTCGTTAAAGAAGGTATCAAATGATTTTTACGAGAAACGTTCAGGATTCTGGCAAAAATAAAAGCTTCGTTACACGTACGTGTAATTGCGTTTGATGCATGAAGATTCATTGCGTGAGAAGTACTCGCACATTTTTAATGATTGTAAAAGTAAGAAATGCGAAGCTTCTTATTTTCATAGGTTCGTTCTCCTTTGTTAAAAAGCCCTAGCGCATCAAAGATTCGTTAAGATGAATCTTAACACTGTCGTATTCTCCGAATACTTAAAAATCATTTCTCGATACGCAGTACGTACTTCTACTCTAATTCAAATATCAGAACTCAATCGCAAGTTGTTCGAAATTCTTCAACGAGAATCTACCAAATATTTTACACCCTTTATTGAACACCCATGAATAACGAGCAACATAATAATGATCGCCATTAAGAGAGCAATCACCCATTCACGACTCAATATGCAAAACCAAATTTAAAAAACGAAGAATATAGAAGACACTTCAACTTTTCAATCATTCCTTTGTTTCACGATGATCGACGCGGAATCCAGCACAATGAATACATTAAACGCGGCCCAATTCTCGCGGTTTAATCGGAGGCTGCGTAATGTTCCGGTAGCGGTTCTTGCGTGCATCGTTCGTGAGACAAAGGACACGGCTGTGCACGGTGCCAAAGGCCTCTCTTCCCTTCTCTTTCGTGTCTGTTTATCGTCGTTTTCTCCTCGGCGGTTCGACGAAGACGCACGCGCCCAGCGACCGCTGGAATCTTAATTACGTTACAGTCCATTCATGGCATGCGCCGTTGTCATCGTTGTATATCTGATGAAGAACGCGAGCGTGGAACGACCTAGGGGACCGATGCACAGCCAACAAGCCGCGTTCCCGCTTAGTTTCCCTGGCAAGACACGTGTTTACCTGATCTGACTGGAAACCGTGCAACACACGAACGTGAAGAACGCGTTTCACGGGTAGAAACCTTAGCTCCAGACGGATGAAAGAAATAACGTCGCGTGACAAACGCACGATTCACGTCGATGTTTGTCTACGAAACTCACGGCGATTCTGTGATCGAAATTTCAATGTGATTAGCCGGCCGTTCGGGCTAGAACTGATTTTTTCTAGCGTCGTTGACCGTAAAACTCTGACCGGAATTGATGGGATACGAGCAACAAAATCTTTGATTCGAAGAAATTGATTTTTGGATAAAGATAGACTTGTTTAATTATGTTAGAAGCATGGAAATTCAATAAGAAATTCTTTGCTTTCTGTCGATCAATCCCAGTCAATGTATCCGATGACAACGATAGTAAACTTTGCGATTAAATTGGCGAAAAGTGGAAGTCAGTCTTCATCCTAAAGTATTGATAAATAAATACAGGATTTTGTATTTCTTTATCGATTTATAAAATGTTAACATATTCATATTTGTATGCAGTATGGTGGTATTAAAGTTTGAGTATACGTACGTGGCTCATAGATGCAGGCGGAGCATTAAAATTTTCGAAGAATTTGTATTTTTGATCAAGCGATCGGAAACTACCTCGGACGAGTGTCATAACCGGAGTATATGGTCCAAGGTAAGGGACGAAGTCTCTCCCGTTTGCGTTTTATAGTATTCGTGATACTGTATCTACACGCACGCTCGAAATTGACCCTTAAACCCTTGCGGGACGCGGACAAGCCTTCTCAGTGTCACATTTCACTCTTGCTGGTCTTTTTACGCGGGCGTATTCGTTCCTTCGGATAGTAGGTACATACTTACCCGTATGAACCTGTGTTTAACGCGAGCTCCTCCTTCGAAACGACTTCCTGTTCAGTTTTACATATTTATCACTTATACGAGGTCGGTACAGGAGAACTACCGCTTGGAAACTTGACCAGCAGTTCGCATATGTTTCCACAGCGAGGTGTCTTATTTATTCTCTGTTTACTCTCTTTTACTACCTTTTTAAATATCTCCACTGCGATATGTCACATTTCTGTTCCTCCCCCTCCCTTTTTTTTTTATTTATAAAAGTACATACCTATGTACTATTCACCTTAATCGAAATGGAGTATTTTCCAAAGGATTCTTAATTCACCTTAATCGAAATGGAGTATTTTCCAAAGGATTCTTAATTCACCTTAATCGAAATGGAGTATTTTCCAAAGGATTCTTAATTCACCTTAATCGAAATGGAGTATTTTCCAAAGGATTCTTAATTCACCTTAATCGAAATGGAGTATTTTCCAAAGGATTCATAATTCACCTTAATCGAAATGGAGTATTTTCCAAAGGATTCTTAATTCACCTTAATCGAAATGGAGTATTTTCCAAAGGATTCTTAATTCACCTTAATCGAAATGGAGTATTTTTCCAGAGGATTCTTTGATTTATTGTATTATAATTACACAGTCCTATATTCCATTTGAATAATTTTCCTACAAATTGTACTAACAATTTTAACAAGAAGTTTCGTAGTTCATAGATAATTTTATATATGGAAATTTGAATTTTTCTTGCAGCTTTCAATTTACGAAGTTGATCAATATGGCCTCTGAATAGCTCGGTCGACCAGCAGACTATTTTATTCCTAGGAAAAATGTAATAATACACCCACGTGGCGGTCATTAACGTGTTAACATTCTAAGAGTACCAATAATCCTGATAATCCCACACTCGTGTTCCAAAGGTTTCAACTCGTCATAGCATGTTTTCCCGAAACAGAAAGTCAAAGAAAGAGATTCATATCGTACAACTACGATAGCCTCGTCAATTAAACCCACGCAACCCGTAGAAATAGAACGAATCAGCTCGTCCGTGTTCATTCCACGTTCGAACAGCTACTTCGATCTTTCGATACGAGAGAGGATCGCGGCGATTCACCGGAACTGTTCTTAAACCGTGGACTCGGCACGGCCGCGTCTCGATATCCGATTAAACGTCGTCGCTCGTTAAAAGGCTGCAGATATGCCGAACATTCGACTTCTTCGTATCTATGCGGCCGTATCGCGCGTCGACTATCACCGTTGCCACAAACCTATACGCATACGCGTTCGGAATAAAGGCAGAGCAGCAACGCGAACGGAAACACGTGTACGCGAGATTTCAGCAAATCCCGGATAACGGCCCTGCGAAATGTCTAGCGGATTTAAATGGAATTGGCCGAAGAGTCAAATGGTTTTCTATGCGACTGTTTCGTACGCGCTAAGCTGGAACGTCGAGGAACGTCTCGCTGTGTAATGCGAAATTCTAAATTCGACGCTCGTTTCTTTATTTCCTTTACGGTTTTATATCAGGCGAAAAATAGGATCAAATTATTCTGATCGAAGTGAAAAATGTTTTAGCATCTATTTGTTAAGGAAAGGTGATGGCAGTGGTAAAGTAGATTTTAATAATTCGTACTTAATCGAATGCTAAAAATATCATCTATCTACGTGAATGTTAGAAATGAAAATTTTATAACGAAGAAGAAATTCTCAGGTTTAAGATGATATATGAAATAGTCTGCAGAGATAAAGATGGATCTTTCATATATATTACAAGTTGTAACTTACAACCCTTGTACGAAAGCATATGATGCAAGATACTGCAGCGTATAATATTTATCTTTAATTCTCTTAAGTACACTGTGGATGAAATAAATTTTATGCGTAAATGAAAATGCAAAATTACAATAGCTAGCATGAGTTAGTGCGATGGTCAGTTGCTCGATGGCTATACTGGTACCATTTTCCTGCCTTCCTCCTTTCATAATACTCTCGGATCCAGGATCCAAAATGTCGTAAAAAGCTCGAGTCGTAATTTGCCAACGTGTTCCGTAGGATATATTCTAACACAGGTATTTAAAACAGTGGGTAGTTAATGTGGTATTTCTCTTGTTTTACTATTGTATAACGGCAAAGTATAATGATAGTTCGCTGAAGCTGCAAAGATAAAGTACGCCTGTCCTAGTTGCATTAATGCATAATTGGAAATTTTATAATATTACAGATATATCACTGCTATATCGCACAGTATTTCTAAATCTGATACGTGACGTTTTTTATCGGAAACTTCGTAATTCGTAGGATGACTCAAGTGTCATGCGAATTTCTTACGAGAATGTTATTTCCTGTTCGTGTCTGATTATCGTCGATTTCGCTCGAAACGAAAGTTTGATGGTAGCAGCAAGAGACGTTTTCTATTCGAAGATTCGATTCGAGATGCGTAAAATTGGATCGATAACAATTTAGTTGCATGTCTACCATTTGTCTTCTCGTTATCAAGAATAATTATTTCACGGTGAAATACATAGCTGGGTAGAAATATGAGATCATCTATCCAGCATAACGCACCGTTGCTCTTTATGGCAGGCGAGGATTAAACCTGCGACAATGAGTCTTTGTTCTCGCTGAAAGTGGTCATTTAATAATTGTTTTACGATGGTAACTTCGCCGTATTAAACGCTCAGCTCAGAGGTTTTTAAGCAGTCGTCTATTAGCCTGTTTCGTAGCTGTATTTTACACGCGAAACTGCTCGTGTTCTTAATCCGAAAACCTGAAACGTTAATGAATTTTAATTTACATTTCAAACGATCAACGAAGGTATTCGCTAATGTAAAATGAAATTTCATTCCTAGAATCTTCTAAGAAGTAATTAACTCTTACGAGATTGAGAATTGCACAATCTCAATTCATACATACTAAGCAAAAATGAATGGAAAGGTGTAGTTATAATACTCAACTGTAAGAGTCTTGATCTTTTTCAAAAATTAATCCTGCAACATTTTCAAACATTCGTATTAACTCATTCGCTGATTCCTCGAGCGATTAAGTTTTTCTCGCTCGATTCTCTCAATTTGCCAAGCCATTTTCCAACTGTATTTTCGCTGATTTCTCAACGAAACACGTGCTTCGTTCTATGCTAATTAACAGCAGCCGGACGATCGCGCGCCATTCATCTTATTAGCTCGATTCACGCGCTATACCGTGTACTATAACCTAATTGCACAAGTTCTCAGAGTCGACTGCCGAGTGTAATAAAGCTAAGAAAGCTCGCACAGTTTCCACGTGTTCCTTGCAACAAAGTCGCTTCATTTTCCAAGTTAATCGTACGTGAACCGAGTCAAGCCGTTCGATCACGTTGATTTATCAAGGAATTGTTTCGCGTCTGGTTCCTGTCGCGTCTTCTCATTGACCAATGACCCTAATTTGCGCTCGGTCACTCTTCAATTCCGTAGATTGCTCAGCCTCGCTTCAAGTTGATCGAATTAAAGTTGACGCGATTAAACAGCATCGTTTCTAGCTTGTTTGCATTTATAAATGGCTATGCCGTTCATCTCCATCTAAACAATCCTCCGCGTTAAACGTGCTTTAGATATTGGTAAATTAATGATATGTACGGTGAACCATGAGAATCTAAATATGTACTCCATTTATTGTCGTATGAAAAAGCTTCTAAGGAAAGAGTTACACCATTCTTATCAGAACGAGTTTTTTAAATGGAACCCTATAATTTTATACATCAAAGAGTAGGTTTCTTATGCATTTATTTAAATATTTTAAGATAATCGTATTTGAAAATGCTTAGATCAAAAGATTTTCCAATTTTAATTATGAAATAATTAATATAATTTAATTATGTATGAAAGACAAGAAAGAAATAGATACAAAAGCAAAAATAGTATCCGTTCTTATCTTTCGTATGGAAAATTTTACAAAATGAAAGCCAAAACCCTGTGAAATATGATAATAATTCGTATCGTAAATAATTCAAATTGTATTCGAATCAAACGATTCCTAGAGCGTTTTCACGTGAATCTCCAAACCTTGGTAATTCGATTAGCCGCTAATCGATCCGCAAATGCATTATGGAGATCCGTTTTTGCTCCGCGGCGTCCGATGTACGCGTTTTCATTGCGGAGTACGAGGAAACCTACGACAAAATTCCAAATACCCAGCTACAAAATGGCACGCAGCTGACGCATAATGTAATGTACGCTGCGTGTAATGGTATATATGACGCAGCGTAACCACGGAATTCGGTATATCGCGAGCCATAATGCCGTATAATTAAAGTTCGAATTTAATGCCGCGGCGTGCAGAATGAAGCGAAACTAAACAAACCAGCGAAGAGTTCGACGAAAACTCCGTGGTATATTTCCTTGAAATATCTCATCCACGTTTTATCATTTACACACTATCCACGTATAATTTTTGAAAATGTGTAACACATATTCTTCATCGTTGCTTTCATTAATCACAGGAATAACCACGGATTTATATTCACGATTTATAAGATACAAAAATTATGAGCTTTCGTGGAATGTTTGCGTGAAACATTTTCATAAATTTTGTTTCATTTTCATCGTATAAACGTACACTTCCCTCATTGAATAATTTTGATCCCTTCACCAAAAGATTCGAATTAACTATCCAAGTTATCGATATTGAAATGCGATAATTATTTGAGAAAACGATCTTACTTTTCCTTGTCAAGCAGGCTACTAATTTTCGTGATGTACAAGAAACAAGAACTTCTTTACGTTTGTCAAAGTTGCAACATTTTTAAATACACGGATAGAAAAACACGATTATAGTTTGAAAAATGACGATAAAGCGATTAATCTTTGATCTTTTGCGCCAGTAAGATTCCTGATCAACAAACAAGCTATTTAAAACGTTGAAAGTCTATATCATCGATTCGGTTCAGTTTCTATCAAGCGTTTAAATCCGCGGGAGCATTTATTTCGTGTTTTCTCGCGCGGAGATCACCTGTTCCGCTCTCGCGAGCTTTTACCTCGACGAAAACGCTTTATCGCGATGTAAGGTGCGGAGAACGGCCGACTCCGCGGCTGTTTTATCGCTTCTTCCTCTCCGTTCCCTTCTACCATAGTCTTCTTCGTATTTTATTTTTTCTCGTCCGCGTTGCCCGCTAGATTTCCTACGAGGAAACGCGCCCACTCCGCGATACGGCTTTACGATGCCGACGATAGGTTTGCCGTGGCCGTGTCGAATCTTGTTCTTTCTGTTTATTCTTTTTCCATTTTTCCGCGTCTCTTCCAAGCCATAAATGAAAATCACAATTTTCCGCGTTTCAATTTCAATGTTTCACCCAGGGCAAACTAAAGCTACGTGTTACGTTATTATATCGCGAAAAATGCCTTGATGTTACAAACATGAAGATCAGTGCGTGAAATAAAAATCTCTTTTTTTACTTCAAGCTTTTACTTATATTTTTTACCGTAGTTTCTTTTGCAAATCTTCAACACCGTCAGCGAATGAAATTTTATTTTAACATTGCCGTGTCGTATACTGTTCTCGTCGGTTAAAACGTTCCATCTAGCACGTGTTCATTTTCCAAGTTTCTTCTGCCTCTTAAATACGGCTATACTATACAGACTGTTAGAAAATAATGACTGAATATTTTCGATTAAGTAAAAAAAAATAAAAACACACAGACAAGATGATATTTTTAGTAAGAAAGACGATATAGCACCATTGCGATGTTATTTGTAACGATTTCTTCTCGTTTTTCGTCCAATACCGTATAATATTGCCACGTTTCATAGTATTATTTGGTTTTATTGAATCTTCAAATGATAAAGAACGTATGCGATAGAATTAACGTAAGTTCCTCTGATAATAGCTTGTAAGGGTTAAGTAAAAGAATGACGATTCTAATAAAACTAGAAGAATTCCAAATGTCAACCATTTGCCCCTTATCTTATCGAATTTCGAGACACCATGTCCACGACTCGAAACTTTTATAAGCTAGACGAAAACCATAAAACCACAGGGAAAGTGTTAAGGAGACATTGGAGGATCGGTCGTTTCATTAACGTCACAGACCACTTTCTATCGGCTCGATTTTTCGTCGTCGGTCGCGTTTATCTTTAACGGTACTTCCCGGTCGTCCCGCGATCCACGAGTTCGCCTTATCAGCCGCCAATTAACGTCGCGAACGTATTTTTAAACGTCTGACTACGTGACGTTAAGGAAGGAAATCGGTAGGCAGTGGCGGAATGGAAAAAAAGACCAAGAGAACCGAGCAGACAGCGCGTAGATTCTCGTTGACGGTGTCGTGTGACGAGCCAACAGGCTTCCTACAAGTAAAGGGGGTCTTCTAAGCTCTTTCACCAGTAGCCACTGTCGTGAACACATTTCACCATACAAATGGGGAATTTAACTGTGCGTCGAACTCGACTGCATATTCTTTCAAATTTATCCGTATAAACGATATTTTTCCATATTGAAAATTGATTTAATCCTTCGACGGAAATATTGCGTTATCGAATACTTCTCCAAATTCTGTTATATATTAAAGAAGTGGGTTATTTATTTTCCTACAAGCTTTAATCATACAAATTTTTAATAAATTGCCGTATGACTTTATTCTGCTTTTTTTATTCCTCGAAAATATAAAGCCAGCAAAAATATAAAAATATTAGGAAATTGCTAATCAGCGGAAAGGAAATAGAATGTACGGAAGATGGGAAAAAAGTTGAAAGTTTTAGATTTCAGTAACATACGTTTTCACTTTTCCTCGTTGAAAACCAGTTCCTACTGAGAGTACAATCGATCCAGAACATCGTCCGCTACATCCTGCCACGTTTAGTCGCTCGTTACTCACATCCTTCGTTTTTCGTGTACCTATACCTCTTTCCTTGTTCTTTTTACTGTTGCATTCGTTTCTCTGTACGTTCTTAATTCCCGTTTTACGTCTGCACCGTTTCATGCTCGCTTCCTGTTATCCTTCGCTATACGTGGTCGCGCATTCGTCGAATTCCCCGACAATCTGGAATCTAAAGATTCTGCGCGTTTATTTTAGCATTCTCACGTATAATATTATATCGCCGATCTGTTTATAAAATGATAGAGTTTCCCAAATGGAATCCGTTCTTTTCGAGAGCTTGGAAATTCTAGTCGATGAATGTTTAGAATAATTTGAAACGTTCTTTAGGTTCGAATAAATGTAGACACTGTGCTTCGTAGTAAGATTATTTCGAGAATCATTGTTAATTCAGATATATTTATTACCCTTTAAGAAGAAGAAGTTTAATCGATACATTCGATTTCAATTTCAAGTAAACGAGATATTTTCATAAAATGTTGCTTATTTTACACTCTTAAGAATCGTAACAAATTCTGGAACACTTAGTAGCTTCTCTACTAAATTATACGATCGTTCATCAACTTAAATTTTAAGAAGAAGAAGAAGTTTAATCGATACATTCGATTTCAATTTCAAGTAAACGAGATATTTTCATAAAATGTTGCTTATTTTACACTCTTAAGAATCGTAACAAATTCTGAAACACTTAGTAGCTTCTCTACTAAATTATACGATCGTTCATCAACTTAAATTTTAAGAAGAAGAAGAAGTTTAATCGATACATTCGATTTCAATTTCAAGTAAACGAGATATTTTATAAAATGTTGCTTATTTTACACTCTTAAGAATCGTAACAAATTCTGAAACACTTAGTAGCTTCTCTACTAAATTATAGTTCATCAACTTAAATTTTAAGAAGAAGAAGAAGTTTAATCGATACATTCGATTTCAATTTCAAGTAAACGAGATATTTTCATAAAATGTTGCTTATTTTACACTCTTAAGAATCGTAACAAATTCTGGAACACTTAGTAGCTTCTCTACTAAATTATAGTTCATCAACTTAAATTTTAAGAAGAAGAAGAAGTTTAATCGATACATTCGATTTCAATTTCAAGTAAACGAGATATTTTATAAAATGTTGCTTATTTTACACTCTTAAGAATCGTAACAAATTCTGCAACACTTAGTAGCTTCTCTACTAAATTATACGATCGTTCATCAACTTAAATGTTGGAGACATTCGTGAACAAAAAAATACAGATCTTTTTCCAAGAAATTCAACGTGACTCACCGATGACCCATTTTGCCCTGTGAAGGTTAAAATTCCATGCTTCGACGCTGTTATTTGTTCTTGGACGTGGAACGTGTTAAATAGAGAATGGATTAGGAATAGAGATTGATAAACATACATATGCCATTATACACGGTTATGCATAGAAAAAGGAATCAAGCTGATAATCGTGCGAATTTAATGTAAGTCACGGTTCTCAAGAAGTCTCGAGTGGTCTAAGCCGATATCTTTTTCGCTGAGAGAACGTCGTCGCCGCGGTTGGTAGGGTTTATCTAGCGTCGGTGTTGGTTGACACTAGGAAAGCGACACAAGCTGCATTATACGTGCTCTTTCGTTGCTTCGGCTCAGTTCACTCGCGAGCGTGCAGGCTTCACGCGCGGCTCGCCGCGCGCGCTTTCCTCGCGTTCTCGTTTCCTTCTTTCGTCTTCGAGTGTTCGATGACTCGATGAATAACTTGTTCGGCAGAAAATAAATCGCAGGATGAAGAAACGTGTCTCGCAAGACCGATCGTACAGTGTCCTACTTGAAAGATCAAAAGTTGATGTTGTAAAAAGAAAACGATGACTCTGTGCTACATGAAATGTATTAAATGTATTTAAAATATTCGAAATAGATCGATCATAAAGAACGAAGGTATTACGATTGGTGAGAAGGATAGTTCGCGACAAATTGGATAATTGTTATCGGTACCGTTGCAGTTACTCCTAAACCGTGTAATTAATCGTCATGTGATCGAATTGGAACAGCGTAGAATAACGAAAAGTGAATCAACTGTGATAAATTACGTAACCGTGTTAAGACCGTGTGTCAACCTCTTTGAACGTTTCATAAATCCATACGATAAACATCCGATCGTTGTTTTCTAACCCTATTTACGTAAGTCGTTAACCTCGTGAATGTCCTTTAAATAATCAACGATAAAGAAGATAAAGAAGAAGCTTGTAAGAGGAATATAATAAAAAAAATGGAGCTTGTAAAGAACAACGCGATCGAGATCCTGTCTCGAAGGAGCGTGGCTATAAAGGACTACGATATCGAGAATGGCGAGGAAGAAGAAGAGGAGCAACCGGACGAGAGCGATCGCACCTCTCTGAAGATCGATCTCTCGATGGCCGAGCAGTTCTACTACGAGGTGATCTCGTCGTTCGAACAGGAGGAGGTATATACATACACATATATACACGCGTTGACACGCCTTTAATGTACCATTCCATTCTGATTGCTAATCTGACGAGCTCACGTCCACGCGTGCCATTGTGTCGCGAGACAGAGAGAAAGAGAGTATCGACGTGCGGCGTCTCGAATGTCTGGATCCACCCCAAACAGTTAAAGCTGTGCCTCGATGGAAGTTGGAAACTGTTTAAAGCCAGTTTCTCTAATTCCGCTTTCGAACAGAGGAGCCTGCAGCTTCGATACTAGCTCTAGCTTCGATACTTTAGTTTACAGCTCTCTGAATTGCTTGGCGTCCAGGATCGATCGTTTTATTCCTGTTCCTACCGGTGGCAATTTCTTCGCGAGTCTCATTTCAATCGGGTTAAAGTCGCGGCCAGTCAAGTTTGTTTCTTCGGGTTGGTACAGATGCGATCGAGCGAGAATTCGTTTCTCCTCTTTGTAATACCTTGAGAAGGATCGGTTTCCAGTGATCTTGACAATAAATGTTAGGCTCGCTCAAAAATAGTCGATCCAGTTTAAGTTAGTCTAAATATAGAGAAGCTAACTGGCATCAATTAAGCCACGCTCGTGGACGAATAACGTTCAATTAACTCTCTCTAGTAAAATAGCTTGTTACTCTTCTTCTGATTAGGGAAAAAGAAAGTTAGGGTTAGAGAATAGAAGCATTCTTATTGGAGGAAGTTTACTATAAAGAGTTGATCGACTCGGTCGTTAATTCTCACGCGTTATCCTTTTCGATGATAAAAACCAGTCGATTGTTCCAGCTGGATGATCGTTGGCCGTTTCAACGGCTTTTATCTGCGATTAGCGATTCGTGGCTCGTAGTTTGCACCTCTTCGTTGCGTTCGCCAGGTTCACGAACCGCTGTCGGATGAGCGGCTAGATTTCAAGGCGAACCAGTTGCCTGATAAAAGGACGTAATAAATAATGTTAGCAGTAACGCGACTGCTGTAAGGATTATCGCTTTAAATACAAGCACACGAACGCCCACTAAATTGTCCGACCGCTAGCTCGCGTCTCCTATAGTACCAGCTGTAAAGCATGATTCTAATTTGACTGGTTGAATTATTTATTGTCGTTTCGCTGTGTTTCGAGATAAACGGATCTGCTTGTCTCCTCATTCCGGGTGACAGATAGTTATTTGATTACGGTACGCTCTGCGTTCCACGATCGTCGAACAAGCATTTACTTTTCAACAAGATCTTTTCTTTTTCGTTACTTGGCTAGTTAATTGATTCATTAATGGCTGGTTCATAGAATATTCGACTTCGTATTTAGCTTGATAATCGATATCTACAGTGATTTATTCGTAGACATTTTCTTTTGTGTTGTGTACGTTACACAACGCGAGGAATTTTGTTCGACGTATAAAATTATGCAATTGAAAATTTCGCAAAATTTCAGTATAGCGTTTAATACTTCTGACATCGTGTTTAAACGTTAGAAATCTCGTAAGACGAAAAGACTTGAAAATTATCATCGAAAGTTACAATGATATATTTGCTCGTAACTTTTTATCGTGATTCAAAGCGATCTTAATTAGCGACGACAAACGGTAAGCTTAAAGCGAACCATGACATTCGATTGTGGGACGTGTAGGTATCCGTGGAATGTGCAAGGCGTCGCAGCCAACCTATTCCCTTGTTCAGTGCATTATCATGCGTCCAGTTTCGTCGAATGGCCAGACAAGTTGTGTATCAACGATTTGTGTGTCAGAGCGCGCCCATCGCACTCGGCGCTTGTATCGTCTGATTGTGTGTTAAAAACACGAATTCTCGCGTGTACACCTCCAATAAGATACCATTTCGATAAAAATGTCACAGAAGGAATACGTGTTTAAAGTTAATAGTTGACGTAATTAAATTGGTAATAGTTTTTTCCTAGCAGTTCAACGTGGTCAGTTAGAAAAAGAAGAGATTCATGAAAAATTGAAAATGCCGTGTATTTTGTGTAACCCGAATAGGATAACACGAGGAACATCCGGGAAACAGAAATAAAATCTCAACTACTGGCAGTCGATGAAACAATACCAATCGATCAAACGATTTATGTTACCTTCGATTACTTTCTACCCTTCCCAATCGTTTTCGATTTGCTTTTCACCATCGAAACGTTTCATTTGCTAAACTCGAATACTCACATTTGAAATCATCTGTTCCATTCGTTCCTGTTCAGTAATGCTTCATTAGCTGGTCTCTATGATTTTTCATGTTCTTTCCCAAGTATTTTTCTTCCCTGTTAAATACACCTTTATTTATTTTCTATACGGTAAAGTATCGTTTAACGAAGTTTTAGTTAATGTTTAATATATATATATATCATAACTATCATATATATCATATATATAAATCATAACTAACGGAAGAAATCAGTGAGCAATTCCTATTATATGAACTGTTTGTCCCCAGACGGATCTAGATAATTCCTATTATACCTGAAACACCTGAGGCTCGCTGCACTAGGTCAATTTCAAGAATCACTAGGGACAACAACATCCAGTTAATTCAACAAAATTCCATCCACTAACCATAACGCTATAGCCAACAGTTTTTCCCCCCAGTCATCCCTTCTCAATCACCTCCGAGTCACCATATACATAATCCAAGCACCCCCATGTCCAATCAAATATACGACAGCTCTTCTACTAAAAAGGGCAATAAGATTCGGTAGTTTGGGGCATCTGATCATCCTTGGAACCGCAGAAAACGTGAGTTCCACGGAAGTCGGTTGGATTTCGAGGCGTCAGCCGGCAAAACGAGGAAAAGCAGCGGTAAACACCCATGAACTACTGCAAGACATTGGACCAGCGGTGGTAGTGCTGGTGTTCCGTGTTTTGTATGCATAAGCCGACCTCGCTCTCTCCCTTTCTCTCTCTCTCTCTCTCTCTATCTACCTATCTCTGTATTCTCGTGGCTGTCGCAGAGGTCGCAGCCAGCAACAGCAGCAATCTGCGCCTCTCAGCCTTTCGCCCGGTACTGCTGCAGATGCACGGACAACAGATTCTCCTCGAAGCATACCCCAGGGCCAGCGTTGCCGCTGGGAATGCAATTTAACGTCGTAATTGTCCGCGGATAATTGTAATAATTAGTACCCTTGTCGTTCTGCTCGGTCCTTCGCGCACTCTAACTCCGTGACTACTACGTGGCTGTTAATCATGCTGCTGATCCCATTATAGTCTCTCCTTTCCTGCTTTCTTCTTCTTCTCTCACGGTGAACAACGTGTATGACCTTTGCGATTTTTAGAAGACGGTACAAAGTGGAAGGGCACAGGTGAAAAACACGATAGGTCACATTTTTTACCGCTGTCTTTCGTGGCAGAGCAACTAAAGATAAAAGACGTAGTTAAAAACGAAGGATAAGTTACGTTTCCTGGCTTTCATAGAAGAGCAAGTTTAAGATTCTGTATGTTGTTGATCGGTAATTCCACGTCTTTCGCAATCTTATCAGATCATCCCCTTCTTCGACTATTGCACGCTAAGATTCTTCCGTTTAGCTAGCAATCAATAGAAAAATGCAATAAGAATGAAGAAAAGCGGACTTATGTCTTTCCCGTGGAATCTTCAATTGTTCGAACCTTTGGATATCGGTGGAAGCTGTTGCAAGTGACCAGGAAATATTTTGTTTCTTAGAATGACGTTAGAGAAACGGATAATTTCTCTATGGTGGACGTTCTGTATCGAGGGTCTTGTGTATCTTACAACTCTCCGATTCTTCTCGGATATGCATTTGACTTGGAAACGAAGAGTACAATCCTACGAAGTTTTGCTAGTGTAAAGTCTGAAGCTTGTGGATTGGAAGGTTGTCAGGTTTGGTGAACAGTGAGAAGGGACGATCCATTCAACAATTTTGTACATTCGTGAGAAGGATGATTTCTTCGATAGAAATTGAATTTTTCTCTTTCTTTAGCTTGACTCCACCTTTATGATTATAAAAATACGATTCAATCGTAAATGACAAAAAGATACAGAAGGGCTAATTGTTTTCTATTCTCATACATCTTCTACTTTTTTATTTCTCATTTAGGAAATAACCAATGATCGATCGCAACCATTAACAGAGCTGGAATTAACTCCACCTACATAATTAGGTATACCGTATCATTTATCAGCGCGACAATCGTCTTAACGTTGGCTCAAAAACAAACATTGTTCGCAGTCAAAGCAGCCACATTCATCTTGGCTGGCAAGAAATTGCATAAACGTTTGTCGAGCATCACTCCGCCCGGTGCGGTACCTCGATAATGTACGCGCGGCATTATCGTCTCGCGCGAAATTACGTCGATATTTCACCAACGTAGAATAAACATCTCGTTCCCGCGATGCATCGCGTACACACAAAACTTGCCGTTTTCTCTAATGTAACGTTAATATTTTACGCGAAGGGCGTTAACGCATTCGGAAATGGATCGAAGAATTTGAGAATGTTGGAGATTTGCTCGTTGTAACGTTACTGAAATTGTAACACTGCGTGTAACAATCGCAAGAAAATTTCTGTAAGCGTACAAATTCTTGCATTTTCAATTTTCAAGCCTATTTCATCTCTAAATTTGAGTCTTTCCCTTTTCTGTGATTTCTCGTTCCAATAACAGTCCACATTCGGACCAGTAGATTCAAACAGAAGTCCATTTAATCGGACACCGACTTTAAAATCTCGTTCCAATAAATGACATTCTACTTCAACAATGTTTCTTTTTCTTCGACTTTGTGTAGAAATGCGAAGATAGAAAAATGCAACACTCGCATTACCAGCGTTACTTACGTGCAATTGATGGAATTGACGCAGGATATGCGTCAATAGCAGAGAACGTGTTAACGCTGCGGCGTTCGGGAATTTTGAAAGGTTGGGTATCGAGAGGCCCCGGAAAGGGGTCCCATGGAGAAACAGCTTTCTGACGATTCGTGATAAATTACCCGTGTATAATTACCGAGCAAACGTCCGGAACAGGCGATCGTATTCGTCGGTTCGCCGTCAATTAGTTTTTCACGAACTAGACTCTCGATATATCGCCTGTACATAATATATGAAATCGTTACTGGCGCCAGTTTTACACGCAGGGTATTGGATAGTGATGAAAATAGCAGAGATTTCGACGATCGAGTAGCCAAAAATCGTCACAAACGTGGCGACTAACGATTGGCTTGAATTTACGATCGTAGCTGGTCTTTCGATCGAATCGAAATCTGCCACGAGAAATCGTCAATCTCCGATGCAAGCAATGCTTTTTCACTCCGGTATTTACAAATTCAATCGTTTATCCTTTCATAGTTATTAATTTTTTATCATTATACCAATGAAATACCAAGGTTAACGTCTCGTAGTTCTATGTGGAATTCGATGTCCGAAAGTATTTACATAATTATAAAAATATAGTTGAATTACGCATACACAGGTTTCGAAAGTAGCTTAGCCAAAGAGAATGTGAATTTTCAATCGAATTGCAAATAGCCCGAAAGCAGGAAAAATTCTGTCACGAAGATTCTAACTTTTAATAGAATCTTCGTGATCGAGAGAAAATCGAAATGCAAATATCGAGTACTTGGCTTCTTTAGGATTGAAAATAATAAATACACGATATCTCTATATCGAAAGAAATAAAGAATATTCCACGTCGCGAGGGAAGAAAATCAGCACCTAAATCATCTAATGGCATGAGAGACGAGCGACGTTCGACCTCGAAAGGCTACAATTCATCCGTATCGGTGCGGGGTGGTGGCGTAAATTATCGCGCGTATGGCCGTCGCGCGCCTTTTTGCGAACAACGTCTTATCGGTGCAACGTCGCGGAGACACAAATTGCTCGATTACAGGGCATCGCGAGAGCGACGAAGAAACGAATGGACGACGGGGAGAGAGTAAAGGAACCGAGCCAAGAGAGGGCGAGGCGATGCCTTTCTTACGGGCGATTTAAGATGCCTTTTTCCGTGAGAAAAAGAGAGTTTTCTTCGTGCTGCTCGCGCTGCCCTCTTCCCGGCCGTTTAACATCAGAATTAATTACGACACGGTAATAAGGCTGATGCACGCTTTTACGCGATACGACGACCATCTCCAAGAGGCTCTTAAAGTTTATAAGGTCATTGGCTTTTCTCCCTCTATCCTTTGGTCCTTTTTATCCCTGATACGATGTTACACGATGTTACGCGGTGGATAGACGATCTCGTCGTGTAATCAGAATAATGAGCAAAGCCTGGTACAGCTCGGTCCCGTATCTCGCGGTAATTAGACGATGGATTTCCTTGCTTCTCGTGTTCGTTCGAGGTACAACCGTATACCCTTGTCTACTCTCGAACGTTCCCGAAAATTGATCGTTCGTAGAGGCTCGCGTCGTTCTGATACCGCGGTGTCGTGAAATTTTCTTCCTCCCTGAATCGGTATAAGAAAGCCTGCAGCGCGTTACACTCTGGAAATAAGTTTAGATTTAAAGCGTCGTCGCGGACCGAGCCGCTCTTAAGAGGATCTCTTTCGTTACTCAACGCGTGTGTGTTGTACGCCCGGTAAGCTCGCGAGATGATGTAAGCTCGTGAAATATAAAGGGGGTCGAAGTGAAAGAAAATCGTTTTTCCCGTGGTGTACTTTGTGGTAGGACCACCGTAGTTGCAATAGTCTCTTTTAAGGTAAATAGGGAGGTAGCTGTGAATAGTGGAAGAACTGGTTTGATTACGAAAGTGTGAATCGATTGGGGTGTAATTCACGGACGTCTCGCACGGTCTATCGCTAGACCCGGCGGCTTCAATTTCATCGAACCGTATAAAGAAAACGAAATGTCAGACTTTACTCTGCCGTTATATCGTTTTAACGTAAAGAAGGAAGAAATTCCTTTCCGGATTTTCAGGCAGATTGTTCAGATCGATCGTGAGATCGAGCACGAATAAATCAGCTTCGTGCCCAGGGAAAGAGAGAGTTTTGTCGAGTATCGTTGAAAAAGCCCTGACAGTCACGATCCCAGCAACAAATTCACGCGTTATTCACAGTTTCAACGATGGGTAGCAACAGCTGCGAGACGACTCGAGCGAAAATGCAAGAGGAAGAGGGTTGCTGGCATCGGGACTGGTCCGAACCCGGTAATTGTCCCCCTCGCGATTTTAATGATCCGAAGCGAGAGAGGGAGAGAAGTCGCGATTCCTGTCGATGCATTTACCTTTTCGAGCACTCGCTCGTAAACAATGAATAATTTATTCTGTTCGCAATGGACCGGTCGGTCCTCCTGGCTCTCTCGTTCGTCCCTTCCTTCCCCATCCCGCGCTTTTTGTTCCAACCCCGCGTTTGGTCTCGGTCGAGCAATTTCGTGCTGGCAGCGCGAAACACACGGAAGCGAAAACGAGCCCTCGAAGTCGCGCAATTGCCGGGATTAAATGCCTCCCGGCCATTGTTGCGAGATCCGCGTCATCGTCGATGTTAATATAATTCCTACCACGTTACGGAAAATGTTGCTCGTTCAAAGGGAAAATCGAGTGTTTGGGAAAGTCTGCGCGGATCGGCGCGTTGAAAGCTTGGATGTTTGGCTGGTAGAAAATTTGCCTTGAAAATTTAGCTGTTGAAAATCGATGATGGTGATATTGATGGAGGATGCTGCAGAATAGAAGAGGGCAAAAGAGAAGGGGAGAGCGAAAGAGGGAAAGGAGAAACAGAAGGAACGAAGCGTAAAAAGCGAGGGTAAGAAAGAAGCAAGGGAATTCCAAAGCAAAAATAAAATGTGCAATTCTTCTATTATAATATCGAATTGCAACGTCGATTCCTATTTTTTACATTTATAAAGGATAAACGTTACGACCTTTATATAGAAATTTATACCTTCTCTAAATTCTATTTTAAACCTACGCTTCTCAAACCATCGATCAACTTATGATTCTCAATAAAAGCCAATAGTTTCGTTTCACTTGGTGACACGAGGAACGCTATACGCCTTATCTGCCACCTCTTGCGTTCGATCCAACCCTGAAACTTCGATCGTTTTACTAAAAATTTGCCGAGAAACTCGAAACTCTTGATTCGCGAATAAAGCGATATCGCGACACAGTCCGCTCGTAGCGTAAAGCTCGTTAGGCGAGAGACGCAGGCCGTTCCGCGCGAGTTTTCAGGCGGATCCGAGCGTTTGTTATTGCTCCCCTAGAAAGTGCTCGGCAGAGGTAAAATGGAGAATGTTTCAATATCTCGGCGAAATGTTACGCGTTTTATTGCCATCGCGGAATCTCCGTGGCTCTGGTTAAGTGCTAAAATATTGCGAATACTTTCTCCCTGCGGCATTTCCAGCGAAATATCAGCATTGTCGCGGCGGAACGCAAGTGCAACGACCTCGTAGCGGCGCGAGCGCGAGCGGTTCGCGCTTTGAAACCTGTTAGAACGCTTTGGCAAGCGTGAAATACCCGTATCGGCGCTTGTCGCGCTCGTAAACACCCGTGCCGCATTGCGTTTAATTCGCGGTCGCGTCTGTCATCGTTGAAAGAATTCCTGTGGCGCAGGTTTACCATTCGACTCCAAGTACGTACAACTTTTGATGATCGCTGTTCGACGTAGAATGTTCGAGTCGAAGAAGAAACATCGTAGCGATCCTTACTTTTGGTAAATGTATTTTAAGCATTGACGTTCACGGTTATTTTAAGGACCGAAGAATTCTTTATAAGTTGCTGGTATCTTCGAACGTGGACGATACGTACTCGAGTTGGAGCTTGCGATGATAGAATTGTTATTCGAAGCAGATAAACGAGGACGTGTGTGGCTTGTAGTTATCGAAGAGTACGCAGTAGGTGGGTTCCTCTCTGTTAGTATTTTTAGTTGTTTTTACGTGGGAACAGATTATAAAAGCTTCCGGTTGCCTCGTTTAATCTTTTTTAACTCTTCTACGTTCTCTGTATCGCTTTCATCCGAGTGGTATTTTTCTGTCGTTAAAAAGTTTCTTACGTTTGGAGGAAATATGAAAGAATGATAACTTGATATCTCGTTTCAATTTTATATTAATTTTTTTGAATCATCAATGGTCTTCGATTGAAACGAAAGTAAGTTCGAAACATAAAGAATTGGAGAGTGGCAGAAAGATCAGTCGTAAACTAAATATTTTATTATATATTTAACTACCTAAGTCCATATATAGATCATTGAAAATAATAATAATTAATACTTATAATTAAATTTAAATAATAATCAATTAATACTTATAATTAATTATTATGATCGTAGATGTTACACGTTCGATCTAGAGAAAACCGGTGGTTACACGCTGTTTAAGTGGTCAGAAGCTACACGGATAGACAATTGCGTTAGGTGTCTCCGATTTCAAAAGTCCTTTCAGCTAGTATTACACGAGAGAGCCAAGCAATTTGTTCCAGATTTACACCGCAAAAATGCCAGCGAGTACATTTTTACGACCGAAGTGGAACACGAGTGATGTTGCGTCGCGTTCTAAATATTTATTCGTCATACTTTCCCAATTCCTCTCTCTCTCTCTCTCTCTCTCTCTCTCTCTCTCTCTCTCTCTTGTATTTTCAAAACAATCATGCGCAACATAACGCGTGTGATATTTCGCAAAATGTATCGCTCGATAAATTTAGTTGACGATGATACAGAATTACAATTGGATGGTTCAGCATGTGATATTCCAATCTTTCTACATTTTTATATATTACAAACAATTCCTTGATCTCCTGATATCTATAAAAGAAACCAAACCACGTCAAATTCTCGCCCACGTCTTACGTATAAAATCTTGTTGGTTCATTAACTCGTTCTCCACGCAGACTCTTCTAGTTAGGTGAAAACTACATTTTCTCATATCCAAGGTAACTGCGTTCAAGTCGCTGTCAATTTTGTGAGTCTGAAAGAAGAATCTTCTGCATTCATTTTAGTGAATAAAGGTAGACGATACGCTACGCGATACTTAAAACCAAATCCTCGTTTAAACCAACCTTTTCTCCTCATCTTAATTATGGAATCTTGTTATTTTATCGTGTGATTTTCCATTCAAACTCTCTTAACTAAGTTAAATAAAATCTTAGCAGCTCCAAAATTTCGCTTGCGCCGCGTAACAAAAGGCCCAGTAGCAAGGTGTAAATCCCCCGATTCCGATTTAGACGGGGGCAGGGAGCAGGGGGCTCGCTTGTTCCATTCGGCGCCATTCATCGTGCTCATCCGAGAGGAAGTCGAGGTGTAACGAGAAAACAAGAGGCAGCCAGAGAAACGAGCGGACGCCTGGACTCGCCTCGACCTCTAAGGGACGAAAAGGGAGAGGGGAATTTTAATGGGGCAACGGGGCTGTTCTCCTCAATGGGAAAATTGTACCGGAAGTCTCGGTGCCGGAGGTACGGACTAGCGGAGCGAGCACAGGGGTTAAAGGCCCATTAAGTACGCCGCGATCTCGTCCTGCGTCGCTCTGTTGTACGTCGGAGCGAGGAGGACGGCGTGAACAAGAAAATTAAAGAGGAAGAACAACCAGGTTGCAATGTAAAACGCGTAAAAGTTGCGGACAGAAATCGTGGAAATCGCAAAAGGTGGTTTTAACAAATTCGTGGGTAGGTGTTCTTTTTCGTGTCGATTTTCTACTTCCTATTTCCCACTACTTTCCATCCCCTTTTGTACGAGTTTCCCTTGTCCGCGCGGAAACCTTCTATTCCATCAGACTCGAAGTTTGCAATCTCGATAGCGTAAAAGGGGTAGCATGGTTGCAAAAGGTATTTGCATATACTCTCATTTTCCAATGAAACGCTTTTTACGAGATTCTATATTTCATTTTCGTTGTATCAAAATTTTACGGTCGTACGAAAGCGTGGAGGATACAAGATTTAATATATTTGAAGCTAATGGATTAATTATTAAGCAAATATCGTAACAAATACAACGGTGCGCAAATATGATTTGTAGCCACTGTAAGTATCTTTCTCGTTGCTTCTTCTCGTGCTAACAAAATGCGTAATTGGTAATTTCATCGAAATTTTGAAGCATTCATTTCATGGAAAATTCGAGTGATTTTGCTTTCACGTATTGTAAGTATTGTATCGCCTGTTATTATAATTGACTCGTTTGAATTTCTATCTCGCAATTCTACCTATAGGATAGACGGATGACGGAGGATTTTTTAGCAGGGACAGATTTTTATTCGAAACGAATTTTTTGAACCGAACGGGCGATAAAGGTTGGCGGAACTTTTTTTTCAGTGCGAAGGAAAATCACGAAGCTGCGGCAAGTTAAGCGGAATCCGGGGGAAAGTTTGATGAATCGGGACCAGTTAGATATGCACGTCGCTTTGTCAAAGTTACACGTTACCTAACCCAGACCCGCTGCCCTTTTTCGCGAGTACACCGGTGAAGTTGGACTTTTATAAAGTCTCGACGTTGGTACGACATGCACGCGTGAGAAACACACATTTTTACTCGGTCTGAATTCCTCGATGAAGTAAATAGCAGGGTTGCGAGCTGTGCGCCGCGCGCCGCTCGTCTCGTTCTCTCTATGTTTGACGAAAAAGACAGAAAGAAAAAAAAAGTTTCGAGTAGCGGCATGTACCGTGCAAATTAATATAACAGCAATTACGGTTTTTCCATTTTCGCGACTTTTTATCGCGGTTGTCGGCCGGTTCCCGTTGTTTCCTCGGGAATTCGTCCAACGATAACCGACGATAATCGCGTTCGTCGCGATAGAAAAATGGAAAAAGCGATTTTACATTTACCACAGTTTCGGTCCTGGTTTGGTATTTCTGGTGATCGTAGAAACGAAAGAGAAAGAGAGCGAGTCGACGCCCCCTGCGAATCAAATAAACGACCGAGAGTGAAATTACGAGGGGCGTGCGAAACTCATTTGGGCCGAATCTTTAATTAAACGCGCCGCATAACGCCACCAATTGTCATGCAACGCGACTATGTCCCGTGTAAAATAATTTCTTCTCCTCGTTTCTCCTCCTCTTTAACTTTCTCTCTCTTTCTCTCTCTCTCTCTCTCTCTCTCTCCTCTTTTCGTTGTTTGCGCTACGACCTGTACGTGGCTAATTTGCACAAGAAATTTTGCGACCCTGTTTTTAATCGTTGTTACATGCGCGTACAGTATGTCGCAATTAGATTTTATTTGCACAATTACCGTTGTCATTTGTTTTTCAGCATACGAGTTGGAAAAATGAAATACGATTTAGAATTTGGCGACGAATGCAACTTATCGTAGTCTGTACGGGCACGGAAACTTTACGAATTTCCTTAAATCTATCATCCAATTGTACGTGTTGACCTGTGCAATTCTAAGATATCATGTTCTATGCTTTATTTACAATGTCACAAGTGCACTGACGTTACGATCCTATTCCACACTGAATTGGTCGCGCTATAAACGACATGATAATTCCACCCTATAACACGTCTGCATTAAACGCTTCATCATCATCATTGCTAATTTTCAACGTCGAACAAACGCGAAAGAAGGAGAGCAAGAGAGCGAAGAACGAAAACCAAGGTTCTTCGATTGCTAGTTTTACGAAGCTTATCGAAGAAAATAGCCGAAAGAGGAAAAATTCTACGGATATTTTGGAATACCTTAGCAAGGAAGCTTTAACATTTCGTGTGATCGTCGATCGAAGTCTACCTTGTCTCTCTCTTTATCTCTAATTCGCTCGTTCGCTCACTCGCACGTCTTTTCTCTCGTTCTTTCATCTTATACTCGGCGGAGACGGTGGAGTTCGTTTCCGATTTATTTCTTCCACGTTATTTCACAATTCTGCAAAAATAAATGAACGATTAATCGATGTCGCGCAATCTGCGGAACTTTCTGGCCGAGCGGAGGCCGCGACCGATAGGAAATCCGTTAGCCGTGAAATTAATTTGCTGAACGACACGAGATTTTAATTACGTTTGGTAATGATCGCATACATTTACTCACCGAGAACACACACGCTCACACGCACAACGTCAAAGTAATTAAGTCCTGCCCACGCTCCACCATAAAAGACGACGTTCACCAGCGTAGTGTCTGTAACCTCTTGAGCCAACTCGTAAGATTTCTTTATATTCCTGCCCGTTTTCCATCGTGCCGACTATATTTCTTGTACACGGTCGAGTATTCGTCCTCTTTCGTCTTTCGGCCTGTTTCGCATCCATCTTGACCCTTTTCACGTTCACGTTCCCAGTTTCCGTTTTCTTCAAAAGGTACGCCGCGGAAGTAAGAAAGCGACTCTCCTGCGCACATGTATAGAGAAAGAACACGTGTGTGATGGTTCCTTTGCGTACATAGAACGGTGTACACGTGTGTCGTATATAGGTTGACTACTTGGAAATTCATAGATAGCTCGGAGGGTTCGAGGTAGAATTATTTATTAGAGAGAAAATCTGTAATCCTTTTTCACTGAATTTGTCACATTGTTTGCTCTCCTTTCTGCAAAACGGTATCCTCTGAATCTTCTCACTTGAATTTATATTTCACAAACACTTGCACGTATTCTATGTCTTGTTTTTCTCGCTCGTAAACACTAGTCTCCGCGTGTGCTACATATATATACGTATATTCTTTTCTTCATCCTATATATATTTTTCTACACATCTTCAACGAATCTTTTCAATAACTCGTACATCTTCTAAAAACATCGATCATCTCTTTATAAATTAAACATCTAAGAATATCAGTTTGTATGGCTATCGTATTTAAAACACAATCCGATCGAAATTTCCCATAAATCGTGCACGATCGAACCTGGAAAGCTAAGCAACAAGAAGATACGTTTCGCAATCTGAGCATCGCGTAGTCAAACACATGACAATCATTGCTACTATACTGCTGTTGGCTTGTTATAAGCTTCACCAATTTGCGTAGACCAGCGATCTCGTGGACAATTGCTCGTAATTAACACGGAGACCAGTCGTCGTTGCAGGACCAAGCAACCAGTCGTATCGATAGCTACCCCTCGTAGATACTATCGCGGAAATTGCACTTACCGTTTCTCCGACTCGGCTAATCCGATTCCCGTAGGGTGAATTCGCGGCCGTAGACTGCGTCTAAGATCGAAACGCGCTACCCTGCGGGTATTATTACGCGTGACGGAGCTTACAATCAGGTGATTTCGGCTGAAACGTTACCCACCTACTAAACATCCGATTGCACTTTGCTCATATTGCTGTCGCGTGTGTACGAGGCTTTAGGTTGCAGGAAAGGGACAAGGATGCAACTTGTAAGGGTGGTTTACTTGCTTGTTGAGTTTCGAGAGCATTTGACGGATGGATTTGCGTTGTTTCGGAAGTGTATTTGTTGAGAATTCCCGACTTCGATGAGAAAATTACGCGCATTGTATTTTGCGTTACGGAGAGATAGAAATCAGAAAGATTGTTCGTTGGAATAGATGTTAGATGTTAGATTCAGATTAGGCCGGCTGTATATGCTGTAACAGAGATTTAAAGGCAGATGGCCGAACAATGAGAAAGGGTTGTGAAAAGCTCCGATCTTGAGTCACCTTGAGGGCTGTACAGTGTTCAAGCAGATGTGTATTACATCTACGTTAGAATATGTTAGAAGTTAGAAACGACGATTGTACCTTTATATATGATGCAACTAGTACGATTTTCAACTAAAAAGTATAAATAAAAAGATTTCTTTTGTATAATTTCTTCGACAATCTACCATTTCGATAATAAATCACTCGCTACGAAAGATACGTTTGATATGCTGGTTGATACGTTTCGTGACAAAAGTCGCTCAAACTGACAAACGATCGTAAGTCGACGCGCACGCGACAGCTTCATTTTTTCGATAAGTCAGAGAAATTTTTGATCAAACACTCGCAAGAAAGTTTCTCCGATAATTTATGCATCGTTTATTCCCAAGTATTCCTGGTATTCGTGGCTACGATTTATGGTTGTTTCCCGACGATTACTGCGATCTATAATCAATCGCAAGTCGACGATAGACGCGCAGACGATAAATTAATTAACCGAAAGCAGAGAAACGTTAAGTTCGGCGCGCTTAATCGGACGCGGACGAGTCAGTTTAGCAGACAACCGAGTGTAATTAACACCACGGCACATGGCATCGTTTGGAAACAAGCCACTACGCGGGGGCGTATCAGTATCCTCGTGCCCTCTGCCGTGTTGTAGAGATACAATCACGGAAATTGCTCTTACCATCTCGCCGACTGTTAATCCGATTCTCGTGTAGCGTTCTCTCTGCCGCTTGTGGCAGTCGCCGCGACTAAGTCCAGATGACTGATTCGTGATAAGGGATAGATGACCGGATCGAGATAAGAGAACATGATACAGAGCTGGTACAGCACGAGGAAACGTTGCCTGGCGGACAATCCACGGAGCCACCCCTCGAGAAAATGTTCTCCCTGATGTTCTCTTCGGTGGGAAACCCATTTTTGCTTTTCACATACTCGCGCACGAGTATCAAGTTTTCGAATGGTGAAAGGTGACATTTCGGGTTTGCTAACCTGTAGAGAGTTAGAAAAATAGGGGGTTGGGGTAGCTTTATTCTCACTGTCGTTGAATTAGCATTATTGTTGCGCCGAGATACAGCCCGTAGTCGTTGAATTAGAACCACGTGCAAGAGTTTCCCATGTTTATTCTTCTTACAGAGGTAGAATATTCGTAGATATGAAATTTTATTTGGCTGCTTTAAATTATTAATAAATTTAGATCGTGTATACGTAGGAATTAATTTATTAGTATACCATATCGCAATTCGTCGAAGAACATCCTTGTATTCTTCGTGGCTAGAAGATAAAACTATTAACATGCATAGGTATAGCCTCTCCATCGTCTTAAGAATTAATAAACTTTGCTATTAAAGTTTTTCTACGCCTCTCTAGTATTCTAAAACCGTACAAATTTTAATTAATCTTGATTTGATAGCCGAAGAATGTACGTGCTTTACCGCGTGATATTACAAAAACCTGCAAAGACGAGATTTTTATACCGGAACAGAATTTTGTACAACAAGAACGAACGTTGGAAACTGTTTTAAAATTCAATTAACGTGGTATACGTATCGGTCTTAATTTTCGCCAACGTATCAGAATACCCAGGCTTCGAGATAATGACAGCGAAAGCCTCGGTATAATGATTCGTATAAAATAATCTAAAAAATGGCTCTTTACTTTCTTAACGATCGTATCGCACGTTTTCACAAAGTGAAACGCGTAGACGTACATAGCTCGCGCACCATTGAATTACTCGCTAACATCGTTTCGTTAATAAGACGTAACGACAGAGAATTACGTTTCGTAGTAAAAGTACGTGGAGAATTTTCGACGAAGCAAAAATGTATCGGTCGGGGGTAATAAATGTTAATACGCATTTATTGCATCCAAGGGACGATATTAAGATCGTCAGCTTGGCGTCGTCGGAGTGGCGTCGACGTTGAACGTTAAAGGAGAAAACGATCCTCATAACGCTGATATTGCGGCAAGTATCCTTCAGACTTATGATTACACCGAGGAATCCTGTACATCATCGGGGTGTCGTGTCTTTGAATGTCCTTTTTACTCTTCCCATTGGTCGCCTCTTGACAATTAATTCTTTAATCGTTCACTATTCTCGATAATATTCTACCCCCGCAATTCGAGCTCCATGCTTTATGCAGTGTATCGGAAGATGTAAAAAGAATGTAGTTAACAATGTTATTCTACAAAATAGAAATTACATATGAATTTTGCGTAATTCGATTGGCTTGCTCAAAATAAAACGGTATCATTAGCATAACCAATAAACGTGTTATAAAATCTGCAATGTACGTATTTAATTTTTGCGATTAAATCGAGTTTCATGCGAGTAATCTTGAGTTCTATTGTATCATAAATTGTCGAATTCTTTATACGATTGTTGTCGTATATTTAATATGAAGACAATCGTTAACAATATAAATGCTCTGATGTACGAGAACCATAGCATATTTGAAAAATTTGTTCCACCTATCGTCTCACAGATAAACAGTGGTCAAATTTTTGTCTCTTCTATCTTTCTTACGTATCTAGCGTTTAACCAGAAAACGTCTGGAAACTGAGCAGCGTGGATACTGTGAAGTCCCGAAGCTAAATATTCTGTATAAATGATAAATGTATAGTGTAACATAAAATTCAAATGTCGACCAGAATGTATTGAATTTTTCACGACTCGAAGCCGACTCCTTCAAGTTCCGCGCGGAACCGAAATGGTAAAGACGATTCGGAAAGCTTCGTCTCTGTTATTTGCAGAACTAATTTTGTATTCGCTAATCGATTTACTTTCCCTGGAGAATCTTATTCCGCGGTTGCAGCGCGTCAAACAGTAAATCCAATTAAAGATACATCCCACCCAATACCTTTCATCGATTTCGTGGCCAGGCGTTTTCGTTTCGGGCTCAACGAAATATCACGATTTTCGATTACCCATCGGGCGATAAATAAAAATGAACGGGGCAAGATGAACGGGGTATAGGTATTTCGTTTTATTGCACTAACGGGAATAGGAATAAAGTTTATAAAAATAAACGACTTCGATATTCAAAAGAGGAAAAAGATGAATAGTATGGATATAAAGTGGTAACTTTTAATAGTTTTATATATGTTTCGAATACAGATATATCGCGAAGAATAAGTGGAACACAAAGTTCCTTAACGATTATTAATGTATCTAATCCTCGTTAAGATAATCCTATTGACAATAGTTTTCCATTTGTTTCTCGTGAAGCTTTACGATCGTAGATCACTTCGTAATCGAGAAGTAAAACCGATCAATTCACTTTTTAACAACTTGTCAGTTTCATTATATAGGCAGGTATACAGATTAATGCCGAATCCTTAAGGAACAAGTGTATATTTATAGAAATTTATGGTCGCAACAGATAAACATTTATCGCAACAACATAACGTAGGTGGTAGTAGTAAATATCGAGATAAATTTAAAAAATAGCTTATGAAATATCGTCACGTCTTTACAGCTTTTAATTTATAGAGTTAATCAATGTGGCTTCTGAATGGCTCAATCATGAAAAGTGTCATAAATAGGAAAAGATTGCCTCTTCGTTTAATATCAACTCTCTCGAAGTAATATGCAAGTAATATACGTTAGAATAGAATGAAATTGCCCTTGGAACGTGCATAACGTTTCCTACTGTATCGATTTTTCTCTACGAAATTCTAATAACCATCTCCTTTAACCATCCTACGCGTTCAATGCTTTTAACTCGACGTGCTTTTCGAGATACGTCCATATATAAATTGAATAGGAATTCAATCTTCCTATTCAATCGGACTTCTATCGCGTACACGATGCTTACATACGTTTCGGCCGAATTACCACTAATAAACGCATCGCGTACCTATCAAATTATTAAACGGGTTTCACGGTAAATATGATACCGACCGAAGCCCAATTACATTCCGAATAAACAAACTATTGATCAATGTTATGTAACGTACGCAAACTGCTGTGCATCGAAACACTGCTTCGCCTCCTCTCTTCGATATATCATAAAACGAAACGTTCCGATAAACCAAGAAAAAATATCGATTCTCTTAAATCGAATAAATTCACGTTTTATCCTATTGTACGAAATTTTAGTTAACATTTTCATAAAATTCTATTTCTCCTCCTCTTTAAATCGTATTCGATGCTTGGCAAAAGAAAACACTAGTTATACAAAAAAAGATAAAGCATACTAGCTTAAAGCGTGAAATAAATATATATTTTATCCACAATATTAATCTTTTCTAGTAAATACTGAAATTACAATTAATAACAGTAACAGTGTCGTACGATTAATTATAGTCACACGGTTACATTTAAAATCGAAGATTATAATTGAAATATTCTTATTTGTCAGAAAAATATGTGTATTAAAAATTTTCTTTCGTCTAAAGAGCGAAGGATATCCCAAACATTTGATCGACGAAGTATACAGTATAAGTAAAAAAAAAAAAAATCACAGACGATGCGAATGAAGACGAGCGGTACACCTGCATTTACCGAGTTTCCAGACACATATTCCCATATGATCGAGAAACGAAGATACGTTTCTAGTTCACGAAGAAATATATCGAGGGGTTGGAGTATCGAGTGGCGAGGTTCGATCGCGTCTTCTGCATCCCCAGTTCAGGGGAGGAAAGCATATTCTAAACGGATCCCGCCATTTTAAGAGCATCTACCGGCACAATGGAATTTCGCGGCAGAACGGACAGGAATACACCGATGGTGGCTGGACTGGTAAAAAGCGCCTGTTCCCTTGTCGTATTCAGCGGAGATGCATTTGCAAGCTGCGAAATACATATTTTTGTCGATCCTAGCGGTGTCGGGATGTAGGATATAAAACGTGGCCTATCTTGCTCGATGATCTCGGGCAAATGGAGCTAATGAATATCCTTTTTCCGATGGCGACGTTTCCGCGATAAACTCCCAGCATATGCGCAACGATATTTTCCCATGAAAAATACGACACTCGGCCGACCGCTTTCCCCCGTATTTTAATGTTGTTTGCTTCGCTGGATATGCTTCGCTATATGTTTTAAACTCATAATGTTACCTTCTTTCTTTGTTTTAACATTTCTGTGTGAGCTATTGGTAGTGTCTCTTCTTCTCTCTTTTCTTTTTTTCAACTTTACCAATCGATCTTGTCAAACTTTCGATACCTGATTCGGTTCCTTTTTTATTCGACGTTTCTCGTTGGATCAAGTCTGTGTAAGATCGTTAGCGACACATTAGCTGTGGCAGGATATACCTACATACGTTAATACTGCACTGTTTCTGCTCTTCTTGAAGCTGAAATTTTCTATCCAACATTTTTTCATTTTTCAAGATCTCAAGTTTCTTCGGTTCCGTTGTTAAATAATTGTTAAATAATTGTAATTCTCTATAATACGTCCTAATTCGCTGATATTACACATTTTCTAACGCTACGTGTTACTTAAAATTAGTAAGACGAACACGACTCACACGACCATCGCCACCTCTTACCACGAAGAGCTTCCGATAAATCGAAAAAGTATTTTCACGGGACGAGCTATTTTTATCGACACGCCGCGACGTTTTCACGGCCGCTGACTTTCTTTGCTTGAGATCCTCTAGACAAACATCACAGAGGCTAACACTCTTCTGGCCACGTCGATTTTAAGATTCCTCGCACGCGTGCTGTACGTTCCACCAGTCACGATCGTGTCGAGCACACTCTCGGACTTTGTTCATTCAACTTCCGCGAACCAGTCGACATCGATGTGTTTATTAACCGCCAGAGTGATGAATGGAATCTTGTCGACCGACCTCGCTCAGTTTGTTCTTTTTTAAGGGACGACCCAATGGGATCATCCTGATAACGCACGCAAATAATTCGGATCAGGCAGCGTCAATTACGCGAACAAATTATTCGTTTATTATGTGCTTGATTCCACGACTAATTATATTGGCCAAATTTATTTACGCTAAAGCAGGTGTAAATGAGTTTACATATCTTGCGTACCGCAATTGTATATTATGTTATGGCTGAAATATTTCATTCGTTGATTCTCAGTTGATTTTAATAAAATACCGCGAGTAATATACCTAGAAAATTCGAGTGACATGGGTTTGCTCCTGATTGCTTGATGTATCGAGGTTAGTAGAAATTATTCCTCGTTCAACCCTCGTTAAATTAAACTTTATTGGACTTCGATTGATATCGTTAAAATACAGATAATTTTCATTGTTCGATATAATTTTACTACTTCTTGTATGTTTCACGTTTTTTACGAATAAGAAATATGAATAAAGTATTTCAGATAAAAATCATATATGCAGACATATAAGCGTGAAGAAAAAATAGAGGAACAATAGGCAATTCGTTCGTAAAGAACTTGTTTGTAGAAACATTACAAACAGAATTTTCTATGCATCTTACAATAATAGGAGTCGTAATCATATAGCAGAAAATGTTTATGCGATTTCTCTTTCGACGACTTCGATAATTTGAAACCGAAATTTGAGGAAAAATTCAGCATCGCCTCACGCGATTGACAACACGTGAAAAATAAAAGATGAAAGGGCGAGAGATCGAGAGGGTTGTTTTATCCGGCAATCGATGGAACGCGTCTCAGAATCACGGCGAAGACGTTAAGGTGAAGGTCTAGGGTACTTGGACTACGAGGCCAGATTTATAATAGATGCACATGGCGTGAAGCCAACGACAAGGCGCCACAATATTGCCGCTTAGTCACCTTAGCTTGGTCTTCTCTTTGTGCTGTTCCACGTTGACTCGATAAATAACAGAAACGTCTACAGGAAAACTGAATATTTACGAAGCAATTTGGTAACCGTCTCGCTCGTATTCCTCTTAATCTTTCACTTTTCCTTCTCTCTTTCTTTCCATAATCCCATCTTGCGATTTCTTCTTTTTCATTCCGTTCTCACCGATGGCCAGACGTTACTTTGATAACTATATTTACTTCGACACTGATACGTTGCGACAAAGTGATCGGCGATTTCAACGAAGATCTTATTATAGATATTTTCCCCTTTCTCTCTTTTTTCATTAAAACTGAAAATCTACTGTGTCAACCCTTTTCTCAAGATCAGTGGAGTAATATCACTCAAAAAATGGATTTTAATCTTGTTACGTTCTCTACATCGCTTTCGACCTAATTGTGTTTTTAAAGTATCGCGAGATTTTCTAAGTTCGAGCAAGATATTGTTCTTAACGCTCTAATAATGGAACAAGCCGATTGAAGATTCGTATGAAATAATCGCACGGTAAAAACGTTTCAAACAATTAACGTAGAATATTTTAAAAAAGCCACTCTGTTCTCTTGAAACATCGAATCTTTCGTCGATTGAAACGACGATTCGTTGCGACATAGAAATTTGCAGACGCTATAATAAAGTTAAATTAAAATACCTGCAAAAAATCTCTATTTGCCTATTCGCAAAAAATTCCATCTAATCTAATCGAACCTAATCACCGCTGGTTCGCCGATTCTCTTCCAACTGTTATCTCGCGATTCGTTTACACGCGTTCTCGTTAACAAAATTCACTAAGAAAATTGCGTCACGGTAATTATTATCGAACTACGCTGGCCGTAACGAACGCAGTATCGAATGGCGCCAGACAATTAGCTGGGTGAATTCCGCGAAAGAAATTGGCCGGAACGCGACACGGGAACGAGCTCGCTACTGTGAAGGCGTAAAACAAGACAGGGAAAGCGGCCAGCGAGAAAGAGAGAAAAGGAAGAGCGAAAGCACGGCCGAGTTAACTTTAATTGCCCGGTCGGCTACATAATAAATGACATTGCAGACGGCCAAGCGGAGGAAAAATTGTTTCGTCCTCCGCCTCTGTCCACCCCCCAATCCTTTACCCTCTTCGTACGGCTCTTCTAGTCTGCTTTCGTGCAGCTTGTTCGCTGGAACGATTTCTGTGTCGGAGCTTCGGGAAACCGGGACATATTGATGGCTGTGTAATGTTATTTTCAGCGATACATTCATCTTGGACGCGACACTTTCGCCGAGCTCGTACGTTCTTCCCGGAAGGAATTTATTACCAGAGTTAAATCTTCGTCGACGACTCTAAAGAATCGCGAATAATATCAGCTTCCACCTGCCAATTTTCTTTTTTTTTTTTTCGGTGAATAGGTCCGAGTGTATATTTGTAGGAAATTGTAGCGAATATTTTTAGGCGGAGTAGATACTACGGTCGTTCGTTCTGGTTCTTTAGGTCCCGTTACGTGGCAGCTTTGAAACAATTTCTCGCCGACACGGTTCCAGCTACAGGTGCAAATAAACTTAATAAACTTAATTAGCGGTATGTTTGGCGATCTCGTAAATACGAGGTGCACGAAGGAAACGACTCTTTCGCGAGGCTTGCTTTAGGCACGCGTGAAAAAAATTGTTCTGTTACCATCGACGATTATTTTTCTTCGTATTTTTAAATGGGTTAATTCTTTCGCGAGTAGCAACTTAGATTCCCGAAGAAAAGATTTCGATAGGAAATATAGCGAACGATAAAAGTATCTCTTTTTCTTTCTATCATCCCTTACGGAGAAGGGTAACAGATGCTACTGCGCGTATTGAATACATTTTGTATATATAAATTAAAGTACATAGATAAAGAGAAAATTAAAAAAAATAATATTTGTAATCCTCATTCTTCCGTGGATCGTAATTTATAGAACTAGTCGTGGCTTCTGTGCGACTCAGTTTTAACTATCGTCGGTTGATCTTCGGTATTCATCGCCTGAGAAACAACTTGAATAACAAAATTCCTCCCGGTGTTGCGACGAATCTCTTTATCGAATTCCTGACAGCGTCACTTTCCGCATGGTCGGCGCCACGAACCGACTTCAGACGAATCGACTTTCCTTCCGCAGCTTTTTCTTCGCTTTTCCGCTTTAAGAACGCGCTCTGGATGCCGAATAAGCGACGCTTGAAGTACTTTCATAGCGGGACGACTAATTAGAGCGATTTAGCGTCCGTCGTCGACGTTTATTTAGAATGCAAATGCGGACTTTTCCCAACCCTTTCCCACTGTTCTCCTCTCTCGGTTCTCCTACTTTCGTTTTCCCCGTTGCTCTTTCCGCAACCCTTCTCCTTCTCACCCCGTTTCTCTCCCTTCTCTCTTTTCCCACTATTCCTTCCACTACACTTTCTGCCCTCGCTTCTGTTTTCCACTGTTCTCTATACCTCTTTCACTGTTCGCTCTGCCTATTGTTTCGCTTTTTCCTCTGTTCTCCAACCTCTGTTCGCTCTGTTCTCTGTACGTTCGTCTCCCCTTCGATCTCTTGTTCTCGCTCGATGCATTATTTCCAAATTTGTTGACATCCTTGCGCCCAGTAGAGCACCTTCTTAACCCTAAAACGCCGCATTTTTTGGCACAGCCTCGTGCGTATCGCTTTCCGTGAAGTGAATTTTGGAATAATAGAGCGGTTCATATATATGTCGGGTTAACATTCGGGTTAGGGGCGTGTAATAAATCTCCATTTGGATTAGCCATCGTTGTTGTACAATGGAGATTATATTTACAAGTATAAATATGAGTTTTACAGAGTTGGACAAATAACCGTGTTGATTAGGCACTCGAAATGCCAATGACAATGATCTTAGGTTCGATAACGAATCCACGGTCAACGGGATGACTCTCTGTTAAACGTAAAATATATTTCGAAGCACAAAATAGCGTTCGCTGGGACTCTAGGTATGTACAGCTCATAAAGGCGATGTGTAACTCTTCAAGGAGATCGCAAGACTAGGACTGACGAAAACTTTTCTCTGCTTACGATCACCTTCGTTCGGGTAGATCGATCGGGGATTTCTGGAAACCTCCAATCGTCACTGCTACGCAGTTCCGCGTAGCGGCGACATTGTTTTTTCCTGGAGTTTAATTACCATTACAACGTGGTCCCTTAATATTCACACTTCTCTGTTAGGTAAAAAAAAACGTTCATCCCGTGATCGCGGCTACGTTCAGCGACTAGTTGCGTCGCTTCTAGCCCAAGCTCATTATCACAAAAAAATCTCGGGCAAACATAATCCGATTGAATCATAAACAACTACTTCTAAGTTTTATTGTCTAAGTACAGCTACAATAAATAGTGTAGACTAAAGTATTGGGGATCTTCTCAAAAATTCCAAAAGAAGACCCCGATGTCCTTCCATCTCCGACATATATATATTGTTCCAGGTAACTACTTCGGTACATACTTTATGGGTTTAGTGAACGAGTATGTTTGTTAATTCTTAATAGGTATCGTTGGATTACAGAGGATTCACAGGTGTTTGAGCTGAGTAACTTAATTTCTATTTTTATTCCGCGGTTTAAGCGAGAAAGAACGATGGAGTTTATCACGAAAGAAGGTAATTAAATACTCTAGCAGATTAAAGCGGAGATCTAATTCAAATTTAGCTCCAATTTTATCTACCTACGCTGTCAGATACTTTAGATGCAAATAGAATAGGAGATATCATTCAAAAACTAAGCACAGTTGAATTCATCTAATTAAGACACTCGAGAGATCCAAAATAGAATAAAAAATAAGATGAAGTATCCCAGAGTTAAATAACCTGAGTCAATTCCGGTTCATTCGCGACCCCCAAAAATAGAGAAACTCCTAACATTTATCTCACTTAAACTCTTTCTCGTTGAAACAAAAGATTCCCAACCCTTATAAACCTGTTACCTCGTTTTTCTTCACGCTTAATAGAACGCGAAAAAGCCGCTCAAAAACGTAACGATTGCAAAAGAAAGGGTGGAAGTACATCGGTAAAAAAAAAATCAACCAGCTTTTCTCCACGTTGGAAATTACGACGGGTGTTTTCTAACGCAATGGCGGTTCTTCGTGGCGAAAAATCAGAGAGACTTAAGCGGAGAAAGGGAGAGACAGCCGATGGAAGGATGCGACGGTTGAATGGGAAGTAATCGAATGAATGGAAAGCGCGACGACTGCTTTCGCGTCGTCAGAACGTTCTGAAAGGGATGTTAGGTGTTGTTTAAGGGTTATTGTTGCGGTCCTTTTGTCCTGTCGGTTCGCGGGACGCGGTCGTCGTTCCGCAACGTCGAATGTAATTTATCGGGGCGGAAAAAGGGCGCGTTACCTCCACCACCGTCGCCGTGGCTCTTTTATTGGAACGCGGCGACCGGAGAATCGTATTGCATGATCTTTCATCCCCGTGATTTTTTGGGTTAAACGGAGGGTTATTGTGAATCTTGTTACATCCGTAACGAACAGGGTGGAAATCCCTTCGTTCGAAGCAACTATTAGCTAACGTTCTCGAGCTTTCTCGAACGGTAATTTGTAAATTACAAGTCACCGGTTATAGACTTCCCTTTTACAATAATAGATTTATAAGATTTACTTGCAAAATCTCATTTTATTAATGAAGTCGTTTTATTAGAACTTGTTTCGTGAAACGAGTAATCTACTAACCTTAGGTTTTAGATAAAATATGAGTGTACAGGATAGAGGAGCAGGGGTAGAGGAAATATAATTTGATACGCGATAAATGCAAATGTTAAAAAATGATAAGCTAAAGGAGGAAAAGTATTTTCCGCGGCTGCCTTCAATTAACTGTTTATTAACTTGTTGCTGGACGTTTGAGTCTCGTTTAAACAACCCTTCTGCGAATTCAATTTACCCAAATTACTTTAATCAAAACTCTGACGATTTTCTAATTACTTTACCCCTAGTCGTCAAAGAGATATTTGGAGAATGTAATTATGTCATTTTCTGAACTTGATGTTTCCCTCCGTCTTTCTTTTTTATTACAATTTACGACCGAGAGGTCGGTGGCAAAAATGAAATTCTATTATCTTACGTTATGCGTACAACAGAGGTAAAGAGGATTAAGGATACACATACAATGTGTAGATTAATCGTAGCCTGAATCGTATATGAATTTAAAACAAGTATTTTCAGAAATAATCTCTAAAGAGGAACGAACAATCATAGATTTTTAAATAAATTCTAACAAATAATCTACAAAATAGCCGCTAAAAGCGAATGATACTTCCATAATTGTTATTATCGATTACAAAAAAGACACGAACAATCGTCAAGGAAATTTAAAAAAATAATACTTTTCATATCACCACTTTTCTCTGCGATTCGGCTCATTGGCTTGTGCGACATATTCTCGCATATCAAATCTGCCTCTAAAAGTATGTAAATAGCTACATATATCAGGACGAAATTTTATTCCTTGTCAATCCTGACATGCGGGTATCGCGCGTTTATCGTCGAACAAAACGCTTTCGTCGCCTCGCCATTAGCGACAAAGTCGAGGTCTTCTGACCGGCTACGAAATACGAGCGGCTCGACCACGATTTATAACGAGTTTTAATAGCAACGATTACTCACGGTTGACCCGTGAGTAGGACTGCGCGAAACCCGGTAAACCATAAACGTGATTTTCATGACCATAAACTTCTCAGTTCTCGACAATTACGTTTGCAGCTTTCTTTTCGACCGAAAACCGGCATCGTTCTCGGGACCGACGATGTCCACTTATTCGTGAAACACTATTTTCGGCGGCGACCACGAAAACTGGTTACAGTCGTCGCTCAAGTTTCTCCTTCTTGCATCCAATCTTACGCGATAAACGTTTCCTCCTTTCGTGTGGTAAATTGTTTTCAAGAGAAATCTTATTTCTAGAGAAATCTTCTATAATTTAGATGCATATTATTTTTATGCAGTTTGAGACTGTTAAAACTGTAGATTCGTGTGAAGTTGATACTTCTGAAGTTAAGAAATCGGTAGAATAAAATGTTTGATTATAATATTCAAGGAGATGCGAAGTGGACAAATTATTGTCCGTGGAAATTATAAAAAGAAAAGACTAGGAAGAAAAACTTAAACATTCTAACATACCCCGACATCTCAAAATCTGTTTTTCCAGAAATGCAACGACTCCAATTGCACTTTTTTACGCGAATATACACGACCATTCCCATTGTTTTCCTTTTTATCGATGCGTTAAATCAACCAGCTTTCCCGTGCTACACCGAGTCACACGCGAACTTCCACTCAGCTTAAGAGTAAATTTTCCTCCCAATTTTACACCGACGAGGATAGAAAAATCCAGAAAAAAGTTATCGCGCATATTATATACTTACAAGTTTAATGTTCCGGCAAAATGGTGGCGCGACGAGAAAACATTTAAACCAGCGAAACTTTCGCGACAAAAGAAGTTGCGTTAAAGTTTCAACTTTAAGCTCACCAAAATGCTCTCATTCCTCTCACTCTCCTCGCGTTTCACCTGCTTCGTGTCAAGCATTATTATTCTTTTCTGCCCAGGCCAGCCGTGTATTGATAACAATGTACAGTCTGCAGATTTTTATCCATTGATGATAAACTTCAAGGTGAAAAAATCCAGCGAGTGCAATACGCAGAAATAAATAAAATATCGAAAACGGAGTACTCGTCGTGTTTAGTAGGCGAAACAGATCATTACGTAGGCTCCATCGTTTTAGTTCTCTTAGTAAAAATATGAAATCGCGTAAGAATCTGTAGCGGCACATGAGATAGAAGACAATTCGAGCCACGTTGTTGTTTTGCCTCGGAGTACCAACATCGTTAGGATATACATAATGTGATAATAAAGCAACTGCTGGCAAAACAATGTCGCCGCTACGTGTAATCTCCAAACAAAGGCAAATGGAAACTTTTCGGTACCCCCTCGACCAGTACAAATAAACGAACACGATCGTAAAGTGACCAGTTTTTCAGTCTCAGTCTCCAGCGATTTTAGTAGCGATCAACACGCAGTCTTTAGCGAATCAGTTAGTACCGAGCATCTTAACGAACGTTCTTTTAACGACTCGTATCGAGCAATCTACGGTTGACGTTGTATTTATAATTATTTTAAAATATATTTGACGGTTTTATCATCGAGTAATGTCGTCATTAAACTACCACACGACCGATCATCCTCTATAAATCTGCCGCAGTCTATATCTGATGTATAGAATAATATACAAAGTTTAAAAAATTTGGACGTTCTTCGTTGCAGAAAATATGCGTGTTCCAAAAGACGCTGGAGGATCTTTCGTCGCGGATGGCTGGAGCCGAAGCGATCCAGAGCGGCTGGCAGAATCCGAACGACGCGAACGAGGCGACGGAATTACTGAAGCAATTGGAGAAATTCGGCGAACGACTCTTGCCCATCCAGAGGAGCATCGAGTACGCGAACGATCAAGCGAGCGTCTTCGCCTCGAGCAGCGTCATCGTTTCTCATGCTTTGCTGGCGAAACTCGAAGATCTCAACACCAGGTACTTACCTACCGATGAATTCTCATTTCTCCAACGATTTTCATTCTCTCGAATCTATCACGCTAATACGACACGTATGAGTCTTAGAGAAAATTTATCGTCTTCCCTATGAAGAAGTTTCATTACATTGGACTTGGTCGTTTGGTTTTATCCTCGCTACGATTTTGGAATTTTCATGATACTAATTCGCTTTCTTTTCGACAAGTTCAAAGATCTTTGATGCTCTAAATGAGAAAGCAAGTGTCTTTTTATACCTCTTAAATGATATAAAATCTCTTAAGAAATTTTATCGAAGGTGAAAAGACACGTTGAAGATGATCTAAGAGAATCTACGGAATGTAGCGAAGTTGAAATTTGAATAATTCTTTTCCGAGTAACCATATTAAAATCACGCGTATCGTTCTTGTTAGTTTCTAATTAGCTTCTAATCTTACAATTACAAAAACTGAGATATAAATTTTCTATCGAATTATCGCAGCATCCCAGCACTTCCAATATATAACGGTTCGACTATTTCCCAATCTCACACCAAACAGTTCGATTATTTATAGCAACACAGTCTGTTTGCGATGCAAAATACGTAGCAAATTGTTCTAATAATTTCACTGGTCCAATAACGAACAGAATTTACGTATTATCCACCAGGTGCGTTGTTCCATTTAAAACGAACGCTATAATATATGCACTTAACCCAAGCTTTCAAACAACAACGTTACACCTATTGCGACTAAACGTCAAACGATTTCCACATTCTCTCCGTGTAACACAATCCATTCTTACGCAACGCCAGTGCACCGCTTATCGCTCCAATTACCTAAATATAAATAATATTTATAACGTTTCGTAATACTTTTCGTTTAGAGACTGAGTAAACAGAAACGTAATCTTTCGTACTGAACATAAATTGAAAGACAGCTACGAAATCCTTTACTCTTGCCGCGATCCACGTTCCTCGGGATGGAGTTGTAAAAAAGGTGCAAGATCTTCGGACGAACGATTTAGTTGAAACTTTAAACACTGATAGATGCAATATTTCGCTCCGTTTATAAAAATATTCGATCGCAATATAAATTCTCCTTGCTTCTTTTTATATTTATTATATAAATGGAAAAGAACAGTACGAGCATATGTGATAATCTATAGTACTTCATACGGGCGTACATTCCAGTATAGTTAACTCGATCGAACATGCTTATACTTTTGTACTCGGACAATTTTGGACACGTTTATACTTGGACAAGTTCGTACCTGATGACGCAACGCATGCGTCATGGGTGTCTTCTATTGTACATCTAATGACACATACGTATGCGTCATCGATTCTCCACGAAGAAATCTGAAGCTACACAGAAGGAGCATCTTACTTTTACACGCGTTTTCAACGCCGTAAATAGATGCATTTTCTAGCAGAGAGAAGATATATACATGTCGTAATAGAGATTCTCAAACGTGTCAATTTTAATTCTACTATATACATATATTCCTTAATTTTCATTTATTCGCGAAAAGTATTACAGAAAAAAGACATTAAAATACAAATGTGTCGAACACCGAGCATCTACATTTTATTAACGTTTATAGAATCATAATTTTCATTTTGGTTCATATAGCCCCGAGAAGAACATCGGAGCTACTCACGAATATCTCGAAAAATATTAACGATAAATAATATGTATATTTAGATATTTTCTATAAAATAAAAGAGAATAAAAGCTTGGATCAAATCCTTGAGCCAGACTTTCACGCTCAAATTGTAGTCTTGCACTATACCGTAACATTTATTCACGCGATCTCTGCTTGAATGTTGATTATTTTTCGTTCGAAGACGCTAAGTTTTTCGCGTATTTTCGCAGGTGGAAGGTGCTGCAAGTGGCGGTTGACGAGCGTTACAAGTTGCTAAGCGGATTTGGAAAGGATGGCAGCACTCCGGGTAGCCAGGCTTTCCTCGCGAGCAGCGTGGAACCACCATGGGAGAGAGCCCTCACACCCGCCAAAGTGCCTTACTATATCAAGTAATCGATCTTCCTTTCAACTCGAATCTTGCAACGCTAAATTTACCAGGACCGCGACCACTGGATCCAGAACGCGATCTTAAACGCAAACAAACGAATAATCGATGAAGACGATCGTGGTTCGAAAGCGGCTACAAGAAGTTCCTGCTATTCTCGTCCTCGTCGTTTGGGAATTTCGAAGCGAGCCGCGAATGTTTAGGCGATGCTTGCAAATGGACGAAACGATAGAAATTCTAATTAAGATCGGCGACCGAATTTCAAACCGAGGGAGGCTTAACTTTCGATCGACGACCCTGGAATATCGATCGCGTAACTGGTAGCGAGGATTGCAATTGTTAGAGCGAAACGTTTAATCTTAGTAGAGAAACAAAATCACTTTTATTATATAATATTGGCCGAGTCGTGGTTTAATTACGATAGCTGCGTTTTTACGTGGAATTCTTAAGTCTGAAAGTCGTGATAACTATCGATAAGAACGATTTAAACGTACGTTTAAAAATATAAGACGAACAGACCAATTTCTCGAATCGTTGACGATCCTGCGTTCAACTGTGTTCGACGTTCTGTTTCTTTCACTTTTAACGTTGTTTTACGTTTGTTAACATGCGTGGAAATTTTATGCCAAAGATAAACGACTCGCTGGTTACGAAAGTAGACCCGTGACGATATACGAACAGCTTTTGAACGTGGTTCAGGCCAAGAAGAGATATTAAACTTTCGCAAAAATTGTTTTTCCACGATCATCTTAACCGAGAGGTGATTCAAGAGACTAACGAAAATCATCTAAATTCCATCTTGCGGGCCTGGGTCGAGAGTTAAAGCCGATTTTGGCTCGCCCTTATATCCGGATGATCTTGAAGACCACGAGATCCGATGAATCCGCGAATTCGTCGGTCCGTGGATAAATTCTTAAAACCTGGCTTGCGGCTCGAGCCAAGAATTGTGGCCGGATTTAATAAAGATTAAACAAAGTTCTCCTCTCGACTTTGCCGGGAACTTCTCGCGCCGGGATCCGTGTGGCTGTTGCGTGAAAATTTTGCATGAATCTCTTAATCCCGGATCGGGTCGGTTTAATCCCGTGGAAACGCTTTGCAGCCATCAGTCGGAGACCACCCATTGGGATCATCCGAAAATGATAGAGCTGATGTCCTCTCTGGCGGATCTGAACGAAGTACGATTTTCAGCGTACAGGACCGCGATGAAGCTGCGCACCGTGCAAAAACGATTGTGCCGTGAGTATCAGCCCTTAATTTCCTCTCCTCAGATTCTCGAGTATTCTCGTATTTAGTTTGTATTCAGACGATCGGTCCTCGCCGGTGATTAGCCTGTGCGTTCATTAATCGTCGTAATTTTCTCGATTAATCACGTGTCCCGGCAGTGATGACGCATACCGTCGTCGTTGTTGATGGATTTGATCTTTTGCATGGCTCTGTTTTGCTTGGAGAACCAGTGGTGTTCATTCTCGTTGTTCTGTATTTTGAAAGCCAAAAAATATTCTCACTTTAGAACTGTATCTTTAATTCTCATATACGAACCTCTGAGAAAGCAACTTGGCTTTTGGCAAATGCGAGTTTCGTGTCATTAGGTACGGTTAATGTTCAATTTCCAAGAAACAAGTAACTTAAATTCGTAAGTTCGTTTCTACTAAAACTTAGGAAATTATTTTATATCTTCGTTGTCACATAAACTATATCGTGTTAAAGAATCTACCAATGGATATTTAAGTTTTCCCAATACAGAAGAAGATATAATAATTGTCTTAAGGTTTTCGAACGAAGATGTACGTAATTTCATTTCGTTTATTATTGGTGCTTCGTTTGCAGTGGACATGTTGAGCCTTTCCACCGCATTAGAGCAGTTCGATTCACACGGACTTCGAGCGCAAAACGACAAACTAATCGACATTCCCGACATGGTGACAGTCTTGACGTCCCTGTACGAAGTGATAACGGCGGATAATCCGACGCAAGTGTCCGTACCGTTATGCATCGATTTAGCCATCAACTGGCTCCTCAACGTGTACGATAGGTGAGCCCGATCAACGATTATTCGTAATTAAATAAATCATGCTTCGCTGCTCGTTTGCTATTCGGCTGACAAAACGACAATCCTGTTGACATTTTAACGCTCAGCAAACTGTCGTTCCATTTCAGTCAACGAACTGGCCAGATTCGCGTGCTTTCCTTCAAAGTTGGTTTGGTCCTGTTGTGCAAAGGTCATTTGGAAGAGAAATATCGATGTAAGTACCTCTCTATTTATATCATCGTTTCGCTATTTCATGCTCTCAACACGAAGAACCTGCACATAACGGAAGTCACGGTTATTCCAGATCTATTCCGGTTGATCGCGGATCCAAACAGACTGGTGGATCAACGAAAGCTCGGTTTATTGTTGCACGACTGCATCCAAGTGCCAAGGCAGTTGGGAGAAGTGGCGGCATTCGGTGGATCGAATATCGAGCCGAGCGTTCGCAGCTGCTTCGAGAAGGCTGGAAAAGACAAAAATGAAATAGAAGCGGTACACTTTTTGAGCTGGCTGCAACAAGAGCCACAAAGTATGGTCTGGTTGCCTGTGCTTCATAGACTCTCCGCCGCGGAGAGCGCAAAGCATCAAGCGAAATGTAACATATGCAAGGAATATCCTATCACTGGATTCAGGTATGGCATACCTCCCAATTCTACCATCGTAGAAAACTAGAAAAATCTAGAAACTCGAAGAAATTCACTTTCTTTTATTTCCAAGCGAATCTATAATATCGAAAAACTACGATTTCTATTTCAATTCATATCCATTTTCTCTGATTCCAGGTATCGTTGCTTGAAATGCTTCAATTTCGACATGTGTCAGAATTGCTTCTTCTCAGGCCGGAAGGCGAAGAACCACAAGTTGACGCATCCGATGCAGGAATATTGCACTGCGGTAAGCTATGTTTCTCACTCGTCCGCCATCCTTTGTAAAATATTTCCTCCATATCCATAATGTGAAACAATAACGCTCGTTTATTTCATAGACCACATCTGGCGAGGACGTACGCGACTTTACGAGAGCGCTTCGAAACAAATTCAAGTCGAAAAGATACTTCAAGAAGCACCCGAGGGTCGGCTATCTGCCGGTGCAGACAGTTTTGGAGGGAGATGCTTTGGAAAGTCCGGCGCCGTCGCCGCAGCACAGCTCCCTCAGCCAGGACATGCACTCTCGATTGGAAATGTACGCGTCTCGGTTGGCGGAAGTCGAACTATCGCGCACGAGAAGCAACTCGACGCCGGATAGCGACGACGAACATCAGTTGATCGCTCACTATTGCCAGAGTTTGAACGGCGGCGACAACGTGAACGTGCCCAGAAGCCCGGTGCAGGTGATGGCTGCGATCGATGCCGAGCAAAGAGAGGAACTGGAAGCGATGATACGCGAATTGGAGGAAGAGAACGCAACCCTTCAAGCGGAATACGAACGACTACGCTCGAAACAGACGCCGGGCTCGACACCGGAAGACGGTCATGGCAACCGACAGCCTGACTGCGACATGATCGCCGAGGCAAAATTGTTGAGACAGCACAAGGGCAGATTAGAGGCACGCATGCAGATACTCGAGGATCATAATCGCCAGCTAGAGGCTCAGCTGCAGAGACTTAGACAGCTTTTGGACGAGGTACGACGAAATTATATCGCGTTAATAATTACGTCTCTCGTTAGGTAATTGTTATAGCTGTAGATCGGTTGAAGCTTCTCAAAGTTCTGAGAAGTACGAGTTTCTTGAGGTTTCTGAGAGTTAAAGATTTATTATTTTTGTTATTTTTTTTTTTTTTTTGTAGCCAAACGCTTCCTCGCCATCGAAGACGGGTACGTTACAAACGCGAAGCGTAACAGCGTCTCAATTGGCAACCGATTCGCCTGCTAAAATGAACGGCCACTATCACGACTCTTCAGGTATGTCACGTAGGAGTACGGATGACGATATCACGGTAGAATTTTATAGCGAACGATACTTTATTTCTTAGTCATAGAGCGGTGAGTCATTGGTGAAACAAATTAATTGTCATTTACACGAACGTTCAACTTTTAACATCTCAACTTTTCAATTTCCCGCGTTAGTTATTTAATTCAAATGGCCATTACGTATAAATAAGATCTTCTTAACATTACACCGGCGTATACGCCATAAGCGTCGTACTCGATATTCGGAATAAGTGGGCGCAGGGTATTTCTGACGCTATTAGATACTAACTGCATATTAATAGGCGTTTCACAAAATGTCGAGAAGATTAGCATAAAGCTTATTGGTATGGGTGTGTGGACATAGGTGGTGGAGGCTCGAACGAAGGAAGAGTGAGCAGTTTAGAGAGACCACCACCGCCACCGCATTCTCACAGCGTTGCCCACAACGTGGGCAATCTCTTGCATATGGCAGGTTCGTTCCTTTTTCCTGTACGAAGATCAGTACGATCACTTTTTATATGTAGTGTAATTAAAAAAAATCTGCTATGTCGAACGTTTCTTATGCACGATCTCGTTTCTGCTTAAAAATAACAATGCTCTCCTGTTTTTTCACGCCACAGAATGGATGTAAGGTGAGACTATCAATGCTTCTTTTCCCGCTGATTATTCTTGTACGCGCTGTTGTTCTCTAAAATGCGTCTAATTTTCTCGAACCGAGAATCGTACATCGCTTAATACTGGTCGTGTACACTTGTTGTTGTGAAATTTAATATATCTGATATTTGTCAGCTATATAGGGTGAAGCAAAAAAAGAGATATACTTAAACATTTCTTAAAGATGGCTAAACTTTGATAATCGCACAAGCGAATTAAATTTTCTCAAACATATAGAAATAGTATTTTTGCATCTTCAGAAACAAGAGATATTCAATGTACCTTTTCTCGATAGTCCACCCTATATACAAAACATTAGATCTATATGTTAATCTTATCTGTTCGTTGCTTTCGTCTCTACGTGTTTACGATCACAAGCTATTAACTCGAATACTCACTCGCCAGACAATGTTTCCACCATTCACTTATGCCTGCATGTAATCGATTTATAAACGCTTAAATACCATATAACGATGTGTTTAAGGAGAGGTGATTCTCAATCGTGTAAATAGATAACTCCAGAAAACGGAGGAGCAAAAGATCGATCAAGGCAGGAAAGTTCAACTGAAACGTTCTTTTTTTTAGGAGACTTAGGGAAAGCAGTCGGTGAACTGGTGACGGTGATGACCAGCGAGGACTCGTCGAAAACGAATGGACAAAGGGCACCGCCGCCAGCTTTCAAATAATGATTATTAACGCGACTCTGGTCGAGGATATTGTTTTACGTTTCAACGATATCGACGAACACGTCACGACGAAAAAGAACGAAATCGATTCGATCGATCACGCACATATACATAATACACGTAGGCGAGATCCACGAACTCTTAAATATTTAAAATCAATGACCAATAAGAAGCCTGGCTCTAAACGCATATCACGAGAAGAAGAATATCGCGCAAAATGCAGGGTCAGGGCAGCCGCCATAGTGGTTTTGGGTATTTTATAAGTTTTGATATACACCGTTGTATAGCTAAATTACATTGACTATAAGATGATTATGGTTTGGCTTTGGCGGCTCCCTGAGAGTAACTTTACTACATATTGACACGTCATATCATTGAAAAAAAAAAAGAGAATAATCGTATCAGAGAATAAAGAAGAAGAAACGAATCAGTTGTTATATGCTTGCTAGTTAAAGAAAATAAAATAAAACAAACAAAACTATACGGAAGAAATGAAACGAAGATGAAGATGAATTGTAATGACTATAAGAAAATTACACGAAAGGAAATATCATTAACAATGCATGCAAAAGCAATGTATCAAATCACGTACTCTATTCTAGATCGTAGGCTATATTTACATACCCATTCTGTTCACTGCCACGGGCTCTTCCTCGACATTAAATAACATACACGTTGTACATGCTATGCGGTTCTAGATGACATATAAAGAAAGAAGAGAGAAACACGAGGGGAAGAAAGAAAGAAAGAAAGAAAGAAAGAAAGAAAGAAAGAGAGACATAGACGAGAAGAACAGAGGGTATGAAAGGGAAATTCATATACCTGGCATCTTCCCGTAACTTCTATAAAAATTCGGAACTTTACATCGACACACGATGACACACGTTCACACACGAACACACATACATGCATATCATTATATACATATACATATATAAATAAATAAATAAATAAATAAATATATATATATATATAATACGTGGATACATGAAACAGAGACACGTTACAGACACGTACACGCTGAGAACTTTTTGTAATCAATAATAAAAGCAAAGCAATGTGCATTATGACTTTCAAATTTATTTTTTATCCGGTTACGATCGTTTTTTCATATTTTTTAATGGATTTTAGATGGCAATGTCTCTTATTTAAGCCTGCCGGATGTTACTTATATTTAAGAGTATATCGATAAGCATCTAATTTACAAACTGTAGGCTGTATTCTGATATGTAATAAAGTTGTCTAGAAAATAATTCCCTTCTTCTATTCTCCTCTTGCAACGGATATCATTTAATATAAAACGTCTCGCATCGCGTAAAAAGTTATTCAATGGAAATTAACAGGTAAAAAGACGGCTACAAAAAATACTTCGGAGTAAAAGATACGATATAATAATACTGTAAGCCTGGAATAAATGCATCGATAACTGAAGCTCGAATTCGTTCGAGCTTTAACTATTGACAGGTTGATCGATGAGCTCGCGCGAAGCCGAATTTCTACGCCAGCAGGCCATCCGGATCGCAAGGACGTTACCTTGACTGGTTTCCATTCGATCCGGTTTTAATCACCCTTCGATGGAAACCGTAAGTGAATCGGCAAGAAAGAAAGGATCGAATGGTCAGGCATGATTGCGCTCGGTATGCGTGACGCTGCGGTAAAACATCGAAAGACGATACTTTATTTAAAAGTACTACAAAAGTACATTTTATATCTTATCGTGCAGATATATCGAACGAAGAAAAAGAACACGCATATCGGTTGAATCATAATTTAACGAGTAAAGAGACAGCGTTGAAACGACCGCGAGCCAAGAAAATAACATTCCCTCGAATCGAATTCCAGCAATATCATCAACATTTTCTACCTAGATTGCAATAATCCGACTTCCATGCTTAGTCGACGAATATTCAAAGAGGAATGAAATATAAACCGTATTCAAAAGCGGTCAAAAATAGAGGGAAAGAAGATTTGAAATGAAATTAATATTTATACATATATAGTAGTGAACCAGAAAAAGATTAAAGTTGCTAAGTAATTTGTTCGTGCATATGCCATTGCATTAGATATTTTTCATCGCGCTGATGATTGTCGTGTATTCTGGAAGATATATTTATTCACTGCTTTTAACAAATATAATTCTATTGCGTAGATTTATGACATTTTTGTATCACTTTTATTCAAATTACCTTTTATCCGCTATTATAAATAATTGTAAGAGTTTTCGACAACAGATACTTGGAAACTAGCGATTTTGTGTCGATCGTAGGTAGAAAAATTTGTTTGCTCATAAGGGGAGAACTAATAGAAATGAAACAGTGGTTTCGTAGCGAAAATTGCACGGTGAGCCACGTAAAGTCGCGCTCGTCAAATTAACGAGTATTTCTGAAACACGCGAGGGGGAGGTCTTTGCACTTAACACTGGTTCGCGTGCGGCTAACGTGTGCACGCAACGCGTGTTGCTCGCACACGTATACACGATCCAAGATGCACTCTCTCAGGTAATAGCATAGGTGGCCTCGACCTTGGTGCATCGCTCGACTGCACTGTGCATCGTCCCACGCAGTGGCGTAACGCCCAGGTGAGACTCGAATCTTTCGACCAGCCAGCTTCCCGACAAGAAATCGTTTTACATTTATTTATCCAAATTGCAATCTTTTCGACGCAACTAAATGGAAATTCATTTCGCAATATTTCTTACTGTGATAGAAATTTCTAAATTTCTTTCTTCTTACGTTTTATAAAACACTTTTGTTAATTGACAGTAAAATACCGTTGCTTGGTACTTAAATATATTATATGCTCGGATGAGTGTAATTTAAGCGATGTATGATACATACGATAAGAGTCTATTATCCAATTGTATTTAAAACAATTTAGCAATTTAAAATGCAAACAGTTGGTTTGGATATCTTTTTATGATTTATAAAGATAATAACGGAATTTTATCTCCGTATCCACATGCTTGCTCATTGAATTTGTCATCTAATGAATTTACATACGAAGCACATACGTCTTCATTAAATCTCTGATAAACTTCATTAACTTGGAGAGATATATTGGCAAACCACTTACAGGAGAAACAAAGTACTACGAGCTCTCCGTGCCTTCTGTAAATCATACGTTCGTTGGGCTTGCAGTAGTATAGAGTTGATTGAGTCATCGATACGTGACACGTATACGAAAATACGTAAGCAGAAATTTTAGTGTACGCTAAGATCGAAGAAGGTCGAGCGTAACTGTTGCCTATTATGGCATGTTTTCATTGCATACCTGTTACCAAATGAAAAACATAATACTTAATCTTATACGATATCAATTCTCGCTCTTTCGCAATCTCTCGGTATTAAAATTCACTGGATTTAGTCTTCTCTCGTCGAAGAAGAAAATTAGAAAAAACAACGCCGATTTCTCACAAATTACTCTGCGTAAACGGACGTTTCAAACGTAGTAAAACGGTGTTTTACGTAGATTCTTCCAAAGATCCGCGCTGCGTTATAAGAACTACTAGTTATTAAATAAATTCCATGGATTCCTTCTGTTACGGCAATGCTTTTCTCACGGGGCACCGAATGTCCATAAAATGCAGCGAAGACTCGAGTAACCGATGTACGAGAACCTACATGCAGCTTGCAGAGGAAATGTCTAGAGCATCGAACTCATAGTAACGTAAATCTGACTGAAATATTTTACTTTAAAGTTCGACTACGACGCGATGATTTCGATTTCTGAAAAGGCAAACTAGAAATACGAAATTTAGTAAATATCGCGAATGGCAAAGTAACTCGGAGCATGAACCAATCGTTGCTTGAAATTGTTTGTAGCACTAATAGCGAACGTAAAACTGGATTTATACGTCTTTAATGGATCACGTGGTTATATTTTCGAAATATTCGTTTTGTAGAATTCACGTTCGTTTTGAAAGCGAATAGAAGCGGTAAGAGCTTCGGGTCGGAAGAAAGTTTCAATTTACTGGAAACGGGGTAACAAAATAAAACGCATACGTAAAAAATTCTTTGTCGTTCTATCGCCAGTTCCGTTTCCAGAACGTGTTCTCGTTGTAGCGTCCTAAAGCAACAGAGTGGCTCGAGAAAGTGGTCAGGATAAAGGTAGTCGAAGGATTTTACAGTCTGTATTCATCGTAGGTTCTACGACCTAGCTGGCATTCTTTCGTTTCGTAAAAATTTGTACTACTATGTTTCGTATAAAGCTGCAAGCTTTATTTTCTATTTTCTTAGTATAGTACCAAGAAGGAAATATTATAGGATTTAAACAGATAAAGGTTTTAGAAACAAATCATACTTGCACGTCGAGTTATCAGAAATGAATAAAACGTTATTAAAACGAAATACTTATCCCTCGATGACTAAATACAACGCTACGATAAGATTACCGCATAAAAGATTTTAAAACAGTTTCAAAACGTAGTAAGTGCCTTTCGAAGCATTCGTCAGACTATATCCGAAGCTGACGTCACCAGTGCACACAAATCAACCACAAGCCTAGTCACATGGCACACACAATTAACAAAGTAACGTTTGTAAAAAAACGGCCCCTTAAAATTTACTTCCCCATATATGAGCTTAAAAATAACGTCCACTATGTCGATTCTATGGCTTTACATTTGTCCTTTCTTCGTTAAGTTGCGCTTTTTTATCAAATATTTTGTAATGCTACGCTGCGGACGCTTACAGAAATTTCTATAAATATGAAACCTACGCAGAGATTTGCTTCATACATAAAATATTAGTTTGTCCAAAAAGTGTCTTTCTTTTACAGACCCGTCTTTTACACAAACGCGAAACCTAATCTGTCAAACATCGTGATCTTTATTTTGATACAACAAAATGGATCATACGTAATTCGATGAAATAATATAAAACTGAAAATATTGTGCATCCATTATTTCCTTATAAAACGAAAGAAACTTTGCGGACGACCTAATATAACGATTAAACGCTACGCTTCTGATACTGTATGTACTTTCATCTGTCACGCGTATTGTGTACACGTAAATGCATAGATATTTCATTAAAAACAAAATACCAATTTCATGAAATACCATTTCCTACTCCGCTATGACCCGCGATATTCTTATTCCTCTGATAGTCCAGCTACTTTTACTTCGTTTATTGAATATTACAATTTTAAGACATCCGAAATCACGAATCTGCGTGATAATCTCGATTAAAACACAATGCATCCTCCCGTACCATTGTCACGCCATAGGTATATCCTGTAGATTCTCTCTGAGAGAAATTTTTCCGCACGAAAGCGACTCCAGGAATTCGTCAGAGACGGCGCCTGACGTCATCTTCGTGCCAGACTGGAGAACGGAGGTCACGTGTCTCGGCGTCAGACGAAAACTCAATACTCGACCAGTCCCGGGTCGGCCAATAAGCGTCGAAAGGACTCTTGCTCTTGCCGATCGGCACACGGTTCCGAGGCGCGTCAGTCGTGCCGCAATCATCGGACGGTGAAGTTGGTGTTACGATTCGTAGTTAATATCGGCGTCGTTCTGTTTGTGCATTTCCTTTGAGTGAAACAGATCGAGGGTGAACAAAATGGCTAACAACAGGGCTACCAAGTCTGGATTCGCGGCAGAAGCGCAAAGAAAGGTAAAGGATGAATGTAATTTTTTTCCTTAAAACACGTATTTCTTTCATCTGGTGTTTCGTGACCTACTGAGAGAGACCATCCCTCGAGGAATTCGACCTACTGAGGGTGGCCACGCACGCGCAACGCGTCGTACGTTCGTTGCACCTGTGCTCTCTACGTTAGATGAATTATTTCTCTGGTGATAGAGAAGTGGTTGTTTTGCGCGATATTGATTATCGATATTGGAGGAAAGAATTTTTAAATAATTTTTGGATATACTTTTTAAGGGGTTTATATAGGAAATTTAGTTATCGTTTTCTAAAGATAATTATTATTTTATTAATGAGAAGAGAGAATTAATAGTAAGCTGTAGTATTAATAGCGTTTTGTTTCGTCTGTCGACTCCTGTTTAATCAAGAATTAGAGACGGAATTTCCACTTGGTGAACGTTGCGATGCTTTATTGAATGCTTAGGTACGTTGGAATAATTCACACGTTTATCTTAGTCCTATATGTACGTACGTGTCAGCCAGTTGTGTATATAGATTACGACGCTTGTGTCAGAGATATTCCACGACGCTTATCGCGGAGTAATCCCAAGTGTAATTAGAATGCGGAGCGTAAAGGAACGTAACTGTCCACAGGAAGATCGTGACGTGATTTTACCATTTGAAACGTTTTTCTTTTTTAAGACGAATTGATTAAATTGCTCGCGTTCCATCGTTTCATAATCAGAATTTCGTACTGTGTGCAAGTAAACTCTTCGTTTGTTCATCAAATTCCTCCTCGATAAAAAAGTCAACGCGTATCTCAATCAAATTCTCCGGAATAAAACTGTCATTGTACTCTGTGCAGACGTATCGTTAGGTGCAGATGTTCACGCGTGCAATCGCAGCTCGCGGAAATATAGAAAACCTACGTAAGAAATAGATTTGTCGTATATGATCGTAATATACGCGATATACTCCGCACGAAAGTAACTTTCTATGAAAGTATAGTTCGATGTTGATTCTCTTCGAGCATAAAAATCAAATTCTCTTCGTTGGAAGCAAAAAAGAAAGGTGAACGAATTCGCTGTAGTTTGAAGGGAACTGCAATTTCATCCGGAACGGAAATGACAAACCATCACGTAAACGTAGATAAGTCAAGTATATCTTATGATTTCGATACGGTCGAAGGTTGTTTCCTTTCGTTACACCTCAAGTGCTGGCGCGTTTCCATCGAATTCGCCTCGGAGGGAATCGTCTGTTCGAGCAACAGCTGCCGATCCTTTCTTTCGGTCGGCGAATTAAAATGAGTCCCAGTTGCCAAAGAAGGGAGCGTCCCTCGAAACGAAACTCACCGGCCATGGTACACTTATTCCTTCGCCTCGACTCACCTTTTGCCTTCCTAATATTTCCAGGTTACCGCGTGAACAGTGGAGTCACCATCTATTCTGGGATCCATTTGTACGTTACTCTTTCATAACGTTAAACCGTAGTACTGCGCGTAATGGGTTACGCGAGTTCATTCATAAAGTTTTCATAACCGTTGCTTTTACTATAAATATTTTAGCGATACGGAGACGATAACTTTCATGTTTTTCGAGGATATCTATGTATCTTAGTATATTTCGTTTCATAAAAAGTATCGACTGCGTGAAAGAAATGAAAGATTTATAAAAATGCCACCTATGCCGTATGAAATTAAATGTCGCGGTTACTTGAACAACGTTATTCTTTTCGTGATTATTGTTCGCCATTGACGATCGAAGGATTGAGAATCAACTTCGCTGCTGGCATTCTGCGTTTCTTATTATAACAAATTCGTCGTATTTTCTACAGTCGTGAAATCGTATCGCGGCTGAAGGATGAGACTTCTGAAAATTGAAATATCTGATTAAATTTTGAAATCTCCACTCTCGCCATTTTGATTCTCGGTCTGTCGATCGTAAAAATTCAAAAGTGATCAATTTGAAAATAAACCACAGATCCAATAAAAACTCGTCGTCTTTAAATAAAAAACACCGGTACTTAACTGATAGAAAAGAAGCAACCTCAGTTTCCTAATTAATTTACAAGCAAAAAAGTGGAGCGGAACTGTGTCATCCTTGTGTTGTACTCATACAATGGAAAGTAACTACGTTCCATATAAAAAAAACAAAAGAAGAATATGAGAAAAAGAAACGCGATATTCATCGCCTCGATCAAACGGGAGAGAAAAATGGGGTGAAATACAAAGGGCTCGTTGTGCACCGGCTCCGAACTCGTTTCTTTTTTTGTCTCGTGAAACAATCGGCGAATAACTAGTCCGAAGGACGCTCGTTATAACACTCGTGAAGAAACGCATGTTCATTATGAAGATACGCTTATCGCTACTGGAATGCGATCGTTCGTTCACTGGTCCTGTTCTTTTTTCGCTGTTATTGTGTCATTTATTCAATTATCAGAAAAAGCGAATAAGATCTCGCTACGTTCTAAAAATAGAAAAATTATGGAACCGTGGCTTCACGAATTTTCGCCATCGAAAATTATAATACTACACTTGCGATATTAGAAGAAATTGACAAATGTATAGAATGACGAGAGGTCAACGATAATGTCGCTATCGATACAAGGTTCGCCTCACGAACCGTAGTTATTTTTCATAATTACTGGGTCAGTCGGTGCAATGTTTTCCTTCGAAAACGAATTGTTTAGTAGTTTTATAAAAAAACAATAATTCTTACAGATAATAGGTAACGTTAAATGCGAAATAGAGTAGAATTGTAGCTTATTCTAGTAATTATTTGCCGCTAATATTTTTTGTTATTCATACTCCATTTTACAGTCTAATATTTCGTTACATCGTATATTTGTATTAATATTTATCTTTTTTAATAACATTAATACAGATATTAATACATTTTAGATATAATATACAGCAATCATTAGTACAAGTATCTACAATCTAGTTACTATAGCATATACCACGATATACCACGCGATATACCACGCCCACGTTTTCGTAGAGCATTTGTTTTCACTGATATTCGTAGCACTCACGAAACCACGACTGCTTTTAATTCCAAACACGCTAATTACACGTATGTTCTAGTTAAAACACGCTTCTCCCTTGTGGTTTATAGCACGATATTTTTAAGAACTGTTATTTCAATTCCTGCCTTCTGTATCGTTCCCCACGGTACACCATACGGGACCGATGTTTCGTTACAAAATAGAGATAACAATTATAGCCACGTGTTTCCGTGAACCAAGCACGATGAATGTGCAGCATTATACTCCGGCTCTAAAAATAGGCGTGCTTCATCCCTGTGCACAAGATATCTGTATTAGCCACCGGAAATACTATAAAGTGGTTTCCATTTTAGGAACGAATGGCCAAAGGCGAACATTCGAGAAACACTCGTTCCTTGCTTACCATTCGAGTTTCCTTACTACGTTTATATAACAATCGATACGAGAATTTACGATGCAAATTCCTTCAGGCTCCTTCCAGTAATTCCTGTTGTCCGCTGCTGACCTTTCCTCTTCCGTCGTTCGAATCTCCACGCGTGAATCTTCGCTTCGTTGCTAACAGCTGCGAGTAAATTGACATACTAGACGCGTTGGAGATCTTGGAGAATATTTCCTTTCATGGATAAGTAAAATTATACACGCGGTAGTCATCAGTGACTATAAAAATGAAATTTAAATCTGGAGAATGGAAGTTTAAATTTTAGTTTAGTTAAACTTAAGTTGAGTTAAGTTAGTTAGTTAAATTTAAGTTTAGACGAAAAATAATCGCATTTTTGAACATTTTTGCGTGTAGAATTCAATTTAGGATTATTACAGCAGGTTTCTCTCGCGATTAACCCAAAGCAAATCTCTGAAAACGTATCGCACGAAATTCCTAATTATGAATTAATAAAAAGAAATTACAGATTGTCCATTTTGACTGCTCTTACGTTGGCTCTAGCATTAAAGTCGTAGAATTCCTCTTCTCGAATAAATTCGTAGAATTCGCGTGATATTTTTTAGTAATATCGCGTATCGATGTGAAAGTCGTTCCAACGAAATTCCTCCGGATGTTTCTCGCAGTTGCGATCTAAAATCGCGAAATACCAAGAACGCGTTGGCTACGTAAATTTGTACGCACAAATCATTAGCTGACGCGCGAGGCCGAGCATGGCAATAGAGGCGAAGGACATCGTGCAGTGCAATACAAATTCTGTTCAGCAAGTCAAGATACGAGTCCGTAGAATATCCTATGTCTGCATTCTACTTCTTCTTCTTTTTACCATAGCACGTTACGAACATTCCCTCCAAGACGACTCTGATTCATCGAGGTACGTCGAAAGATACTTGACTCGAAGAAATCTCGATAAAACGTATAGAAAGCTAGTCCGTTAATTCGACGTGTCATCGAACATCATCAACGCGTGACTTGTGATTCATAAACTTGGATAAGGAGGTTACTATGACAGTGTCCTTTGAAATTTCTAAATTCACGATTAGACTGCGAGTTTTTATGCAATTATTTTTACGGACACAGTTAAAGGAATAGAACTTAAATAGAAACTAATTTTACCTTGTGATAAAAAATTATAACGAGTACTCCATTGTGAAAATGTTACGTTTTTGCGTACTATGCTTAGTTTTGCATCTTTAATTTTCACGTAAACGTATATATACACGAACGATAATTTCTATACAAGTTTATTAAGTATACAGTTATTTACAAGTTTAAGTTTAGATTTAGTTAAACAGATATGTATCAAATTTAATGGAAGTACAAATCTATCGAGTTCGATAGTCTAATTATTTTAAGTGGTGTACTCGAAGTTATCTGATATTTGATCGCCATATGGTAGCGATTTGAGTAAAGGGCTATTTAAAAGAAATTTACCTCGAGATCCGTAATCATGAAGTTCATCGAATGCAAAGTATCGTGATAAAGTATAAGTGCACAGGTTGCAGCGAAGCATAGCTTCTTTTATACGTCATATATTTGACACTTATCAAGTTGAAACAGCTTTAATTATCGATCGTTCGTCACGATGATGGAACATCTTACGAAATTGTCCGCAATTACGTATACCGGTGAAATTCAGCTTCATGCTCGAGGGAACTGAATGAAAAATTAATACAGAAATTATGTTCATATTACATATCTTCACGTGCGAAGGAGAAATTATCCGAACGGACTCAAAGTTGCTGAAGAATTAATTAACAGTTCACGGGCCGCGAAAAATGACCGAGTCGCAAAGACCTCAGCAACCTCGACACGATCTCCCCTCGTGACCTTGCGTTCTTTTAAATTAACAGTCTCCAATTCCCACGAGTGCTACAGGGAATTTCACGGTCGAGGAACAACCGTGAACTTCTCCACTTCGTATACAATCAGTTTCCATCAGGACGAAATCTCGCGCGCTCGTTAGCAAAGATCGCATAAATAGCGACGAACGATCGATGGAAGTTGTACAAAATGAACAAAAGACGAATACAAAATACAAGATATAAAGAATATTTGCAGTGATATCTCGACTCGTAGTATAATACAGTAGAACGTATAAGTCGTAGAATATAATTGAAATTAATCAGAAGCCAAGCAAATCGAAATCCTGGCATCGGTAACACAAACAAGCGACAATTTGTTCAATAAAATAAAGTTAATGGAGTTCCGTGTGACCCAGTCGGCAGATGTTCGGTCTAAATGGCTGAAAAAAGTGATGAGCTGTATGAAAGCAATGTTTCACGACGATTGTATAACCTTTTTGAAGTATATTTACAAAGTATGTCGTTCAACTTGCAAAGTTTCACGTGCGAGCACAAGATGGTTATCGACATGGCGACGGTGTCTTACCTGCTCGGGCTTCATCTCGTTTAGAGGTCCTTATATGGCCGACAAGGCAGGCAACCTTGGAGGAGACTCACGTTTAAACACGTTTACGTATCTGTATGAAACTGTGTCGTGTATAAAACGTGAAATTACGCAATCGCGATTCCTCTTAAAGTAGGTCAACGATTTTTTTTAATCTAGATTACGTTTTTCTCTTTTTTTATTTTTTTTTTTCTTTCTTTACTAAACTCATCGACAATTTTATAAATTCATTATGTGTAATGTAATCGTAAGTATCGCTTTTCTGAAAAGTTGTCCGCACAAAGCGTGGAGAAAAGCCGATCAAGGTGACAGTAAAGTAGATAGTACTTATCTATGTACTTTAGAAATTGTCGAGTGCCTTCTTCATCGCTAGAACGTAATCAAGTAAGTTATAAAAATAATTTGAATAGATAGAAATTGAGTGAAAGATAAAGATGAAAACGATAAAGGGGTTGGTTATCGGAAGAACGTATGTGAATCATAATTTGATTAATTATTGAAAGACAAATAATCGTAACTGCGTCATATTTCAGGATATTTATTAGAAAGTAGGTTAATTATAGATTTATGATGAAGATCGTTTTTAAGATAATCTATTTCCTAAGACAGATCGTTAGACGACCAATCGATCGTTTCAGGAGCAAATCTTTTGCACCGATATGGAAACTGGTCGAACGACAGACACTTTTAAATGCTGTTCTCCTTGCGTTCGTGATCAAGGTGAATCGACGTAATCGATGCAATTCCATCTGTTTTTTTTCCTTCGATTCGTGGAAAGGAATTTTAGATCACGCGTTCTGAACATTGCAAATCTTGTAGTACCGAACTCGTTCTGGCCGTTTTATTCTGTCAGATTAAGAGAGAATAAAAGATTGAGTTTGAATTGCGTAAAATTATACAGAAGCATTACGTCATTGCTTGTACAGGGAATTCTATCTCTGAGAAATTGTAAAATTCACAGGATTCGTGCCTCGATATCACAGTTCCATATCAATTTAATATTTATTCAGATATTAGTCGATGGTTTTTTAAAAATCGTCGCGCTGGTCGATCTAACTGCCTCTTATCGTCTAATCGATAACTAAATCTTATGTGGTAGAAATATTGCTGCGTCGTATACAGCAAATACAGCTTGATTCGTAGCAATTGCTACTTAATCGTCTTATCTCTGACAAAGAGGAATTATAAGTGATTTATTGGTAGGAATTTTTTGATCTGTAGAAAGAAATGAAACTTGAACGACGTGTATAATATAAAATATTGACTAAGCCAATAATTCTATATAATCAGTAATATTAATAATGTTGAAATTAAAACAAATCAAATTATTAATAAATTATAACCAGTAATATTTTGATATATTTGCAAGAAATTCAGAGACACTTTCGAGTGATACATGTTCCTATTCCATCGATCAGCGGAGCAATCGTAGGCTTCTTCTCCGATCGTAAGTTAGTTAACAACGTTAATTCTATGACCAATAAATTAATCTAAGTGGACTTGGTGTAACGAGGAAAATGATTTCGCTGGTGGCATACTCTTCGAGATGAGCAATTCCTTCAATTTGTCCAGCGATTCATTGATGGCCAGGCCTCTGACCCAATTTTCATGACCGTGAACGAGCTAGAGCGCCGTTAAAAGCGTCGTTGTCGCAAGTATCAGAGAGACACGAGGCAATCCTTTAACTGCAAACACTTGCCCCGGCAACCGACTCACACTTGCGCTTGCAACAATCTTCCATACAAACTACGTTCCTTTGCAGAACGATCTGCGTGACTGCGACAAATTGCGTTTCTTTCGGATTTTGACGATAAGAAAGTAACACCAGCTAATGTCAGATGCATCGATCGATGCACATTCTAATCGAAATGAAAGAAATCTGTGATATCTTTGCACAGGGAATAGTAACACTCTTACATTCCAATGACAAAAGATAAGACCAATGTCTAAATATTTTTCTGTCCAAAAATAAATGGAAACGCGACGGTAAACAAAAATGTACAGCGTCGTTTAAAAATTTCACAAGTGTGCGATATCTAATCGGGTAAAGTGCAATGATCACGTAAAATAATCTAATATCGACACGTCGTTTCTTACGTCATGTTATTTGAGCGTGATAGAGAATTTCCACAAACATGCCTGTTTCTTGGTAGAATCTGCCGTGAACATAAGGATTCTTCTATTTTTCTTACCAAAAACATACAGTTTTTAGAAGCAACTCCAGTCAATTATAAAGAAGATAGCGTTCGAGCGTACTTCTTATAGCAGAAGCATCGCTCGTCGAAAGAAGCAAGAAAAATGATATAAACGAGGGTTCGCCTGTTGCAACCCCACATAATCTTCGACACAATAGGCTCCACCACGCCCTTCAAACTTGAGCAGCCTGCTCGAGAAGATCCAGCTTCAAGATCGTCTGGTATGCAGCGGAATCTATATAGGTAGACGTCACACCCTGTCCCTAAACATTTCGTATTGCCTCGGTGGCTTTTGTAAAACCTGTACGTTGCCTTCGTGAAATTCAACGTAACGATAAGCGTTATTCTTTGGTCGAGGTTAAATAAATTAACGTGCGTCTATCGTGCGACTGTTATTTTTAGATTCGTTTCTCGATCATGAAAGAAACAAAATAGAAAATAATCGTTTCCCTGCAGTATCGTGTTAGGTTCTCATATTTTTTCATTACGATCAAAAATTCTTTTCAACGAGGTGAAAACGAGGCGAAATGAGAACACGATAATTGCAATTAAAAAGAAAAGCATTCTCAGCTCGTCCGAGCAATGGGAACGGACAACGCAATAATTAAAGTTAATTTCTGTAAAAGTTAAAAGGCGAAAGATCTTTTTTATACGCGTTCGTAATAAGTATAATAATAGATATTACTGGAAACGAAAGATCAAACACGGCGACGCACGGGAATAATTACACAAGCAAAAATTGCAAAGCGACCGCTGACGTGGCCGCGAGTTTATGCAAATGATCTTGCAGAGCTACAACCTTACAATAGAAGACTCGCCCGATGTTATAATCCCGTATTAAGTAATCTGAAAGGTACTTTCATAAGCGAGACACGTCGTTCGGAACGGTGTTTGCTTCGTTCCACTCGGTTACCCCAAAACCGCGAGTATTTTTCGACGCTCCTCGTCATTCTTTCCTCGTTAATGAAATTATCGTGCGCTTACTCAATATCTAAATATAGTATTCACATCGTGTTCTACATCATACACGGGCTTATATCACGGAGATAGTGGATGTCGTTGAGGACGAATCGAATGTTATCGTTGGCTATGGGAAACCGGGTGTAGAAGAACACTTGTGACTACAGAGATTACCTGCTATCACTTCCTAAACGTACTCTACACGCATAAAAATTACAAATATAATATTTATAAGAAACGAAGGATTTATATGGAACAAGAGAAATGTCAATCGAAGAGAATTAATCTGAGTTTCGCTCGTAATCTTCCTTCCATTAATGCAATACGTGTTTTCTGCTATTGTGGATACTCGAGACTTTGTGATCGTATGATAACGATAATGCTATGTGATTTTATGATAACAACGTTCAAAGCATCTATTTCAAACAAAGATACGAGAAACTAGAAATACTTACATAAATACGAGTGATGATATAGTAAAGGATGTTTTTTTGCTTAAAACAAGATGGCTTTGAACACGGAAAAAAGTTTGCTTGTATACAGAAATATTGCGTATTTTCTTTTGACGTCTTATGGACTAAGGCGAGTCGTAACAACAAAATGTTCCGTGAAATAGCGAAATAATAGGAGGAAGTTAAAGGGAGCAAGATCTACACTTGCGTGAAAGTTCCAACGCTTCGAATTTTACAATCGCTATTATTCTTATTAATTGCACATTGTAATTGCTCGTGCATATTCTTCTTCCGTGATTAGGGTGCATTTTCAACGGACTGCTGAATGATGCGTTCGGAGAAAGTGAATACCTCTATAGTGAAACTTCCCTGAACGAGGCATTGTTTATGAACTTCCTGGTTTATATGTCCGTAACAAGAATTCTGACAGATTAACATTATAATTTATAATTAATACGCTTGACCTCCTGGTTGCTCGATTCGCTCGATCTCATAGTTGATTTAATAAAATTTACTATTCCAGACTTACGAACTCGAATATATATCGATTTAACGTATTCGAAAATACGAAGAATCTGAAAAATGAAAATAACGATTGAAGAGATGTTTGCAACGATGCTCCAAATATTGCAAAATTCTGATTACCACCACGATTAGAACAAGGATACCAGACGCCAAATCGATAGTATATTATTCTAATTGCATGCACAGGATCACAAGACTGGTAGTTTTACGACGCAGACACGTGAAATACATCACGATCAAGACACCGTATGCCTAACGGAATATACATACTGCATCGGGATGAATGCGACGGTCCATGCTTACGAACCTCTCCTTTTTAGGTAGCCTTTACGTGAATAACTGTGCGCCCATTACGCGTTCTCCACGGACTTCAGGATATACGAATCTCGTCGTATGCTGTTGCCGTGGTCGTTCGTAACGTCTTTTGTAAAATTTTGAATTCAGAAACGAGAGTTTGGTACTCGAAAGGGACCGAAAGAATTTCTGATACATATTTTGGAATTGGAGCGGAGATTTTTGTTTTCGTAGGTTGATTAAAGTTCCTCTTCTATATCGATAGATCGGTAAACATTTCGTCGTTTGTACTAGGTACCCTTTAGAAACGTAGAAAGCAAAAAAAAAAGTGTTACTCTGGAAATCGTCTTGACAATGGAAAAGTAAATGAGAATACATACTACGTCTTTAATCTTTTTTAAACAACGCAGAAACTTTCTGCGAAACGATGCTTTCGTTCACGGGGAAGATTTGCGAGGCACCTCGGAGAAACAACGAGCAAAGTGTTTAAACAAGTTGGGTCAGTGACTCCGGCCACGCTCATGTCGCAGACCCTACAGGATGTGTTACTTGGATCACTGGCACATCGCATAATTAATAACAAGCAGTTGCTAGTGGCTCGTGCCCCTTCGAGTTCGAAAGATCGACGAAAATCTCGTGTAATCTCTGACATAATAAAACATAAATTAAGGCGTCTAATAAACCAGAACATTTTCTTTAAATCAGAATTGAATACGACGATAGATGGACAGAAATTTTGATTTCTGTTTTTTTCTTTTTTCAATCTTACTTTTTCGATAATCTCGTAACTTTTGTTATTGTTGGATTCCCAAAGAAAATTGAGACTAATCGTAAATGCATTTCTGTTACAGATCAACAGCAAATATAGCAAGGAACTGGCGCAGGAATGTTTGGAATGGATCAAAACGATCACCGGTGAGAATATAAACACCGACGGGGATATGGATAATTTCTATGAAACGTTGAGAGACGGAGTCCTTCTTTGCAAGTAGTTACACTTTGTTAAACAATATTGATCGTTGTTGCTCCAATTTTTTCATCATTAATTATCGTTCTTCGTTTTTCAGACTAGTGAACGATATTAAAGAGGGATCGGTGAAGAAAATTAACAAGACTAGTTTGGCCTTCAAGTGTATGGAGAATATCAATGCATTCCTCGAAGCTGCGAGAATGCTAGGTGTTCCAGCCCAAGAAACCTTCCAAACTGTCGATCTATGGGAAAGACAAAATCTGAATTCAGTCGTAATTTGCTTGCAATCCCTCGGTAGAAAGGTATATGTATATGTAACATCTTTTCCTTCTTCGAAAACTCTAGCTTACTATAAATTCAAGGTTAGTTATATCCTTTCGAAAGTGTTTCAACGTTTCGTCTCCACATCGACATCATTGAAACTAGTTGGTGAAGCTATTCAGCAATGTTATAGAAACGTTGAAACATCTTTATGTAAAGTTTAAACAATTCTTTGAATATAGTATTAATCATTTAATCATAATTAACTTACGAAAATTTTTTATTAAGGAATAATTTTGTATTGGTGTTCTAACTTAAAATTTACGTTTCTAGGCGGGTAACTATGGTAAACCAAGCATCGGACCAAAAGAAGCGGATAAAAATGTACGTAACTTTACCGAAGAACAATTAAGAGCTGGACAGGGTGTGATTAGTCTGCAATACGGCAGCAATAAGGGTGCTAATCAAAGTGGTATTAATTTCGGGAATACCAGACATATGTAAAGCTGTTCGTCTAAAACTAAATATTGTTCGAAGAAATTCCAATTACATTCGCGTCTCTTATTTTATCTTTATGATATACTAGACTTACGGACAAAATTTCCTTGTACAACAATGTTTCTTATCGTGGTCCAATTCTAAATGGTGCACAAAACGCATCTTCGCGCGTGCCAGATGACTTTCTATGCATTTAATTTAGGAGATAGTGAAGTACAATATTATAAAATTTATGTACTTTCCTTTTCAAAGATATGAGCAATCTCAATGTTGCACGTACACATCTATGCTCAATCTGTGAAAATTGAGAAGTATACTTTGAACGATAATACATCGAACATATATTATTAATGTATTTAAAAACTGTTAAAAAATTCATTCTTTAACGAAAAAGCGATTTATTTGCAAATATAAAAGAAAAGAATATATTGTGCAACGGGACACAACCGGCTGATTATACATATTTGTTAAATGTTACAAATAGATTATAAAACAGAGCTATCGGTATAAACAGCTGACGACTCTGCTACTGTTACTGTCGAATCCCTTACGAGTTACAGTGTAACCAAATTATACCTTAAAAAATTCATGTTACGCGTGAAACGATAACTATTATAGTTATTGTATAATGATAAATGATATATAATTATATTAAGTATTTTGTACAAATATTTTTTGATGATTATAAAAATAATTTTTCATAATGTATTGATAATATGAGTTAATAAATGACCTACAAAAAAACATAACTAGATGATCTTTACTTTTACTAAATTATTTTCATTTTATTTGGCTTTGCCCAAATTTTATTTACACGGCTCCACAAATTTGTAACTTCTACGTATTTTATTCTCATACTATACATGATATATTGTATCGTAAACAAGTAATTCATTCATCGCAAGAAAGGATAATAATCAAGACCAGAATTATACTTGAATTGAGATTTGTACCGCTTATGTTTCTTGGCTTGTTCTATAAGTTTTATCACACTGGGTCTGTTAAATAAAAAATATATATGAAACAGTTATTACAGATAAAATGTATAAAGACGCTATCTAAAGTTTAAAAGTACTTACCTATAAGGCGGAGGTAACATTTCTTCTTCCCATGTGCATTGTATATTCTGAGTTGGAATATTTTGTTTATATATATTTGCTCTAATAATACTTATATTTCTCGCACAATCATCTTCAAGTTTACTAATTTGAGATGGTGGTATATCGAAACAAATCATGAAATGTCTGAATATAATAAGAATTATCTGATTAAGACATATTATTTAAATGTACAAAAGAAAATAATTGTAAATACCTACCTAGCGTGTGTATTAGTTTTACCATGAGCAGATGCCGTGCATGGAAGTTGTTTATCACCCCAATTTTCAATTTTTCTAATAAATCCACCTGTCTCAAATATAGAATTTGCCACATTCTTTAAGACAGATACATATTGTGCCTGCAAATATAATTTGTTATTTTAATTGTTAATCATAACGTAAAATATTTATTTTGAGGTTAAGAAATATATTATATGTATCTTTTAAAACGTATTACGAATTAATACGATACCTTGTTTGCTATTCGTACTAATAATGGCATTTCGTAAGTAGGCATGTTCGCATAATATGTCTGCTTTTAATTTATAATTGAAATTTTATTTGGAACACTACCTCCTTACTGATACTAATTCGAACCACAAACTATATAACCTAACGTGATACTTTACAACCTACTAAATAGATTTCTCTTATAATATCAAATCATTTATAGTTTATACAATTAACAAATATTTATTGTTGTTAATTGTTAATCTTTTGTCATCGATTAAAAATTACGTATTTATAAGTGTTTATTTCGATATCAAGATACAATAAAGTTATGATAACCTTATACCGAAATTATGTACTTAAGAAAACCTTTTTTAATATTATAAAAAAGTATAACGTCTTGTATTTAAATCTTATACAACAGCAACAAAATTTACATTTGTATTATGTAGATAAAAATTACATCTCTCCTTTAATTTTAACAAACGTATCACAATATTCAAGTAATAGTCTATCAAAATGTTGGAATTGCAATTTTGTATATAAATCTGACTTGTTTTGCTCCAAATGTAAAGTATTACAAGAACCACCTGAAAATTTAAATTATTTCGACATAATAGGAATCCCGAAAAGTTATGATATTAAAGTTACGGAAATTCAACAAAAGTATAAGGAGCTCCAAAAACTGCTACATCCTGACAAATTTGGTACCAAATCTGAGGTTAGTGCACTGCTGATTATAATAGACATACTAATATGTTTAACTCAAAATATGTTTCTTTTTACAGAAAGAAAAGCAATTTTCTGAAACCCTATCATCGCTAGTGAATAATGCTTATAGCACATTAATGCATCCTCTAAAAAGAGGATTGTACATGTTAAAATTAGATGGCATAACAATATCGGAAGAAACTGACAATGTAAATGCAGAATTTTTAATGGAAATTATGGAGAAAAATGAAGAAATAGAGGATGCTGCAGATGACAAAGAGAAAATAAAGAAGCTAGTAAAAGAGAACAGAACTATAATAAATAGATTAATAAAGTAGTATCTTTTTGGCTGAAAAATAAATCCATTATTTTCAAACTAACTAATGAACACATTTTTCATATAGGGAAGTAGCAAATGCATTTCGACATGGACATATCAAAAAGGTAGAATCTCTTCTTATACGAATGAAATATTATGATAGTATAAATACTAAATTAAAAAAATTAAAACATGATTTAGGTATAATAGATTGAACATAATTTTTAGTATCATATAAAACATTTGTCATATAACATATACATTACTTTTTATGTATAAATGTATATTGTTAATGTGAAAAGTATGTTGCAATGTATTTATTGTTTATAAGTATAAACATTTTATTCTGTATTTAAATCCTTATTTATTAATATCTGCGTAATATTACATTATTTTCCTCTGTTTATTGTTTTTGTACTAAACAATATCATTCTGTAACTTTGTAAAACAATATGTGTTAAAATAGTAAAGTAAAGGCATTAGTGTATAAAAAATAAAATAACAAGACAAGTTAAATTATTCTTCTTGATTATCTAGTTTCCACTGATTGATCCATTGACATATTCTATTTACATTGTCTGTTACTTGATTTATGTCATCACTTTTCAGTTCGTGTATTATTTCTTCCTCGAAAGTTGTTCTTGCCTGATCAAGAATAATTTGAAATATTTCACACTGTATATTATCTTCTAACTTCTTTCCTGTGTAGCCCCTTTCCTTTAAGCGATCATATAAAATAGTGTTGTCTGTCCTTAACACGAAAACAATGTCAAACCAATCGCTGGGGAAAAAGTCACACCCATGATAATCAACTACCATTCCACCTTTACACATAAGGTCTTCCATTTCATCCACTAACTGCGATTGAAAAATAAGTAAATTAGTAATCATAAATTAATAAATATTTGATTAAAATTTCTTTTATGAATTACCTGGTCCTCGTCTAAAATAGGACACTCATATACTGCATCATATTCTTTCAGACAGCCTTTTTTAATAGCAAAATCGCTAACGTTAATGCAAGTTAATCCAGTCTTCCTACATAAAATACGAGACAGTAAACTTTTTCCTACTCCAGGTGTACCTAAATACGAAGAGTGTGTTATTTCATTTTATTTAATTTCTGAATGAACAAATTCAGAAACAGCTACTATATTTATTTGTTTTAGAAAAGCAGTGGTTATTAAATTTACCTGTTATTAAAATGTTTGGAAAATTGTTATTCATATCGACCCTCTTGAAAGCCCTCTTTTATTATGAGTAATACAAAATTTTACTATGAGTAATGTATGAGGATGTTACAGGTTATTTTCAACACTAATCCTGGTGGCTGACTTGAGAAGTAAGCTACGAATTGAATTTTGATAGATTTAAGAATGTTTTAAAATTTTTTCATTTGACTAACATTTTTGTCACTTTTTACATTCACTATTAATATTAAAAGCTTAATAAAATTTCGTTTAGGTTTTCTAGTTTCTGTATAAAAAATCTTTAAGAACTAAAATTAACAATCCCAAATCTATACACGAATTAATGAAGACAAATCACTTTTTATATAAATTAAATTTCTTTCAAAACATATAGAATCCTGTCTTAGGATTTTATGTTAGGAGTGTAAGTTATAATCTGATGTTTTTAAAATTATTTTTCTATATCTGTAATACTACAAATAGGAGCAACTATCGAAGGTCTATATTTTTTTACATACTTCATGGACATTGATGCAACGTAACACGTGTTGGGTCGAGTACGTTTATTTAAAGAGAGAGAAGACGTAGTAGTTTCACCAGAAACACGGAATTTTCGTCACTGAATTGTAAGAGGTGAATTTAATATTAGTACTAAATCTTTATGTATATCAAACGAAAGTATACGCGGCAGCAGTGAAATATTATGATAAATAAATAATCATCAAGACTGTGAGTTGTGGTATTTCAGGAACAATCGCTCACGGCACGACCTGGTACGACAAGAATGAGCTGGCATAATTCGTTGTGCTCATTATTTCGAAACAATCGTTTTTTCAAATTTGATGTACCTTACAATAGTGCCGTTTGCCTTGTTTCTGATTATTAATCGTCGTGATTGCGGTGTAATTCGTCAATATTGTTTCTTTAAATGATTTTCCTAACCTGAGTTATTATGATTCATAACCTAATTAATACCCATAACATATTGTTGTGTAGTTCTACTGTGAAACGAAATCAGTTGTTTTGTGTGCCTATATACATATCTATAATATAATGCAACAAGTCATGTGTACTTAATATAATCAAAATTTACTTGTTTAAATATTTTTTCCCATTTGACCATTAGAAAAACAAACAAACAAGATTCTTATAGACACATATGTGAGCTCAGTTTTAGGGAATATTAGTGGATATAAACTTATAAAACATTGAACTTTTGAATGATTTGTTACTAATAATCTTTTATGTAATTTCAGGTAGAAATAATAAAAGATAATTGGAATAAACTGCGCATGTGAAAGTAACAGTAAAATAGCTTAGTAAAAGCTGTTTTCCAAACAAAAATAAAAGAAAAACATCATAGATCATACAAAATTTAGGCATTGCTGCGGTGCAGAAGGGCTCTATGTGCTCCACATCAGCTTCAGCAAATGATACTTTAGTTTTCAAGAATATTGTATCACAGCATCAAAGGAGAATTTCATCTGCAAATTATAAACTTGGTACACGACAGAGACAACATGCGCAACGAGATTACTGCAGCAGTACTATTCTTAGTACAGCTGATAGAAAAAAACGAAAAATTTAGTCCTGATCAATTGGAATGTTTTAAACGACGTTTGGTGGAATTGTTGACGGAACGTTTTAAAAATCATTGGTTTCCTGACAAGCCATTCAAAGGCCAAGGTTATCGTTGTATTCGTGTAAATGGTCATAATCGGAGGGATGCAACTTTAGAGAGTGCTGCCAATGCTGCTGGAGTAAAATATGAAGATCTATCATTACCAGTAGAATTAACGCTTTGGGTTGATCCCAATGAAGTTTGCTGCCGATTTGGAGAGAGCAAAGGGTCATATTGTACATTGGCATCATTTGACGATAAGGAAAATACTGTACCAATTTTTCAAGGAAATGAAGGATTAGAAAAGGAAAATAAACAATCTGAGGGGCCGACTAAGATACAGGTTAATATATGTTGCTATGTATATGTCTATATTTCTTTTCTCTTAATAATAAGAGATAAGAAAAGTAATTTAAAAAATGAAGTAAGAAATAATATATTTTTATGTCTTACAGAAATCCCCTTTGACTAGTAATACAGATCAGCAACAAAAATCAAAACCACTAAGCTCTGCTAATCAAAATCAACAGCATAGCAATAATGGTACAGGTAGGAAACGCAATCTAAACAGCCCGAGATTGCACCTAAATAGAAACCGTTCCTGGTTTGGTCACTCCTTCAGTATGGGCTATGGTCCTCATCCAATAAGTCAACCATGGTATAATATTATGCCTCCTCATTTTTTGGGTGGTCCATCTCCACCTCCTTTTATGGGTCACAGAGGAAACAAATGGATTCATCCACCATCCTACCCTACAGGACCTACCCGTTTCCATCATTGGTCTCCCAAAGCTGCTCTTAAAGTATAAAGAATCCCTCCTTATGAAAGTAGTTAAGAAATCTGTTCCTTTTTATAAATAAGATTACAAGATTTTTTTACCAATCTAAAAATTTTACGTTTTGATGTAAAACTACATGACATTTATAGCAATTCTAAAAATATATTGTTATTATTAAGACTATTATTTACATTTCAATATGAATGTCTTTGTATTAGGAACAGGTTTATTAACATTTCAGTGACGAGAATTATCAATTCTGTAATTACAAATGACCTTGTTCGAATTACGACTAAGGCTTACGATTTTTTATGATGAGAAATGTTGCATTATTACATGTTATACATAAATAATTAATTGAATGATAGATGTTTAATTCCGGATGCAAGGTTGCTTGTAAAATATTAGATTAGTCAGAATTTAATTAGAATGAATTAAGTCATTGGTGTGTAAGACGTAAAAAAGATAAATGTCATATCACTTGTGGCACTCTTTCTGATTAATCCTCGAAAAAAGGATTTAGTAGGAGATAGATCGTAGGTATTTCGAGAGGAAGCAGTATTGATTTTAAGTGAATTTCTTAAATTGAATACAATTCTTCTTTAAATTATATGTAATAAATTTTAATGCCTTATACAGGCGATCTCAGTTCATTAAATAACATTTCATGTTTGAAATTCTGTCATGTAATAGAGATAAAGAGTTTCAAAGGAAATTCTTTTCTGTCATGTGTATATATGTAGTGTATTCACGATAACTGGAGCTTCAAAGTTCGCCTTATTTTTCAGTATTGTTATAGCAAAGAAAAGATAGAGAATTTAAAAAATATGATCTATCAACTTGATAAGATAGTAATACTCTATAACAATATTGACAAACCATGTAAGCTTTGAAATTCTAGTAACACTGATTTGAGAATGATGTTTGACAAGTTCAAATCAACTTTTACTGTATATTATTATATTGCGTTAACGAATAGAGAGAAACAATATCGCTTCTGAATTTACAGGTCTGTGGTGCAAAGAAATTTAGTATACTTTCGCTTTAAAGGCACATCATACCTGTTATATAATACATACTGCCTCCAGTAGAGATTCTATTCATAATCATTTATGTTAGAAGATTATTAACAAGTGCATGAATTTCATAATTAACATACACTTACAAAAATTATGATTTATTTTAATCATGCTCTACATGAAAATATATTGAGCTTATTGCTTTTAAGTAAAACTACTAAAACTTAGCATTTAAGAATATACATCATTGATGTTAGTAGATCTATAGCTTATCACAGTTGAAACTTTAATTCTATCATACTAATGCAAATGTGTACATTCAATCTTGTATATTGTAGACAATTGACAACATCATAGTAATTTATGCTGTCGCTTTATTAACAACATAAATATATGTTTGATTCTTATTTGGGAATTATCTATGTATGAAGGACTCAAAAACCAAATCAAATAAATAAGCCTCCTAATTATCACTTCATACAGTATTTTGAGTATTACAATAGTTTACTATTTTTGCATTTTGCTGTTTACCTACAATTGTTTCATTCAAATATATTTGTGTAAATGTACATATTACTATATTTATAGATGTAATAAAATAATATTCTTTAATTTTTATATTTAAACACTACTAGTGTTTGGTTTTTGAACCTTTCACACATACATGAACGTTTTACATACATATATCATACATATTTAAAGTATGCAATTTTGTTCAGTTTATGTTGTAACATAGAGTTATTCATAAAGGTAACTTTCACTTTATTTATGCAATTTTAATGTGAGAATTACTTTTAAGAGCGAATTAACATTGTATGTAAAATGCAGTATGCAGTGTATTTTATTAGTATATTATTAATTTATATGGTTAAATCATTTTATGAACTTTTCGTTAATATTCTAAAACACAAAATTGGCGGAAATGTGAAAAATTTAAATCAGATAGGATAGGTGTTATTATCCATTACATAATATAAATCTATTTGATGACACAAATTTGAATATTGTTGCTAGATACACTTAGTGCCCTTAGATAAATTTCTAAAGATATAACCAGATACAACATAAATATTATTGAGCAGACTGTGTTAAGGAATTTTAATCAAATATGTAGTATAAATTTTGCAACTTTCATGTTCTACATTTAGCATTATTTAATATATGCATGAAATTTGCTGTATTGTAGGTGATTCTTGTGTTCAATTTGTTAAAACTTATTCAGAAGAGTCATTTTGTTGTTATGAAAGGTATAAAAATTCTATATAGATATTATAATGTATATGTAGAGTTAAGCAATGTTGCATTCGGACATATTCTTTTATTAATATATATGATGCTCAACATTTGAAATGTTCCAAACTTTTTAATTGTGTTCATATATAAAAAAAAAAAAAGAAAAGATACACTTTATGCTCCATACAATAAACATATTCAAATAATAGAAAATATTCAGAAACAATTTTTTGATAAAAAAATCTATATTCAACTAACATGTGATAAAACACGTAGTATTAATGTACATTTGCATTCTTGACAAGAAAAAAAAAAATTACGAAGATTTTAGGCAAAAATATATTCCCTTTTATATAAAAAATTCTTTTATATCTGTATCTTCTTAAGTACATACATTATAGCTAGGCATTAACATTGACAATTGAATATAGCGTTTTGGCGTAAAAAATTGAAGTTCTTCAGATTGTTAAAAAAAAAAAAAAAGAAAACAAGAAATTTACATACTATTAAAGAAAAAATCGAAGATTTCAATTTGAAATACTTTTTTTTTGTATATTCAATACCTAGGGAAAAATTTTAACATTTCATTATTGTACATTCTATTATCGTCTATGAGACTGTACTTTACAATCGTGTAGAAACAATGTATCCAAGAAGGAAAACAGATTTGATATTAGGCTTTAATGTTTGGATCATTTCGATTGTAGGGTAAGGCACTATATAAACATATGCATATATTCTATCACTGCTGTGTCATATGTTATAAATCTACTTCTTGCATAATTATGCAATGATAATTATAATCCTGTTCTACAACCACATTGATCTTCGCATTTTTTCATAACTTTAAATATATATATCTGTTCAATATTTTGTTTCGTGTTATCTAATAAAAACTATATTAGACATTCAAGCAAAATACTTATACATCATTAATTGTACAACCTCTTTACTTTCACCATTGCAATCAAAATTTCTAGAATTATTAATCAATAATGAATGAAATTTCGAAATATTCTAGGAAGATTCGTATCTGTACTAGAAAAACATAAACAACCATAATAAAACCGTATTATTAATTACAAATTAATTTTTACCCTATTATTTTATAGGTAATGTGTTGCCTTTTCGGATATAATGAAATAGAAATTGTTTTCATTGTTGTCTTTATTAATTTTTGGTTTTTGTTTAATGCCGATTTAAAATTACACAATGCATTTTTTTTTGTAAATGAGAAAATGATATTTTGTAACGTCTGTTATTTTTTCGAATATTATACGAAACATATTGTTATATTATTACCATTAACATT